>JADMNL010000028.1:98640625-100035000 GCA_016271365.2 Neoceratodus forsteri | reverse complement strand
CGATATCAAGATGGGAGCTGTGGTAGATGACATGGGGGGTGGAAGGGGTTGCAGGAGTGGGCAGATAAATGGCAGCTGGGGTTCAGTGCCAAGAAGTACAAGGTTGTGCACTTCAGAGCCTGGAACCAGGGGAGGGAATAACAGTTAAATAGAGTTCAGTTGGGTTGCTCCACAGAAGAGAAGGACCTAGGGTGATTGTAACAGGGAGCACGAACAACTCTGTTCAATGCAGAAGTGCAGTGGCAAAAGCCAGTAAAATGCTGGGGTGCATAGCTAGAGGGATCTCCTCCAGAAGTAGGGAGGTTATCTTGCCCCTGTATAGGTCGCTGGTCCGGCCCCACCTGGAGTACTGCATACAATACCAGCGCCCGTTTCTGAAGGACATTAGATTGTTGGAGGGGGTACAGCGTAGAGCTACAAAGACGATGGAGGGATTGGAGGGCAAGCCATACAAGGAAAGGCTGGGGGAGTCGAATATGTACTATCTGGAAGAGAGGAGGGATTGGAGAGCTATGATTGAGACCTTTAAGTACCTGAAGGGAATAAACAAGACTGATACAGAGAGGATTTTCCAGAGGAGAAAGGGGAGGGACACGAGAGGAAACCAACTGAGACTGGAGGGGGTTGGATTCAGGAGAGAGATGAGGAGACATTTTTTTTCACGGAAAGAGTGGGGGACAAGTGGAACTCCTAGCTGGGTGAGGTAGTGGCCTGCAAGATGGTAGACGGCTTCAAGAGGGGTTGGGATAGGGTAAGGGGTAATAGAATGGGGGGAGGGAGGGGAAGCAGCATTATAAGGTGCTAGCTGTGCACTCGAGCAGATTCAGTAGACCATGAGGCCTGTTTCTGCTGGCATTTTCATATGTTCGTATGATACTGTTCAGTGTAGAAGATTGATCAATAAGCTGGATAGGCTTGGCGTGGGTCAGAAGTTGGTCAACTGGGTGGCAGACTGGTTGGCGGGCAGAAAACAGAGCGTGGTGGTAAATGGTATACAGTCAGAAGAGATGCAAGTCACAAGTGGGGTACCTCAGGAATTGGTCCGGGGGCTAGTCCTCTTCAATATCTTCATCAGTGAAATTGCAGATGGACTGGAGGGTAAGGTTTGCCTGTTTGCAGCTGACACCAAGATCTGCAACAAAGTAGATCATCCAGATGGGGTGGGTAGAATGAGAAGAGATCTGGAAAAACTGGCAAAATGGTCTGAAGAGTGGCAATGGGGGTTTAACGCAAAGAAGTGCAAGATCATGCACATAGGGAAGAGAAACCCTGACGCTACCTATAGGTTGGGAGGGGAGTTGCTGGCAGTCTCATGGGAAGAAAGAGACTTGGGCATCATCATTATCACAGATGACCGGAAATCATCCAAGCAGACCACTAAAGCAGTAGGTAAGGCTAGAGGGATGTTGGGGTGTATTAGTAGGGGTATCACAAGTCATAAGAGGGAGGTAATAATCCCTCTTTACAAGGCACTGGTTAGGCCCCCTCTGAAGTACTGTGTGCAGTACTGGAGGCTGCACCTGCACAAGGACATTAACAAAATGGAGGCAGTCCAGAGAAGGATAACAAAAATGGTGCAGGGACTGCATCAGAAAATGTATGAAGACAGATTAATGGAGCTCAATAGAAGGAGCAGAACCGGGCGCGAGAGGGAGGGGGTAGTGTTGTCTGCCACGGGCACTGGGAGCAGTGTTCTCAGAGGGGAACAGTGAAGCTGCTGCTGTGCTTAAAGGACAGAGAAGACTGGGGAAGAAGGAAGTGAAGGAAACTGAGGAATCCAGGGAAGTATTTATCCTCAGTCACTGTGGTTTTTTTGTTTGGTTTTTTTTTCGGACAGGGTGGTGGTGTTTGCTTCTTTCATCCGGCAGGAGGATAGTGTAACCCCTCACCCCTGCCTTTTTACTAAAATGACAGGTGGCATGCTGTTGGCGTTGGCAGCAATACCTGGTGGGGACCTGGGTTCGGGGAGGATGAGGTTACCTGGCACAAGGGACCTAGGTTTGGCTACTCTGCACAGGGGCACCCAAGTAAATCCAACTACAGGAAGCAATAACTGTAATGTCCAGAACCAGGATTGGGATTTTTCAGTGGCTTTATTCAAAACTAGCTGACACATGACAAAGCATTGATGGTCCCCCAAGGGCCACGCTCACTGTATATGCAGATGAGACTAAAGGCGGTCCACTTGAAGAATGAACCCATTTTACTATTGTCTGGCTCTGGACCCACCAGGCACTCAGCCCGACTTGCATGCTTTGATACACAGCCCGACTGGCCCGGCTCCCCTGTCGGCCACTTGACTGACGGTCCATTTAAAGAATGAACCCAAACTTTACTTGGAGAGACTCCCATCACACAAGGAGTATATTTTCACAAGCTGTGGCTCCCCACACCACTTAGAGTCTGTGACTCCTAGAGAGATTTTCCAAAGTTACGACCCACGTCTGGGTACCTACCTCATCACTGGCCAGGCGCATGAGGCAAGTAGCAAATCACAGAAGAAATCCGTAGAGGTGGACCTGGTCACTAAAGATGGGGGGTGTTCCCACCTCCAGCTCCCACAGCCCATACCTAGCCATTTCTCTGGACAAACATAAACTTAAAACTTTGACATGTAGATTAAACGGTGAATGACCTGAAGCACCCCCTCTACAGCATTACTTGAAATCCATTAAAACTTTAGACTTTTTGACTGCTCCATTTGTTTGTCCTAGTAAAATAGTCCTCCCAAATAGCAGTCCACATCCCAACTTTCTTTATATTTCCAAACTGATGAAACAATCGGTTTGCCCCTTCAAATGGAGCAAAACACTCACCCTTTCGTTGCAGGTGCCCCACAAGCGAAGTATCACATCCTTCACTGTTATACAAGAACAGAAACTGTAAACAGGCAGCTTTCTTCCATAGTGGAAATAGGGGATTGCCCCTGGAATCCACAGAGGGACTTTTCTTCCACCCCCCCCCCGGAGGGAGGGGGCACTGAGACCTGGTCAGTGGTCTCCACCACTTTCAAAAGGTAAACAGGATCACACCTCCTTCTCCAACAAAAGGTAAACAGAAACTGCCTCCTTCCTGCTTGGAGGTAAACAGACAACTCCTTTGAAAACTCCCAAAGTTCTAAACTCACTCCCTGAGCTGCAGATTCCAATGTGGCTTATGCAGCTGCGACAGTTCTATGGTGATGTCATCTCTCAAGTGTCAGCTGTGACTGAGAACAGAGTGAGACAGTGTGAAACCCATTTAACTGGAGTTTCACAAGCTGCCTTCCCTGCCTACCACTAGGTCTTACTGGGATTCTAGTAACCCCGGGTAACAAGGGGGTTACAATAGTAAAAGAGGTGCATGCTACGGAAGGTAGCTTCCTTTATTGGAGCGTTATTGCCGGTGGGAGAGAGTGATTGTTTCGTCTGGCAGGGCAGGTTTGCAGCATGAGGTCACTGTCTGCTCTAGGGGAGAAAAGGTAATTATTTCGTCCGGCAGGGTGAGTGGAGTTATGGGGGTTGATCGGGGAGAGCAGCAGGAGGAGTGTGGAGCATCAGGGCTGCTGAGTGGAGGGTATTGTGCCACATCACAGTTAAGTAAAGTTAGCAGGAAGTGGACGTGGGGGAAGGATCGAAGGGAACTGGCACCAGGGGCTGAAAGACTCCCGCAAGAGTTTGGGGGGGCTCTAAACCCTCCCAACCCCATCCCACCCTCCCACCTATGCCAGATATTAGGCGTGTACCACCTCGGCCATTGGTGGTTGCTACATTATTATTGGTAGATAGCAGAACCGGGTATAGGCACTACTGTCCCCTGCTGGTTTATCAGGACGGTGAGTATGTGGGAGTAGGAATCCACTTAATCAGAAGAGGGTTTACTGTAGACTGGGTGCATACACTGGTGGGAGACTTTGGGGGTAGCAGTGTCCCTTACTGGTTTACAAGGGAAATAGTAACGTAGAAGGCAGGAATGTAAAGGTGTAGGAAGGAATACACTGGGGGGGGGAGCAGCTACAGTGAGGGCGGAGGGTGGTACAGAGAACATCTGAGGACAAGAGGGAGCACCATGGGTACAATTGTGGGTTGCAGTGGGTATGGAGCAGCTATTGGGATAAGCATATTATGGAGACTAGGAAGGTGCTGAATCTGCCACATGCTAAGGGGGCTGGAGGAAAGAGTACGACGGCTTGGTAGAGAGCTGGAGATGGTCTGGGCGGAGGGGATGAGAAAGAGGAGGGCCTATCCCGGAGGTTACACCAGGAGAAGGACATTAGATTGGGGGAGGGGACGGGGAAAGAGTGCAGGTTCACATCTGTTAGGGGGACATGCGTTGAAGGCAGGTCATGGGACAGGGGGAAGAAGCCATCGCAGGGCAATACAGGCATGGCAGGTAGCAGGGTTGAAGGGATGGCAACAATGGTGGAAGAGGGGAAGTTAGGGGAGCACTAGGAGGGTGAGGCAGGGGGAAGGGAGTGCACGGAGGACAGGCTGATGGAAGAGGGAAATGGATGAGGGGGCACAACAGAGAAGAAAAGTGTTGGCAGTAGGGGTGTAGAGGAAGGGGGACATTGCTGATGGGTCAGGTGGAGGTGCATGGCCAAAGGGGATGGAGGCCAGTGGAAGAGGGAAGATGAAGCATTAGGTCAAGGGGGATTGGGGAGCACTGGTCAGGGGAGGGTGGGGCATCATGGGGGTGAAGAAAGAGATGTAAATATGTAAGGAAGGACAGACATTGGTATTGGGGAGGAAGGAGCAGGACAGAGGAGGGGTGCTAGTGGTAGGGTACTCCATAATGAAAGGGATCAGATGGGGCAGTAAGGGGGAGAGACATAGTCTGATATGGGTTAAGGCTATTCCCGGGTTGACAGCAGGCAGGGCAGGCCATTCTAAAGTGCACAGGGAGGGGAAGGAGGAAACCACATGTTGTTTCGGTGCACGTGGATATGAACAACCTGTCAGAGGAGACGGTGGAAGTAGTAAAGGGGAAATTCAAGGAACTGGGAAAGCTGTGTGAGGAGGTGGAGACATCAGTGGCCTTCTCAGAGGTGCTCCCAGTACCTTGTGCGAGTACTGCAAAGGGAGGGAAGGATAGAGGAGTTCAACAGATGGTTGCAGGATTGGTGTCATACCAAAGGGTATGGGTTAGTAGGGGGCTAGGGCAGAACCTGGGTTAATAATGACCTGTATGCAGGGGACAGAATGCACTTGAGCGGGAAGGGGAAGGGAGTATTGAAGCAGGGATTGGAGGGGTACATAGCGATGAGAGTAGCTTTAAACTAGGAAAGGGAGGTGGCAGGAGGAATGCTAGTAGGCAGGGTTTCCACAGTGGGGAGCCAGATGAGCCTACCCCCCCCCCAAGACATAAGAGAGGGTATCAGGGTAGGAGGAATGGGGGGATAAACCGGGGTGGGGAAGGGGGTGCAGGGTAGAGTCGCCAAATGCGAGGAACCTGGGAAACAAATCAGCCGAGCTGCAGGCTCTCTTGGCAGTGGGGCAGGTGGACATGGCAGCCATAACAGAAACTTGGGTCACACAGTACCACGACTGGGATATGATGATCTCTGGTTATAGGCTGCTCAAAAGGACAGGGTAAACAAAGGCGGGGGGTGGTGAATGTGTACTTAAGGGAGGAAATAAGGTGTAAAGGGGAAGAGGGCAGGATAGAAGCCCTGTTGATGCAGCTTCAGGATCCACAGGGCAGGATAATGAGGGTGGGGGTGGTATACAGGCCACCAAGTCAAGGGGAGAAGCTGGACAGAGAACTGGTGGACCAAATTAACAGGGTTTACAGGAAGGTAAACGCGGTGGTGGGGGACTTTAACATACCTGGGGTGGACTGGAGCACACTATCAACCCCGTGCTAGGGAGCAGGTTAAACTGGGGGCATTCTAGGATAGCTTTCTGGTGCAGTTGGTGCATGAGCCGACTAGATTGGGAAGAACTCTGGATCTTGTACTATCAAGCAGGGAAGCCGTTGGGGACCTGGAGGTGGAGGACCCTCTGGCGGGGAGTGATCATCACTCAGTGTGGTTCACACTCAAAATGGGGAAGCAAACTGGAGGGTCAGGCACCAGGGTGATAGACTTTAGGGTGGACAGACTTCAAGAAGATGGGGGAAATCCTACTAAGGCATCTGGAGGGACTCCAACCCACCATGGATGCCAATCAAAAATGGAGTATTATTAGGAAGGGCTGGCTGAGGCTACTGGGACATGTACTAGGGAACAGAGTAAGAAGGGAAGGGCGAATAAGTCCAGTTGGCTGACAAATGAGGTAATAGAGGGGGTGAGAGCCAAGAGGAGAGCTTTCCAAAGAGTCAGGCGATCAAGGAAGGCGGGGGACAGAGTGGAGTATACAAAGAAATCCAGGGAGGTTACAAGACTGGTCAGAGCCGTCAAGGCATCCAGGGAGCTAAGGTTGGCACAGAGCATTAAGGACGGAGAGAAGAACTTCCTTAGATACTTTAGGGAAAGAAGGAAGAACAGGGGCCAGATAGAATCAAGAAGTACAGAGGATGGGTAGAGAGGGGGAGGAGCAGGCAGAGGCTCTGAATGAGTACTTCTGCTTGGTATTCACGGTAGAGAGGGGTGGACAGGTACCTCATCGGAGTGGAGGAGGAGGCAAGGGAGGGAAGGGGGTGACAGATGGAGAAATTACAGAGGGACTGAGGGCATTGCGGGTGGACAAGGCACCAGGACCAGACTGCATTCACCCTAAGGTACTCAAGGAATTGACAGGGAGCCTGGCAGGACCAGGCTGACCTGTTCAGTACCTCTTTGCACACAGGATGCATACCACAGGACTGGAGATTGGGCCATGTGACGTCCATTCACAAAGGTAGCCCGAAGGATGATCCAAGTAACTACAGACCAGTGAGCCTCACATTAATTGTGGGAAAGCTCATGGAGACAATCCTTAAAGAGAGGCTGGTGACATTTTTGGAGGACAGTGGTCTCCAGGACAGGCAGCAACACGGGTTTATCCCTGGAAGGTCCTGTCAGACAAACCTGATGGAGTACTATGATTGGGTGACTAGGGAGTTGGAAAAGGGCCATGCTTCAGCAAGGCCTTCAATTCCATGCCACATGGGAGGCTAGAGGGGAAGCTGGAGGATGTAGGGGTGGGTACTAAGATAGTCAGATGGATCACAGACTAGCTGAAGGGCAGGCAGCAGGGTGGTGGTGGAGGGGAAACTCGTCGCCAAGAGCGGTAACAAGCGGGGTGCCACAGGGATTGGTGCTGGGTCCAGTGCTGTTTGGGATATTCATAGCAGATATCCCACATGGGACCCAGAGTAGGATCAGTCTGTTTGCAGATGATGCCAAGATGGGGGCAGTGGTGGATGACATTGAGGGGTGGAGGGGACTGCAGGGAGACCTGACTGAACTACAGAAGTGGCTGTAAACATGGCAGCTGGGGTTTAATGCCAAGAAGTGCAAGGTACTGCACTGGAGCTAAGAACCAGCGAGCCAAGAACCATAGGAGGAGCTATCAGCTGGGAGGGGTGCAGTTGGGGAGTGCAGAGGGAAAAAAGGACTTGGGGGTGATAACGGGGGGGGGGAATATGAACAACTCTGCTCAGTGCAGGAAGGCAGCAGCAAAAGGCAGCAAGATGCTGGGCTGTATAGCAAGGGGGATCTTTTCTAGGCGGAGTGAGGTGATCCTTCCCTTGTACAGGTCACTGGTTAGACCACACCTGGAATACTGCATGCAGTTTTGGCACCCATTTCTGAAGAGGGACATCAGTCTGTTAGAGGGGGTGCAGCGCAGAGCAACAAAGATGATTCATTGACTGTAGGAGATGTCATACGAAGAAAGGCTGAACATGCTCAACATGTATTCGTTAGAGGAGAGGAGGGATGGGGGACATGATCAAGACCTTTAAGTACCTGAAGGGGATAAACAAGGCCGATACAGGAGCGATATTCCGGATCAGAAGAGGGAGGGATGTTGGGCATCAACTGAAAGTGGAGGGGGGTAAATTCAAGAGGAAGATCAGGAGACATTATTTCATGGAGAAGGTAGTAACAAATGGAACGCTCTTCCTGAGGAGGTGGTTACCTGTAGGACAGTGGGCTGCTTCAAGAGGGGGATGGGACAGAGTGAGGAGGGAAGGTCGGAGAGGAAGGGTGGTAAGGGTGGGGCAGCTGCATGCTGAGGGGCTAGCTACACAGTCGAGCAGACTTGACAGACCATTTGGCCTGTTGTGCTGGCATTTCGTTTGTTCGTTTGTAATATGCATATCCTAGAGCAAAGGCGGGAGAGAGGTGATATGATCGAAACATTCAAACATCTTAAGGGCATTAACCAGGTGAAAGAGTCTTAACATTTCAATATAAGAAAAATAGGGCAAGAGGACACAGCATGAGATTAGAGGGAGGCCGATTAAGGGGTAAGGTGAGGAAGTTCTTTTTCACAGAAAGGGTGGTGGATGCATGGAACAGCCTACCTCAGGAAGTGGTGGATATGAATACAGTGCAGGGCTTCAAACAGGCATGGGATAGGCATAAGGGAGCAGTACAGCTGAGTATGAATAAATAGGTCATTGACAGAGTAAAAGGCTATGGCATATTCATAAGGTAGAAAAAATGGGCAGACTGGATGGGCCTTGCGGTCCTTATCTGCCGTCAACTTCTCTGTTTCTGTGAGTGGGGGAACACTGGATATGTTTGGGAGGGGAGTACCACCGTTACATTTCAGAGTCCTGTGTCCTCTAGGAGCAAGGAGTGGATATTACTGGATACCAGGGATGCTCTTTCCAGATGGTTCATGTGGGAGGGGGGTACCACTGGATACCAGAAATGGATCTACAGGGGATTAGATGCGTGAGGGTAAGGCAATATTTTTTCATTATGGAAAAGAAAAAAACATTTTCGGAATAATTTACCAAAAATAGGAATAGTGGTGATTCCCTAAATAGCTGTAGTTAAATATGCAGAAGATTCTAGTGGTATAACTACCACTTTTTTTTATTTTTTTTGTATCTTGTTTTTATGTCAAATGCCATGGAAGTAAAACAAACACTAAACCCCCAAAAGTAATGTTAGTTTGCCTACTATGTTACATAAATTCTGATTTTACTGTAATTAAAAAAACAAAAACTGCCTGTGCCCCAAGCAGTCCCTGTCAGTTGTTTGTTTTTTTTTAACTCCTCCCCCCACCAACCAAGTTTAAATGAGGAAGACAGACTCCACACTTTTTAACGGTTTATGCTGTAGCAACACCAAGACGGACAGACTGTTAGTGGGGAGTCATCACTCATTGTTGGACTTGGAAATCAAGTGAAAAAAAAAAGGGTCAGCAGCTTACCAAGACGATGCTTGGGACAGCTGGGTTGGTCGTTTTAAATTTACAATACACATTGTAACATTGAACCATAAAGGGTCACTTCCAGGTTTCTGGCGCAAGGTAAGATAAATGCTATAGCAGAACAGAAAGCCAGGCACACACTGCCACTACAAAATATGCTGGAAGTCTGCTGTTGCGCGGGCAGGCAAAACATTTATTGCTGGTTGCAGAAATCAGCTTGAGGCATGTAACTAACACAGCCGACTAGACAGCCTTACTGTCCCTGAAGGGGCTGTGGGTCGATCATGTCCAACCCCTCCCCCTATTTCATAGGCATGAGCAGGTATGGATACGCATGTTGTGCAAAAACGTTCTGATTTAAGGTGAATTTCCAGCCTAATGAGATAAGGTATTGGGCTTCATAGCCCAGTGCCTTATGCCAGCGTGAGCTGATTTCTGTCGAATGTAAATTTTCTAACTTAAGTCTATGTTGTTTTAGAAGGGATTGTACTTGGCTCCCTAGCCACCACCAGCAGATCCCCTCCAACTTCCTAGTATGCTTGCCGCTCGTGCTCCAAGGTTTTGTGATGTCTGGAGAGCGTGGGGCCCCATACTAGTCTATGGGGTGGTTTTTCATGCGCTGTTGTTTGACACTTTAAGCAGTTTGAGAAGGAAATGAAGCCACTGCTCTACTAATAGAACCAGTCCAGAAGTGGGCTACACACCCGTTCATGGACTTTTTGTTGTTTTTAATGAGTCTAATATGCTTCACGGCAGTGGCTAGGAAATGTACTTCACATCAGTCTGCTGAGTCCTGAAGGATTCTGAACTCTCGTTGCTTGTCCCCTGAGGTGTTTTTTTTTTTTTTTTTGTGTGTGTGGTTTCACTTAGGGGCCTTCCTGTGGGAGTAGACAGTCACCCAGTGACCTCAGCGCACGGTCAGGCTTGTTCCCGCCCCCGACATGCAAACCTCAAAAAAAAAAAAAAAAAAAAAAAAAAAGAGGCTGGGGTAGGGGAAATGGTGCCCCAGCGGCTGATGCCCGCTCCAGAGCTGCTCAGTAATGAGTTGGGGATGTCATCTTCCCGCATGTCCAGTCCCTGACCCAGCACCCTGTGCAGGGTAGGCTGCACCACATCTGGCTACATTGGTCCATCTGTACTATGGACATATGGGTACTGGAGGTGGTAGGCAGAGGGTTGCCTTTAGATTTAGAGGCTGTGCCACATTATTGACCGTATGCTCATCGGGAGTCCTAGGTGTTTGCAGGACACATGTGCCGAAGGGAGGACATCGCTCAGCTCCTTGTGAAAGGGCCCATAGCTCATGTCCCAGATGCCCTGGGAAGTCAGGGGTACATGTCCAGGCACTTTCTTGTCCAGAAACTGAAGGGGGACTGGTATCCCATACTGGATCTGCACAAGCTGAACCTGTTCATGCAAAGACGCAAGTTCAGGATGGTCACTCTGAACCAGGTATACCGCCCCTTGAGCAGGGCAAGTGGTTGTACTCCCTGGATCCCCAGTACGCATTCTTCTACATCCCAGTCCATCCATCCCACTGGCAGTACCTTCGGTTCTGCATAGAAGGGATTCTCTTATCAGTTCCAGGTCATGCCCCTTGGGCCTTTCATCCGCGCCCAGGGCCTTCACCAGGTGCATGGCAATGGTAGCAGCCTTTCTGTGGTGCAAGGGCATCAGGGTGTATCCCTACCTGGATGACTGGCTGATAGCAGGGCCATCCAGGGACACTAAAGAACGGCCCAGAGTTCTGGCCCTCCAGACCTGCCAGCCGTTTTTTGTGACCCAGCCAGTGTGGGATGCCATCCAGTGGTGGCTATCCCTCAACATCTGGTGGAAGGAATTCCATTTGTCCATCCAGAGCCGACTGTTACTATCATGATAGACACGTCTTTGGTGGAGAGCGCACCTGGGGAACCACAGAGCCAATGGGTTCTGGTCACCCAGGGAGTCCCGTCGCCACATCAACCTGCTGGAGCTCCATGCAGTGCGGCTGTCATTCATGGAATTTGCTGCTTTGGTCAGGGGTCAAGTCGTGCAGGACCAGATAGAAAACACTATGAAAATGTTTTAGCTGAGCAGGCAGAGCGGCACACACTCCCTTCCCATGTGTCTGGAGGCCCTCCGCATTTGGACCCTCGTGCACAGTGATATATGTTGCAGGAGTGACTAGCCAGCTGGACAGCGCTCTCAGCCGCGTTGGAGAGAAATCACATGGGTGGTTTCTGCATCGGGAAGTGGCACGCCACCTGTTCTCCCAGTGGGTAACCCTTCTGGTTAATCTGTTTGCCTCCTGGGAGAACAGAAAACTGAAGCTGTTTTATGCCCACTCCCCATAGTCCAGGACACTGTTGTGGGATGCTTTCGCGAGGCCCTGGGGCCTCGTGTACACCTTTCCATTGATCCACAGGGTGGTGGTCAAGGCCCGGAAGGACAAGGCATGGATGATTCTGATAACTCCAGACTGGCCCAGACAGTTCTGGTATCTGGATCTCCTCAGCCTTGGCAACAAGCCTCCATGGTGGTTGCCTCTTCTCCTGGACTTGCTAACCAGACAACGGGAGAAGGTCCTGCACCCAGACCTTCAGTCTCTGCATCTCAGGGCCTGGTTGCTGAGCAGCAGCTAGAGTTCCAGGCCTTGATCCTTTTGGAGCTATGCTCATCTTGTGGAGGCCTTCCGAAAGGAGTTGACTTGGTGCTACACCTTTTAAATGGGAGAGGTTTTCCATTTGGTGTCAGGGCAAGGAGTTGGATCCCTATGCCTGCTGTGTGGCTAGTATCCTGAAGTACGTCTGGTCCCTCTGTCAGTTGAGGCTGTGAGCGACAACCCTAGAAGTGCACCTGGCAGCCATCTCTGTATACCGGGCGTGGGCTTGTTTGCCAGCAGTGGCTCAGGAGAAGGTGGTTGGGTGCATTTCGAAGGCCTTGATCACCTGTCCCCTCTGGTGCATGGACCACCACCACCACCATGGGACTTACTGCACGTGCTGGCTGTGCTCATGGGCAAGCCTGATGTGGATTGGAACACCCAGGCTGCAGCCACGGCCAGGAACAGAGGCATCCTGGATGCCCCTGCAGGGGGCGTGCCTCAAGCAGCTTGTGGTGGAACCCACCAGAGAAGGAGCAATATTGGACCTGGTACTCACCAATGGGGACAGAGTAATCGATGTAACGGTGAGTAGCCACCTGGGACCCAGTGATCATCTTACAGTGTGGTTCAGTGTGAGAACAGTGGAGGAGTGAAACCACACGAAAGCAAGGGTCCTGTATTTCAGATGGGTTGACTTTGCAAAAATGGGGGAATGTCTCAAGGAAGCTCTGGCAGGGAAAGGAGGCGGAGGAATGTAGAGAAACAATGGGCTAACCTTAAGGGAACCATAGCAGAGGCAACAAGCCTTTGTGTTAGGCAAGTAGGCAAAACAAAGAGAAGAAAAAAGAACAAAAACACTATGGTTCTCAAAGGACGTGGCCGGGAAGGTAAGAGAAAAGACTAGCTTTCAGGAGGTACAAGGAAACACAGAGGGGGAAGACGGAGCTGTATCAGAAAAAGCAGAGGGAGGTGGGAAAGCAGTCAGGAGCGCAAAGGCACAAACGGAGGAAAATATAGCCCAGGCAATTAAGAAAGGAGACAAGACCTTTTATTAGGTACATTAGTGAGAAAAAGACGACCAGGGATGGGATTGTGAAGTTAAAGAAGGAGAAAGGGGGTGTGCGGAGGGGGACCTAGAAAAAGCAGCAGTCCTGAACAAATGTTTTTGTTCAGTATTCACAGAAGGGGAATGAGAAGGACCACTATTTGGGGGGATAGGAGCACCAGTGAGAGACAGGTGGACACCAGCCCATTTATGGAAGAAAGAGTACTAAAGGAACTCGAGAATCTGAAAGGGGGGACAAGGCTATGGGGCTGGATTGGATACATCCCAGAATATTAAAAGAACAGCTTTATTCAACAAATCAGTAGAGACGGTGGTTCCAGGGGACTGGAGGAGGGCAAATGTAGTCCCTCTCCACAAAAGTGGGAACAGGGAGGAGGCTGGCAACTACAGGCCAGTTATCCTGACCTCAGTGGTGGGGGAATTAACGGAGTCACTGCTAAAGGAAAGAATTGTGATATTTGTTGAATCCAGCGGGGCATAGGATTCACAAAGTGAAGGTCTTGTCAAACAAATCTGATAGATTTCTTTGACTGGGTGACCAGGGAGGTAGACAGGGGAGGGGCAGTGGATGTGGCCTACCTAGATTTCAGCAAGACCGTTGACACCGTCCCACATAGGAGGTTGATAAATAAGTTGGGCAGCCTGGGAGTGGGTCCCAAGGTGATAAACTGGGTCAGACACTGGTCGAGTGACAGGACACACAGGGTGGTGGTAAGTGGCGTTCAATCTGAGGAGAGGGAGGTAACCAGCGGGGTGCCACAGGGATCCGTGCTGGGGCCAGTCCTTTTTAATGTCTTCACAAGCGACATTGCAGAGTGGTTGAGGGGAAGGTATGCCTCTTTGCAGATGACACAAATATCTGCAACAGGGTTGACACTCCCGGGGCGGGGGGGGGACGGAAAACATGAGAAGGGACCTAAACATGCTTGAGGAGTGAGACAGCTAAGATTCAATGCAAATAATTGTAAAATCATGCACTTGGGATGCAGAATCCAAGGGAGGAGTACAAGATGGGGTTGGGGGGTACGGACGGCCACCAGTCAAGAAAGGGACCTGGGGGTAATCATATCTGATGACCTAAAGGTAACCAAATGCTGTGGGAAGGCTGTGGGGAGAGCCCGTGGGATGCTAGGGTGCATAGGGAGTGGTATCACCAACAGAAAAAAGGAGTTGGTTATGCCACTGTACAGATTAATAGTGAGATCCCATATGGAGTACTGTGTCCAGTTCTGGAGACCGCATCTCTGGAAGGATATTGACAAAATAGAGGCAGTCCAGAGGAGGGCAACAAAAATGGTGCAAGGACTGCACCAAAAGTCATAATTTCTTGGAGCAGAGGAGAGAGGGGGATATGATGGAGACATTCAAGTATATCAGGGGTATAAAGGTACAGGAGGGTAGCATCTTTCAGAAAAGGTGTACAAGAACAAGGGGGCATGATATGAGGCTGAAGGGGGTAGGCTTAGGGGCAACATGAGGAAGTACTTTTTTACAGAAAGAGTAGTGGATGCTTGGAGAAGCCTCCCTGTGGAGGTGGTGGGGGCAGAAACAGGGGAATTCAGAAATGCATGGGCTAGACATAAGAGCATTGTAGCAATAGGGAGGAGAGAGGGCAAGCCACAGATCAGCTAGGGTCTGTGGTAATGCATTAGGTAGGGAAAAGGAGCAGACTAGGTGGGCCATATGGTCCTTACCTGCCGTCACCTTCTATGTAACTGTGTGTAAGCCATTTGAGCCTATGCATAGGTGTGAGATGCCACACCTGTCGTGGAAGATGGCCTTCTTAGTGGCTATAACATCAGCCAGAAGGATCAGTGAGTGCTAGGCGCTCTCTGTGGAGTTTCCTTATTTGGTTTTCCACAGGTACAAAGCCGTTCTTCACCCCCACCCAAAGTTCCTCCTTTACCCAGGTGATGAACATTTCGGTCAATTTCAGTAACCCATCTTTGGAGACTGACCGCAGGCTCTATACGCTGGGCTTAGGGGTTGCAGGCTGTTATAAGGAGCGCATGGCTTGAGTTCAGGGTGAGGCTTGTCAGCTGTTTGTAACATATGCTGCAGCTGCGCCTGGCAGCTAAGTGGATGACTAGCAGGTGGATAACTTCCTGCAGCGACCTCTGCTATAGGTTGGCTGGTAGGGAGCCTCCTATGAGACTTGGGGCTCATTCCACCAGACATACTGCTGCCTTGCTGGCTACTTCCAGGGATGTCCCCACACAGGAGTTCTGTAGGGCTGCTACCTGGAAATCTGCACACATTTTCATTTCCCACTACAGCATCGACCTTGAGTCACGCTGGGATGCGTGTTTCGGAACCTCGGTTCTCCAATATCTGTTCACCCAGTAGGGGTTGTGTGTGTCTTGCTGCCACCTCCTCCTCCCAGAGAACTGCTAGGAATCTGCCAAAGTGCGGATAGTGAAGTGTATCCGTGCCCGTTAGAAAGTTAGATTTCTTACCTGTAACCGTTTTTTTGGGAGTGGTATGCAATTCACATCCACACAACCCACCTGGTCTCAATGTGGCACCCAGATCCCTGCTTCCAGTGTGCAAAGATCTGACGTTATAAGCCAGGAGCCAGAGGATATACTGCCTGTGTGGTGGAAGGAGCTTGGCTTAAAGACCACCAACGAAACAGTGCTTCCAGTGGAACTGCCAAAGTGTGGATATGAACTGTATACCTCTCCTGTGACAGTGGTTTCAGGTAAGTAACCTATAGAACTGTATGATGTAGTTTATGTCCCTCTTCTACTCTTCTATTGTTGGCACAATGCTTCCATGTTCCACTGTAGAGCCCTCTGGCTGAGAGGGACATAAACTACATCACACAGTTCTAAAATGGTACTTACCACCAGATTGCAAATCGGAAACGCCCACTGAGGTTCCTAAAATGCCTGTATAGATGGAACAATAACAGAATTTTAACCAGTACTCAAAAACGTCGTCTGTTGGGATAAATGACTTACAGGCTCAGTGCATTTCTCTTTTAAGGTATTGAAATATTTTTTATTACCTAAAAGCAAGTTGTACTTTTTTTTTTTTTTGGTTTGGTTTTCTTATGCATACTTTATTTCCCTGGCCAATTCACATTCTTGTTGTGAGGATATATCCTTGTCAGGCCAAGAGATCCTGTAGATGGCAACCATATTTTTTTTATCCGTTATTTCTCTCTCCCCAGGCATGGACAACATCTGTGTCAGCTGTGCCACATGCAGTATCCCCACTGCAGTAGGAGGAGCAAGCTTCCTGGCCCACGAGCATGGGTCACTCTGGTGGCGGAACCTGCCACCAGCCCTCCCTGGCGAGACACATTGCCACGCAGCAGCTGCCTCGGGCAGGTCTGACACCTGATGCGACACACAGAGTTCATTCCCGGGTCCGAGTCATCAGCACTGCAGTGGAATGCACTGCTGCGGGGCCATCAAGGCAGCGTCTGGGTTTTAGATAAGTTTCCGTAACTTCCAGTGTAAGCTGCTGCCTGCCACCACCTCGCGGCAGCAGTGCACTTTACTGCTTGCTCTATGCTAATGTCCGACAACGTCTGCCATATGTTGGCAGCACGCATTGACACAAAGTGAGTGGTAGAGGCGTGCTACTGTCTGAGATCTTGGCAGGCAGCAGTTTACATCAGAAGTTGTGGGAGAGGGGTTTTAATTACTTTTTCTCTTCTTACGAGCTGTCCCATCAGCACTCAGCCACCTGCTGCTGCTGTCTACTCATCCCGTGACCTACCCCTGTGGTGCCGAAAGCATGGTGCCCTTGTTAACCTTGTGAATCCAGCAGCTTCAGGTGAACAGCCGGTGTAGGGCCTGGGAGTACTGCTTGGGTCACCAGTAGGCCCAGATATTTCCTGTTTTCTCCCTTTTTAAGATGCAAGCTCACAAGGGCTCCATGTGTGTGCATACACACAAGTTGCATGCTGGTGTGTGGCGTCTGCCTGGTCTCCCACTAAGGTGCTTCTGCCAGCACTGCCACCTCTGGTCACCTGGAAGGCAGTGTTGCAGTGGAACCATTGACACCCCAAAATGAGGAAGAGAGCATTTATTCCTCCTCCCCCCTGCTGGCCCTCTGACCTAGGCTCATTCCCAGACTGGGGTCTCAAGCGTTATTGCTGCCACTGCACTGGTCCGGTGGGACAACCCAGATGTTAAGTTATAATAAAAATATGAATAACTTTAATTATAGATAATATTCTTTTAGTATCTTGTAATGAGAAAGAGCCAATGAGACCTAACTGGGAAATTGTCTTGGTTCCCAGTGAGGGGTGCATTATTTATTTCTTATTTCAGTTGGTGTTTGAACTCTTAGCAGTGACTAGTACTACACCAATAACTAGCTACCATTTTAATACTTTAAAACTCTTAATCAATGGAGATTTCCGGTGATGTCTGGGAACTAATGGCAGCTTAATCTTCTACCTCTTCAAACTCGCCCGACTGCATCAAGGAACATCTGCTGCATTACGTGATGAACTCATCGGCAAAAGGCACCAGATCAAAAGCCAATCTAATAAAGAACCCAGAGACACTGGCACATAAGCTGAGAGAGCTACTCCAACTAGAAAAATTTAAACTTAACTCGTAGATGGCCATCACCTCAGACAGCATGGCGGCTGCACGGCACTCCGGCACTGAAGATGTGGACTTGATTGCCACAATTATCCAGACAGCCAAAACTGTAAACAAGATAGACAAATCCCTTAATGATCTGCGCACTGACTCCAGTAAAATGGAGCGCAGAGCAGATCAACTGGAATTGGGCTTTACAGCAGTCTCGGAACAAATAGACCACCACGATCACCTGCTCCTATATCTGATGGCCCGGGAAAGGGGACTTACCCACAGACTGGACGATCTAGAGGGTCGCAGTGGAAGGCAAAATCTCCGGGTATATGGAATACCTGAGGGAGCGGAGACGAAGGCTTCAAGTGTGATTTTGTTCCTTCAGGGAGTACTGAGGGAGGCCCTGCGATTGCCTGATGATTTTGATCTCGGCATGGACCAGGCACGTAGATCCTTAGCCCCGAGGCCCAGCAATGCAGGGTGCCCGGGCGAGATCCTTTGTCCTCAAATTGACCTCCTATGCAGTTAAGGAGGAACTGCTGTCCTGGGCTTGGAGACAATTGGACATACTCTACAAGCAGAACAGAATCACACTAGACAACTACTATACATCCACAGTCTAGGACAGTCGTAAAGTGCTCTGGCCCATTCTAAAACAACTGTGGGCAAAGAACCTCAAAGCACAAATCCTGTACCCGGGTTGACTTAGAGTGGAGACGGAGAGTGGGCCACGTACTTTTCAAGATCTGCTGGCGGCATCCACCTACCTTGAGGGATTGGGAATCACAGTCCTTCCACTGCCAAAAGAACGCCTAGAAAAGGAGCTCGTAAGGTCGGCATGGTCTGTGGCTCAGAAAGGGCATACACATACAGGCTCGATACAGTTGAATTATAAAACCAACTTCTGATTGGATGTCACGGCGATGCTGATGCTCTACTGCTCGTTGGTTCTCCTAGAGCGTCTGGAAAGATGCACTCAGGATGGATCACCGCCAGCCCCAGAAACATCAGAGCAGACATCCGAGAAGATGGACTCTTGAAGGGACATAAGAGGGACTTCCTTGAGATTTTTTTTTTTTATTTTTTTTGCTTGTTGCTCCCCCTCTGTTGACTCTCAGGCTCACTTAGTTGGGTGAGCTGACACGAAGCGGCTTAGGCCACACACACGGAGGTGTGGGGGCCCCCTCCCTGCCCGCTGGATTACCTCTTTGCAGCACGTTGAACACCTACAATGTTCTCCCCCAGTAAGTTACTGTTTTTCAAGTTGTTGACTCTCATTTTTATTGTTCAGACTGAGGGGTTTAAAAATGAGGGGTTTGGTTGGCTGTAAAAGGGAACTTCCAGTGCGATGCCCGAGAAGTCCACTCCATGAGGAACTCATGGAAGGACTGCTAGTCTGAAACTTTCATTCTCACTGCATGAGTGCATGTATTTAAATGCTTATACTTTCAGTTTATCTGGCATTGCTTCACAGAGGGCTGTTCAGTCTCATTACTACATGGAAGAAGTGACAGTCTTGTTTCTTTATAGTAATCAAACAGCTTGTATCTAAATGGCAGTGAATTTACTCAATAATTTGTGGCAACCTTCCTTAAAGACAACTAACCATATTGTATAGTCCTTATTGGAAGAGATGAATTAAAAACATGTAAAATTATTATAACATTGCACTGTCATCTTGATGGGGAGCTGGGAGGGAGGGGAAACGGCAATGGCAACACCAGTGGGAACAGTATGACGCGATGTAGTGCACAACTTTGGTATAGCGAGGTGGGCAGTGCCCCTCCTTGTCTGACCCCGTTCCTTATGTCCCAGCCTGATCGTTATTGATCATCCATCTTGAACCTGGCTTACGGGCCTTGGCCCTTAACCCTATCACTGCTACAGTTGGCTAACGACGTAATTTACATAATAGGCAGCAGAGAAGTTCTATTTTTAGATCGGTCGGAAGAGTGGAAGTGGGGCAGCCATAAAGAATAGGGCAACCACACTCATGAGGCTGTATACACTGACGTTGGACAGGCCATTGGGGCAGAGGTTCAGTATCATAACTCCACCCAATGGGCCAGCTAATTCCCCCTTATATAGGGGAAACTGCCACAGTAGTGGACATCTCCAGTCTGACTTAGGAGGCGCAAGACAGGGCTATCTTTTAATACTTTTTTTTGACAGCCAGCCACCCGGTGCCTCCTCCTGGTCACGGACCCCCGCTTCCACTCCCATATTGGCTGCAGCCCCTTGATACCCCTGGCTTACCCCCCAGGGTGGGGTTGCGGCACCGAACCCCTACAGTGCCGCAGACGGCAGGATAGGTTGAGGGGCCGGCCTGGGAGCTGATTAAAGCCAAGACGGGCTTCATCTAGGGCGGCTGGCAGCATCCCCCTCCCCCCGGTATGCGGGGCAAGGGACGTGCAATGATGTCCAGCATCTGCCTGCCCCTGAACTGTTTGGTGCTGGCGTGATCAGTACACCCAGCCTCCACTAGGTGTCCGTGATGGCGCTGAGCACTCTGCCCCCGGAGAAGGAGAGCAGTCATCGGACGCTCAGTCCTTCTCCCCAGCCAACCTCAGACATCCCGGTCTGTTCCTCGAACCCAGGTCACTGGCGTCGCATGCAGGCAACCTGCCTCTGCACCAGTGGGCAGGCCAGGACCGGGCCATCTGACGACTGCCCTGACCAGCTAGTTCACCATTAGAATCTAACAGTTTTGCTAGCCATTATTGGCAAAGGTTGTTAATTTTTGTTGAAATCCCCCTTGGGTGTCTTTCTTTCCTTGGGGAGTTGAAATGTACTTAACATTGTTTTTGTTCTGTTTAATGTTTGTTCTGAAATATTAGAAATCACAAAAGGGTACATGTACTATCTGTACTTGTATACTTATAGGTATGCACATGCGAAGCTTCCAAGACAATATGGGAATGGAGCAGTGGTTCCCCCCTTGGTATAGAAATATTTATTATTTATTATTTTACCAATTATTTTACCAGGTGAGACACACTAAGCTGAAAGCTGAAATATGGCTAGTATTCTTTCGAAAATCCTATTCTATAATATTAATAGGTAAATTAGTCCGATTAAAAGGAAGCAGATACTTTAGTTTATTAAAAACCAGAAATGTGATATTAACTTTCTACAAGAAACGCACCTCTCTCCTGGGGAGGTGGTGAAACTCGAATCCAGGGCCCATCCAACTTTACCATACTTCTCGGGTGGTGATCATACTCTCATCCACATTGCCCTTAGAAGAGGAGGAGGGTGGTGGCAGGCCTGGGTGCTAGATTCATAGTGGTGGTGGGAAAAATTCAAGACAAACTGATAACCCTGATTAATATCTGTGCTCCACCTGGTACCCATATAAGCTTCTATTCAGATGTGGTTAGAGTTGTAGTGGAAAAGGCTAAGGGTATGCTGTTAATAGGTGGGGACTAGAACCTCACACTGAACAGGAAGTTGGACACCACTTCCCAAATTTCCATCTCTGGAAACCGAACGGCCAGTTTCTTCAATAAACTAATATCAGATATGGGCTTAATCGATATTTGGTGGGAGAAATACCCACGGCCTAAAGGTTACACTTGTTACTCCCCGAGGGTTAAGACCTACTCAAGGCTTGACATGTTTTTAACGTACTCCAAGGATTTAGCCTTCTTTGGCCGTACATGGGTCTGGATGGCCAATCATTCAGATCACCAGCCAGTATTTTTGGAGGTGGACCTCATGCTGCCTAAAAAAAGAGAACGCACTGGAGACCTAATGTATCCTTGTTGAGAGACAAGGATGCACTTACAGCACTTAAAACAGTAATTAAACAAATGGTGGAACTTAAATCAAATCCCGACACCTTCCCACAAATACTTTGGGATACCGTGAAGACGATGTTGAGGGGTAAGTTAATCTCAGTAGCATCATACAAACAAAAGGAGAGGAGGAATCCATTAGAGCAGTTAACTAAACAGGGGATCTGGAGGCACAACAAAAGCGTAAGTGGAACATACAGGTCGATGTGGATATTAAGGAGGTGAAAACCTGAATACAAAACATACAGAAAGCGGAGATGGAGAGGGCCTTATGTTATCTGAAGCAAGCATACTTAAAGGGCGGGCCTAGGGTGACAACATTCTTGGCTTATTGACTGTGACAACGAGCGGCTAAAGCCATCATCACTAAAATTAGGCACCCTAAAGCAGGGCACATAACATATAAAGTAATTGATCATGGCCTGGTGGTTTATGGAGCTGCCAATGATAAGACACTAAAAAGGGTTGAAACAGCCCTAAATAACGCATGCAGGCTGATGATTGATGCGGACTGCCTCATGTACATCTATTCATTGTGTGAGCAGTGCAGCCTGCTGCCACTCAGGAATAGGATAAGATTTCATACATGCCTTCTGGGGGGGGGAAAAGCCATGCTTGGTGACGCCCGTCCGTGCGTTACTGATCTGCTGTCCGTAAACACCACCAATTACAAAACCAGAGGGAAGGAGCATAACATGCTCAGTGTCCCCTTTTGAAGGACAGCCCTGGGACAAAGGTTCTCATACAGGGCACTGCTCTGGCTCAATGACTTAACAAGTGTGTGGAATGTATGGAAATTGTGAAACGTAAATGCTATTAGATGAATGAAATGTGCATACAATAAGGACTTTTATGTTGTTTTTACTACTGTACCCTAATGTTTTAATAAACTTGAATAAAAAAAAAATAATAATGATCAACAGCATAGCTTGGATGAGATGCAGCTCCGTTTTGTGAATTTTCTAATTTCCAGCAAAAAAATTTCCCAGTTGACCTCAGCAAAACTCAGTCACGCTAAGTTCCTTAATGAGTGACTTTCAGGATCTTCAGTTTTTTTATTATTATTATTATTACTGAAAACATTCTTTTTTTTCTATAGAGCGTTTTCTCCCAGCCACGTTTGTCTGTCTGATATACTACCTTGCTGCCAGTGATAACCCTGCTCTGGCCTGTTGACCCCGGGTCTCCCCTGGTTTCCTTGCCAGCTAACATCCCCGCATCATCCCTTCTGTGGCAGGGTCTCCAGGTGGAGGACTGCCCCAACCCCCGAGGCATCCCATTGTGTGATCCGGCTCTAGGACCAAGGGGAGTCCAGGAACCCAGGCTGTCATATAAGCAGTGCATGGGCTTTCTCCCTGGTATTCTTCCTCATCCTCCCTCCTCCCCTGGCTTGTGTACAACAAGATAGTGTCTCATCTTCTCGCAGCGATATCCTGTGGACTAAGCAGGCTACCTTAGATTACCACAGGTGTTACTGTGGTGCCAGGTGCACAGCACCAACCCTCTCTGACTGCAGCATACTATTGAGTGGCAGCTGCTGTGGTCAAGCCTAACCCCCAGCACAGCATCCTGAGCTCACTGACAAACTTGGTCACCTGCATGGCTGTGCGACACACTGACGCTGGGCTATTGTGGCGACCCTATTGAAAGCATTTTGATTAAAACCAGATCCTTGTGCTGGCCCGGTGCCGTTTGAGGGTTGAGGCGCTGGACGCCACACCTAGCGCTATCCCGGCGACCTGGGTTTGGGAACGGACTCGGAACGCTGGGGGACGGCAGGGGAGGGAGACGATTGAGCATCCAAAGGGCTGCTCTCCTCTCCTGGGGTGTATTACAGGGAGTTCCCCCGCTCTGTAGCGGCCTCTGATGGAGATGGGGGAAAGCACAAGGAACGGGGATGTTGAGTAGGAGTGGGACGATGGTGGACGCCGGTGGCAGGAGGCAGGGCCATGCAGGATCATTGCACACCGTGTCCCGGGGGGAAAACTACAAGGGAAAATCCCTGGAGGACCTAGGGAGGTGACAGTGACCCTGGAAGCCAACGCCCACATCCCAACATTGGACCACCGTTCCACCGGCTCTCCCGAGCCCCTCAACCAAGCCTAGGACCTTCCATCTAAATTCCAGAAAGGTCGCCAGGTAGAAGAGGTGGTCCCGCCCTAGGGGGCTTAGATCCGGGGGGCTGGGAGGAACTGTGGGCTTGGGAAGAGGGAGCTCAGCCCTTGTACTCCCAGTGGAAAGTGGTCTCAGAAGGAGTAGAGGCCAAGGCTGTGAGGGTACACCTGAGAGATGCCCTGGTCCCCGGTGCTAGAGATGGAATGTTTTAAAAAAAAAAAAAGGATCCTTGGACCTTGTCTGTTCACTTGTCAGCCCATGTAACTCTTAGTCCATAATTACACGGGTTGTAGTTCCAGCCAAGCCAGTCTACTCACACTGAACTAACAATCCATATGCACCGCCTGTCAGAAAGCAAATGTCAGCCATGTCAATAGCGAACACCACATGACCGGTAGAGATTAAAACAACAACATTTTAACTGTGTGTCCTGCTGCCGTTCGTAACATAAAACTGGCATGTTCTTCACGCTGCTTGTAATTGTGAGCAGCGAGTTCATCCTGCTTGAGTTCTCACATTGCAGAGCATGACGGCACGAGAGGGGTCAGCACACGTCCTTTCCAGGTGCGCTGCAGTGTGAAAGGTATCTGAGTCAGTAGAGGTTCTCATTGGGTGCACTGGTGCAGACAGATCAAGAGAGGGCAGATGTAATAGTACAAACGTAATGGGGAGGTGTATACAGGCAACAAGGAATTACTTTTCAAAGGAGTTTAAAAAAACTAATTTTTGTTTAAAGTTGTGCTTTTTTAATAAGTATTGTGAGGAACACATTTTAAAATGTGATAAGGCACTTCGGGGGTGTGTAATTAAGGTTAATCACACTTCTCTCTTGGGTGTTTAAAGGCACGTGAGACAAGTGTCTTGTGCCTAACACCACCCTCGACAGGCATGTGATTTTTCACCCGTAATCACACACCCTGGCGTGCGTCATTGCATACTCATTCTTGCTATGAAGTCCTAGTACCCTGCTTAGGAAATGACAACCTGTTGCCATGGGAATGAGTCTGATGTGACGGGCAGATTATGACTTCAGGTTGGGAAAAACTGATGGAACAAATTAGGTCTACCACTGCCTAAATTATTTATTTTTTCTCCTACCTCCCTCCACCTCCTCTTCCCTTTTTTGCCCCTCCATCATTCCATACCTCTTTCCTCCCTACCACCTTAATATATCTTCATCATCATCATCATCCCACTACCTACACCACCTCTTCCTCCCTCCTTTCCCCCTACCCTCCTCCCCCTTTATTCCACTTGGACTACATAGCTATTCTTCCCTTTCCTTCCTATGTCTTCCCCCATCCTACCCCCATCTCTGCTTGCCTTCTCCCTCCCCGCACTTTCCTCCTCCCTCCCCTGTCCCCCCTCTACTGGTACGAGACCTTCCTTCTATCTTTCTTTGACTCTGGCACAGTCCAGTTATCTGCTTATGTTGTTAGTTGTACAATTCTTCTTTTTAAACAAAGCGTCCTCATGTTATGTTACCATTATCTAGTGAAACGTTAGCCTTTGTTTTGACTCTGCACCCTGTACTTGCTTAGATTGCATAACTATTGTTACAATTTATGCCTGGAGACCGTTTTCAGTTGTTTCTTGCTGTATCCATGGAACATATCTGTATTCTTGTTTGTGTCATACTTGACGTGGAACCTATGAAAGAGCTTTCTGCTCAAAGGTGTTAATCCAAGATCTCAATAAATAAATAAAAGTCTAAAGAGGCAAAAAGCTAGATCTCCCTTTGAGGGGAGCTCTTGCAGCAGGTAGTACCATTAGGACTAAGCCGCCAAGCGTTAGGACCCCACAGAAAACTTCTAGCTAGCAGTATATGGTGGAGGACCGCCCTGGCATTGGCCCGCCGGACGTCCAGACATGGTGTAAGGGGCTGTCCCGGCATCACCTCAGTTCTTTTCCACCGCCGACCTGCTAACGCCGGCTCACGGATCACCATCTTTGATCGACCGCCATTGCACCTTACGCAGTTTATCGTTTTTATTTGTCTTTCAATCGCCTTTTCTTCGCTCAAGTGCATGTCTTCATTGTCTTCCCAGCGGCAGAAGTCGAAGTGCACGTGCGGTAAGCAGATCCTGGCAAGGGATGGCCACTCTGCCTGCCTGATCTGCTTAGGCACCGACCATCGGCCTGATGACTGCCTGCACTGCCAAAAATTAACAGCAAGACCTGCATACGCCACCTCAAGATGCTCAAGGCCTACCTGCTGGAACAAGTGGTCTCCATGCAGAGGATCCAGTCGGGACGAAATTCTTCCTCCTCGGTTAGGGAATCTTCCCCCGAAGGAGAAAAGATCGGGTGGGAAACGCCATAAGGATAAGGAGAGAGCCAGGTCTGAGTCCCGCCCAAAGTCCCCTCACAGGACTTCTGCTTCCTCCACCTCCGACGGGAGGTCGGAGTTGGTCCCTCCAGGTATCACGGCTGTTTCATGGGTTTCATCAAAGACTACCACCTCATCGCACTCTAAAGGTAGGGAGTCTTCATCCCAAGGGCATTTGTCCGCCCAAGTCCCCTTGGCGCACAGACCCCACAAGCCTTCACATGGGTCGACACAAAAGGGACAGGCTTCTGCTTCAGGCAAAACTTCTAAACCTGTCATCCATAAACATTCTGTATCGACCCGACAAGCACAAGGGGTTGGACGACTCCATTAGACGCCAGGAGGTCATCAGGTACCGGACGCCTCTTCCACCCGAGGAAAGGGTGACGTCGGCCTCTGAAGGTAGGCAGACTACCGGCCACTCTGACTCCACGTCAGAAATGGACCAGGCGCTGCTGGCCAAAGAGTGTCCGTCTGCCCTGGAGGACCATCCATCAGCCCCGGTGCTCAAGGCCCCAAAGGACAAGACACCAGGGCCTGTGGATACCCAAACGCCTCCCCTGCCTCCTCCTAAGGAGCTGGACCAAGACCACAGGGAGGCTTGGCATCGCCGGACAAAGCCCCGTTGGACCTGATGCCCAAGGCGTCCTCCGACAAGGTGCCCCAAGACCAGACGTCTTTACCCAAAGAGCCACAGGGTCCGACGCCTGGCCCTTCTAACGTACCAAACCCGATGCCTCCGCCTCCAGTCGTCCCATTGGCGGAAGTGGGGGTGCTTTTCAATGCATGGTGGAACACCATTAAAGGGGACTTACTCCCAAGGCCTAGGGACCCATCCCTGATCAGGCCACCACCCAGGGAACAGTCGCTCAGGTGACCTGCGCCGCCGACAGTATCTACCGCCAGATGAAGATGATGGGCGGGCGCCAGGTTCAGGCAGCAAGAAGAGGTACCCGTCGTCCATCCCATCTACCACTTGACACACACCCTCTTCTTCATGAGAGGACGCTGGAGAAGACTCCTCAGTGTACTACTTCGAGGACGAGCTACCCATACCTACCTCAGATCCAAGAAGAGATTCGCCAAGGTCACTTCTGGATGACCCATCCTTCTTGGACATTATGAGGCATACCCAGGCCCTGTATCAACGGGATAAAGAGAAGCTGGATCCTGAACGCCACCATCTGGCAAAATTCCTGGGGGCTACTGACCCAAAATCCCTTGGTCGTCCACTCCCCACACACTGGTGGAGCCCTTCCAAGATGTCATGAAATTGACTTGTCTGCATCCGGCTACCACAACGACAGTGCCAAGGAGAGCAGACAGGCTCTATAAAACACCCAAAGGGGAGCCTTTCTTAAGTAAGCAGCCAAAAGCCGACTCTATGGTACTCATGGCTGCACATGGCAGAGTGCAACAACCGAGACACATGAGCGCCTAGGCCCCAGATCCAGAGTCAAAAAAGCTGCACCAGGTGGGCTGCAAGGTCTGTTCATCAGCTGCCTGCACGGTCAGGCCGCTGAACGTCCTGGCCCACATGGTTACATGCTAAAAGTCATTGTGGGTAACAACTATGGATCTGGCTAAAGCACAGCCAGACTCTGAGGGCAAGGCAGAGCTCCCAGCTGTCATCCAATCTGGCATGGATGCAGACAAACACGTGCTGAGGAGCTCTTACGACTCCACAGACACGGCAGCAGCAACAGGTATCTGCATGAACAGACATGCCTGGCTGAGGGTTTCTGGTTTCCGCCAGGATTTGCAGGATGCCTCATCTTGGATGCACCCTTTCAGGGACCCATCCTCTTTGGTCAGGAAACAGAAAAACTCATAACAGGCCTACAAGATTCGGGCAAGGTGGTGTCTGACGTCCATCGCACATATGGGTCAGAACCGCAGGCAACCCAGCGCCGTCCCTTTCGGAAGAACCAGAGACAGCAGGGAAGACACCAGCCACAGCACAAGGGAGGCTTTAAAAGAAGAGGTCCCCCAGTTCCTTCAGGCGCCCAGGGCCCCAAAAATCCCAAGGTGCCCAGACCTCCCCTGCCCATCCCTCCACAACTGCACCCCACCCCCTTCTCTGGAGGAAGTGTAGGGGGAGGCGGTAGGAGGGAGATTCTCGCTTTACCAATCCGGATGGTCCAGTATCGTTTCAGATCAATGAGTCCTCCAGATAGTTGAAAGGGGATACTCTCTGGGATTACCCCAGATTCCACTGAACAGTCCACCCGTCCCCTCCCATGTGGCTCTCCTGCGAACAGAGATACAGGCCTTGCTAGAAAAAAGAGCTATCCAGGAGGTTCCTTATGCCCAAAGAGGCAAGGGGTATTACTCCCACTTCTTCCTGGTCCCGAAGAAGATGGGAGACCTCCGTCCCATTCTGGATCTGAGGCAGCTGAACACCTTCATGAAGTGTGAAAGGTTCAGAATGGTGACCTTAGCGAGCCTGTTGTCCATGCTCCATCATGGAGACTGGCTCTGCTCCCTGGATATGCCAGATGCTTATATGCATATAAAGATCCTGACATCCCACAGGAAGTATCTTCGCTTCACCTTCCAAGGAGGGCACTAACAGTTCAGGGTGCTTCCATTCGGCCTGTCATTGGCACCAAGGGTGTTCACCACGTGCCCGGCAGTAGTGGCGGCAGCCCTTGGGGGGTCACTTTGTCTACCCCTACCTGGATGTTTGGCTTCTCACAGCTTCATCAGAAGACCAGCTATGCCGGACAATGGAGGAGACTTTCAGTCTATTCCAGACCTTGGACGTCACTCTAAATTTGCCCAAGTCACATCCGTGGCCTGCTCAAAGGCTACATACATAGGAGCAGTCCTGGACACTCTCCAAGGGAAAGCCTTCCTCCCCACAGACCAGGCAGCCAGGCCAAGGGAGGTTGCATACAGGGTGATGGATTCGGATCAGGTCCCAGCGATGGTGGTTCTACAACTTTTAGGTCATATGGCCACAGCGATAGCCAAAGTTCCCTTCACACATTTGCATATGAGGATCCTGCAGTGGCACCTCAGAGTTCAGTGGGACCAAGGCATGGACGAGCTTGAAGATCCCATCCGAATCTCCAGTGCAGTCCATCAGTCCCTGGTTTGGTGGGTCCCTGTGGCTCATTTGGACAAGGGGTTCCCTTCCAGCAACCCAGCCCACAACAAATCCTGACTACGGATGCCTCTGGACTGGGATGGGGAGCACATCTTGCTTCTCACCAGATGAGGGGCTCCTGGAATTCCATGGAATGGTCTCTCCATAGTAGTGTTCCATCTCAACAAGCAAGGGGACAAGCACTCTTATCCCCTATGCAGAGAGACAGTGAGAGTATGGACCTGGGCAGTGGATCATAGCCTGGATCTTACTGCAGTCCATGTTCAGGGATCCTCAACGTTCTCACAGACGGCCTAAGTCGCTCTCGGTCTCAGAGCCATGAATGGGAATGAGGTCACAGACGACCTCTTCGAAAGGTGGGGTTGGCCAGAATGGGACCTCTTTGCATTCCCACACAGCACCAAACTGCCCAATTTCTGCTTGCTAGATCCAGGGCCTGGTGTGTGTTTTTTTTTTTTTTGGGGGTGGGGGCAAGTCGCATTGTTCCTCTCTTGGACAGGGAGGTTCCAGTATGCTTTCCCTCTTCTTCAGAGGGTCCTGCTCAAGTTGCAGGCAGAAGGGGCCTGAGTGACCCTAATTGCACCCTTCTGGCCTCGGCAGATTTGGTTCCCGCTGTTACAACAGCCGGCATCGGAACCAGCGGTTCCGTTGCCCCTGTCCACTCACTTGCTCTCCCAGGAGCAAGGGAGGCTGGTCCATCTGGCCCTCCAGTCCCTGCATTTTTTTTTATTTATTTTAGTCTTTGGTAACCGGGTAAGGCCCACTAGACACAAGTGCCTGTTTTCAGGGGTGACCTGGGAGCACTGGGTGGTTAAGTGACTTGCTCAGAGTCACACAGTATGCAAGAGGCAGTATAGCACAGTGGTTTAAGGCTCTGAGCTGCAAATCTGGAGACCTGGGTTTGAATCCCACAGCCCCCACTTGCATACTGTGTGACCCTGAGCAAGTCACTTAACTTCCCTGTGCTCCCAGGTCGCACTTGTAAACAAGCTTTCAACTTAGTGTGCTAGTCCTGGTTAAATAATTGCGCAAAAAAAAAAAAGTGGAGGTTGTGAGAAGCAAACTCGGGTCTGGTCTGCTGGATGTACCAAGCTCATTCACACCTCGTTCCTCTAACCTGTAGGCTATACTGCCAGCCCAAATGCATGTATGGCTGATGCAGACTTAGCTTGGGATAGATTCGGAGTATCCCTCCGAGTAGCAGAGGTACTCATGGCAGTGAGAAAACCATCTACCAGGGCAACGTATGTCATGAAGTGGAAGCGCTTCTGTTTGTGGGCATTCCCTGTTCTCTGGATCCCCCTCACTTGTCTGGTGGAATCTGTGCTGGAGTAGCTTCTCTCCCTTTCAGACCTGGGCCTTAGCTACTCATCCATTAAGGTGCATCTCTGTATGCTGTCGGCTTATCATGCACCACTGAATGGGAAGACTCTGGCACAGTTGAACCTATGCAAGACCTTTTTAAGGGGCATCTTGCATATGAAACCTCCCAGGAGAGACCCTGTGCTGCCATGGGACCTCCTGTTTGTTTTAGAGAAGCTTACCTTGCCCCCATGAACCAGCTGCAAGTTGCGAGCTATGCCTTCTCTCTTAGACTGTGACCTGTATATCTCCTTGGGGTGGTCATCCTTGTCAACTAGACGCCTCATCCACTCGCTCATCTGGCTCTACAAAGCCCTCCAATTGAAGCTTCCCCCCTACATCGCTAATCTTTTTCAGCGGTGTGCCTGCCTTTACCCCTTACGCAGCAATGCGTACATTATGTTAGACATTCCACGCTCCCGCTCCGGAGCCATGCTCTTCCAGTTATGTGGAATAAAGCCCAATGTAGTCTCAAACTACAAAGGCTAATCCCTCTAAATAGCTTCAAAAAACTAGTCGCTGGTAAGTTATGCGACTTCTGTGCTAGCAACTGAGTAAGTGTCTTTACCTCACCCTCTTTGCCCTTGCTACAACATACAATTTCTTCTCTACAGCTCCCATCTCTTTACCCTACTTCCTTACTTGTATACTCCATCCTTCTCCCTCTTCCCTCCGGTCTCTTCATCTGCCGTCTTTACTCGCCATCCTACCCTCCTCCAATCCCACCCGCCTTCCTTTTCTTCCAAGTGCCACGACCCTCCTACCTGTCTTTTCAATAACACTTCTATTTCCTATAAATATCTAATTAGTTGTTGCCAATATTTAAGGAACCCTGTATTAGATCATTTGCACTATATGCTGTACAATTCCTAACCGTGTATCACCATCCTTGTTCTGTCGTACTTGATCTTCTGTAAATAACTGTTATTTCTGTACCTTGTATACATCACAACCCCTATTCTAATTATTGTTTCGTTTGTATGTTCAGAACCTCCTTGTAAATGAGCCTGCTCAATGGAGTTTTATCCTGCCAATAAACCTGACTATTTTTAGTTGCTATTACTTCCGCTCGGAGGATTTCTGAGCTGCAGGCTCCGTTGTGTAAAGAACCTTATCTTATTTTTCACAGGGACAGGGTAGCCCTGCATACAAACCCTAAGTTTCTTCCGAAGGTAGTGTCTGAGTTCAGGTTGAACCAAGACATACAACTACCAGTTTACTATCCAGAGTACTCAAACAGAGGGGAGACCTTATTACATACTCTGGCTGTACCTAGGATTCTTCATTACTACCTTGCCTGAACCAGTTCCTCCAGAAAGACAGACCAGGTGTTTGTCTCATTTGCCCAAAGGAAGGTTGGTGCACCAGTGATGAAACAGACGCTGACTAAGTGGCTTGTGAATTGTATCATGTTATCAGCAGTACAACAAACCCTTACTGGGACCGGTCAAGGGTTACTTCACCAGAGGGATAGCGACATCTTTCGTTTCACTTAGAAATGTTTCCTCAGTGGACCTCTGTGGGGCCGCTACTTGGAGTTCAGTGCACACTTTCATTAAACACTACAGTCTGGACATTGCTTCCAGAAGGAGAGCAGGTTTCGGTCTAGTGGTCCTTCAGGGACTCCTCTCCTAATTGCCTACAGCTCTGTGCTACTGTCCTCCACCCTTCTGACCTGGGTCACTTTTTGGGTATTGCTTGGGACTCCGTCCTATTACCTGCTGCAGGAGCTCTCCCGCAAAATGAGGTAGTACCGTTATGTAAGAACTTACTGTAACAATAGATCTTCAAGAGGAGTTCTTGCAGCAGGTGGCTTTCCCACCCACCTGCCCCCAGGGACTAATATTACAGTTTTCTCTTTGGGGATAGGAAATCCTCCTCTGTTCTCCATTTACTTTCAGCCAGGTCTCCGGCAGGAGAACTGAGGTGGTGCTGGGGGACCGCTCCCTTTATACCACGTCTGACATCTGGGCGGAGCTACACCCAGGGTGGTCCCCCACCATAGACTGTTAGCTAGAAGTTTTCCGTGGGGTCCTAACGCCTGGCGGCCTAGTCCTAATGGTATTACCTGCTGCAAGAGCTCCTCTCCGAAGATCTAATGTTACGGTTAAGTTCTTATGTAACTGTACTTTTTCATGCAAATGCCTTTAGTAATCAAGAATGGAATGTTTTGAAATAGATTTTTTTTTGTTTTGAATGTCATGAGATTTGAGTTCAGCCGATTCTGACTGCTGTTGTTGTGCAGGAGGTAAAGAATGAAGCTGTGTAAGCCTCATCTGCTCTGTCTCCCAGTAGATGGCAGCATATGACTTCTTAAACACCATACGCACAGTGCAAGTCTCTTATTTGTGGTGCTCCAGATGTCTTCCGCTGCCCTCTGGTGGTAAGAGATTGAAATGCTGTTTCATTGAGTTGTAGAGAGGATGAAACTTCAAACATCTGTGTTTTTGTCTGTTTACCACTTTAATCAGTTGGCCTGCACGTGCTTTCTGCTATGGAACATTCGGAGTAGTTTGAACCAATCTCAGGGCTGATCATGCGACCCCTGAGCCTTAGCAGTCATCATTTTCAGTCGCAGTAAAGACTTGCTGCCTGGACTTCATTTTCTAAAACTCGTTAGTATTGTAAGTAAAACTTCTTAAAAAAAAAAAAAAAAAATCCATTTGGAGTTGTACATTATTCTTATTCTAGTAGCAATGAAACTAGAGGTTTTTATTTTTTTTGTTTTGTTTTTTTCATCAGTTTTGATAGCCAATCTCGGTCACAGTTCCACTTTAATTTCAGTTTAAAATAGAAAAGGAGTATTTTCTCTATTGCTGTTTGGTTTCCTCTGTTCCAAACCCCACGTAGAGCACAGGTTGTTAGATTGTGTTTTCTGTATCGCCCTATGTCACAGTAACCCCAAAAAAGCACACAGGCCCACTAGGTTTCAAAATGTATGTGGGCTGTGGTGGTACAGTTCTCAAGGCTGACGGCCATAATTTACATTTCATTTATTTGGGAACCGGAGCATTGCAGACAGAATTGAGAGTCCTTGTCAAAGATCCTGTCCAGAAAATTTCAAAAGGGGATAATCTAAAAGGCTGTCCCTTTCAGAATCTGTTTCAAGACAGTGCTATCCAGTAAAGCAACATTTAGTGAATATGGAGGGCTCTACTAATATTAATGTCACTCCACAAGATTCAGCTAAACCCTCAAGCAGTGGCATTTCCAATACATCCAGGAGATCTGCTGAGACAAGCTTTACCTCTGTTGGTGCCATGGGGGGGGGGCACACAAGGAGAAGAAACCGGTGCGTGCTCCATGGACTACAGTCTGTTGTGTGGTAGGTGCTTGTCAGCCACGTACCGAGAGCAATCTTGTGAAAGAACCGCGTTGTAAGCCCACTGCAGAGGCTCCAGTTGGACTGGATTATCCCTTGGTAGGACATACCTCCCTGGAAGACTTCATGGCAGTGTTCCAGATGTGTCTGAACCTGTTGCAGTCCCCTATTGAACAGCCACCCCTCTACCTCAAAAAGGTGACGAAGAGGAGAAATTTAATGATTTCAGCACAGAGACCAAGTATGGTGGTACCACGCCTGATAATACGGGGGATGAATGATGTGCCTTTCGTTGTCATCCTGTGGTAGACTGCTCTCTTATATAGAGTATGTTCGTTAAAAAAATGTATGACCAGTTGACAGTGGCAGGTAATATTTTTGAGCAGCCGCTCTTGCTGGCTAAATGTTTTGAAAAACCTGAAGTCTAGAAGGGGATTACTTCCTGTCCGTGAGGAACTTCAAATATTGTCTGCAAACATTTTTAAAGACATTGTTCCAGCACAGGCAACTGGTTAAAATAAATTGGGAGTCAAGATACAGTGTGCTGTACTGCGAGGGGGCAGAATTTTGATTTGCACTCTGTCTCCTGAGGGGGTTGTACAAATAGCTGCCTGTGATTCAGACAGAATGTCTATCATCAGTCCCTCTTGACAAAGATTTTTGGAAAATTGACTTGTATTGTGACAAGAACTATTCTGCTGCAGTCTTGATGTTAAAGCAGCAGTGCAAGGAAATTTTTTTTGGTTTTTTTTTCCCAAAAAAACAGTTTAAGCTACAGTTAATAAAAAATATTAGCATACTGGTGAAATCTAATTCTCTAGGTACTGGCTATAATGTGTAACATTTTCTCGTGTGTGTTTTTTTTTTTTTTGGGGGGTTCGATCATAATGCCTACCAAGTATACAATGGTATTTCTCTTTTTTTTTTTTTTTTCCCTATATAGGTTTTTATAGTATTTTTCCCCTTTTCCACCATCCCCATGTCCCGGGTGTGCATGTGGAGGCACGTGAACACCACGCCTCGAGGTGCCCACTCACTACACTGCCGCCCCCTCCCGTCTATGCTACCCACCAGTCCTCCACCCAGTGGGAGTGGAACTGTTGGGGTGACATTCACCTCCGGAGAGGAGAGCTGCATTTTGGCTGCTCAATCCTACCCCCCCCCCCTCGGTGCCGAAACCAGGTCGCCAGCATAGCGTGAGGTAAGCCGTTCAGCGCCTCAACCCTCAGCGCCACCGGGCCAGTTACAGTGGTATTTCTAAGTCGCATGTGGTGGCCATCTTTTTTTTTTTTCTTGAGGAAAATAAATCAATGAAACATTTCAAAAATACTCAGATTTTGGTGAACTTTACTACCAAATAAAACTGGAAGGTGCCTGGAATCTTTTTTTATAGTGGAAAAAAGTAGTCAAAAGTGTTGCCCATTGTCGTTGCACTGTTGCTTTAAGGTAGGCTTCCTATATTGGCTGTGCTTCAGATGATCAGTTTTCTCTTTGGCTTCCTTTCATACTGCTGCTGTGCGAGAACATGCCACCAAAAACAAGCGTGCACATAGCTCATGACGCAAAGGCTGGTCTGTAGGCTTCCAGACAGTAGCCTCAGATGTCTGATTTTAAATAACACTGCAGCTAGGATTGCAAGTAATGCTGTAGTCACAAGGAGGTTTGCTAGCTCGGGACAACTAATCTGTCTACTGACGTACAAAAAAAAAAAAAACCTCCTCCGATTCCCTCTTTGATGGGAACTCTCTGTTCAGAGACAGAAATCTAAATGCTGATGGTTAATCAGTAAGAAACTACCTGCACAACCCTCAACAAAAAGTTATTTTTTACCTTTCTCCAAGGGAGGTTATTGGAGTGGTGTCCAATGCAGATCCTATTTTCAGTGCGATTATTCTGTGTCAAGGGGTGCTGCTGGAGGTAACGGTAGGAGAAGATGCAGAAGTTTGGCTTCTTTTATTCCTCCTGGTCTTGCAGAAACAAATCTGATTGTTGTTGCCATGCTGTCGGCCCCCTATCTCAGCCAGTAGGGGGTTGCCTTTCTTTTTATCTCATGGAATGGATTAAAAAAAAAATCACCACAGACCAGTCAGTTCTAAAGATAATCGGAGAGGGGTGGACCCTGTCGTTTGTGTTAAATAATAATAATAATAATAATAATAAAAAAATGCTTACAAAACAAAGGTCTTTAATCTGAGAAAGCCTGTCTTTGCTACGTGTGAAGTGGACAAATTGATGGCAGTAAAGTCAATAGAGCCTGTACTGAAGAACCAGTTCAGAAAAGGTTACTTTTTTACATTTGAAAAAAGAAAAGTTCAAGATGGTACCTCTGAAAACCATTATTCCATCACTTCAGACAGGGAATCTGTTAGATTTAGTAGATCACAAAGATGTTTATTTCCACATGCCAGTAAGTCAAAATTGCAGGAAGTTTTTAAAAAGATTCAAAGGAGACATAGAAACATAGACTTTGATGGTATTGTCTGCCCATTTCCCTACTTAGAGGATAAGCTGCAGATCCTATTTAACCAACAGCCTATTTTTCCCTACCCGGGGTGGGGGTGGGCAGGCCATACTAATTTAGTGCAATGCCATTTGGTCTCACTTCAGGCCCAACAGTGTTCACAGAGTGCCTCTCTGTAGTGGCAGCAGTGCTCAGAAGGCAACATGTGACAGCCTTCCCATATTTACATGACTGGCCAGTCCTTGGGGGAAGAACTCTGCCTGAGACTCTTGTGGCCTTTCAGAAAACCCCAGGTGTCCTTCAATCCCTTGGATTTCTTCTCGGCAAGGAAAAAGCAGATGATCTTCGAGGATCTCTCCCTCTACTGAGTGACATTATAAACCTGTAAGCCATCAGTGTCAGGACCAGACGGAAATGTTTGCTGGCTGGGGCCATCCACGGCGATGCTCCTCGTTAGCACCTATATAACATGGCTATCCCTATCATGCCTCAGTTCTTTCTCCCGCTATCAGCCACTTGTTGTTCCACTGCTGCTGAACGCCATTGAACGTTTGCAAGTATTTGCAAATACTGCTATTTCTCATAGTTTGATATTTTAAAACTTTCTTTTATGCCACCACCGAAAGACTAGAAACCATTGTCCCATTATTGCCACTGTGGCGACGTTAAGATTTAAATAGAAGACCACTCCATTTGTATATTGCCCCAGTACAAACCAGGACAGTTCCTGCTCAGTCTGTCAGGGCTTTGACCAGGCGACCAGGAGATGTCTTCAGAAGTATTTCTCGATATGGATACGTCCTCTAAGTTGGTGGAGAAAAACACTGCCACTTAGAGACGAAGTGGCAGAGTGACAAGGCCACATTTCCAGACCGTTTATGTTCACCTCTTAGACAAGTTAAGTCTGCTGACAAAGTTGCATCCCTGGCTCTGGCTGCCGGTTCGGCATTGACTCACCTCCCATGCCTGGGATTCACTGGCTATTCTGCCATCGGGCACTGTTCTGGCGATGGCTCATTAGTCGTTAACCCCTTTTTGGCCTTTATTAGTCGACAGATACCCTTTATTACTCTCCGAATGACCATCATTATATATAAAATAATTCTTAAAACCCACCCCCATAAACTTGAATTGGTGTGCCCCCGCACTTTTCATGGGCACGTGTCATTACATGCCTGAGCGTGGGGGGGAAGATTGATCAACTGGGAAGGTAAAGGGATTGGGGTGGCTACCTCAGCAGGGCTAAAATACGATCCCTTCCACTTTCAGAAAGACTGCACGGAAAATGATGATAAAAGTTACAGACAGAGCATTCACCAACATAAGATACCAGGACAAGTAAGGCAGCTACCTAAACGCAATTATGATGGGGCACACTGTTCTGAAAACCCTCCCGTGGAATTAGAGCAGAGAGGGAGAGGTTTTGAATAAAATTATTCATTAGCTTAAATTCTGCAGTTTAACACATTTTCGGCGACTTTTTTCAAACTGTTAAACTAGAATGATTTTTAGGACTGCGGCGATCGGGACTAGTCGTTCCAGTAGTAAAGATGTCATATAAGTCTCTGTGTTCTTATGGAGCCTTATGTATACATAATTACGTATATGTGTATTTTTATCATTATTTAACATGTACAGTACACTCTACTGTACATGTTAAATAATAAAGATAACAAAGTACACATATACCAGTAATTTTACGTATAGTACATAAGGCTCCATAGGGACTGCATACTGGGGACTACCGGACTGCTAAGATGACATCATTGCACTGCACATTCCCAGCAGCCTTAGTCCCCCCGATCGGCGCGGTCTTCTAAAATGTTTCCTGGTTTCGGCAGTTTGAAAAAAGTCGCCAAAAATGTGTTAAGCTGCAGAATTTAAGCTAATGAATAATTTTATTCAAAACCTCTCCCTGTCTGCTCGAAATTCCATGGGAGGGTTTTCAGAACAGTGTGCTGCATTATAACTGTGTTCAGGTAGCCTTTAATCTTGGCAAATCACTTACGTTCCAAAACCTTTTATCTGAATGAGGTTGAGTTGGAATATATTTACATTTCAGCAAGGTATAGTTTTGTTACAATTTATTGTAGGCCTTCTAATCTTTACTGCTGAACAACTAAAGTTCAGGGGTCGCGCCAGTCAGGGCTGGGATTGGTTCAGACTACTCTGAATGTTCTGAAACAGAGAGCACATGCAGGCTATCTGATTAAAGTGGTAATACAATGAAAACATCAGTTGGAAAAACTAAAGTTACAAGATAGGTAACTTTTTTTTCTTCTGTACCCCGATAAGTTCCTGATGTCATAAGTAAGATACTACGGAGCATTTGAATGGTGATGTGGCCCCCCTCTGAAGAAAATATTTCCTGAACCTTAGTTTCATGTCGAGGAATAGGCTCAGATTTGTTAATTTTCCCTTTCATGTCTATGTCTTCCTTATAAACAGCTATAATCCGGATCTGGATTCAGACCCATATGGTGAAGAGGGCAACCTGTGGTCTTTCAACTACTTTTTTTACAACACGAGACTGAAAAGGGTAGTCTTTTTCACTTGCCGATCGGTCAGGTAAAACTCAGACCTTGTTTCTGTTTGAACAGCAGCATCTCTTATGCTGTTACCATTTTTTTTAAATGTATTTTATTATGTATTTGGTAACAAAGTTAACTCTCTTTCTTTCTCTGTCTTTCTGGAACCTCTCATCTGTCACTTCACCAGATGGCACCCCTTCAGCCCCATCATTGACCTTCTCGGGGAACTTACTGGTTATCTTCCACTTACCCAGGGCTACAATGTGGTGGGTGGCCTGTCATGTCTCCCGATCTCTTCCATGTTTTCTGCTGCGAAGCACTTCATACTGGCATCTGTGTGCCTGCCTGGCCCGCTCTCCCCCCCCCCCCGTATTGCGAGCCCAGTATGCTACCACCCAGGTTCCACCAGGCGACAGTTTCCAAGCAGGACGCTAAGTCATTACCGCCCCACTTGAGGGAGGAGAGCGGTCTGTCTGACGGTCAGTTCTTCCTCCCCTGGCTGACCCATGTCTTTTCTTGAAGCCAGGTTGCCAGGATGGCGAGCAGTTGTACCTCTGCACTGTTGATCTGGCTAGCCAGGTGAGCTCTTGAGCCAAAACCTGCTCATCTGAAAGAGTGACCCAGGAGGGATTTGTCCTGCCTTGCCCCGTGAATCAGGTTCTCTTATCAGCTTGCTGACAAGCCCTGGTTCCCGTGCATGCAGGAGCAATCATTGCTAGCACCCAGATCAGAGTGGAACAAATTAGGTGGCCAGTGGTCACTAAAAGCTAATTAGTTTGGCTACCAGAGTTTGAATGTTATTGGCCACTATCCACCTGTCCACAAAGTGACTTTTCCCCCCTATGGGGAGTCATGCTGGTAGCACCCCCCACCACCACCACTACTACCACTCCACTCTCGATGCATGGAAGGACAGCTTGGTCAGATATCAAACTAAGCCGCTAAATGCTTGCCATCTGCTGAAATAATTACTGGTGGGGGCAAAGGACAACAATATTTTATTTGGTATGACACTATATTTTTAAGTGTTTTTAGACATTACCATTTACATTACATGCACCCTTAAAATGATAGCCACTAAAACATTTGGTTTGGCTAGCAGGCTTTGAAAGCTAGTGGTCAGCTGATTACCTGCCCCAAAACTGATTTGTTCCACCCTGCCCCAGATACCCACTGCCTTCTCCCTTGTATTCTGTCCCAGACTTACCCCTCTGGGGCTGGTTGGTAGTAGAGGCAGCAGGTGTTGGGCATGGGACCCAGAGGTCTGGCACCACAACTGGATGGTGGAGAATATAAAAGTATCTTCTGCTTGTGTGGTGCTGTTTCTACCCAATTTCATCCCCTCCCCCACGTACCACTCACACCCAAATCTGACACAGTCCTGAGATTACAATTCTTTCTGAAGGGTTGCCGGGTACTTGGGCAAAAGACTTTAATTTGATATTGTCTAGTTGGGAAAAAAAAAAGTTACTTTTTGTAGAATAGAAAAGCTGGAACTGTGCATTAATTTGATGATATCCTGTGCACACCAAATATTTGCAGGTGGAAAGGCTCAGGAATTAAGGACTGGGGTGGGGGATTGAGCATCCAAGAAGATGCTCTCCATCAGGAAGGGGGGCTCCTGGCTCCATGGCTCTGCTACACTGCCGTCACCATGGTAACTGCAAGTGGCAGTGCAGCTGGAGCTGCATGTCAGGATGTGTTACGCTGATGAGATCCGGAGCACCTGCACGCACTTGGGGGAATGCCTGCGCCTGCTTGTTTGCATTCCAGGGTGGGAGGGGGCAGAACAAGGAAAGCCCAGCAGTGCACATGATAATGCCAGCACTCTGACCCTACTGAAGCCAACATCACCACCTCCTCTCAATACGATGTTATCGTACCGGGTGGCCCAGCATGGGAGGGGGAGCCCCTGGAAGAGAAGTGACAGTGAAGGCTTGGGACAGTGAAGGGAGGTAGCCTGGTCAAAGAGGGGCAGCTCTGGAGAGAAGGGTACAATTAAACTAACAAACATGAAGCCATGTGCCCCTACCAGGCAGTTTAGGTGACCAGGATTGCTATATCTTAGTTTCATTTTTCTACGTGCAGATTCCAGGTGAGACGATTTACACACCGGTCTCTCGTTTGACATTACAGTAAGTGACTTTTTGTGTTTCAGCTTGTTCATGACTCCAAGAGACTCGGGTCTGGGAAACGACTTGGATATTGACTTGGAAGAGGATGATGAGGAGGAAGAGGAGACCATGGATGAAGACAGGTAAAAGAAATGGAACCTTTTCACCATCTAAAGAAAGCATGTCTTTATTCTCTGGATGAGTTCAGAGGAAGCTGGAACAAATGCTGCTCTGAAAATCATTTAGAACCCTGCTCTGAAGTCGACTTCCTGTTTTTTATCAACAGGAGCCATGCAACGCTATTCTTAATGGCTTGTGTCCAACCAAGAACAGAGGTTCCAGAAAGTTGTTTCATACTGTGCTTAGTTTCGTTTCATGCAGAAACGAGTTGACTCATGACAAATTTTTGACATTTTCTTCCCCTAAAGAGATGGCTATTTCCTGGTGGCTTAGTTAACCTAAGAAGATTTTCCTTTCCTTTTTAAAGGAGAACTCCTGCACTCTCTCCCCCTCCCCCAGCCCAAGCCCTGAATAAGACTTCTCGCAAATGAAAAGTAATTATTTTGTTACCTCATTTGTGTAATATTAAAGTTTAAGTGTAGCTCCATGATGTAAATAACGGCCCCTGTTCCGTGGTGCCATTTCGTAGCACACAGAGGAGCTTTGCTGCCCACTTGTTTGCAGATCTGATCTGCTGACCAGTTGCAGGGGTCAGCAGTGCCGACCTGCATATAAGAGAGCAGTGCAACCACTGTGTCTGCTGTGAGATCTCGCTGTCGAACAAGGGGTTGTTTACATTACAGAGCTGCACGTAAGCTTTTTTTTGTGCATTTTAATCCCCCATGTTTAAAAAGTGTCTGCAGCCAGCTACATGGCTATAAATTTTACATGTCCCAGATTTATTTTGTTAAAATATTTCTTGAGATTTCATTCCTTTTTACATTGGGATGGCCGAGATTAGATTGGGACAATTAAAGTGTCAAAAAAGGTATGAAATCTCAAGATGTGACTATTTATTAGGGGAAAAAAAAAGCATTGAGTAGCCTAGAGGTGGGGTCCAGATTGGTGAATTGGGTTAGAAACTACTTAATGGATATGTGGCAGATGGTGGTGGTTAATGACACTCACTCTAATGATGGAAGAGTGACCAGCGGGGTGCTGCAGGGTTCGGTACTGGGACCACTCCTCTTCAATGTCTTCACAAATGACATAGTTAGATGAACTGGAAGGGAAGGTATGCCTTTTTGCAGATGATGCCAAAATCTGTACTAGGGTGGACAGTCAGAAGGGGATGGAAAGAATGTGTAGTGATCTTGGGAAACCCAGGGAGTGGTCAAGAATGTGGCACTTGGGAGTTCAGTGACAAAAAAAAAAAAGTAAAATCGTGCACCTGGGGCATAGGAACCTGGGAACTGAGTCTAGGATTGGGGGAGGTACTGTCAGTCACTAAGCAGGAAGGGGACCTTGGGGTTATATCTGATTACCTCAGAGGGGCTGGGCATTGTGACAAAGCAGTGGGTAGGGCCAGTGTGATGCTGGGATGCATTGGGAGAGGTATCTCCACCAGGAGGAGTGAGGTGATGTTGCTACTGTATCGTTCACTGGTGAGACCCCCACCTGGAGTATTTGCGTCCAGTTCTGAAGGCCACACCTCAGAAAGGACATGGACAGGGTGGAGGCAGTCCAGAGGAGGGCAGCTGATATGGTGCAGGGGTTGCAACAAAAACCCTATTAGGAGAGACTGAGGGATCTCAACAAGTATTCACTGGAGGAAGAGAAGAGCAAGAGGGGACAAGATGGAGACCTAAACGTACCTCATGAGGGTGAACAGGATGCAGGAAGGGGAGTCTCTTTCAAATGAGGAAGAGCACCAAGACCAGAGGGCATACAGTGAAGTTTGGCGGGGGCGGGGGGGGTGGATGTTTGAGAGGGATGTGATGAATTGATACTTTTCTTGTAAGAGCGGTTGGCAAGTGAGCATGCTAACTCAATGCCATTTCTTTATATTAAAAAGCTATAGTAGTTGACTTTTTTCAGACGTTGAGCTAATGGTGCCTGTCAATCAGTCTAATCTAATGAATCATTAAATATTTGTTTTCTTAATTACACTAGAAGTCCTCCCCCCACCCCCAGCTTCTCTGGCACTGAAATATTTCTGTTTAAGAGCTTAGTCTTGTATCAGAGCAGTTTAAAATTGCACTTAGACATTTTTCCAATTTGCAGGACTTGCAGGCTACCTTCACTTAAACGGCCCAGTTCTTCTTTCACAAATTTAAAAAAATCCTCCTTTTGCATTTAAAATTCTTTTATTACTCAAAATGTCACTGGTTTTGGCTGTGCTACTGTTGAGACCCGACTATGTCCCATTTGTAACATGGTGACATATCTAGCCTGGTTGTGACTGGTCCACATCCAGCCCACATCCGACCATGACTGCTTTTTAAAGCCGAGTCTTGGTACTCTTGATTCTCGGCATATTCTCTCATTTTCTTTTCCTGGTTCTGGTGAACTTTTTCCCCTCTTGACCCCAGCCCTCCACCCTACTCCCCAGAGGTCGCCTGAGCTGCTCTGTTAAAACTGTCCTAGAGGGAGGGCAGCCAGCTGTTCTTTCAGCCAGCACCACTGCAGTTCTGTGGTCAGTCAGCAGGTGGTTCAGATGTCAGGCCACCGCTGAGGACCTCATCTTTGCAGCATCTTTGGCCAGCCCCACCCCCCACCCCTCGCTGGTCCCTGGATAAGAATGTTGTGTCCACTCTGGAACTCATGTCTTGAGGCAGCATCAAACGCCGCAGCCTCCGCTGTTCAGCAGACCTTTCTAAGCCCTTATGTGTGTGCATGCCATTTTGCAATATAAAAGTGAGATGGTGGCTTACTTGGAATTTTCTAATACTGTGGTCCTCAGCAATATGAAGGCAGGTGTCCTTTCCATTGACGTCACAGCTGCTTCAGTGTAACACAGTGTTGTAAATATACTGAAATTTAAGCTAAAGCGGAGAAATGTGACTGTATTCGTTATCATGTTGCGCATCTCCCCCACCGCTCCCGAACCCAGAGAGCCCATGAGACCCTGGTAGAATGCAAACCGTAATTGGACTGATTTGGAAAGGTTTTCTGTCCTGTGATGATCCAGGGATGTTCACCACAGCTCTGCATTTCCTGGAGACTCGATTGGTGGCATTCCCGCCTCTGTACCAGAATGCTGTGCGTTGGAGTCCCTCACTAACACGTGGGTAAACAATACAGGCCGCTAGTGAAAATGTTTGGGTGACTCTAGTGCAGAGGCAAGACATAAAATATAGAGGTTTGCATCGTGATTTGCTACCCATAAACGCTATATGCTAATCAAGTGCAGCCTTGACAAGCAGAAGACGCAAATTAATTGATTTGCTGAATTGCAGTGAAAATTACTGAATTGCAGTACTTTTCCCCACAATTGTGGGAAAAAATACGGAATTGTAATTTTTCTCACAGGTATACACTTTTCCCAGCAGTTGCTCTTTTAATGACTGTCACTTATAGATAAATCTAATGAATGGATAAATCTAATGAATCTAAATTGGTTGTCTACCAAGTTAAACAAGCTACACAATGATGTTACTGCTGTAAACCTTACTCAACTTATACTTGGGCTCACACGCCCTAATCCCAAAACCCCACACGCTGCTTGACTGGGCAGTCAACCCACCCGCACCGCGTCATTAAATCTGGTCTCCTCCCCGATGCCCTTAGTGATCACAACCCCATTTTCATTGTACCTAAGGTCCATCACCCCAAACCTCTCCCTAAAATCATACAGCTCTGGTCCTTTAAATCCTTAGACCTTACCCCACTCAGCTCTGCACTTGCTTCCATTGACTGGGCTCCCCTCTCCACTGCCATTTCTGTCGACCAAGCCCTTGAGTATTTTAAGGATAAATTCATTGCCACCTGGAATGCCTTGGCTCCTTTCAGAAGGACCAAAGTCCGTGGGCTTCACCTCCCCTGGATCACCCCCGAACTTCTGCCCTGCTTCAGGGAGCAAGGATCGGGCCTGGAGAAAAACACAGATCTACTAAACATCCAACGACGGCTTGGCAGAATGCTACGCACTATGTACTAAAACCTACTAGACTGGCTAAGACAGATTATTTCAACTCCTCATTCCTGACTAACATTAACTCTCCATCTAAATTCTGGAGGATAGTTAATGCCTGTTCCCAGTTCTCAAAATAAATAACTCCCTAGTTTCCAACTCTGGCTCTGTGGCCAATGAATTTAATGCCTACTACACCTCGTGCCACATCTCTTCTAAATTCCCACTTCCCCCTGCCTACTGATTTCAGCCCTTCATCTCAGCCAGTGCCTACCCCTCCCCCTTTTTCCTTTTCTGCTATCTCCTTTGACAAAGCTCTTAATGCCCTCCTATCCCTGAACCCTTCTAAAGACTCCACCAGATGAGCTCAATCCTAAACTTCTCTACCTTTCTGCTCCTGCATTTGCTTAGCCTATTTCCCTAGTCCTTAACCTCTCCTTATTTCTGCCCAAGTACCCTCATCCTAGAAACACGCTGTAGTCTTTCCGCTCCCCAAGGGTGGTGACACATCCGCTCCTGGCAACTATCACCCCATTTCCCTCCTTCCTACCCTTGCCAAGCTTCAAAAACATTTAGTTCTCTCTCAGCTATCACCCTTCCTCTCCAATTCCTTGTTCTTCACCCCCTTCCAGTCTGGTTTTCAGAAGAACCACTCAAAAACCACCTCCTCAGGCTTACTGACTCCATTCTTTCAGGGATGGACGATGGCCTGATCACCTTGGCCATCTTTGCCGACCTAGCCAAAGCTTTCGACAGTTTCCCATCCCCTGCTTCTTGATTCTCTCTCCTTAGCTGGCCTTGCTTCTTTCAGCCACTAATTGGTTTAAATCCTACCTCATTGGCAGGAACCAGTCTGTGAGAATCCTTGATTCCATCTCCCCTCCATTCCCCATAAACACTGGTGTCCCTCAGGGCTCAGTGCTAGGGCTCTTACTCTTCTCCATTTTCCTTAATGATCTTCCCACAGCCTGCTCATCCTCATCTATCCACATGCACGCTGATGATACTGTCTTACACAGTTCTGGCAAAAACCCTGCTGCTGTGGAAACCAGCTTACAGCATGACTTCAACCAAGTTCAGTTCTGGTTTGCTTCTCACCAACTTTTTCTAAATGCCAAGAAGACCGTCTCAATGAACTTTGGCACCAGGCAGAGACTGTCTAGGCTCCCGGCCCTACCACCTTCCACACCCTTGATGGGAACATCCTGGCGGACACCTCTTCATTTAGATATCTAGGGGTTTGGCTGGACCAGCACTCAACTTCTCTGTGCATATCGATGCTATCCTGCAGAAACTGTGCCCCAAGCTTGGTGCTCTGTACAGGGATCGTAGTTGCATCCCACTGACTGTGAGGCGTGAAATTGTCCAGAAGATGATACTCCCCATCTTTGACTATTTTGATGTAGTCTATGGCACTGCGCCCAAATCTTCCCTGACCAAGTTGGACACTCTCTTTAACTTCTTCTGCCACTTTGCTCTTGACTCCCCTTCCCGCTCCCACCACTGTGAACTCTATCACTCTCTAACCTTCCTTCCACTATTTCACAGACCCATCTCACACTGTGCCAAATTAACCTCCAAATTCTGGTTCGTGCTCCCCTCCTATCTCTCATCCTCTCTCTCATTCTCCCCCACCCTCTTTTTTTCAGATCTAATGATGCCCACACCTTGATGGTCCCTCGCCACTCCACCCTCATCGATCACACTGGTTTCGCCCATCGCTTCACTAAAATCTGGAATTCAAACCCCAGGAAATCTTACTGTATTCTGACTTATGCAGTATGGTCTCACCATAGGACTGCCCCGAAGCTGAAATGGTTAATAGAACCTATGCAAATGATGGAATGCTAGGCTCGAGCTCTGTTTTCAAATCACTGTCCCTGGTAAACCATTCTAAACCGTCAGATTCTTTACTCCGCTTGCCTCAATAAGACGTCTCCGGAGAGCTCTCCTTCATCGCTTGAAGAAACTTTATTTTCTCAGTTTATTCAGGAAAGGGCCTGTATTCAAGGTATTTCCTCACAGTAAAGAAAATGGGAGTGGTGGCCCATTCTGGATCTCAGATACTTAAACAAGCATCTGTGAAAACCAAAATTCTGGATGGTTACTCTGGCTACCATACTACCCACCCTAAGACAGGGAGACTGGTTAGCATCCCTGGAGCTGAAGGATGCCTACTTTCACATCCCAATCAGAAGGTCACACAGAAAGCACCTCAGGTTCAGGTTGTCATCGGGTCTTTATCAGTTTAGGGCAATGCCTCTTGGACTGACATGTGCTCCAAAGGTGTTCACAAAATGTCTAGCTGTGGTAGTGGCACACCTCAGGTGACAAGGAGTGTCAGTGTTCCCATACCTAGACGACTGGCTCATAGTAGGCCAGTCACACCAGCAAGTAAGGGAAGCCCTGTCAATAGCACAAGACACGCTGTACTCACTGGGGTTCTTGGTGAACCATGAAAAGTCTGTTTTGGAGCCAGTTCAGCTGCTCAGATTCATAGGGGCAGAACTGGATACACAAAAAGGGATGGCTTTCCTGCTTTAGGGACAGGATGGACAACCTTATCCAGGTAGCCAATTCCTTCAAGCTTCATGTCTCCAGGCCAGCAAGGTTTTCCTGCAATTGCTAGGTCATATGGCAGCTTCCATCGCAACTGTGTCAGGGGTCAGGTTCCAGATGAGACCTTCAATTTCATTTGAGAGATTACTGGCTCCAGATAAGGGATTCTCTCTCAAAGCTAGTTCCAGTAACAAGTCTCTTTTCTCCAAGCCCTTCAGTGGTGGCAGGAAAAGGGCAATCTCAGGCAAGGAGTACCTTTATTGCAGCAGGTTCCCTCTCTGGTACTCACGACAGATGTCTACCTCCTAGGGTGGGGAGCACATCTGGGGGATCACACTGCACATGGCACGTGGGAAAAGCAGGAATCCCTCCTGCACATCAACCTCTTGGCGCTCAGAGCAGTTCTTCTGGCTCTTCAGTCATTTCACAATCTGATAAAAGGAAAGGTGGTCCAGGTCAGAACAGACATTACAACCACCATGTACTACATAAACAAGCAAGGGGGCACAAGGTCAACTCCCCTCTGCACAGAGGTGATGAGAATCTGGGCATTTGCTTACTCCCTGAATGTTCCCCTCTCAGCTGTCCACCTTCCAGGTAAGGACAGTGTCTTGGTGGATGCCCTCAGCAGAATAAATCAGAACCATCACGAGTGGTCACTGAACAAGCAGGTCTTGGAGACCATTTTCAGGAGGTGGGGCACCCCAGAGGTGGATCTGTTCGCAGCCCCAGACAACCACCAACTCCCACAGTATTGCTGCAGGCCCACCATCAAGGGCACAGTTCCTCTGGATGCACTTCTGCTGGACTGGACGGGGCGGTTCCTGTATGCTTTCCCTCCCTCCCCTCTCTTACTGAAAGTGTTGAACAAACTTGGGCTTCAACCAGCCTTAATGATCCTCATTGCCCCAGACTGGGCCAGACAGCCTTGGTACTCCACGATCCTGTCATTGTCAGTAGCCAAGCCAATCAGTCTCCCCTGGAGGTACAACTTGTTGTCATCCTCACAGGGCAGGATCATGTATCCCAATCTGCTATCCCTCATACTCAAAGCATGGCTCTTGAAGACTTGGAGTATGCGGATTTACAGCTTTCAGGAGTCAGGGGTGTCGGCAGGCATACGCACTGTACTCAGCAGAGTACAGTTAAAAAGATCAGACAGGGCAACAAAAAGAGGAAAGCAAGGGCATTGTGAGTCACTTTGTGTCTGTGTCGCGCTGAGCCCTTTTACCTTCATTGTTGTTTGCTATGGGGCACTGATGCCACCAGCCAAATACACAAACAAGAACATCTTACCAGGCAGGCAGAAAAACAAAGGAAGGAGGATTACAGGAGGAAACTGATTACTTGAACTCAGACATGGCAAATGGGGGGCAGGCCTATTGTTGGTGTGGCATGGCGGTGCATTTTTTGGGTTATGATTACATAAGGTGGGGCAACAGTGCATCAGTTTTGAGTACAAGTTTAAAATTACTGGCTACACCCCTGTCAGGAGTCATGGATATACTGAAGTCTCTTCAGGAAGCCTTCTGCCAAGAAAACCTATGCTTTCAAATGGAAGAGATTTTTGATTTGGTGTCAGGGTAAGGGGTTAGACTATACCCAAGTCAATCTCTCTACAGTTCTGGACTATATGACCCATTTGCATTCCACAGGGTTAAGTATTTCCACCTTGAGAGTGCATCTGGCAGCTGTTTCAGCTTATTTATCAGCAGGTGAGGCATCTTCTTTGGCTTCGAAGCCAGTATTCAAGAAGTTTTTTAAGGGATTACTGCATTTGCACCCACCACACAGGGAGCCTGCTCCCATGTGGGATTTGAACATTTGTATTGCCCAACTAATGCAGTCTCCCTTTGAGCCCATGTCTACTGCAGACCTCAAATATGTGACTTGGAAAACAGTGTTCCTGGTAGCCATTACCTCTGCTAGAAGAATCAGTGAGCTCCAGGCACTGTCCACAGAGCCTGGGCACATTAGCTGTCCATAGAGACAAAATAGTTCTGAGAACTAACAGGAGATTTCTGCCTAAGGTGGTATCAGAAGTTCCACCTCAACCAGTCTTACGTTGCCCGTCTTCTTCGCAGACCATTCCACCTCAGGTGAGCGCAGGCTGCACAGCCTGGATGTGAAAAAGGCAGTCAGCTACTATCTTGACCACACAGATGGTCACAGACGGGATCAAACCCAGTTCTTCCACACTTATGGAGAGGGGGGAAAAGGAAAACCTGCCACAAAACGATCCATTGCACGATGGATTGTAGCCTGTATTCAGTTTTGCTATAGCAAGGTGGGCAAGCAACCACCTGCATGCCTCTGGGCCCATTCAACTAGGGGTACTGCAGCTTCTCTGGCAGCTGCTAGAGAGATCCCTCTAGTGGACACTTGCAAGGCTGCAACTTGGAAATCCGTCCACACATTCACCAAACATTATTGTTTGGATGTCCAGGCCAGAGGTGATGCCAGGTTTGGAACAGCAGTCCTGCAGAACCTGTTTCCTAAATAGGTTATAGGCCCACCCCCAAAGGCACTGCTTGGTAATCTGCATAAGTCAGAAAACAGTAAGATTTCCTGGGGTTTGAAGAAAAAGTTACTCACCATAGTAATCTTGTTTCTTCTAAGGGAATCTTACTGTATTATGAGCTCCCTCCCCTACTCGAAACCTATGGTCACTGCACTACAGCTATGGTAGAGATGTTGCAGACCTGGGGGTGTAGTATGTTTTGTTTTTGGGCATCTGTGACAGGAGTTTTAGTGATGCCACTTTAAAGTTATTTTTTCAAAGAGGGGGGTAAATCCCTTATTCATGCCCTACTGTTTGTTGAGGGTTGTTATTATTTTTATTATTATTATCATTTTAGTAGTAGGAAACTGCTTACTGCAGGCTTCATAAATGAAAACAGAGCTCGAGCCTAGTATTCCATCATTTGCATAGGTTCTATTAACCATTTCGGCTCCAGGGCAGTCCTGTGGTGAGACCATACTGCATAAGTCAGAATACAGTAAGATTCCCTTAGAAGAAACAAAATTACTATGGGGAGTAATTTTTTCTTCCTTCCCCCTGAAATATGACACTCTTCTTCCAACTACTCCCTTACCTCTGCCCTCCAACTACTCCCTCACCTCTTTCCTACACAATGACCTCTCCCTCAGCTGTTCCTGCTTTAACCCTCCTTAATACTTATCTCCAGTTTCTGCCCTCCCTACACTACCCCCTTCGTACGGTTCTCGACATCCTGAAGAGTTCAGAAAATGGCTACCCCTTCTCCTCCTATTCAGTTCTTGCCTCTCCCTCTCTCTTCTCCACCTGCCCTTCTGGGTCACCCATGTGCACAACCTACCCTGTTCTTTTTACTCCCAACAGCACTCGCGTACTACCTCGAGCCTGCTTCTGGTACACTCGTGCACTATAATGGTTCTGTTGCATTATTACTGTTTTGTACATTTATATGTTCTTTTGTATGATTTTGGACATGTGCTGTAATTTACCCAATGTTCCACTGCTGTTTATTGTACAGTACCTTGTGTTCCAACTGTTGCATAATCTTACAATGTTGTGTTGTTTGTACTACCCACATACTATTGCAACTAATCATCCTTCACAACCCTATGTAACTCCTTCCCCCCAGGTCGCACTGTGAGACGCGCAGCTTATTCAGTGTTCCCTCCTGGTGAAACATTTCAATAAATAAAATAAAAATAATCATTTAGTGACATTGCTCCTCAGACCTGTCGGGTTACTAATCAAAATGTTGATTAGCAAAGAATGCTGATCAAGTTTCAAAAGCTGAATTTATACCTTGTGAGGTATAAGAAGTGCCTCAAGCAGTAGGGAAATGACATCGGAGGGGAGTTCAGTCTGTGATGTTAATTTTTTTTTTTTTCTGCCTTGCAGGTACAGCACTGTCTACGCTTGAAACAGCAGCCTAAATCCTGATCCACGTGGGCTTTCCACCAGCACAAATTGGCACAAACAGCTCTCCCAATTTATGCTGAACATTTTTATGGGGGGTGGGGGTGTCAACAAATTCAGTTTATTTTAAGATGCACTCGTCCGTTTGTTTTCCTTCCCCCAAGGCCTATGTTGGTACCATCAGAGCTCAGACTGCTGGACCCAGGATAATCAGGCTTTTCGTTGACTTGCAAGCACACAAAAGTCATTAGCTGGTAAATGAGGACTTCAGCATATCTCTTTCTCCCCATATTTATCAGCGAGCATGGTTTTACACCCAGTCGTTTTTAAATGCATTATTTCTTACTGTACTAAATAATTAATGGGCCTACGTTTTATGAAATATTGTTCCTTATCCTTTTTTTTTTGGTTTAAAACTTTTTTAAACACATTTCAACATCTGAGGATTGATACTGCAAAGAACTAATTTGGTTTCCAGAGGTTCGTGATGCAATATCTCTGCCCAGTTTTCACTTAAGAAGTTGGAAGCCCCACTTGGGCAGATTGCTGAGGATTGACACTGAAAAGTTTACGGTCCTGGTTTTTCTCTTGTCATAGATGTTATGTCTGTCCCCCTCTTGGCCAGTTGAAGCTCCAGCCCCTAGTGGGGGGTCACACATGGGACCCCGAGTGCAGCAGCGTTAACCATTCAGCTAAAGAGAAATTCCCCTTAGCTGGGAAGTTTTGTCTTTAGACATTGCAGTCATAACAACCACCCACCATCAGAGATCTTTGCTGTTACTGTGTCCCAGCACTGTCTTGAGTCTGTCATTTCCAGCCCCTCACCTCTAGGCATACCTCTCCACTGTCGCACATTACGAGGGACATCCCTTATTTGACCCCATTCAGATTACTCCGTCCCATTTAAACATTTGGTAACCAGGAAAGGCACACTGAGCTGAGGCCTCGTCTCCATGTTCGACCGGGGGAGGGACATGGGATATAATTAGAATACAATTAGAAATATCAAGTAGGCAAAAAAAGTCAGGTGGGGGGGTAAAAATATACAATCAGGTTGCAGCATACAAGCAAGTTCTGAACTTGTAAAAGCAAGTTTCATGATGTTCCCACATTTTGAGGACCATTGTCCCTCATTTTCCCACATTTTGGTAGTCTGTGCCCCACATCTTGGTGACAGAAGATTGAGAGGTATGCCTGTAGGTGGCCCTGCTTTGTAGACTGGTTTTTCATTTATATAACAGAGGACTTCAGGGTCCTAGAAAAGCACTTCGCTTTCTGTTTATTTATTTATTTTTTTTAAACCAGTTGTGTGGTGTACGCCCAACAGACCTTTCAGAGAAAGCATTCTGAGGTGAAAATGCCAGAAAGGTGTAGTGAATAAGGCTTTATACTATTTTTACGTTATAAAAATGACCACCCCATCATGTTACGTGTGATACAATATTCCATCTGCCTTTTGGTCTCCTGGGACATACCTGTATTTGGAATGATAGAGGAGCAGCTGTGAATTTAGTGGTGTGATTCCATCTATGCATTTTGGTGACTTTAAGAGATTATAACGTCGTCGGAGAATCACGAGGCTTGTTCACAGCTGTCCTTTTTTTTTTTGTTTATTTTTGCATTGCCAGGATTGTAAAAGATTGAAACAGAAATGGAAAGCACGGTGCAAAAGTGTCATGATCTGAAACGTTCCAACTTTATGAAACTGTGAACATTTTTAGAATGTTAAACTGTGAGTTATGACTTTCTGATGTTAGAACTGTGAATTGTTGTTTTTTTTTTTTGGTCATGTGACTCTGTGGGTTGCATGCTTGCCTCTGGGACTGGAGAATTGGAAGGTAAGGGGTTCTAGTCCCACACCATGAGGTTAGGCCAAATACCCAGTGCTGACACTGTTGCGCAGCACTAATGGGGTGTCGTCCTTCTAAAGAGTCTGACTGGGGTACAGGGGGCACACCTGGAAAGTTGATATAGCAGCCCACCTGCAAAATCAAAAGGGTAGGGCCCAGGGTGACCAGCTCATCAGTATTCCACTTAAATTTGCTCTTTCTTTGTATCTTTCAGTGACATGCAGTGTCCAAACTACCCCATTTAATTAGAAATAGATGATTGATCAGTTCAAGGATGTTCAGTGTTTTGAAAGTGGCTAGGTACCCAACAGAGGGGGGCCCACATGGAAATTTCCAGGTGTCCAGATGGGCCTGTCCAACTCTGTGCTAAGCAGATGTCCCTTCTGCTCATCTCTGGTTGCTATCCAGGTGGACATTAATAGATGTCAGGGCAGTTGTAGTAAGGGGCTTTCCTCAATGTTCACCCCCCCATCAATAAAATAGGTTCATGTAGCCCACCACTAGGATATACCTGAAAATGGGCTGTCACAGAATTGTAACACATATCGTCTAACTGCTGCCCCCCACACACACACACAGTTCTGCATGGTCCTGTATTACTGGGTGATTTAACACATACAACAGGAACAGGCTAATATAAAAAGCTGACTTGTTACCAGAAGATTATTTTTTTCAGTTGTTTCAACTGACTGCAGAATTACAGAACAGTTTGTCAGATAATCTCCATACTGGTTACATACTGCTGTTCATGTCCCAAACAGACTTTAAGGCCCTGTTCACATCTTCACTTTTAAAACGTTACAGGACATGTGTAACATTTTTAAAGTGCCTAATACGGTTCGCGTTCACATTTGACATGGTTTGGTTACTGTGTTCAAAAATGTTCTTGAGCCTTGCTCGGGACCTAATCTCAGCAACTGTTTTGAAAACGTTATAAGCGTTAAAACATTTTTACTGGCCGTGTGAACAGGAGATCGTCCGTGTCCCTTCTTGTCTTGATGGTGGTCGTGTTGACTGCCAAACTGCCAGTAAAGTTACAGGTGTGAAGTCTGAACGTGACGATCACAGCAAACACCGCATAGGAACAGAAGTCTGAATGGGAGTATTAGGGTGGGTTTCGAAACGTTATCAAACGTTACAGCTCACGATTTACGGTGTGAACAGGACCTAAGTGGTCACAGCCACTAACTGGTAGCCACTTTAAAATGCAGCTGTAGCATATTCTTCAGTTCAAGTTATAATGATATTGGTTAGAAAATAAGGCCTGTGATTTGGAACAGACCATTAAAATAACTGCACTTAAATGGGTACATTGAGTATTCCTGCCTACGCCTGTGAACTGTCATGGCTCAGTGTGCCTCTCCTGATCAAAAATTACACACAAATACGTGGCTTTTCTATGAAGTACAAAGGCTGTCATGTATTTATTGGAAAATCAGGCTGATCAAGAAGTGCTGTCCTTTAAAATACTAGTGTTTGATGGTCACCATGTAGATTTTTTATTTTTTTTTTGGCAGTAATGTATTTCTGGCAAAAAAACATGAATATACCCATTTTTTTTTTTAGTTTCCTTTTATTCCTGAACAGAGATGCAGAATTTTGAAGTTCCGCTCCCATGCCATGCCCGCCATCAAAAAAAAAATTGATATATATCTGTGTACCACCTATATAGATCCAGTATAGACATTTAGTAGGTAACCTCAGTGAAAGAGATTTTTAAAAATTGTGAGTAGTGGCCATCTTTAAAGACTTACGTCATTAATTACAAAAACAGTTACAAAAGCTGTTTTTTTTCTCCAATCTGTGAAAATTAAAAAAAATACTGATTAAATCTTGTGTCAAATAAAAGTTTGCTAAAAAAAACGGATGGAAATATTTGACAACTAACAATACTCTGCTTTAAAAGGGGACAGGAAATGTGTACTTATTGGCAGTGGTTCGTTGTATTCCTGTTTAACAGAGCTTCATTTCATATAAAGGCATTATAGCCTAGAGATTAGAGTATTGAGCTGTGAATGAGCTTGGTCCAATAGACCTGGGTTTGATTCCCCGAGCCTCCACTTGCATACTGTGTGACTCTGAGCAAGTCACTTAACCAGCCCAAAGTTCCTGGGTGGCCCCTGAAAACAGGCAGCTGTGCCTAGTGGGCCTTACTTGGTTAATAAATATTTCCAAATGATCTATAAATAACTATTTGAATGAACACTGATATGAAAAACGTTTTCTTTTGATGGAAAACATTGTAAACAAACCTCTTCATTGAACAAGACATTTGGAGATATTCTCGAGGAAATCTTCTCTGTTAGACCACACCTTTGGAACTGTAAGCCATCGGCATCAGGACCACTAGGAAACCTTTATGGTGGCTGCCCACAAGCGTATATAGCATGGATGGCCCCAACACTCCTCAGTTCTTTCTGCCATAGTTGAGCATCCTTGTCGGATCTACTGAAGAGAAACGACGTCACAATAGTTGTTGCCGTTTGTTTTCTTTTTCTTTTCCTTAAGTATTTTAAACCTGCTATTGTCTCTGTATGCTGCCGAAGGAGTCGGACAAAGAATCTTTGTCCCATTATCGTACGTGCAGCTACAAGATTTACTAGGACAACACTCGCACTACTTGTGTGTGCTGTTTAGGCCTCTCTCACAACATGAGAGCCTGCAAGATTTTCCAGAGTTTCAACCAGGCTACAAGGTGACGCTGTCAGAAGGTGTTAAAAAAAACTTTCTTACTCAGAAAGCATTGAAAGTAATGGAAAAGGCTGCAGGTTCCAAACCTGCTTCTCCCTGTCTGGCGACTGAGAAACAGTCAAAGTCAAAAGAAGAAGAAAAAAGGACGGTCGTCATCTGGCCATTAGCATAAGCATAGAGGCGAGGCTGCTTTACAGGCTAGGTCCAGGTCGCCATTAAAATCCGGTATATCCTCGTCCATGCCCACTCTGACGGTGTTGACAAAAGCCCCCACGACCGTCACTGTCATCGAGATTGGGCTTGGCTCAGGCATTGTCATACCTACTGTAGACAAGTACATAGCTGCCATTGTCAGGTTTCGGCTCTCCAACACAGGTAGTCTTGGACCCTTTTCAGGGCACTGTTAACGTTTTCAGATATGCTGTGACGCTTGCTACCATTGCTGCTACAGACCATAGCTATGCTGACAACCAGGCCCACCTGTTCCAGGGCCTTCATCGACAGCCACTTTAAGCATGCTGCAGATTCCTCCTCCGACACTGCCAGCAGCACCGATTCTCTGTGTGACTCCCCTTGTTGTTCCTGATGATAATGACAAAGTTGAGTATAATCCTGTCCTAGGCATTGGGGAGATTTGGAGGAGGAATATGAGAGCGAGAGGGAAAGTGTGAAGAAGGGAATCTGCCCTCCAGCTGCACCCTGTCATCCTGCAAGTGATGACTGTGGTATATACACCCAGCTCTCCCCCTGAGGATCCCTCATTCCAGGCCATGTTAGAACAAATGCAATCTGCCATGGGCTTTGCTGTGGAAGAGGAAGTAATTTTTGGAGGTTCCTTGTACAGCTTGCATTATAACTCCTCCTGTGTATTCTGCATTAGAGGATACCACCTTTACTGCATGGCATGGGCCTAATACCCTGCCTGCAGTTCCAAAGAAGGCTGATCAGCAGTGCCCTGCTTGTCTGCTAAGCCTTACTGTGCTGCTCAGCCTGAAACTGACTGTGTAGTCATTTGGGCTGCTTATGATCCATCTAAAGCCCCTAGGTACACGAGTACTTTGCCTCAAGTTAAAGAATCTAGGAAGCTAGATGTCATGAGCAAATGTGTTTATGCCTCTGCATCCTTGGGCCTAAGGATTGCAAATTACTAGGCCCCGTGATAAAATATCATTACAGCCTTTGGAAGGCTGCATGTACTGCAGGTCGGGCTTTACCTGAAGGGCCTTCTAAGACTGACCTAAAACCTCAGCTGGTGCTGAAGGTGGCAGACATCTGCTACGTTCAGCTTATGAAGTATCTGATGCCTCTTCCAGGGCTGCAGTGTCTGGTATGTGTATTAGGTGTTAACTCCTGACTCAGAGTAGCTGCTTTTGCTGCTGATGTGAAACAGTCTGTTTTGAATATGCCTTTCAGGGGCTCCAAACTGTTTGGATACAATGTTGAAGTTTTATGTGGCCCTCGGTCATCTAAGATGACTTTTGAAGTGATTTCCCAGTCGTAGAAACATGGTGTATTGCTTACTGTATTTGGTAGCTTAGAGTGGTGAAAAAACTGTTGTTGCTACTTTTAAAATGTTGTTATTGTAACCCTGTATTGAGCTGGAAGGGATCGTAGCATGTCCCTGACAAGGTGGCCAGTCGACCCCTTCCACTTCCTTGTTCATGTACACACCCCCACGCTTAGACATGTTATGTTATAAAGCAAGGGAGAGCATGAGGGTAGGGGTGTAGCCAGGGATTTCAGAACTGCATACCAAGTGGACTCACTGCTACCCCTCCCACCCTTGTTATGGTGAGCTACCCCCGCCATGGGGTGTAGCCAGACAATATACAAATGTACACTAGGACCGTGTTTACCTCATTTGGCACAATAAATACAACTTTTGTATCTCATGACAGTGGTTGTTGCCATGCCTGGGTAAATACAAATGCCATGCATTGCTCCCTAAGACACCCACATACCAGCACAGAGCCTGTAAATTTGTATTGTCCTTGGGACACAAAGACAGTATTAGTGACCAGTCCTTCTAGTTTTGACTCCTATGAATAAAATTACAGAACGGTTCAGCATTTTCTTTGCTAGTTTTCATGGAAAAAGGAAGCAGTTCAGAGCCTATTTGCTCCCCCCTTAAATAAAATTGCACACCATGGAGTACATGGACTATGCCTGCCTACACTCATGTATGGGGGCACGCCCCATTTAAGTGAATTTTTATACATTATGATGGCCAGTTGGAGATCAACGAAGGACTTAGCTTGACTTGCTAGCACTTGACAAAGAAGCAGTGAGAGTGTGATACTGGGCAGTGTCTCACAACCTTCAGTTGTCGGCTGTGGTTCTCCCAGGTCTCAAAAATATCTCGGCAGAGAGGCTGGTGAGGACAGTCCTGTTTTTTGGGAGTGGGGGTGTCCTGCCAAAAAAAAAAAAAATGCAAAATGGCCTGATTTTTAAACTAGAAAAAAATATTCTTACTTTCCTTTTAGAAGTTGCAGAAAACTATTAATGCTTTTAATAAAATACCTCAAAATAAGGAAACCATATGAACAACCAAAAAACGAAAGCACCTAGTCTTAGTTTTGAATATTTAGTGGAAAAAAGTCTGATGTATTGGTCAAGGTTGCATATTGTTCTGCGAAAAATCATGTTTCTGTGTAAAATTGTTCTGCTCTGGGCTTCCAAAAAGGTGGTAGCACTGCACTAATACAGTACATTGACACGTGGTGATACACAAGTATCTGTGACCTGTGACACAGGATAGCAATAACTTAGTGGGTGGTTCACCACGGAAAGTGAGAACATTCTGTTGTCCTGTTGCCCATCAGCGACTCGAGTGGCTAAGTTTGATTAATAAGAAAATTGATTTTCATACCTTTTAAACAAATTGGGATCATTGAGTCTCTTGGTGTCTTTGCATCCCACAGCTTAATGTGCTAGTTACAGCAACATAGGTGAGGATGTGAACGCCCCCCCCTGGATCTTGCCAGGACCTTCACAGGACTCCCTGGGAAGATCAAAGGGGGGGATGAGACATCCTCACTTAGGTTGTTGCAAGGAGCGCAGTGACAGAATAGGGAAGAGAGTGCAGTTTTAGGATTCCCAAGACTAATAAAACATTAATGAAAGAAAAACTTTTCCTGTCTAAACTAAATACATTGAACTTTCAAATACTTATCATGGAACTACTTATCTAATAATTTTACCTATGTTCCTTGACTTTACTCCGTAAAAATTAACAGTTGTTTTGTACAAGGTCATTTCTGCTAACTAGTTTCTGTTGTGCAAGTGTCCGTTTCTGGGACCTTATTGAAAATGAGTTTCTCTGCAAGTAACATCTCGGTGTTAACCTCATAATAAATATTTAGAAAAATGGGTTGGGATAATACTTGAGCCTGATTGGTTGATGCCATTCTAATGTCATGTTTTTTGTTTCTCAACTCTGCCCTCCTATAAGTCCCAATGCCAGCCTTACCTTCGTACATGTGGTATCGCTGTGCCGTGCTAGAACCTAGATTTTCAAAGTTCCACCCATTAAAAACAAAAGGTACCATACATTGCTTCTTTTGCCACCCCCTGTCATCACCACGCACATACTTGCTCTCCCATGGGCTGCAGTGCAAAAACCACAGCCCTTTATTCTTCCGCAAGGCGTTGGAGGTTTGTAATGACTCGGCAAGCTTATGGCTCGCTCTAGCTATGCGACACCATCAGTGTGACGAAACAAAAACAATTGCAGTCACGCCAGGTGTAACTCTTGCTCAGTCTCCCTCAGACACACTAACGTAACCACATCCGGACACAACAAAGACTATACAAAATAGATGATGAGTTACAGTCACTGCCAGGACAGCTGAATTTTACTGCACTGGTCTACTGTAGTTACCTCTGTGTTCAGTGATTGTAACCATACTGCTCTCCAGTGTGACCCTAACAGCAGAAGGACTATTTTACAAACAGTTTTTAAAAAATGTTTTAAACTATTTTTAGTTTGGTGAAAGGGGGACACACATCCCATTTTTTAAGCACAGTAAGGTACTTTAGGGGGTGTGGTGTTGGGGGATAACCACACTTCCAGGGGTTGTAAGGCCCTTCATCTGCAGAGTTGGGCCTCTGGACGCCTCTAGGCATGCGGGCATCTTCCGACACCACAATATATGGGTATTTTTTTTTTTTTTTTTTTCCTGTAGGGAATTGATGACATCAGAAACTCAGTACCATTACTCTGTTCAGAAAGTGATAATACCATTGTTCTGACATTGTATTAGTGGTTTAAGGTGGTGTGTTCAGACAATTCCATATATCACCAAAAAAACGTACAAAACCCTTGGTAACTATTTTGTCATTCCATGTCTCTATTCCATTGACATCATGCACCACTGTAGCTTTGTTCTTGTGGTTTACAAGCCCTCCCCGAATATCTGAATGAAATTCCAACCTTGCTACTGATAATTGCCTGTCAAGAGGGCAAGGCAGGAGAAGGAGTGATGCTGTCACTGTGTAGACCATGAGAGCTCCTGGAGTTGGGTCTGTCATGGAGTTTGCAGAATGTGGGAGTTTTGAAGGACATGGCTATATGGACATGGGACCACCCTGAACTGTACAGAAGACTCATGCACAAGTGCGCAAAACACCCAAGTGATAGTGCTAGGAAGGCTGTTTCCTAGTGTGGATAGGCATTTCAGATCCCCCATCACAGTAAGCTATTTCCCAGAGGCCTTCCTGAAGTGACTGTTAGTAAAAGAAGCGGTACGTATGGATTCTGGTCAAGTCCAGTACCAGACATGTTTCCCACCGACCTCCAGAACTGTAGTTGTGGTATGCTGATCCCTCTGTGAATTGTTCTTCTTCAGATGAACTATAACTGCACCCATTGTATCCTGTGTGTAAAAAAAAAAAAAAAAAAAAAATATACAGCGGTGTGTGGGAATCTACTTTCTGAGGAGGATATTATGGTGCGTTTAGACAGGATAATGGCATTTTTTGCTTCAGTACTAGCACTTGTCTGAGAAGCCCAGTGCTTCTCAATTATTCTTGCATACCATCACGTTTCAGTAATACAGATAGATGGGCAAATGAACAGCACAGCTGGTTTGTATGACTCAGCAGGTGTGTGCAGATTGGGCCCTGGTGCATCCGGAGTGCAAACTAGTGAGCAAACCAAAGCAAGTGAGTTTGTGGGTTAGAGCATTCTGGTTGCACATCTCTTGCCCCCCACCCAAAAAATTAAGTGATTTGCAACTGAACCAAGTTTGCCCATTGAATTTTGCATTTCTGAACAAATGCATTAATGAAAATCATCATTTCAAATTGCTAGCGCAATTCTGAAGTGGCTAGCATGTGTCTGCCAATCTTTTTTTCTTGTTTTCTGCCATTTTCAAAAATGGTAACTTCCCAGCAGTGGCGTCCTAGTAGCATGTGCATCATAGCATAGTCCATCCTTTCTGTATTGTGGACTACATATTTAAGCACATTCCATTCAGCAACCAGAGGTTCCACTGTTGATTTATTTTTGTTTAGGGGCCTGCCAAGACACTATAGTGGCCTACCAAGAAAAACCTGTAGTAGTACAGTGGAATACCAATTTACAGATTAACTCTGTTCACCTTTGAATCATTCTGGTTATAGAAGAAGGTTTATTTTTGTAGTGCTGGACTATATTTATGTGCTATGACTTGCCTCTTTATTTATCAAGAGTTAATGCTATTAAAAGTGTTTTCTGAAAGAAGTGATTTCAAGCAGTTTTCAGACAGAAATGCATCTGCTTATATAAAAAAAAATAAACTGCTAACATTGCCAGACAAAAATTTTATGCAAGTTCTTTCGTATTTGTTGCCCTCTTTCACACTTCAGAACATCATTTTTTAAATGACATAAATGTGTGAAATGGTTAACCCCCAATAAATTTGTAGTGGGCAGTGTTAAAGATGGCAGCTCTCATCCTGTGCTGTGTTCTGAGATTGACTGTTCTTGAAGTGACCCCATTGCTCTTTTCCTCTTGCTGACTGCACGCTCAGTCACTCCATGCAGGAAACCGAAGGCGCTAAATTGCTTCCATGCTGAAAATTTAAGGGGCTTAATGCCCCCCCCCCACTGGAGGTGTACTCATCCCAGTGGCTTCGTTTTGCAGGAGGTGTGATAGGCTCAGTGGCTCCCTCATGTAGGAGATGCATGGGGCTCAGTGGCTGCCTCATGCAGGAGATGTAAGGGGCCCAAGGGCTCCCCTGTGCAGGAGATGTCACTGGCTCATTGGCTCCCCCATGCAAGAGATGTAGGCTGCTCTGTGAATCCCTTGTGCAGCAGATAAAAGAACTACTCTGGTGCTGTGCTTGAGCTGTTACAAGCTCAATCCCTGCCATTCTGGAGATGTCAGGAACTTACTGATTCTTATGCAGGAGACTTCGGCATCATGGTCACTTCCATGCAAAATGCATCAGAGGCTTACTGCCCCCATACAGGAGACTTTGGAATTTGAATAGTTCCCACTGTAGAGACCATGGGCTCCAGACAGCCCCCATGGAGGAGGCCTTTGGGTGTCAGTGGCCACATGTAGGAGATGGAGTTTCAGTGACCCATGCAGAAGGCATCTGGGTCTAAATTGTTCTTATGCAGGTGTTGGGGTCTCAATGGCGAAATGCAGGAGGTATTTAAGTCTCAATAGGCCCACACAGGAGGTGCTGGGGTTTCGATGGCCTCATGCAGGAGGCGCTGGGGTCTCAATGGCCTCCTGCAGGAGGCGCTGGGGTCTCGGCCTCACGTAGGAGGTGATGGGGTCTCGATGGCCCCATGCAGGTGGTGCTGGGGTCTCTGTCCCACGCAGGAGGCGCTGGGGTCTCATTGGTCTCCTTGTTAGAGTCATTAGCATCTCAATGGCCCCATTCTGGAGGCATCAGGGTCAGAATGGCACCCACGCATGAGACGTCTGTTTACGTCAGGGTTTCAGTGGCCCCCATGTGGGAGGTGTCAGGCAAAGGCCTCCCTAGCAGGAGATGCTTGGTCTTAATGATGCCATCACAGAAAACAGGGTCTCAATGGTCTGCATGTAGGAGGTGTCGGGGTTTCAGTGTCCCCAATGCAGGAGTAATTGGGGTCTCGGAGGCCCCCACATAGGAAGCATTTGACCTTAATGGCCGCCATGCATGCAGTGCTAGAAATTCGGTCACTCCAGTGCAGGAGGTACCACAGGCTCAGTCACACCAACAGAAAAGGATGACTGGCATAGCAGGTGTGCATGCTGACAGTGAAAACCTAGTCATATGCAAGATACAGATGTAATATATAATGGGTAGTAAGTGATTGTGTACCTGCTGCTTTATGCAGAGTAACATTGCTCCTGTTCTTAGCATTGCTGCTTTCCACAGGATTCTTGTCCACTACTGGATTTGAATCCCACAGTCCCCACTTGCATACTGTGACCGCAAGTCACTTAACTTCCCTGTGCTCCCAGGTTGCACCTGTAAACAAACTTTCAGCTAAGTGTGCTACTCCTGGGTAAACAATTGAGAGAGAGAGAGAGAGAGAGGGAAAAAAAGTTGATTCGCTCCTGCTATTTAATCCTTTGCTAAAAGGGGAACAGTTAGCACAGAGGACCCCTCACTCAAGTGTGGGACTGGCCCCAGTGTGCACTCTGTGCAGAAACAGGTTGGTTTATTTACTGTTTACTGTAGTATAGTAATTATATTAGACTAAGGTTGCTTAATTGTAGGCTGGCATCTTCTTTTACTATAAATCCCAGAATCCCCTGTAGCTGACATCGGAGCAGTAGGCAACAGTGGGAGATTCAATAGCCTACAGTGCATATTAAAGCTTTAATAATCTTCAATCAGGTGTTTTCTGGTTCTGCTTTTCTCCAGGAATTAAGTACAGTCCTCTGTGATTGTACATAGGCCATGGAGGACAGTAGGACCAGCAAACAAAAAATCAGAGCTAATAGAAACTCTAATATGCACTGCAGGCTGTTGCATCTTCCCACTACTGCCTACTGCTCTTATGCCACCTGCAGGTGATTCTGGGATCTGTGGTAACAGAAGATGTCAGCTTACAACCTAAGCAAAATTAGTCTGACACAATCTACTATTCTACAGTAAACAGTAGGTGAACAAAATGTTTTTGTAAAGTGCACATTGGGACCAGCTGTGGGGGCCCTTCTTGGTGACTGTTCCCCTTTAAGTCACACCCCTCCTTTCCACACCAACAAACTCTGCTATCATACCGAAGGCTGCAACTTCAGTAGAGGATTAAGTAGCAGAATCAGAGTAACTCTAGGGGACAGGGATCCATGTTCCATGCAAATTAACCTAGTAATGAAAAACAAATGGAAGAGAAATGCAGATGCAATATATAATGAAAGCCAAACAGTATCTAAAATTCTTTTTTTTTTTTCAGTTTTCTCAAGAGTGGCACTTGCTTTAAAAGGACATTTTCATACTATTTTAATTTTGCTTGTGCAATGTCTTTTATGTGTGTGCTTTTGTTTTATGGAGTAGGGCTGAATGTTGGCAATGTATCCATTTTTAAGACAGAAAAAACTAAGATTGTTTGTATTAACAGTGAGGTTCTGTACAACCGGATGTAAAGTTGATGGTGAATTGCTTGAGTTTATAATGTATGTGTGTTTTTTTTATACTTTCCATTTTTACTGCATTTGAAATAAAGTGACTTTGGAGGAAGAGAAGCTCATTTGGGGGTGTCTGGTTCTTTTCTGCTGGGACTCTGTGAAGTGCTTCACTTCTGTAGGCTGATAAGCAGGCTGTGAGATGGGTTTAACTCCAAGGACATACGGTTTTACTGTACTTCAGTGAACTATGACACCACATTGGGGCCGAGCAAAGGATTCATGCCAGGACATATTCTCCTGCCCCAACCACCAACAGTGCACTGTAGCAACCATAGACCAGTTACAGAGTAGGCCCAATGCAATGGCACAGAAGCCAAAGTTTGCGTCAGCAGAGCTCTGTGGTTTGGTGGTTAGAGTTCAGTGGTTGGGAATCGGGAGATGGCAAGTTTGTACCCCATCAAAGAAATAGTGTTACTTAAATCAGGTCACTTAACCTCCTTGTGCTCCAGTCACCCCACCTATGGAAATGGGCAAATGCAGGACCTTACTGAAAATGAGATACTACATCCCAGCTAGGCTGTCCTAGTTTAAAAAAAAAAAAAATAAATAAATTCTACATTTTGAACAAAAACTTCAAGCTGTTTCATTCCTCATTGATGAAGGTAGTTGCATGAAAACAGAAGTGTTTGCCCTTGAATTTCACTTTTGGTTTATTCAGGCGCTGAAGTCATAATACCCTGCTTCTAGTCTCAGGAATCCATTAGCAATGCTTTACAGCATGCAGTCAGTCCATTGGATTGAGTTGCTACGGAGATAGAATTTATGCAAATTTTAGGACGTAGAATTGGGATGAAGTTCAAACTCTGCACTGCGATCATGCTCCCCTTAGTAACCAGCCAGATTTGTTTCTCCGCTTGAAGAGAGCAGTCACCCTGACGTACAGCTCCATTGTGCTAGCCTCCAGAACTGCTTATTATTTTAAAGTACTATACAATATTATTGTAGTCATTCTTTTGACAACTCTGTGTTAGTTATTTGTGTTTTAAAATTCACATTGGTCTGTGGTTTCTCCGGTTCTCAATCAGTTCCCAGGAACCAGAGAAGGCAGCAGCCCCCGCCTGAAGGGAACCATTTTATTTCTGCCTGAAACGTATTTGAATTTTAAATAACTACTCTTTTTTTTTTTAGCGGTTTATCATATGTGAGTTGTGGTTTCCACTTACAGGGAACTGAACTGCTCCTACTGCCAAATTACATAAAAAATGTCATTTTATTACAAACTGTAGGCCGATAAATCTTCCAGTGTTAATTCTTTATATTTTCATCTCTGTTTAAAAGGGATTTTGATTGTTCTGGGAATCAGTAACCTTTTAATGGTCTTTCAGTGTTTGGCATGACTGTTAGATCAAAGAAAAAGCAACAGGACCTACAGGTTTTAAAATTGCACAGATTGTTCCAGGCACTGGTAAGTGCAGACTGCCACAAACTTTTGTTTGTAGTGCCTGGGTCTCCAGACCACAGTTTTATTAATTGTGAACACTGTAAAAAGTTTGCCCTGAAATGCAAAAGAAAGGGGCCAATAAAGAAAAACTTATGGCTTCTTAGTCTGCTTGTATGTCACCAAAACATAGTAAAGGCTCAGAGGGGGTTCCTAATGATGGTGGAAGGCACACATCAGAGGGTTCCTCTCTTCAGAAACAGCAGCAGTCCCTGCCAAAGGGGACAGATAAAAAGATAAAGCTGTTCAGCCATTGGAAAAGCATGGTAAGGATGGTTTAGAAACCAGGGTGTCCAGAAGGGTGAACCCCAAGTTCAGTGATGGGGGATAAAATTAAAAGACTCAGAGCAGGCACTGGAAATGGTGTCTGCTAATAAAAATAAAAAAAAAATGCATGTCTGTCATTCCTTCTGCAAATGGAAAGGAGCAGACAGTGGACCCAAGACAAGTGCCCTCAACAGATGGTGTTTTTTCCAGGCCATGGGAAATGTTTTCAGTATGCCTACCACCCCTTTCGAGGCTCCAGTTCCACACTACCTGCCTGGGAAAGAGGATGAAATGTACTGTGAAGAGAAGGGTGAACCATAGAAACATAGAATTTGATGGCAGATAAGGACCGCTTGGCCCACCCAGTCTGCCCATTTCCCTACCTAATAGATAAGCTGCAGATCCTAGTTAACGAATTGCCTACATCCTCCTACCCCAACCCCTAGAATTGCTGTATATCTGTCCCATGCATTCTTGAATTCCCCCACTGTTTTTGACTCCACAACCTCCTCAGGAAGGCCGTTCCATGCATCCACTACCCTCTCTGTGAAAAAATACGTCCTCACATTGCCCCTGAGCCATCCCCCCTCTATCTTCAAATTGTGCCCCCTTGTTCTTGCACATCTCTTTTTCTGAAAGATACTACCCTTTTGGATTTTGTTGATTCCCTTGAGGTACTTGGAAAGTTTTTATTATGTCCCTCCTTTCCTCGAGGGTATACATATCAAGCTCCTTAAGTCTCTCTTCATGTCTTCTGGTGCAGACCCTGCATCATTTTAGTTGCCCTCCTCTGGACTGCCTCCATCCTGGTTATGTCCTTGCGGAGGTTGGGTCTCCAGAACTGCACGCAGTACTCCAGATGGGGTTTCGCCAGTTGTCTGTACAGAGGGACAACAAAAATAAAAATAAAAATGGAGGGTAATGAGTACCAATGCCCGTAGTCTAGGTGGCCTTGATGGAAGAGGGATGCCTGGATATTGTGACAATCACAGAAACATGGTACACAGAGAACCACGACTGGGATGTCAGCATACCAGGATACACAATCTACATGAGGGACAGGGAGGGAAGAAGAGGAGGAGGAGTAGCTCTCTATGTAAGGGAAGGGATAAAAGCAACAGAAGTAAAGGGTAAACAGGGAGGAGAGGAGGCAGTATGGGTCACCCTGGAGGCTGGAAATGGCTCCACAATCCATATGGGTTGTATACAGACCCCCCGTCTCAGGGGGAGGAAATGATAGAAGGCATCCTTGGGATGGCAGAGAAAGGGGAGATAATTGCTGATGGGGGACCTGAATATGCCAGATGTTGACTGGAGCACCTTTGCTGCAGCCACATCCAAGAGCAGGGCCATTCTCAATGTCCTATAGGGGGCATGCCTCAGACAGCTAATTTTGGAACCCACTCAGGAGAGAGGATCTCTGATCTTGAAGTGGGTAGTCATCTGGGAACAAGCGACCACCCAACAGTGTGGTTCACGATAAACTTAGATGTAGAGTCAAGCCACACAAAAGTGAAGGTACTGAACTTCAGGAGGGCTGATTTTGTCAAAATGGGAGAGTGCCTCAGAAAAGCACTAGCAAACTGGCAAGAAGGAGGGGTGGAGCAACAATGGGGAAACATCAAAACTGCCATCACAGAGGCAACAAGTCTTTGTGTGAAGCAAACAAATCAAAACTAAAGAAAAAAACACTATGGTTCTCAAATGAAGTGGCGAGGAAGGTAAGGGGAAAAAAAGATAGCATTCAGGAAGTATAAGGAAACACAGAAGGAGCAGGACAGAGAACTGTACCAGTTAAAGCAGAAGGAAGTGGGTAAGGCAGTCAGAATAGCAAAGGCCCAAACCGAGGAAAAGATGGCCAACTCGGTTAAGAAGGGGATAAAACCTTTTATAGGTACATTAGGGAGCAAAGAAAGACTAAGGCAGGGATACTGAGGCTGAACAAAGAGGAATGTACAGTAGTTGGGCAGAGAGCGACAGTAAAAAAAAAAAAAAAAGGGATACTGAATGAATACGTCTGCTCAGTATTCACAGTGGAAAAGCGGGGAAGTACCTAATCTGGTCAATAGAAGCACTCTGGATGGGGGGGTTGATATTAGTGCTTTCACAGAAGAAAAGGTTCTGGAAGAACTCTTAAAACTGAAGGTGGATAAAGCTATGGGGCCTGATGGGATTTACCCCAGAATTTTAAAAGAACTAAGGGAAGAAGAACTAGTAACACCACTGACTACCCTTTTTAATAAATCATGGGAGGATGGGGTGGTACCTGAGGACTGGAGGAGGGTGGATGTGATTACCCTTCACAAAAGTGGGAGCAAGACAGAGGCAGGAAACTACAGACCTGTCAGTTTGACCACAGTGGTAGGGAAAATGATGGAATCACTTCTGAAGGGAAAGAATTGTTGAGTACCTAGAGGCCAGTGGGCACAGGACCCAAGGCAGCATGGATTCACAGTGGGAAGGTCATGTCAGACAAATCTAATTGATTTATTTGACTGGGTGACCAAAGCAGTAGACCAGCGAGGGGCTGTGGACATGGCCTACCTGGACTTTAGCAAGGCATTTGACACAGTCCTGCACAAAAGATTAATAAACAAATTAGCCAGCCTGGGAGTGGGTCCTAGGGTGGTAGCCTGGGTAAAACACTGGTTGGACAACAGGACACAGCAGGTAATAGTAAATGGAGTCCACAGTGAAGAAAGGAGGGTTACTAGTGGGGTACCGCAGGGTTCAATACTGGGGCTGGTCCTTTTTAATGTCTTTATAAGTAATATTGCAGAGGGACTGGAAGGGAAAGTATGTCTCTCTGCAGATGACACAGCTCTGCAATGGGGTTGATGCACAAGGTGGGGTGGAAAGGATGAAAAGGGGCTTGGGAAGGTTGGAGGAATGGTCAAATGTATGGCAGCTTAGATTCAGTGCAAAGTAATGCACCTTGGAAACAGAAACCCAGGGGAAGAGTACACAATGTGGGGTGAAATACTGACAACAGAAATGGAAAGGGATTGGCCGGCCCGGTGGCGCTGAGGGTTGAGGGCTGGGCACGCCTCATGTCACGCAGCGACCCGGTTCGAGAGCAGTTGCAGGTGCTGGGGTCATGGGAGGAGTAGGGATCGAGCGTCCGTAGGACAGCTCTCTCTCCCTGGGGATCAGGGGCATCCCGGCGCAGGGAGAGACCCCTGTGGAGACTGGAGGCTTCCGCTGCTGGGAGCACAGCACAGCGGAGGCAGACACCTGGCCAGAGCGTGGGCGGACGCCGGCTCAAAGCCAGCCGGTAGGCGTCGTGCCGCCTGCTGGCTCAGGGTGAAATGTGGGGAAAAGGAGGGCACTGGTTGCGGTGGCATGATGGCTGTCTCCGCGTGTGGACTCTCCCGGCACCTGGGTGCGCGGCATTACTGGATCCGGAATGGGTGGGTTGAGCTCGGAGGTGCTCCCCACCCCCGCGGGAGGGCAAGCTGCGGGGGTAGCCGCGGGGCCTAATGAGGTCGCTGGGGGTAGTTCAAGGGGACGGCGGACGGACAGACCTGTGGGTGAAGCCAGGATGTGGCAGGTAGGCAGATCAGTGGCCCTGGGGGGATAAAAAAATAGAAGCAAAAAAAAAATAAAGGGACCTGGGGGTAGTCATATCAGATGACCTAAAGGTGGGCCAGCAATGTGAGAAGGCAGTAAGGAGGGCTGGGGGGATACTGGGATGCATAGGGAGAGGCATCACCAGTAGGAAACAGGAAGTTGTTGGCCCTCTGTACAGACAGTTGTTAAGACCACATCTGGAGTACTGTATACAGTTCTACAGACCCCATCTCCGCAAAGACATAGGGTGGAGGCTATCCAGAGGAGGGCAACCAAAATGATGCAGGGTCTGCATCAGAAGACACATGAAGAAAGACTAAAGGAACTAAAGATGTATAGCCTTGAGGAAAGGAGGGAGAGGGGGGACATGATAGAAACTTTCAAATACCTCAAGGGAATCAACAAAGTCCAAGAGGATAGCATCTTTCAGAAAAAGAGATGTGCAAAAACAAGGGGGTACAATTTGAATATAGAGGGGATGGCTCAGAGGTAATGTGAGGAAGTATTTCTTCACAGAGAGGGTTGTGGTTACATGGAACAGCCTTCCTGAGGAGGTCGTAGAGTCAAAAACAGTGGGGGAATTCAAGAATGCATGGGGCAGACATAAGGCAATTCTAGTGAGGGGTAGGAAGAAGTAGGCTGTTGGTTAACTAGGATCTGCAGCTTATCCGTTAGGTAGGGAAATGGGCAGACTAGGTGGGCCAAGTGGTCCTTATCTGCCGTCAAATTCTATGTTCTTTGTTTCCTGTTTTCTACTTATGATGCCTCTTCCTATACATCCCAGTATCCCCCAGCCCTCCTTACTGCCCTCTCACATTGCTTGCCTACCTTTAGGTCATCTGATATGACTACCCCCCAGGTCCCTTTCCATTTTTGTTGTTAGTATCTCACCCCCTATAGTGTACTCTTCCCCCTGGGTTTTTGTTTTCCAGGTGCATTACCTTGCACTTCATAGCATTGAATCTAAGCTGCCATACATTTGACCATTCCTCCAACCTTGCCAAGTCCCTTCTCATCCTTTACACCCAGCCTTGTGTATTAACCCTGTTGCAGATCTTTGTTTCGTCTGCAAAGAAACCTACTACTCTTTCCAGTCCCTCTGCAATGTCATTTATAAAGAAATTGAAGAGGACTGGTCCTAGAACTGAACACTGCGGTACCCCACTAGTAACCCCCCTTTCTTCAGAGTGGACTCCGTTTACTATTACCCTGTGTCCTGTTCTCCAGCCAATTTTTTTACCCAGGCTACCATCTTGGGACCCACTCCCAGGCTGGCTAATTTGTATATTAATCTTGTGTGTGGGTCCCTCGCCACAAGCGGCGCTCCAACTGTGACCTGCAGCGCCTCCGGCAGCTTCCACAGCCACCGCCCGGACTCTGCCATGGAATTAATCCGCCTTCCTGGATCTGCAGCTTGGACCAGTCCCCAAGGATCCCTCGCCACAAGTGGCGCGCCACTGTGACCTGCGGTGCCTCCGGCTGCTTCCACAGCCACCGCCCGGACTCTGCCACGGAATTCAGCCGCCCTCCTGGATCTGCAGCTCAGACCAGTCCCTAAGGGTCCCTTGCCACAAGCGGCACTTCACCTGTGACCTGCGGCACCTCTGGCCGCTTTCACAGCCGTCGCTCGGACTCGGCCATGGAATTTGGCCACCTTCCTGGATCTGCAGCTCAGACCAGTCCCTAAGGTATGCCCACTGCCCTTGAAATGCACCGGCTCATTTCCGATAGGTGCAGCGAGTTGTAAACGGCCTCTGATTGGGCCGCCTGGCAACCCGTTGTACCTGATTGGTGCGCTCTCCAGCCTTGAGTTTTAATGTACTTTTGCCGCTTTCTGTAATGCCTTTTCTCCCACTTAGCTGTTGACTGCTTAACTATGGTTAAATGCTGCATTTATGTTGAAACCGCTTGCTATAGTGTGCTGCCTAGACATAATTACTGATATGACTGCACTGTCCTTTCACTGATTGTTCACTGCTCTGCTTATTTTGACTGAAATTCTACGTGCTTTGCCTACTCTCTGGCTGTTCTACCTTTCCTGCTACTATCTGTACTCCACTGCCTACCTACTTGTGCCTAATGAGCCTAAAAACACTTCCAGATTCAGCTGAGTTGTCTGCCTTGAACTCCAACCCCCCCCACTACTCTCTTTCACTGTACCCTAAACTTGTCCTCCACCCACCCCCATCCCAGCTCTAATTTCCAGACGCAAAACTAGTCTTCTCCTCCTTTGTTTCTCTGCAGCCCCACCCTGCCAACCTCAGTCCATCTCCTTTGTCCTGCAAATTTAACCCCCCCACTGATGATCTGCTGTTAGCTTCCCACCCCCGGAGTCCAGCTTGGGAAGCTATATTTACTCTGCCTCTCCTTTATTTGCCCTAGGGTCCTTCGCCACAAGCGGCGCTCCACTTGTGACCTGTGGTACCCAACTGCTTCCACAGCCGCCACCCGGACTCCGCCCGCGACATTCCGCCACCTGGACTCCTGGATCTGCAGCTCAGACCAGTCCCTAAGGTATGCCCGCTGCCCTTGAAATGCACCGGCTCATTTCTGATTGGTGTGGTGAGTTGTAAACGGCCTCTGATTGGCCGCCTAGCAACCCGTCTTACTTGATTGGTGCACTCTCCAGCCTTGAGTTTTAATGTACTTTTCTCCCGCCTTGAGTTTTGATGTAACGTTGCCGCTTTCTGTAATGCTTTTTCTTCCCACCCACCCCCACCCAGGCCTTCTTTAAATACACGCTGGCCACTCCCAATCTGTCAGCCTCCCTACCTCATTGACACACTAACCCCTGCCCATATATTCGTTGAACAGCATAGGTTAAACTTCGAGTACAGTACTTCAAACTCTGCTTTTCTCACAGACTGTTCCTCTCTGCCTGTAACAGCCACACTCTTCTTATAGTCAGCCTCTCCTCTCCCCCAAGGGAGAATCTAAGGACTTTAGGAAAGGCTACTTCTCTCGTTTCCCAATTCTAGTGTATTTGTCCGGACCAACCCCACCTATTTAGACACACACGGTAGGAGTTGCACAGTTTGCTCCAACCATGTCTCTATTGCCCGGATTTCCACTAGCTACTGCACTCATCTGCCTCCCGCCCCTCCTCTCCAAAATGCCGCCAACCTCCCCCAACCCCCCCCCCGATTTCTACCTTACCTGACCTCATAAGGTGCCTTTGCACCTCCAACTTTGTGGCCAGTTCTCCTAACAGCCCAAAATGGTCCTACTCCCCTTTCCAACCCTGCCCCTTTCTCTTCAACCCCACGCAATCCTTACTAATTCTGCATTTAATCAACTTCCGACCAACCCCTAATGCCCGTACACATTGGCTGCCTAGGCGGCGCTCACTCTCCACGTGGTACCTACAACTGCTAGACCACTACTTAACTATTGCCCTCCTGCTTCTTGCAGCAGGAGACATACACCCCATACCCGGCCCATCACTCATCCTTAACCAACCACTCTCAGTGGGCTAAGCCCCTTCCACAACATATACATCAAATCTCTCTGGTGGCCCTCTTCCCCCGGGGCCTACGACTCCTACACCTAAATACCAGAAGTCTAGTCCTCAAGCTTGATTCACTCCAAGTGCTAGCTGCCCACTATGCCCCTGATTCTCACCCTCACCAAAACATGGCTAAATTCTAATATTACAGACTCCGAGGTTGCCATCCCAGGCAATGTCATGACCCGACTCAACAGGGCTACCAGAGGCGGGGGAGTAGCCATTTATGTAAACTAAGACCTCCATTTCTTGGTAGTATTAACCGAAGCTAAGCCACAAGCCTAAGAGCTGCTAATGCTACAGCTAGCACTCCCATTCGCACTTCCAGATCAGATTCCTCGGCGTCTGGGATACCTATGCCCCTTTGCGTTGCAATAGGGTACGTGGGAACCATCTGCCATGGATTACCCAAGAACTCGTAGCATGTCAGAATGCCAGTGACAAAGCATGGAGAGTGCACAAATCATCCCACCTCCCTCAAGATCTCACCAAGTACCGCATGTTGTGTATTAAATGCACCAGAGCAACCTGGCTAGCTAAAGCAGAATACTTCAGCTCCACCCTTACAGCTAACTTAAATAGTCCACCCAAATTTTGGAAGGTCATTCACTCCCTTTTTTTCTCCATCTGCTACCAATCCCACACTACTCTTAAGTGTAAACAACACCCTCCTCTCGGATCCTAACTCTGTCGCCACTGAGTTCAACATGTACTTGTCCACGTGCGCTTCCACACTACTATATCTCGCCATCCGATGCCCTAAATGCCCTACAATCTCTAAACCCCTCAAAAGGCAAATCCCCAGATGGACTTGACACCAAACTCCTCTACCTCTCTGCCCCCGCCATTGCAGCCCTGCTTGCCAACCTACTAAATCTCTCCTTTGCCACTGCAGCCATCCCCCAAACATGGAAACACACTGTCATCCCCCTCCCCAAGGGGGGCACCCCCACCTCCACCTCAAATTACCACCCTATCTCTCTCCTCCCTGCGCTCGCTAAAATACAAGAACACTTCGTGCTCACCCAACTGACATCCTTCCTATCTGACTCCCAACTTTTTCATGCCATTCCAGTCAGGTTTCAGGAAGAACCATTCCACTGCCTCCTCCCTTATGCGTCTCACCGACAACATCTTCTCCGGTATGGACAGAGGGCAGATCACCGCAGTTATATTCATCAACCTTGCCAAAGCGTTCAACACGGTTTCCAACCCCCTCTTGCTAACATGCCTAATGGAAGCTGGTCTTACTGAATCAGCCACCAACTGGTTCAGTGCCTACCTCACAGGTGTGACGTAGATAGCCAGCTCTGAGTGCTGTATCATTTTTTTTTTAATATAAAATGTATGACTGACTGTCTCTAAAAAAAAAAAAAAAAAAAAATCTGATGCTCTTAGAATGACCTCACTCATCAACCCTCCCAGGTTTCAGCTGAATGATGCAAGCCATAAGAAAATTGCTGACAGCATGTGAGTTCACACCCACTCAGTTTTTAGAACCCACGTGTTACATGTAAGGCCTTAATTAAGGATCCTGTCTGTCTGAGTTAATTACAACCATAGTTGCTATAACATATCCATTTTATGACGTTGGAAGGAAAACCCAGGTTATTACAGAGAAGTGCGAAAATCATAAAGATGCTGTCATCCTGGAAGGAGGAAGCTTATCCAGAACGCTCCCGACAAGCGGCGGGTAAAGGAGTTGGGCTGTCTCTGGGACTGACTCAGCTACTACCCCCAGAGCGCTCCCGACAAGTGGTAGTGCCAAGGGATGGGCCGTCTGGGACTGACTCAGCTGCTACCCGAACGCCTCCCGAGCTAAGCGGTAAAGAGTTGGAGCGCCTCGGGACTGAATTTCAGGTAATCAGGCTTCCCACCTCGTGGCTCTAGACGCTTTTCTGACCTTTGGATTGGACTCCTGCTTTCTAGCCCCACAGCCCACTGATTGTTTCTGTGTGGACTCGGCTGTGGGCTGCTATCTAAAGGGTTGCTGGCTTCCCTTGTTCACCAGTTCGTCATAGATTCTTTTGAATGTATTTTACTGCTGTACTGAATTCTTGCCGTTCCCTGTTCTGTTTGCTCTGATGCCATATCTAGTTCGTATCAGGGCTAGTATTTCTAATTGCTTCTTGCGTTAGTGGCAAACTGATGATTTAAGAGGGGTTGTTATCTGCATTTTCCTGGAACATTTTGTATGTCTTTGTTCTTTCGTCTGTTACACCTTACCGGTTGCTAGCTCGTTTAGTGTTTCTTATCTTTTCTAGTACTGAGGGGAATAAGGAAAGAAAGATATCAAATATAGCAAACATAAAAAAAAAAAAAAAAAAAAAATATTTTGTATACTGCAGTGTTTTGGTTATACAGCTGGGTGGGGGTTTTGTTAAGGGCTTTGTTCTTGTCTGTGCTGACTGCGCATGTCTATGATCCCTGTCTAACCTGCCTCCCTATATCTTTCCCGCTCCATACTAATTTGTTTCTTTATCTCCTTCTAGCTGCTACCCCCAAACTCCCGACAAGCGGCGGGTAAAGGAGTTGAGCGCGTCTCGGACTGACTCAGGTAATCAGGCTTCCCACCTCGTGGCTCTAGATGTTTCTTCTGGACCCTTTGGATTGGACTCCTGTGCTTTCAGCCCCACAGCCCACTGATTGTTTCTGTGTGGACTCGGCTGTGGGCTGCCGCCACCACCACCCACCCCAACACCCCCACCCAGGGCGGCCTTTGCTTTATGCCTCCAGGCGCTGGCGTCACTTCCTGTGCGGTTCCGCCAGTCATAATCTAAGTCCCCATTTTCCATTTGCAGCTTATACTGGGTGACCTCTAGGTGGTGCCTGTCTCCTCTACTCCTCCCCAGCTCTCCCTCATCCCTTCCTTGTACCACCACTGGTGCTTCCACTAGGGCACTAAGTCCTCCTCAGCAGGGTACTGCTATTCTCCCTCCTCACCTAATATGGCTACCTCCTTGGTCAGGCTTGTTCCCTCTCCTGCTCCTCCTTATTATATTCCTTGCCTCTCCTATGACTCCCTTCTGCCCACAACATAGCTCTACCCAGGCCCTGTTGCTCTCCTGCCCCCTGTCCCCTCCAGCCTCATACACTCACCCTTACCTCCCATACACCCCTTCATCACCTTGGCCTCCCTCCCCCACCCCCTGCTCACGCCTCCATCACTTGCTAGCATTCCCCATCTACAGTTCCCTGCTCATCCCTTGTACCGCACACCCCCTATCCCTCCCAGTCCGCGAATTTCTCCACCACTACCTCCTTCCTAGGGCGGCTCTCCTCCTTCTGCTCCTCTCTGGCAATATCCATCCTAATCCTGGGCCGGTCCCCAATGTCTTCCATTGTAAATCTTCTGTCTCATGATCGCATCTATTAACATCTGTAGCCTCCTAAAAACTGGACTCCTACATTGCTGGGTGGCTGATCATAATCCTGATGTGATTGCCTTAGTGGAAACCTGGCTGTCCAGCTCCACCTCTGATGCCCAGGTCTCTCTCCAGGCTACTCCTCCATCGGCTTGACAGAATCTGCAAGAGGGGTGGTGGCTGTGCCATCTATGTTAAAGACCCACTTCATAGTCTTGCCCTCCCCTTGATTTCAATGCCCAGGCCCTAACCCTAAAGTTGTCTCCTGACCCTGCTAGGGCCCCAATCTTCCTGACTATTGCCTACATACAGCCAAAAAATCAAGCCCATGCACTGGGCCCCCTTGTTGACTACATCTCCTCTCTGCCCAAATCCTGGTAGGTGATCTAAATATCAACTGGCTATCTCCTAAGGAGTCTACCTCCCGTGAGGCATTTGCTGCCATTGACCTGACTCAGCTAGTCTCACAACCCACCAGGTTAAATCCTAGCACGGGAACAAGCACTCTCCTGGATGTGGTTCTCACTAACAGGCCCAACCGCGTCCACAACGTTCAAATCCTCCCAGACTGCCTTAGTGACCACTCCCAGTTCTTTTCTTCTGGTCAACCTCCTGCCTAAACCCCCTGTTTTCACCTTCCGCCGTCGTCGGTTTAGGACCCGTGGGCTAAAGACTTAAACGCCACCTAACTGGCACTGATTGGTCCCCTACTAAATACCCTGATGTTGACAAGCGCTAGCCTCTTTGTCCATACCTTTAACCTTGCCTGTGACACGCATCGCCCATTCATTCTGACTTAGATTCAAATTAAGGCACACCCCTGATTACCCCACTCACGCCACTCTCAAGCAGCGTGACAACCTGTGGTACCTGGCCATTGAAACTGGCCGCCCTGCTGACAGACTGGCCCACGAGGCTGCCCGGAATAAATGTACATGGCTGTCCCAAGCTAGCAGTCAGATTATTACAACTCTACTCTTACCTCCTCCTGGGGCAAACCCTAGATCCTTCTGGGATAATATCAAGCAGCTTAATGGTGGTACACGCCACTCCCCCTGCACATCTTAACATTGATGGGTCTTCCTGCACTGACCCTGCACTCATTGCTACTCACTAACAACGCCCACTGACCTTAGTGCAGTGCTCCCGAGCAATTTCTTCAATCCTTCCCCTTGTCTGCTCCTCTCATCCCCCACCCCCCTTTCTACCTTCGCACTGTGTCCACCCAGGAGGTTAGGCCCTATTTACAAAAAGCCCTAAAAGGCAACTCTATCGGCAATGACTCCCTTGATCCCTGTCTCCTACGCCAGGTCCTGGATCAGGTCATCTCTCCCATCACTTGCCTCTTTAATAAATCCTCTGTCTTGGGCAATCCCGCCATCTGGAAGGTCGCTACTGTTACCCCTCTCACAAAGGTGGTGACAGATCACTGCAAGAGGTAACTACCGACCAATCTCTATCCCCCTCTAAAGCTTTGGAGAAAATAGTTGCCAGTCAAATCTCCCTTTACCTTACTAAATATGAGGTCCTTTGTCCTGAACAGCATGGTTTCAGAACTGGCCATAGCACCAATACTGCTCTCCTGGAGTTTGCTAATCCTCCATAAGTCACTTGATGTCGGGCGCCGCTGCTGGCAGTATTTATAGACCCATTGAAAGCCTTTGATACCGCCTCTCACCCTCTACTGGTTAGCCACCCTTGCAGTGTGGGCTTTGCCTCTGGTCCTGTCTCCTGGTGCAAGCTACTTGTACAACCGCCTCCCAATGTGTGCGGGTTGGTGGTACCCTATCCCTACCTGCCAAATTCGCTCTGGAGTGTTCCCCAGGGCTCTATTCTTGGGCCTTTACTCTTCTCTCTCTTTCTCAACAACCTGCCTAAAGCTTGCGCTGGTAAAATCCTTCACGCAGGCGACGCCAGGCTCTTGCCCTCTGGCAGTAACCCCTGCCTTACTCCAAAACTCCCTACAGCGGCTTCACCTCAGCTGAAAGCTGGTTCTCTGACCACCGTCTTGTCATCAACCTGAAGAAACTAAATCTATGCTTTTGCCCACCCCCAAAATAAGTCTAGTAACTTCCTCTCTCTGTTCTCTCCGCAGGGATCACCCCTTGGAACTTGTGCATTCTTATAAATACCTTGGCCTAATCTTCCACTCTTCTCTCTCCTTTCATAACCATATCTCTGCACTGACCTCAGCCTCCAATGCTTCGTTGGTATCTCTACTGGCACAAAAATGCCTCCCCACTAACTCTCTTCGCTTGGCAGTCACCTCTTCTGTGCTTTAAGCTAGTTGACTACGGCCTCCTGTTATGGCGCAGCTGACCCGACAGCCCTTCAAAAGGTTCGCCTTACGCTTAACAAAGCTTGTAGACTTATCATCAGTGCCCCCAGACTCACCCATACTTGTCAATTGTACTCCTTGGCTTCCCTACTCAACCCTCGATGAGCCCCTGTTCTTAACTTGCCAAGTTACCTTCAAAGCCCTCCATGGTCTATCCCCACCTGGCCTTGCCAACTCTATTCATCGCTCCAACCCACTGTCCACACCGTGCTTCCAGCAAACTGCACTAGTCATCCCTAGGGTAATGACCTCCCAGGCCAAGCGTGCTTTTCTATAGAGCCCTCCTGTACAACTCCTACCTGCTGGTATCTCAAACGCCCCCTCACTCGCCAGGTTCAAAAACTATCTAAAAAACCACTTGCTTGTCTCACACTCCTGCCACTGCCCCTGACCCCCCCTGCTGTCTGCCCACATATAAAATAAAATAAAAAAAAAAAAAAAAAAAAAAATGTCTGAACTGACAATGGTGTTTTGGTTACTCAATCGCCTGCAATTGTGACACTTGCCTATTGTTAATTTCTGTTGCTGACTGTCTCACCTCTACCTGCTACTTGCCTTGTCTTTTTTACTGTACATTATTTTGGATTACCTCATGTATGTATGTTGTGTCTGCCTTCGACGAGGTACCTTTGTAAATGAGCCTCTGGCTCAAAGGTTTTTAAACTGATGTTATAATAAATAAATAAATAAATAAATATTATGAGATTAAAAAAAGTGTAATTTGAAGGACATGAATTATGCTGAAGTTGCAGAATGTAATACTTTTGTATAAGATGTATATTTTTTTATACATAATCTGACAGAAGAGGAGCTTGCTGACCTTGCACAAAAATGGGTTGTCCTATACAGTTGTTTAAGGAATACTCTGTTTTACTTACACACTTTTACCTATACTCTGACTGAGGAAAGATCTTTGGAGCACTTGTAAACAGATATTTAGAAAGATTTTAAATCTAAGTCCTGTAAGTAGGAATTTGCACAGTTTAAACCTTGTTTCTCTTAAAAGATTTGTATGTCTGGTGGTATAAGAGTTCTGTATTTTGCATTTTACATATCTTTAACTATTTTAGTAAAATTCTTTTTAGAACCTACTTGATCTGTCTTTGACTTTTTTTTAGTTGTAAGAAAAGTATATGGTTATTGCAGATATTAAACATAAGCTTGAATGGTGGTACCAAACTGGAAAGAGAAGCATTTTAAAACAGGTCTTTATTAAAGTTTTTAAGGGTTCATCTCTGTATACCTGGTTGGGTGCCCGTAGGCAAAGATATCTGGCCCCTCGAAGACTGAAATATCTGAGCCTGTGCATTGGGTACACTAGCAAGAGGTTCACAGTTTGAATCCCTCCAAGACTTTAGACCAAAGGTTGATCCGAACTCACAAAAACAGACAAGAGGGTTACCTTGTCTGTTACTGTTCACAAGACTGTGCTCAGAGGTTGGCACTTTGGGAGTAGAGGGTCTGACCTGCTGAGTGGGTTTGTGACAACAGGTAGGACCCAATCCGTCAGAATGGCAGATGCCACATCAACCCCCCCATGACCACTGGGGTCCCTCAGGGTTCAGTACTTGGACCAATTTTGTTTTCCATTTTCCTTAATGACCTGCCTCTGTGCTGCTCAACTTCATCAGTCCAGATGTATGCGGATGACAATGTCCTTTTAGCCTCTGGCTCCTCCTTGGTAGAAGAAACTACCAACCTTCAGACAGACTTCAACAAAGTTCAGAACTGGTTCAGCTCTCATCAGCTTTCCCTAAATGCTAAAAAAAAAAAAAACTCGCCATGACCTTCGGTACAAGGCAATGATTGTTCAGGCTCTCAACCCTCCCTGCCTTCCACACCCTGGATGGGACTGTACTGGAAAACACCTCCTCCTGCTGCTACCTTGGGGTCTGGCCCGATCAACACCTATCTTACTCAGGCCACATCGATGCAATCCTGAAAAAACTGCGCCCCAAGCTCGGTTCCCTTTACAGGAACCATGGCAGCCTCCTCCTCAACGTGAGGTGTGAACCAGTGCAAAAGATGATCCTGCCATCTCTTGACTACTGTGATCAAGTCCACTCTCTCCAGACTGGACTCCCTCTTTAATGCTTTCTGCCGCTTCGCACTCAACGCACTCCCACGAACCCACCACTGTGATTTCTACCGCTGTCTTGCATTCCCCCTCCCTTGAAAATCGCCGTCAGCTGCACTGTACAAAGTTTGTCTCAAAATTCTGGCTAGGATCCCTTCCATCGTACCTCTCCTCCTTGCTATCACCAACCCCACTGACCCATGCGCTTAGATCCTATGACTCCCGCCAATTATTAATCCCAAGGAGGAAATCCACCATGGGATAAGCTGCCTTCTCACACAGGCTTCCTAAACTCTGGAACGAACTTCCTCATCAAATTCGTCTCTCTTCCTCCACTCACTCCCTTGCTACTGCCATGGCTAACTACCTGATGATAAACTGTACCTGCACATAAATTCCTCCTATGCACACCCCTGTACTCTGTATCAGCTCCTGCTCGCCAATGACACCCTTCCTACGCTACTAAGCTGGGCTATTAAACTATTGCACTTCTGCTGTCTTACTGCATTTCCAGTTCATGTTTCTTGCACCATGATTGGTTCATCATGTCCTGTGCCTAATTGTTCCCTGCCTATAGACTGGACTATCACTAGCTTTCACTAAGCTGTAATTCCTATTAAGTGTACACCTTAATGTAATGTATAAAATGTTTGCTGTTGTTTTATACTAGAAAACCAGTGAGTTTCCTCATCTGTGCACAAACTGTAATGTCAGATGTTTACTCTGTGATAACCTGCATGTTATCCTCTCCTATGTACCCCCCGCCCCCGGTCACACTTGGAGACGAGCAGTGTGCCTTCCTGGTGAAACAATTCAATAAATAAATAAACTGTGTCAAATACCTTGCTAAAGTCTAGGTAGGCAATGACCACAGCCCCTCCCTGATCTACTACTTTGGTCACCCAGTCAAATAAATCTAGTAGATTCATCTGACATGACCTACCTGCTGTAAATCCATGCTGCCTTGGGTCCTGTACCCCTCTGGCCTCTAGGTACTCAACAATTCTCTCCTTCAGAAGTGATTCCATCATTTTCCCTATCACTGAGGTCAAACTAACAGGTCTATAGTTTCCTGCTTCCACTTTTGTGAAGCATAATCACATCTGCCCTCCTCCAGTCCTTAGGTACCACCCCACCCTCCCATGATTTGTTAAAGAGAGTAGTCAGTGGTGTCACTAGTTCTCCCCTTAGTTCTTTTAGAATTCTGGGATGAATCCCATAAGGCCCCATTGCTTTGTCCACCTTCAGTTTCAAGAGTTCATTCAGAACTCTTTCTTCTGTGAATGGGCTGGTATCAACCTCCCTATCCAGAGTGTTTCTATTGTTTGGTTTAGGTGCCTCCCCTTCTTCACTTGTGAATGCTGAGCAAAAATATTTTAGTATCCTGCCTTTTCACAGTCACCCTCTGCCCACCCCTTCCCCTTTATTAAGCCTCACTATCCCTCCTTTGATCTTCTTTCGCTCCCTGATGTACCTATAAAAGGTTTTATCCCCCTTCTTAACTGAGTTGGCTATCCTTTCCTCGGTTTGGGCCTTTGCTGTTCTGACTGCCTTCCCTGCTTCCTTCTGCTTTAACTGATACAGTTCTCTGTCCTGCTCCTTCTGTGATTCCTTGTACTTCCTGAATGCTGTATTTTTCTCCCTAACCTTCCCTGCCACCTCCTTTGAGAACCATAGTGTTTTTTTTTTTACATTGTTTTGTTTTGTTTATTTGCTTCACACAAAGGCTTATTGCCTTAGTGATGGCAGTTTTGATTATTCCCCATTGTTCTTCCACCCCTTCTTCCTGTCCATTTGCTAGTGCATTCCTTAGGCACTCTCCCATTTTGGCAATCAGCCCTCCTAAAGTCCAGGGCCTTTGCCTTTGTATGGCTTGACTCTGCTGCTGTGTTTGTCGTGAACCATACTGTTCGAAGGTCGCTAATTCCCAGATGGCTACCCACTTTTACATCTGTGATCCTCTCTCCATCTCCATTTGAGAGTACCAGGTCTAAGATTGCTCCTTCCCGAGTGGGTTCCAGTACTAGTTGTCTAAGGCATGCTCCCTGCAGGGCTTCTAGAATGGCCCTGCTCTTTGATATGGCTGCAGCAAATGCGCTCCAGTTAACATCTGGTGTATTCAGATCCCCCATCAACAATATCGCCCCTTTCTCTGCCATTCTAAGGACACCTATCATTTCCTTGTCCATTTCCTCACCCTGAGATGGGGGTCTGTATACAACCCCCTGTGCAGATTGTGGTGCCATTGCCTGTCTCCAAGTTGACCCACAGTGCTTCCTCTCCTCCCTGTTAACCCTTTTATTCTGTTGCTTTGATTCCTTCCGTTATGTAGAGAGCTACTCCACCTCCTCTTTTACCCTCCCTGTCCCTCCTGTAGATAGTGTACCCTGGTATGTTCACATCCAAGTCATGGTTCTGTGTGTACCATGTTTCTGTGACTGCCACAATATCCAGATGTTCCTCTTCCATCAAGGCCACTAGTTCAGGAAGCTTGTTACCCAGAATACGGGCACTGGTACTCGCTACGCTCCATTGTTTGACTTTTCTTCTGGTAGCCCCATCCCTGCCCTTACTGACTTTGCTTTCTCCATTTACCCCAGTCCTGCTCCCTACTGATCTTTCTACCTGGAACCAGACAGTTCAGCTGAACAGTAATTTGGTTCTCCTCCCAAGCCTACAGAGGATTACATGTCCTGTTCCTCTTTTATCAAGCAAATGGCAAGTACTCTCAACATCCCCTCCCATGAAACTGAAGAGGATGAAGGAGGCAGAATTTGTGGATATGATGGGTCTGGCTACCAGAAGGAGATGGTTACTTTCAATCCAGAAATCCCTACAAAAAGCCAGTTCCAAAATCAGTATCCAGCTCAGCTGCTGGCATTGATAAAAGAAGTATCAGGTGGACAAGCAGGGGGTTGAGTACCTGTGTGCCCACCCTGATCATAAAGAAGTGGTCCAGGCTGCTGCCTGGGAAAAGGCTATGGTGCCTTTCTCTGCCCAGCTGCCTGAGAAATATTTCAGAAAACTGGATAGTATGACCAAAAAAAAAGTGTACACAACAGTTTCCTTGCTCCTCAGGCAGGCAGATTACATGGCATACATACAGCTTAGCACCAGAAAGCACTGTGGAATGCAGTCAAGGTGCTGAGTGACAGAGCGGGCATAGAGGTGGCACAGGACTTGGCTGCAGCTGCAAAATCGGCCCTGGATGCCATTAAATACCAGTTCCACATGGCCATGGACACCAGTGACTCTGCTTCACGGGTCCTGGCCCATGCAGTAATTCTCAGGAGAGTTGCCTGGCTTAGGGCTACCATCCAGTAAGATTCAGTATCTTCAGGTCTTTGCAACTGTGGCCTGTTATGCCTCAGCTATTACTATTGCAGTGTCAACAAATGATGTTGACTGCCACTTGGTGGATCACACTAGCCACTTTTTGACATTCACTAGCCTTTATTTTCTCAATGGAGAATTTTTCACACTTTTCTACATTGCAGTGTTTTAGCCATCAATTAAATATTGTGAACCAGGTGCACTTCTGTGTTTCGAATTGTATTTGTATGTATATTCTTCATTGGAACTTTCACCTCAAATGTTTGAATGTCTGCATACACCGACATATAAAAGGGGTGACATGTTGTGTGACTCCACCCCTGGTGAAGAGGCAGTGAGCCCTCAAAGCATTTTTTTTTTATCCTGTAAGGATTACTTAATAAAGTGTTTTAATTTTGCATTTTGGAGTGCACTGTACCTTTTTGTGTTTGCTGTCTCAGATTGCCATTTGGCATAGCAGCACCTGTCATTCCCTGCAGTGCATGGGTTTATGTGTAAATAGGGGTAACTACTGAAGGCCCCATGCTCCTTACAAGTACCAAAATCAGAGAGGGTATTATAGGGGCAGAGGAAGAATGAACTCTAGGCGTTCTGCTGCAATACCGCCCCAAGTCACAGCTAAATGAAATCTCTGACAATTTGCCATGGTCAGCTTCAATCATTGTCAAGTTGGTCCCTACTTCCAGGAATGGTCAGGAGATCACCACAGACAAGTGGGTCCTGGAAGTCGTGGGTCAAGGTTTGTCTCTACAGTTCAGGAAATTCCCAAAACTACAGAAGCTCATTGCAAGTCCCACACTCCCAACAGAAAAAAAATTCTGTTGGAACCGGAGGTAAGGAAACTGCTGCCAGCAAGAGCAGTGGAGAAAGTCCTTGCCTCACAGTGAAGCAAGGGACTGTTTCTCAGATACTTTCTTATCCACAAGAAAAGTTGGGGGGTGGGGTGGCGGTCCATTTTAGACCTAAGATATCTGAATAGGCATATAAAGAAGGAAAAATTAAAGATAGTCATGCTGGACACAGTGATACCATCCCCTCAGTCAGGGACTGGCAAGGGTCACTGGACCCGAGACACCGACTTTAAAATTCCAGTCAGACATGCACACAGAAAATACCTTGGGTTCAGGCTAGGGGAACAGCCAATACCAGTACACAGCCCTTCTCTTGGGCCTCACCTCAGCACCAAGGGTTTTCATAAAGTGCTTAGATGTGGTGGCAGCACATCCTTAAGTCACAAACAGAACCGGTTCAGATGTTGGACTTTGTAGATGCAGAACTGGGTGCCCTGCAGGGGAATGCTTTTCTTCCACATGCAAGGATATTAAAGAGTTTCTGGCGCTTCAAAGAAAACTTTAAAAAACATACTTGGGTACAATTCTGCTTGCATTTCACTTCCATTTTATATATTTCTCCTCCCCATAACGTATTACCAAGGAAATGTGTATGAATATGTGATCTTTATCCCTTAGAGTTCATTCTGAGTTCATCTACCTCTGTATCTTACTCCCTACTTCAAGTCATAGTCCTCTGTTGTGACATCACAATGTGTTGCTATGGGAGTAACTGTAGGGCCACAAGCAGTGCTCTGTGACTTAAAGGGACACTGTCACTCTGTTTTGCATCATATTATTTCTAGTTAAAACCTCACATTTTTTGGTTGCTTACCTTATCTAAAATTCATTAATGTTGCTCTTTATTTTGTCTGTCTGCTTGTTTAGTAGAACTGAAACACATAATAATGTATATTTATAAACAACTTTGTTTTGTTTCAAATCCTGAATTGGTTCTTCTTGAATACTTCCTAAACATTAGAAGCACCCTCAAACAATGCAGTCCCACATGAGGCAGTAGCCACGTAAACTGCCACGGCATCATGAGTGGCTAGACTGTGTTGCAGGTGTTCCCAAGTCCCGGAAAAATGCAGGGGGAGCTGATCAAAAAATGTAAAACCTGTTTTGGTGTGCTAACACCAGTATGTTGGGCAGTCTGTTTTTCACTTTTTAAAAGAATAAAAGAATCAATCAAACCACTAGCTACATCAGCAGTCTTTCCAGAATGTTATCAATCATAAAATGTGTGGGTTTTTTTTTAAACAAGGGACACTTTGAGGCCTGAGGGGGTTGACAGTATCACTTTAAGGTACGGAGAAAGCAGCAGGAATAGCTGAATTCTTCAGGCCCACAGATCTTGTTTTCATACAAATAACGTAAGTAATAAATAATGGGTAGGAGGAATACAGAACTAATGTGAAATTGAAGCTGGACTGTGTTTAAATATTAAGTTTTGTTAAAGTTCTCCTGAATGTGTCACCAGCTCTTTTAAGTTTGATTACCACTACAGAATCTTTCACTCTGGGGTAGCTAAGGCCCGAAAGGGATTTTCTGCAACTTCTGGGATGCATAGCCTCTTCCACTACAGTGGTACCAGGGGGCAGGTTCTAGATGAGGGACATTCTCCCAGCCGACTTCTTCTCCCCCACCATTCCTGCGGCACCGACGCAATCCCCATCGCATCTCTTTTGCTTCAAGACTATTACCTTCGGAGAAACCAGGAAATATCTGCACAAAGTGCTTGGGAAGGGAAGATTCAGTGGGGATAACCTCGTCCTGAAACTAATATTGCTCTCCCTCAAAGAAATCCTGTCCCCTCTCACCCATATCCTTAACCTCTTGCGCCATCTCACAGTATTACCCCAAAATTGGAAAGCTGCAGTAGTCACCCTTGTGTACAAGAGTGGGGATTGTGCCCTCCCAGGGAACTATGGACACATCTCTATACTACCACTCACTCTTGAAGGCCCTTGAATGAATCATTGCCGACCAACTTGTTGATTATCTGGATAAACACATGCTCCTATGCACAGAGCAACATGGCTTTAGGGCTGGGCATAGCACCACTACAGCCCTCCTGGAATACACAGGCTTCATCCACAAATCCCTCGATCTTGGCCAGCTCGTCGGGGCTATGTATATTTACCTAACAAAGGCCTTTGACACGGTCAACCATACCCTCCTAATTGACCAACTCACTGCCATAGGCCTTGCCCCTGAGGTGGCTGCATGGTTCCGCAGCTACCTAGACTGCCGTTCACAGCAAGTCAGGATAGATACCTTTCTCTCTGACATAAAGCCCGTGTGCTTGGGCATTCCACAGGGGTCAATACTGGGCCCCCTTCCTCTTTAGCCTATTTCTGAATTGCCTCCCCCTAGCCAGTCAGTGCCGTATCCTCCTCTACGCGGATGACGCGGTTATCTTTTCTAATGGCTCTGACCCGACTGTTCTTGAGCAACAGCTACAACGTGACTTCACCAGCGTTGTCGTGGTTCAGAAATCATAAATTGATAATGAACTACAAAAAAAAAAACATGTTCACCAGCCTTAAGAACAAGCACAAAAACTACCCGCTATCAATATGTGATAGGGGTGGTGTTCTTCTTGAACGTGTTCATCACTTCAAATATCTCGGAATCACTCTTGACAGTTCACTCTCCTATGCCCTCCACATAGACATCACAGATAAAGCAATCAACAAACACTTAGGGCTACTTTATCGCAATAGGCAGAGCCTGACCCCTGAAGCCCTCAGCATAGTGGTCCACAGTTCAGTGGGTTCCCTAGTGGACTATGGACTGCCGATATATGGCTCTGCCACAGATACTGCCCTCCGACGTAGAAAAACTGCCCTTAACAGTGCCTGCAGGCTCACCTTAGGGGCACACTAACTAACCTACACCTGCAGTCTCTGTGCAAAGGCTCACTGGCTAACGCTCTTTGGTTACTTAAAATATCAATCCTGCCTCCTGGCCAAAAAGATCTGCCTTGGTCAGCTCCTGACTGGTTACCACCAACTCCTAGTTCCCAGCACTAATCCCAGGCCCACCCAAAATTTGGAACTGCAGTCCTTCCTGACTTCAAAATGTCGGTCATCTCAAGGACAAAGGTCCTTTGCCTGTCAGGCACCGTTGTGGTTCAACTCCCTACATGAGAACATTATTAGCCTGTCCACTCTGTGGACCTTCAAAAAGAACCATTTAATACAGGAATCTCAATGTGTGTGCCATCACTAGCACCTAGCAAAGGCATCTCCTACCTTCTGCCAAACAGATCTCTCTCTCTGTCTCTCGGACACCCTGCACTTGGGGCTCAACCCCCCACCCCATCTCTCCAGCACTTCTATGCGCTAACCCCCTTGTGTTGCTGACAACTAACAGCCTCCCTGTTGGGCACAGTTATTTAGTCTGTTCCTGTATGTATCTGACTGTGTTTACTTATTCCAGTTTTAGTTTTTGCTGTATTTTTTGCATTCCTTTGTTTAAAGACCAAATGTAACTAAATGTTCTCATTCTAATTCTATTGCCTTGTTTGTCTCAATTCTCTGTATAATCACCTACTTGTTCTAAATGTACTAACGTGGAACCCATGTAAAGAGCTCTGAGCTCAAACAGTTAATCCGAGATCAGAAATAAATAAATTCTGTATCACTTATGGGACCATTTGTCCCAAAGGTGGGACCCACTGTCCAAACTAGTGCCAGTCACTCGCAAACACTTTGTTTCAGGCACTGGAGTGGTGGAAGGAAGAGGGTAACCCCAGACAGGGCTTTCCTTTCCTCCAGCATTCATCACAACAGACGACTCACTTCTAGGGTGGGGTGCCCACCTGGGGGATCTCACCTTGAGAGGCATCTCATCAGCCTTTTGGAGCTCAGAGCAGTATTGCTAGCAATGCAGGCTTTTCCCTGCCAGATACAGGGTTTGTCTGGATATGAACAGACACCACCACAACAACGTATTACACAAACAAGCCCAGGGGAACAAGATCCTCGAGGTTGTGCACATAGGTCATGAGGATCTGGAACCTAACCTAGTCCTTGGTTGTAGAACTGTCTGCAGTACCTCTGCCAGGAGAGAACAATGCCCTGGCAGGATACACTAAGCAGAATCAGCCAAGGAAACCACGAGTGGACCCTGAACCAGCAAGTGCTGGCATCAGTATTCAGAAAATGGGGTACACCAGAATAGACCTGTTTGCTTCCTGGGGGCACAGTCAACTCCCACAATTTTGTTGCAGGCCCCCCAACAATGGACACAGTCCTAATGGACACCCTGGTTCTGGACTGGACAGGGAAGTTCCTGTATGGCTTTCCACTGTTCCTTCTCATACAGAGAGGAAGCTCAGGAGGGAGCCAGCAACAAGGCTCTTAATGGAACCAGACTAAGACAGGCATGGTAGTTCATGCTCCTGATTCTGTCCAGTAGGACTCCAGTCAACCTGCCACTGAGACACAGCTTGCTGGGCAGAATAGCCTTCCCAGACCTCAGAAATTATGTCAGAGAGCATGGTTCTTGAGGAGCTAGAATTTTCTGGTTTATACCTTTATCAGAGGAGGTAATGAGAGTATTGAAGGTTTCTAGAAAACCAGCAACAAGAAAAAAAAGATATGTTTAAGTGGAAGATGTTCTCATACTGGTGTGCCCCTATGTGCAGGCAGGGCTGTCTGCAGTCCTGGATTACCTGGTACACCTACAGTCCTTAGGCCATCAACCCTGAAAGTGCATTTGGCAGCAGTTTCAGCTTACACGTCAGCTAGCAAGGCTAAGTTAGTGGCCTCACAACCTGTTTTTATAAGGTTATTTTAAGGCCTCAGTCACCTGTGTCCTGTGCCCTCCTGTGAGGGACCATCTCCCTCACTGGGACCAAACTGTGTGCATTGCTTCACTGATGGAAGCACCTATTAACTACTGCTGTTTTAAAGTATGTTACAAGGTGAACAGTATTCCTGATTGCTATTATATCTGCCAAGAGGGTCGGTGAGCCGCAGGCCCTCTGCACAGATCCAAACTACATAATCTTCTATAAGGGCAAGGTAGTCCTCAGGACTAGTAGGAGGTTCCTCTCTAGGGTGGTGTCGGAATTCCACCTGAACAAATCTGTTGTCCTTCCTGTGCTTTTCAGTGAACACTTCAGTGCAGGAGCGCAAAAGCTGCACTGCAAGGATGTAAAAAGTGCACCAAGTTATTACCTGGACCACACAAAATAGGTCAGGTCAAACAGAACACAACTCTTTGTCATTTATAGCGAAATGGACTAAAGGTAAACCAGCATCCAGGAGGACCATCTCACACTGGATAGTCTCTTGTATACAGTTCTGTTATGAAAAAGATGGCAAGGTACTCCCAAAGGCCATGGGGACATTCCATAAGGGGCACCTCTGCCTCTTTGGCAGCAGCAAGGGGCATCTCCCTTCAAGAAATCTGTTAAGTAGCTACCTTGAAGATAGTACTGTCACAAAACACTTGTCTGGACATACAGTCCAGAAGGGATGCTAGTGTTGAAACTGATGTCGTGCAGAACCTTTTTCCGAAATAGGTTCTGGACCCAGCTTCCCAAGGTACTGCTATGGAGTCTGCTCAAAAGCAATATTGATGGATTCCTAGGGCTAGAAAAAAATACTACCACAGTAATATCGCTCCTTAGCTTTACAATCCCTTGCCCTCATCCCCTTCCAGAACCTGAAAATAGGTTCCTGTATGAATCAAGTTTTCGTTTTAAATTGTTTGAGCATTTTCAGTTTCTTTACAATTATTGGTAGTTTTTCAGTCTACAAAATGCTTTTTTCCTAAAATTTGTGCTGTCTGCCTTAAGTTGATTAGTTCTTCAAAATGTGGTTAAAAATTACAGAAACTGGTAGCCATTTAGCTGGTTTTAGTGGTCACAGCTCCCCCTAGCTTTAGAAACAAATCTGACATTGAGTTGCCAAGAGGAGTGTGACCACAGTGCGGAGTTTGAACTTGGTTCTAATTCTGTGTTCTAAAATTAGAACAGTTCTACTTCCGGGACAACTCAATCCAGTGGACAGACTCACATTGTAAAGCTTACTGATGGATCTTTTCAGAAGAAACAACATTACTACAGTGAGTCATTTTTACTTATGACATCACAGTAATTTCCCCAGTCACAGGCTGTGATGTCACAATTAGGGCATCCCATATGCTGTATGTGAATGGTGAGGAACAAAGATCCAGTTTTCATACAGATGACTTTAAAAGAGCACTTTTCTCACAGACTGGGCATAGGTTAACACACGTTTCTATTCATGATATGAGGGTTCTCCTATAATTGTGCATTTCTTACAGGATTTCTAATGAAGACAATCGGAAAAAACTAACATTGTACACATTATTTTTTGTAAATATATGTTGAAATTCTGTACATTTCTGATCAGTGTATGCCTTTTGTAATGTGATGTATTAAGGGACCCCACTGAAAATGAATCTTACAGTTCGATTGAGTTTTATCCCTGTTCATAGCTTATGAATGAAACATTTTACTACTAATACTTTTGGCGCACCTCCTCTGCACCAGTCATAGGCTTGTCTAATTAGAATTATGGGACAAAAATCTTTTTTTTATGCCTGCCTGTAAAAGAAAGGAATCATAATTTTGCCCCTTCTCTGGAACCGCTTATCCATGAAACTACCTTGGCACATGGGCTCAGGCCTTGCCTATTTTGTTTCCATACCGAGCAGAAAGTAGGGACTGCATCGTTACTCTACTTGCATGACTTTCCTCTCCTTTCTGCTGTACATTAAGCCTCCTGCTGCAGGACTTGGATCTGAAGTTGCTGAAATCAAATACCGCATGCACCTCCTTACCATCAAGCCATTGGGCAAGCTGCCCCCACCCCACCCCCTGCTACAGGGGGCCCATCTGGAAAGTTAAAATGAGGCCCCACTTGGAAAAGCAATAGGAGAAGGCCCACAGTGACCTACTCATACCAGTATTCCACTTAATAAAGTAGCTCTGTGCTTATATCTTATATTGACTTGCAGTGCCCAAATACCCCATTCATTAGAAAACCAATGCTAAATGCAAAGATTTTCAGAGATTAGAAGGTGTCTAGGTCCTCAACAGAGGGGGGATCCACCTGGAAATTTCCAGATATTCTGGTGAGTCATTCTAACTCTAGAGTACAGTATAGATTTCACAAGCAGAGCATTTTAATGCCATGTATAGACACGTAGAACAGATGAAATCAAAGGGGTAGTGATGTTGGTTTCAGGCTCATTATGGTTGGGAACCTCACAGGGCGGACACAATCAGAATAGCTGAGTCCTACTCCCCCTCCTCGCTAAATCCACACTGGAGTACCACAGGGCTCAGTGTTGGGCCCTCTTCTCTTCTCCATTTTTCTAAATGACTCACTGTCTGTCTGCTCCTCCTCTTCAATACACATGTATGCTGTCGATACCATCTTGTTCACCTCTGGCCACTCTCCCTCTGATGTGGAAGCCAGACTTCAGCTCGATTTCAATAAGATACAGCACTGGCTTGCCTCCCATCAACTCTTTCTAAATGCCAAGAACATTTGGCACAAGGCAGAGACTTGCTAGGCTCCCTGTTCTGCCCACTTTCCACACCCTGGATGGGACTCTGCTTGAGGACACCACCTCTTTTAGATACCTTGGGGTTTGGCTGGACCATCACCTCAACTTCTCTGGTCACATCACCGCCATCCTGAAAAAAAAAGTGCCCCAAGCTCGGTGCCTTATACAGGAATCATAATAGCATCCCTCTTATGACCAGGCATGAGATTGTCCAGAAGACGATTCTCCTTATTTTTGACTACTGTGATGTAGTCTATAGTGCTGCTCCCAAATTCCACCTTATCCAGATTGGACCCCCTCTTCAATTCCTTCTGTCACCTTGCCCTGGACTCTTCTGTACGTACTCACCACTGTGATCTCTATCACTCCCTGTCATTCCCTTCACTGGCCAACAGGCACCTCTCCAAATTCTGGTTAGGCTCACTACTCCTGTATTTATCTTCCTCTGTCTCCATCCTGCCCCCTCCCGCTCACTCCTTAAGATCTACTGACTCACGTACCTTTGTGATCCCCCAGTGTTCTATTCTTGCAGGCCAGTCTGCTTTTAATCATCGATTCCTGAAAATCTGGACCGCCCTCCCCCAACAAATTCATCACTCCTCATCCTCTCACTTCCTCTCTCTGACTCTTCATAACTTCCTCTCCCTTAGCTGTACCTGTTTTCTTCATTCTTAAGGCACCCTATTTATTTTCTCTCTAGCACTCCACCCCTAGCTTTGTTTGTAACATTCCCTAACCAATTGCACTTACATACAAAGTATTCACACTTTAAATGTTCAACTAATTGCTACTGTTCCTCCAGCCCATATATTGTATCCTGTATTCCTGCTACTGCTGTGCTTTTGTATTATATGCTCCCTGTGAAGTGACTGTTCTAGGGACATGGATATGTTGTTCAATCCACACTTACTGGCAGGTTCCTTGCCGCTTTAAATCTTGCCGGAAAGTCTTCAAGCTGGCTCCTCCCACCCACCCGGGTGGTAAAACTCTCGGCTCTGCCACATGACGCCAGATCTTCCTTACCACTTGGAAGCTCAGGTTCCCTCCTTAGCACTCTACGTTTTAGGCCTGGATCCACACACTTTGGTTAAACCGAAACTCATTCTCAAGTTTAAAAGACTTGGTCTTCCTCTTCCTTCACAGCTACGATGGACAAATTGACTCCCAGATTTCATCGGTGCCCTGTGGTGAAGATATACCAGATGATCCACACCCATATGCGTTTTATTGCCTTAGACTCGGCCATGACTCACAGGCCTGTGAGTTGTGCAAACTTTTCGGCTTTGGTCTTGGAGGACCACGCTGCCCAATTGCTGTTGGGGTGACCTGAAAAAGTTATCCTCCAGTCAAGTCGAAGGAGGCCCATTGGGCGGTGTCCGTGGCTGCGGGCTCGGCAGAACAGCTGGAGCAGATGATTGCCTTCGAGGAGGAGGTGGCCCAAGCCGCATCATCATCATCCTCGGTCGTGGCATTTATCCTGCTCTCCTTGGGCTCCTCCTATACAGCTTCTTTTAAGGAGCTTTGCCAATCCCTCTCCACCAAGGGAGAAGGGCCATCGGGACATTCCTCTCGGTCCAAAAAGAAGGACTCCAAAGGTAAGTCCCACCGTCGATGTTCGTGGGAGCAGGAGGTCCCTTCCCCGGATAGTCAACTTTTCGACTTGATGGGGGTTGCGACTAAAGCCGCTGGCTTCACGGTGTCCCTGTCAGGTCAGTCGTCCAAGACACCCATTGACACAGTCGAGATTTTTCTCGACCTGTCAGACAGTTTGTCGACTGGAGAAGCCGACAACCCTTCTTCACCGGTTCCCCCGGTGGAAACCGAGGACTTGCCTGTGCCGGAGTCCCCGGTTAAGGTCCCTGAGCTGAGGGAGGAGTGGGTTTCCCCCGCCCCTTCTCTGACCCACCCTCAGAATCCTCAAAGGTCTCGGTCTCGGACCTCTTCCAGGTCCAGCCAGTCCTGCTGACGTCGGCAGTCTCGGTCTCGGCACCATTGAAAGCAGTGGCGCTGCTCATCCTCATCATCCTCTTTGGAGGATAGGCTCCAGCGCAAGTTGCGTCGGTGCTATGAGGATTTAATGTGGCAGCAGCTCTTGTTGTCCAGGAACAAGCTGACTCCTTCGCCTTCTCTGGCCATTAAATGGCTGTCACTGGAGCATCCAAAACAACCCCTCATAGTAGTCGAGGAGGCGAAGCTGGCACGGGTTGTTCGTCTGAAACAGACTACGCCACCCATTGTGGTGGAATCTCCGCCTCCACAACCGAAGACTGGGGCCCTGACCAAGGATTCTTGGTCAGGTCAGGGTTTGCCCCACAGGCTGTCGGTCACCCTCACTCCTGATCGACCTCGGCAGGTGGAGGGTGGCTCAGGCACTCGGCAGCTGTTCGCAGACTCCTCGGAGTCTGACGATGACTCCTCCTTGTTCTCCAGGCCACTTGACTTGGAGTCCACTGGGGGTCAGTCAGTGGACAAGAGCCCATCCTCGTTCCTTGGAATGCTTCGACTCATCTCAGAGTCCACTGGGATGAAGCTCGGACCCATTTCAAAATGGGCCAAGTATCCCCTCACGGAGATACTGGACCGAGGTGATTCCCCTATGGAGGCCTTCCTGGTGGCTGAAGCCATTGTTGGCCCGGCCCTGGAGCTGTGGCAGCGGCCAGCTTCTTGTCCAGCACCTTCGGCCAGGATGGCTTGGAAGTATGCTGTTCCTATCGGTTCACTCTCCGGTTTCTTGGAGTACCCCTCTGCGGAGGGGTTAGTGACCGACAGCATTTTCCGGCGTTCAGGGAACACTCGGGATGTGGACAAGCCACCCGATAAGGAGTCCAAGAAATTGGACTACTCCGGGCGGAAAGTCTATGCTGCTTCCTCCCTAGGCCTTCATCAGGCTAGCTCAGCCATCCTCATGGCACACTTTTCACACGCCCTTTTGGGCTCCCTGGATGAGGTGATTCCTCATCTCCTGGCTGACCTTCAAACGACAGTCAAGCAGGTGCGGGATCAGGGAAGGGCGGTGGCCAAACAGCAGTTCCAAACTTCTTTGAACATCAATGACTCATGTGCCCGGTCAGTAGCGGCCACAGTGGCCATGCGCCGCAGAGCTTGGCTGCGGATCTCCACCTTTATGGTGGATACCCAGCACAAGCTGGCAGACGTTCCCTTCCTGGGTACCAACTTGTTTGGTCCTGGGGTGGAGGATCATCTTCAATGGATTGAGAAGTCCAACGCCACCTTGGACTCGGTCACTTCTGCCCAGAAGGACAAAGGCCACCAGCAGCAGCGTAAGCCCTTTCGTGCTTCAGCCCCTGCAGCATGTCCAGCCCAGCAACACCAGCATCAGGGCCAGCAGGCTCGTACTTGGCACCCCAAAGTCAAGCCTGCTGCTTCCTCCAGCAGGAAGCCGGGAGGGAAAGGTCCAGGTGGCTCCTCGGCCGGCCCTTCCTCCAAGCCTGCCCAGTGATGGGTTGAGGGGTGTTACCCCCAACCTCATCACTCCTCCCCGGGTTCGCCCTGTGGGGGGACGGCTCCACCACTTCCTTTCTGCCTGGTCCATTATCACCACGGACTGCTGGGTGTTGGAAGTGGTAGGCAGGGGTCTGCCTCTGGAATTTGAGCAGTTCCCACCCTATCGAGCCGTCGCCCCATGGAGGGCTACGGGTTCCACAGCCTCTCTGTCAGCTCGCTGAGCCGACATTGCTCTGCTCCTCTAGAAGGAGGTGATCAGGGAGGTGGCGGACCCTCCTCCAGACCCAGGGTTTGTGTCCAGGTACTTCCTGGTCCCAAAATGGACAGGGGGCTGGTGTTCCATTCTTGACCTACATGACCTGAACAAGTTCCTAAGGTATCGCACCTTCAGGATGGTCACTCTGGCTCAGATCATTCCATCCTTGGAACGAGGCATGTGGTTCTGTTCTCTGGACCTTCAGGACGCGTTGTTTCACGTATCAATCCATCCGTCCCACCAGCGATTCCTCCACTTCAGGGCAGAGGGATCCCTTTACGAGTTCCAGGCCATGCCCTTCGGCCTCTCTCCAGCTCCCAGGGTATTCACCAAATGCATGGCAGTGGTGACAGCATTCCTGCGGTGCCAAAGGTTCCAGGTGTACCCTTACTTGGACAAATGGCTGATTGCAGCCCCCTCCAGAGGTTGAGCAGTCCAGGGATCTGGCCCTCCAGGTCTGCTCTCAGATTGGCTTCCTCGTCAACAAGGCCAAATTGGAACTCGTGCCATTGCAGGAGATTCAGTTCATCGGGGCAGAGCTTGATTCTCTTCGAGCTAGAGCATGGCTCCCGGCGGACAGGGCCGAGGTCCTTTCCTCCTTTGCCCAATCATTTCTGGTTGGGCAATTGCGCCCTGCCTGGGACTTCCTGTGCCTTCTGGGTCTCATGGTGGCCTGCACCAGTGTGGTCCATTGGGCCCACTGGCATATGCATCCCCTGCAATGGGGGTTGGCCTGACAATGGTCACAACTCTCCGGTCCTCTGGACCAGCCAGTGACAGTGACCCAGGAGATGTGGAACAGCCTCCAGTGGTGGCTCGTTTCAACTCATCTGCAGGAGGGTATCCCGTTTGTCTGCCCCGAGCCGATGGTCACTCTAATGACTGATGCCTCTCTGATGGGTTGGGGTGCCCATCTGGGGGATCTCTGGACCCACGGCCTCTGGAACCCTCAGGAGTCTCGATGCCACATCAACCTGCTGGAGCTTTGAGTGGTCCGACTAGCCCTCACCACCTTTGTTCCGTTTGTATGGGGTCAAGTGGTCCAGGTCTAGATGGACAACACCACGACCATGTACTACTTAAACCGTTAGGGTTGGACACACTCTTTGCCTCTGTGCAAGGAGACTCTCTGCACTTGGTCTCTCGTGATCAGCCTGGAGGCAGAGCTCCTAGCCATCCATGTGGTAGGAGCCTCCAACACTCTGGCCGATGCCCTCAGCCGGATAGGTGCTGCATCTCACGAGTGGTCTCTCCTGCCGGAGGTAGTACACGATCTGTTCTCCCACTGGGGCACTTCTCAGGTGGACTTATTTGCCTCAAGGGAGAATGCGAAGCTGAGGCTGTTTCATGCCCGCTCCCCCTCAGAAGGGCTAGCTGCAGGGGGATGCCTTCTTGAGGCCGTGGACCCCGGGCCTCTTCTATGCCTTCCCTCCATTTCCCTTGATCCACAAGGTGCTTCTCAAGGCTAAGAGGGACAAGGCACAGGTGATTCTGGTAGCCCCAGACTGGCCCCGCCAGTTCTGGTATCCAGATCTCCTCAGCCTCAGCTCCAGGCTCCTGTAGTGGCTTCCAGCCCGCCTGGACCTGATCTCAGTCAACAAGGGGAAGGTACTCCACCCGGACCTTCAATCCCTGCACTTGACGGCCTGGTTCCTGAGCTGCTAGAGTTCCAGGCCTTGGGTCTTTCCGACGAGGTCCTCAACATTGTTGAGGTATCCCGTAAGGAGTCCACCAGAAAATGCTATGCCTTCAAATGGAAGAGATTCTTCATTTGGTGTCAGGATAAGGGGTTGGACCCTTCCTCCTGTTCTTTGGCTAGCATTCTGGACTACCTGTGGTCCCTTTCTCAGCTAGGGCTTCAGTCGATGACCCTTAAGGTGCACCTGGCAGCCATCTCTGCTTACTGGGCGTGGGCTGGGAAGCAGTCGGTGGCACAGGAGAAGGTGGTCGGGTGCTTTCTCAAAGGCCTTGATCACATATCCCTTCCGGTGCGAGAATCTCCACCTCCATGGGATCTACTGCTGGTATTGGCTAAGCTCATGGACAAGCCATTTGAACCGATGCACAGGTGTGACATCTCTCACCAGTCGTGGAAGACCACCTTCTTGGTGGCTATCACATCAGCCAGAAGGATGGGAGAGCTCCAGGTGCTTTCCATTGAGTCTCCTTATCTGGTCTTCCACAGGGACAAGGTTGTCCTGCACCCCAACCCGAAATTCCTTCCGAAGGTGGTGTCGGAGTTTCACCTTAACCAGGTGTTGACTCTGCCGGTGTTCTACCCCAATCACACCTCGGAGGCTGAATATAGGCTCCATACTCTGGACCCTAGGAGAGCGCTCTTTATTATAAGGAGCGGATGGCTGAAGTTCGGGGAGAGGTTTGCCAGCTGTTTGTCACCTACGCTGAAGCCGCACCTGGCAGACCTGCAGCCAAGCGGATGATAGGCAGGTAGCTCACTTCCTGCATAGATCTCTGCTATAGGCTGGCGGACATGGAGCCTCCCAAAGGGATAAGAGCTCATTCTACCCGCCATACCACTGCTTCGGTGGCTGCTTCCAGGGACGTCCCTATCCGGGAAATCTGCAGGGCTGCTACCTGGAAGTCAGCACACCTTTATTACCCACTACCACATCGACCTTGAGTCATGCCGGGATGCTGGTTTGGGACCTCGGTTCTCAGTCCTTATTTCCTAAGTAGAGTGCGCACTTGCCTCCCTCCTCCCGGAGAACTGCTAGGAGTCTGCCAGTAAGTGTGGATTGAACAACATATCCACATCCCTAGAAATACAGGTTACTCACCTGTAACAGGAGTTCTAGGAGTGGTATATGTTGTTCATCCACACAACCCACCCGACCTCCCCGGCTTCAACACGCAACCTGGCTTCCAGCGGGCTAGATCTGGCGTCATGGGGTGGAGCCGAGAGTTTTACCACCCGGGTGGGTGGGAGGAGCCAGCTTGAAGACCTTTCGGCAAGATTTAAAGTGGCAAGGAACCTGCCAGTAAGTGTGGATGAACAACATATACCACTCCTAGAACTCCTGTTACAGGTGAATAACCTGTATTTATGTATTTCGCTATATGCTTTTTTGTATTATATACTCCCTGTGAAGCAACTGTTACGTATTTCGCTATATGTACCTTTCCCTATTAGCCCCCCCAAGTCACACCGGGAGATGAGCAACTTGTTGTGCATTGTGCTTTCCTGGTGAAACATTTCAATAAATAAATAAAATAAAAAGCGGGCAGCATATGGAAAACATGTACACTATATTGCCCAAATGTTAGGTTGCTTCAAAGTTGCCTGAGATATCAGGATCTTTAAAGGACAAGATATTTGTTTCTCTTGTACTCTTTCAAAAACTAAGCGCGCATAACCGAATCAGACAAAATAACAGTAAAAACATTTCAGAGGAACAGAACAAGAAGATGGAAGTATAATTAATGTGAGACAGTTCAGTTCGCTGTCTTCAAATGCTTACACAAGCAGGTAAGTTTGCAGCTCCTTGAAAAAAGAACACCGATGGGACCAAACTGATATCCACTAGCAGTGAGTTCCACAGGGTAGGACAGATCCTTGGAAAGTATAGCATGGGTTTTCACTGCTCTAGAGATGATACCTGGCTCAATATCTCCTTTGCACCTGGGGTTGTCTGTGCTGGTGCTTGAACACTGCCTATCTTGAGGTCAGCAACTGTATAACCTCCCTAGTGGCTGGCGTTGAATCCAGGAAAGACAGAGATGCTGGTTTTGGGCATGGACCATTGGGTCTCTGCACTCGAGTGTCACATCTGGCTCTCAGTTCTAAATGGGTTGCAGCTAGAGGCGGAGAGGGTTGTTTGTAGTCAGGTAGTAGTCCGTGACAAAAGGCGGACACATGAGCCTTGGGTGACTACTGTATTCAAGGGCTGCTTTACTGTGTCAGGAATATTGCCAGATAACGTCCCTTTCCAGAACCTGCTGATCTGATTACCCTAGTGCAGGTCTTCATCTCTTGAACTATTGTAACGCATTCTATATAGGGGATATCCAATGGTCTAACTTGGAATATGCCATTTATCTTCATGAGTGAGTGGGCAGGACCATAACTCATGAGTGGAGAAGCCACATGTGAGATGTCAAGTACTCGCCCCTTCACAAATGAAGGTAAATGACCTACACCCTCTGGTTAGAATGCCACATAGCCACACTGATGTCATCAAGCATTGTTTTAGCTGCTCACCCATTGGTTGAGAACAGCAGTATAACCTATTTAACCCATGTTGTCTTGTTTGTAGCGGATCTACTGTCAGGGTAAATGTTCATCTTGATAGTAGATCTGTCACCAACAAAAATAAAACCAATTTATCTGGTGACAGTAATTTTCATTGGTGTTGTGTAAACAGACTTCCCCTATGGTCCAGTTTGCTTTATGCAGCTTGTGCAGAACTCAGCAGCGAGGCTCCTGACTTCCTTTCAAAAGACAGAGCACATCAGTCTCTCACTATGGGTTGTATGCTGGCAACCTTAACTTAATTGGCCTTCAAAGTGCTGCAAGGCCAGGGCTTCCTTGACCGCTGCAAGCTTCTGACAATCTATGCACCAAGGAGAATTACCTGTCCCACTGGCAGGGCTCATGTTCTTTTTTTTTCTTCTTCACCATCCAAGCAAGTCTTCAGGCTTCCCCTTACCTTTGGAATGCCTTTCCAAGAGGGATTTGCCTAATGTTTTGGTTTGGTCACCCTTGCCTTTGAAACACCCTTGCTATAGAGAATCTGACCTTCACCCTATCGAGCCTTAAAAGGTTGGTGTACAAAAGTGTCTGGATTATGCATTAAACAAAACTAAGGATCTTACTTCGAGTGGGAGCTCTTGCAGCAGGCTAGCACAATGAGGACTATGCTGCAGGCACTAGGACCCACTGGAAAACTTCTCAGCCAGCGGTACCCAGCATGGACTGCCCCGACATCAGCCCTGGTATTAAAGGGGGTGGACCCAGCTCCACCCCAGTTCTTTACCCGCCGTGTCCCGCGCACGTGAAGAGTTCATTGGTCTTGGCTTGCCAGTACCAGCTAAAAAACTTTGGGTTTTTCAGCCCTTTTTCACAAAATTCTTCAATCCTTCAACTTTTTCAATGGTTTTTAGTCACCAACGTATGTCTTCACCATCCTTGGTCTCCTCATCAGGATCCCACGTCAGTAAGTGCTGTTGCAGCCGCCAGATACCATCCAAGGATGGCCACAAGAAGTGCATCTTTTGCCTGGGGCCTGAGCACGACACCGCGGCCTGTTCGTCCTGCCAGAAATTTACCTGCCGAACCCGGATCCGCTGTCTGAAGGCATACCTTCTTGAGAAGAAGATGGATCTACACACCTCAGGGGAGAAGGTGAAATGCAAGGATAAAACCAAGCGGTCACACGAAAAAGACCATAGTCAGCACCGGTCCAGGTCCCAGTCTCGCTCCCACTCGCAACCCTCTCCCAAAAGCCTGTGGTTCGACAGACTCAGGTGGCGTCAAAATCAAATATCAGGCTAAGGCTGGGCCTTCAGAGGAAAGGCAACAGAAGCCTAAGATGACTCCGCTAAAGGGTCACCACTAAGTCCTCGAGGCACAAGTTTTGGCCTGCCTTCCAAGGCCTCGCGCGCCATCAAGAGTGTGCCCTCGGAGTCAAAGGACACTCTGGCGCTTCCCCCCAGCGGTACCCCATCATTGGTCCCCTTACCAACGCCGGGTGATGGGGTGACCAACCTAGGCACAGCCAGCGATGGGGCTGCGTCTCCATCCCCCAAGTCCTCTTCTGTCCGGGGCTCTGCAGGGGGCTCTCCTTCCAGGGATGACATTCCGGATATTCTCTTTCCGGGGAAAGCATTCTCTGTCTTTACCAAGGATGAGCTCCAGGATCTTTTTTCCTTCTGGTGGGGGCAGGTCCAGAAGCGGACCCCCCCCAAAAGCTGGCCCTGTCACCAGTTCTGGACCCTTTGGGTGAACCACAGCCAAGAGGTGCTTCTTCACCAAGGAAGACCCCCGAGAGGCTGCCACCTACACCTCCTCCCAAGGCTCGGTCCCGTTCACAGTCCGTAGACCAACACTGGCGCTCTACCAGATCTGGTAGCCAACGCCAGGTCAGGTCTCGCACCAGGAGCCGTTCCCATTCTGTTAGGCGGGACCGCTCCTACCGTCAGTCCCATGACTGATGTCAGTCTTTGGACTGTCATCGGTCGGTGAGTCACCGACGTTAGAGTGGGGCTAGTCACAGGGATAGGTCTGGCTAATAGACACCCGGTAGCCCTTCCTCCTCCTCTTCTTCCTCTTCCTCTTCTACCTCTTCCTTTTCAGGAATCGGGGGTTTCCAGGAGAGAAGGACCAGCCCTGCTTGCCTCCTGACGATCCTACTTTCATGGATGTCATGAGGCACATCCAGGATTCCAGTGAGTGGGATACGGAGGACCTGGATCTGAAACACCAGTGATTGGCTAAGTACCTGATGCAGAAGGAGCCTAAACCCTTGGTGGTGCCTCCTTTGGTGGACACATTCCAGGACCTCACTTGGATTTCCTGGAAGCATCCGGCTTCAGTCCCGGCAGTTCCAAAGAAATCGGACAGGCTGTACAGAGCCCCGAGGGATGAACCATTTCTGGCTGAACACCCTCAGTCGAACTTTTCAGTAATTACAGCTGCTCATGATAAATCTAAGCAGTCCAAACACCTCAGCTCGTAGCCTCCCGATTCGGAGTCGCATTATGTAGACCAGGTGGGCAAGAAGGTGTATTCTACCCCCACATGTTCAATTAGATCCCTGAATTTCCTAATACATATGGTCTAGTACCAGTATGCACTCTGGGATCGGGGACAAGAGCTGGTAAATGCCTTGCCAGACTCCGAGAAGAAGACGGAGATTCTGGACGTTCTAAATTCGGGCTCGGACGTAGGCACATGTTTCTGCATGCCTCGTACGACACTGCGAATACGGCAGCCAGAGCGGCAGTGTCAGGTGTCTGCCTCGGGCGCCGTGCCTGGTTGGGGGTCTCTGGCTTCCACCAGGATCTGCAGTCCGGCACCTGGGACTTGTCATTCCAGGGTACCATTTTGTTTGGCAGGAGACAGAGTCTCTCATCTCTTGCCTCCAAGAGTCAGGCAAATCCATCTGGTCTGTCTGCCAAATGTACCGTGGGGACCAATGGAGACAGTGTAAGTGGCCATTTCAGAAGCTCTCAGGTGGTCAAGCCCATGGCAATCAGCAGGGCCAGAGAGGTGGCTTTTGGAGGAGAGCCGGCAGCCTGGAGGCACTCCTCCTCATGGCCCCAAGTCCTCCCAGGCCTCTCTGCCCACATCTGGCTCTGCCTAATGACTCCCTTATGACCCCCCTCCTCCAGCGGAGGATCCAGGGGAAGTGGTAGGGGGTCACTTCTCCTTTTACATTCAGGGATGGCGCTCGATCACTGTGGACAAATGGGTCCTAGACATCATAAGGAGAGGACACACTCTAGAGTTCACAGAGATTCCTCCAGACACTCCACCAAGGTTCTCCAGATATCCTCCTCCTTCTCATATCCTACTCATAGAAGGAGAGATACAGGCCCTCTTGCAAAAAAGAGTGATAGAACCAGTCCCCCTGTGGCAGCGGGGAAAATGGTATTATTCCCACTTCTTCCTGGTCCCAAAAAAGACTCGGGACCTTCGTCCCATTCTGGACCTCAGCTCTCTCAATCTTTATATCGAGTACAAAAGGTTCCGGATGGTGACCCTTCCAGGACTTCTTCCTCTGCTGCACCAAGGGGACTGGCTCTGCTCCCTAGACATGCAAGATGCGTACATGCATATCAGGGTCTTTCCCCCTCACAGGAAGTTCCTGAGGTTCCACTTCCAGGGGGAACATTATCAGTTTCGAGTTCTTCCGTTCGGCCTCTCCTCCGCTCCTTGAGTCTTCACGAAATGCTTGGCAATAGTGGCTGCGGCTCTAAGGCATCAAGGGCATTATGTCTTCCCTTACCTGGACGATTGGCTGCTTGCAGCCCCATCAAGGTCACGCCTGCTTCAAGATCTCGAAACACCTATACTCTCTTCCGAGATCTGGGGATCACCCTGAACCTTCCAAAGTCTTCCCCAGAACCCAGCCAAAGACACATCTTTATTGGAGCTGTCCTGGATTCGGTCCAGGGCATGGCTTTTCTACCCCCAGAGAGGGGCGATCGCTTGCAGAAGATGGCCAGATCAGTCCTAATAACTCCTCAGGTCCCAACAAGGACCTTCCTCAGACTTCTGGGGCACATGGCGGTGGCCATTCCAGTCACTCCTCTGGCCTGCCTCCACATGAGAATCCCACAATGGATGCTCAGGGTGCAGTGGGATCAGTGCTCCGACCTAGACCACATGGTCAGAGTTTGCTTTTTAGTTGCCATTACGTCAGCTCAAAGAGTTTCCGAGCTTCAGGCTCTGATGTGTAAAGAGACGTACTTAATTTTCCACAGGGAAAGGGTTTCCCTGAGGATGAACCCTAAGTTTCTTCCAAAAGTGGTCTCGGAGTGGACCCTCAACCAGTCGGTTGACCTTCCAGTTTATTTCCCTTCTTCCTGTAACGGGGGGAGAGCTCTCTTTCACACTTTGGACGTCCATAGGACACTAAGGTTTTACCTTAAGCGAATGGCTTCTCACCGTCAATCAGAGCAACTGTTTGTGGCATTCGCACCACAACAATTGGGTAAACCGGTGCCCAAGCAGACCATTTCTAAATGGATTGTCCACTGTATTTCTTTCTGCTCTGAGAAGCACAAGCCCCTTCCAGGCCCAGTTAGGGGTCACTCCACCAGGGTAGTGTCTGCTTCCTTCTCTGCACTGCGGAACGTCTCAATTAGGGACATATGCTCAGCCGCTACCTGGAATTCAGTGCATACTTTTGTAAAGCACTACAGCTTGGACATTGCCTCCAGATGCTGTGCCGGCTTTGGCCTGGCAGTCCTTCAGGGACTCCTGTCTTGAGCTTCTGTGTTCAGCTTCCTTTCTTCCACCTCCCTGGGTCAATTACCTCCTTGGCGAGGGACTGCTTGGGATTCAGTCCTTATTGTGATAGCCTGCTGCAAGAGTTCCCACTCGAAGTAAGATAGTACAGTTACATAAGAACTTACCATAAGAGTAGATCTTCGAGAGGAGCTCTTGCAGCAGGTGTTACTTTCCCTCCCTCCCTCCATCCTCTCTTTGAGGTGTGCAGAGCATCATCTTCGAGCTTCGTCTCATTCTCCTGTCAGGGCTCGTTTGCAGGACTTGGCGGGGGAACTGGGGTGGAGCTGGGTCCCTCTTTTATACCAGGGCTGATGTCGGGGCAGAGCTGACTTTGGGAGCAGTCCCTGCTGGGTACTGCTGGCTGAGAAGTTTTCCAGTGGGTCCTAGTGCCTGCGGCATAGTCCTTATTGTGATAGCCTGCTGCAAGAGCTCCTCTCGAAGATCTACTCTTATGGTAAGTTCTTACGTAACTGTACTTTCCACTCTTTGCTGTTCTAAAGTGATCCAAGTTTTGGGTCTTGGATGGGCATCAACTCATATTACTTATCTAGGTGTGAAAAATCTCCCCTAATCTCGCACGGCTATGTGATATTAATTTTGGCCCCCTCCCTGATTTGAACTCTGAACTGGAGCGATGGAAGCCACTTTCACTTTCTCTAGTGGGTAAAACTGAAGCTCTGAAAATGATTATTGTGCCAAAAAGGTTTCACCTCCTCTCTCATATACCTTTGATCACTTCTAACTGGTGGTTTGATTACACAGAAAATTTGTTTTGTTGCCGTATTGGTCCTTGTGACAAAAGATCCGGAAAAAGAGATGATTCATATCAATCAGATGATTGATCATTTTTCCTGGGAGGGAGGCTGGACTTGTTATAGCTGGTCGAAGCATAGATCCCACTGGCGTAGAGGTGGTTCGTGCCTCCCCGGCATAAAGGTTGTTTCTAAGCATTTTGAACAGCCCAAACTCTCAAATGGCTTAATGGTGTATCTTCCTCCACCCCACTCTGGTTAGGGATTGAAACAAATTTACAGGGTTCTGGCTCCCCAATCCTCTTCCTCCTATGGAAAAAATGCCTCTCCTCTTTTCCGTCTCCCACCATTCAAGCTTCTGTTTCTTGCTGGTGACAACCCAGTGAATGTCTGCATATGGATTTGTTCCCTTCAACTCCTACCCCCATCTGGTATAACTCTGCTATTACTGTTGATGGGCAACCGCTCAGTTGGCTGGTTTAACACTCAGCTGTACTGTACAAGATCTTTTGGCTCTTCAACGCCCTGTCCTCGACTCTTCAAAATCTCCAAACCAGGTACAGTATTGCTAGGACTGAATTTTGGCGATACCTCCAACTTTGAAGTGCTCTTTCCAAATTGCTTAAAAGTTTCAGTATGACCATATTGTTCTCTGCCTCACATGTTTTGTTCTCATGGTTAAAACAGAACAAAGGCAGGGTGGGACATATCTATACAGCAATTAGAGATGTGATTCCTGATCAGACCTGCTATGCTAAAACTGCCTGGGAAGCTTCTCTAGGTCTATTGATCCCAGACCAGGCCTGGAGTGACTGTTGCAATTCAGCCCATACAATGTTACATGATGTGTGTAGTAGGCTTTTACAAAATAAGGTACTTCATAGATGGTACCACACTCCAGAAGTTCTGGAAAAGGTACATCACCTTCTGAATGATAACTGCTGGAGATGTGATAACCCAGGTGGTGACCTTCTCCGTAGTCTATGATCCTGTCCCAAACTTAATCCGTTTTTGAGTCAAGTCTGGGGCATTCTGAAACAGATTTTCAAGGTGACCCTTCCACATTCTCCTGTCTTTCTCTACTTGGTTGGCACAAAGATTTTCCTCCCCGATCATCTTCGTGGCTGGGCTGGTTGTGATTGGCTAGTACTGAGGGTAAACGCCATATTCTTCGGCATTGGCGCACCTCTATAGTTCCTACTATTCATGATTTCTTAAATGGCCTAGCTAAGGTTGCCACCTATGAATGCTTGCCATATAATGCTGTGGGTAATCTCGAGCAATATTAGCCTGAACACCCTTTCAAAGGTTTCTGCAACGACATACAGACATCACTACTGCAACTTGTGTATCTGCCACCTTCTTCACCTCCTAGGAAGCATGGGTGGATGATTCTTTCATTTTCTTCCCTTTTTCTTTTTATGTTGTTCTGTTGCGTCTTTTCTCTTTCTTTACATTTTATACTTTTATTCCAATTTTTTTGTACTTTTCTTTCGTCCTTTCTGGAAATGGAAATTTTCACGTCAGTTTTTCACTCTGTATTAATCCATATTTGAATATCTCACTTGTTAGTAGCTTGATGTCCTATACATTCTATAATGGTTGATACTGTCATTCCTTTCTGGCTCTGGTTTATGTAGTCTTAACACTGACACGAATTGTATATTGAGACGTTATCAGCTTTTCATCTTTGCTATGTTATACATGTTTTAGTCAGGCTTTTGGAAATTTTTCTCAGAATGTTTTTTTTTTTTTTACTTTCTTATTTATCCTCCTGCCTACCTCCGGTGCACACTCCTTCCGTCCGCTCATGTCCCCCGAATCACCTACCTTAGGGATCTGCCCCTAGAGTGCTTCCTCCTCTTCTTCACCTCGCACAGTGGGGTCTGTCCTGTAGGTGGCCCGGGTGGACCTGGAGCGGCCTTCATCTAGGGCTACTGGAGGGTTTTTCCGGTATTCTCCTACATCCCACTCCCCTGGGGCGTCAGCGCTTGGGGCGTACATCCCGAGTGGTAGCGTGCTGGCATGCACATCCTCATGCGCCCTTGTCCCCTCCCGGCTCCGATAAGCGAAGCACATCACCCTTCCCAATGCGGTGCTCCCACCGGCTCAGGAAAGGATGCAGAGCAGGGCAGCTCTTGGTAACTCCGCCCCTGAGGGAGGCATCCGCTGGGATGCCTCGATCCTCCTCCTCTCTCCCAACCGACCCCCGGCCGCCCGAGTCCGTTCCTGAACCCGGGCTGCCGGCGTAGCACGAGGTGTGGCATCCAGTGCCTCAACCCTCAGCACCACCGGGCTGGCCTCAGAATGTTTTGTTTGATGTGGCTGTGCCCATCTGCTGCTGTTATATTCTTACCTCTGTTTTCTGTGTCCTGTTGCTTGGAGCCCTGGAAAGGCACCATCAACAAGCAAACAAGTAGTCCCTCTTTCGGAAAATCGGTATTCAACTGTCTTGCCATCTAATCTCCGGAACAAGTTAGCTGGCCCAGTGGCTTGGAGGGCTGAAGCATCTGTGCCTTACTCCCTGCCACACTGGCTACTCATGTTCGCGGTGCTAGCGGGCCACCGGGGAGGGAGAGGATCGAGCGTCCGGAGGTCTGCTCTCCTCTCCCAGGGTGGGGTGGGGATGGAGTCCACTGCTTGACTGGTCCCTGATGGTGGCTGGCATAATGGACCCACAAAAACATAGGGGACAGATGTGGGACAGATGCCTGGCATGCTGCATGGGGAAGCGTGCATGGCTCAGCCATTGGCGTCATTCCACACTATCACTTCACGCTCAGGGCTGGGAAGTAAACAGGAAAAAATCCTGACCAGAGAGATGATGCCAACCCTTCGCAGGCACCGCACCCGGTCAGCGGCACTTGGTGGAAGCCAGAGATGATCCCAGTAGATACTGGGTCGACGGGGCCGGTGGAAGGGGGCTGGTCGGGAGGAGAGAAAGAAAGTAGCTAAAAAAGTAAAATAATCTCTGGAACAAGTTAATGCATTCTCTCAGACCAGGTTAATCAGTTAGCTACCAAGAATGTAAATCTTAAAGAATGAAGGTTTGGGGCCTTTAGATGCCTCTGTAATCATATCTATATTTTCCAATTACTAGTGAAAAAGGAAAAAAAAACATTCAATGGAATTCTTGTATTATGATGTCAGAAAAGGTTTTTCTGTCAAGGCTAATACTGTATTTCAGTGGGAAACTGCAAACCTGTTTTTCAGTTTTCTAGAGAAATAGCACTTTCTACCATGAAAATATTATCTATTTATATTCTATGGGCTGGATATTCAAAAGGGTTGCGCCATGCGCAAGTCCGAAATTGTGCCATTCTGCCATATTCAGCAGGAGGCAGTTGCGCCCCCCCAAGGCAAGCTGAGCAACAGCGCAATTCAAATGAATGCATGCTGAACTGGAGGGGGAGGAACCATGCATAAACTGCACAGCCCGATATTCAGCGGGCTGTGCACAGTTAGTGCAGCGCAACCCCAACCTGCGCCTGCACAACTTTGAGCCAAAAAAAGGAGTGAGTGGGGCCACCCACAGGTGAGCTGCCGCATTGCAGGCGCAACACAGCAGCTGCCACCTGTGGCTGGCCTCAACCTACTCCTGCCCCCCCTGCAGCCCGAGCCGGTGGGCAAAGTGTAAAAATCCCCCCTCCCCTGACTGGCCAGATCGCGGGCAAAGCGTAAAATCCCCTCCCCGACTGGCGATCTCGGGCATAAGGTTAAATAACCCCCACTAGACCGATCGTGGGCATAAGCAAGCCTAAACCCCCACAGCCGATCGTGGGCATAAGCTTAAATAAACCTCCCCAGCCGATCACGGGCATAACTAAATAACCCCCACTAGCCCGATCGCCCGGCATAATTGTAAAATACCCCCACCAGCCCAATCTCGGGCAGCACAGAGTCCAACCCCAAAGACATATCCTGGTGGTCCAGTGGACCTCTAAGCCCGATCGTGGGCTGCAAATGTTGCAACACCCTCCCAAGAACAGATCCCTGGTGGTCCAGTGGACGCTAAAGCCCGATCACGGGCTGCAAAATGTTACAACACCCCCAAGACCATATCCTGGTGATCTAGTGTCCCTCACCCCACCACCCACCGCCCACCACCCCGCTCCCCGGCGGCGGTGGGCGGCATCATCCACCCGCCTGCTGCCCGCTGCCCGCTGATTGGTGCAGAGCAGAGCCAATGGGTGCAGCCCATACCCGTACAAGGCGGTCCAGATATGTGAATGAAAGATTCATTTACATATCTGGACTGCTCTGTATAAGACTCATGCCCATTGACTCTTGCTCTGCAATGGGCGGCAGCCCTACCAGGCAGTCAGTCGGCGGCGGGGCGGCAGCAGGCGGGTGGGATGCTGCCGCCCGCTGGCTGATGGGGGAGCGGGTGGTAGGGCTTCTGGGTGGGTGGGTGGGTGGGGGACACTAGATCACCAGGGATATGGTCTGGGGGTGTTGTAACATTTTGCAGCCCGCGACTGGCTTAGCGGACACTGACCACCAGGGATATGGTCTTGGGGGTTGACTCTGTGCTGCTCATCGGGCTGGTGGGGGGTATTTTACAATTATGCCCACGATCGGGCTAGTGGGGGGTTTATAAGCTTATGCCCGCGATCGGCTAGTGGGGGGGTTATTTAACCTTATGCCCGTGATTGGGCCAGTGTCGAGGGAGGATTTTACGCTTTTGCCCTTGTCGGGCCAGTCAGGGGTGGGGATTTTTACACTTTGCCCACGATCGGGCTGCAGGGGGTGTTGGTCCTCGACGGCTACTGCCTGGCAGGGCGCCAGTTGCAAGTCCTCAGGGATCGGCGCACCTGCATGCTAATGGCATGCAAATGGGGCAATAAATAGATGTAAATGGCCCCCCCTGCGCCTTGCATGAATTATTGCCCCATTTGCATGTCACCTTTTGAATATTGGAAATTTGCGCATGGTGCAATGGTACTTTCGCCACCGCAACTTGAATGCTCCACTCTGACCACTTGCGGTGGCACAAGTTCCATTGCGCCATGCACAGTGGCTGTGGCCGGGGGGGGGTGCTAGTCAAAGGAGCTGCTCAATAGCGCAACTCCTTTGAATATCGCCCCAGCCATACTCCTGAGCAACTATTTTGTGCAGCGCAAGGGCTTGCGCCACAAAATAGCGCAGTTTGAATATCCAGCCCTATAGATTTATCCTCCCCATTATGTATTATTGAGGAAATCTGCATGAATACATAATCTTTATCTCTAAGAGTTCATCTGCCTCTGTAGCTTACTCCCTACTTCAAGTCATAATCATGTGTTGTGATGTCACAAGCAGTGCATTATGACTTCACGTAGGGAGAAAGCAACAGGAGTAGGTAAACTCTTCAGGAGCAAAGATCCTGTTTTCATGCAGATTACATCAGTAATAAATAATGGGGAGGAGGAACATAGAACTAAGGTGAAATACAAGCTGAACGGTGTCTAAATATTATGTTTTGTTAAGAAGAAGAAGAATCAGCATTTATATAGCGCTTTTCATACATCCAAAGCGCTTTACAAGCAATGCTAGACCGGTAGTGAAGTGACTGAATGTGTGGTGGTAGCCATATCACACATTATCACCCACACACACCTGGATAATTGCATGAACTGGTTTATGGGAAGGGGAATGTTGGCCAGGAGACCAGGAATGTTCCCTACTCTTTGCGAACAGTGCCCTGGGTTCTTTTACTTCCACCTGGACACCCACCAGGACAACACAAATATGGGCAGAAGGGACCTCGGTTTAATGTCTCATCCGAAGGACAGCACACCCCAGCAGTACAGCACCCCCCAATACTGCACTCGGATGCCAGCGATTTTTAGGTGCAAGTCCAATCCCAGTGTGGGACAAGAACCCACGACCTTCTGGTCCAGAGGCGGATGTGCTACCAACTGAGCCACGCTGAAGGCATCAGCTGCTCTTTAAACAGTTGGTAGATGAACTGTTTTATTAAAAATCTCCGTCAGTGAAGACAGTGCAGCATAGGGTGACTAAAATGATTCGGGGCCAGTTGGGCAGATCTTATGAGAGTCGTCTGAAGGCACTCATGTACTCGCAGAAGGCCAGACGAGAGAGGGGGAGATAAGATGGACTTTTTTTTCAGTTATGAGTTTTCTCTCCCCACTGCTGGATATCAGGAGGGTGTCCCCAGCCCCGTCCCCTGGCATCTACCAGCCGGCGTGACCTGACCCCAGGCTTGTCCCCCAGGCGAAAGTCAGTGAGGGTTTCCCAACTCCCCACTGAAGTCTGAATATAGTTGGCCAGCCGCCATGGCTAGCTGGGGCGTGGAGCCTGCGAGGCGCCCGCCATCCTGCACGGCAGTCTATTTCTCCATTTTTTTCCCCAGGAGTCAGGACCATGCAGTGTCACAGCGGAGGGGGCGGCACGCCAAGATGCTTTCCTCCAGGCTGCCTAGCCTGACTCCTCTAGTTTGTGATACGGTGCCCTGTTCTCCAGCCTCCACCAGGGGTGAGCAAGCTCCGACCATCAGGAACCCCTCCCGGAGAAGGAGAGCAGTCCATCGGATGCTCAATACTTCTCCTCCCTGCCGACTTTTCGATGGCCCGTGCTCGCTCAACATCGGTCGCCGGCGTAGCGTGAAGTAAGGCACCAGTGCCTCAGCACCACTGGGCCGGTGCTAAGATAGACTTTTAAGTTCCTGAAAGAAATTAACAAGATAAATTCCGAGGAACTATTAAGCATAAGTAGCAGAACAAGAACACTGGAATATCAGTGGAATCTAATGGGAGCGAGGTTCAAGAGGGAAGAGAGAATGTTTTATTTTACAGAAAGGGTGGGGGAGCCGTGAAACAATCTGCCAGCTGATGTGTGTGGCAAAATTATCAATGGTTTCAGAAATGGCTGGGACAGAATGAAGGGCTTATTGGTTGCTCAGGGTGGTAGCTGTAGGGCAGGGAGCATGGAGGTGGACAGTGGGGGTCAGAAGCCTGTATTAATAATAGGTACTGAGTTTGCTAGGGTTTTATGGACAGACTGGATGGACCAATGGTCTTTTTCTGCCATCATTGTCCATTTCTGTTCCATGACCTTAACACCAGTGGATTGCAGGATCTGAGGCAGCATGGGTTCACAGGGGTCGATCTTGCCAAACAAACCTGGTAGAGTTTTTGGACTGGTTACCAGGGAGGTGGATCAGGGAGGAATGGTGGATGTGGATTACCTGGATTTCAATAAGGCCTTCAACACCGTTCCGCATGGAAGACTGGTAAACAAGCCAGGTAGCATGGGAGTTAGTCCAAAGATAGTAAAATGGACACAAAGTTGGCTAAGTAACAGAACTCAGAGGGTGGTAGTAAATGGAGTTCACTCGGAGTAAGATAAGGTACCCAGTGGGGTGCCACAGAAGGCAGCACTGGGACTGGTCCTCTTCAATATCTTTTATCAGTGACATTGTAAAGGGGCTGGAAGGAAAGCTATGCCTGTTTGCAGATGACAAAAATCTGCAACAGAATGGACACACCTGGGGGTGGAGAAAATGAAGGAAGATCTAAATAATGAAGACTAGTCAAGGGTTTGGCAACTGGGCTTCAACGTCAAAAGAATATAAAATTATGCACATGGGACACAGAAACCCAAGGGCAATGTATCTTATCTGGGGGTCAGCATATCTGGTGACCTGAAGGTAGCAAAGCAGTGTGATAAGGCAGTAGGAAAGGCTAGTAGGATGCTGCGGTGCAGGAGTATCACCTGCAGAAAAAGGGAGGTAGTGTAACCCCTGTATAGATCAATGGTGAGGCCACACCTGGAGTACTGTGTCTAGTTCTGGAGGCCCCATCTCAGAAAGGACATAGACCGGGTGGAGGCGGTAGAGAGAAGGGCAACCAAAATGGTGCATGGCCTGCATCAGAAGCCATAGGAGGAAAGACTGGGAATTAAATATGTACTTATAACCCCTAGGTGGCGCTATCCCAAGGGCTACTACCCCTGCCTGCTTGGCTAGTAGCAGGTTAAGGGGCCTGAGTTCTGAAACAGGTGCCTCCATTCGGAGGTCAGGGTTGGTAGTGGTCAAGCTAACCTGGTGGGCACAGCCCTCCGGGACACTGTAACTCCCCCCCCTCTTTCTTTACTAGTGGCCAGAACAATACACAATAATCACTTTCACAATACCCCGATACACCACACAAGTACCCACACTGTTTGCACTTACCACCAGGGCTTTCCTCTGTGGACCCCCTGAAAAACAAGGTTATACACAGCAAATAACAGCAATACAGTACTCTTGCACAAACTGGAACCACAGTCAGGGTAAATGCAAAAAAGATATCTGATTTATGTAAGGGGCTTGAACAAGGGAGGGGCGTAATCAGGTTAATTTGCTTAAAGGCTCTATCAATCAAACAGTTATGCATGCACTTCAGGGTCCATAAACAGTCACACACTCTGGATTCCCAGATGGAGAATGGTGGGCTAGCCAGGAATGTTGCAGCTGGTTGGGGCCCTGTGATGGAAGATAACAACATGCACAACACACACTATCTGTAATCCATAGAAACATAGAAGTTGATGGCAGATAAGGACCACAAGGCCCATCCAGTCTGCCCATTACCTTTTCTGCCTTATAAATGTGCCATCGGCCTTTGCTCTGTCCATGGCCTATCTATTCATACTTATCTGTATTGCTCCCTTATGCCTATCCCATGCCTGTTCGAAGCCCTGCACTGTATTCATATTCACCACTTCCTGACGTAAGCCGCTCCATGCATCCACCACCCTTTCTGTGAAAAAGAACTTCCTCATATTATCTCTTAATCGGCCTCCCTCTAATCTCATGCTGTGTCCTCGTCTTGCTATTTTTCTTACACTGAACATGTTAGACTCTTTCACCTTGTTAATGCCCTTAATGTTTCGATCATATCACCTCTCTCCCTCCTTTGCTCTAGGGTATACATATTGAGCTCCGTTAATCTGTCCTCATATGTTTTTTGATGCAGTCCCTGCACCATTTTGGTTGCCCTTCTCTGGACTGCCTCAGTTTGGTTAATGTCCTTGTGAAGGTGTGGCCTCCAGTACTGCATGCAGTACTCCAGATGGGGCCTAACCAGTGTCTTGTAAAGAGGGATTATTACCTCCCTCTTCTGACTTGTGATACCCCTACTAATACACCCTAACATCCCCCTAGCCTTACCTACTGCTTTAGTGGTCTGCTTGGATGATTTCAGGTCGTCGGTGATGATGATGCCCAAGTCTCTTTCTTTCCTTGTGACTGCCAGCAACTTCCCTCCCAGCCTATAGGTGGCTTCAGAGTTTCTCTTCCCTATGTGCATGATCTTACACTTCTTTGCATTAAACCCCAGTTGCCACTCTTCTGACCATTTTGCTAGTTTATCCAGATCTCTTCTCATTCTGCCCACCACATCTGGATCATCTACTCTGTTACAGATCTTCGTGTCATCTGCAAACAGACAAACCTTACCCTCCAGTCCATTTGCAATGTCACTGATGAAGATATTGAAGATGACTGGCCCCAGGACTGATCCCTGAGGTAACCCACATGTGACTTGCATCTCTTCTGACTGTATACCGTTTACCACCACTCTCTGTTTTCTGCCCGTCAACCAGTTTTCCACCCAGTTGACCAACTTCTGACCCACCCCGAGCCTACCCAGCTTATTTATCAATCTTCTATGTGGAACAGTATCGAAAGCTTTGCTGAAGTCAAGGTAGGCGACATCAACTGCTCTCCCTTGGTCCACCACTCTGGTTACCCAGTCAAAGAAATCTATGAGATTAGTTTGACAGGACCTTCCTTTTGTAAACCCATGCTGTCTTGGATCCTGTGCTCCTATGGATTCCAGGTGTTGAACTATTCTTTCCTTAAGGAGTGCCTCCATAATCTTGCCAACTACTGAGGTAAGACTGACTGGTCTGTAGTTCCCTACCTCCTCCCTGCTACCACTGTTGTGGAGCGGGATCACATGAGCCCTTCTCCACTCTTCTGGGACCTCTCCTGTGCTCAGAGACTCACTAAACAGTTCTGATAATGGCTCTGCCAGATCTTACTTTGAGAAACAGCAGGTTACACCATTAGGACTGAAGCCGCAGGCGCCAGAACCCCACGGAAATTTTCTAGCTAGCAGTATCCAGCGGGAACTGCCACCGACGTTGGCCTGCCCCTGACGTCAGGCATCATACAAAAGGGGGCGGTCCCCCAGAATCCCCAGTTCTTTTCCCGCCGTCGACTCGCCAGCATCGGTCTCACAGTCCCGCTTCAGCGAATGACGACCAGAACTTCCAGCCTTTACTCTAAATGTCGGCATCTCCTACTCCTTCCTCAGAAGGACACCCCTCCAAGTGTGCCTGCAGCAAACAGGTACCTTTTAAGGATCTGCACTCATCCTGTTTGCGGTGCCTAGGCCCAGAACACGACACCAAGGCCTGCCCCTTTTGCCAGCGGTTCAAAAGTCACACCAGGATCTGCTGCCAGAAGGCACTTCAAGGGTTCCTCTTGCGAGAACAATTAAAACTTATGGAGAAAGACCCTGCTACCAGAGGTGAGTCCACATCTAAGACCCATAAGCACCGGGACAAGCACCAGGAGAAGGCCAGGTCCAGATCCCCAAATGGGCCTCGGACTTGCGTACTAACTCCGGCTCTACGCGTTCAGACCACTCTCCCTCCAGGGCCCGCTCTCAGCCTCCTCCCGTGAAGGTTAGGACTTCTGGCAGCTCTTCGGCTTCTTTACATCTGATTAAGACTTCCAGGACCTCGGACCCTTCTCCAATGCCCTCTCGGACTTCCATGAAGTCTACTGACCATCACTGGTCCAAGTCCTCTTCCTCGGATAAACGCCGGGAGCCGACGCCAGATCTGCATCCCAGCCTCCTAGGGGACCAGACCCCCCCTCCCAGGAAGACTAAGGACCTGATGTCCCTTAAGTGGACAACTGACACAAAACGGGCTGCTGACCCATCCCTGGTTAAGCACCCATCGGACCAGATGTCGGGCAAACACCCGATGTTAGCCTCACATTCTAAGGAGCCGATGACTGCCTCTCTGTCACTGGTGGACACCGGTCACCAGGAGTCTACGGAGGAAGATACAACATTGCCTGATGACCAGGCAGGTGACAACGAGGATGCTGGGCTTCTGCAGGAGCCTTCGCCTGACCCTGCGATGCCCGGGAACCCGATGCTCGATACCGGCGACAGGCCAACCCCGACGCCAGAACCGTCATCCGGTATGAATATTCAGGAGGTTAAAGACCTCTTCATTTTTGGGGGGAGACAATTGAGAGGGACGTGGTCCCAGTAAAAACTCCTCCGCCTACTCCTCCTCTTCCTCCTCCTACTCCTCCTCTTCCTCCACCACAGGGGCCAAAAGGAAGACCACCAGCCCCCAAGGAGCCTACCCTGCCTCCTAGGGGCAGGTCCAAAGAAAGGAGAAGGCCCCCTTCAAGATCTCTCTCAGGGTCTCCCAGTCCCAAGCGACCCAGACGTCGACGGTCCACTCCGCAGGGGGACGACTCTAGACCTGACACCTCAGATACCTCCAGGTCTCCTTCTCCAATCAGCATCCCATTGCCTGACCCATGAGCCAGGTCACCTCTGGATGATCCATCTTTCTCCGAAATCATGAGGCACATCCAGGAGAACATGGGATGGGAAACAGAAGATTTAGACCCCGAACGACAGCACCTAGCCCGTTATCTTTGGCAGAAGGACCCTAAGCCTGTGGTGGTCCCACCCTTGGTGGACACCTTTGCAGACGTCACCAAGGCAGCGTGGAAACATCTGCACTCCACCCCCGCAGTGCCGAAGAAGGCTGATCGCCTGTACAGGGCCCCCTGCAGAGGGCCCGTACTTAGCGCAACAACCCCTGACTGATTCCCTGGTCATTTCGGCCTCCCATAATAGGTCTCAATGACCACAACATTTGAGCACACAACCTCCGGACCAGGAGTCCAAGCAATTGGACTCACTGGGTAGGCGCATGTATGCGGCTGCTACATGCTCCATTAGGTCACTGAACTATCTGACACACATGGTTCAGTTTCAGAATGCCCTATGGGAACAGGGTCAAGACCTAGTTAAAATACTTCTGGATGGCGAACAGAAGGAGGAGCTTCTCAACCTCCTCCGCACTGGGTCAGATGTGGGGACCCAGGTTTTGAGAGCCGCCTACGACTCAGTGGACTCTGCAGCAAGGGGAGCAGGCTCAGGCATCTGTCTCCGGAGACATTCATGGCTTCGTGTCTCTGGATTTACCCTGGACATCCAGAAAAACATCCTGGATGTTCCCTATAATGGCAAAGTCCTATTTGGTGAAGACTCCAAAAAGGTGATCACCAAATTACTGGATACTCGTAAGGCAGTAAGGACTGTACAGGCCATGTACAGACCCAAATCTGGTTCCTTTCATAGAAACCAGAACCGTTTTCGCGGCCGACAACAACAGCAGCAGCCATGTTCCAGCCAGCAGCAAAGGGGCACCTTCCACCGTAAGGCCCAACCTAAGTCTTCCCCAGGTCGAGGTCAGAGGTATACCAAACCGGCCCAGCCTGCGGGGGTAATGCCGCCACAGCATGACTCCTTCCTGGCCTCTGCCCCTCCTCTGGATCAATGGGCAGAAAAGGTCGGGGGTCGCATCGCTCGCTACTTATCAGGATGACAGTTGATAACCGCCAACCGGTGGATCCTTCAACTGGTCAAGAGAGGACACTTTATAGAATTCCCCGACCACCCACCATCAAGACCTCCCCTGCTTTCTTGTTATTCGGGTCAGCATGCACTGCTCATACAGCAGGAAGTGCTCGCGCTTCTGAGAACGGAGGCTATAGAGCACGTACCATGGAGCCAGACAGGTGCAGGCTACTATTCCCACTTCTTTCTGGTTCCCAAAAAGACAGGGGACCTCCGTCTGATTCTGGATCTCAGTGATCTCAATGCTTCGGTCTTTTACAAACGCTTCTGCATGGTGACCCTTCCCGGTTTGATACTCATGCTCAAGCAGGGCACCTTCCTAGTGTCTTTGGACATGCAGGATACCTACCTGCACATACACATAGCTCGAGCACACAGGAAGTTCTTGTGCTTCGAATTTCTCGGTTGCCATTATCAGTTCCGAGTCCTCCCCTTCGGACTGTCCTCGGCACCTTGGGTATTTACGAAGTGCATGGCAGTCGTAGCAGCGGCTCTAAGGAGACAAGGCCACTACGTGTTCCCATACCTGGACAACTGGCTCCTCATGGCCCCCTCTCAGGAGGCTCTGATGTCCACAATCCACTCTACTCAGTCCCTGTTCGGGGCGTTGGGCATCATCATCAATCAGGAAAAGTCACACCTGGTTCTGTCACAGAATCTGCAGTTCATAGGTGCAGTTCTGGACACCGTCCAGGGGAGAGCTTTTCTGCCCCAGGACAGAGCAGAACACATCAGATCCCTCATCAGGGACATCTTGGCAAAGAAGACAGTCCCAGCCAGACTGGTCCTTTGTCTGTTTGGACACATGGCTGCGGCCATTGCAACAGTCCCACTAGCTCGTCTCCACATGCGGGTGACCCAGTGGATGTTACGGGTACAATGGGATCAGAAGCAAGACCATTTGCAGCTTCCAATTCGGATCACGAATGCCGTCATCTGGGATTGGCAATGGTGGCTAGATTCAAAGCACCTGTCAGCGGGGGTCCCCTTCATTGCACCGTCTCCGATTGTGACACTCTCCACGGATGCCTCAGGGTTCGGTTGGGGAGCACACCTCAAGGGGGTCAGGTCTCAGTGCTCATGGACACCCCAGGAAGCTCATCTCCACATAAATATTTTGGAAATGAGAGCTGTTCTTTATGCCTTGCAGGCCTTCCAGTCGGAGATCCCACCAGGTACTCTGCTGTTACAAACAGACAATATCGCAGTGATGTATTACCTCAACAAACAAGGAGGCACCCATTCCTACCTGCTTTGCAGGGAGGCCATGAGGGTGTGTGGGAATGGGTTCTGCAACATGGCACAAACCTCATTGCTGTTCATGTCCCAGGAGTGGACAACATCATTGCAGACAGTCTGAGTCACTCTCAGGCCAGAGTCCACGAGTGGGAACTACTCCAGGAGGTGATAGAGGATCTGTTTCACAGATGGGGCACTCCAGAGTTAGACCTTTTCACGTCCCCATCCAACGCAAAACTGACCAATTTCTGCTCGCTAGATCTAGGGCCTGGTGTTTTCTGGCGAGATGCGTTGTCCCTCTCCTGGATGAGCAGATTCCTCTACGCATTTCCTCCCTTCCCGTTGATCCAGAGGGTTCTTTTGAAACTCTGCAGAGAGCAGGCAATGCTGATACTAATTGTGCCCTTTTGGCCCAGACAGATTTGGTTCCCTCTGCTACACCAGCTGTCCCAGGAACCTCCGGTGCCTCTGCCAATCAGCTCTCACTTATTGTCCCAGGAGGCAGGTTCTTTGGTCCATCCGGACCATTGCTCTCTGAACTTGCATGCCTGGCTCCTAGAGACATAGCTATCATGCGGTACGGGGTCTCGCAAGAGGTAGCAGATGTTCTAGTGGCTGCTAGAAAACTGGCCACTCATGCTACATATACTATGAAATGGCACAGATTTTGCCTCTGGGCTCAAGCACAAGGGCTTTCCCCAATGGATTTATTTATTTATTTGCTTTTGTTAACTGGGTTAGCACACTAGACAGCCAAGTGCCTATTTTCAGGTGCGACCCGGGAGAGTTACAGGTGAGGAACTTCATACATAAACAGTTGAGGACTCAAAAAAAAAAAATACATAGGAAGAGATAGGCATTTCAGGGCTGGCTCTAAAAAAGGTGGTACGAAAATTCATACAGTGAACAATTGGGGAATCGAGAAATATACATAGGAAATAAACGGGGTGTGGCAATGCTAGCTGTAGAACATGTTTGGCAAGCGTTCACACATGGACAGTTGAGGAGACAAGTAAACAAACCTAACGTAAGAAGCATTTCAGACTGGCTTTAGAACAAGGTAGGCACGGAGCATAACAAAAGGATGGGACATAAGGAGATAAATTAGGAGGTGAAACAGTGGAGTAGATGGAAGCAAAGACAATAGTAAGTGCCTGTGGGGGGGTGCCCATTGGCGGGGGGGCGGGGCAAGGATTTCTAGGCAGGGACTGGAGAAGAAGTGCAGGTGGGGCTGAGGCAGAGGCTAAGGCCCCCGCCGACCTGGGCTAGAGGGAGGAGAGGGGCAGAGGAGTGGGCTACGGGGAGCAGGGACGGGGGAAGAAGGTTTCAGGAAGTTCCAGAGGGAAGCTTTGAAGCTTGGATGGGAGGAGGAGGCCCTAACTGGCTCAGGGAGCGAGTTCCAGAGTTTGGGGGCATATATGTGGAAGGACCGATCCCCCGCAAAGGTGCGGGTCCTAGGAACCACGCGTTCCTGGTTTGTCCCAGATCTTAGGTGGTAGGATGGGGCACCAGGTTTGAGGGGAAGGGCTAGGGCTGGAGGGGTGCTAGAGCGGATAATGTTGTCACTGAAATTACCTAGAATGAAGGAGCGGTGCTTGTCTGGGGGAAGCCACTCCAGGCGGTTGTAAAGATCACAACGGTGAGTGAGGGGAGGGACGGAAAGTGCGAAGCGGCAAACATTATTGTAGGCCGTGTCCCATTTTGAAAGGCTGGATTTGGGAACTGGGGCAAAAGTTACGAGACCGTAGCAAAGTGAGGAGAGGAGGACTCCCCTGGCGAGGGCCAAGCAGGCGGCGGGGGTGAGACAGTTATTGGCTCGATAGGCAAGACCGAGTTTTGTCCGGAAAGGTCGGTTCTAGACTACCTTCTGTCTCTTTTCCAGGCAGACTTGGCCTACTCCTCTATTAAAGTACACCTCTGTGTCATCTCAGCCTATCATACACCTATAGGCCTATGGCCCATAGCTCAGTTGGACACCGCACAAGCCTTCCTGAGAGGCGTTCTCCACCTTAGACCTCCGATTAAGGATCCTATTCCTCCATGGGATTTACCCTTTGTCCTGGAGCAGCTCATGCAGCCACCTTTTGAACCAGCCGCAGATTGCGAGCTACATCTCCTGACATGGAAGACGTTATTTTTAGTTGCTGTTACTTCAGCCAGAAGGATTTCTGAGCTTCACGCACTTATGTGCAAACAACCTTATTTGGTTTTTCACCAGGACAGGGTATCCCTGAGGACAAATCCAAAGTTTCTACCTAAGGTGGTCTCAGCTCTCACCCTCAATCAGGACATTGACCTGCCAGTGTGTTTTCCTAAATACTCAAATAGAGGAGAGGCCCTGCTGCACACTCTAGATGTGCATAGGTGTCTAAGATAGTACTTGACCAGAACCAGGCACCACCGTAAATCTGATCAGCTTTTCATCTCCTTTGCCCATAGGATGATGGGAGCTCCGGTTTCTAAACAATCACTGTCCAGGTGGCTCATCCATTGTATCACGTTCCGTTACCAGAAACGTAACAAACCCCTACCGGGCTCGGTTAAGGGACATTCCACAAGAGGGGTGGCTACCTCCTTTGCAGCTATGAAGAACGTGTCCACTTCAGCCATCTGTGCAGCAGTTACTTAGAGCACCATGCACACCTTTATCAGGCATTATAGCCTGGACGTTGCATCACGGCAAAGAGCTGATTTTTGGTCTAGCAGTCCTTCAGGGACTCCTATCCTAGGCTTCGGTCCAACTCGCGATCTCTACCTAGCCTCCTCCCACCTGCGAGGGATTTCCAGTATTGCTTGGGAATCAGTCCTAATGGTGTAACCTGCTGCAAGAGCTGTTTCTCGAAGTAAGATAGTACAGTTATGTAAGAACTTACTGTAACAGTAGATCTTCGAGAACAGCTCATGCAGCAGGTAGTTTCCCTCCCACCATCCCCTCTGGTGGTAGAGTTGTTCCATTATCTCTTTATCTAGGATTAGGTGTTTCTAACACCGCTATGAATACCTTTTTGATGGTGGATCCTCAGTCTCCACTTCTGATGTCATCTAGCGGCCGGGAGTCTCCGGCAGGAGAACTGGGAATTCTGGGGGACCACCCCCTTTTGTATGATGCCTGATGTCAGGGGCGGGGCCATCGGGGGCTGTCCCTGCTGGATACTGCTAGTTAGAAAATTTCCGTGGGGTCCTGGCGCCTGCCTGCTTCAGTCCTAATGGTGTAACCTGCTCCAAGAGCTGTTCTCAAAGATCTACTGTTACGGTAAGTTCTTACATAACTGTACTTTCCACCCTTAGCTCCTTTAGTACCCTGGGATGTATGCCATCAGGTCCCATTGCCTTGTCCACCCTGAGCTTATCGAGCTCTTGTAGGCCCCTTTCTTTTGTGAAGGGACTAGTGCTCACCTCCCGCCCCCACTGTGTCCATGGTGCTGAGCTGTGGGCCCTGCCCTACCTTCTCTTCAGTAAATACTGAGCAGAAATATCTATTTAGAATAGATGCTTTTACATGGTCCTCCTTCTCCTCACATGCCCCCTTATCTCCTTTGATCTTAGCAATACCCCCTCTGGACTTTCTCCTTTCACTAATGTATCTATAGAAAGTCTTGTCACCGTCTTTTAGTGTCTGTGCTAGTGTTTCCTCGGTTTGGGCCTTTGCCTGCCTTACTGCCTTCCCTGCTTCCCTTTGTGAAGTTTGGTATGCCTCCCTATCTTCATCCTGCTGTGTTCCCTTATATTTCCTGAAGGCCAGCCTTTTGGCTTTGACCTTTTCGGCTACTGTTTTTGAGAACCAAAGTGGTTTCCTTCTTCTTTTGCACTTCCTTTTCTCTCTAACACAATGGGTGTTGCTTCAAGTATTGCATCCTTAATGCTTGCCCACTTTGCCTGTACCCCCTCACCTGTATTTCTTTTTGCCAGGGCTAGCTTAACTCTGTTGGTCATCTTATCAAAGTCAGCTTCTCTGAAGCCCCATATTTTTGCCTTGGAATGGGATGATTTAGTTGTAGTGGCCAAATTGAACCATACCATGTGATGGTCACTGGCCCCCAGGTGACCTTCTACCTGGAGATCTGTGATTATTTCCCTGTGGGTTGTTGTACCAGTTGTTTGAGGCTTTCCCCCTGCAGGGAATCCACAATGTGTCTAGTTCTGGCAGATGTTCCTGCTGATATTGACCAGTCTGTATCTGGCATGTTGAAGTCTCCCATTATCAGAACCTCCCCTTTAGCTGTTATGTTTTGCATATCTTCTAACAGTAATGTGTCTGTCCTCCCCCTGGTCTCAGGGCCTGTAGACAACCCCAGTTCTTATTTCCTGTTTCCAGGGTGACTGACAGTTCTTCTGGCTCCTTATGTGTATTCTGAAATTTCTGCAGCTTTGATATTTTCATTGACATACAGGGCCACTCCCCCCCCCCCCATGCACCTTGGTCTCTTCTGAACACTACATAGCCAGGTACCGAAGTCTCCCAAGTGTGGTTACTGGTAAACCACGTCTCGCTAATTGCTGCTATGTCCAGTTTAGCCTCTTTCATTATTGCCTGCAGGTCTGAGTTGTTTCCCAGACTGCGAGCATTTGTGTACATGATTTTCCATTGGCCAGATTTTGGTGTTAGTTGGTGGGTGAGGTCTGGCTTTTCCCCTGTGCGTCATATGGGGAGCTGGACCCTTTTCCTTACCTGATTATGCAAATGAACTGCAAACATGCTGAACTACTGTTTGACAACTAGCTGAGGGGGAAGGGGTGTTCTTCCCATTCGATGTATGGGGTGCTGCACCCCCTCCCCATTATTAGTTGAAATATTCTGCAAAGACATCAAACTTCTGCCCCAATGCACTGACTCCCTCCTTAGTCAGATGCAGTCCATCAAATTGAAAGAACTTTCGTTCCCAAAACTGTTGCCAGTTCCCTACAAATTTCTTTATCTCCCTGACCTTCCATCCATCTACCCCCCCTCTCCAAGACTGGCAGGACCTCAGAGAAGGAGATGCCGGATGAAATGGATGATAGTTTGTCACCCAGCCTGGTCAGGTGTTCCTTGGTCTCCACAACTGACCAACTGGCGAGATCATTAGTCCCTATATGTACCAGGACATCAATATTTTCTCCTGTGTCCTGAACAATTTTAGCAATGCGGTCAGTGTCTCTCCACGCTGATGTACCTGGGAGAAATCTGACCATTACCCCTAGCTGGAGATGGCTATCAATTCCCTGAATCATGGAGTTTCCCATGACCAGAAGTTTTTTGGATTTCCTCTTTGCTTTTTTGTTTTGGTTCCTGTTTTGGGCGAGTTTTGTTGTGCTAGCTCCTGTGCTGCAGTGTCCTCTGCCCATTTGTTTGATTTCAGAGATGGAGGCAGATACCTGTTTGTAGCTTTTATATGGTTTGTGGAGGTAATATGTTGGAGAGCACCGAATGATGGGGCACCTGATTTGCTCCTCCTAACCACCTGCCAACCTGCTGGACCAACTACCCTCTCGGTCGAGGTGCTTCTGTTGGATGTTGGGGAAATGGCGGATGGTTCTTATAATAAATTTCCTCTTGAATATGAAATTTGAGGTGCACAATCTCTGCCCATGCTGCCTGAAGCTAAGCCCCAAGATCTCCAATGGCCCAGCATGTAGGACGGTGTCCTAAATCCTATAAAACTGCCCTTCTGAAAAGTTTTCCGCAGTACCTGTAGTTAATGATATCCATTTCAGATAAGTTGCTGGGTTTATAACTTGGTCAGAGTAATTGGAAGAAAATGAAAGCAAAAGTTTGATTTTGTGTTTTGTTTGTTTGTTTTTGTATAACTTGTTATAACAAGTTAAATTACTAGTGGCCCTGTAAATGAGGTCACTGTGTGGATACCCCACTGATCTGCCCCTTCCTGCTTTGCCACAGGAAATGTCACAACTGTGCTACCCTATAAAAGGAGTGTAGTGTGGGGTGGTTGGGGATGGGGGTGGGTGGCTGGGCCCTTCCGCTGCCAAAAAAGAACCACGGACAAAAGAAACAAGGAGGTAAGAGCAGAAACAATCAGTCAGCAACAAATGCAGTAACCCTGAAAGCTTATCCAAATGATAGATAAAACTGTAAAACATGTAAAGCACCACCTGTAATAATTTCACAGAAGATATACCCTGTAAGAAACACTTTGCTACAGAGAAAAATAAAGCAGTAACAAAATATACCTTGTAAAATACAATTTGAATCAGAAGATTACAGCAGTAATCTGTTAGCTCACAGCTGTAGGCACACCTTGCAATAATGCAGCAGAAGGTATACCCAGTAGCAACAACTGGAATCAGAGAAAAATAAAGCAATAAAATGTTAGCAACAAACAGTAACAAACCCTATGAGTACAAAATAAAAATAGCAACACACAGTAAATCTGCCTAGCCAAAAGAAGTCTTAATCCTTTTCCTTGCTCTGGTAAGGTTCTTTGCTCTGTCCTTTCCAGCAACCTAGAAGGAAAGAGCTCAGGTGAAGCTAGGTGCTTTGGCCAGCAAACCTAGTCTTCCATTCGGAGCTGGAGGGCGCAGTTCATGAAAAGAAAACAACAAGACAATCAGATGACACACTTTTAGATTAGGCTGTTGTTGTAGGGAGCTACCCTGATAATTACTCACGATACCCAAGACTGGACACAGGCTGGACGAAAATCAAGAGAGCAGGTGGTTAATCTGGAGTGCCAGGAGAAGCAGGGCCCACACGATTCTCCGAGGTGTTGTTTCTGTTTAAGTGTGGAGCAGGGGGCTGATCCCCCTGGCTGGTCTCTCATCGATAGCTTTCTTTGTGCAGTGGGGTAGTCTGGCAGGGCCAGCGTGGCATGGCCCGGGCCGAATGGAAATGAATGCAGATTCAGTCTGATTAGGCTGGATAAAGCTTCCAGCAAGTAGAACACAGTTCACACAGTGGGGAACCAAATCACGACCCACTTTCAATACACAGCACATTTACATGTAAGGAAATTCTACTGTACCAGGCAAACCGCTCTCCGGTCATGATCGCAAAGTCTCTGCACAAACCGGGGATTCAAAAGCAGCTAGAAATCCTAACAGGCTGATCGCATTCAGCAAATCTTCGGTCTTCTTCAGGTTAAAGCCTGGTCACAGTCCAGTGGCTTAAATAGTCCTCACAACTCGGATTCAGTCCAAATAAACTATGTTTTCCCTATCAGGGACAGCAGGCAGACAGGCAGGCCAAAACTCAGCCCTTTCACAGTTCTCCCATGCAAAACTACACAGAACTGCTGCTCAAAATCACTTGAGCTGTTACTTCTTCACTTCTCAGCTCAAAACTGAAACTAGCTGCAGCAGCCTGGGAAATTCCCCAAGATTCAAAAGGTTTGGTTGGCTGATCCTCTTGTCAGTCACAACAAAGGCTCCCCTTCAGGTGCAAAAAGGTGCCAAAAGCCCAAAACTACAATTCCTACAGATTTTGACTCCAGACAGCTGCTGTAGCCGGGCTCCATTTTAGGTCCCAGCAGTACTGATTGGTCCAATTCGCAGTCCAGGACCAAGATAGTGGAGATAAACAAAACAGTCCTTGCTGCAAAGAAGGCAGGTTAGACAAACTACATTATCATTTTCACTCTAAATGATTTTCAGCAAATAGTTACATCTTTCAACAGAGCTCCCTCTCAGATTACTTATGACTGCAATCTAGGCAACTCTTAAAGAGACAGTGCACAGAGGCTATACAGGCACTCTCTGGCAATCACATTTAAACTGCTAAAACGCAGGACACCAGCCTAGCAGTGAGCATTTAGGCAAGCTCGAGGAAGACTTTTCGGGAACCCCCATTTGTAGGGGGGTTACATACTCACTGGAGGAAAGGAGCAAAAGAGGAGATGTGACAGAAACATTCAGATACCTCAAGGGTATCGGTAAAGTACAGGCGGGTGGCATAGTGTACAAAAAGAGATGCCCAAGGATGAGGGGGCATGATATGAAGCTGGAAAGGGAGAGACTTAGAGGGGATGTGAGGAAATATTTCTTCATGGAAAGGGTGGTGGACACCTGTTCAGCCCATTAACAGGTTTCAAACATGCATGGGATAGACTCAGGGGGACCTTAGTAACAGGGCTGGGGGAGTAAGGTTGGAGATCAATTAGGGTCTATGGTAGCATAGTAGGTACAGACTTTTGGGCAGACTAGGTGGACCAAGAGGTCCTTTTCTGCTGACAGCTTCTATGTTCTGTTTCTATTACATCAATTACACCATTCTGTGCTGTTCATCTGAATGGCCTGGAATGGTGTTATGGATGTCATAGAATGTTCAGACAGTATGAAAAGAGGGATCAGCAAGTGCCGAGGAGAGAAGGATTCAGGGTAGTTACAAAGGCAAGAAAATTAATTTATCAACTTGACAACAAAAGGTTCAAAACTTCTGGATATTGGAAAGGCACTAAAAGGACAACTGGATGGCATCTAGAGGAGTCAAACACTGTTTCCTATCACCTTTAAAGCTGAAGCACAGTACTTCAGAAACAGGAATACAGACAGCTGTGAATTATTATGGGGACCATGTCCAGGGGTACAGGGGACCAACCTACAAAATCAATAGGTGAAGGCCCAGGGGTGACACGCTCTTACCAGCTTTCCACTTCAGCTTGATATACTAGCTCTGTGTTTGTAACTTCTGTTTATTTTCAGTCACCACAATACCCCATCTAATTAGAAAACAGGTGATAAATGCAAACATTTTCAGAATTTGGAAGGTGGCCAGGCACCCAACTGAGAAGGCCCACCATGTGGGCCAGTGCAACTAACCAAGTCCAAATGACATAAGGCAGAGCGCAGACTGCTCTTACTGGGCAGCTCTCTGAGAATCTGCACTCCAGATTACACGTGCTATGCAAAAGTTGCTGAATGTTTCTGTCCCTCTGATTGCTGGATTTCACTACGTGTCATGCTACTTTGGGCCACCAGGGGTCAGTCACATACTGAAGACTGCTCAGTCACTCAACCAGAAGAGAAGGAAGTGTGTCCTCTGAAATCCTGTGCCAATCTTCTGCTGAGCTGATGCAAAGGCTGCAAAAACTGGCTCAGCCACTCATAACCTTCAGAAGTGTGCTTACTGTGTAGAATAATTAAGGGCCTAAAATAACCCAAAAGGCAGAAATAGAAAAATAGTCGCAGTTTTATTTTCCACAGTGAGCTGATGCAGCAGTGCTGGGATTGGGACTCCATTAGACCAGCCAGCCTCTTCTTTTGTTTAACTTGTCCTTTCAAGTCCCATGATCCTCCCCCTTCATGTCTCCACTTTCTTAAGGCTTCTGGCATCTACTGCAAGATTATGATCTGAATAGGGCCATCTTCCTTTCACTGCCTCTACAGCCCTTGTGTTCTCCCGAGGAGGAAGCATCCTGCTTGACGAGTGAGGGACTTGTTCATTTTGTTGGCTTGAGTGGTAGGACAGATCACTTGTGTGGCTCATGATGACAGCATCCAAATGAACATTCAGGGAGGGGCCTGGCAGCTCTGCTGTGCATCATGTGCCACCAGGGGCAGTCACACAGTGGCAATGTTGCCTCAGAGGGAGGTGGAACCTGTGGCAAGAATGCATGTCCCCCTGCCCTAGCTATGCCATCATTACCCAAAGGTGTCTGGACTTCTAGTTCAGGGTTGTTGCCATGTCGTTGGGAAGGGATTGTGTATGAGCTTGGTCCAAGCCACTTTTCAACTACTAGGAGGAGGAGGAGGAGGAGGAGCTGCAGGGCACACCTAATAAAGGTGGTGGGATGGGCAAAGGGAGAAACCTCAAGCAGAATGGCTGGGAGGATCAAGTCCTGCTGTGCCCCACGTACACCAGATCTTACTGGTTACCCTCATGGGAATGAAATACCACCCCTCTCACCAGACCCCAGAGTAAGTGAGTTAGTCTGGGTCTGTCCACAGCAGCAGTGTCTCATAAAGCAGCGGTAGCAAGGCACATGCCACCTCAACCACAGGGCATCCTGCTACATGGAAGATGGGTTGGGATAGGAAGAATAAGGCAGAAGGTTGACCATTAGCTTTGATGATGGCCTCCAGTCCTCTCGCATGTCATGGGCCTCTAATCTCCCCTCAGTCACCATATTATGACAGGCTGCTTCTCCACTGGTTGCAAGAGCCCCTTGGCCTCCCCCCCCGGCCCCCCCATGTGGTAAAAACCAAAGGTCTCTCATGGCAGATGCACTGGGAGTCAGGACTAGGATCCAAAGGGTATGCAGTGTCCTGAGGGCCTGACCCACAGCCACCATAGTGACAGACCCCCGGTTGCTGTAGATCTTCTCGCCCCCACACACACACATGCAGTGAAAACCAAATGTCTCTGATGGTGGTAACAAAAGATACCCTGGGAGTCAGGAGGAGGATTCAGTGGGTCTGCAGTGGTCAGAGAACTGCCCTCCCCACCCCTGCCACTGTCATGACAGACAGGCCCTCCCCGGTTGCAGCAGCTTTCTGTCCCCCCCACTCACGCAGTGAAAAACAAAGGTCTCTGATGGTGGATACAGGGGGAGTCAGAAGGAGAATCCAAAGGTTCTGTAGTGGCCAGAGAGCTCACCTCCCTCCACCCCAGCCACTGTAATGACTCCCCCCCCCAATGCAGCAGCCCCCTGCTCCCCCCACATGCGGTGAAAATTAAAGGCCTCTGATAGTGGATATAATGGGATTCATGAGGGGGAGCCAGAGGACCTGCAAAGTGTCCAAAGGGTCAAAGGAAGTGACTGAAGGGACGAGGCAACGGATGGGAGCAGAAAAAAGCTGTCAAAATTCTAATTCAAGAGTTTGTGAGGCATCTGGATAACGGATTACACTTTGTTTTTCTGCAAGGATGCTGGAATGTAAATATTTGGTAATGATGATCCTTATTGTAAGGGGTTGTGTTGGGGCCTTGATTTTGTATGGACACCAGTGATGGCATCTAGGCAGAGCTGGGTATAGATGTAATGGTGCCCCCCTCACCCCACCCCACTAACCTCTATCCTCCCTTCTGCCCCACCATACATCCAAGTTGTAAAATAATCTGAACAGAAGGGGTGCAATGATTCTGTTTTTATATTAGCGCTTTATGTACGTCAAGCAGAGCTCTGCTTGTCTTTTCTACCTCAAAGCAACCCTTGCTGTGCTGGTGCCTCAAGCAATTACTTGGTTTCCTTGCACCTGACACTACCTCTGCATGTACAGTAAGTAGGCATTCACACTGAATTCAGTACTTAAAAAAGAATGACTGCCAACTGCCACAGAAGCGTGGTGGTCTGTCTCCAGTCTGACTTGGCAGCAGATAATATCTCCAGTCTACTCGAGTGCCATGTTACCGTGGAAACATGACGTCATAAAGAGAGGAACCTTGTTGATGGAATCAAAAGCAGGGCCAAACCAGAGCCTAGCAAAGGTGACTCTAAACATGCCGTGGAGTCTGCTGGAGAGATAAGGGACCCAATTCTTAGCTTCAAGGTGTCGTAGTGCAAAACAGAGTGAAAACAGACTAATTGTTGTGACCAAACAACTAGCATCTGTCCCTCCTCCAGAGAAGTAGAATGCAAATTAAGCATTTCAGATGTCAGTGTGCACACAGATTAAGAACACCCACTGATTTAAGTGGCTGGCATAGCGAACCCTGCCCCCTTCCAGTCACAGTGGAGTTCATGGCCACATAGGGCAGGGCTGCAACTCCCATTGAGGACTTTCTTCTTAAATGAAAACTATGATTACTTTATTCTTTCTCATGTTCTGGCTCTGCTTCATCAACAGTTCTCAGCAATAAAAGAGGGGAAACCATCTTGTGGATTTAAAATCTGCGTGATCTTTCAAAAGAAAATGTATGAGACCAACTGTGTCCTGTCCTGCCTCTGCTACTTGGGTGTGCAGTGTAACGTGGAGGGCTGTGACCTTTTTCAAGTGACGCTTCCAGCATCGCTGGAAGATCATGCAGTCAGACTTCTCAGTCAACCAGCGAATCGCAATCCTAAAGGTTGGACAAAAGGCCACATGCAGGTCTCAGTGGCTGCTGGGTCCACTGCTCAACTTGCACCTTTCAAGGAGGAGTGGCTGCTGTGGAGGGTACCTCAACAGCCTCGACGTTACTCTCAGTTGGGGCCAATATTGGAGGGTCCTTCACAGAAGGCTTCCATGAAAAATGTCCGGCCCTCCAGACCTCTGGGAAGAGCCATTCTTGCCACGGTAAGAAACACAAGTACCACCGGTGCCGGTCATGGAACTGGGAGAGATCGTGATCCTCCTGCTCCCTTGATTCCCCCAATCACTTAACTGCGGTCAAGCTTCGTTCAGTCGGGGATTTGGTCAATAGCTCTTCGGTGCCCCCATTGCACTTGTCGACCTCACCACCATTTGAGCAGGATGTTGAGATTTTTCTCAAGCCTATGGACCAGTTGTCAGAGGAGATCGATGAGGAGTTGATCTCCCAGACCCCGGTGCTCCTGGTCCTGACCCAGAAGGACATAGCCCAGTCAGTTTCCCTGACCGTCTCCACTCAGGACCAGCCTCCACTGGTGGTCGTACCTCCAAAACTGATGCTTGTAAACATGTCTTGGCATGTGGTCTACCATAACCCTCTGGAGGCTTTCCCTGGACATCGGCCCTTGGGTCGATGGTCAAGGTCGAAGTGCCGCTTGCACCCTCGATCCACCTGATGTGGGAGGGGCCACCATCAACAATTCTTAAACTCCACATCCTCAGGCGAGGAGAAGCACCGCCACAGAATTCAGACAAACCATGAGGAGCTTCTCTGGCACAATGGATTCTGGACCTTCGGTCACCTGGCAGCCTCTGGTTTTGCCCTCACTGGTCCTTCCTTAACAGATGTCGCGGGCTTCTGCCTATCTGCCCTTGAGTGGAGCCATCTCCATCACAGCCCTTGGTGGAAGCCCTAAGGACTCTTGTGTGGTGGCCAGTTTGTCAGATGAGTTTTCAGTGGAGATCACCCAGTCCAAGGACAGTATGGAGGTCCACAGTGGCAAACGGTTGAGGGCCATTTTTGAGGAGTCCTCAGATGACTCAGATGGGTCAGCTATGATATCTTCAAAGGCCCACACTTTAGACCATGCTTCAGTCGAGGAGGTGTCCACCAACCATGGACTGGTGCCTTTTGGGGCTCTCCTCCACCCTATGTTGGCGTCCATGAATGTGGCCTTAGAACCACTTAAGAAGTGGACTAAGTACCCCTTCAGTGATATACTGGACAAAGACGATTCCCTGGGGATTGCCTTTCCTGTGGATGAGGCTCTCTTGTGACCACCCTGGAGCTTGGCAATATCCAGCATCCTGCCTGGCACCCTCCACCAATATGGTCCGCAAGTATCCAGTCCTTCCTGTGTCCCTTTTGGGTTTCTCGGACCACTCTTTGGCTGATGGGCTGGTCTCAGACTTTGCATTCTGGAAGTCGGTGGCCAAGGGAATGTGGACAAGCCCCCCTAACAAAGAGCCAAAGAAGCTTGACCATGCGGTGAAGAAAGTCTATGCTGTTGCTTCTCATGGTCTCAGCCAGGCAACATATGATGTCCTGATGACTAACTTTGGTCACTTCCTGCAGGGAGCACTGACCGACCTCCTCCCTCACCTTCCTGCTGAAAAGCAATTGCTGGTGAAGTTGGTCAGAGACTAGGGTTAAGCACTGGCTAAATACCAGCTCCAGATGGCTTTTGACATGGACGACTCCTGTGCCCGTGCCATGGCAGCAGCCATCATAATGCATCACAAGGCCTGGCTGGGGCTGTCCACCTTCATGGTAGATACCCAACACAAGCTGGCTTATGCCTTATTCCTGGGCACCAACCTCTTCTGTCTTGGGGTTGAGGGACATTTCACCAGGACTGAGAAGTCAGTTTCCACCCTGGACTCTATGGCATCATCTCAGAAGAGTCCTAAGGCTCAGAAGGCTAAGAAAAAGACCTTCCCATATTGGTTCTTTCAGCCACAGAAGCCTTGGCAGCAGCCCCAGAAGGGGCAATATAAAGCCTGGGGGCTGAAGCCCAAATTCAGTGGTTAGGGGCCAAAAGGAAGTGGGGGTAGGGGAAGTGGTACCCCTCTGGTTCCAGTGGCTAGTGCCCCCTCCAAAGTTGCCCAGTGATGGGTCAGGGGGTGTCATCCTCCTGCCTGTCCAGTCCCTGACCCAGCTCCCGGTGGCGGGTTGGCTAAGCCACTTCTGGCCCCACTGGTCTGTCATTACTACAGAAAAGTAGGTACTGGAGGTGGCAAGCAGAGAGTTGCCTCTAGATTACAAGGCTCTCTTGTCTTACCAATTCCATGCTCTTTGGAAGTCTTCAGTGTTGCAGCACATGATATCTGCCCTAAGGGAAGATACTACTCAGCTCCTTGTGAAAGTGGCAATAGCCCATAATCCAGATGCCCTGGCAAGTCAAGGGTACATGCCCAGGTACTTTCTAGTCCCAAAATGGATGGTGGAGCTGGTGGTCCATACTGGATCTGCACAACCTGAACCAGTTCATGTGAAAGCACAAGTTCAGAACAGTCACTCTGAGCCAGATTATACCATCCCTAGAGCTGGGCATGTGGTTCTGCCCCGTGGATCTAAAAGGATGTGCTCTTCCACATCTCAGTCCATCCATTCCACTGGCAGTACCTCAGGTTTCATGCAGAGGGGGTTCTCTCTCAGTTCAAGGTCATGCCCTTTGGCCTCGCATCTGTGTCCAAGGTCTTCACCAAGTGCATAGCAGTGGTGACAGCTTTCTGTGGTGCAAGGGTGTCAGGGTGTACCCCTACCTGGATGACTGACTGATAGCCGGGCCATCTAAGGAGGCCGTAGAGCAGTCCAGGGATCTGGCCCTCCAAATCTGCGGGAACTTGGATCTGTTGGTCAACCTGGAGATGTCCGAACTGATCCTGTCACAGAAACAAAATTAGTAAAGCACACACCTCTTGAGTACAAGGGCACCGGTCTATTAAAAAATAATTTTATTAGCAAACTGGCAAAAAATTTATTTTTGGGAATTTTGCTAATAAAATTATTTTTTAATAGACCGGTGCCCTTGTATTCATGAGGTGTGTGTACTCTACTATTTTTGTTTTTGTAGTATGATATTTCTTAGTATTGTAGCACCAAGTCCTGGTGCCCACTCCACTGTGATAGTGATCCTGTCACAGATAATCAAGTTCATCAGCGCAGAACTAGACTTCCTGCAGGCCTAGGCCCATCTCCCTGTGGACCAGGATAAGGACCTTACATTCTTTGTCCGATCATTTCAGGTTGGGAGCACGTGCCCTTCCTGGGATTTCCTGAGGCTGCTGGGGTACGTGGCATATACCACCAGTGTGGTCCACTGGGCATGCTGGCAGATGTGCCACCTGCAGTAGGATCTGGGCCACCAGTGGTCCCAGCATCAAGGTCATCTAGACCAGCTGGCCTTGGTGACCTAGCCGAAGTGGGATGCCATCCAGTGGTGGCTGGTCCCTCAACATCTGGAGAAAGGAATCCCATTTGTCCGTCCAGAGCCGACCATCATGCTTATGAAGGATGCATTTCCAGTGGGGTGGGGAGCACACCTGGGAGACCACAGACCCGTGTTCTGGCCACCCTTTGAGTTACATCAGCCTTCTGGAGCTCTGTGCAGTGCGGGTGGCTCTAACGGAATCTGTTCCTCAGGTCATGTAGGTTCAGATGGACAGTACCATGACCATGTTTTACCTAAACAGGCAGGGTGGAACTCACTCCCTTCTCCTGTATCGTGAGGCCCTCCACACCTGGACACTTATGCACAGCCCAGGTGCAGATCACCTGGTGATTCATGTCAAGGGAGTCCACAATCGTCTAGAAGATGCTCTCATCCGGATGGGAGAGACGTTGCATGAGTGGTCCCTGCATCAAGATGTGGTAAGCCACCTGTTCTCCCAGTGAGACACTCCTCTGGTGGATCTGTTTGCCTCCTGGGAGAACAGAAAGCTGAAGTTGTTTTGTGTGTGCTCACCCCCCCCCCCCAACAGTCCAGGACACTGTTGGGAGATAGCTTTGTGAGGCCTTGGATTCCAGGCCTCATGTATGCCATCCCTCCCTTCCCCTTGACCCAGAAGGTGGAGGTCAAGTCCTGGAAGAACAAGGTATTGATGCTCCAGACTGACCCAGGCAGTTCTGGTACACGGATGTCCTCAGTCTCAGCTGAAGGCCTCCATGGCAGTTGCCTCTTTGTCTGGACCTGCTGACCAGACAACAGGGAAGGTCCTGCACCCAGACCTTCAATCCCTGCACCTCTCAGCCCGGTTCCTCAACAGCTAGAGTTCCAGGCCTTGAGTCTCTCAGAAGATGTGCTCCACGTTGTGGAGGCCTCCCGAAGAGTTGCCTCGCCAGTGCTATGCCTTCAAATGGAAGAGGTTCTCCATTTGGTGGCAGGGCAAGGATCTTGATCCCCTTGCCTGCCCTGTGGTGAGCATTCTGGAGTAACTTTGGTCTCTCTCTCTCTCTCAATTGGGACTGCGAGCGATGACCCTCAAGCCATCCCTGCATATTGGGCATGGACTGCTATGCCGATGGCCCAGGAGAAGGTGGTTGGGTGTTTTTTCAAGGGCCTGAACCATCTGACCCCTCAATGCATGAACCACCACCTTGTGACCTAGTGCTGGTGCTTGCTATGCTCATGGGCAAGTCATTTGAGCCTGGGTACAGGTGTGAAATGTCTCACCTGTCATGGAAGATAGCGTTCTTGGTGACTAGCACATCAACCAGAAGGACTGGTGAGCTTCAGGTGCTCTTGGTGGAGTCTCCTTACCTGGTCTTCCAGAAGGACAGTGTCATCCCTTACCCCAAAGTTCTTCTCAAAGGTAGTATTGGAGTTTCACCTTATCCAGGTGATTAATGTTCTGGTATACTTCAATTAACCATCTTCGTAGGCTGATCTCACACTCCATACTTTGGACCTCCAGAGGGCACTCTCTTATTATAAGGGGCACACAGCTGGAGTTCAGAGTGAGGCTCACCAGCTGTTTGTGACATAAGCTGAAGCTGCACCTGGCAAACTGGCAGCAAAGTGGATGATTGGTAGGTGGGTAACATCTACATTGACCTCTGCTACAGGTTGTCTGGTAGGGAGCCTCTCAGAGGGCTTAGGATTCATTCCACCAGACATACTGCTGCCTCGATGGCTTCCTCCAGAGACTTCCCCATACAGGAAATCTGTAGGGCTGCTACCTGGAGGAATGCACACACCTCCATCTTCCATTACAGCACTGACATCATGTCTCATTGGAATGCTGTTTTTGGAGCCTTGGTTCTTCAGTCTCCGGTTGCCAACTAGGGGTCCCTTCCTTCTGGAGAACTGCTAGGAGTGTGCCAGAGTGTGGATACTGAACTGTATCCACAGTCTTAGAAATACAGGTTACTCACCTGCAACCATATTTCTAGGAGTGATATACAGTTCACATCCACAATCTGGCACTTCCACTTGAACGGTCCGATTCGTCAGACTTTTCTAAGTTCAGCTCCTCCCACTACCCTGGTGGTATATCCTGTGGCTCCATCCTATAATATCTTTATTTTTTAAGATTTCGGATAACACCTTTGAGCTCATTTACAACAGTTCCACATCAGGAAAACAGGACACATAGAGAACAAAGAAACAGCAAAAAAAAATCCAGCTAAAACATAACATACAGTAAACAAACAAGAAGCCATCATTGGCATTGTCAAATAATTGCTTGAAGACTAGTTAAAACAGTAGGGCACGACACCAGGCAGTTGTACATCATATGCCTGGAGAAAATTGCTAGAGAGGTGGAGGCAGGGGCATCGTTGGTTAAAGAAAAGTAGGAGAGTGAGGTAAAGGCAGCTCAGGAAACATTGTCAGTAAAAGGTGGGGGAGATAGGGAGTAGATGAGTGGAAGTGGGAAGGGAGAGATGGGCAGGAATGAAGGCGAACAGGGAAGGTAGTGGGGAAGTGGGAGGACTGTGGTGGATGGGGCAAGGTGGGAAGGGGTGGTGTAGGTGTGAGTCAAGAGGCTTGATATAGGACTAGTGGGAAAGATGCGGCGAGGGGAAGGTAATGAGTGAGGGCACAGTAGGAGAAGGGTAGATAGTGGCGCAGGATAAGATTGGAGTCACATAAAAAAGTGGGTGTGGGATAGTGCAGGCAGGGAGGGGGAGGGGAAGAAATCTTAGCGGTGAAGGCAGGGGAGAACAGAACTGGAGTCAGGATTGAGCAAAGCAATCGCATGAGGCACTGACCGCCTGGAGCCAGCAGAGAATGCGCTTAAAAGCGCCGAGTGGGGCATTATTGGTAATTTCTGATTGAAGGGAGTTGAACCAGTGAGAGGATCAGATCCTGCACACTGAAAGGAGGGATCCATATGCCATTTGTCAGGGAAGACCAGGTGGGTTGTGTGCATGTGAACTGTATACCACTCCTAAAACTATGGTTAGAGGTGAGTAACCAATATTTATGCCTTACAAATACAGAAGCTGCTATTTTCTGAGGATGGAAAATACAAGCGAGTCCCGAAAATGCCACAGTGTCTAAGCCAGTAGCACCCAGCCACAAACTCAAGTCCCAAGAGCCACTCAGTAAGGCTGACAGCAACGCTCCCAATCCATTTATTAGTGCAGCATCTTCAGATGTTTATAGAAGCCTGTCATAGTTAGGAGTAACTTGGGGCCTGGGTAAAAAAAAATCACCCATGACCAGAGTGTCCTGGTGCTTCGCCGCTCTACTGCAACTTTGTCAGGAGGCTTCTTGCCTCTTGGGGCTTGAGTTTGTGGATGAGTGCTGCAGCCTTGGACTTTGTTGCATGTACGGGAGGTGGCAACCCCAGCTTTAGCAACTGGTCTCTTTTACTGCGGTGTGCGCATGTCTCTAGGGTCAGACCTGAAAACGCTCGGCAGCTCCTCAGTACATAATTAATAGATGCCAGACTTCCATGCCTCATGGAAGGCAACTGTACATAGACTCCTTCCTGTCTGTGCAGGCAGTGGATCGGGAGGGGAGGGAATAAACACACAACTGCGAAAATGCAGATTCAAATTTTTATTGGTAAAAAGTCACAAAAATATACAACTGGTGTGCGTGCACAAACGGCATATCAAAACTTAGTGTTTTAATACAAAAAGACATTTACATATGTAAAAAAAAAAAAAAAACTTTGCATATCTCCTGCCTTCCTGTGAGCTTGTGGTCACAAGAGCTGACGCTGTAGGTTGCAGCACCAAAGAGACAATACTTTAGTGATACATCTCCTTCCACATCATAGATTACAAATACTGTCTCCAGTGTGTGACTCTTGCGGGTCCCTAACTGCAATCCTTACCATTAAACATTGCAATGCACACACAGTGCTCAAGAAAGTTGAGTACTAGCTGCACAAAGCAACTCCCAGTTGGTCCACAGTTAACTACGGTTGCCAGCAAAACAACAAAAAGTATGGATCTCACAGTGCAGAATGGAAACCGAGTGCCTGCAGCTCAGTTATTTGGTGACAATTACAGTCCCCCATGGAACTTTGCAGCAGCCAAAATACACTGCAAAACTCAACAAAATATGAGCCGCTCATGTTTTCACAGCAGTAATGTGATGCAACTACAAGAAAGCATTTAGGCACAGCGAGCAGTTATTTTTCTAGCACCCTTATACCATGGGGTGGGCTGGGGGGTTTCTACTGCTCTATAACTACAGAAACTCCACCAACAAAAGAGCTCATTTCATGGCCCCTTAAATCGGGGTTCTTAATACAGAGGTTCAATAACATCTGTCCCAGGCCTAAAGGGACCCTAGAGTGCTGCCATTAATCAATGGAAGTAATGGGGTCGGTGGGTGGGTGGGGAGGGGGCAAGCCCATAGGACCCCTGTTCCACGCTTGAAATTAAGACTGACTTGTACGGGGAATAGGAAGGACTGCTGGAGTATGAAATGTCACCCCCCCCCTCAATGTCTGAAGTCCACCTAATGAAACTGTGGAAATGCAATACTGATAGGTCAGTGGACCCGCACTAGAAACACTCATTCCAACAGCAATGGGGACAGGTTCCTTCAGTGTTGCTCCCACCCGCCTCCACCATTTTCACCACGGACTTACAAAGGTGCAACAGCAAGATTCTGAAAAGAAGAAACCCTGAAGTTTTGGGGCTACAAAAGCACAAAATGTACCTGGCAACAGGGAGCAGGAGAAAGAATTACAGTAACTATTTATAATGAGACTGCAGCGTATAGCTGGTAGAGGGACTGTTGGTTTTAGAAGTCAGCATTTATAGATTTCAATCAAGTCTTAACTGTGATTTAAAGAGCAGCTGACACCTTCAGGGAAACTTTTAACAAAACAATATTTAGATACAGTTCAGCTTATATTTCACATTAGTTATATATTTTCCTCCCAATTATTCATTACTGAGGTCATTTGCATGAAAACAGAATCTCTGCTCCTGAAGACCTCATCCACTCCCATTTGTTATTCCCGACCTGAGGGCATAATGCACTGCATGTGACATCACAGTTACTCTCATGGCAACAGATTGTGATGTCACAACAGAGGATTATGACTTGAAGTAGGGAGTACACTATAAAGGCAGATGAGCTCTAGGAGAACTCTAGGGGACAAAGATCATATATTAATGCAAATTTACTGAGCAATAAATAATGGGGAGGATAAATATATAGAATATACATGGAATGCAAACAGAATTGTGCCAAATTATTTTGTTTTGCAAATTTTTCTTTGAGGCGTCACTAGCTCTTTAAGAAATGGAAAAAAAAAACGGTGCCAGCAAAATTCAAGGAAGAAATGTTTTTCCAGTCTCCTTTCTCCAATTCAGCCCTGTCAGTAACACCTGAGTTTTTTTTTAAAGGACCAGGAAAAGGATGCAAGATAGTTACATGTGGACTTGGGAGGAAAACTGAAACCACATAGATTTATCTGTAGTTAGGTAAACGGCAACCCAGCAAAAGGCACAGAGTCTAGGTATGTATCAAGTATTACAGGAAATGTCATGTTTTTGAGGTATTCACTGGTTTATAAGCTACAAAACACCCACACAAGACTTAAATTCCTCCTTGGCCTTGTTTTTCCTCCAGGAGCAGAGCAGACCAGATTTTGGTCCTAGAGTGTCACTTTTCTTGCTCCATTGCCAACTTCGCGGCCGCACGCCCTGCTACATAGCCTCCCATTCCACGTGTCCGGAATGGCACTACGTTGCTACAGAGCATCAAGTTGTTACATCAGCAATAACCAGAACCGAAGTTTAACAAAACTTGTTACACTCTTCAGGAAAAAAAAGATAAAACAAACTCACAACTACCTAACTAGTTTATCTTTTCACTGAGTTAGCAATAAAACAGTTTCCAAATGTTCTGTGTACAGCCCACGTAGTTTTAAACTGTAGTTCATGCCCTTCCATAGGTTATAAAACCACAGGATGTTCCTCTGGAAAGCTCCAGTGCTTATCACGTACACCACAGTTCTTTCTGGTCTGCCAATGTTTCAGTTACATTTTCTGTTGTAGAACAGTTGAGTGCCTAACGCCATGCGTTCTCTGCCTGCACTTCCGTTTTGTGGCCCTGATGTCTTGTGGCATGGATATTCAGTCAAATCCAGCGGGAACTACAGATGTCTCCGGCCTAATCCCAACCCCTCAATCCTTGGAAGCCATGAGGCTGTAGGGTTTGGAAAGATGTTACAGGTGGTGGTTCTTTCCCATATTTTCTCTACATGTAACCAGTTTCCTCATATTGTTCAATGTCTGGCACAAGCTGGTCTGATGCCCTCCTGTCTGTGGGACCAGCATTAGTGTTGGCAAAAGCAGTACTGCTTTTCACCAGCCAGGGATGAAGCAGAATCTCACTGGCTGTCAGTCTCTCGGCTGGGTTCTTTTCGCAGCAGGCAGTGAATGAGGCACTTAGCTTTGGGGGAAAGAGTGTCCGGAATTGTGAAAATTCCTCGTCGTATTTTACTGAAGAGGGCCATGGGCTCCGTGTCCTGAAAAGGGTAACGTCCCACCAACATTGTATAAAAGATTACCCCAAGGCTCCACACGTCGGCAGCTTTCCCGGAGTAAGAAGTTTTTGAGTTCAGGATTTCGGGCCCCACATAGGCTGGGCAGCCATGTTTGTCCGTTAAGAAATCATTCTCATCTTTCAGGATGACGGAATCTTCAAGGTTCTCCAGCAGCAACTTCGTTCTGTATTGAAGGGGAAAATACATTTATTAGTCTTATGAAAGCCAACTAATTTTTCATGCACTGAGCTAAACGAGAAAGATAACTTTGTTAAGGGGACACTGTCAACCCCCTTAGGCCTCAAAGTGTCTTTAGTTTAAAAAAACACATTTACTGACTGATCACATTCTGTAGAGATTGCGGATGTTGCGGGTAGTTTGATTCTGGTTTCTTTTTTTTTTTCTTTTAAAAAGAGAAAAACAGACTGCCCACTGGTGTTGCCACACTAACACATGTTTGTTTACACTTTTTGATCAACACCCGCTGCACCTTTCTTGGACTTGGGAACACCACAGCATAGTCCAGCCACTTATGATGCAGTGGAAGGAGAGGATACAATTGTATTGTGAGTGGCTACACTTTTTGGGGTGTTCCTAATGTTCGGCAAGCATGCAAAAAAAAAAGTAAATCAAAGATATGAAACAAAACAGATTTGTGTATAATTACACCATTAGCGTGTATTTCTGTTCTACTGAGAAAGGATGTAGATAAAACAACAAGCATTATTAATGACTTTTAGAGAAGATAAGCAATCATAAAATGTGGGTTTTCAACTAGAAATAATATGATGCAAATGTGGTTGATGGTGTACCTTTAAAGAGGACCTTTCTTGATGGTCCAAAAAGTTACAGCTTGCAGCCATTATATGCAGTACTAGACATGAAAAGGTGTGTGCATTTGTTATTTTTGGGCACGGTTTACTCTGCCTTCCGTAATTTGGAGTTGTTTTTGAGCCCTGCTACACTTGCCTTTGCTGTTCAGCTGCTGGGCTGCTAGCTCCTGATGACATCACTATAAGGTAGAGGAAGTGACTCACTCTGTGCAGTACCATGCAGTTGCAACAATGTTGCAAGGAAAGCCTACCAGTACTCAGTGTACATACTGGGTTTCCTCCTTCCCCAAGTCAACCTGTTAGCAATGCATCATGCCAAAATCCCAATGCCTTGTCAGTATGTGTTTTTTTTTTTTTGTGAAATTGACTCTGCCCTATAGTGATGTCAGCAGTACAACCCTTGGCCCACAGCAACATCCAGCTTGCTATAGAAGCTCTGGTACACTCTGCAGTTTTTAGCAGCTCAGAATGCAAAAACTAACTGCAGTGGACAGTAATGAAATACAATTCCAGAATTAATGCAAGAAGTGGTAATTTATGCATGAAAGTCCAAAGGACTGGGGGAAGGTCCTCTTTAGGCTACTGAAACAAATATTTATGAATCAGTAACAGGAAATGAAATTGTGCAACAAGACGAATTACTGCTAGGAAGTTTACAGTTTAAGTACAAGATTTTAAAACTATATACAGTATAGGGATGACACAACATCAAATTTTGACGATATGATAACTGCAACATGTAATACCGCTGTTATCATGAATATCACAGTATTAATAAAATAACCATTTTTATATTAAAAAAAGTCTCTGAACTCTTATGTTGGGGCAGGTTGACACAGAAAGAACAACTATTTTTCAAAATACCCCTAAAAGTAGTAGAAAGACCTGAAAACTGCAGTATACCATGAACCACAGTTGTCATGGTATCAGAAATTTCCCACAGTATCAATACCACAACTTCTAGTACTGCAATATATCGTGAAACCGTGATACCATGACATCCCTAATACAGTAAAACCTTAGTTCCTACCAAGATACAGTGTAATTTCACATTAAGAGCTATGCAAACCTCTGAACATTTCAAGTTGTTAACAGTTCTGTTTAAAGTCCGGTTTGCAGCTAATCTGTGGCAGTGTTTTGGCTTTGTGCAATGCATCCAGAGATCGTGTTTAACAGACCGTACCAGTCATAGATACCCTCTTATAAGACAGTCTGTCAGTTCACTGTAGGTACTGCAGTCATCTTGGATTAGGCAAAGAATGGAAATCCAGGCATATTTCGAGTGTGGGGGGTGGGGCAGCAGACAACGCCTATTAAAATTCCCATTCGCTGCCCAAATCCAAGAGGGCCGCTGCCTAAAGCAAAGCCCCATGGTTAGCAATCTAGACTCACAATAGGATCCCTATGAACCCAGCAAGGAAGACAGGAAGTCGAATTTTTGCATGAACATTATTAGCCAGTACCCATGATGCCATTTTCACTTCAGCTTCCTGACTTGCACGGGGAAGGAGAGCTCTTTGGCATTATGCAACTGTGAGTGTGAACCTCGGTTTAAATCTCAGAGTTCAAGTGGTCTTGAACCACTGCAAACTTCTGCTTGACTTAGCGACATCCAAAGTTCAATGGATTTGATTTAAAAAATGTGGTTTTATCTCTAGTTTCACAGAATCCACATAATGGAGACACAGCACCAGTGAACCCTGCTACCCACTCTGCTTCCCTCTAGCAGTTGCTTGTACGAAAAGGGCCCATTCTTTCCAAGTGAGAATGCTACCGTCAACAATAATCCTGTATCCATCACGGGGATACAGAATACTATTGTTAAAACAGGTTTGGATCAAGTGGGAAACTTTCTTGGTAAGAATTTTTGCACACCCTCTAGAAACCCATCAAATACCTCAAAACTTGATGTTTGTTCTGGAGCACAAAATTTAAATTGAATAAAATAATTAAAGCTGGCAGGTACTTTTATTAGAAATACTGTGATAAAAATGTCATTCTCTTTGCCAAAATGTGTCCTTGTTCAACAGACTTCTATGGTTTCAGTCATTAAAAACAATGCAGCCAGGCTCACCTTTCTTTGTCTGCGAAGACAAATTTGCGCAGTTTTAGGTCACGAAGGATGATGCCATAGCTGTGACAGTGCGATACTGCCTCGGCCATCTGTTTGAAGAGGGAGATCGCCTCCTCCTCTTGCAGTTGTTTGCAGGTCCGCACGTAGGAGTGCATGTCCCCATGGCTGCGCCCGAAGAAGACATATGCATTCTGGTCCCCCATAATCACCTCTGCAATCTGGGCAATGTTTGGGTGGGGTGGGAGGCGAGCATAAGGTGCAATGATTTCATGGTACCTCTTAATGTTAAACACCTACAAAAAAAAAAAAAAAAAGGAATAGAGAAGCTGGAATTAAGGCTTTATCACACAAAATATCTCCTTCCCTACTTCTCATGTGCAGATTAATATTACATTTAATGTCCATCACTGGTGTTAGTGTAGTTGTTTTTTTCCCCAGTCACCACTAGGTGGCAGTGACGAACAACATTGTCAAACAGTCGTAAAAGTGAATTGGCAAGGTACTGTCCTGCGTGATGCGTTTCATCAGCTGAGAAAAACAACCCCCCCCACCTTTTATTTCTGTATTTCGTAAGATATGAGCTCAGCTTTTCAAGGGAATCAGTGAGAAATGTTATGTGGTTACAGATACGCTTTCTTTTCTGCGGCTGTCTTCACCATTGGCAAAACGTGTTTAAGACTACTTATCAGTACGTGTTCCCTGCTCTCTAAAAGCGGTAAAGCGCAGCTATATGTTTAAAAAGCCCTGCCGTCGGTATTTGAACCCCAAAGAAGACTGGCCATCAGCAGCAAATAGGCTATGGTCCACAGGTGTCAAAGTGGAGAGCTCAAAGTGGAAAATCAGTTCTTAACTTGATAAGCAATTGGCTTTGTCTGTGATGTTTTCAGCAACCTCTTTTTTTTTTTTTTGGGGGGGGGTAAAGTGGGCCAGTGTTATACTTCCATGTACAGCTTTTCAAACACAACTCACTTTGTGGTCCAGTGATGCAAGATACTAGTAGTGCCATGACTGTATATAAACAAACAGCAGATCTATTCTGTACTGCTCCACACCCCCCTCACAGTCATGGACAATGGCTTTCAAGCCTGCTTTCTAAAAGAAAGACACTGCAGCCCATTGGGGGGGTGTTAGGGAGTCGAGAACTCTACCATTTTCAACATGCGCCATCACGGGATCTTTAACTTCCACCTGAACAGCCATCAGAAATGAGGTAAAAGTGATGTGAAGAGGCACTGTCAACTTTATTTAGTCTAATTTAGGTGCAGGGTCTAGGAAGGGCCAAGACAGTACAAAGGGCAGTGGTAGTGGTGGTAGCGTAAAAGCATTCTTCCTGGTAACCAGCAACTAGAATTAACAGTCGTCACCTTGTGCTCATAAATATCTGGGCACTGTCGAGAAAAGAGAAACGATGAGCCCATTTTCAGATGTGAAAGTCAGAGGACTAGTGCACTACTGGACACATCAAAGGGGACAAGTGAGAAGCTGGCCCAGTGGCACAGAGGGCTGAGGCGCTATGTGCCTTATCTCTCACCATGCTGGTGACCCGAGTTTGGGAATGACCTCGGGGCACCAGGGGTTGGCCGGTGGGAGAGGATCAAGTGCCCGACAGACTGCTCTTCTCTCTCGGGGATGGGGAGGGACGCTGCCTCGCTCCTTGGCTGCCATCTGGTAGAGGCCAGGTGGCAGAGTTGGAGTCTGAGTGCTGTGGAAGAGAGGGGGTCACAGTTCTGTAGCGTATGCGTACCTCCACGCATGCACCCTTACGTGCTGCCGCAGCAAAGGGATAGGGAGAAAATGAAAAAAGAGAAGGCGCCAGCTTGGTGAAGCCCTGCCTGCCTGCCCTCGTTCCCGCAAGGCCACCCGACCAACGTCCCCAGTTCTGGATGAGAGTCACCTGAATCTGTGGGGGAATTCTCAGGGCTGTGGTAGGCTGGGGGGAGGGTGCTGGACGGGGGGTGGCAGGGACAGGGCTGAATAGCCTACGGGACACCGATGGGAAAAAAGCTACATGAAAAAAAAAGGGGACTAGTGAGGTCAGCTTATAGTAGACACCATACTAACCTTTGGTGAAAACTGCTGCTAAACTTATAAAAAACAAAATGTGCTAGTGTGTCTAAAAGTAAAGCATGTTTGCCCTAGACATCAATTGATGTTTAGGATGTTGCATACTTATAAATCATTCTACAGAACTGTAAAGTTGTACAGATGGGTAATGCAGTGGTCTGTTTTTAGGCAACCATGATTTTCGGCTCAAGATACACGGCTTGGGGCCCAAGAATGTGGAATCAGGAACTGTCCCACAGCTTTTTAAAAACTATTTACCCAGGATAATCTACATCTCGCTTTCAGCACAGCCTTGCTTCTGTCCAGTTTGACAGCGGTGAGGTCATGTGACTTTTTCAGCATCACGCAGCGAGCCAGTGGTTGTAGTGGGATTCAAACCTGGGATTTCTAGGTTCTCAATTCTGTGCTCCAAGCCACCGCATCTCACTGCCTGCCCCTATTACATAGCAGGGTCACATTTGAAACAGTAACCTCTGAATCAATAAGCCACTCTCCCAAACAGCAAAGTAATAAATCTTCAACTGTTTCGGCCCAGTGGTACTGAGGTGCTGCCAAGCGCCTTACCTTGTGCTATGCCAGCGACCCGGGTTTATCTCAAGCCTGGGTTGCTGGGGGCTACCCGGGGGGAGAGGCAGGAGTTGGATTGAGCATGCTGCCAGGCAGCTGTCCTCTCCCAGGGAGGGTTTCCAAACCATCTCAATCCTGGCTGACACCTAGTGGAGGCTAGGTGTCAGAGCATGGATGCTTGGAGGCTGACGTGCTGTCTGGAGGGTGGAAGGGGAAGTGGGCCGGAAGTGCATGTGCACCTCCGTGCACACGCCCTCTGTGCTGCCATGACCTGGAGCTGGGAGAAAAACAGGTGGAAAGAGTCAGCACGACAGGGGCATATGACGCCTGCTCACCACAACACTGGTACCTGCTGTGACTACTGGACTGTGCGGTACTGTGCCGACAGGCAAGCCGTTCAGATTGTGGATGATGGTTGGGAGTGGTAGAGCCATCTGAAGGAAGCCTCCCATGCCATGGCGAGAGGAGATAAAATATATATATATATATAAAGAAATTTTCAACTATGACAGTTTACCCCCCCCATGCTATACCCCCGACATAAAATAGGTAAATATTTCCTCCCCGATTCAGGCAGCACCTTGATGTGATCTCATTGTCAAGATGATGCTAAACTGCTACCTGGCAGAGCTGGTGCACTTACTGCATTTGAAGTGTTCTCTAACATTAGCTCCTACCTGCCTCCGCTGTTCTGTTGCAGCATGCTTTTAACAGTGCCATCTGTGTACTGTACCAGCATCAGGTCGAAACTAACACCTGCCCACTAGTAAAATGCTAGCTGATTTTGTCTTGGGGTAATAAAGTTTATCTTTAAATAGCCCCATTGGAAAAGGTGACAGTTCAATAAGTACAGCAGATGGACCAGCAGGAAGTCTGTGAGACCAGTGGCTTTTCCAAGTCACTAGCCCGGCTGGCTAGTGGTTACAGAAACTTTATTTGGACCCTGGGGCATGCTCGTGGGAAGAAGAGGTGAATGCACTGACTCTTCTGGTTGCATAAGTCTATCTAAATAATGGCAAGAGTTGGCCTGCAGTGAGGTGTATGCTAGGTCACCGCTGGTAGAATTACAACGATGATAATGTTTGTTCCTGTGTGCCTACAATAGGATGTTTACAACATGCATTCTGAGAATGTGCAGAATTTGCCAGTGGCTGGCAACAATAAACAACCAGTGACTGGAGGAAGAGCTGACCAAAGATGCAAAGTAACACAAGTTGCAATGCCATGTAACCTCCTCAGGAAGCAGCACAAAAACAAAAATTAACAAGCCTTGATGATGCTGAGTAAAGCGATATTATCTGATGTGGCTTAAATGCTAAACTTGAGCAGACTGCTTGATGAGCAGTGTTTGCTAGTGGCTATGTAGCACAAGCTTGGGAACCAGGAAGCAGAAGAGACCCAGCTTCAAATCCCACCAGAACTACCTGATCACTTGCTATGTGACCCTGAGCAAGTCACCTAGCCAAACAACTGAAGCAGGACCCCACTTAAAATGAGATGTTGCATCTCAGCTTGGGTGTCCTGCACAATTAAACTGCAATAAATAGTAAAAGGCACTCTGCTCTTACCCATGGTGAAAAAATATATTAAAATCTGAGGACCACTAGACAATACTTTTGAGTGGTCAAAGCTTCTGTAATGATGGCCATTTCAAATAATTACACAGAATAGGTAGCAAAAACCCAGCAGGCATATGGCTGCTTAATTTTACTGGCCACTGATGATTTAGAGGCTTCTGACCAGCTGGTCAATGGATTTTTTTTACATCCTACTCATACCAGTTTCAAACAGGGATGCAATGTTTATTTTAGGAAGATGATTTTTATCAGCTGCACAGACAATGTTTACTCACCTTACAAGTGAACTCTTGCTCCGTGTGACTGTGAATGGCCCGGTAGACACGACTGCCATCCAGGGCTTCCAAGAGGATATAGCCCGATGATGGCGACCCGGGGCTCCACCTCAGGGGGACAGAGTGCCTGTAAGAGGGGGTGTAGGCATGGGGCGAGCCCTGGTAGTGGGGACTGTTTCGTGCAGGGTCGCTTACACTTGGGGGCATCCAAACTTGAGCCATCATCCAGATCCAGGCGTTTTTTCTTCCTCGCAGGTACTGTGACAGGTAGCTGCTGAATGTTCATATTCATCTAAAATAAAGGAGAAATACTATTTATAGGGTTGAAAAGTTTACACACTAGACAGAATGAATACAGTGGTGCAGAGTAGGGTATACAGAGCATAACTCACTAATACTCTTTTTTTTTTTTTTGCTTGTTTAATTATACACATGGGTATAGTTGCAAGGGGTTCGGTAGAGGGCTATCTCTCCAACACTTCCCCCAAGATTTTCTCACACAGTTATCTTCAGCTTTGCTGCAAATGCTTCCAGCTGTAGGGTCTCCAACAACACCACCCCCCCCCCCAAACACTTTTTTTGTTACTGTCAAAAATACTCTACTGAAAGTACAGCCAGAGTGCACCCGCTTTTGGGGGGCCTCTCTCACCTTTTATAATTGTCACTGCACCCACGAGGGGTGCTCAGTTAATTATGTCTTCAAACTGAATTGCTAGCACATAGTTGAACAGAAAATCAAATGAAGGCTGAAACTTCCCGTATAAGGAGATAATGAAAAAAACAAACGTGTTAAACCCCCCACACACACACATCTTTAGTTCTACTGTCTGACTCCTTGAAGCAGTACTAAGTGCATCCACTGCTGCCTGCTCACTCCTCACCGCCCAGAGTGACATCAGCCATCAGCCACAGAGTTTATCTTGGGAGGCCAGGAGCCCATAGTCGTCTATATTTGCGCACACACACAGAGTTTCAACAGCAAAGGCAGCTGACAGCCAGAGGACTCGTAGTATACATATGTGAATCGGTTACACGAATGGGTAAAAACAAGACGAAAGTAGATGGAAAAATAATACATATCAGTCTGCCCCTTTATTCGAGCCAGAATGTAACTATCTGTACCGAACTATGTTAACCTGACTGCTGCTGCAACACTCCCTGACACCTCCGTGAAAACGAGATGCCTCATGGGGTTACCCCGGTTCGAGTAATTTCAACTCAGTTATAAATACTCACAAATGCAAACTGCTGAACTGAAATCTAACAAACACCGATGCAAAAGTTAAAGTAAAACACAAAATATTATTTGAAATACCTTCTGCATCACCAGAGTGAGTTTTTTTGTTGTTGGTTGTTGCTTCTAAGAAATAAGCAAATGTAATGCCGAATGGCCAAGATACTACTTAATGTCCACAGCCACTGCTGCTCCAGCAACCCGAGACTTGGAGAAATGTGAAGCCCTGTGGATGTGGCACCCTCCTTATAAGTCATTTAGCGCGAATCCAGGAAATTAGTATTGCAATACACAATTAGCAAACACAATTGAATCAAAAGAAAAACTCAGACGGCTGGCACATTAGCATCAAAGGAGCAGCAGCACGTCAAAAGATATATATCATCTCACCACCAAGTGCGAAACAATAAAATACACACATCTAATCTCATACCTTTTAGAATGTGGATTCGGCCCCTGCAGGAGTAGATCGCTTTAATCTCCCAGACAAGAAGGTGGGGGGTGTCGAGTCCAGGGTGCTGGTGAGGTCTCTGCTGTCGGGATCACTTTGCAACCAGTTGCAGGTTTCAGACCTGGGGGGTGCAAGCTATCCAGGGGTACACGTGGACTCGCCCGGGTCGCCCGTGAAACTGACCCGAAATTGAGCAATAAGCTCTAAGCGCTTTCAGACGTGCTTAAAGCCTCCGCAGCTCGGTTTACGCCCGGCCTCAAACTCCCACCGATTAGGGACTGGTGCACAAATCGGACCCCAATGCACCTCCTCGACTGTAAATCCCCCGTTATTTAGAGTACATGGTGAACCGGTGGCAACAAGAAATACAAAATCCACGCTGTAACAAGGACAGCTATATGCGACTTTTTGTTTCCTCTTGTGAATCTCCTTCAGGAAAGACGACTTCCTTTGTCCCTGTGTCAATGGGATGCAAGATATTGGTAAAAGTCTGCTGTGGGACCTTCTCTTTGTTCCCTAGGGATGCCTGCTCCAAGCCCCGTAGCCGAGACGTTTCCTTCTCTTTGTCCCCAAAGCGAGCTGCAGTTTTAATTTGTATAGATCGGATCAGACAGATACACAAGCCTTCATAGGACGATTAGAGTGTAGGTTTCTCTTCTTATTCTTTGTAAATCCAGGTGTTTCTAACGCCCCATCCTTTTTTAAAAAACTTATAATGTAAAAACATAATACTCAGATTCCTTTAGATCTGCCTGATACACATTTGCTTCCAGCGCAATCTAGGTTCTGCGGCGTTTAAATGTCCTAACTTGCACTGTTGTAAGACATGCCTTGCTAGCTGAGATCGTGTTCCTTCTTCTGCTACAAGATCACCTGGTGTAGAGTGACACGTTTTGCACCTCTCTTTGTAATGCTGGCCCTTTTGTATATTTGGAGGGTTGAAAGAGAGAGAAAGGAGTCTTCACTTTAAGTTCCAGCAGCAGCCCTGCCAAGTGTGGACTGTGTGCTGTGCTTTCGGCTCTTCTCTCTCTCCGAGGCTTCCAGTGTGACGCAAGCCTACTCTATTATTAGTAGCCCCCCTCCCGCCCCCCGTGCTTTCATTTCTCAGTACTCTCACAGCTTGGCTGACACCGAACCGACTGCTGATTGCAACATCCAGCCCCGCCTCCCCTCCTGGTATGAATGATGATGACACCATGAGGTTTGCATTTGCAATGAATACTCGGCGACGAGTCACATTGCCCCACGCCTGGCTGACTTACTCAGATGATGAGATTGCAGCATCGGACTCATTGCACGTCTCTTACATTACACGCTGAGATAGCGCGCCCACTTAGCAGCCAGCAAACTGGCTGTTTTATGTTGCTAATGCACCGTCTCCTTAGTGATGGCTTAGTATTTTTGTAACACTCAGAAGATTATGCATCATCCCACTCATGTTGAAATATAAAACGTCACTTTTATTTCTAAATAAAAGTGTTTCAGTTGGGCTGCAGCAGGCAGGAAATCCTTGCACCATAGGTGGCGGTTCCAACTTGCGAAGCCCTCCCAATTCCATCAGAATCAAAGGGGTGTGCCATACAAAGGCATACTTTTAGGTTCAAAAGCAGTAGTTCACCTGATGATATAACATTTTTACATTTATGTTTTTATTCTATTTTAGATATCCCCCCATTTGGAAGCGAACCTTTGCATTTTTTAATTCAACTGTGTTTATGTTCCCCTTTGACCGCCCCCCCCCCACCATCTAGTCTACCCCCCCAGCCCCATCCTCCAGCTTTCCAGGTACTTACTTGACCTCTGTTCCCCATGGCTTGCCACCCATAACGAGCGCTCTCTGAACCCCTGAGGACAGCGATCTGGTGGAGGTTAATGCCATGTTGGTGGTCAGGGGTGGTCATCTAGTTATGTTCAGGGTTTCTGACATATTTGTCCCTAGGTGGCATGCACAGCTTCACTGGGGGCGGAAGGGTGTCTTGTGCCAGTGCAGTATGCAGCCACTGGGAGAGTAAGCTCCCCAGCAGGAACCACTGCAGCCCCAGTACGTGCCACCTCCTCTCCCCTGGCTGGGGAATGCTGCCATTGCCAGTTTCCTAGCCTGGCCCCCAGAGTACCAATTCCCAAGCTCGTTTCTGAACTCAGTCATGGGCATGGAAAGACGGCACACGGCTGATGGGCTATCAGGCAGCCCAAGCCGCAGCATTTAAAAAAAAATCTGAAATAGTTCCATTAAATTTGGCTGCTCTCATTGTTTGATCTAAATTCTCAGCTGTATTTGAACATTTATTTTTTTAATATCTTTTTTTTCGTTTTTTTTCCCCATTTCTGCATGCATCGCTTTTTAGATACAAGCTGCCCTACACTGTACCATGGGAGGCAGTGTAGCCTAATGGTTAGAGCACCAAGCTATAGACTTGGAGACCCAGAAGACCTGAATTTGAATCCCACGACCTCCACCTGCATACTGTATGACTCAGCACCAGTCAGTTACAAGACCCACAAACCTCCTCTGTTCCTGCTGACCCTCTGACAGTCTGGAGATTATCAGGTCATTAGTGTTGCAAGTGTCAGTGCGCCGCTGCTGCGTAGACGGGCCAGGTGCCTGCAAGGGAGGCCTTATGTTTTTAGGGGCACCCCAGCAAGGTCAGTGATGGAACCATTTACCTGTGGTTGGTTGGAGTCACCATGGCAAGCAATCTTACGGCATTCTGTCCCATTTTGTATCTTAATACAGCCGCTGAGACCTTGGTTGTGGTTGTAAGAGTGGTCTCGTGCATATTCTTAGGGTCTGAGAACTGCAAATCAAAGGTGAGTGATTCTCATACTCTAAGGATGTAAATGAGAGCACTTTTACAACCCTAAGAGTGGTCTCAGTGGCTGTATTAATATATTGTTAGTCAAAATTAATCAGTAACATATGAAAATTAAAAAAATAACAAAAAAAAAAAAACAGAATGTGTTCATTTCCAGGGCAGCTGCGCATGAGACACTGTTCACAGAACAAAAAAACAGTTTTTATAATAAACTTTAATAAAGGAGTCAGCTTCTGTTACAATGCTACATGTGAGGTATGTCATGCTGCTATCTTTCTGAAATTTGGTTGGCAAGTTATCCATATCATTTTGCTGGACATCTCTCAAGGCAAGGCAAGGCACATTTGTTTATATGGCATCCAATCCCGAAGGTTCTGGGCGCTTTACATAAAAGAAAGGTAGAGAGGGAAATGCAAATAGGATAAGATACAAATACTGTACAATATTTAACATGCAATAGAAACATAGAAACAGAGAAGTTGTCAGCAGGTGGGGACTGTACTATCCATTAAGTCTGCTGCTTTTGACCCCTCTACTTAGCTGTCTGCTTGGTTATCCCACAGTATCTGTCCCATGCCCACTTGAATTCCCCCACTGTCTTGGCTCCCACCACCCCCTCCAGCAGGCTATTCCATGGTTCCACAACACACTTTGTGAAGAAGAATTTCCTTGTATTGCTCCTGAACTTTCCTCCCTTAAGTCGAAGGTTGTGCCCTCTAGTCCTGCTGTAGTCCTTTACCTGAAAGAGGTTCTGCACGTGCACCCTGTTGTTGCCTTTAAGGTATTTGAATGTTTCTATCATGTCCCCACGATTCCTGCGTTGTTCTAGGGAGTATAATTTGAGGTCATCTAGTCTTGCCTCGTACGGTTTCTGATGCAAGCCCTGCACCATCTTTGTTGCTTTTCTCTGTACCGTCTCACATTGTTCTACTGACCTTGAGGTCATCTGATATGATCATCCCTAGGTCTCGCTCCTGCCTGCAATAGAGTATTAAAGTCAGTAAAAATAGTCTTAAAATATAATAGCTCCGATTAGTCTGGGAAGGCCAGAAGGAAGAGGTGAGTGTTTGAACCCCTTTTAAAAGCCTCCAATGTTGGGGCCTCCGTAACAGAGATGGGAAATGAGTTTCAGAGGGCCAGGCCTGCGACTTCAAATTCTTGGTCACCAGAAGTTTTTAACCTGACCCTCGGAACTGCAGGCTGGCCCCTGGTGGAGAAGTGGAGGGAGTGGACTGAGGAGGCAGGTGTCAGGAGATCAGCTTAGGGTGGAAGCATCAAATCTTGGTTCTTCTATAGGACTCTGTAGCTACAGCATGGAAAGGGAGTTAGCTAGCAAAATTGTACTAATTAAAGGGACACTGTCATCCCCCTTAGGCCTCAGAGTGTCCCAAGTTTAAAAACACATTCTGATTGTTTACATTCTGTAGAGATTGCTGATGTAGCTGGTAGTTTGATTGTGATTCTGTTTTTCTTTTAAAAAGTGAAAAACAGACTGCCCACCATACTTGTATTACAGCACAAAAACATGTTTGTTTAAATTCCGTGATCAACTCCCACTGCATCTTTCCTGGACTTTGGAACACCCTCTACACAATCTAGCCATTAATTATGATGTGGAAATACAGGAGACTATTGCATCATGAGTGGTTATGTTGTCTTGGGGGGTTCTAATGTTCATGAAGTGTGCAATGAGAGTAGATCAAGGATCTGAAACAAAACAAGGTTGGGTATAGCTATACATTAGCATGCAATTCTGTTCTACCAGGCAAGGAGGCAAATAAAACATCCAGCAACCTCAGTGACTTTTAGAAATGGCAAGCAATAATAAAATAGGGGGTTTTAACTAGAAAGAATATGCTAAAAAGGTTGCCACTGTCCCTTTAAATGATTTGGGGAGGAACTTAGAGTCTAGTATCCAATATGGCTCCAACAATCAATTGAATCTGCATCTGTCTCAAAGATGCTACTTGGAAATGTCAGACTAACCCAGATTCCCACCATAGAGATGTGGCACTATCACATGGAAAAGATTACAGCCGAACTCCATAATATGTTTACATCTTTTGAGATTAGGTGGTGTAGATTGTGGTTTATATTATGAGAAAGAAATCTGATTTTGTACCCTAGTATATTAATTTTCATAGTTTTTATTATTCTTCCAGTACCTCTGTAATTTTCTCACTTATGGCTTTATCAGTTTCGAATCACTACTGGACAGGGTGCAGTTATTGGTTATAACCTCATGTTATATTTGTACAATGTAATTGTGGTGGCTATGGCTCTGATACTGTTTGTTCTATGTGTCACTAATTATGTTTCAATAAAGAACTGAATAAAAAAAAAGAAATGGTAGACTGAATCTGTCGTGCTTGACATGTTTTAAGCGGAACAGTCAACGCAAAGGACCCCACGCCTAAGTGTGGGGCTAGTCCCAATGTGCACTTTGTGTGCAAAAACATTTTATTTTACTTACTGTTTACTGTAGTATAGCAGACTGTATCAGACTAATTTTGCTTATTCTAGGCTGACATTTACAGTAACTAAAAATCCCAGAATCCCCTGCAGCTGACATTAGAGCAGGACTGCAGCAGTGGAAAATTCAGTAGCCTGCAGTGCATATTAAAGTTTATGTCAGCTCCTTTAATTAGCCTTTCTGGCTAGTACTAGAGAAGGTAACAATTTTAATGTGTAATGAACACCAGTCGGGCCGTGGAATGTCTGTGGGGCTAGTGGTTTCCTTGGCCTCTACCCTTTCTTGCTAGGGGCAGCAGCACTTATTTTCAGTCCCTACAATGGGGTCACAAATGTTGGATGATCACACAGTGGTCTTTGCCACCCTCTCCCCACCTACCTCTCCTCGCCCCTCTGGTTGAGCTCTTCTATCCCCTCTGGTCTAGAGATCCCTGCACTTTTTCCCTTCCTCGCCCTATATCATGCGCTGGCTCTGCGGCTTTCATCTTTAGACTTCCCTCTCTCTGGAATTCTCTTCTATTCCCCATTCCTCTCTCCTCCTCCTCATCTGTCTTGAAAAGAGCCCTCACTGTACACCCACCGTTCTTAAGCAGCTGCTCATGCTAGTCCTTGTCTGCCGCTCTCACCTTTCCCCTGCTCCAACCACTCAATTTTTTTTCACACTGGCAAATTTTAGCATGTTTGTATCTACTCCGCATAACTATGTATGTACATGTTTAATCCATTAATATTTGTCGTTAATATGCACAGTATGTACTGGCAGTCAAAAGCCGCACTATGTTTTTGTATAATTCTTGTAAAAATACTATGTCTTTGTAGAATACTTGTAATAATACCTCACTTTGAATTGTGTTGCTCCCCTCTCCCCATCTCCCAGGTCGCACCTGGAAATGAGCCTCAGCTCAGTGTGCCTCTCCTAGCCACCAACAATAAATAAATAAATACGTGCTACTGAGAATGGGGCTCTTCGTCTTTGAATAGATGCCTTGTGTGGGTTATATCCTAGTTACACCATAATGCACCAGTAGAATCTTTTATTTTCTTATTGCATTTCTCTTTATTACAGTTCTCCATGACAAACTACCACAGGCCCTGCTTCAACCACCTTCATGCTGCCATAGCTGGAAACTTGCATCCCTGGGAGGGGGACACATTTTTACTGGGTTTGCTCTCGAGATGGCTGGTGAAGATGCCCATTCCTGCTGTCATGGGTCAGTGCTACAGAGGGATTTCACCTCCCTTTTATATCATCTGAAGCCCCCACTCATTTATGGAGCAACCTGCCTCAGTGTGAGGTGATGCGTAAGTGTGACCCCTAAGCGATGCTATTTTAAGGGCTACTACCCCTACGTGTATGGCAGTACATAGATTGAAGGGCCTGAGTTCTGTGATCAGGTGCCTCCAACCAGAGGAATGGTATTGGCATAGCGTAACTGCTCTGGGATGCTATAACCACCCACCAACCCTGCTAGTGGCCTAAGAAATAACACAATGATACCTTCACAATCAGTGTGTAACAATAATAATGTGCTCACACCCCTTTCACTTACCACCAGGGCTGGGTCTGCTGCAACTGCCCCAGAGACCCCCTGGAAAATAAGATCAACAATGCAAAAATACAATCTTACCACTGTAACCCAACTAATAATATGCACACTAGCCAGGTTAAACATAAGAAAAGACAAACAGATTTATTTAGGGGCAGTAAACAAGGGAGGGTTGTGAATCTAGCAGAATGATTAGCAATCTGATTGGAATCAGGATTGTTCAGCATGCACTGTAGGTCCCAGTTAGACAGTTCAACAACCCTGAGTACCCAGTAGGTTATGCAGGCTAGCCTGAAGCATTGCTCATGGCGGCCAGCATTGCAGCTATTGTTGTGGCCCTTAGGAAAAGAAAGACAGTTAAACATGCACACAACCCAATTATTTGTCATCCAAGCCAGATGGCTCAGTTCATTGCATTAACCCAGAAAAAGAAACAATTAGATGGTACCACAATGATTTTTGCTTCAGTTGCAGGGAGCTACCCTGGATTGTACTCATGCTACCCAGACCAGGATGCAGGACAGGCGAGATGTAGACCTCGTGGTGATGATCAGGAAGGCCAGGGGAAGCAGTGCTAACATGACTCACCTCCACGTGGTCGCTACCTGCTCAATGGTGTTGGGCAGGGGACTAAATCCCCAAGCTGGTCTTTCACCGAGATGGTCTCTGAAGTGGGAGTAGCAGCCTAGGCCAAGAGAACAGGGCTCAGGCAGGATGAGCAGTTCTGCAAGTTTGTGATCTTCTGCTTATGAAGCCTCCAGCTGACGTGAAAGACTCTGCCATGGGGAACTAAATTGCGACCCACTAAACACATTCAGCACATTTAAATCACTAATTTCTCTAGACAACAGTTCGGATAGAGTCCGGTTGCAAATGACAGCTTCACTGTGCAAACCTTTCAATCCGAGACAAATTCTGTCATCAGACGGGCCGATCACTTCTGGAGCAAGTCTTCGACCCAAATCACAAGTCACAATAACAAACTTCTTTTTTCTGCCGCAGATCCAACTGGAAATCGGAATGGGTCCAACTTCTGGATTAGGCAGTTCAGATGCAGGAGAGACGTGGCAGGAAGGCCAGCAGAGCCTCTTCCCACTGATTCCCCTACGCTCCTTCTAGGAGTGGCTGCTCGAAAGCTCGAGCTGTTCACTCTTCAGCCTCCAACTCTAACTGATTTGCTGCTTCAGGCAGTTCTGACTATTTCCTTTGTAATCCAAAAGGTTTGATTGACTGAGGGGACTGCCAGTCATAGTATGGGCTCTCACTCCAGGCCAATTTAGGTGCCAACAGTTAAAACAACAAAAACTACAGAATTCCTTCCCACAAGACCCCTGGGGGGAAGACTCCATTTTAGGTCCCCAGAGGCTCGATTGGTTCAAATACTGGAAGTCCAGAACCTAACATGGTGGCTCCCATCCAAATGTTCAAGCTGCAATAAACACAGGTTAGACACACTTCTCTATCTTTACTATACCAGCAAATAAACAGTAAATAATCACAGTTCCTATGAGAGCTCCCTCTGCTCAAATAGCGACTGCAGAATGGAGCAGAATAATTCACTGTGTGGCCGGTCACAAACCTTAAATCACTCGGACCCAGCCCAGTCTAATTTCCAACACAGATTAGCCATTTTCTTAAAGAGACAGGAGAGGAGGCTCACTAGGGCAAGCTCACGCAGATAGCACTACTAAAGACAGGACACGGGCCTGACAGTGGGCATTTAGGCTCGCTGGAAGACATTGTAGTAAACCCCAATTTGGGGGGGGGTACATAGGCAAGCCAGTTGCCACTTAGCAATTGGTATCACTTTTTGAACTGGCAAATTACATAACAAAAAAGCATCAAAACTCTTCTATCTTAGTGATGTACCTGTTTTGTTTTCTTTTCCTATTGTCTTTCACTCACTGAACCAACCTAGCTCTTCTTGTTTGGACTGGGACTCTTTCATACCATCCTGGGATGGGTATGGTGATACAGAACTGGAGACAATATTGCCTCCATGGCCATACCGGCATCCTGCTCATGCCATCAGGCTCTATGTCTTTTTATAGGATTGAAAATCCCTGCCCACTTGGTTTGCTCCCTCCCATGGTCGTCTTCTCCCCCCTACGTGGTCCCCTTTCCCCACATTATTCCCCCCAAGGCCATCAGGGGGCAGCAGTACACAGGCTGAGATCACCCACCCATGGTGAGGCTGAGTGCAGCTTACTAGGGTGCATCTCTGGTCTCACCTACAATGGTGCTGAGTCCCGGACTTGGGAAACAAACCCAGGCTTCTCTTGTAGCAAGCCGCCACACTTACCACTAGGCCTGTATGACCATGGATCACATGATCTTTGTGGACTTTACTCATGTAGTTACAGCTGCTACCATCATTGTAGGAACTGTAGTAAGTTCAAATGACCCTGTGACCGTGCAGCTACTTGTGACCCCTGCGTAGTAACCCATCAAAGATCCTGGTATTTACACAGGCACTGGTGAAATTGCAAGGTCACACAACAAATTTCTATTCAAGTTTCCTTTCATTAAGAACATTTTGAGTAGCCAGGCTGCTGGCGCAGCAGTTGGATTTCCGCTTGCGACACCGGCGACCGGGTTCGAGAACAGGCCCGAGAGTTGGAGGGCTGGCCGGAAGAGAAGGATTAAGCATCCTGGGGACTGCTGTCCTTCTCCTGGTGGAGGCTGGGGTGCCACTGCGACTGGCACAGTTGCGTTAGGGAGTGGATGCTGGACATCATTATACGTCCCTGCCACCCCCGAGGGAGCAAAGCAGCAAAAAAAAAAAGCTGTCCACCCCTGGCATGATGACTCACTCTGCCCACCGCCCACTGCCTCTGATGTCCACGGGGGAGAATCCCGCCTCCGTGTCCCCACCCAGGGGGGTAAGCCTGGGTATGGGGTGGTGGGGCACAGCAGGTCCAAGGATGGGGGGGGGGACACCAGCACAAAAAAAAAGAGAGCATTTTGAGTGTGGGTTGGCCTGCTGGTGCTGACTCATAATACTCTACACCACCATATGGAGAGACCTGTGATCATCTCACCATCCCGACTCCCTTGCTATAGGCTGTAGCCACTCTGGGCACACTGCCGAGGGAGTGTGCACAAACCCCGGGGAGGAGGAATGCGACCACCTGCTCTGCAGTGCCTCCTGTGAACCTGTGGAACTTTGATGTCATGGGGATCAGGTGACCTTGGCTTTTCCCCCACAGGCTGGTATAAACACAGAGGCTGAGGCATTATGTCAAGGGGGAGGAGGGACTACACACAATAACTGGAGAAAGCTAACCCCACACAGATTACAGCCAGCCCCACACACCCACTTCACTAGTCGTGACCCTGCCCACACATCCCCCCAAATGCTATGACAAGTAGAGGCATTTCTTCAGGTCACTGCTGCCCAGCCTGAGCCCTGCTGCTAGGGACAAACTCTGGGGTTTCACCGGTGATGGGGTCTGGTTTGGTAGGTGGTGGCTGGACAGAGAACCTGATGGGAAAAGCAGGGGCAACAGTGGCCTGAGCAAGCCAGCAAGACTGCCGAGAGCTTACATTGGCTGGATCAAAAACTTAAATTAATGGAGGTCCTCTCAAATAACTAGAGACATATAACAGTCATTTCAGTTTATTCAAACAAATGCATTTAAAGTAGCTTGCTACGTCATATGTCAGTGCATGAGTGCATTCGTTTGTTAACAACTGGCTGAATGTGAGTGACTGTACATTTAAATATGTAACATGTATTACTGCTGGCCATTCTAGGAATCACCAGTGACTCAGATGCTGTAAATAAAAGAAACCAGCATATGGGTTTCTGCAATTCGGGAATGCCATGTGGTACACAGTTCTAGGTGTGGCAGGCTCCACATCCCAGACCCTGGCTGCTTAGCAGTTTTATCAGAGCCTGACAGCAGTTCCTGTTTGCCCACCACCAGGAACCTTCATGACTGAGTCTCTTGCAAGCAGTGCAATGTGTAGGGCATTCACAGATAATGGACAGGAAAATTTTAGGTAGGAGGTGCCCATGAAAAAGGTTGGAGTGTCAGTACTGGAGACCAAAGTCCTCCGTTTATCCACATGACAGGCACAGCATGGACGATCACGTTGTAAGTTTCCTTACACTGCCCCACCAGTGCACCCCAACAATGTTCCTCAAACCTGTCATGTAGGGGCCACCACGTAGGGAAGAGGGGTAGTTCAGACTCCAAGCCCATTCAGTCTTTGGTCTCTCATGTGAGACTGTCAGCAAGGGTGCCACTTAGTGCCAGTTGTGTTGGGACTTTTGTGCTGCTGACAACTATCCACTAAGAACTAAGCTGAGATCATCAAAACTAATTTTGCATGGGCATTGGTTAAAGTGGAAAAGTTTAGGAGGTAGAACCCGCATCTCTGGATTTTTGAGAGCACCGCCATCTTTAGGAGGTGGAACTCACATGCAGTATTAAATGGAGAAAAGTGACAGAATGCAGGAACTTGCATACAGTTTTCTAAGCGATCCAGAGAGTTCCTGTCCAATTTAATCCATACACATACTGTATCTAGATCAACATACAACCATCCGGTGATATTAGTTTTTGATCACTATTGTCCTGGGGCCTTTTTTGGGGTAAACATTCATTTTTATTTTGCACTGGTTGAGTCCCTGTTCAGAAGAATCAGTCGCTTCAAGTCATTTTGAAAAATGTTTTAAGGCTTTTTTCCACCAGTTCACCAACCGGCCCCTATCGGTGTGATAATCTTTCATGAGTCTGTCTGTACAGGTTTGGTGTTTAATTTCTGGCAGTCAGTCAATGAGGCCTCCATCATCAAGAAGGGGGCAAGATCAGACCCGGGCAGCCTGTCATCAGTGCTGGGAAATTTTCTGGACTCCATCATCAATGGACGGAATAATAGAAACAGACAGTGTTGGCAGAAAAAGACTGATGGTCCATCCAGTCTGCCCATGGTTCCCTGTCTATCCACGGGACCTAAATGTCATCTTGTGCACTAGCCCTCACTATCCTCCCCCCATTCTCTTCCCTGTTACTATTGGCCAGAGTAGTCAAAACAGCCTTCACTCTGTTCCAACTGTGCCTGAAACCATTTATGATTTTGGCACCTACAACCCTGGCCTGCAGACTGTTTCAAGGTTCCACCACCCTGTCTGTAAAATAATACTTTCTCATGCCCCCTCTTAAACCATCCTCCTGTGAGTGTCCACTCATGCCCCCAGTGACCTCAAGTGTGTGCTTATGTTAAATAACTCCTCACAATTCACCTTATTTATTCCTATCAAGAATTTGAAGGTCTGTATCGTATCGCCCTTCTCCTGTCTGGTCTCAAGCTAGTGCCTTGAGTCAATCCTCGTAAGATCTACCCTGCTGGCCCTGTATCATCCTAGACACCCTTCACTGCACTGCTTCTAGCCTGTCCTTGTCTTTCCTGAGGCGAGGACTCCTGAAGTGGGTGCAGTATTCTAGGCACAGCCTTACTGTTGATCTGTAAAGAAGTACTATTACCTCTTTCCTTCTACTGTCTATTCTCCTCCCACTACATCCCAACATCCTATTTGTCTTACTAAAGGTCTTATTGCATTGGCTTGATTGTTTGAAGGTGTCACTAATGATGACTCCCAGGTCCCTTTCCTCTGTCATAGTGCTCAGTTTAATCCCTGCCATCCAGTACTCTGTCCTGGGGTTCTTGCTCCCATGGTGCATCCCCTTGCACTTTGTGGTGTTGAATTTCAGCTTCCAGACCTTGGACCACCTCTCTAGTCTATGCAGGTCACTCTGCATCTTCCTAATTCCCTCATCGCTATCCATCCTCCCACAAAGCTTTGTGTTATCTGCGAAGAGACACAACCTGCCCTGGAGTCCTTCCCCAGTGTCACAAATTAACTTACTGAAGAGGACCGATCCCAGGACAATTCCCTGTGGCACCCCCACTTGTGACCTCTCTCCCTTCTAGTTTGACCCCATTTACCATGACCTTCTGTCCCTCTGCAGCCAATTTCCTACCCAGCTTACTATGCCCCCCCTGCCCCCAGATCCTCCATCTTTTTCAGCAGTCACCTGTGAGACACTGAGTCAAAGGCTTCGCTGAAGTTGAGTAAATCCACAGTGGGGCCCCCATACAATGTCCTCATCACCCAGTCAAAGAAAGCTATTAGGTTTGTCTGAGAAGACCTCCCTGCCACATAATTGGTGTTCCATGCTTTTTACTGTTTTGGATCCCATTGCTGTCTAGGTAGTTCACAAGGTCCTCCATGAATAGTGACTCCATCAATTTCCTTTCAACTGAGGTAAGACTGGCAGATATGTAGTCCCCACGTGTTTCTTGTCCCCCCCCCCCTTATGGAGTGGAACCACATCCATCACCCTCCAGTCCTTCAGAACTGCACCTGTCTGTAACAGGTTATTAAACAGCCCTACCGGAGGTTCGGCTAGTTCTGCTGCAAGCTCTCTGAGCACCCTAGTATGTATCTTGTCTGGTCCTGGAGCCTTCTCTATCTTAAGGGTTGCTAAACCCTTTTGGAACCCCTTTCACTGGTAAATACTGGCTGCTTCATCTCTGGGACCTCTTAGTGACCATCTTGATGCCAGTCTCTGGCAAGGGCCATCCTCTCTCCAACCACCTGGTTTCCTCTGGACTCAGTCTCCCCACAGTCAGTTTAATTGTCCGATAAAGGTGTCAAACTTCTGCCCCAGCACACTAGCCCCCTCTTTTGTCAGGTGAAGGCCATCACCCTTGAAATGCCTCTTATTCCAGAAGTCCCTCTAGTCCCACACAAAGTGGTACGTCTTCTCCTAACACCAACCTTTAGCCACCCCTTAAACTCCTCTACCTCCTCCTCCTTCCTTATTCTATCTGCCTCCTGCCTCACACAGGGAGGACCTCAGAAAAGGCCACAGAGGCCAAGAGTGCCTTTAATCTGCCTGCCAGATGGATCACTTTATATACTCGCAGCATAGCTAGAAGTGGGGCAGATCATGCCAGACTAACCTGGTTACATTCTTAAAGGGGTGATGGTGAACAGGGAGGTGAACTGGGGCAAGGCCCTAGATCTAGTCTATTTGGATCTCAGAGAGGCCTTTCACACTGTGGTGCATGATACGTTTCTGGTTAAAGTACGCGAGCGCAGTATACCCGAGTCATATGCAAGGTAGACTGCTAACTGGCTTGGGGGCAGGAAGCAGAGGGTTATAGTTGATGGATACTACTCAGTGTGGAGAGGAGTATTTGGTGGCGTCTCTCATGGGCCAGTGCTTGGACCACTGCTTTTCAACATTTTCATTGACAGTCTGGAAGCTGGGGCTCCAGCAGAGTGTTTAAGTTGGTTGATGACACAAAGCTGGCCAGGATGTAGACTCCCATGAGAATGTGGCCACATTTTAGGAGAAACTAAACAAGCTAGGTGACTGCCAGACTGCTGGAGTTTTAGATTCAGTGCAGTCATAAGCAAAGTACTACAGGTACACTTGGGGTGGGGGCAGGGATAGGATCTGCACATGGTGTGGGGCTTCTCTTGCCGCAGTGGAAGCGGTAAAGGACCTGGGGGCCATAATAGACAATGGGCTAAAGCAAGATGAGCAGCAACAGCTGTCACGAAGGCTGGAAGATCTGGGGTGCATGTAAAGTATATGTGTGTGTGCCTGTGCTTGGGGGGGGGGGTGTTTGGCCAGCAGAACAGGGGAAGAATTCCTACCACTTTAGAAGTCCTTGGTCAAGCCAAGCTGGAGTACTGTGTGTAGTTATGGGCTCCCAATACAGAAAGGACACTGAGGCAGTAGAAAAGGTGCAACACAGGGCCACCAAAATTGTCAGGTGTTTGGAGGATATCAGCTCCAAGGAAAGGGTAAAGGCCCTTAACATGTTTACCCTGGAGGAAAGGAGGCTAAGAGGGGACATGCTCTCAGTCTTCCACATACTGAAGGGTATCGACAAGGCTGAGCAGATAGAACTGTTTGCCCTTGTGTACTCCAACAGAACATTTGGTCACATCTTGAAGCTCAAAGATGGTAAATTCAGGGGTAATGTTGTAAGGCACGTCTTCTGCCAAAGGGTGGGGAATCTATGGAACAGCCTACTTGCAGAGATCATGGGCATGGAGACAGTACTGACCTTTAAGGAGTGCCCGGGCAAATCTCTGCTTTACAAGGGAATGACTGGGCACCCTGGGTGGTGGAGTGGTTCAGATAGCTTTATAAATGAGTGAATATTTGCATAGCGTACTTGTTTTATTTCATTTTTTTATTTGTAACATATTTTACCAGGTGAGTATGCAGAGTCCAGAAGGGCCCGTTTCCTGTTGTGACCTGAGGATGTTGGGGATGTATGGAAAATAATAAGGAGGTATAATACAGGCATTCCAAAACAGACAAATAAATACTGTGTCAAATGAAATACACAGCATTACAGTAAAATGAAATATATACATGCAAATAAATTACATGGAAATACAGATATTCAAATATAGATGAAATAAATACTGTGTCAAACAAAAAAAGTTACAATAAACGAAGGGTATGCAAATAACTGCCAGGTAAGGAACAAAGGAGTTTACAAGACCCCCGTCGGGCATAAATAAATTCTCACTCATTGTTCAAGAGCAATAGACAGGTCAGCAGCACATGTGTTTCTGCCCACACTACCTTCACTGGAAGACTGTTCAAGGCATCCACCACTTTCTGTTAAAAAGTACTTCCTCACATTCCTCCTAAATTTTCCCTCTTCCAGCTTCATCACATGTCCCCGGCTGGAAGTGCTCGAATAACGAGATGAATTCCCTCCACAACTGCCTTTCCAGAATCTGAGCAGACTGCCTGCACAGCATTTCCAGACTCCCTTTTCTGCTGTACTTCCCCCTGACCTGGGGAAAGGATTTGGGCTCAGGACTCAAATCCAGTATCCCACATGGAAGAGCAACCCTTTGTGATGACTGTGGCCCACCATGATATCCATAATTTGTGGATATAGGCGAAAAGGCAAGGCAAGGCAAAATTTATTTAAAACACGCCCAATCCCGGAGGCTCTGGGCACCGTATAAATTTTAAAACATACATTTAAACATAATAAATATACAATTTATACACAATAAAATGCAGAATCTAATAAAATCAGAAACATTACCATAAACATCCATCTAGACGTCAAATGTCTTAGAAAAAAGGAAAGTCTTCAACTGGGCCTTAAAAATATCTACTGAGGGGGCTTCCCTGACCATGATTGGCAAAGAATTCCACAGAACAGGAGCCGCGGAGCTAAACGCTCTATCACCAGCGGATTTTAACCTAGTTCTGGGAATGGCCAGGAAGCCACCACTAGAGGAACGAAGAGGGCGTGAGGAGAGGGCAGGTAACAGAAGATCTGACAGGTAACCAGGGCCCAGCCCGTGTAGGGCCTTATAGGTGAGAAGACCCACCTTGAAGAGGATTCTCCACCTGACTGGCAGCCAGTGCAATTCGCTTAAGACCGGTGTAATATGGCAGAACTTTTGCTGCCCAGTCAACAACCGGGCAGCTGCGTTTTGCACCAGCTGCAGTCTGCGGAGAGATCCTCCTGTGACCCCGAGATAGATCGCATTACAGTAATCAAGCCTTGATGTGACTAAGGCATGTATCAGTGTAGGGAGGTCCAGAGGCGGAACAAGGGGCTTAATCCTGGCAATGTTTCTGAGATGGTAGAAACAGGAACGAACCATGGAGGATATTTGAGCCTCCATGGCTAAGTCTCTGTCCAGAATCACTCCCAGATTTCGCACCCAAGAGGAGGCCTTCAATGACACAGTTCCAAGAACAAGCCCAGTTTCTGTGTCAGAGGCCATCCTATCACGGACTCTGTTCGACTCCACTACCAATACCTCTGTCTTATCGGGGTTTAGCCGCAACCAGCTGGAGGCCATCCAGTCGTTAATCTCAGCCAGACAGATGTTTAGCACATCCACAGCATTTGATGTTCCTGGGGCAAAGGAAAGATATGGCTGAGTATCATCAGCATAGCAATGAAAACTCAGACCGTGCTTCCTAATGATCCCAGAGGCAGCATGTACACTGCAAACAACATTGGGGCCAGTACCGATCCTTGAGGAACCCCACAAAAAAGGAGACTGGGTATAGATGAGGAATTTCCCATCATAACCCGTTGCCTCCTGTTGGTAAGAAAGGACTCAAACCATTTGATGACAGTACCGGTGAGTCCGCATAGGTCCCTAAGGCGGACAAGCAACACACTATGGTCCACAGTGTCAAATGCTGAGGAGAGATCAAGGAGAACAAGAATTGTCTTGTCTCCCTGATCTCTAGCCCTGAGGAGATCATTCTGCACTCGAGCAAGTGCAGTTTCAGTGCTATGTCTGTCACGAAAAGTCGACTGGAAGGGTTCATACAACTCATGAGATATGAGATGCTCATCCAACTGAAGCGCTACCACCATATAAAGTAACGGCAGCTGCTAAGTGTTCTTGGGAGTGATATAGGCTATGCTACCTTTTTTTATATTGTTGTTCCCCCTTTCACTGCCTACCTCTGCTAGACTACCACCCGGTCCCACTCGCTCCCTTCTCTCTCACATGCCAGGTCCCTAGGGGCTCCATAGAGGGCATTTCCTCATTCAAGGGCATTTCCTTTGTGTTGGTCTCCCTTGGGAGTGTCATCAGCCATGACCTCCCTTGGCCCTGTCTACTGTGTGGGGGACCAGAGGGCAGTTGTGAGGGGGTGGGCCTCAGAGAGTACCAGCTTTATGCTGCCATGCATTGGGGCATTTCCTTCTGGTTTCACTCAGCCTTAAGGATACTGCTGGCAAGAGGGCCTAGTGCACATGCACAATCTGTTACTGGTATCATTACTCATACTTGCTACTACAACTGCACTGCCCCCCTCCCCGCACCCATGACAGGGAGATCCTGCCACTCTTGAGGACTGACCTTTTCTTAAATCTGTTGCAACAGTTCTTCTATTTCTTAGCCTAATCTATCCTTTACAATTTCTAGTCCATAAGGTTGGCCACCTATGTGTGCCCCTTTCCCTTTCTTGGCTATGCTACAGTGTCCTCTTTAACTTTTCCTTTTCCCTCTCAGGACCTCATAGAGGGAGGTTATTGTGGTGACTTCCAAGCTGATGTAAAACAACAGGCTGTGTTCTTCATTGGATTTAGTATGCAATGGCACTATGTCATAAAATACCATTATATATATGCCTTATGTGTATGAAACTTGGAAATGTTGAAAATACCATGGATCTAGGTGTTTCTGATAAAGGTAAAAAGTTACTAGGGGACTGTATTATAAAAATGAAGTTACACTCGGCCCGGTGGTGCCGAGGTTTGAGGCACTGGATGCCACACCTCGCACCATGCCGGCTACCCGGGTTCGGGCATGGACTCTGGTTGTCAGGGGCTGGCAGGGGGAAGGAGGATTGAGCATCCCAATGGATGCTCTTCTCCTTCGGGGTGGGTTATCAGGGGTGCTGCATGCACCTGATGTCCCTGGGGGCCAGTGGAAGCACCGGCTCTCACGGGGCATTGGCGGCTCCAAAGGGCTGGAGTTGGGGAGGGGAGGATGTTGTTAGGCACTTGACAGGCATGTGTCAGCACACACTTGCCCGAGCCGACATCCTCAGGGAAGGGGGGGAACAGGAAAGGGAGAAAAACAGAAAAACCCTCAGCGGGCCTAGATGACGGCCGCTCCACGCCATCCAGTCTAGGAACCACGGGTAGATCCCCATTGTGCAGGTGCTCCACAGAGGTAGGAGGGGAGAAAAAGGAGTTACTGAGGCACTCTAGGGGGGAGACTCAAGGTCAAAGGTGGTACGGATGGCATGAGCAATGCCTGAAGGAGTGGAACGCTAAGGACGATAAGGAGGTATAAAAAGAAAGTAAAAAAAAAAAATGAAGTTACTGGGGTAGAGCTATCAGAACCCCCCTGTTATTTTATTAAAAATGCATGTAAATTGCAGATTGATTGAGAGGTCCTTTGGCACCATGCATTCCTGCTTTAAGCTGAACCAGCCTAACATGTTTTCTTTTATACCATAATGTACTTTACTGAGTTTCCAATTAGTATTGTACAATATTAATTAACAATCTCTTTTAGCGACCAAGTAAATCATGACAGTATTATACAGGTTTTAAGTTCATGAGCATAAATGGCAACAAACAAACTATAATTCATACATACAAATACAAATTGATTCATTACTCAGGTTAAGTCGGAAATAAATATGAAATAAAACATAACAAAAACTAGCAATCATATATCTGAACCTAAACATAAAAAGAGTTCAACATAACAAGAGTAGATTAATGTCTTAAGAATAACGTATCTAAATAGATTATGTCTTCGCATTTGAAACGGCACCTGCAAATGAGAATAGTTGGAGAAAGGGTCCTCAGATATCTACAAGTCTATTTAATCTATCCATGAGTAAATAAGAGATTCTTTCATTGTTAGCAGTATAGCTCATCATATTTAACCATTCAGCTAGGGAGGGCACCTGTGGGGTTCTCCAATATTTAAGACTTAATCTTTTGGCACAAGTAGAGGTGGCTGAAAGCCACAACTTCTGATTGTAAGTAATGTTTATCTGGAAATTGAAAATTCCCAAAATAAACAAATGTGAAGAGTGTGGTAGAGCCATAGAAAGGGAAGCTTCACAATTCGCTTTTACTTGCTGCCAGAAATTCTTAAGTTTGGGGCATTCCCACAACATATGTAACATGTTAGCATCAAAGGAATCACATTTCCAGCAGCATGCATCTGAGGTGAGCCCCATTTCAAAAAAGTTTTACTGGTGTTCTGTAAAAATGATGTCAAATTTTGTATTGAGTGAGCTTACCTTGGATGTCCTTACATCCATGGTATGCATGGTCCCATGTAGAACTCCAATCAAGGTCACCTATCTTGATTCCCAACTCCTCTTCCACTTCTGTTTGGCAGAGTAAGTGAGAGATGGTGAGGTGAGACCAGATGTAAGAGACTTATAGATTAAACTGGCGCTCCTTTTAAGTGGACCTATTTTAACCAGTTGATCCCACACCTTATTGTTGGGTAAGGAAAAATCTATCTCAGAGAGATGGTCTACTAGGGTATGTCTTAATTGTAGGTAGTAGTGAAAGTGGAACCATGGAAGACCAAATTTCTCTCTTTAAGTTCAGTGAAGGACATAAGTGCAGCTGTATCTTTATGAAGAAGGTCACCTATATAGTTTATGCCCTTTTGTGACCAGATAATATAAGACAAAGGTATTCCACCTCATGTTAAAGAGGGATTAAATCAAAGAGGTATCGATATCAGTGGGATAGAGGAGGGATTGGTTACTTTATGAATCCTTTTTATAACACAAAATGTGTTATTTAAACAGGGATTGCCCTTGAGATTTGTGGGAATTGGTAAGTATATGAAGTCAGTAAATTTATTAGGCTTTATCAGTGCCGATTCCAACAACATCCATAAAGGGAGTTGGGGGGTAGTGTTTGTGATGTGGACAGCCAGTTTTGAGTGCTGTATGATCATTTTTTGTAAATATAAAAATGTGTATGGACTGTGTCCCATGATAAAAGGTTGAAACAGCATGTGAGATCACACACACACACAGGTTTTAGATACCAGGTGTTACATGGCAGGCCTGAAGCTAATGACAGAGTAGGACAGACCTTGATCAAGGATATCCTGTTTTATCTAAAGTTAATTACAGGCTGGAAGAGGCCTGAGTTGAGCATATCCATTTTATGACGTTAGGAGAGGAAACCAGGTTTAGTAAACTGGTGCAAAATCATAAAGATGCATTCATGTTCTGGAAGGGGGAAGCTTATCATGAGATCAAAGAAATGTCATTTGGAGGACATGAGTCATGCTGAGGTTGCAGAATTTAGTACTTGGAAAAGACATACTATTTTTTATATAATATTTTTTATATATATTCTGACAGGGAGAAGCTAGGTGACCTCATGCAAGTAGGTGGGGAAAACCAGATTTTAAACATTATTCTGTCACAGACACTTTTATCTAGACTCTGACAAGGAAACATCTGTGAGCATTTTAAGCAGGTATTTAGAGACTAAGTATTGTAGTAGGAATTGTTTTGTTAAAACCTGTTTTGTTTAAGAGATTTGTATGTCTTGTGATATAATAGTTCTGTATTGTACGTTTTACATATTATTATCTATTTTAGTAAAAACTCTTTTTAGAGCTTACTTGGTCTGTCTTTAATTTTCTTTCGTTTGCAAGAAAAGTATATATGGTTATAGCAGACATTAGGCATAAGCTTGAATGGCGATACCAAACTGGAAAGAGAAGTGTTTTAAATCTGAGGTCTTTATTAAAGTTTTTAAGGGTTCATTTCTGTACACCTGATTAGGTGCCCGTAGGCAAAGATATCTGGCCCCCGAAGACAGAAATATCTGAGCCTGTGTATTGGGTATGCTACCAAGAGGTTCACAGTTTGAATCCTTCCAAGACTGAAGACCAAAGGTTGATCCGAACTCACAAAACAGACAAGAGGGTTACCTTGTTCTGTTAAACTGTTCACAAGATTGCGCTTGGAGGTTGGCACTTTGGGAGTAGAGGATTGACCTGCTGAGTGGGTTTGTGACAGATTGGTTGGCAGCGGTGGCATAATTTTGGTATCACAAGCTTTTATTGTTCTGTGTCAGCTTGAGACCGTAAGCTCTCTTGCAAAGAAAGAAAAAGGCACAGTTTTATTTTAAAAGGAAACAGAACTATATCACTTGGCATACAGTCCAGTTCTTACCTGTTTTCTTTTTTTTCTCTCTAAAGTGCAACTCAGAGGTAGCAGTAGTGCGGGAAGAAGAAGATGGCTTCTGATTACAGCAGGCACACTATAGCTTACTTGAAGCAGTTGTGTGGGGACAGGGGAGTCCTGTTCGAGGTGACAGCCAAAAGCAGGACCTCATAGATGCCCTGATGGTAGCAGATACCCAGAGCAGCGAGTCACGGACCGTGACTGTAAAGGACCAAACCTCGAGTGTGGCAGGACTAGTGGCCAGTGTAGTACCCAGATCCGATGAGGAGGGCAACAGGGCCAGTGTCAGTGAAAGGCCACAGCAACAGGGGAAGGTCACCAGTATCCTGAATCCAGAGGTACTCAGGCTACAAATTGAGTTGCGCAGGATGGAGCTGGAGTTCCAGGAGAAGATGGAGCGAGAGAAGCAAGAGGTGGACCATGAGGCAGAATGAGAATGCCATGAGGCAGAGCAAGAACACCAAGAGGCAGAGAGGGAACAACGAGAGGCAGAGTGACAACAGAGGGAGGCAGACCATGAGGAGCGTGAGCACCAGTGAGCTGCAGAGGAGAAGAGAAAAATGAGAATGTCGAGACACAGACCGTGAGTAGCAGGAGTGCCAGAGGCAACACGAACTGGAGAAGATATGACTCTGACCAGCGGCACCAGAGCAGGTAAGTGGCTTGGGTTTAACTAGAACAGCAGGACTGGGTTACAAATTGAACTCCAAATTAATAGCTGAGTTTAAAGAGGGGGAGGATATAGATGCCTTTTTAAATTCTTTTGAAAAAGTCTGTATTCAGGCTAAAATTCCTAGAGAGTCTTGGGGCTTCCAGCTATCCCCGCTACTTACCGGGAAAGCTCGGGATGCATCGGGTCAAATGGACAATGAGGACAGCAATGATTACAGCAAGCTAAAAGCTGCACTGTTAAAAAAGTTTGAATTAACTGCTGAATCATACAGAGCTAAATTCCGTAAACTCAAGATAAGCCATGATATGAGCTACGAGAAGCTAGCCACGAAACAACATTAGTTTCAAAAATGTTGGTGAGCAGGGATTGAGGCAAACTCTGTTGATAAAATTGAAAATGTGATTTTATTAGAACAGTTTTATTGGGCATGCCCAGCAGAGCTAAAAACCTGTCTGGAGGACCGAGATCCCAAAAACAGTGCAAGAGGCTGCTGAACTCTCAGATTGCTGTGCCAAGAGCAGACCTGCTCTGAGAGCGAATGGGGTGGGTGTGGCAGTGCAGAAAGGGAAAAGCGTGCCTTCAGGGTGGCTAAAACCCTCACTGCCTCCACCGAAACCAGTTAGCCCCAGGTTTCAGAGAAAAGATTTCTCTGAGAGAAGAACTGAATGTTGGTTGTGTAAGGAAACTGGGCATATTGCCAGACAGTGTCCCGAAAAGGTGAGCCATACTACACAACCGGGTGCTAGAAAAGAACTGGATTGTTTATGTGTCCCTGGAAGCATGCCAGCGAACATGAGGGAACACATGTACCCAGTCATGGTGAATGGTGTACAGACACAGGGGTTAAGGGATACATGGGCATCCCTGACATTGGTGAAAGGGGATCTGGTACAGCCTGGTCAGCTTATACCCAATAAATACGTCACTCTACAGGACTTTGCGGGTGGGGAGAAAACACTTCCCCTCGCTAGTGTTTTCCTAGACTGGGGTGAAACAGGGGGGAACTGTGCAACAGGTGGCTGTAGCCAAAACATTAGCAGTGGATGTGATCCTGGGTAACAATCTCCAGCAGGGGATGGTATGTGCAGTTACCCATAGCCAAGTGGTAAGGGAAAATTGTAGTTCTCAGAACCCCACAGAAACCATTGTGGAAACCACTGAGTGGCTGGTTCCCCAGCCTGTGTCTCCTGATATGGAGATTAATGAAGAGGGGGTAGAAATTTCCCCAGTAGCAAGTAACCACACAGCTACAGAGGGTTACTCCAAAGAGGGAGGGGTGACCCCTTGTCAGAGGGTTGGGACTGACAGTGATCCTGAGGGCCCTGACGCTAGTGTTGGGACCCTAGTTTAGCAACTGAAAGGGACCTGTCCCATGCCTTGGGACTGTGTGAGGGGTTTGCAGCTGCTCAGAGGAGTGACCCTAGTTTAGAGAAGCTGAGGGCTTGGGCAGACTGAGACGGCACACAGGGAGGTGATGGCAGACGTAAGATTTATTGAGAAAATGGACTTATGTATACTCAGACAGTACAGACAGAGGGAGGGAGGCTAGGCAGGCAGCTTGTCATTCCCCAGGGATATCATGAGCAGTTGCTCAAGATTGCACATGATATTCCCTTGTCTGGTCATCTGGGAATCGTGCGCACAATGCAACAGTTGGCTCAGAATTTCTACTAGCCTAACTTCACCCAGCAGGTGAAGGAGTATTGCAGGTCTTGTCACCGATGCCAAGAAATAGGGAAGGCGGGCAAGAAAACCTAAGCTGCCCTGATTTCATTGCCCATAGTGGAGGAGCCATTCCAGAGGGTGGGAATGGATATTGTGGGGCCTTTAAATACCTCCAGCTCCTCAGGGAAGAGATTCATCCTGACTGTGGTGGATTATGCCACCCGGTACCCAGAGGCAGTTGCTCTATCCTCTCTGAGGACAGACAAAGTGGCAGATGCCTTACTTGGGATTTTCTCCCATGTTGGGTTTCTGCAGGAGGTAATCACCGATCGAGAGGGTTCCTTCATGTTGGACCTGATGAAATGTTTATGGGAGAAGTGTGGGGTGGTGCAGAGATGCATAACACCGTATCACCCAAAAGCCAAAGGACTTGTGGAATGATTCAAAGGTACCCTAAAGTGAGTGCTCTGGGTATTTGCTGAACAGCATGGGAGGGACTGGGAGAAATACCTTCCCCACCTGTTGTTTGCATACAGGGAGGTGCCCCAAGAGTCGACAGGATTTTCCCTCTTTGAACTCTTACATGGATGCCGGGTATGTGGGCCCCTAGACTTGATCAAGGAGGACTGGGAAGGCAAGCACGCCACCCAGGGAACTCCCATTGTGGATTACGTCCTTAGGTTTAGGAAAAGGCTAAAGGAGCTTATGGGGACAGCCCAGAGCAACCTAGCAGCTGCCCAACAGGAACAAAAAGTGTGGTATGACAGCAGAGCCAGAGCTCGCTCATACATGGTGGGTCAGGAAGTCATGGTCCTTATTCCGGCCTGGAAAGACAAGCTGCAAGCTGAGTGGGCAGAACCATACAAAATGGTTAGGAAGGTAAATGGCGTGAACTACATTGTGGAGTTACCTGACCAAAGACAGACAGAAAGGATGTACCATGTCAACAAGATGAAGCCATATGCAAATAGGGCTGACATGGTGTTTGCAGTGTGTAGTCATGGGGAGGGGACGGACGAAGGAAACCCCCTTCTGAACTTGCTGGAAGACAGTAAGCAGGAGTCCTCTGTGGAGGCAGTAAAATTGTCTCCCCAGCTGGCCCCAGACCAGATCCAGAAAGTAAGGGAGGTTTTAGCAGACTTTGCCCCCTTATTTAGTGCCAAGCCTGGACTAACCCCCTTAGCAATGCATGATGTGGAGACAGGGACACAGATGCCCATACAGCAGACAGCATATCGGGTGTCAGAGGCTGTCCAAAAGGACATTAGGAGGGAAGTGGAGGAGATGCTGAATTTAGGGGTAATCCAGAGATCCCACAGCCCCTGGGCCTCACCTGTAGTCCTTGTGCCTAAGCCAGATGGCTCTACTCATTTCTGTGTGGACTATCGCGGACTGAATGCAGTCACGAAGTCAGACGCCCACCCGATGCCCGAGATGGATGAACTCCTGGACAAGTTGGGAGGAGCGACCTACCCTACGACCATTGACCTGACGAAGGGGTACTGGCAGGTAGAGTTGACAGACAGAGCTAGGGAGAGGTCGGCCTTCATCACACCGATAGGCTTATTTGTGTTTAAAGTAATGCCTTTCGCAATGAAGAACGCCCCATCCACTTTCCAAAGGTTGGTGAACCAGGTGTTAAATGGTACTAAGGAATATGCTGTGGCATACCTGGATGACATTGCCATCTTTAGTACCAGCTGGTAGGAACACCTATCCCACCTTAGGGAAGTGCTGGGCAGAATACAGAGGGCCCGGGCTCACTGTCAAAGCCGAGAAGTGCCAGGTGGCCAAGGGAGAGATGGTATACCTCGGGCATGTGGTAGGCCGGGAACAGCTCTGTCCTAACCAAATAAAGATAGAGGTGATCCAGGAGTGGCCCAAACCAGAAACACAGAAGCAGGTCAAGAGTTTTCTAGGAACAGCAGGGTACTACAGAAAATTTGTACCCAATTACAGTGCCCTGGCTGCTCAGCTATCTGATCTGACAAAGAAAAGGATGGCATAGGAAATTACCTGGGGCCCAGCCTGTGAGGAAGCCTTTTACCAGATTAAAGGAGGCACTGTGCAGTGCTCCTGTTTTGACAAGTCCTGACTATAGCAAAACCTTTATAGTTCAGACTGATGCCTCAGACATGGGTATTGGGGCAGTACTGAGTCAGACATCCAGCCAAGGGACCGATCACCCAGTAGTGTACCTGAGTAGGAAGTTACTTCCCAGGGAATAGGCATACTCCATGGTGGAAAAGGAATGTCTTATAATAGTGTGGACCCTAAAGAAGTTGGAGCCATACTTATATGGGCAGCATTTTGTGGTGTCAACTGACCACAACCCCCTGGTTTGGCTGACGCAGATGGGAAAGAACAATGGCAGATTGCTAAAATGGAGTCCTGCTTTGCAAGGGTATGATATAAAAATCGTACATAGGGACGGAGTCAAAAATCAGAACTCAGATGGGATGTCTAGGGTCTATGAGGAGTGAACTGGTTTGGGATGCTCATCCCATGCAGGGGATACAGCTCCCAAATTCAGTCTAGGTGGGGAGGATTGTGACATTGACAGCCAGTTTTGAGTGTTGTATGATCATTTTTTGTAAATATAAAAATGTGTATGAACTATTTCCCATGAGAAAAGGCTGAAACAGCATGTGAGATCACACACACACTCACAGAGGTTTTAGATACCAGTTGTTACACGGCAGACCTGAAGCTAATGACAGAATAGAACAGAACTTGATCAAGGGTATCCTGTTTTATCTAAAGTTAATTACAGGCTGGAAGAGGCTTGAGTTGAGCATATCCATTCTATGACGTTAGGAGAGGAAACCAGGTTTAGAAAACTGGTGCGAAATCATAAAGATGCTTTCATGTCCTGGAAGGGGGAAGCTTATCATGAGATCAAAGAAATGTCATTTGGAGGACATGAGTCATGCTGAGGTTGCAGAATTTAGTACTTGGAAAAGACATCTTGTTTTTTATATAAATATTTGTTATATATATTCTGACAGGGAGGAGCTAGATGACCTCATGCAAGTAGGTGGGGAAAACCAGATTTTAAACATTATTCTGTTTGACTTCACAGAGACACTTTTATCTAGACTCTGACAAGAAAACATCTGTGAGCATTTTAAGCAGGTATTTAGAGACTAAGTACTGTAGTAGGAATTGCTCTGTTAAAACCTGTTTTGTTTAAGAGATTTGTATGTCTTGTGATATAATAGTTCTGTATTGTATGTTTTACATATTATTATCTATTTTGGTAAAAGCTCTTTTTTAGAGCTTACTTGGTCTGTCTTTAATTTTCTTTCGTTTGCAAGAAAAGTATATATGGTTATAGCAGACACTAGGCATAAGCTTGAATGGTGATACCAAACTGGAAAGAGAAGCATTTTAAATCTGAGGTCTTTATTAAAGTTTGTAAGGGTTCATTTCTGTACACCTGATTAGGTGCCCATAGGCAAAGATAGCTGGCCCCCGAAGACAGAAATATCTGAGCCTGTGTATTGGGTATGCTAGCAAGAAGTTCACAGTTTGAATCCCTCCAAGACTGGAGACCAAAGGTTGATCCGAACTCACAAAACAGAGTAGAGGGTTACTTTGTACTTATTAAACTGTTCACAAGACTGCGCTCAGAGGTTGGCACTTTGGGAGTAGAGGGCTGACCTGCTGAGTGGGTTTGTGACAGTGTTAAACTCGGGAATCAGAAGGGCAGAGGATTGCTTAAGCATGAAAGCCGATTGGTACCAGTCCCAATGTGGAAGATCTAGTTCACTCAATTCATAAGGAGCTTGGAGTTTGCCCCAACTCGCCTGGGAGGCTTAGTACCCCATACAAATGTTCTTACCATAGCATTCAATTTACCCATAACTTTTTTTGGAAAAAGGTAGAAGATTTTTGGGACAATGATCATTTTGACTGAGTTTACCTTACCCCATAGTAAAAGGTTAAGGCTCTCCCACCTTCTCAGGTCTTGCTCAATGCTATCGAATAGAGGAAGGTAGTTTATGTCAATCAATGAGTCCAGATTTGTTGCAATTTGCAACCCTAAATAAGTTATTTGATTCTTTACCCATTTGTTGTCAAATATTTCCTTGAAATTTTTTAGAATGAAAGGTGTAGGGTTTGGACATAACGCTTGTGATTTGTCCCAATTAACTTATAGACCTGATAAGGAAGCAAATTCTTTGAGAAGAAGTTTGAGAGCACTGTATGACTGCACTGGCTTAGAAAGAGTTAAGAGCAAATCATCAGCAAAAGCAAATTATTTATTCGTATATTTATTTATTTTAAATCCAGTTATTTCAGGATGATCGACAATAGCTCTGATCAAGGGTTCACGAGCTAAAATAAAAAGATAAGGGGATAAAGGGCATCCTTGCCTGGTTCCACAGGCCAAAGGGATTGTTTCAGATAGTACTCCATTTGAGAGAATTTGAGCCGAGGAATTTTTATATAGCAATGACACCCAAGCTTGGAAGTTACTACCGTAGCCAAAATGTTACTGAGCTAGAAACATACAGTATATTCGCAAGATAATGAATCAAATGCTTTGAATAAGTCTAAAGAAAAAGCTAAGTAGGGTTCCCTAGATGTGCTAGCTAGCCACAGTATATTTATTAACCTTCTCACACAGTCAGCTCCTGCCCTACCATGAATAAAACCCACCTGTTCCTTTCCAATAATATCACAAATAATTATTTGCATTCTAGCAGTTAATACCTTAGCCAATATTTTATAATCAAAATTCATCAGTGAAATGGGACAATAGCTATCATACAACAGAGGATCTTTATTTTTTTTTGTGAATGAGGGTGACCAGGGCTTGGGTAAGAGTTTTTGGAAGGGAATCCTGGTCCAAAGTTTCTAGTTACAGTACATATTAAGCAGGTGCTTAGATAACTTTGGATTTAGAAATTTATAAAATTCCCCTGGGAGTCCATCCAATCCTGGGGTTTTGCTATTGGGAAGGGAATCAATGGCCTGAGAAATTTCACCTATAGATAGGTCTTTACCAAGCTGCTTTTGTCTATCTTTTGATATCTTGGGGGTATTAATGCCAGCAAGAAAGCAAGATATTTTTTCAGTATCGACCTGTTTCTGGGAATAGATTTTTGAGTAAAATTCTCTGAACACCCGATTTATTTCAATACTTTTGTTAACTACTCTCCCTGTTGAGTCTCGAATACTTGGGATGATATTTTGATCTTGTAGTTTTTGAAGTCTGTGTGCAAGTCATTTCCTTGCCTTTTCTCCCGACTCCCAATATCTTTGCTTAACACGAAACAATGCATACTCTGCTTGCGTGGAAAGCATTCTGTTAATATCATACTTAACCAGTGCAATTTCATATAGGAGAGATTTGTCAATTAAGCCTGATATACTTGCACGACATTCAAGATTTTTGAGTTTAATCTGCTTAGTCTCTAGCAGTTTAGCTTTTCCTTTTTTCTGGGAAGCAGAAAAACTAATGATTCTGCCTCGGATAAATGCCTTGTAGGCTTCCCAGAGGCAGGCACAGTTAATCTCACCATTGTCATTTATTAGAAAGTACTCATTAGTTTCCTTAATAAGCCAGTCAGAGAATTCTCTATCAAGTAGGAGAAAAGTATTCATTCTCCATCTAAGCTCCTTTGGTCGTCCTGAACCCAAAACCAAATTCATGGAAAGTAAGGCATGGCATGGTCTGAGATGACTACATTATCAATCTCAGCATCAAGAATTAAATTAACTAAATCAGCTGATACACAAAATAAAAATCCAAACGACTATAAATGGAGTGTCGGTTAGAGAAAAAAGTAAAATCCCTATCATGGGGGTGGATCAACCTCCAAATAGCAGCTAGGGATAGAGAGTTTAATACATTATGCAAGGACTGACATGCGTTAAAGCGTTAAAGCGATGGCGTTAAAGAAGGCCTAGGAGGGGTTTTATTTAACAATGGATACATAACTTCATTAAAGTCACCTCCTAAAATTAAGCTGTGGGTAGATAAGTTAGAAAATATTTTGGAAATCAGATCAAAAAATCCAGATTGACCTGAGTTAGGTGCATAGGACGCATCTGGAATCGAGTGGTAGTCTGCTCAGTATGCCTTTCCTGGTAAAACTTTTAAATAAATAAATAAAATATAAATTACATAAAGTCACCTGCGTTCCATCCAGTAAGCCTGTCAGAACTTGGAATCTGCCATCAGAATTGGCCATCTGTGAAGTTTTGACAAAATTCACCCCCTTTCTGATAAGAATAGCAGTACCTCTTTTTTGCAGTTGTGAGAACTAAACTCTGCCTGGGAGACCCAGGATCTGGTGAGATTAATCGACTTAGCAACATCTAGATGAGTTTCTTGTAACATAGCAATATCTGATTTTTTTGTTGTTGAGATAAGATAGCACTTTTTTCCTTTTAATAGGGGTCTGTAAACTGTTTGCACTCCATGAAACAGTCTTATATGGGTGCATGTTTAAGTCCCCAAAGGTAAATCACAGTGTGAATAAAGATAATATATCTAGGATTGGAAGTTGTGGGGTAAGACACTTAATGATATATTATTACTTTAAAACAAACAAACAATAAAGGGCCAGATATTCAAAAGGGTTGCGCCATGCTCAATAGGGTTGCGCCTGCTCAAGTCCGAACTTGCTCCATTCTGTGATATTCAGCAGAAGGCAGTTGCGCCACTGAAAACATGCTGAGCAACAGCGCAATGCAAATGAATGCATGCTGAACTGGAGGGGGAGGAACCATGCATAAACTGCACAGCCCGATATTCAGCCGGGCTTTGCAGAGTTGGCCTGGCGCAACCCCAACCTGCGCCTGCACAACTTTGACCCCCAAAAGGATCAAGTCGAGGCCACCCACAGGTGAGCTGCCGCATTGCAGGCGCAACACAGCAGCTGCCACCTGTGGCTGGCCCTCAACCCACTCCCTGTGCCCCTCGCAGCCCGATCGCGGGCAAAGAGTAAACATCCCCCACCCCCACTGGCCCGATCGCGGCAGCAATATGTTCCCCCAACACATCCCTGGTGGTCCAGTGGACTGCTAAGCCCGTTCGCGGGCAGCAAATGTATAAACACCCCTCCTCCGAATATATCCCTGGTGGTCCAGTGGACCGATAAGCCCCTATTGCGGGCTGGAGTAGTTTAAACACAGCCCCCTCCTCCCGAATATATCTCTGGTGGTCCAGTGGACGATAAGCCCGATCATGGGCTGGGTAGTAAAACACCCCGAACATATCCTTGGTGACTTAGTGTCCCCACCCCACCCACCACGAAGCCCCACCACCCGCTCCCCGCAGCGGCAGCATCCCACCCGCCTGCCGGCCCGTCCGCCGCTAACTGACTGTCCAGTAGGACTGCCGCCCATTGGTGCAGAGCAAGAGCGACAGGGTAGTCTAGTCTCATAAGACAGTCCAGATTTGTGAATGAATGTTCATTCACAAAACTGGACTGTCTTCACTGCAGGGCTGCACACCCATTGGCTCTTGCTCTGCACCACTGGGCATGCAGCCCTACCGCCAGTCAGTCGGCTGGCGGCAGCATCCCACCCGCCTGCCGCCCTGCCGCCCACTGACTGACTGGCCGGTAGGGCTACGGGTGGGGAGCAGGGTGGTGGGGCTTCATGGTGGGTGGTGGGGGGACACTAGGTCACCAGGGATGTTCGGGGTGTGTGTTTTACTACTCCAACCTGCGATCGGGCTTATCGGTCCACTGGACCACCAGGGATATATTCGGGAGGAGGGGGGGGTGTGTGTTTAAACTACTCCAGCCTGCGATCTGGCTTATTGGTCCACTGGACCACCAGGGATATATGCGGGAGGAGGGGGCTGTTTATACATTTGCTGCCCGCGAACGGGCTTAGCAGTCCACTGGACCACCAGGGATGTGTTGGTGGGGGAACACATTGCTGCCGGCGATCGGGCCGGTGGGGGGGATGTTTTACTCTTTTGCCCGCGATCGGGCTGCAGGGGGTGTCGGTCTCTGATGGCTGCTGCCTGGCAGGGCGCCAGGCGCAAGTCCTCGGGGATCGGCGCACCTGCATGCTAATGGCATGCAAATGGGGCCATAATCAGATGCAAATGGCCCCCCGCCTTGCATGAATTATGGCCCCATTTGCATGTCACCTTTTGAATATTGGAAATTTGCGCATGGTGCAATGGTACTTGCACCACCGCAAGTTGACTGCACCACTCTGACCACTTGCGATGGCGCAAGTTCCACTGTGCCATGCACAGTGGCTGTGGCTGGGGGGTAATATTCAAAGGAGTTGCTCAAGGGCGCAACTCCTTTGAATATCGCTTTGGCCACACCCCTGCGCAACTATTTTGTGCAGCACAAGGGCTTGCTCCACAAAATAGCGCAGTTTGAATATCTGGCCCTAAAGCTATAACAGAAACAGAAACAGAATAAATATAGAATTACAGTCTAATATAAAGGTTAATAACCATAAGAACAGAGCTTTAAGCTAATAATACAAGTATTCTACAATAAACCAAGCTGCGAAACAAGGGATACTGTTATAATAACAATTATTTGATTCAAGGTCCAATCAATATCTGATTATAAAGTTAGATATCTTATGATCTGAAATGTAACAGAACTAGAAATTGAGTTAAGATAGTTAATCAAATTAACAACACCAGTAGTAGCCCACTTAGAGACAAGAAAGCAATTGGGTGTAGTCTACTGGGAAGCCAGATAAGTCCACCGAACAACAGTCCAGGGTAGCACTGACTCAGGTAGATCAACGTTATCTTTAACCTTCTCTGTAAACAAAGGTGATCCTTGCCAAAAATTTATATCAGGTGAAGATGTCCTTCATTAAATAGTTAAGAGAAGAAATAAAGGGAATTAAATTGCAATGAGAGGGACTATCAACCAAAAAAATACCAAAAAAAAACAAAACAAAACAAAAAAATATAAATATATATTGTTCTAGATATTAGTGACATATTTAGTGAAGCAAAGTTATCTGGTGCACCTCTTGGCTAAGTCCATAAGAAGGAGTAATACTGCCTTTGGCCCCATAATGACACTCCAGCATCCAGACATCTCCTTTTAAATCGCCATAAAAATAGTCCTATGAACAAATCGAAGCAATTGTCAACCCCAGTGTATTTTGTAATATTGACATGCTGTGTTGAGACCATTCACGGATTCTCACTCACACATTTGGCAATCCAGACAGCAGAGGTATGAAAAGCCTGTAAACAAGCATATTAAGCCTTCTTTGCATCAAGTGCACATATTCTAGACAGATGCCAGCACAGTAGAACCAGATAATTTGGAATAGAGAAAGAAAAAGGTTATGTTAAACATCGAGTACACACACACAAAAAAGTATGAGGGGTTAGGCATAAACAATATGGGAACTGAGTACATACCATGAATGTTTAAAACTGTCCTATCTCATTGCAATAACAAATTACTAAAATGATATATTTTTCACAACAGCATCAAAGAATAGCAACCCCCACCTGAGAGCAAGCATTTCAAGCATAGGAGACATTGATAGAGAGTGATTACATAGAAACATAGAACATAGAATTTGACGGCAGATAAGGACCACTTGGCCCACCCAGTCTGCCCATTTCCCTACCTGATGGATAAGCTGCAGATCCTAGTTAACCAGCAGCCTACTTCTTCCTACCCCCACCCCCTAGAATTGCCTTATGACTGTCCCATGCATGCTTGAATTCCACCACTGTTTTTGACTCCACAACCTCCTCTGGAAGGCCGTTCCATACATCCACAACCCTCTCTGTGAAAAAATACTTCCTTAAATTACCTCTGAGCCGCCTCTTCTATCTTCAAATTGTGCCCCTTGTTCTTGCACACCTCTTTTTTTGAAAGATGCTACCCTCTTGGACTTTGTTGATTCCCTTGAGGTACTTGAAAGTTTCTATCATGTCCCCCCTCTCCCTCCTTTCCTCGAGGCTATACATATTAAGCTCCTTAAGTCTCTCTTCATATGTCTTCCGGTGAAGACCCTGCACCATTTTAGTTGCCCTCCTCTGGACAGCTTCCATCCTGTCTATGTCTTTGCGGAGATTGGGTCTCCAGAACTGCACGCAGTACTCCAGATGTGGTCTCACCAGCTGTCTGTACAGAGGGATAATAACTTCTTGTTTTCTACTGGTGATGCCTCTCCCTATGCATCCCAGTATCCCCCAGCCCTCCTTGCTGCCCTCTCACATTGCTTGCCCACATTTAGGTCATCTGATATGACTACCCCCAGGTCCCTTCCATTTTGTTGTTGTTAGTATCTCACCCCCATTGTGTACTTCTCCCCTGGGTTTTTGTTTCCCAGGTGCATTACCTTGCACTTCTTAGCATTGAATCTAAGCTGCCATACATTTGACCATTCCTCTAACCTTGCCAAGTCCCTTCTCATCCTTTCCACCCCACCTTGTGCATCAACTCTGTTGCAGATCTTTGTGTCATCTGCAAAGAGACATACTTTTCCTTCCAGTCCCTCTGCAATGTCGCTTATAAAGACATTGAAGAGGACCGGTCCTAATACTGAACCCTGCGGGACCCCACTACTAACCCCCCTTTTTTCAGAGTGGACTCCATTTACTATTACTCTCTGTGTCCTATTCTCCAGCCAATTCTTTACCCAGGCTGTCATATTGGGATCCACTCCCAGGCTGGCTAACTTGTATATTAATCTTTTGTGTGGGACTGTGTCAAATGCCTTGCTAAAGTCTAGGTAGGCCATGTCCACAGCCCCTCCCTGATCAACTACTTTGGTCACCCAGTCAAAGAAATCTATCAGATTTGTCTGGCATGACCTTCCGCTGTGAATCCATGCTGCCTTGGGTCCTGTGCCCTCTGGCCTCTAGATACTCAACAATTCTTTCCTTCAGAAGTGATTCCATCATTTTCCTACCACTGAGGTTAAACTAACAGGTCTGTAGTTTCCTGCTTCTGCCTTGCTCCCACTTTTGTGAAGGGAATCACATCTGCCCTCCTCCAGTCCTCAGGTACCACCCCATCCTCCCATGATTTGTTAAAGAGGGTAGTCAGTGGTGTCACTAGTTCTACCTTAGTTCTTTTAGAATTCTGGATGAATCCCATCAGGCCCCATTGCTTTGTCCACCTTCAGTTTTAAGAACTCTTTCAGAACCCTTTCTTCTGTAAATGGGCTGGTATCAACTTCTGTATCCAGAGTGTTTCTACTGTTTGTTTTAGGTACCACCCCTCTTCCTTTGTAAATACTGAGCAAAAATATTTGTTTAGTATCTCTGCCTTTTCACAGTCACCCTCTGCCCACCCTCCCTCCCTTTATTAAGCCTCACTATCCCTCCCTTGGTCTTCCTTCGCTCCCTGATATGCATATAAAGGTTTTATCCCCTTCTTAACTGAGTTGGCTATCTTTTCCTCGGTTTGGGCCTTTGCTGTTCTGACTGCCTTTCCAGCTTCCTTTTGCTTTAACTGATACAGTTCTCTGTCCTGTTCCTTCTGCGATTCCTTGTACTTCCTGAATGCTTTCTTTTTCTCTTGAACCTTCACTGCCACTTCCTTTGAGAACCATAGTGGTTTCTTACCTCGTTTCGTCTTGTTTATTTGCTTTACACAAAGGCTTGTTACCTCTGTGATGGCAGTTTTTATTATTCCCCATTGTTCTTCCACCCCTCCTTCCTGCCCATTTGCTAGTGCTTTCCTTAGGCACTCACCCATTTTGGCAAAGTCAGCCCTCCTAAAATCCAGTACCTTTGTCTTTGTATGGCTTGACTCTATTGCTGTGTTTATTATGAACCATACTGTTCGATGGTCGCTAGTTCCCAGATGGCTACCCACTTCTACATCTGTGATCCTCTCTTCATCTCCATTTGAGAGAACCAGGTCTAAGATTGCTCCCTCTCGAGTGGGCTCCAATACTAGTTGTCTAAGGCATGCCCCCTGTAGGGCATCTAGAATAACCCCACTCTTAGAAGTGGCTGCTGCAACTGCACTCCAGTTAACATCTGGCATATTCAGATCACCCATCAGCAATATCTCCCCTTTATCTGCCATTCTAAGTATGCTTTCTATCATTTCCTTGTCCATTTCCTCCGTCTGAGAGAGGGGTCTGTATACAACCCCTGTGCGGATTGTGGTGCCATTTCCTGCCTCCAAATTGACCCACAGTGCTTCTTCTCCTCCCTGTTTACCCTTTTGTTCTGTTGCTTTTGATTTCTTTTCTTATGTAGAGAGCTACTCCTCCTCCTCTTTTACCCTCCCTGTCCCTCCTGTAGATAGTGTATCCTGGTATGTTTATGTCCCAGTCATGGTTCTGTGTGTACCATGTTTCTGTGACTGCCACGATATCCAGATCTTCCTCCTCCATCAAGGCCACTAATTCAGGAAGCTTGTTAACCAGACTACGGGCATTGGTACTCATTGCTCTCCATATTTTATGGCTTTTCCTTCTGTAGCGGCATCCCCCACTGACCTTTCTACCTTGGTCTTTTTCTCATTTAGTACCCTGTTTTGTAGGGGGAGGCTGGGATTTTCCTGCTGCTTATCAGTGCCTTCCCCCTTGACTAGTTTAAAGGCTTGCCAATGAAGCATTTAAACCGACTGCCCAAAAGACTTGTTCCCTTCCTGGACAGATGCAGACCATCCTGCCAGTATAGGCTGGTGTCCCTCCAGGTGGAACCCTAGTCCCCAATGAAGCCAAACCCCTGTGCTCCACACCATTTTTTCAACCATTTGTTAAACTGCATGGTGCAAAGTACCCTCGCCTCAACCATGCCACTGACAGGCAGCACCTCTGAGAAGGATACTGTGTGTGCTACTTGTCTTAAGCCCTCCCAATTCTACAAAGTCCTTCTGCACTGCTCTAATCTCATGATGAGCTAAGTCATTTGTCCCTAGATGGACAATGACGTCCAGCTCAGACTCCCGTGCAACTGTTCTCGTGATCCTAAGGATGCGCTTCCTGTCCCTCCAAGCCATGGCACCAGGCAGGCACCTTACTTCAGTTTTCCCTGCTCCCCCAGTTCTATCCCCCTAATAACTGAGTCCCCCACAGCTCCTTTAATCTGCATATGTTGAAAACTGGATCTTCAATTTAAAGGTTAGCCAAACATTGATGCATACCTCCTGGGTATAACAATATTCGATAAGGTTCAAGGTGAGAAATCTTCAACTCCTTTGCAAACGCAGCTATTTGATCCCAGCAGCACAAGGAGGTTCCTCAGGTGTAATGGCTAAATCATCCTCATATTTCCTTTAAAGTTGGAAGCAAGTAAGAGAGTAGATGATCTTGTAACACTGGAGTCCTACATATCCATTTCCTGGCCCATAAACAGCTCCATCAAGTTCCGGTTCAAGGAATGATTACTTTCTCTGCTTCGGGATCTTTTTTTGGGATTATTATGCAAATTGGCAAGCCACGGGATATTGGAAGGACGATTTAAGGGTTTGGCTTTTCTGTGTATCTCTTGACCCTCTGGAGAGTATTTGGCAGTGTGAAAAATCTTCGAAAACATGTGAGGGGTTGAAGATTTATAGATCTCTGGGGAGGGAGGTTTAATTAATTCATCAGCTAGGTTTAAGTCTGGAGGCCTGTGACTGGATCTTCAAGCTTCTGCACGAGGGTCAGGTCATGAGGACTCTGACCTGTGAAGACCTCACGCATCTTTTGAGTACTGACGGTTACTAGAGCTTGTAGTGGGGTTATGAAAGATCAACTCCTTGTAAGCTTGAATAAACCCCCACACTTCTTGTACAGAGGAGCATTTAATACGATTTCCTTTCATGTCCTGAATGATTAACACCGCAGGGTATTTGAAATAGAATTGTACGCCCATGTCCTGCAAGTGCTGCTTAGCCTCATAGAATTCCTTTCTTTTGGACACAATCCCGGCAGAAAAATCTTGAAATAAAAGTGTGCGCTCACCTTTCCATTTCAGTACTCCTCGTTCTCTAGCAAGCCTCATCACCTCTTCCTTGTCAATAAATTTTTGAAAATAAATAATTAAGGGTCTGGGTCACTGGTTCTATAGTTTGGGACCAAAAGATCTGTGGGTCCTTTGAATGTCTAGGGGCTTGGGCCACTGAAAATGTAATAAATTAGGGAGAAATTCTTGAATGAAAGTAATATTGTTTTTCCCTTCAGCCCCTTCAGGAACACCTAGAACCCTAATATTATTCCCACGGCTCCTGTTTTCTAGGTCTTCGACTTTTTGTGTCGGGAAGGATATTTGTTCCGATTGACGCTGTGTTAGCTGCTGTAAGTAGCATACTGAGGAGGTTAATTCTGTAATTTTATTGCTATTCATACCAATATGTGCTCCCATTTCCACACTTTGTTTAGACTGCATAGCCATGGATTGCATGACATCAGTTAATGCAACCTGAATTTCAGATAACATGTCTTTAAGCTGTTCAATATCTCTCTTGGTGGTGAAATTCTCACTGTGACTGATTGAGGTGTCCTTATTATGCCGCACTGTCCCAGGAGAGCAGAGTGACCGTGGCCTCCTGTTCGGCATGTTTGCCGACTGATTTATCAAATATTTAAAATAATACTGTCAGAAAAGTTCAATTAGCGATAACAGGGTAATTAGAAGGTCATCAGCTTGGAGTGTTTATTAACTCCTGATTGTTAAAATAAAGGCATAAATCACTGAATCAGCAAGGATTGCCACGGAGCTTACAGACATGCAACCATCTTTTCTAAGTGCTGGGCACACGCTCCCAACCAGCCTAAAATGTCATGGTGATTTGCATTATGGAGGTATGTGTGATGTGTTTCTATTGAAACTGGTATTTATTACCAATGCCTTTTGGGGTAACCCTTGATTCGGTGCTTCTGCACTGAGGTTCTTTGTCTTTAACTTGTTTGATTTTTTTTCTCTTTTGAGCTTCCCATCACCCAAACACACAAGACCAACATAGGGAATAAAATAATTTTCACTAATGAGTTAGACCAGTGGATCAGTAGGTGCTGACTAAGTGCAGAAGGACATGCATTGTTTGTTGCTGCAAACTGATGTATTGAAGATGGGATATACCATTACTCAAGATTACCCCCCTGTGATTTAAATAAACATCATGCAGAGATTATGTGTTGAATCTGAAGTTCTGTGTCTGGTCCATCTGTTATCCCGCAACCCCTCCACATCAGGTAAGCAGTCTAGCAGCAGAGCTTGTGCTCCTCCCTCTCTGGAGGCGGCAAGTGTCCTTTGGGATGCTTAGTCCCCCACCCACCAATCTGGCCCCGATGGTCTGGGCTTGTTCCTAAACCTGGTTTGCTGGCATTGCAGGCTGCACTCCAAGGCCAGCTGGCCATTGTCCACCTGGATGGTGGGAAAAAGTGCTCTGAGAACATCATGTCAGTGAACACCCAGTTAAAGTAGAGACCCACAAAATGGAGATGCCTACTGAGTGCCAATGTCCTTGAGCTGAACACAGCAGGTACAGAGAAATCATACTAAACAAATACCTTCATGAGGGAATACAGCTGTTACTGGAAACAAAAGCTGGGTACAGAATAGTAAAATATAATGCTTATCTAATTTGGTGAAAGAACACTTCACCAATGCCGATGCATGATTTTCCAGTGAAATTCACTTAATAAGAACAGTTTTACCCTTAAAGAGCTAGAAGCGCCAAAACAAATAGCAGACAGAAAAATTAGGTAATTTTTAAAAGTAGTCCTTTATTCCATTTTGTTTCTGAAGTATTTTCTTTTTCTGTTTGCTCATTAGATGGTCTTCTATCTAATTGTATTGGATGTCATTTGAAAAGCATTGCTTTGAAGGCAGACATTAGTTCTACTCCTCCTACTACTTCATCAGCATGACCTCACTCATCATTACATTATCATTACACCCCCTCCACCACCCTTGGTCGGCAGTGTATTATATTGAAAGTGTCACGTGACATTCAGAAACCAATCAGCCTACTTCCCCATTAGCAAGTTATCTTTTTCCACCACTAGAGGCTGCCACTGGAACCAAAATCTTCTTGACAATGTCAATCTCAGCCAATATGTTTCTTACACTACAATTATGCCTCTTACTTCAATCTCCACCTTCACGCCCCCGCTCTCTGACCTTCCTTCCTCAACACTCCACTCTGTTCCCTCCCCTCCCCCCAAGTCACCCCTACTGCACTCCCTTGGGCACATCACCTCAATTCTACCCACGATCCTTCCTCTCCTCCCACCTAACACTCTCTCTTCCTCACCCCCCTCATCCTTCCCCTTCCATTCACCCCTCACTGCTCCTCTCACACCTGCTAAACCTAGAGACCTTTCTCCAGTGCCTAAACCTCCTAGCTCCACCCCCTAGGCACCCGAATAGCAGACACAAGCAGTACACTGCACTGTCCTTACCCCTGCTACTCTTACTCCTGGCAGGTGATATACACCCAAACCCTAGCCACACAGCAACAATATGAACCTCTCCGGCACCCGCACCCCATCTCAGTCTTTCCCCTAACTCACTCCCCAAGGGTCTCTGCATATTCCACATTGACGCTAGGAGCCTTCTCCCTAAACTTGACGCCCTCTCTGTCTGGACAAGCCAATATCAACCTGACATACTCTGTATCACTGAGACATGCCTCTCCACCAAAATCTCAAACCCCCTCTCTTGCCATCCCAAACTATATCTTGTTCTGGTAGGACCACGGCAAGCGAGGCAGGGGGATACTGCTATGCATCAGACAATCCATTAAGTGCACCATCACTTTCAAAGAATCGTGCCTATCCTCCCACAAATCCTTAGTCGCTCAGCTATCCTTCTCCTCGTCCACCCCCCTTTACCTAGGGGTACTGTATACCCCGCCTAAGCCCTCACCCGACTCCCTCATCACGGCCATCTCAGCCATCTCATCGACCACCTCAAATGATGAACTCATTCTACTAGGTGACTTCAACCTAGACTGGCTCCCCCCCCCTCCACCAAACCAGCTGCCCTGAGGATCAAAGCCCTAAATCTCTCTCAGCTAATCCAGGAACCCACCCAACTAAACCACCAATCACAAAAGCACACCCTTCTGGACTGGATTCTAACCACTCACCCCCACAGGATCACCACCTCAGGAATCCTTTCTGATGCCCTAAGTGACCACTGCATTACTTACTGTATTTGTAAAATCCGTTCACCACACTCCAGTCCCAAATTCATCGTAACCCGCCTCCTACATCTCCTCGATGAATCCGCCCAACAGCGCAGCCTGTCAGATGCGAACTGGCTCCCAGTCTTTGCATCCCATGACGTTGACACCGCCCTTTCCCATTTCTGCAATATTTTCCTAAATACGTGGGACCATCATGCTCCTCTCAGGAAAGCCAGAGTAAAAAAATAACACCACCCCTGGATCACAGCCGACCTCATCACCTTGTGTCACACCAGAGACAAGGCCTGGAGGCATTACAAAACCTCCCTCACCTCCTATGACTTCCTATCCTACAAATCTCTCAGAAACAACTGCACCAAAGCAATCCATCAATCCAAGGCTCATTACTTCAAGGCTCAACTTACCATGCACCAAGCCTCCCCGGCGTCCTTCTGGAACGTGATTAAAGCTAGCCTTAGCCTCAACATCGATGGCAAATCATCTCTGACCCTGCCACTGCATCCGATCTCTTCAACTCTTTCTTCATCTCCTCTGCCCTGCCTGACTCACCTCCTCCTCCACCCGCCTCCACAAATCCCCCCCCATGCCACGGCTTTCACTTTCCACCATTCACACCCCTGGAAGTCTACACCACTCTCACCTCCCTGAACCAGTTCAAAACCAGTCCAGATGGCCTGCGTCCAAGGCTGCTCCGCATCTCCGCCCTGGCCGTAGCCACACCCCTAACTCATATACTAAACCTCTCACTCACCACAGCCTCTGTCCTCTCCACTTGGAAACTCACCAGAATCCTCCCTCTTCATAAAGGTGGCGACCCCTCCCTTCCGCGAAACTACAGACCCATCTATCTCTCTCCTCCCTTCCCTCGCCAAAATCCAAGAATCCCTCATGCTATCCAAATTGTCCCCTTTCCTCTCAACAAACAGCTCCCTCTCCCCCTTTCTATCAGGCTTCAGGAGATCTCATTCCACGACCACCACCTTATTAAGTGTAACCGACACCGTTCTCTCTGCCATGGACAAGGGGCAAACCACTACCGCCATTTTCATCGACCTGGCAAAAGCATTTGATTCAGTCTCCCATCCTCTACTGCTCCACAAATTAAGCTCCTTTGGCCTCGCCCAACCTGCCATAAACTGGTTCCACCCCTATCTCCAGAGTAGGAAACAGCAAGTACAAATAGGCGACTCCCTCTTCCCCCCACCCATCCTCTCAGGCGTCCCCCAAGGCTCCATCCTTGGCCCCATCCTCTTCTCCCTATTCATAAATTACCTCCCCTCTGCCTGTCTCTCCTCAAACATGCACCTGTACGCTGATGATACCATTATCTATGCCTCAGGCCCTTCCCATGACAGTGTACACCCAAATCTCCAAAGCGATTTCAACTGAGTACAACACTAGCTCCTGAAAAAACAGCTAAAACTTAATACTAAAAAAACAGTCTCCATGGTTTTCGGTACCAGACAAAAGCTCACCTCCCTACCCGCCCCACCTCCGATCTCCGCCTTGGACGAAGTTCCCCTCGAGTCGGTATTCACATTTAAGTACCTAGGAGTCTGGCTGGACACCAACTTCAACTTTGCCACCCATGTAGATGCCATCTGTACCAAACTCTGGCCCAAACTCACCATCCTCTACTGCCACAAAGCCAGCCTTCCCATTCCCACTCGGTGTGAACTAGTACGCAAAACCATACTACCAGTGCTGGACTATGCGAACATCATTTATGGCACAGCCCCTACCTCCTCCCTTTCTAAACCTGATGTCCTGCTCAACTCTTTCATTCAGTTTGCCACTGCTCCCCCCCCTCACTCATCACTGCCTCCTATACTCTACCCTATCCCTAATGCCACTCTCGCACAGGAGGGCCGCCCACAGTGCTTCTCTCATAGTTAAATATTGGCTTGGCTCCCTTCCCCCTACCTCTCCTCCTGCCTCTCCCAAGCCATATCCCCAGGCTACTCACTCCGCCATAGACACGCTCATACCTTCCACCTCTCACGCCCCCTCTCTGCCTCTGGGCAAGCTGCCTTTTCATACCGGCTCCCACTCCTTTGGAACAACCTCCCACCCAACCTCCAACAGGCCTCCTCTCTATCAGCATTTAAACAGCTACTCAGGCTTCTCTCCCCTACTCCCTGCCGAAGCTGCGCAGCAAATCCCTCCTCACTCGGGCCTAGTTTAACCCCCAGTTAGCCATACCAGGTAAATTATTACTCCACATACCAGCCCTAACTACCCAACCTCCCCCCTACTGTACCCTCTCTTTGCTAGACCACTTTCTGGTCAGACCACAACCACAATATGTATATACATGCACTTGTAATTATACTGCATTAGCGACTGTTTAGAAATTATATGTCATGACGTTTTCCCACTGGCTGTTCCAACAAACAATTGTTACCTCACTACCTAATACTATGAAATGTCCTTGCACTGTACTAGCCCAGCAGTAACTTGATATTTGCTTGAACGTCTGTGCCTTTCACTTTGTACCCGGGTCGCACCTGGAAACGAGTCTCGGCTCAGTGTGCCTTTCCCGGTCACCAATTTTAAATGAATAAATAAATACATCACAAGCCCTGCTTCCTGATTGGTAGCATGTGTCACAGCTTAACCAGTCAAGCAGCTGGAGATTGGCTGTTTTTATTAGTGATGTCATAGTCAGTGAGGTCACAATGCTGATGACATATAGGGAGGGATAGAGCTGACTATGTCCGTCTCAGGTACAGTGCTGTTCCACACATTACACAAAGTACTGTCACACAAAAAATCTAATTAGCAAAACAGAAACACAAAAAATACTGAACCTATAAGAAGTGAAAGCTGACTTATTCAGAAAGTTACTATTAATTCCTGATGGTACATTAGCTTTAAAAAGGCACATACATAGCGTGTTTTCTTATTTTTAGATGAACAAAATGGATGATTTAATACCTTTTATTGGATCGACAAGAGATTTGCAGAACCCAAGCTTTTGCGCTACACAGAGCCCTTCATCAGGCGCAGCAGGCAGGTTGTACAGAAAACAAGCTCCTTAGGGTAGAGAAATCTACTGGTAAATGTACTTTGACACATGGGTATAACAGTTCTTTTGATAAGGGAGTATGCAGAGACAAAAACCAAAAGAACAAAAAACAATTTTGAAAATACTTGGTGGCTGTAAATCAGATTAGTGATGTAGACTCCTCTCCTGCAATGAAATGTGGCAGCAGGAGGCCTATATGAACATACAAATCTGCCAGCAGAAACAGGCCTTATGGTCTATCAAGTTAGTCTGCTCAAATGCATAGCTAGCACCCTTATATTGCAGCTGCCCCACCCTCCTTACCCCCTGTCTCACCTTTACCCCCCAAGCCTGTCCCATGCCCTTTTAAAACTGCCCACTGTGTTACAGGATACCACCTCCTTGGGTTAGAGTGTTTCATTTCTCCACCACCCTCTCTGTGAAAAAATGCCTCCTCATCGCTCTCCAATATCTTCCATCTTCCAACCTGAGACCATGCCCTCTGGTGTCTCCTCCTCTCTTCAGCTTAGATATCCCTTCTGTGCCCATTTCGTTAATCCCCTTCAAATATTTGAAGGTCTCAATCATATCTCCCTGATCTCTCCTCTCCTCCAGGGTGTACATATTCAACCCAATCAGCCTATCATCATAGGTTTTGCGCTTCAGCCCCTGGATCATCTTAGCTGCCCTAGGCTGCACCCCCTCCAGCAATCTGTATCCTTCTTCAGAAAGGGGTGCCAGAACTGCACACAGTACTCCAAATGTGGCCTGACTAGTGACCTGTACAGCAACTAGATCACATCCCTATTTCTGGATGAGATTCCTCTCGCAATACACCCCAGCATCTTGTTGGCCCTACCTGCCACCTTCCTACACTGAGCTGAGTTGTTCATGTTACCCATTATGATCACCCCATGGTCCTCCTCCTCCTCTGTAACCTCTATCTGAACCCCTCCCAGCTGGCAGCTCCTCCCTCTGTTCCTTGCTCCAAAGTGCATAACCTTGCACTTCTTCGCATTGAAGCTCAATTGCCACTTTTCTGACCACTCCTCCAGTTTGATCAGGTCCTCCAGTAGCCCATGCCACCCCTCTGTGTCATCCACTACCACCCCTATATTGGTATAATTTGCAAACAGACTGATCTTGCTCCTAATGCCATGTGAGATATCCAATGTGAATAACCCAAACAACACCGGACCCAGGCTGAGCCCTGTAGCACCCCGCTTGTCACCGCCCTTGGGGAAGAGAGTGCCCATGTCCATGGACTGTGTGTGTGTGTGTGTGTGTGTGTGTGTGTGTGTGCGAGACACCACAAAATATAAATATATGCATAGGAAATGTATATGCCCCTGAACCATGAAGAAGACACGTCAGTTAAAATTTGTATGTAACCAAGATCTATATGTATTAGACGGCGAATACATTTAAGCTCATTTCATAAGCTTACCTTTCTTGTGTATTTTTTAAGTATCCTTTGAGAACTAGGACAGAGCGGTCAGAGATGGAGTGATTAGACTGAGAAAAATGTTGTCCCACTGGTTTTGATGCTACACTCGATGATGGGCTCTGGGAAGCCTGAAAAGCTTGTGTTTTGTAAATCTTGTGTTGGTCCAATAAAAGGTATTAAATCACTCACTTTATCTTTTTGTACAAGGACCAGTACGGCTACAAACATTTTTTTTTTTTTTTAGATGTAAAGCTTTGGGATTCCTTCCCTTTAAATAGTTCCTAAAGTAGTTATGAACCTAATTTTAAACGCTTACATAAGCCGCATCTGAAGACAGTGTTTAGATGCCTATAGATCAGTGTTACATGATGCAGTGTTTTATTTAAGGCATCTTTATTTTTATGATATCCTGTATTTCATTGCATTTGTATCTGTCTGTTAGTTTTTTTTTTTTTTTTACTTTTTATTTATAGAGTTTATACAGAGTACAATACACCATTGGAAACTGCACAGCGTTATACTCCATAAGACAAGCATTGTTAAAAAGACTTTCGAGTTTGTGAACCGGTGTAACATTTGGTACAAGATCAGAGGGAATTCCATATAGTTATTAACTAACTAGTTCAACACTTGCCATATTTCAGATGGCCATATGCTATCAATGCTCTTAACATCGAAATAGCACTTATCATAATTAACAAGAAAAACAAAGACCAGGCTAATATGCCTTTGATTGGTAAATAACTCTTAATTTTAAAAGGCTCCAAAATTAGTTCCCAGTGTGCTCCTACAGCACTTTAAAAGGGATATTTCAAACAGATATTTATATTATTATCAAAAGAAAAATTCCAAGGTTTATTTCAGCTTAACTATTTAGTATTTAATATGAGCTTTATCAGGGCAACTCAAAAAGTTCAACTATAAGGCAAAAGAAAGAGTAATAAAATAAAGCAGAGTGCTCAGTATATCCTGATCAATTAGCTTTCATAAGTAATTAAGCCCTTTAAACGAGAGCTCTGACTTCAACAACACAAAAAGGCTCCCACATTTCTTTATATTTATTTAAACAAAATATAGAAGGACTTAACCAGTTCCATATCATTTCAAGTGTCCTCCACTTCAGATTCTGAAGAAAAGTCACCCTCCTGAACAGCCCTCTCGACTTCAAGCTTTTCGAGCAGCTTCATAGCCTCTTTAGGTTCGGTGTATATGTAGGCCTTCTTCCCAACCATGACGTGGAGCCGGGACATCATCAACAGATTATTGAGAACTTCCAAGACCCTAAGGCACTTCCTAATCCCATTGAAAGCCTTTCTCTTCATGCGCGTGGAATAAGAGAGGTCTGGGAAAAATAATATTTTCGAGCCATCCACCTCGACCTTTCACTGCTGCCGAACTACACGGAGGATGCGGTCCCTCACTAGCACAGATGTGGTGATCAGCATTAGAGTTCTGGCCCCTTCCAAGGACCTCTGTCTCCGGGTGTTAATCCTATAGGCTCGCACAATTTGATCTTCTAGTTCCAGCCCAAGGGTTTCCAATAGCCAGGCATTTAAGTATTTATGCAGGTCATTCCCTTCTTTGCCCTCAGGTAACCCTAAGATTCTGACATTAGCAGCACAAGTTATATTTTCAAGGTGCTCCAGTTGGGAACAAAGTAGATTCTGTTCCTTTACACAAGTACCGGTGGTAGCTTGAGCCCGCTCGGAAGGTTTTTCAGCGTCATGTGTTGTCTCAGTAAGGCAATCCAATTTCTGCTCAACTTGTAACAGTCGGGTATTATACCTGTCCATTTTTTCGTCCATCTGCTGAATCGTTTTGGTAAGATTCAGTACCGCCTGTTGTAGGGTTTCCAAAGTGGCCGAGCCAGTCTTGCCACACGTCGCTTCAGTTGTCGAGAGGTTTACAGGGGCAGATAGGGGTCTGGAGGCCTCATCACATGGAGTAAAGAAGCTAGCTTTCAATTCTGCATTTTTCTTCCCCATTTGGGCAACTTTTAATATCGCCAAGATCCGGAAAACACCAGGAGTCCAGTAGAATAGAAAAAGTAGTCAAATTGCTCATTTAAATGTTCAAAATTTAATCAATTATAAGTGCTGTATCGGGAGCTCTCCGGGTTTGCATCTGATCAGCTAGATAGCTGGCCACACACCCCTGTCTGTTAGGTTTAATGTTGTATTGAGTCGATATAAGGTCATGGTCGATCAATAATGTATTCAAATTTTTAAAGTATCCATTTTTAGGGCACCTGTGTATGAGACACTCTTTGCAGAATTAGTGTCTCACACACAGGTAAAAGGAGCAATCTGATTGGTCAGGAACACTCTCTCTATTTATAAAATAAAAAATAAAGAGCAGGTATCAACTTTGTTATATAATTTTATAGACATGTCCTGGTTGACCACAGACATGATGGGCCAAAATGCCCTTTTCAGTCGACATATTCTATTTATTTATTTAGTTTTTGTTAACTGGGTAGGTACACTAGACAGTATAGTTGCCTATTTTCAGGTGCGACCCAGGAGATTACAATAAAGGGTATGTAGATAATAGTAGATACAAGGAAACATTATGGGAGCAAGTAGAAGTCAGACATAGTAGATTCTATAGCAAATGTTTCTACTACCAGTCATCTGTCACTCTCTAGGTATTGTGATGCGCCTCCTTTAAGCCTGGTAGGCCCTTGGCAGGGGTAAGCCAGCACAGGAGGACCAGTTTGAAGCAGGAGAGGCTCCTCTACAAGGATAGGGAAGGCCTCAGCAGGGATACACTGGCCCTGAGGAGCTGACGGACGAACTGGAAGTCTGGATGGTCCCAGATGGCAATGATGAATGAGTTGGATGGGCAGTGGGAGTAGCTGTGTGGCCCTGAATCAGAGAGGTGCCAGAGGGCCAAAGTAGGAGGTAAGACGAATGCAAATGAAAAAGATACTGCATGGTAGAAAGGTACTACACCTAGGGGCCAGGGATCGGGGTCACACGGACACCCTGTGTGGCGCATCAGTGACAGCAAAACTAAGGTACACGATCTAGGGGTAGCTCCTGACAATAAGAAGAAGCCAGGCAGGCGTTGTGATGATGCTGTCAAGAGAGTAAACACAAGGTCAAGTCCTTCCCCTGTATGAGGCCTTTGGTAGCCTACACCTGAAGTACTATGTTCATTTCTAGTCAACCCAGTGCAAAAAGGAAGGACTGGCAGTGGGCCAACAAGCTTGTTAGTGGCTTAGGGAGCAATAGCTTTGGGGAAGGAGGGATATATTCAGGGTCCCTAGTCTTAGGCTTCTGCAGCAGTGTTTGTTCATTTCTGTGGCATGAATTATTCATTATTGTGTCAGAATACAGTCCTGCCATTGGCTGAAAAATGATGTGATGTCGTTGATGACATCACATCCGGTGCATAGAAGAAGGGCTTCAGGATAAACAAGGAGGTAAAGGGAGCCAGGCATTGTGAAAAAACAGTATATTTGAATGGAAAATCATCCTATAAGTTATGAAGGAACATTTAAGCAAAACAGATGTCAAAGATTATTCAACTCAATTTTTTGTAGCCAAAACAATGAAGGAAAACAAATCAAGAGTTTTCAAATGTTATTTTAGTTATTTAAAAGCTTTGCATTAGCAGGGAAGTTATCAAACCATAATATATTCAGCCTGCCAGCAATAAAAAACACTTGTCGAAAAACATGTTAAAATGTAGATGTTTAGAATTCTCGGTATGCTGGTGTTCTATCCGCTTGTAAAATGCAGTGGAATGCTCATATTCTGTCAGTTATATGCTATATGATTCTGACTGGCTAAGATGCCCATGCACAACAGCAAGTCCGCTCCTCTACACAACAGCAATGATTGGCAACTGAAAACCATGTATGACAGCACTGAGCTGTCACTGACATTTTTTGTTTTTAATGTTCCGTCATGCAAAATATATATATATATATATATATATATATATACACATTTGCAAAAAACTCAGTTACTGCATCAGTTAGGGTTGATAGCACAGCGACAAAAGTTTGGAAACTCGATGTTAGGTTACCACCCCTAACATCTCCCATTTTCCATACACCAACAGATGTCAGGGGTGCCATGGGGTCATCAGGCCCAACTCTCACCCCATTCCATGTGTAAACAAACTGACATACTACAGTATAGGAGAATGGGGTGAGGTTGGGTCTGATACCCATGCACACCCCAATATCTGTTGGTGTGTGGAGGGTGGGTAGGGGTGGGGTGTTGGGGTAGTAACCCTAACACTGAATTTCCAAACTTTTGTTGCTGTGCTATCAACCCAACTGATCGTTAATGTAGTTTTTTGCAATTAATTTCCCTTCTTTTTGAGAAAGTGAAATGTTAGTCATATGGTATACATAGATGGGAGCACGGGCCCTACAGGCCCTGTGCTCCAGCCCACCCACGAGTCTACAGGCATAGTGCAGGAGTGTCCTGTGCCCCCAGTTTTGCATAATGAGATGCATATTTGGGAGCACAGGCCCTCTGGGCCCTGCACTCCAACCCAGCCATAAGTGTAGAGACATAATGCCTGAGGGCCCTGTGCTCCCAGTATTGCAAGTTAGTATCCATGGGTGGGAGCACAGACCCTCTGGGTCCTGCTCTCCCACCCACCTATAAGCATAGAGACATAGTGCAGGAGTGCCCTGTGGTTCCAGATCTGTATAATTGTATCCATAGGTGGGAGCACAACACTTTCGTGGAAGCACCATTGGTTTACATAGCACAGCTATCACGAAAGCAATGTGATGCTTATGCAAAAGTGATGTGGAATTTTGTGAAAGTGTCCCATGCAATGCAATGGAAATTTTGCGAAAGTATGGTATACTTTCATGTTTGGGGAAGTATGTTATGTTTTTGTGAAAGTAATGGTACTTTTGCGAAAGCATGGTTTACTTTTGCGAAAGCATGGTATACTTTCGTAAAAGTAATGGTAATTTTGCAAAAGTATGGTATGCTTTCATGAAAGCTATGGTACTTTCGCAAAACAATGGCATGCTGTTGCGAAGGCAATGGTACTTTCGCGAAAGTATGCAGTACTATTGCAGAAGTAATGCAGAATGTCGCGAAGGTACCCTTGTTCAATTTTTTTTGCAATTACTATTCTTTTTGAGAAAGTGAAATGTTGCTCATATGGTATACACAGGTGGGAGCGCAGGCCCTCTGGGTGCTGTGCTCTTACCCATCCATAACTGTGTCCTCAGGTTAGGAAAATGGAATCCATAAGTGGAAGTGTGGGCCCTTCAAGCCCTTCACTCCCACATACCCATAAGTATGTCCTCATGTTGGTCCCAGGTGACATGGTGGATGTCTTCACCTCAGAAGCAAAGGGTCATAGGTTTGATTCCTAGTGAGGATATTTCTTTCTTTCTTTCTTTCCTTCCAGGTTGTGACTTAAAATAGACAGGTCCATTGCCTAATGCACACACCCAATTACCAAAAACTAATAAATAAATAAATGTTTTTAAAATGATATCCATTGATGGGAGTGTGGGTCCTCCAGGCCCTGCACTCCCACCCACCTATAACTATCTCCTTAGGTTTGCAAAATGATATCCATTAATGGCAGTGGAGGCCCTCTGGGCCCAGCGCTCCCTCCTATCCTACCCATGAGTCTAGAGGCATAGCGTAGGAGGGCACACTGCTCCCAGTTTAGTATAAATAGTATGCAAAAGTTGAAGCGCGGGCCCTCTGGGGTCTGTGCTCCAACTTACACATAACTACAGTCACATAGGGCAAACCTAGAGACTCTCCACATATCCCTTGTAATGCTTTTTTGGCAATATTTCAGTAACCATAGCAATTGCGGGAAAGTCTTTCACAGTTGTATTCATGACCTAGCCACCTCCACCCATGCTTAGTATGAGGAGTACTCATTTGCGCTTAGCGAAAAATCCATATCTCGAACTGTTTTCAAGATATGGACGCTGAAAGGTGCTGCGGGCGTCACAGGGAGGCAGTATAGCGCAGTGGTTTAAGGCTCTGAGCTGCTAATCTGGTGATATCCAGCAGGCCAGACCTGGGTTTGAATCCCACAGCTTCCACTTGCATACTGTGTGACCCTGAGCAAGTCACTTAACTTCCCTGTGCTCCCAGGTTACTCCTGTAAAAAAGCTTTCAGCTTAGTGTGCTACTCCTGGTTAAACAACTAAATCAAAAAAATAAAAATAAAAAGTGTTATCCTATGAGAAATTTCTCAACTTTGGAATGCCATAACTATGGAACCAGTCTAAATTTTTTCAGCAAACCACCAAAAAGCACATCTGTGGTACAAGGGCTTGCCATCCTGACAATTTCAGCAAAAAAGCTCTAACCATTATTTTGCTATGAAGTGGCAAAGAATCTAGCTTTTTGGGTCTATTTACCTGTGGAACTTTGGTGAAATTCCACAAATTTCATGCAAGTCCCATTGGTTAACATGGGAGGACTAGCATGAAATTCCATGGAACTTTCGCAAAAGTGCTGTGAAAGTCTCCCATGTTAACCAATGGGATTTTCGCCGCAGTTAAAACTACTTTCGAGGTGAACATATACTTTTTCCCATAGGCTATAATGGGAAACTTTAAACTTTACTAACTTTTCAATGGGTTAATATTTTTTTCATCAAACCTTCAAAAGGCGCTTCCTTGACCCAGTTCCCATACACCCAGAACATTTTTGACCAGATGGACAAACTGTTTGGCCTGTGGAGATGAGCAAAGAATTTGCCAAAAATGGCAAAAAAGGTGTTGCTTTGCCCATTTGGGCACTCTACAGCTCCACAATCAAACATCTGATTGGAACAAAACTTGCCAGATTCAGAGATCTATGGTAGCAGGTGGCGCATGCAAAATTTCAGGGAATTCTGTTAAATGGTTGCAAAGTTATTAAAGTGCAAAATGTTGGGGGCCTTAATATAGAAGTGGCTGTACAACCCTAACTATAGCTGCACTATCGTGCAGCTATAATATATATCAATTGCAAAAAAAAAACTTCATTAATGAATCAGTCAGGATTAATAGTACACCGACAAAAGTTTGAAAATTCACTGTTAGGGTTACCAACCCCTACCACCCCATCCCCAACCCCTCATCCTCCTCATACCAACAAGCATTGGGGTGTGCGTTGGGGTCTTTGGCCTAACTCTTACCCCATTCCATGTATAAACAAGCTGAAGTGGTGCAGTAGAGGAGAATGGAGTGAGTGTTAGGCCCGATGACCCCAACGCACACCCTGATGTCTGTTGGTATGGGGAGGGTGGGGATGGAGTGGTAAGGGTTGGTAACCCTAACATTGACTTTCCAAACTTTTGTAGGTGTACTATCAACCCTAACTGATGCATTAACAGCATTTTTTGCAATGCATTTTCCTTCTTTTTGAGAAAGTGCAATGTAACTGGTATGCAGTTGTGGGAGCACGGGCCCTCTGGGCCCTGCGAACCCTTCACACTGCCCATTTTTGTATACCAATATCCACTATTTGCATATGTGGGGGCATTGGCCCTCTGGGCCCTGCGCTCCCACTTACCCATAAGTAAGGAGACATACCACGCCCCAAAAGTTATGAAAAAGAACCCTTGCAACACTAATCTGACAGTATCTCAGTAATCGTAGCAACCACAGAAAAAATCCCACTGCCGTTGTAATCATGACTTCAAAACCTGCACAGAGGCTTACTCCCCCTAAAGGTGTACAAAGGTCAGCACAGCAAAAAATCTGTATTTTGAACCATTTTCAAGATATGGGTGCCAAAAGACGCAACGGGCACTGCAGTGTTATTCTGTGGAAAATATGGTAACTATTGAACCATCATCAATTTTGTGATCAAACCTCCAAAAGGCACATCTGTGCGGCCAGGTCTTGCTACACTGCAAATTTCAGTCAAAAAAGCTCTAACCATTTTTTGCTATGAAATGGCAAAGAAACTGGCTCATCTGGGGGCTTTAATGTCATGAAATTCCTCAACTTTCACAAAAGTCCCATAGGTCAACATAGGATACTTTCACAAAACAAAAAAGTAGTGTCGCAGCACTACTAGTACTTTTACAAAACCAAAGGTAGAGTCGCAACACTACTGGTACTTTTACAAAACCAAAGGTAGAGTCGCAACACTACTGGTACTTTTACAAAACCAAAGGTAGAGTCGCAACACTACTGGTACTTTTACAAAACCAAAGGTAGAGTCGCAACACCACTGGTACTTTTACAAAACCAAAGGTAGAGTCGCACCACCACTGGTACTTTTACAAAACCAAAGGTAGAGTCGCAACACTACTGGTACTTTTACAAAACCAAAGGTAGAGTCGCAACACTACTGGTACTTTTACAAAACCAAAGGTAGAGTCGCAACACTACTGGTACTTTTTACAAAACCAAAGGTAGAGTCGAACACTACTGGTACTTTTACAAAACCAAAGGTAGAGTCGCAACACTACTGGTACTTTTACAAAACCAAAGGTAGAGTCGCAACACTACTGGTACTTTTACAAAACCAAAGATAGAGTCGCAACACTACTAGTACTTTTACAAAACCAAAGGTAGAGTCGCAACACTACTGGTACTTTTGTGAAACTAAAGGCAGTGTTGCAACACTACTGGTACTTTTGTGAAACTAAAGGTAGTGTCACAACACTACTGGTGCTTTTGCAAAGCTAAAGGTAATGTTGCAACGCTACTGGTATGTTCACAAAACTAAAAGTAGTGTTGCAACACACTACTACTGGTACTTTTGTGAAACCAAAGGTAGTGTTCCAACACCACTCACTTTCAAGATATGAGTGCCAAAAGGTGGTGTGGACACCGATATCTCAATAATGTTTTCCATAGATGCCTTTTACTGGTTTACTAAAAAAATTTACATCAGTTCCATTGTTAATGTAGTGTAATGTAACTGGTATGTGGTTGTGGGAACGCAGGCCCTCCTGGGCCCTGCGCTCCCCTAACGCTGAGACTTTTTGCGTAATGAAATGCAAATGTGAGACTGCAGGCCCTCTGGGCCTTGTGCTCCCACTTGCACATAAGTACGGTGACATAACGCAGCCCTACAGACATGAAAATTAAGCCTTGTAACACTAATTTGCCAATATCTTAGTAACCATAGCAGCTATGACAGAAATTCCACTTCAGTGGTTTTCATGATTTTGAAACCTCCATCTATGCTTAGTCCACCTACTTGGGGATTGGGCACCTTGATGTCAAGATAAAAAAAATGAGCTTGGGGGGAGGGCATCCCGGTGCCGGAAACATAATATTAATAAATTGGCACACTAGGGTGGGCTCCCAGTGTGCCACATGAGCTTTCTGGGGGGGATGCATGCTGCCAACAGGGGGATTAGGCACCCCAGTCAACAAAGAAAGTTGGCTTGGGGGGGTACATCCTATGCTGAGAGTGGGCATACTGGTGTCGGAAAACACAAACAAAAGTAAAAAAAAACAATCTGGGCACACTGGGGTGGGCTCCCAGTGTGCCACATAAGTGTTTGGAGGGTGGGGGGGGAGGCATATCAACACGGGGACTGGGCACCCCATTGTTGGTGACTGCACAAATTCGATGCAGGATCCTGCATTGCATTTTGATGCACCTTGCAACAGAACTCACTGCTACACCTGCAAATGTATTTCTAGTGTGACTGAAATTCGGGGTCCTGCAGGTGTTTTTCACATCACCAAGGAGTTCTCATGCACCTCCACTAATGTGGTGTATTGGATTCTTTGCAGGACGTGTGCAGTTATTTACATTGGAGAAACTGGTAGATGTCCTGCTGACCATTTCAGGGAACACTACAGGGCAGTCAGGAATGGAGATATTGATGAACCCATTGTATCCCACTTTATCTCCAGGGACCACAGTGTCAATGAACTTTCTGTCTGTGTCCTTCAGCAGGGCTTCTGGGATCCTGACCATAGAAAAAACGTGGAAGCCAAGCTGATCATCCGCCTTGGCTCCCAGCAGCCTTCCGGTTTAAATGATAGACTTATTTTCTACTAATATAGTTCAACCACCCCTTCTTTTCCCTAAAGTCTGTTTGTATCTGTACACATCTATTTTCTTTTTCCACAGATGTCTCCATCTACAGCTCCTTCCCCCACATTTGTCACCTTTCAGCATTCTTACTAGACCCTGCTAATTAGTCCACACCTGGGGACTTCTCTAGCTAATTCACTGCTATTATGCCTTGTCATTCGCATCATCACCTTTTGTTCTCCAGACTCTGTCTTTTTCTTGCCATTTACCTTTTCTTCTCCCAGAGCCTCCCCTTTTCCCTATATATATATATATATGTATATGTATTTCTTATTTTACCTATCTACACTAATTTTGCTTTTTCTCTTTTAGATATTTCCTGAAGAAGACCTACGGTCAAAATTTCAATTTTGAACTCTATTTTCAGCATTAATTTAATATGTAAAAAACAAAAACAAGGTGCTGCGTCAGCATGTGGTCTAAAAGCAAAACAAAATGGTTATATTAAATGCACGCTGAAAATAGAAAATAGAGTTAGAAATCTCGTTTAGGCCTTAGGTCTTCTTCAGGAAATATCTGAAAGAGAAAAAAAAAAAAAAAAAAAACACTAACTTGTTTTTTTTTTTCTCTTTTAGATATTTCCTGAAGAAGACCTAAGGTTGAAACGTAGATTTCTAACTCTATTTTCAGCGTGCATTTAATATAACCATTCATTTAATATAACCATTTTTTTTTTCAGACCACATGCTGAGGCAGCACCTTGTTTTTGTTTTTACATACACAACAAAGCTGTGTTTCCATGAAGGGGTGAGATGACATCATAGGCCACAAGAGCAAAGCTTGAGTAATGTATAGAATAATGTATGGGAAACCATACACAACAAAGCTGTGTTTCCATGAAGGATGTGACATCATAGGCCACAAGAGCAAAGCTCGAATAATATACAGAATAATATATGGACAACCATACATAACAAAGCTGTGTTTCTATGAAGGGGTGAGATGACATCCTAGACATCGAGACTGCAGCTCGTGAGGTCTCCATGGTGTCATCTCACCCCGAGATGGAACACCAGCCTTGTTGTGTATGGTTGCCCATACATTATTTTGTACAGTATACATTTGTTTTAATTCATTTACCTTCGTTTTAACTCTCTTGAGCTGTGGTCAAATAAACAGAAAACAGCAAGCTACAGGATAAGATTTTAAACATTTAATGTGATTGAAGTAATAGACGCTTGAGCTGGCAGCATTTCTAGTACTGCAGAAATTCATCTTTTAACCAACAGTTCACTTAGAGTGTTTTCACGCTTACTGATATTTTCATTATGAGGACTCTGCCGTGTAGGTAAGCATGTTAATGGACACAAGATTCTGTGCTGTTGTACCACAGTCTGACCTCATTATTGTGGTACGACAGCATCTGGAATTGTATGTATTTCCATACATAATGACATCAAACCATATATTGTAATCCTTTTCAAGAAGATTTGCTGGCACCCAGCTGCTATATTTAACAAGTTTCTGCTATTTATATTAATTGACATCAAGAGCAGAGTGTAACATGTCTGAAACTGCTCCTTGGTAAGGGAGGGTGTGGTGGTATTTCATTGTTGACTTGAATGATGTCATCACCTGGTGACTCATAGGCATGGCTTTAGCAGGTGGTGTCAGTAGAAAGGCTGCTGTATTGGAACCCTGAAACCACGTGTGCAGGAATTTGGATTGTCGGGAGTGGTTCTGGAAAGATGAGAGCCCATATTAGATTTCAGCTGTTCGGGTCCCAATTTAGTGAGTTATTTGTAAGTTTCACTCACTAAAACATTACCCATTGTGATGCACCATTTTGTTTACAAGGCTGGTGGTGGGGGATGCGGGTGGGATGTACCATCTCGCTTACGGGGTGAATGATGGGGATGGGGGGAGGTTGGGTTGTACCTTCTTGTTTACAGTGTTGGTGATGGATATGGGCTGCACCTTTTGTTTACAGGGTTGGTGGTGGGGATGGAGGGAGTGGGTTGTACCATCTCGTTTACAGGGATAGGTACGGATAGGGATGGGGTTATTTATTTATTTTTTATTTTTTACTGAGTTAGCCAGTTAAAATCAGAATAAAGTTGACAGTGATGAGTCTTTTTATTAGCCGTCAGAGCAAAGCAGCCTTACTTGTTATACAGAGTGCATATTCAAGTCACTACCTTAACCGAAGCAGGGGCCATAACAGCTGCTCCAGAATCTAGGGCTGAAATCAAATGATGGCGAACAATAGACATTTGGGTTGTACCATCTTGTTTACAGAATTTTTGGTGGGGTTTGGGGGGAGGGATCCCAGGGGACAGCAGCAGGTGAGACAGACAATAAAATCACACAATACAATCATGATATCCAAGTGCTTTACTGATTTCTAATTAAAAGGGTGGGTCTAGTCAGCAGAAAAATAAACAAAAATTACAGTTGGCAGCAGCAGAACTCTGTTGAACTACTGTATATTAAAGGGATATAATGTATGGTAGAATGCTGTTAACCTTAGGAAATCATCATTTCCTAAGGTTGTTAACCTATCGATGTGACATAGATATGTTGTTAACCTATCGATCCTCACGTCACAGCCGATAGGTTAACTGTCAGCAGTAGTCTTAAGCATGTGCACGCTTTTTTCGATGGGGAACCGGCGGATGCAAGTGATTGGGAAGGACTGAAGGGGCCATGGCGGTGACTTTTGAAAAGCGTAAGCCGTTTACTTTTTAAGTGGGACCATACACTATAAAAAATAATGTATGGTCCCTCTATCGGCAACCGGTCAATTTTAACCATCTCGAGGTTGCCATGGCGACGTAAACCTCTCGAGCTTCGCTCTTGAGGTTTACATGGTCGCTCTGGCAACCTCTTGACTGTTAACTGACCAGTTAACGATAGAGGACCATACATTATCCTCTATGCTGTCAACCTTTTTTGCATCATATTATTTCTAGTTGAAAACCTATATCTTATGATTGCTTACCTTCCTTAAAACTCACCTCCTCTGAGGAGGGAGGGTGGCTGCCTCCGCTTCAGCGCTGCCCCCTGGTGACCACCAGTGGTAGCACAGCAGAAGTCAGAGTGAGTGGATGGATGTCATCCGGGCTTGCAGTCAGTATGCCACCGTGTGCTCTCCGCATAAGCCCTATGCATGCCCACGTCAAGAAGGTGGGGAGAAAAAACTTGGAAAATGAGCCCGTGGCAGCCGATGGATCATGGTACACCTGGGTCCCTGCACCACCAGAGACGTCTTCTAATAAAACAGGAAATGTGGGGTAAATCCCCCTACCTCCATCCCTGCCTAGGGGGCTAATCCAAGCCTCCATGGATGGTAGAGGTGCCAGCTTGTTAGGGGTGTTGGAGGTGCCTTGGGAGTTCTCGAGGGAGACTCATGCCGTTGTAATAAAGGGAGAAGAGTTAAATGAAATGAGACAAAACTTGAATTTTTCTCACACTTCATCACTGAGGTATTTACATGAAAACTGGAGTTCTTCCCCATACATTTTGTTTTGCAGCTGAGACTTATTCAGGAGATGAAATCATCCTTGACTCATAATATGTCCTGCTTGTGACATTACAGTCATTTGCACAGCAACAGACTGTGATTTCACCAGCAGAGAATTATACACCTCAGCTGTAAATAGACAAACATGAAGGGGAAGAGTTCCTATTATAAGTTTATGGGTCTAGTTGGAGGGCCTGTTATAGATATCAGAATGTTGCCTCACGTGTTCTTAGGATGAGAAGACTGTGAACCAAAGGTAAGCACTTTTGTCATCCTAAGGATACAAGAGGCAACACTTTTAGATCCACAAGAGGCACGTCAAATGGACCCATAATATTATTATAGACGTGGTAACTTTTTCTTTAAATTACTTTTTTTCTTCTCAGCGTTGACAGTGTGAAGCCTGATCTTCTTTGAGAATCATGTTGAATCCCTTCACAAGAAACTGCATCCTAAACTAGGGGCCCTCTATCATAACAAAGGCTGCATGTCAACCCCGGTCAGGCGTGAACTCGTACAAAAAATGATACTCCCGATATTTGACTACGGGGATGTGGTCTATGGCGCAGCCTCACCATCAACTCTGGCCAGCCTGGACACACTCTTTCATTCCTTCTGCCGTTTCATACTGGAATGCCCAATACTGACACACCACTGTGACCTATACAGCTCCCTGGCCCTTCCCTTACTCTCGGCCCACAGACTAATCCACTGCTTTAGAGTTGCTGCTAAATACTGGTTCCATACCCTTCCTCCCTACCTGGATTCTACCTTAACATCTCAACCCCCATCGGCTTACTCGCTACGTCACTTGGATACCAGGCTTTCCAAATCCCTCTTGTCAGTGCCTCTATGGGTCAGGCGCTTAGATACCGATTGCAAAACTCTGGAATGACCTCCCAGCAGATATCCGCCACTCCTCCAATCATAGACACCTCAACACCCGCCTCCTCGAACATTTCCTTACGGTCTGCTCTTGCTCCCGGCCTACACAATAGTAGGCCCCAAGTCCTGTTGGTCTACTCCACCATGTTGATAACAATTTAAGCACTGGCACGGTGCACACTGGGTTCGCACCCTTCATTTGTCCCTCTCTAAATTCTGTAAACCTGTAGTGGAGTTAAATTTTCAGTACTATGTAATGGTTATTTCACTGTGCTTGTTATAGATTTATATAGAAGTTGCATGTCTGCCCTAGCTACCTATTGTATAGTCTCTCATAAAGTGCCTCCTCTATTGTACAGAGCATATGTGTATTGCTGTCCTTCACCTATGTCCCTTCCCCTGTTCTCCCCAGGTCGCATCTGGAAACGAGTGGTTATCCACTCAGTATGCCTGCCTGGTTAAACTCTTAAATAAATAAATATCTCTTTCATCAGGCACCACCTATGGAACTATAGACATCAGGCACTAGGACCACACGGAAACGTTTTGCAAGCAGCCCACCAGGGGCCACCCATCCTATGTCAGCTCTTCCTTTATAAACATGGGTTGCCCCTTCCCTCCTCATTTCTTTTCCCTTCGCCGACCATACTCGTTGGACCCTGCCACAGAAATGCCATTGCTTAAATAAGAGTACCTCACGTGCAACTGAAAGGAAGTGCTGTGATTGGTTGGGATCATCACATGACACATGACACTTCCGCAATATATAATTTCATGTAAATGCCCTTAGTAATGAAAGCCTGAATGGCCTGAAATGCAATTTCTTTTGAGTATTGTGTAGCTGAGTTCTGCCGACACCAACAATGATTTATTTATATATTTTCTAGCTGCTGATCAGATATCCTCTTTAAGAAATTAGACTCCCTGAAGTTCTACCTACGAAGGGTTCCAAGTACAAAGTGTCTTTTTTTTTTAAATTTTATTCTGGCACAGCAACAATAACAGCAAAAAACATACTGTTGAGGAATGCAGACTGGGGCTTCAATTTTTCTGAGTTTGTTCAACGACATCATTGAACGAATGAGGAAACATTCTGACAGTTATTCTGCATTCTTCAGCAGTGGTTATAACTTATAATGTATGTGTTCATCATTTGTTGGCGATGTCTACCTTTCTGCCATCCAAAAATGCAGAAAATTGATTTGTTCAAGAAACACGTCCCCAGTGATGTACCCAGAGCAATCATTGTGACATGCCCAGGTAAGCAGAACTACTTGGTGATGTGTTCAGGTGAGTCAGTACTGATTTAGGATCACAATGATTCTAACCTGTGTTTATGGTCTAAATACATTATTAAGAAAAACAAAACCAGCACCAAAGATTAGGTGAAAAATAGGCTTTATTTAAGGACTGCCAAAACAGCTCTAACAGAGACAAGACCTTGACCGGTTTCGCTCAACAGGACATTATTAGCATATATTTTTTGCTTAATAAAATTCCACAGCTGGAAGTTAATGGTGTTCCACCCTGTCTTACATAGCAGTTTTCAAAGCAGAATACCATTTTCATCGCATTGCTATTCTGGTTGGAATACCACTTTTTCACATGGTCACTCCCCAGTTTGATCAGTAGCATAGCTCTTTTGGATAGGTGGTATACCAGGTTCAGTAACCAGCTGGAATACCAGTTCTGGTTTTTGGAATTCTGCTTCCCACGCCAAACTGTTTTCTTAATTTCTATTCTGAATCCCATTGTCAAATACCCAAAAATCTCTTTCAGACAGTGGGCACCCAATCCCAGTGTCAGATGCTGCTACAATTCCTTCTCCCAAACCTCTTTCCAACAGTGAATGTCCAAACCCAGTGTTGGGTGCTGCTACAACACCTCCCCCAAACCCCTTCCCAACAACGAGTGTCCAATCCCAGTGTCAGGGTGCTGCTAAAACCCCTCTCTGCAAACACCTTCCCAATTGTTTAACCAGGAGTGGTACACTAAACTGAAAGCTTGTTTACAGGTGCAACTTGGCAGCACAGGGAAGGTAAGTGACTTGCTCAGGGTCACACAGTATGCAAGTGGGGGCTGTGGGATTCAAACCCAAGTCTCTAGATTTGCAGCTCAGAGTCTTAAACCACTGTGCTATACTGCCTTCCCAACAGTGGATGCCCAATTCCGCTGTTTGGAGCAGCTAAATCCCTTCCCCCAAACCCCTTCCCAACAGTGGGTGCCCAATTCTGGTGTCTGGGGCTGCTTCAACTCCTCTCCTAAACACCTTCCCGACAGTGGGTGCCTAATCCCGGTGTCAGGGGCTACTACAGCCCCTCCCTTGAACACCTTCCTGATAGTGGGTGCCCATTCTCAGTGTCAGATGCTGCTACAACCCCTCTCGCCAAACACCTTACCAACAGGTGCCCAGTCCCAGTGTTGGGTGCTGCTACAGTCACTCTCCTCAAACCTCTTCCTGACAGTGGGTGCCCAATACCAGTGGTGGGTGCTGCTACAACCCCTCTCCCCAAACACCTTCCTGACAGTGGGGGCTGAATCCCATTGGTGGGGTGCTGCTACAACTCGTATCCCCAAATACCTTCCTGATAGTAGGTTCTCAATTCTGGTGTTGAGTGCTGTTTATAACACTGCTGAACATGTTTCAAAAGAAGTCCCACATTTTTACTCACCCTTCAGAACCCATGCCACCGTCCTTCCTGCCATAGCCACCCCAGTGCATGCAAACCACTGGGATCCCATGGTGGATGACTGGCACAGCCCTCCCTCCATTTTGGCCAGCTGCTGTCTTCTGTGTCCTCTGCCAATCATGAATCTGTGCAAACATAAATAAAAACAACACCCCACCCTCACCTACCCTTTAGCAGCCATGCCACCCTCTCCCCATGGCCACTCCAGTACATACAAATTATTGAGCTCTCACAGTGGGGGACCGGCAGAGTCCTCGTTCCACCTTGGCTGTCCAGCTTCTTCTGCATCCCTGACTCCTGTCAATCACGAACCTGTAAAGAAAGAAACAATAGAGCAACTCCACACCCTCACCCACCCTCTAGCAACCAGGACACCCTCTAGCACCTATGTCACCCTCATTCTTGTCACACCCATCTTAAAACAATCCCCCCATCCTCATTCACCCTCTTCTCCTGCACCCAAAATAAAAACAAATCGCCACCCTTGCCCACCCATACCACACTCTTTGCCTTTGCACCCATCTTAAAGCAATCCCTCCACCCTCAGCCACACTCTAGCACCCATGCCACTCTCCTCCCCTGCCCCATAATAAAAACAAACCTCCACTCTCACTCCCATGCCATCCTCCTCCCCTTTGCACCTACATTAGAATAATCCTCTCCACCCTCAGCCACACTCTAGCACCCATGCCACTCTCCTCCCCTGCCCCATAATAAAAACAAACCTCCACTCTCACCCCCATGCCATCCTCCTCCCCTTTGCACCTATCATAAAATAATCCTCTCCACCCTCAGCCACACTCTAGCACTCATGCCACTCTCCTCCCCTGCACCCATAATAAAAACAACACCCCCTGGCTGGCCCACCAGTGCAGCGGTAGGGCTACCCCCATGACGCTGATGCCCTGTGTTTGGAAACGGTCCTGAGGAGCCAGAGGGCCAGCCGGGGCGGGGTGAATTGAGCATCCTAGGGACCACTTTCCTCCTCCTCTGGGGGGGGAGCATCTGGTGCATGATCGGGGAGGTGTTCCAGTCGAAAATGCTTCGGCGCACCATGTCATTGAATGCCACGCCTCCCTGGGAAGAAGCAACCAAACATGCTGGCCCCATTAATGACACCCCGCTCCACCGGTCCTGCTGTGCCTGCCTGTGACACTTGGTGATCGAGTACAGTACTCCATCAGGTACGGCCCGGTCATGTGGCCCCACCTTGGGGCTAAGCCAGGGAGAAACACCAGCAGTTGGGGGTCTGCTGGGAACTGATGCTGATCTCCAAGGGGGCACGTCTGCTTGGAAGCCCTGCCGGGGGGGGGGGCAAGCCTGGTAGGACCACCACTGAGGTAAGTCCCAGGAGGTGAGTGAAGGCTGGGGGAGCGAGGGCTCAGCTAACGGGGATCTGTAACCAAAAAGAATAATTAAAAAAAAAAAACCACCCTCGCCTACCCATGCCATCTTCCTTCCCTTTGCGCTGATCTAAAAACAGTTCCCCCACCCTCAGTCACAGTCTAGCACCCAAGCCACCATCCTCCCCTGCACCCATAATAAAAACAAATCCCCAACCCATGCCACCCCAATACATGCAATAATAAGGGTCCCACTGTGAAGGATGGACACAGCTCCCCCTCCACCTCAGCTGGTCTTCTGCTCCACTGATCACCAACTAAAACAACAAACATGTTGAAAAGAAACCTTAAGTTTATAAAAAATCCTACTGTTCTTGCCCAGGGACTTTTTTTTCAGTAGAAAAAGGTTACATTTGGTGCTCCTAAAAATGTGCTTTGGGGCTAAATTCAAACACCACACTTTAGTGGTCATCAAGGAGTGATAAGCACCCCAACCCTCAAATATGGTGAAATAAAATTTAAAAATAAAAACATAATGGGTGATTCAACCCTCCCCCCAATTCTTAGTCCTAAAAAATGTGAACTGCGTATGCATAGGGACGTACACTTTTTTAATTTGTTTTTTTTATCACATATAACTTTAACAATTTCTTAACTTTTTAAGCCCAGAATTTGAGGCTAGGCTACTTACCAACTCCCTTAAAACCACCAAAGTGGCAACTTTCACACCTACCCAATGAGTATTTTGCTTCTTGTGGGGCCCACCCTTTGCCCACCACATCTCCAGCTTTATGTAGGGCCTGCTGGTCCCAGAGCAAACCAAGCTACAGGTCTGGTGCCCTACATGATGGGTTTGCTTCTTCATGCCCCTGACAGGTCTGTGGCTTTGTGTAGGGGCTGCAGGGCCCTGTGCAAATCAATTTACAGGTCTGGCATGGTACTTGGTGGGTTTGCTGCTTCATGCCCCCCAGGGCCCTGCACAAAGCAAACTACCTATCTAGTGCTGTGATCAACGGGTATTACTCATCTGTTGCTTCCCCCGGCCTGCTAGACCCCATGAGAAGCAAGTTACACCTCATCTGCTGCTTATGCCTTGCTCGAAGCAAGCCAGGACTCAACTACTACTTCCAGGCCATGCATGAAACAATCTCTGGCTCTATACTTTCTCAAAAAGTCAGTTAATTTATTGTAGGAATCATGTTAATGAAAACATTAGGGTTCCAAAGCCACAAAAATCAGGAAATGTGGTGATAGGGTTTTTAACCCGAATACCCCCTTTCCACCCCTTTGTGATCCAAGGCCAAGCTATAGGGCCACTTACCCTCTGGGTCTCCTGCTTCAAGCTAAAGGTCTGGGGCAATGCACCATGTGCCCAGAGCTGTGTACGATGGGTGTAAGCTACAGGTCTGGGGCTGTGCCACATGGGCCTGTTGCTTGATACAGGGCCCAGCATGAAGCCAGATACACATCCAGGGCCATGCCCCAAGGGTCTGCTGCTTCATGTGGGACCTGTAGGGCCCTGCGTGAAGCATGGTACTTGGGGCCGTGCTGCATCAGTCTTCTACTGCACATAGAGCAATCAGGTCCCTGAGGGAGCCAAGCTACACATCCCGGGCTGTGCCCTACAGGTCAGCTACTTCATGTTGGTCCCCCAGGGCCCTGCATAAAGCAAGCCACAGGTCAGGGGTTGTGCCCCATAGGTCTGCTGTCTTGCTTATGGCCCACAGGTTTGGCATTGTGCACCATGGATCTTCTCCTTTGACTCTGCAAAGCAAGGTACATGTCTGGGGCCATGCCCAACAAGTCTGTTTCTTTGCATATGGTCCTATGTCAAATAAGACACCTATGGCCAGCCTCTCGGTGCAGTGGTAGGGCTACCACTTTTGATGCTGGTGACCTGAGTTTGAGAACAAGCTTGGGTCGCTGGGGGCCAGCCGGGAGAAGGAGGAGGATTGAGTTTCGCAGAGGACACTTTTCTCCTCCAAGAAGGAAGGGAGGGAGGGCAGCCAGCTCCACTGCTATACTGTCACCTGGGTGACCACAGGGAACAGTGTACTTGGGAGTGGTGTGTGGGTGGAGGGACATTGACTAGTAGATGGGATTGTGTCTTGCAAAGCTCTGTGCATGCTGTTTATACAACTAGGCTCTTTCCATTTCTCACATGTCAGGCTGCTCCTAAGGAACACACCCGAGGCTAACGTGTCACACCCAACCTTATTTTTCAGCGCATTCATTATGAGACCCAGTTGGCTCTAATATGGAAAACAAGCTTTCTAAGAACAACAAGGAACAAGTTCCTTTCCTCGATTGCCTGTATGGCTCGGCTCAAATTAAGGATTTCTGTTGCTTGCATGGCTGCCAGCCTAATCCTTCTAATAATGAGTCTCCTTTGATGACCCTTCGTGCCAGGGTTTTGAAGTGAGCTCTTAATGAATTACACATGTGAAATGCACAAGGGCTAAACAACTGCAGGAACCTGCTGCAGTCTGGTTAGGATCCTTCACTGGCACTCTTCACACTTACTGGAATGGACTGTTGCTGACAACCCAGTGTGAAATGGTCAATGGCTGTGGTTTATGCTATCTAGACTGAGTCTGCAGCTGCTGAGAGAATATGGTGGTTGTGATATGGGAGGCATTTCCTTTAAAAAAAATATATATATTTTTTATTGTATTCAAAATACACAAAAGCACATACTGGGGGGTGGGCATTTCTAGTATATGTGTAGACATTGTGTTATGAGAGACCCCACCGTTCAAGATTGGTTTATTTATTTATTTTTTAATTTCATTCACATAGGAAGGAGTCATGAGGCAGACTCAAACCTAGCGGCCCACCTAATACATCACCCTGTCCTAGTGACAGTTGCATTCCAAAGTTATTTCATCTATTCTGGCTGTGCACAATGTGCTATTACGGTGTTGAGGGCAAAACACTGAACATAGGCAAATCAAGGTTAGACAATTACGTGTGTGTGTGTGTGTGTGTGTGTGTGTGTGTGTGTGGTAATTTAAGGTTACAGACTGTTGAAAAGTAAGACTATAGGGGACAAATAAGCAATAAGCTATAACTGAGTGTGCATTAAGTAAGGAGTAACCCATGACAGGGTTTATGGAGAATTAATGCACAGCCTGGGTGTGTTGTGAGGCATGTGGCTGCAGACTGAGGGCCTTTAACCACCCATTAAGTGCATTCATTCTCTATAAACCCAAGCCCTGGGTACATTTTCCCTGAAATAGTTCTTCTGTCTGCTGGAACCACGTGCTTTCTGTTTTGGCATTTGCTTAAATGTCCTCTATATGATTTCTTTGTTTCAGTTTGTGATTTCGGAACTGGGAGAGTCTAAAAATCCTCTCTTAATGCTGCGCTGTCTCTGAATTTTGGGAAATCATTTACAACGCAGCATATGGTGATCGTTGCTAGTAGCTGCTAAGCTGGTACAGGTAACACTGAGTCAGGGGAGCATTGCAGTGGAAAAAAATGGCTACCAAATAGTTTTCTGAAACTGTGGCCTGGTGCATTGATAACTGTAGTAAGGCTGTCACCAGGTAGAATTGCTGACTGTTGTAATCGAGAATTAATGCAGTCACCTGTTGTGCTTTAGCCAATGATCTTTTTAGTTGCTTTCTAACCATTTTATAAAGGATTTTGATGCATGCCTCATGGGAGTGAGGCACAAGACCAAAAGCTGAGTGTCCTTATGCCCCTGGGAAGTGCATTCATATCCTTCGATGCACACCCTGGAGTGGCTTATTGCACTCATAAAATGGCTTGCTGTGCATATATATTATATGTAAAGTGAAATAGTTTTAATCAGATTTTTTTTTTACTAACAGTCATTTGTTTAAGTACAATTTAAATGGCAAAATGATGCGTATGAAATAGTCCCTGATTTTGTAGGTACTGTAATGAGGCTTGTTTGTCCTAGTAATGAGATCCGGCACCTGACCATGCATCTCTAGCTTTTTAATACACAGTCATATGATGTCTGCAGCCAGTTAGGTTTAAAGGATTTTTCCTTGCCATTTTATAAAGGACTGTGTGTCCTGCTGTGCATTCCGCACTGAGAAAAGGAAATCCTCTGGGAATCCCAGGCCCAGCAGATCTGCCTGTTAACTTCCAACCAGGTGCACCATTTCCGTTAACTCAATTCTTCTGAGCCGCCATTTTGTATCAAGGTTGAGCACTGGCAGGCTGGACTTCTAAAAGCACTGCTGGAGAAAACAGAAATGTGACCATAATTACCCCCCCCCCATATCCATATGCCCAATAAACCCATTGCCCTTACTCTGGCAGCTGCTACTGACGAAATGTGTAAATGTGCTGTAACTACCTTCCTCTTCAATGAATACTGTGTAATTGTATACTGTCTTTGTATTAATGTGCTATGTCTTGCACTGGTTCACCTTTATGTATTTGCACTGTTTCTTTTGTAACTAATTCCAGGTCGCCGCTGAAAAAGGGACATTCGGGGCCCAGTGGGCTTACCCGGTTAGCAAAATTTTATAAATAAATAAATAAATGCTGCTATTCAAGAAAATAATACTATAATGGGGTTTTTGATCTTTGGAAAGTTTACTTCATGTGGTTTGGTACCTTGTTTTCATGAGGGTCAAGCACACATAAAAGCAACCTAGCAGAGATCATATAGGCAAAAAATTCCCTGATTAAGTGATTACATAGAGAATAATGCTTGTGTAGGTGTGTTATGAGGTTTTCTGCACACCCAAGGTGTGCATTTAATCCATAAATGTTTATGAGATTATCACACACCTGGGGTGCGCGAAAAATCCTCATGACAGAAACCTTGCACAGGTATTATTTTGTATAATAACTGGTGCAAGTTTTCAAATCAGTGTATGGAGCCAGTGTATTTTTTGTTGTTGATAGCTGTGATGGTGTGAGGATGAAAATGTCGCAATAACCTGGTGACAGTATCAAAGGGGAGGCAGTCAGCCTCATTGCCCAACAGATCCCCATGAATCACTAACCACACCACACAGGTCCTTGGGATAACAAGGCCGCAGCTTTACTCAACATTTGTTTAAACATACTATACAGTACCAATATACACAAAATGAGGGCCCCTGGGGCAGCAATGCATGTCCAAGCCCGGCTAAATACTTAGCTGTCCCACTGTCACACGAAACTCTGGTCTTCAGGTCGGACAAACCCATCCAGGGCTGTGTCTTCCCTTTGTACAGTTCCCCACCCAGATTTGGGGATTCCAGTACCTTCCATGAAGAGCATGCCCACCCAACATGGTCCTGGAATCCCCATGTTCCATCGGACATCCTCACCTGAGACAGCTCCCCCGGAAGGAATGCATACTTGCCCCAGAGTTAAACACCCATCTTGGCTGTCACTTGCCCTTGTCTGACTCCAATTTTGTCTGCCAGGAAGGTCTCCTAATTTCCACTCCAAGACACACTTTACAGGAACCATCAGCTGCAACAAGCAAGCAAACACCAAACCTCAAGCACACTGACCTGTAGCGGGGATGGAAACAGACATCCGGGGGTGTTGGATTAAAGAGGCTGAGGACCTCTCTGACCTTGTCTAAAGTAGAGGCAGAGGCCCTTCCCCATGGGCGTGACCAAGCTGGTTCCTCCAGGCAAACCCTTGCCCGATTGGACCAGCCCAGTGTTGCTGCTGGTCTGATGGTCATCTGCCTCCATCCGTTGTGGGACTGTGGGCAAAACTGCCCCCAGTGAAAGGCCAAGGGGGTGTCTGTCCTTGGAGGCAAAATACTTCCTCAGACATCTATCTAATGGGCTGTGCTCAGGATGCGAACCCAGGCCATGGGCATCGTGTGCAGCAGCACTGACACTGTACTGATGGTCCTGAGTTTGTCTTTTTGAAGCTGAGCAATATACACCCCCATTTAAAGCGATGTTGTCAACTCTTTTTGCATCATATTATTTCTGGTTGAAAACCCACAGTTTATGATTGCTTGATTTTGCTGGGTGTTTTATCTGCTTCTTTTCTTAGTAGAACTGAAATGCACAGTAATGGTGTAATTATACCCAACCTTGTTTTGTTTTAAATCCTTTATCTACTCTTATTTCAGGCTGCATGACAGGCTGTGCTGGTCATGTTGCTGCGTGACAACTCACCCTGGACTCTTAGCTCCAGCGTGAATCCACACCCTGCACAATTTGTCCCCAGACAATTCACCCCCAGCGTAAATATTATAAACTCATCCGGGGACGAACTGTGCAGGTTGATGATTCACACTGGAGGTAAGAGTCTGGGGTGAGATGCGCACAGCAAGATGACCAGGACAACTTAACATGTTCCCCCTTATTTCGTACATCCTAAACATAAGAAACACCCCCAAACAGTGTAGCCACTCATGATGCAGTAGTCTCCTCTACTCCCTCTGCATCTTGAGTGGCTAGAATGTGTGGGGGTGTTCTCAAGTCCAGCAAAGATGTAGTGAGAGTTGATCAAAGAATGTAAACAAATCTGTTTTTGTGTGGTAACACCAGTGTGGTTGGCAGTCTATTTTTCACTTTGGAAAAATTAAAAAAGGAATCAGAATCAGAAACAAACAACCAGTTACATCAGCAGTCTTTACAGAATGTAAGCAATCGTAAAATGTGTTTTTTAAACTAGGGACAATTTGAGGCGTAAGGGAGTTGACAGTGCCCCTTTAAGGAATTTCCAGTTAATTTCATGCACAGATTTTCAATATGCACAAACATTCTTCCCCGAATCCTTCTTTTGCATAACCTAGATTTCAATGATGTTTTCTCATTGAAAAAAAGTAAATCGGCATTCATTTGCCACAATGTTCAGAACTGCAAAATTGATAAACGTTTGCTACACAGTGATTCACGGATATGTTTTATTTATTCAAAGCAGGTAAAAATTATTGCTGCTATTGACCTCACTGGCTGAGTTCAAGCTCATCTCCCTTATAGCAGCTATGTGTGTTATATCAACACTGTATATACTGAACACACTTCTATTCACCTTCGGTTCCCCATATCCTTCTTAACCCATGGTACCTTGAAGAAGAGGATATTCAGTTATCACAGTAGAGTCGCAATAGACAGGGGGAGAGATTGGATTGCTGGTATCTTTGGGGCAGCATCATGAGTGCATCTATATAGTAGTAAGAACTAGGAGGATCTGCAAATTAGAGCACTGTCCATCAAGGGTGCGGTAGTGGGTTGGACATTTGCAAATCCAAACATACGTTTAAGCAGTAATACATGACACACGGTGTGGTATATTATGAGATATTGCCACGTGTTAAGTGAGTTGTGAGGCAGAAAGCAAAGTTGAGCGTCTTCAACCACCCAAGAACTGGTGATATCCCATGATATATCACACCCTGGAGTGTGTTATTGTGTTTATAAAATGACCCAGAACTGTTGGGATAGGATTGATCTTCATATTCAGCTGTAATTGGCCAGCAGATCAGATGTACTGTGGGCCCTCAGCTGTCTGAGGGGCTGACCAGGGTTTTATCCTGTGAGGGTGTGGCAGTGGGGCAAGCAGGGGTAGTGGAGAACCCTGCAAATAGTCTATCACTTGAAAGAAATCATTGACGGCGGGATGAAGTTCGACCTTCTGCAGGCCCACACTGGTGACCGGACACAACCCCAGTCCTGTGGCAGGATGATGGTGAAGGGAAATCCCGGGGAAAATTATATAAAAAATGGCATTCAAAATAACTCTGAATGGAGCCATGGTGGGTTCATTTGAAATTCGGACCCAACAACACTGAACCTTGATAAACAGTCCAGAAGCAGGTACTGCAGAGTTGGTGAATGCAAAAACCGTATCAGCATTCAAACATGGGTGGGACAGAGCAAGGGCTCAAAGGCACATGGCAGGACACTTGGGAAGGGCAGGTCACAGAAGGGGCAATAGGCCTCAGGATCTACAAGAGGTCCTGGGAACTCTTGGGCAGACATGATGGACCCACGGTCTCCTTCTGCTGTCACTTTTCTATGTTTCTACAATATCTTTTGTTTTGGATTACTATTTTCTCCTGACTTTGGTCAGTGCCCCCTTCCCCAGCCCCGCCACCCACTGCCATCCCATCCTCCCACCTGAAACTACCCTCTCACCTGAATGTCCTCATAGTTTTATTGACTTGTACAGAATCCTGGAAGCCCACCTCTCTACTCTCAATACTGCCAGTGGATAAAGGGGCAACCTCACTCTCGGTGGGCATTGTCCCCTGCCTGCTGTGTGAATAATTATAAAATCGCTTATTCTATATACTAGTGTATAAGTCAACCTCATGTATATGTCGACCCCCTTTCCTTGTGTATAGGTCAAACCCCCATAGTCAGTGCTCCCCAGCAACTCTATAGTGCCAATCCACCTGTGTAATGTCATCGTACAGTACATGCCTCTATTAAATGCTCTCCCCATTTCACAGCCATGGCATTGCTTCCAGGTGCGTGTTGTATGATTCTCCCAATTCTCCCTCTAGGCAACCACCTTCTCCAGCTAGATGTAGTACTGACTACTCTTGGGAGGAATGCAGACAAGGGATGGCACTCCTGATGAGAGCTTCCAGTATGCATGTTCGGGGGTGTGTGTGTGTTCCTGTGGAGCTGCTGATTGAAAACATACAGGCAAAAGAAATGCTTTGAGAGCCATGGAAGCTACACTTACAAATCGACCTTGCAGATAAGTCGACCTCACTTATAAGATAAAGCTGCTTTCTCAAATGCCTGTTTTCGGTACTAAAAATCCGACTTATACACAAGTACATATGGTACATGATTTTGGCCAATCAGTGCACAGAGTCATTGTACCTGTTATCCTGTATGCATTGGTCTTGTGCAGGAATGTTAGCAGTGGAGTGTTCCACTTCAAATTAAGGGGAGGATGACTTATTCATATTTAAACGATATCAAGAAACTGACCATCCTGGATGCCGCAGGCCCCAGGTGAATCAAACATATGGCGCAGAAGGCTTGCAGCCTGCTTCCAGCTGGCGAGCGGGGTTTTCAATCCCATGCGCCAACTGCCACAAGTTAGAAAGCCTTTTTGTGATCTAGCTTGCGACAGTCCCGAGGGCCTTGTTACGGTGCTTGTGCCAGATATTTGGTGCAAGCTGCCATAAATCATGGAAACTGTCACAGCTGTGCCTGAGGTTGTAAAATCGGGTGCAGCTGCAGAGAAGGGGATTGGCGCACCACCAGAACATGAGTGTTGAGCCGCAGGGCTTGGCACATGCCCTGTGCCACGCTTTGAAAATCTGGCCCTGAGACTGAAGACTTTTTATATAGCACTCCAGCTAACTCGAGGGATTTACATAATGCTAATAGTGCCTCAGGGAGGTGTCTCTTACTGTATAAGAGACTATTTTTATAAGGTCTGGGCAGTCAGAACTGCTTAGCGTCATGGTTCTCTTGCCCCAGCTTCATGCTTGGAGTCTGTTATACCATAGCAGACACCCCTTGAAGGCCATATTTACGTATAGTGTTGCCCTCCTTTGCCATGGACGTTCTTGTATTGTAAGTACCTTGTATTTGTATATCCTTTTAGGGCTATTGCTTGTGTATCATACTGTAAAATGGGTGAGATAAACTGTGACATATTGTGGGTCAGTGCAGGAGAGACTCACATACGGTATGTCAGTTCAGTGGCCATCTTTTATTCTACTCAGAGAGAGTGGTCTTGCATCACTGGACATACACAAAAAAGGCTTACTGTGCATGGCAGGAACTTACATATATAATGGACTACAATACCCATATGTATAACCTACAGATCTCATCCACTTCCTACCATATATATCCATGCATATACTACACTCCTGCCCCTTAGACAGAAACTTGTCTAAAATACTTCAACAGTAGCATTTCTAACTTCCGGGCTTAAGTAGACTGTTTGGAATGCAGAAACAAGTTTGGGGGATTATTTTGCCCCTTGGGTAGAACTTATCACTAACTAAGTAACAGTACAAGTAAGAGTTTAGTTACACAGAAGTGCAAGTTTATTGCATGACTTTAAAGGTCAAGTCTTTGTGGTGGTCTTTGGTGCCTCAGGGGATATCTGTGGGCTGGAATAACCGCTGCTGGTGGAACAGTTAGTTCATTATTATTTGGCACCGGCTCTGTTGAAACTTCACAGGTAGGAGCAAAGTCCTCTGTGTCACTGTCCTCAGCTGGAGTGACGTCTTCTGCTGCATTTGCTGGAACCTTGGAATGCAGAAGGTGATCCACATGTACGTGAAGAAGTCACTGTCCCACGCGAACTGCATAAGTCAAAGGTTCATGTGTTTCAGTCATCACCCCAGGAATCCAAGAAATCTTGGGATGTCTACAGTCTCATCAAAACACATGCCACTTTCAACACAAAAAATGCCGCAGCTGCAAAAAAGTTGGTCACATACAAAGGGTGTTCAAAAGTACATCACCAACTGCTACTGCACGGTATATCACAAATGGCACTGCAACCACTAAAACAAAAAATAAGGCACTGCACTTGTTTGTGGTTTATGCAACACAGGCACAAGCAGCAAAAAATTTCCTTCAGCTTAAGCTAGCAAAAAACCCAGTAAGCATGCAACTAGACACCAGAGCTTCAGTATCACTTGTGCCAAAAAACATCTACAAAAAAAAACTTCATCAGTGCCCATTGCAACCATCATCCATTCAGCTCTCGACTTACATAAAAGAGCAAATCCCCATGCTAAAAAAATCCAAGTGCCAGTCACCTACAAAAAAAAAACCTCGTAGACCTTGCCTCTGTTAGTACTACAAAAATAAATATCTGCATTACTAGGCAAAGACTGGCTCTTGCAAATCAAATTAACCTAAAAAAAACCCTTTAACTTAAATGTAGTAACCAAAGCATCGCAAAATGCACTAAAAAAATATTAAAGAAACATGATCTTATTTTCCAGGACGGTTACGGTACAATCCAAAATTTCAAGGCAAAAATCAAAGTGCAACCAAAAGCCATTCCAATTTTCCACAAGCCTCAACCAGTACCATGTGCTTTAAAAAAGCAGTAAAGGAAAAGCTAAACCATCTCAAAGGCCATGGTATCATCTCACAAGTAAAAGAAAGCAACTACGCTCCCCCTATCATTGTGGTACCAAAACAAAACAAAGTAGTAAGGTTGTGTAGTGACTACAAGGTTACAATAAACCGTTGTATACAGCAAAATCCATACCCATTACCCAATGCAAAGGACTTGTTTGCTACACTCTCAAAAGGCACGTTCTTTAGCAAGTTAAACTTATTCGTTGCATACCAGTAGTTAAAACTAAAACCAAAGTCAAAACTGTTTCTAACCATCAACACCCACAAAAAGCATTACCAGTATCATCGCTTGGCATATAAAGTTTCCACAGCACCAGCAATTTTCCAAAACGCAATAAACCAAACACTGCATAGACTAAACCATGCAGTATGCTTTATAAACAATATCTTAGTAACAGCACCGACAGTAAAAAAACATCTAACAATCCTGGACCAAGTTCTAACCAGACTGCAACAGTATAGTCTAAAAGTAAAGCTAGCCAGATGCCAATTTCTGCAAAATACTGTTACGTACCTAGGTCACCAGATCAACGCCCAAGGCCTGCACCCAACAAAAAGCAAAGTAAGTGTTATAGTCCAGGCACCTGCAACAAAAAATGTAACAAAGTTAAAACCATTCCTAGGTCTTTTAAACTATTATAAACGGTTCCTAGCTCATCTGTCCACTTAGTGGCAACCACTCCATAATCTGCTACAAAAAAAAAAGCTCAATAATGTAGTCACCACTGTCACCAATGTGATATAGTGTTTGTCAGTGCAGGAGAGACTCATACACGGTATGTCGGTTCAGTGGCCATCTTTTATTCTACTCAGAAATAGTGGTCTTGCATCACTGGACGTACACAAAAAGGCTTACTGTGCATGACAGGAACTTACATATATAATGGACTACAATACCCATATGTATAAACTACAACTGTAATCCACTTCCTACCATATATATCCATATACATACTACCATACATATCCATGCATATAGTACAGCAACCAAGACCGCTGATTGGTCAGATGCAATCACATGACCATGCGTTATTCCAACACAACAGCACATGGCAGAAATACTTAACATTCTGAACCTCACACTCAGTTTTTAAAATAAAAATCAGAGGAACTATTTTATAATCGCAATGAGGTACTTCAGGGTGTACACAGTTGTGGGATAGCGGCACTTCTTGGTTACATAAGGCACTTGTCATTGCCTTATACCTTACTTCCTAAGGTTTGCTGTAATCCCACAGTAATGAATACCCTGTCATGCCTTATTGCTTAACTGAACTGTTCTATAAACAAAGAACTTTGTGTTCTCTGCAATACCAAGCCCCCCCATGAGATACTGTGTTGTATTTTATGGAGTCATGCATCCATCTGGTTGATGCAAATGTTAAATTACTAAATAAACAAACCAAATGACACCTAATTATTTTTTTTCATCTGGAAACCTTTACCCACAGGAATATACAGCTGTGGCTGCTTGACTCCAGTGGAACTAGCCAGCTCTGTGATGGCCCTTGGAATTTTCCCAGCCCCACCGCACCACCATCACCACCACCACCAAATGATGGAAGCAGGTTTGTTAAAAATGTATTTACTGGGTAAAATAGACTGAGAGATCATCTACTTTTAAATAGCCATGTCCCAGGTCTGCCACTTCCCAGGGCTGCCAAAGGGGCAGCAGACAGCATGACTAAGTTACAACATTCACGCCTAGGATTTGCACACAAGGACTTGGAAAAGAAGTGAGTCCTGCAGGAGATATGTTAAGGAAGCTTAAAGTAGATTTTAACCCTTAGACTGCCAACAAAATTAGAACGTATTGGAGTTCTGGACTGATATGTTAGTCCGTGGCCCTGCAAGGGTTAACAGTGGGAAGGGGGCACATTACTCTGGGACTTTTCCATGTTGGGTGCTTTTTTTGTAATGATTAAACACAAATGTTGAATACAGTTATTTCTAAACAGCACCTGCGCAGCTCTCACCTATGTCCCCCACAGCACTTTCCTTAGGGAGGGGTGGAATGCCCTTGTCTAAGTGAATGTTTCCTTTGTTTAAACTGATAGAGGATAGCCCAACAGAGGTAAACCCTTCCCTCATCCTCTATGGTACAGAGGTAGACCCTCCTCTCATCCTCTGTGATATAGAGGTAGACCCTTTCCTCATCCCCTGTGGTACAGAGGTAGACCCTCCCCTCATCCCCTGAGGTACAGAAGTAGACCTTCTCCTCATCCCCTGTGGTACAGAGGTAGACCCTCTCCTCATCCGTTGTGGTAAACAGGTAGACCCTCTCCTCATCCCCTGTGGTACAGAGGTAGACCCTCTCCTCATCCCCTGTGGTACAGAAGTAGACCCTGTCCTCATCCCCTGTGGCATGGGTGTAGGCAGGCATACTCCAAGCACTCCATGGTGTGCAATTTTATTTAAGGGGGTGGCAAATAGGCTCTGAACTGCTTCCTTTTTCCATGAAAACTAACAAAGAAAATACTGAACCTTTCTGTAATTTTATTCATAGGAGTAGAAACTAGAAGGACTGGTCACTAATACTCTCTTTGCATCCCAAGGACAATACAACTTTACAGGCTCTAGGCTGGTATGTGGGTGTCTTAGGGAGCAATGCATGCCATTTGTATTTACCCATGCATGGCAACAACCATTGTCATGAGATACAAAGGTGTATTTATTGAGCCAAATGAGGCAACAAACACGGTCCTGGTGTACATTTGTATATTGTCTGGCTACACCTCGGTGGGGGGGGGGTAGCTCACCCTAACAAGGAGGCGGCGTGGGGTAGCAGGGAGTCCACTTGGTGTGTAGATCTGAAATACCTGGCTATACCCCTGCCCTGTGGTACAGAGGTACACCCTCTCCTCATCCCCTGTGGTACAGAGATAGACCTTCCCCTCATCCCCTGAGGTACTGAAGAAGACCTTCTCCTCATTCCTTGTGGTACAGAGGTAGATCCGCTCCTCATCCCTTGGGGTATAGAGGTAGACCCTCTCCTCATCCCCTGTGGTACAGAGGTAGATCCGCTCCTCATCCCCTGTGGCACAGATGTAGACCCTCCCCTGTTAGGTGGGGTCACACCATTTTGCACAGTGTTGGAACTGTATGTTAATACTACCACTGAGACCACTCTTATGGTTGTAAGAGTGGTCTCATGTGCATTCTTAGGGTATGAGAATCGAGAATCAAATGTTAATATTTCTGATACCCAAAGAATATAAGTGAGACCACTTTTACAATCATATGAGTGGTGTCAGCAGCGGTATTAATATATTATTAACTGAGGTAGATCAATAACCTTACCCAAACGGGCTTATTTCCGGGGCAACTGCACGCGAGACATACTTCACAGAATAAAAATGACTCACACGCAGAGGAAAGCAGTGCTCTGATTGGTTAAGAGTGCTCCTTCAATCTATAATGCACATTACAAGCTTTGTAACCCATGGGGGCTTTATCTTTAAACTGAGCCCTTTCCCACTGTAAGTAAACTGCTCTGTTATATGAGTTACAGGGGCTTACTTCACAGCTATGGTGGCTGAGCCCCTGTCCCCCCCCCGTCACTCAGTTCCAACACTGATTTGACACGTATGAGAACAGACACACAAGGAGGTTCATATGTGCAATTACTGTATAATTATATCTGTTGTATGTAATTAACAATTACCTGTCCCATGGTTACATAGTAACTGATGCTTAAAACAGAGTGTATCACAACAAAGCAAATAACTAAATAACTGAGTCTTCATTACATTTATGGGAGGCAGCCAGTTTAGCCTAGTGGTCAGAACACCAAACTGTGAACCTGAAGACTCAGGTTTGAATCTAACCAGCCCCATTTTCTCATGGTGAAATAGTGGAAATAAAGAATTTTAGTGTATGGATTCATTTTTTTTTTGTATTCTATTGGTAACCAGGTAAGGCCCACTGGGCACAAGTCCTGTTTACATGGGTGATGCAGAAGCACTGGGGAGGTAAAGTGCCTTGCTCTGGGTCACACGGTATGCAAGTGGAGGTTGAGGGGAATCAAACCCAGGCTTGCTGGATGTTCCAAGCTCATTCATATCTTGTTACTCTAACCTGTAGGCTAAACTGCTAGCCCAAGTCCAGTCCTGTTTTCTGATCAAAATGAGATCTTGAGTATTTCGGTCGTCAGTAACAACACACAGACACACACACACAGACACACACACACACACACACACACACACACCACACACACACACACACACACGCACACAGTATCACATGAAGCTATTTTTGAAAAAAACAATAAGTAGATGAAATGTCAGTTTGCTTCAGCAGTCCTCAGAAAATACCGTGGAGGGGAATTTACACTTGTTGTAGAAAGCATGCTGCCCACATAATTAAGGGAAAGTGATTCTCCTTAGACAGTTTCTTTTTCCACTCCTGAGTTGTAGTTCCTGAAACACTGATGACCAGGGTTCCCAAAACACAGTAAAGCACCGCAGTCAGAAAGAAAATCAACATATGAACTTCCCCTTGAGTTGAGTCACTGGGCCCTTGCTTGGCTTGACTCCTTGCCGAGTGGGCGGGTGGAGCTCTGTCAGCCTGGATCCAGGCAGGGAAGAGTTTCAAGGCTGACATGTGATTCAACATGAAATTCTCCTCATAGTTTTTGTTGGCCGTGTTCCGCTAGTCTACAAATGCCACCTTCAGTTGCTATGAAATGGACAGAGCTGGTCTGCAAGCACAGGCAGCAGATAATGGGCTCATATTTCCAAACATTATGCAGGTCCTGCATCTGTGGTCTTTGGAGTGAGGTGGTCACTAGCCCAAAAAAACTTACTGACCAAAGTCCTTGCTGTGTTGTCAGTTTTATATAGTTATGCTTGACTGTATTCAGAAAACATTTACAAGCAGATCTAGAGATAAAATGGCAGCCTAGCCCAGTGCCACTGTCGGAACTTTTCATGCTTCACGCTTCAAGATTTTTATTTAAAACAAAAGAAAGGTTTTATGCAATCAATTCAGCCTTATCTCGTTTAAAGTGGTTTCATTAAAGGTTTGCAGTGTAAATATATTTAAAAGTACAATTACTTCTGAAAATTAAGAAGTACAATATTATAGGTCTATTTAGAGATTATTATATCAAGGTGAACCCCTTGCAACCAGTCGGATCACTTATTTACAGGGCACTGTGTGATAACAATGCCTGTAAAAAGGCAGGAAACAGTTATGACCTCAGAAATATGCTAATTCATCAATAAATTACACAAGATTCTGAAAAGTACCCAACAAATGACCCAGGATTATGCAAATTAGTCAATAAACACTCTCAGAATGTTGAGATGAGCAGTGAGTTATTTTGAAGTTTTCAAAGAGTCTCTGACCAGGCTGGCTCCATGGCGCTGAGTGAAGGGGGCCGCTCGGCACTCTGGCAACCTGGGTTCACACCCCGAGCCTGGGTACCAGGAGTGGAGACTGGTGGGGGGGGGGATTTACAAGCGTCCATTGGATGTTTCCCTCCCAGGGGGAGGGGACTAGCCTTGGCACCTGTGGGTGGATTGGTTGCTGTACTTGGGGGATGTGCTGCCTCGACACGTCCCTTGCACGTTCCCGCTCGAGGTCGCCTGTGCTCACGAAAGGCCAAGAACTATGGTGGGCGGGGCAGAAAATGAGACAAAATGTGCTCCCCATCCGACTGGATGATGAGCGTCGGCTCCTGCTGCCACAAAGCCCCAGAGTCAGCCCCGCAGCCCTGGGATCTGAAGTTGGTCAGTAAGGCACTTCCCCCCCAGAAGAGAGGGACCCTCCCGATATAGGGATACAGCAGGCTGCCCAGGTAAGCTGCAATTGGGGCTGATGGTTGTTGGTAGGGGTTGGGAGGGTGTCAGGGACTTAGATGCTCTGAAGGAGTGGCTGCCAGGGGAGGCACATAAACATAAAATACAAAAAAAAAAAAAGTCTCTGACCTAATGTAACTGCGATGTGACAATTACCTCAATATACTAGTGATAATCATAGGGAATTGATGGGTGTATGAGGGAATAATGGCACTAGGTACCATAGAACTAGAGCAAGGCCAGAGGCCGAGGTCACTATCTGTGGTGCCCAGAAGCACCAAGATATCTCATTGTCGAGAATGCCGACCTCCCAACAGTGAGGGCACAATACCGACGCAGGTGTTGTGCCACCTCTTGTATCGCTGTTTTCTGTGGGGGGCTGCACCCACCACACCCACCGAACTCTAGGATTCCAACTCCAGGTCAGAGTTGGTTTGGGAGGAGCAGAACATTAAGAAGCGAGAAACACAGAGAAAGGACCATTACAGCCGAATGTCGCCGTGTGGTCTTTTTCGTTCGCTGTCAGGTGTCGACCACAAGGGGTGCTACGGTGGTGCCCAGCGCCATTATCCCTGAGAACTGACCCAAAAAAAGAAGCACACATGCTCCACAGTTACCTGTGAACCAGGTCTTTGAGCACATAAAATGCCTATTTAGGGCTGGGATCACAGACAGAGGGGCATGTCCTTCCAGCATTTTGGTCCCGTGTAAGAGAAGGCCTGGTGACTGATCAGGTCATAAACCCAGGGAATAATGTGTGCCAGGCTGTCAGTAGATTTAGGGCCATTCTGATGGAGCATACAGAGATAAGGTCACGGTTGTGTGAGACGGCATTTTGTAAAATTTGGCACACTTCTACGTACATGCCAAGGTGTGCAACAAGCTCCTTTGGTCCAAAGAGAACCAACCAAGAGCACTGATGAGCTGTCAATGATATGTACTCCTGAGAGCTAGCAAAATCAGTCTAGCAAGTTTATAAAAATTGTGTCCAATTTAAGTATAAAGATTTTGGCAGCAAAAGAAAAATGATATCAACATAATCATATTTGGTGTGGATGAATTGGATTTGTGCTATCCCACCTCCCACACTGACTGAGACTTGGAAGTGCTGTGGAAGTAGTGTTTTTTTTATTTACATTTTTGCATTTTCTCCCCGATCCTGGGACCCCGGCAGACACGGCCGTGCATGTGCTTGGAGGAGCACACACACCGGGGTATACCGGCTCAGCCCCTTCTGCCCCACCCCATGGCTGTTGCTGGGCTTCATGTTGCCTGAATTGCCACCCATCCTCCAATAGGTGGCAGCCAAGAGCCGGAGAAAGCCCTCATCCCTCCTGGGGAGAGGAGAGCCAACTCGTGGCAGCTCAATCCCACTCCTTGCTTTCCCCCTACCTGCCGACCCCCGACAACCTGGGCTCGTTCCTGAACCTGGGTCGCTGGCGTAGCATGAGGTGTGGTGTCCAGCGCCTCAACCCTCAGCGCCACCGGGCCAGCATGGAGATAGTGCTTTCAGGCTCAAGGGGGAGGGATGTATCATCCTCGCTACTACAGTACCTCCCTAGGACTGGCGTCGGTTGTCATGGGTGACAACGCAATGTCTTGCCCCCTTCCTCCTCAGGCCAGCATAAATAATGACTGCTGGATCAAACTACAATGGGCGGAGGGCTAGTTGCTGGAAAAAAATGTAATGAAAATCATGGTCAGATTTGCATGTAAGACATTGTGGGGCCGCCATGGTACCAGCCCAAAATGTATCACTGTCCTCATTTAAATTTGCACATGGACTTCTGGTGACGTCATGCTAGCAGCTGCAGCCTAGGCACGTAGCTCCGTCCTCCCCGGATAAAAAGCTCCTATTTCCCGGCTGTTAAACAAGGAAATACCGGGCAAAACAGTACAAACAACTAAAGGATGCCAAAACGAAAACCGGAAAACCAAAAATCTGCGCCAGACCCCTTTGATCCCGAAGGATTATACTCCGACAGCGACAGCTCACAAATGTCAGGCCGCGGTGATCCCCTAGGGCCTGAAATCCCCAGCTCTAATAATATTGCCAGACAAATGGATATGGTGCTTAGAGAACTACAGGACTTCCGAAAGGAAACTAAATCAACATTTGCAGCACTGCGCGTGGATGTGAGTAAAATTGAAAAAAGAATCGAGGGCCTGGAAGAGCAGGTTACATCTACCGATTCAAGGGTGGATCAGATGGAAAGGGCGATCTTACAACTGCATCAGGAGGTGAAAAACCTTAAAGAAAGAGCCGACGACGTGGAGGCACGTAGCAGGAGAAATAATCTCAGAATTACTGAATTCCCTGAGGGAGCGGAGGGGAATAACCCTATTTCCTTTCTACAGCAGTATTTCAGAACACAGCTGAATCTACCAGAGGCCTGCTCCCTGGAGATAGACCGTACCCACCGAACACTAGGACCTCAAATGCCAAATCGCCCTTGCGCAGTCCTAGTGCGCTTTTTGAGATACCAGGAAAAAGAAATGATATTACACAAATCATGGCAGAAAGGACATTTAAGCTTCCAGGATCATAGAATCTATGTGGATAATGACTACCCTGTAACTATAGCAGCAAACCATAGAGCCTATGGACCAATTCTGAGGAAGCTGAAAGAGCTGGGGATAAAGTTTCACACACTATACCCCGCAAAACTGGTCGTTTACCTGCCTGAGGGCCCCAAAAGTTATGATTCAGCAGAGGATGCATCCTAAGAGCTAACCAAATTGGGGATTGAGGTCCCAACACCACAAAATGCCCCTAATCCATCGCTGGCAGCCAAATTAGCACAGAAGGTATGGAACCGAAATTCCTCGCGGGACCAACGTCACAGAGAGGGAGAATCTGTGATTCAGCAGATCGCAGCAAGCCTGAGAAGACAGGCCACAACAGAGTTTGAAAACAAAGAATCCAGACAGAACCCTACATGAAGAGGACTGGCAGTATTATTCCCGTTGGCCAACAGGTGGGTGGGCCAGTCTCCTTCCTCTCTTCTCGCTTGTAGGTCCCCTTACCAGCTCCCACTCACCTCACCACCCTTTCCCCCGAGTATCTCCTCCTAGCGTTATCACAGCCAGCAGTTTCGCAAGGGGTTGTCACCATACTGGGGCCACCTAAACTATTAGGCCTGGGGACTCCTGACTCATAATCCCCCCCACGGTGACACCCAAACTAGGAGCAGAGAGAAAGGGGTTGAAGAGGGGAGGGAGGGAAGGAGGCGTGGGCTGTCGGAGGGGATATGAGAGGGGAGACAGGCCTGCCGTCCAATAACCCAGTGGGCCAGATTAGATTTGAAAATCCGAGAACTCCATAAATTGGTGGCGTCTAAACATCTCATCTGGACAGTTGGATTATAAAGCTGATGCTAGTATGGACTCTAAGCTGATCTGTTACCTTGGGGGTTTACAGGGGGAATTTTAAGTGTCCCACACAGTGGAAGATGGTGGAGCTACGACGAAGCGGCTGAGCGAAGGGACGTCTTTCCTCTGCCTCTTATAAGCTCCCTCACCACTGTACAAGGGGGCCAGGTGGGGGTGGAGACCCCCTTTCTCAGACCAAACCTTATGAAGGGACGAATTGATCCCACTCGTCGAGCACAGTCCCAGGATATGGTCCCCCTTCCCCACAGTGTGCGAGATGAATTCAGCCCTACGGGGAAAAGCTAAATTTATCTGGGAAATACTCCATATTATTCTAAGTATTGCCTAAAAACCCCGGGAATGACCTGGCATGGCTATTACCCCCCCTCCACCCCCCCGAGACGTCTTACGTCTGGTCCTAAGATACACAGGACCAAGCCATACTTGGCACAAGAGGGGACTTGGGCACGAACAGCTCTCAGTTCCCATGGAAGTGGTTTATAGTTTGACAGGGCAAGCCCAGTTGGCAAGCCACTGTCCCCAGTTGTTTTCCCAAATTGTTGCCCTAAACAAGTTTTTTCAGTGTTTGAAGTTAAAGGATGGTTTACCCCCCTCACCTTCCCACAGGCAGTCACTAACCTTTCAAGCAGGTACAGAATACTACAAAGCTATAAGCCCTAGACATGGCAGGAGGGTTCACTTACAACTCTTTTATACTGAAGAGACCTAAATGGCTGAAACACCTTTGCAGATATTGTCATTAAATGTTAATGGCCTTGGTAATCCAGTCAAACGTTCGAGAATGCTTACTATGTTTAAAAGAAGCAAGGCAGGGATTATCTATGTCCAGGAGACACATATGAACGCTAAAGAGCATAAAAAGCTAGTAGGGAAGGGGGTTGGTCAGGTTTTCTCATCCTCATATGTTGGAGGTAGAAAGAGAGAGGTCGCCATACTGGTTGCGGGCCAAACCCCCTTCAGAGCCATGATGGAGTGGGCAGATGCGGAAGGTCGCCTAGTAATTGTCCAGGGTATACTACAGGACAATGAGGTCACCTTGGCTAATGCCTACGTCCCCCCTGGGTCAAACACGCAGACAATAAGATATCTGCTGAGGAGGGTTTTGGAATTGACTAGGGGGACCCTGATACTTGCAGGAGACTTTAATATCTCCCCAGGCCAGATAAAGACACCCAACTATGTCCTTCATATCGCCCCATATCAGTACTAAACGTAGATTATAAAATTTTTATGTTCATTATAGCCAAGAGAATAGATAGGATTCTTCCCTCCCTAATAAGCCTAGATCAGACGGGTTTTGTCAGTTCAAGATCCACAACAGACAATACTAGGAGGGCCTTGCATATGGTCCAGAGAATGCAATCATCTAGAACCCCCTCAGTCCTTTTCAGCCTAGATGCAGAGAAGGCCTTTGATAGGGGTCTCCTGGCCATTCCTATTTGCCACTATGGCAGCGATGGGATTCCCTGCCCCCTTAGTTTCACTAATAAAGACTCTGTATTCCTCACCACAGGCCTGTGTTAAGGTCTCAGGCCACCATTCGGCCTATTTTCCCTTACACAGGGGCACCCACCAGGGCTGTCCTCTGTCACCAGGATTTTTTGCCATTTTTATTGAACCCTTGGCCCAGGCAATTCGGCAATCCACCCATGTCACGGGATTTTGATTGGGGGTAGAGAACACCGAATAGCACTATATGCAGACAACGTTTTGCTCTTCTTATCGGACCCTACCACTCAGTACCAGCCGTTTTTCAAATAATAGAGGAATATGGGCAGCTTTCGGGGTATAAACTAAACACTTCTAAAACTGAAACACTATCATTCAATTATACCCCTTCCCCTCAGTTTAAACAATCCTATCCTTTCCGATGGGGCCTTGAAAAGTTAAAGTATCTGGACATATACTTATCCCAGGATGCACGTAAAGCAGCACCAAACAACTATGCCCCATTTTACTCTCAACTCCAGGCAGACCTGGCCAGATGGAATGTCCTCCCACTTAATCTACTTCAGAGGGTGGAAGTTATCAGAATGGTGGTCCTCCCACGAGCGTTATACTTATTTCAACATATCCCCATATACATCTCAACTAAAATACTCCGAACTTGGAATAAAGCCATAATGGGCTTTATACGGGCTGGTAAACACCCTAGGATAAGGGCATCAACCCTTTTCCTCCCCAGACAGAAGGGAGGCCTAGCCCTCCCAGATCTTAAACCATATAATTGGGCCTCACACCTTTCATTTATAATAGGGCGCCTCAAACGTACTAGCCCAGCCATTTAGAGGGAAATTGAAGAGGGGCTACTCCCATTCAATGATTGGTACAGAGCCGCCTTTCACCAGACACCATCTGCCAACCCCCCAGCTGAATCCAGGCCCATGGATCTCACACCAGATCAAAACCTGGAAATCAATATGCAAGCAGCTAGCCTTAACCCCCTACTTAATCTACCTATGTCCATTATATCTACTAGAACACTTCCCCCCAGTACAGATGAACCATACATTCAAATACTGGGACCGGCTTCACCTCACTTATATATCGCAGCTACTAAATGGGAATGATTTTATCACTTTCCAGGAAGCAAGGCAGAAATATAGCTTAAGACAGGGTGATTTTTTTAGGTATTTGCAACTGAGACATTTTTTTTACTCCCAACCATTGAAAATACAAAGACCAGAAGACTTCCCCTATTTAATACCATTTACAGAATTCCATGGCTGCTATAGAAACCCCACACATTATCTCCCATACGTACAAGGCACTTAATGAGACCCTAGGAGCAAACACGTTGGAGACACTGGGGAAATGGAATCAGGAAATGGGGCTGGAGATTACCCTACAACAGTGGGAAAGAGGGTGCTTTCTAACCTCTAAACTCACATATTCACATAGCTGGCGGCTTTTCTCCTGGCAACTGCTAATGAGATACTTCCAAACTCCCACAACAACCAGTCACTACTCGGTGACAGGAACATCCGAATGCTGGCGTCTATGTGGGGAGCTACAAACACACCACACCACACCCATATTTTCTGGACCTGCCCCTCCATACAGCCCTTCCTGATTTCCCTCCAGGTCGAACTAACAGAACTGATAGGGAGTGCAATTACCCTAACACCAGAATTATTCATAATGCATGCCTTCCCATGAGAATTAAGGGATGCTCATACACGTTACCTGCTGGTGATAGCCCTTTTAGCTGCAAAAAAGGCTCTAACCAGGCATTGATATTTGCCCCAGACCCCTACAATACTCGGATGGAGGGAAATAGTACCACAAATATATAGATCAGAAAAGATCTCATTCTTTCTGAATGACTGCGTTGACAAGGGCTTGATGAAATGGGCCAAATGGGTAATTTATATAATGATGAAAGACCCAAATTTTGTCCCCTAGCGGGAAATAACACTTAAATAAATGTAACCACAGCAGGATCTGTGTTGGGAATGCAGAGGGAGCCCGAGTGGATAACTTTACCAAGAATGAAATAAGGAGGTAGCATACCATAAATATGTAAGCCTGTACTTAATAGGAAAAACTCACCTGGATATGAAATAATGATCAACTGAACCCTATGTATTATGTAATATGTGTTAAAACTCCTGACCTATATCTGTCTTAATATTGGCTATGTAAGCAGAATGTATGTAAGATGAATCTGTGACTGCCTATTCCCCCCCCCCCCCCCGCACTATGTGAAATGAACAATAAACGTTATATTAACAAAAAAAAAAATAATAATTTGCACATGAATTAGAGAATGCTTTAGGAGGATTGCATCACCTTGTCTGGGGCCTACCACAGATGGGGCTTCCTGTTGGGTGTGCCTGGCATGGTAGTGCTGTGTCAGGGCTAGAGGATGATGCCATGTGAGGGAGGCTGGAAGGGTGAGCAGGCTGGCTGAGGAGCAGGAAAAGTAAAGATAAAGAATAAGAGATAAACTGGGGGGGGGGAGGGGGGAGAGTGCATTTTACTTACTGGTTAGAGTGTACTGTAAAGCTGTGAACAACAAGGCCCAGGTTCGTATCCTACCACAGCCACTTACCCAACGACCTGACCCTGAGCAGGTCACTTAAACTCCCTGTGCTTGCGTTAATGGAGGACTATGGTCCCCATCTGAAGTGGGCAGAGTCATGCTAAAGTAGGAGTTTAACGCATCTTGAGTAAATTTTACAAACTGTTAGGGTTTTGAGTATCTGTTTGTTTTTTATTGCTTTTTGGTTTTTGAACTTTTTTCTTATATGTGTGTGGAGGGGGGTTACCCATTCCTAAAATTTTGAATATAAATGGGAAGATGGGACACAGCCACCCCCAAAACAATTTAAAACATACATTTTGCTATTTGTTATTGTGCAGCATATACAAGATCTGTCCAGCGGAGGATCCTTAGCGCTCCACTAATGCCTCTGTGCTTGGCCTCTCTTCGTTCATCTCTGTGCTGTACTGTTTAAATCTCTCTGTTTGCCGCATCACCCTTCTCCACTTCCTCTGTTGGTTTGTAAAGTACTTTAGGATATGATCTGCATGAAAGGTGCTATGTGAGGAATATCACCCACTGACCTGGCTGGGCATGCTCTGATATATGGATGCCTCAGGTGCAAGGCACGCTCCAATTGCCTTTAACCACCTGAGAGGTTCATATAGCAGCACACCCTGACACCTTGAAATATATCATTCCTCTTATAAAATAGGCCCTAAATTGATTTTTGAAGGGTAAAGAGAAATTTAATTCTGAACTGTATGAGCATGCTCTGATAACCAGACAATCAGGTGACTCTGTTGGCCAGTTTATTTATGGATTGAGTTCTAGGATTAGCACCTTTGAACCAGAGGTTCTTTTACAAAGGTTCCACATCGGCAAAGATAATATCAAGCCAAGCATGGCCGGAAGTTACATATGTAGAAGGCAGTTACGGTTGAGTTCATAGTTACAAAGCATAACATTTTAAATGAAATTACAAGCAGTGCAACAATCATAAGCAGTCATTGAGAGACTTTGTCAGTTGGTGCAATAATGATTACGGTTTTGCAGACTGGGCTAATGACTTAGATTTTATCAGCTATTCCATTAATTAATATAAGGCAAGATTCCTTTTTTCTCAACAATAACCCCACTGTATAGATCCTTGGTTAGGCCCCTATAGAGTACAGTGTGCACATTTCTAGCCACCACACCATAGAAAACAAGATAGCTATATGAGAAAACATTCGTCGGAGAGAATCCTAAATAGTAGATGCAAGGATACGCAAGATTTAATGTATGTCAAGTCAACTAGATTTGCCAATTTAATCTTAATAATTTTACACTAATATTGAAGACTAGCTGACTGGGTTGCTCTCAGTGAAGAGAAAAAAACAGATTACAATGAATTGTGCCAAAATGTATCTATACATATTTTCAACTAAAACCATCCATGTATTCAAATTGTCTAGATCCATACCTAGAGAAAACAGAAATAAATAATTATGCCCATTGAGAAAGGGGTAGGAAACTCTATGGACCAAAGGTTCTTTCTTTCTTTCTTTCTTTCTTTCTTTCTTTCTTTCTTTCTTTGTTTCCTTTGAACAATCTAGGACAATTCATTAACTGCTAATTCATGGCAGTTGAGGTTTGTTTGAACTGTGTGTTGATTATGGTGTATAGTTGCTCTGCCTGTGGGGTGGCCATCACCTCACATGACCCTAAGCCCTTGCTGTTTCTTCCTTATTTACCATTTATTAATAAATGTGTATTTTCTTGCTGCAAAGTTATCTTGAATTGTGGTTAATATTAGTGTTGCTCAGATAGTATCCTAGAAATCAGGATACCAACAGATACCTCCAATTTGGCCAGATAGTTGCAGTGGTAGGATAGTAGTACTATCTGATCGTGGATCCTACCAGCTAGGATACCTGGATCCTAACCAGAATCCAACACTATCTGGCCCTGGATCCTAACTATCTGCCCTAGGACCTGTGGATCCTAACTAGGACACCTGGATCCTAACCAGGATTCATCACTATCAATCAATCAGTCAAAATCTTTATTTAACCAGGTGAACATCATTGAGCAAGCTCATTTTCAAGATGGACCTGGAAAGAAAAGGTTAACAATACATACAAAGGAATACTCAGTTACATCATAATTGAGTAAACAATATATACAAAATGAATTCACATTTACATAGAGCAGTAATTAAACACAAGAAGTTTATAATGCATACAAAATGGGGTATTAAAAACAGCCATTAAGCTAAGACCATGAAGAGTATGCAGCTAAAAAGTATAGCAACTGCACTACAGTATATACAGGTTAAACGTACGCAACTATAATTACAGTGTGTATTTGAAGCATCCTTGAACATAATTATTGATTGAAGGAGCTTGGTGGGGCATGGGAGGGTGGGGTGGGGGATGCAGAGGGTGAGTAAGAGAAGTACAGGTACATGCCCGCAAGGGCATGTAGTGATTGCAGGGGTGAGGGTGGCAACAGTTAGGGAGTGGAAAGCAAAACACCACAATGGTGTCAAGGGGGTAAGCAAGGAGTGTAGGTGGGAGCCAGGGTGACGTGGAAAAGGAACTAACGATAAGGAAAAAAAAAACACAGGGTTGGGAAAGAAGGAGCAGTCAGGTAAGCACTTATAGGCTGTAACATTGCCCAAGAGGGGGTGGGAAAGAAGCACCAGTAAAGGGATGCACTGGAGCAGATGGAGCTGAGGCTAGGGAAAGGTGACATCAGGGATTCCTTGATAGAGTGAGAATAAAGTGCTTTGAAGGCTGATAGTTTGATTGGGTAAGCCAACTTCAAGGTTTTTTGCAAGTTGTTCCAGAGAGAGGGTAAAGCGTGAAATTTGGCAGACCTGCCGAAGTGCGACTTGAACTTCATTACTGCAAGGGAGATAATGGAGGAACTCTTTAAGGCATATTTACCTATCACACCTACAGGAAGGCAGTCCAAGATGTACTGAGGCAACATCTTCATGATGGCCCTAAATGTCCAGAGAGCTGCATTCCTCTGTCTTCTGTAGTTAAGGGATGACCAACCTACTGTGGCGTAAAGGGAGCAGTGATGTGTGGTGTATGGGAGACCAGTTAAGCACTTCAAGGCCCGATGGTAGAGTGAGTCTAATTTAGTCAGGGCAGACACGGGGCCTTGGATGTAAAGGAAATCTGCGAAGTCCAATAAGGTAAGGAAGGTGGTTTGGACCAGTCTCTTCCTGGCATCCAGTGTTAGGAAATTTTTGATCTGATAGAAGAGGCCAAGCCTCTGCCTAAGCTTCTTTAAGAGATCCTCAATGTAATCATAAAAGGAAAGCTTTTGGTCTATCCACACCCCCAGGTATTTGAATTTAGTAACATATTCCAGCGATTCCCCAAGAAGAGTGTGTATCTGGGGAATATTACCTTGAGTTGTGGGGTTATTGACATACGAAAAGGGAGAAAAAAGCATCGCCTTTGTGTTTTTGACATTCAGGAGCAGTTTCTGGTGCAGTAGTTGAAGTTGTAGAAGATTAAATAACCATTGTAGATCCCTACAAGCTGCTTCCGGAGAGGGTCTTCCGATATAAAGTACCGTGTCATTGGCAAATAGGTGGATGTTAGCAGATTTGATGTCAGCATCAATATTATTAATGTAAATTGCAAAAAGCAGCAGTCCCAGAACAGAGCCTTGCGGTATGCCTCTCAGTAGAGGTTTCAGGGATGAGAATTCCCCTTCAGCCTTGACCTGCTGCTGTCGCTCTGTTAGATAGCTTGAGAACCACCTCAGTGATGGAGGGTTGCAGCCGATGTTTCTGAGGCTGACAAAGAGCAGCTCGTGGTCAACCATATCGAATGCCTTGCTTAAGTCTAGAAATACTGCACAAATGAAGTTCTTTGAATCCAAGGCACACTGCCAGTCACTGGTGACCTTTGCAAGGACTGAAATAGTACTGTGATGAGGCCTAAATCCTGACTGATAAGGACTGAGCAGGTTCCCACTTTCGAGGTAGGTCCTGAGCTGCACACTCACTATTTTCTCCAACAGTTTGGAAAGTATAGGAAGTAGGGAGATTGGTCTATAGTTATTCAGGTTGCTGGGGTCTCCAAATTTAAAAAGGGGGATTACGTGAGCCATTTTCCATATGGGAGGAATATTGCCCTGTGAAAGGGAGAGATTAAAAAGGTGCATTATGGGCACAGCCAGGACATAAAGTCTAAGCTTCAAGAAGAATGGGTCCAATTGGTCTGCCCCTGCACACTTCCTGGTATCCAGTTGTAGGAGGAGATCCTCAACTTCTTTCAGGGTGGTAAGCTGAAGGGAGAAGGCTGTGCTTGTGACTGGATCTGGTAAGTCCGGTGCTCCAAAACTAGAGCGGAGGTTGTTGGCAGGGCAGGCATTGAAAGCGAGACCCGCAGTAGCAAAATAGTTATTAAAAGCGTCGAGGATAGCCGATTTATCCGACACTGAAGTTGCGCCAATGGCGATTTTTGTGGGTAAGTTGCTCATAGCCGCGTTCCCTTGAATATCCTTGATGGTTTTCCAGAAGTTTGCCAAGCACTTGGTGGAAGTGTCCAGTTCTTTGCGAAAATAGCTAGCCTTAGCCTCCCTAATCAGATTGGTACAGTGGTTTCTAGCCTTCCTGAATGATTTCCAGTCATCTGGAACTTTTGATTTCCAAACTTTTTTCCAAAGCCAGTCTCTGTGCAACAGGGAGGCCTTTAATTGGTCCGTAAACCAAGGACATGATTTATTTTTAGAACGAATCTGGACCAATGGTGCATGTTTATCCAGAGCTCCCAACACGATTTCCTGGAAGATATCATAGGCCGCAGGCACTGAGTTGACCAAGTAAAAAACCTGCCATCTCAAGGAATCTCGTAAATCGGAGAGGAATGCGGAGATGTCAAAATTATGCTGTTTCCTCTTGAGTGAGAATTTGGAGAGGGATGGTGGTTTTGGGGCAGATCTTACATCTGCTATAATACAATGGTCGCTGAAATCCGAGAAGAACACTCCTGCATGTGAAAACAGATGGGGTTTGCTTACTAAAATGAGATCTAGAAGTGTGCTATTTTTAGGGCACTTTTTGTTTGGGCATGTTGCTTCAGAAATGAGTTGGGGAAAGACCAAAGGAGTCGCAAATAGTCTTTAGGGGTAAGGAACTATTGGAGTACCAGTCCATATTGAGGTCCTCTAGTATAATAATCTTCGATTGAAAGGATCCCATCATATTAGTAATATGGTCCAGAAATTGTAGCCCCGTGGATGGAGGGCTAAAGCATCCTAGGACGTATATTGAGACAGAGGAAGATAGCTTGACATTGAGAGTCAGGCTCTCAAATTCCTTTGGGAGTGAGGATGAATCTATAACTGATTCAGACAATTTTTCTTTGACGTAGATGGCAACTCCTCCTCCTCTGGTGAGCCAATGAGTTCTGAACAAGGTGTAAGATGAGATCTTCACCTCACTATCTGGGGTACCACATCTGAGCCAAGTCTCAGTGACCACGAGTATATCAGGCATTGTATGGGAAGTCAGTGCTTGAATAGAGGCAAACTTTTTTAGTAGGCTGCACTTATTAATATGCATAAAGCTCAATCCTTTGATACTGGCTAGGTCGGCAGGTGAAGAGATTGCTGCAGGAGGACCACAGTTGATTTCGACATTACCAGAACATAACGATAAGAGCAGCAAGATTTTCTTGTTAGCTTCAAGAAGAAGTCTGAGCTTTAGGTGAAACTCGCATAGGGTTGCTATTACATAGCTTCAGGGGGTCCCTGAGCTGCATGCCTAGGGGGGCCAAGCAACGTAAAAAGAAGAAACCTGGCTGTAAAAAGCAAGGCGTGCTGGGCGATCAAAGCAGAGGTGAGCGGGATCCTACTCTCTGTTACCCTCGTGGGAGAAGTACCAATTTGCCATGGGGGCTGAGAAGGAGGCTCTAAATTAGGTAACATAAAAGCCAGTATGTGAGAATCTGTAGAACCGAAGGAAACCAGACAATCCAAAGCAGAGCTATAACTGTCCGTGCTGCAGGGAAACCTGTGCAGACTAACATGGGAATCCAGGGTGCAGAACAGTATGAGATAGAGGCAAGTAAGGAAGTAAAAAGCCCTCATTATTTTATTTTTATTTATTTATTATTTGATAACCGTCTAAGTGCACTAGACACAAAAGTGACTATTTTCAGGCATGACCCGGGAGGTTAACAACACAGTAAGATACAATTACATAGCATACAGTGTCAGGAAATATACAATACATCACACCGAGAGAGTGAGACAAGGTTTAGACAAATATTGGTACAAGGCACGTAAGGTATAAATTATACAAATGGAGATAAGTGCTCATATGAAGACTGACGTAATAATATCACAATGTTTGATACATGCAAGAAAGCAAATGTAACAACAGGGTAAAGTTACATTCAGCTAAGCCTGAGAGGATGTTAATGGTAGGATGCAGGGAGAGAGGTAAGGGATGCTAGATGCACTCAAAATTCATTACTGTTCTGCAAGCTTCCAGCGTGCAGGAAGTGGGTGGCAGCAGCAAGGGGTCTCAGATCAGATCTAGAGCAGAACTGATTAAGATGATCTTGCAATGAAGACCATGAGATGGCAGTATAAATATATTCCGCAGAGTCAACACGGTTGTTGCCCAAACAAGAGGATTGTCTTACACATAGATCAGAAGAGGTGCAGCCAATCAAAATGGTTGTCCAGGACAGTGGGCGTGGTCTGAGTATATTTAAAGGAGGCCTACAGTAGGGGTGCGGGGAATGGGGAGGGCAAAAAATCAGCCTAGCTAGACGCAGATCAGCCAGCCAAACTGAGCTTTGCTGCTCCTGGAGTAGCCAATCGGCTTCTTCCTTCGGCGGCTAATCACTTCCCTGGAATCGGATCCGAGGAAGAATGCAGTACCTGGGTGAAGTTGATGGGGAAAGCTCTCCGTGGTGCAGTGGCTTGAAAAGTGGTGGCTTCCTCCAGCCGATCACTTAGTCGAGGATGGCCAGCTGGGGCAGCACCTATCTTCCCTAGGATCTGTGGATCCTACCTAGGATATCTGGATCCTAAAAAGGATCCATCACTATCTGGCCCTGGATCCTAACTATCTGCCCTAGGATCCGTGGATCCTAACCAGGATACCTGGATACTAACTAGGATCCATCACTATCTGACCCTGGATCCTGCATCTGTCTTTGGCAGGATATCTGGCAGGATCCAAGTCAGGATACCAGCACTATCTGACAAATAATGGTATGATCCACAAAAGCACTATCTGAGCAACACTAGTTAATATTTTTCTTTGTCGTGTGTGAGTGTGTTTGTGTGGAGGGGGATTTAGGGGTCACATAGTAAAGCTGGTGGTTCCCTCTTTTCCAGCTTACACTGGGTAGTACAAAGGATAGAGAATTCTTATAATTTAGTACATGTTTGGATGGTATATTTATCCATCTCTGCTTACAAATGGGGAAGGAGGGGTAGACTTGAGGGACCCAGAGTCCCTTCTGACCTTAAATTACTATACTATGTATATTTATTCATTTAGTTGTGTGTTGATTTCCAGACAAGTGCACTACACAATAAAATGCCTATTGTCACACATATTACTACAGGTGTCAGAGCCAGGGGACAGGGGAGTCTGCAGACCCCTAGCTATCTTGGCTGAGGTGTCAGCCAATGCATGTTAACCCCCACACACACACACACACATTTCAATCAGTGAAGCAAAAGTAATTTTAAGGAAAAGAGGCAGGTCGAAATTTTTGAGTACAACAGGCGGGCTACTTTTAAACATTTTGTGTACAATATGCAGAGAGAATCCAGGCAACAGAAAGCATATTTTGGAAAAAAAAAATAGTTAAATTAAATGTTATTTCTGTAGTTATATTAAATATTGTTTACTATTGGGATGGTATAGTTATTTGGACTTTCTTGCGTCTTTCAGCACTCTCTAAAAGTTGCACATCTTGGCACTGTTCTGCTTTGAAACTCATAAATACATTTCTATAAATAAACCATGGATTATTTCTGAATATCTACGGATTATTCAGGCTTATAAAATCCAAGTAGGTTGACTGTGGACACACGGTAGAGTTACCACTTGTGACGCCGGTGATCCGAGTTTTGGAACAAGCCCAGGTTACTGGAGGGCCATCCGGGGGAGAGGGAGTGAGCGTCTCAGAGGACACTCGCCCTCTCCAGGGAGGGAGGACCAACTGTGCCGCAGCATGAGTGCCCCCTGTGGAAGCACATGCGGTGCAGTTTCACATAGGTGGCTGTAGGGTGTGGGAGTCAGCTGGCTCACCCATGCCCATTCCTAGGACCACTGTGTGTGTGCATGCTCACATTTATGCCATCAACTCCAGTGGAATGGACAGCAAGATGATGTCAGAACCCTGCAGGCCCAGCACCCACCTACAAGGCACAGTTCCACACAGATTTGGCCACCACCAGAACTTATTCCCATCTCAGCGGCCTCAACATAGTGGGTGCATCATGGGGTAAAGCAACTAGGTATGTCCTGGGGATGGCAAAGCGATAGGGCTGAGGACTCCAAAGGAAGGGGGCACAGGGCGAAAGTTGGGTGGGAGTACAAAAAAAAAGAAATGCAGTTGTTTTTTTAGTGACCAGGGCTGAGGGGTTGCATAGCTTTGCCACCTGACCGTGGCAGTTCTGACCCTGACTTTTTGGTATTTTCCCACACCACTGTATGTTACTGTGATCTGTGCTGCACAAAAAAAAAAAAAGAAATTTTTTAGAAGTCCCCTCCACCCACTGCATGGCAACCAGGACGACTTATTTGCTCATCATTAGTTTTTGAAAAGGAGTAGGCGTCACTGAGAAAGCACACCCACCCATTGGAAACCACCCTCAGGGGACTTCAGTGCCAGTCACACAGTGAGAGCTCAGCCAGGTTGGGTTTGGATGCATTGCCACGTGATAAACGCATGCCAGACGACTCTGTTTTTGAGCACACCATCACAGCCAGCTACAATGGCTGCTTTGTCTTGTGCACAAGTTTCTGGTTATCACCATGGAATTCTGTGGCTTGTACTCACTGTCAAATGTATTTATTCACACACTTATTGATTGGCTGATTGACTGAGTCTGTAAACAGCAGGCCAGGAAGTACCCATTGCTTCTCATTTGTGTAGATGTCTTGGCAACCACTGCAGAACAGGATTCATAACATAGAGGATAATGTATGGTATTTGGTTAATAACCACGCTGTAAACACTTCGAGAGGTTGCCATGACATCATTGTGTAACCCCTAGATGGCGCTATCCCAAGGGATACGACCCCTGCCTGCTTGGCTAGGAGCAGGTTAAGGGGCCTGAGTTCTGAAACGGGTGCCTCCACCTGGAGGTCAGGGTTGGTAGTGGTCACGCTAACCTGGGCACAGCCCTCCGGGACACTGTAACCCCTCTTTCCTTAGTAGTGGCCGGAACAATACACAGTAATCACTTTCACAATACCCCTGATACACCACACAAGTACCCACACTGTTTGCACCTACCACCAGGGCTTTCCTCTGGCTCGACCCTGGGGATCCCTGTAAAACAAGGTAAAGCAGGTAAGGCAGTAAGGCAGGCAAAGTCCCAAACTGAGGAAACACTAGCACGAACAGTAAAAGAAGGTGACAAGACTTTCTATAGATACATTAGTGAAAGGAGAAAGTCCAGAGGGGGTATTGCTAAGCTTAATGGAGAAAAGGGAGCATGTGAGGAGGAGGACCCTGTAACGGCATCTATCCTAAATAGATACTTTTGCTCAGGATTTACTGAAGAGAAGGTAGGGCAGGGCCCACAGCTCAGCATCATGGACACAGGGGGGAGGGAGGTGAGCACTACTCCCTTCACAAAAGAAAGGGTCCTACAAGAGCTTGCTAAGCTCAGGGTGGATAAGGCAATGGGACCTGATGGCATACATCCCAGGGTACTTAAGGAGCTAAAGGAGGAACTAGCAGAGCCATTAGCAGAATTGTTTAGTGAGTCTCTGAGCACAGGAGGTCCCAGAAGACTGGAGAAGGGCTCATGTGATCCGCTCCACAAGAGTGGTAGCAGGGAGGAGGCAGGGAACTACAGACGGTCAGTCTTACCTCAGTAGTGGGCAAGATTATGGAGGCACTCCTTAAGGAAAGGATAGTGCAACACCTGGAATCCATAGGGGCTGGGATCCAAGACAGCATGGGTTTACAAAGGAAGGTCCTGTCAAACTAATCTCATAGATTTCTTTGACTGGGTAACCAGAGTGGTGGACCAAGGGGAGCAGTTGATGTCACCTACCTTGACTTCAGCAAAGCTTTTGACACTGTTCCACATAGAAGATTGATAAATAAGCTGGGTAGGCTCGGGGTGGGTCGAAGTTGGTCAACTGTGTGGCAAACTGGTTGACGGGCAGAAAACAGAGAGTGGTGGTAAATGGTATACAGTCGGAAGAGATGCAAGTCACAGTGGGGTACCTCGGGATCAGTCCCAGGGGCCAGTCCTCTTCAACATCTTCATTAGTGACCTTGCAGATGGACTAGAGGTAAAGGCGTGTCTGTTTGCAGATGACACCAAGATCTGCAACAGAGTAGATGATCCAGATGGGGTGGGCAGAATGAGAAGAGATCTGGATAAACTAGCAGAATGGTCAGAAGAGTGGCAACTGGGATTTAATGCAAAGAAGTGCAAAATCATGCACATAGGGAAGAGAAACCTGAAGCCACCTATAGGCTGGGAGGAGTTGCTAGCAGTCACAAAGGAAGAAAGAGACTTGGGCATCATCATCACTGATGACCTAAAATCATCAAACAGACCTCTAAAGCAGTAGGTAAGGCTAGGGGTGTTAGGGTGTATTAGTGGGGGTATCTGCAAGTGTAAGAGGGAGGTATTAATCCTCTGTACAAGACACTGGTTAGGCCCCATCTGGATACTGCATGCAGTATTGGAGGCCACACCTTCACAAGGACATTAACCAAATTGAGGCAGTCCAGAGAAGGGCAACCAAAATGGTGCATGGACTGCATCAGAAGACATATATGAGGACAGATTAACGAGCTCAATATGTATACCCTTGAGCAAAGGAGGAGAGAGGTGATTTGATCGAGGCATTCAAACACCTTAAGGGCATAAACAAGGTGAAAGAGTCTAACATGTTTAAATATAAGAAAAATAGCAGGACAAGAGGACACAGCATGAGATTAGAGGGAGGCCGATTAAGGGGAATGTGAGGAAATTCTTTTCACAGAAAGGGTGGGTGGATGCATGAAATGGCTTACCACAAGAAGTGGTGGCTATGAATACAGTGCAGGGCTTCAAACAGGCATGGGATAGGCATAAGGGAGCAATACAAATGACTATGAATAGATAGGCCACTGACAGAGCAAAGGCCGATGGCACATTTATAAGGTAGAAAAAGAAATGGGCAGACTGGATGGGCCTTGCGGTCCTTATCTGCCGTCAACTTCTATGTTTCTAAACAGCAAATAACAGCAGTACAATACTCTTGCACAAACTGGAACCACAGTCAGGGTAAAAGAGTTAGATCTGATTTATTTAAGGGACTTGAACAAGGGAGGGGTGTAATCAGGTTAATTTGCTTAAAGCTGTATCAAACAGTTATGCATGCACTTCAGGGTCCATAAACAGTCACACACTCTGGGTACCAAGGTGAAGAAAGGTGGACTAGCCAGGATGTCGTTGAGGAAGGTCGTGCTTGGCTGGTTGGGGCCCGTGATGGAACAAAACAACATGCACCACACACACTAATTGTAATCCGGAGCTGGAGGGCTCAGTTCGTGAAAGAAAAGAAACAACAAGACAATCAGATGACACACTTAGATTAAGCTGTCGTTGCAGGGAGCTACCCTGATGGTTACTCATGATACCAAAGACTGGACACAGGCTGGGCGAAAACTGAGACTGCAGGTGGTTGATCTGGAGTGCCAGGAGAAGCAGGGCCCACACAATTCGCCGAGGTGTCATTCCTGTTCAAGCGTGGAGCAGGGGGCTGATACCCATGCAGGTCTCTCATCGATGGCTTTCTCTGTGCAGTGGGGTAGTCTAGCATAACCAGTGTGGCAAGGCTGAGGCCGTATGGAGATGAACGCGGATTCAGTCCGGTCGAGCTGGATACAGCTTCCAGCAAGCAGAACACAATTCATACAGTGGGTAACCAAATCACAACCCACTATAAACACAGAGCACATTTACATGTAAGGGATTCTACTATACCAGGCAAACCGCTCTCCAGTCATATTCACAAAGTCTCTGCACACACCGGGAGTTTAGAGATAGCTGGAAATCCTGACAGGCCGATGCATTCAGCAAATCTTCGGTCTTCTTCAGGTTGATCCTGGTCACAACTCAGTGGCTTACTTCGTTCTCACAGACTCAGATTCAGTCCGAATTGATTCTCTTCTCCCTCTCATGGGCAGCAGGCAGGCATGTAGGCCAAAACTCAGGCCTTTCCACAGAGATTGTCTCGAGCTGTTGCTTCTTCAGCTCCCAACTTAGATCTGACTCAACTGCCAGCAAGCCTGGGACTTTCCTCAGAATCCAAAAGGTTCGGTTGGATGATCTGTCTGTCAGTCACAACAAAGGCTCCCCCTTCAGATGCAAAAAGGTGCCAAAAGCCCAAAACTACAATTCCTACAGACTTTGACTCCAGACAGCTCCTGTAATCTGGCTCTATTTTAGGTCCCACCAGCACTAATTGGTCCAATTCGGCAGTCCAGGACCAAGATAGTGGAGATAAACAAAACAGTCCTTGCTGCAAAGAAGGCAGGTTAGACAAACTACATTATCATTATCACTCTAAATGATTTTCAGCAAATAGTTGCATCTTTCAACAGAGCTCCCTCTCAGATTACTTATGACTGCAATCCAGCCAGCTCTTAAAGAGAAAGTGCACAGAGACTATACAAGCACTCTCTGGAAATCACATTTAAACTGCTAAAATGCAGGACACCAGCCTGGCAGTGAGTATTTAGGCAATCTCAAGGAAGACTTTTCGGGAACCCCCATTTGTGGGGGGGGGGTTACAATTATAAACCTCAGGAGCACAGCTCGAAAGGTTTTCAGATGTCATGGCAACCTCAAGAAGTGTTTTCAGCACGGTTGTTAACCGAAGACCATACATTATATTTTATAGTGTATGGGCTACCAAGATTGTGTAATCACAGATTAAATAGAGAATAATGTATGGACAACCATACACAACAAGGCTGTGTTTCCATCGAGGGGTTGAGATGACAGCATATGAATGTCAAGAGCGAAGCTTGAGAGGTCCATGCAGTCCTCTCCACCCCAAGATGGAAACACATGCCGAGTTGTGATTGGCTGACCATATTTTATATTTTATAGTATATGGTTTTTTACACTAGAGTGACAGACCCGCACTGAAGTGAAAACAAAAAATCTTGCCATTTCTTTATTCTACTCAGATATCAAAATCAAATTTCCAGACTTTTGAAAGGTAAAAGGTTGACTTTGGGCACTGGGTAGTAAGTAAGTAGATAGGTATAGAATAAATGAGAAATTTAAAATTGCATGACCTTTGAACTGTGTATAACAACACTTTAGAATGCGCATAATGGTTTAGAATGTGCTTAACAAGGATTTTGAGCAGACTGAGTTTTAGATATAAAAAAGGGTAACCACATACTACACTACTTTACTGAATTACTTTACAGAACATTGATTGTTGCGAGCATTCCGTTTTGTTAGAACATTGATTGTTGTAAGCATTCCATTTTTGTTATACCATTATAGTGTATAGTGGAATGCTGTTATGCATGAAATTCCATGCCTGGAATATGCTTGTTCTGCTGCAGTAGTGATGTCATTATGTTGTTCTGTTGCAGTAGTGATGTCACTACTGCAGCAGAACCACTTGGAATCCTGGCACATTGTTGCTTTCCTCTATTTAATTCTGTGGTGACAGTATTCTAGAACCTCTAGAGACTTTTCAAGTCAGTTTCATTATAAATAAGACAGAAAAAAACACAAAGCAAACATCTCACATAGTACTAGTATACACTATAAAAAATACAGGATGAGCAACTTTATGCACACCCTGTGTGTTCCGTCACCTCAGGGTTCCGATTCCCATGGACCTCTCGAACTTTGCTCTTGAGGTCAGAGGGAATCAGAACCCCTCTGTGGTAGAACACACTGGTGTGCATAGTTGCCAATCAAGTATTCTCTATGATATGACATACTCAAGAAGGGTTAACAACAGAATGAAGTCATAACAATGGCATAACAAGGTTGTAATCTATTTGATTTCAGTTAATAATAAGGGCTCCCCATACATTATAAAGAAGTGGTGTTTGATATTACGCACTGTTACACCTTTCCGTAGTAGCCCCGACGTAGCGTACATGGTAACCTGCAATTCACTCAGCTGCTTCAGCACTGTCACTTAGCTGAGGCTGGCACCATATGGTAACCCTCTCTTGGTGTTAGCAGGGGCTGGGCATAGGCAAGGGAGACCCTTGTTGTCTGGGGCAAGATGTTATGCTCACCAGTGGGTTCCCTGTACATCCGTCACACATCCGTTTCCTTTCCCTGGGCTGCGGCAAGAAATCAGCTCAGACCTCTGTTCTGACAGAAAAAAATACCACACTGCAAGGTGTTGTCACTCTTTACTGAAATGATATACTATATTACAGTTTAGTAAACACTCAGGAAGCACAGTCTCTAAACTCTCCCCTTGTTGGTACTGTACAAACTGGTTCAATCCAGACTCCGAACTTGAGTCAAAATGTACAGGGTCATCTTGCATAGGTTGTGCCCTCCTCTCATAAATTCTGGGCCTGACTGATCCCTAGCTCCCGAGCATGGGGCCAGCAGGTGAGGTGAGGGTGCTAAGGGTGCCACAGGTGTGGAGGCACTTGACTGTCAGGGAAGGAGGGCAGGTCATGTGGGACACCTGGCATCTGCACCCCCTCAGCCAGCTAATCAATAAGGCATATTGGTGACAGCTGTGATGGCGGCACCTTACCCGCCCCTCTGGTTGGAAGAAAGGGTAGAGCCATTGTAATTTCTGGTCATTGGGGAGGGGAAAAGGGCAACCTTAAGGGGAAAATCGGGGTGGTGGAGGATAATAATAAAAAAAGGCTACCAGGAAAAGACCTAGTGGTGTGGAAGGCTGAGGCAATGGACACCTCACCTGTAGCCACACCAGTGACCCTGGTTCCGAAATGGACCAGGGTCACTCAGGGGTCATCTGGGGGAAGGAGGATTGAGCATCAACTGACAGCTCTGCTCCTTCATGGAGGGGGAACAGCACTAGTCACTGCTCATCTGGTACCTAGCGGAGGCTGGAAGGAGCAACAGCAATGGCCTTCTGATTGACTGTGGGCAGGTGCTTCTTGTGTGGCATTTCTATGGTGCACACCACGCCACTGCACACTTACAAGCCTGGGAATGGGAGAAAGGGGGGGAAGTAATCCATATATAGTGGTGACCTGGAGCCCTCAGACCCCTCCCCATGTTGATACTCACTGGCGTGATGGGGGGGCTGTGGTGAGTGGGGGTACTGGGTACACCCAAAGAGGGCATAGGTGGTGACCAGAGGCCAAAAAGCTAGGTACAAAAAGGCTACCAGGGCCCAGGGGTGGCATGGATGTGATCATCTGAGTCTCTGGGCATGAATGGATGCTAACTGTCCAGCTCACAGACACTTCTGCTACTGACTCACGGAGGAGGCATCAGTACTGGTGGGATGACTGGCACTGTCAGTCACCTAGATTTTATTGGTGGGAGAAGCATGAAAGCAGGGAATTACAAAGTAAAACAAACAAACAATTGAAAAGGGATCATGGGTAGAATATTCACATGGGCCAGAGGCTGAGGCAAATACGATTTTCGCATTTAGTCAGCGTCTGCCGGTTTGTGCCAAAACTTGAGCCAAAAGGAGATTATTGATGCTGTATTTATTGACTTTATTCACAAATCAATAGGTTTCCTGATTTACACTTACTTATACTAAAAAGGAGATTATTGATGCCCTATTTATTGATTACAGCTTTGAGTTAATTTAATAAAAATGTATGCAACAAAAAAAAAAAAACTTGAGCCACCTATTTTCAAAGGTGTGTACGTTTTTGTGGCCATTTCTACAATGTGTGTCTGCTTACATCAAAAGATGAATGCTTCATTTTTTTTTTTTTAGTTAATAATTTTTTTATTAGGTTTGAAAAATAACATCAGACATGACCAGGTACATAGATAAGATACAGCATGACATATATGCGTACACATTGACTGCAGTATCATTATATAATTGACAATGTCTAGCCCATAGAAAGGCATATTGCTAAATAATGACACGGTAAGAAATTATAGAGTAAATTGTATTGTGGTAGTTTACCCAAGAGAGAAAAAAGTATGAGAAAATGCATGATTACCACCACATCTAGGTTAGTTAAGGAGTCTAATACGGGCATGACACATAGGTGTCTCCTGATACCTGAATAAGCCTGAAAAGCACAGACATAACAACAAAATACTAACAACGTTAAGTCCAGATCTGAATTCTTATCCTATAAGGAGAAAAGATAGAAGTTCTTGTGGGGAGGGATTTTGGGGTTCCAAGCCATTGCCTATCAGTGTATCTATTATGTTGGTCCAGATCATTCCACAGTGGAAGTCAGCCAATCCCTGCACGTGGAGAGAGATAAACTAGGTAAGGGGTCCAGGTAAGATAATATTGTGAAAGAGTATTGGTAGCTAAGTGGGACTGATGGTCCAGTACTGCTACACTAGAGAGGGCATTATATAATTCAGAGATGTTGGGTACCTCTGTGGTTCTCCACCTACAGAGGATAAGCCTCTTAGCTTGGAGGCTAAGAAGTGTCAGCCATCTGTGCTGTTGACGAGTGAACACTCTCAGCACAGGAGGAAGGCCCAGAATCCAAACTAGGGGATCTAGAGTCAGAGCAGAGCCTGAGACCTGTTGAGCCAGACCCAAGACAACCATCCAGAATGAAATGAGAAGTGGGCAAAGCCAAAGTATATGCAAGAGGTCTCCCTCTCCCGAGCGACATCACCTGCAATGACTGTTGTCCATAAGATGCATTCTGTGCAAGACCACAGGAGTGCAATACCAATGTGACAATATCTTGTTTTGCATAAGTTTGCTTCTCATATCTGGATACATAGAATAAGCATATTTCCAGCATAGCTTCCATTGGGTATCCTAAATAGATTGTTGAAGAGCTTGCTCCCATTTACCTTTAGCCTGAGCTGATTGTGCAGGGAGATGATTCCTAAGATCAGCATATATAAGACTGGCTTTACCCCCTTCTAGGTCAGCCATTTAGTTAGCAAATGGGACCTTGCCATATCTGTCTTGTGGTGTTGTTTAATGTAAGCTAAAACCGAGCTTCTGAGCTGCAGGTGCTGCCAAAAGGCCTGCTTACCTAAGTGGACTCCTGTTCTAGTGTTTGAAATGTTTTGACAGTGAGACTGTCATCTACTGTCAAGTCCTTTAGTGTAAGAATTCCTTTACTCTGCCATAGAGGCCAGTGCAAAGGGTTGCCATCCACTTTTATGAATGTGTTCCCCCATATGGGGTGGCCAGAAGGGGGCATATATCTGCCTCCAATTTCTTTTCCACCATATGCCATGTCAGTACTGAGCCTGTTATCATTGGGCAGGAAGACAAATGTTTGGGAAGGGGATTGCAAAGTAAAACTGCATCGGATTGGGTCTGGGCCATAGACGCCTCCATGTGTATCCATTGTGGTCGCTCAGATGTTTGTGGGAGGAACCAGTTTAGGGTCTGGGCTGCGGTGAAGGCCCATTTATACCCTTCCAGCCAAGGAAGGCCCCAGCCTCCCTGTGACCAATGGGATCAGAGTTTATTTCTACTTTAACAGGGTTTGGTGCCTTCCCAAATAAAGTTGGAAAAGGCCTGGTCTATAGCTTTAACCCATGAGGCCGGTAGTGTGAGTGGTATATGTGAGATGACATATAAAAGTTTAGGGACTACCACCATTTTAAGCGCACATATTTTACCTGCTAGTGTAAACTGAAGACCACGCCAGCGTACAAAATCAGTCTTGATATCTTCAAGAAGGGGTTTACGTTTCAGATCCCAGATTTTTAGTAAGGTCTACTGTGAGCCATATCCCTAGATACGCAAGGGAATGTGGGGCCCAATGAAGGCCGAGATGGGCTACCTGATCCAAAGTGCACAAGCTATTGAGGGGGACTACTTCCGTTTTAGACCTGTTGATTTTTAGGCCAGAGTAGCTCGTAAAATCTGCAAGGAGGGAAAGCAGTGGAGGGAGGGGAAGTGGTGACGTCCACCAATGGGACTAACAAATCATCTGCATACATAAATGTGGGGAGAGTGATATCGCCAAAGGGAAACCCTGTTATGGCTGAAGAGTGGCGTTGGCAATCTCAAGTGGTTCCACTGCTATTATGAAAAGTAATGGAGAAAGGGGGAGCCCTGCCTTGTGCTCCGCCCCAGAGGGAAGGGTGTGGACAGAGTAGAGTTGATGAGGACCCGGGCCAGAGGATTGTGATACAGAGCTGTTACCCAGCTCCTAAAATTGTGACCAAAACCCATGGCTTCCAGCACCTCTTGAAGGTACTGCCATTCAAGAGAATCAAATGCCTTCTCAAAATCTATTGCTGCAGCAGCTGGTACCGGGAAGTTTCTGGCCTGGTATATGATATTTATAAGGGAACGTATGTGATCTCTGCTGAGCTGACCCGGGACAAATCCGACTTGTGAAGGATGTATAAGATGGGGAAGCAAGGGGTTTAGCCTGGAAGCCAGAATTTTTGCAAAAATCTTACTAGCCGAATTGATAAGTGAAATAGGGCAATAACTGGATGGTAAAGTGGCATCTTTCCCTTTTTTGGGAAATACAGTAATGATCGCTTCCCGAAGGGATGGGGGGAGGGATCCAGAACTAAAGGCCAAATTAAAAAAATCACTAAGCAGGGGGGATATCAGTGGTGCAACTAGGCTCCACATTTCAGGGGGAAATCCATCCCCACCAGGGGCCTTCCCATGATTTAAATTGTGGACTGCATCTGTGACCTCTTGAGGGGTAATGGGAGACTCCAAGGTGGCAGCTTGCTGAGGAGTTAAATGACAGATAGGTATAGATGTCAGAAAGGTTCGCACCTGTGCAACATTAAAAGTGCCGGAGGAAGAATATAGCTGTTTATAGAAATCTGTCATTATTTCATTTATGCATTCTGGTTGGACTTGCACAGGACCATCTGGTGCTTTGAGTCTGGGAATATGGCTCTTGGCCCTCTGTTTCTGGAGTCTGTAGGCTAGTACTTTCCCAGCCTTCTCTCCCCCCCTTCCAGTATTTATGTCTTAGTCTGAGGAAGGCCAGTTCAGCTTTCCTGGTGTAACCCCTAGATGACGCTATCCAAGGGGCTACTACCCCTGCCTGATTTGCCACTAACAGGTTGAGGGGCCTGGATCCGATGGCGGGTGCCTCCACCCAGAGGTCAGGGTTTGCAATAGTTAAACTAACTTGGTCACAGCCCTCTGGGACACTGCAACCCCCCTTTCTTCCCACTAGTGGCCCACACAATATATCAGAATTATCTTCACAGTATACACTTACCCCCAGGACTGGTTCAGGCACTGGGACCTCCTGTAAAACAAGATACAGTGCAACAATCACAGTACAATACTTTAACATAGACAAATACCTCAGGCAGTATAACTTTGCTGAAACAAGCAGCTCTGATTTATTTAGGGGGATATAACAAGGACAGGGGGAAATCAGGTTAATTAGCTTATCACTTTACTCATCTACTTATGGCTCTGTGCACAGGCCTATCCCTACCAGTTACTGTCCTGGGTACCCAAGCCCTAGTGGCTGTCCAAACCGTGGCAGCTGGTGGGGCCCTTTCACACAGAGAAAAGAAAAATTAGTTAAACAGTCAGCAGTACAGTAATTCCATTTGGATTCAATGTGGCAATTCAACAGGGCGACCCTGAATTAGTACTCACGACCTCAAACAAGATAGGGTCCTTCAATGTCAGCAGGGCTACTCTTGAGCTCCACGAGACTCCTCACACATTTATATGGCAAACTGCAACAGGCAAAATCCTTTAATGGCAGCAGGATTCACTCGAGCTACACAAGCCTCCTCACACATTTATATGGTAAACAGTCACAGGCAAAAGTCCTTTAATGGCAGCAGGATTCACTTGAGCTACACAAGCCTCCTCATACATTTATATGGTAAAAAGAAAGTACTATACCAGGCAGGCTGCTTCTCTATCCCGATCGCAATTACTAAACAATACCCGGGAGAACACACAGCAGATTCAGTTCCAGACAGACCGAGTGCAATTCAGCAATTTCTCCAGTCTTCTACAGGGTGAGCCTGGTTTCTACTCTTCAGATATCCTTTGATTCTCTTCACAGGACGGATTCAGTCCTAACAAGCAGTTACACAAGCTGCAGACCGAACTCTGGGCCTTCACAGCTTCCCAACTAAAACTGCACACGAAAAAGCACAGGGCTCCTTCCCTCTTCACTGCCAGAGCTCAACTGAAACTCCAGCAGACAAACCGGGCACTTCCTTTGAGTTCCTCCCAGTTCTTGGCTGGATTGGCTGTCACTCACAATAGACTGCCCCTGTTGGTCCAAAAGGCGCCAAAGTCTAAACTACATCTCCCAGAGTCACTGCCCATACAATCCTCTTGTGGCTGGCTCAGATTATGAGTCCAAGTTCTGATTCTCCAAGGCACCATTTTAGAGCTACCTTAACCCACACTGATTGGTCCAGTTCAGCAGTTCAAAACTAGAATGGGAACTAGGCAAACACAGTTCTGACTGCAAAGAAAGCAGGTTAGACAAACTGTAATTTCATTATTACTCTAAATGATTTCTGGCAAACAGTTACATCTTTCAGATAGGTTCCCTTTGCACTCCTAGTGACTGCAAAAATGGAGTGAATTGGCAGCAGCTCGAGTGGTACTCAAGCAGAGAAGCACACAGTCCCCCCATACAAACTAATTACGTCTGCAAGCAGACAGCTCTTAAAGAGACAGTACCAGAGGCTCTAAAAACACTCACTGATAAATGGCTTAAATGCCAAACACCATTCAGGCTTGGAGCATTCAAGCAAGCTCCTGGAAGTCTTTTGGGAACCCCCATTTGCAGGGGGGTTACACCGGCAAGTAGGTGCTGTATTTGGTGATTGATTTTAGTTATTTCCTTGCCTATCAGGGAGTGTAAGGAAGTGTACGGCATACCTTTAAATTTGGCCTCAAGTTCTATAAGATGGGATTCCAATGTTTTAAGCTGGTGTTCTCTCTGCCGCCTGCGATGCGCCGAATATCCCATGATAGTGCCTCGCATGGTGGCTTTCAGAGCCTCTCAGACCATTGTTGGGGGCACCTCCACTGTGGCATGATCTTGTAGAAAATTAGTGACCTGCATCCGAAACCACTGAGGGAAGTTAGGGTCCTTCAAGAGAAGTGGGTCCAGACTCCTGCTTGGGGATCGAGAGGCTGAGGGGCTACTTAGCTTGTGAAGTTGCACTGGAGCATGATCCGATATGACAATTGGATGAATTACAGCATCATTGGTGGTGTTCATAATAGAAGGGGATATAAGCCAGTAATCCAGCCGAGAATGTGAGTTATGCACCGGAGAAAAGAATGTATAATCTTCGTCCTGCGGGTGCAGGATGCGCCAGGGGTCTTGTAACCCCATTTCTGTGATCAGCTGTCGCAGTGAAAGGCGAGATTTCTGATGATGATCTGGGCAGGCGGATGTGCGATCTAAGAAAGGATCCAGGGGGAGATTAAAATCACCTAAGATTATAGGGACCTGTGGAGAGGCTAAAGAGCTAATAGCTTGAGCCAGCGAGTGGAACACTTCAGGCTGGTCGTCATTAGGACCATACACGTTAGCTATCACTAGGGTACCTGTCGGAGTATCCATCAAAGCTGCCACCCATCTGCCATCTCCACCTCGCTGCACTTTTAATTGTGTCCACTGAAGGGATTTGTGAAATAAAATAGCAACCCCCCGTTTGCGAGTGGAGGCTGAAGAAGAAACAACCTGTCCCACCCAAGAGCCTTTCAGCCTGTCATGGTCCAACTTTTTCAACTTAGTCTCTTGTAGTAGGGCTACCTGCACAACCAGTGTCTTGAAATGGTTCAGCACCTGAGAACGCTCCATAGGGGTATTAAGGCCCCGTACGTTCCAGGTGATATAGTGAATGTCAGCCATAGTCTAGAAGTGAGAGGTCTGGTTTAGAAGGGAGTGAGCTATAGAACCTAGTAGAGATTGAGAGTGAAGGTCTGCCCCATATCACCTTATGCGGAAAATCTGTTGTTACTGATTTAGACACCACCAGCAAAGCACGCCAAGTGCACCCACAACCCCCCCTTAAGCATTTACTAATCACGATCTGGAAAAACCTATAAACAATTTCAACTTGTAGAACATAATATTGAGTAATAATAACATTTAACCAACTATATATATATACATATCGGCCTGTCCACAGCTGTTGGGAGTCCCAAAGGTATCCTGTCACCGACCGAAGTCGCAAGACCTCCTTTGGTATCCGTGGGGGTTGGCCTGGGATCAGGACAGGAGGAGATACCCTCCAGAACAGCTTGTCTGTACTACGGGGAGTAAAGATATAGTTAGAGCTAAGACCGGCCCGAGGATGTATGAGAGGATGCCCCCTGGGACCATGGGGCCCAGAGCAGATAGTAGGATATCCTCAAAAGCATGTCACAAAAGGAGTTACAGTACTCCAGTATGCCCAGCCGATAGGCGAGGGATAGGGAGAGCTGAGCCTAATACTTCCAGTAATTTAGATCCCATGGCAGGCTAGGGGAAGAGAAGTTAACACATAGAGGGAGAACCACGCAGAAAAAAGAGGCCCCCTTTCCCTTATTACATGCTCAACCACCCATATTAAACTGTTACCATACAGTTAGAACATGTCCTCAGTCCGGGGGTTCTGAGCCAGGTCTGGGAAGACCAATTGCAGCATCGAGAGTTTCATCTCATGGATTTGCAGCAGGATGGCTGGCTGTAGGTTCTGGACATGCAGCAACTATGTCAGCCCAGGATTTGCTTCGAGCCATGGAGAGCATAGTCTTTGAGGATGTCAGCCCACGCATATCCGTCTCTGCCTCTTCTGAGATCCCTTGTGCGGTGTCTGAGTCCTTCAGGTCCAGTTGTAGAACGGCAAATGGGTTAGGTGAGAAGAAAGTCTGCAGGTCCATGGGGTCTTGCTGATCTGGAAGTTGGTCTGATTGCGCCATCACCTGTGGGCTTGGGGAGCTGGTTCTTTCAGTGGGATGTTGTCGTCGAGCATGGCGATGAGAGGGTTGCCATTTTCTTGGCCTCGATGGTAGCAATGCATCAAAAATCTGCACACCAGACTCAGGTATATCTTGCTTGGGAACCAAGGAAATATTCGCTGCTGACGGAGAGGAAGAGTGTTGTATTTGCTTGCTCTGATTGTTGGGGTCCCGAAACTCCATGGGGTGTCTAGCCCATAGGAAGTCCATCAAGCTCTCTGGGGCTCAAACAGAAGGGGAGATCCATTGTGCATGATCCACATGGTTGCTGGATACCGCAGTGAGTAAGAGTAGTTTAGTTTTTGTAAAAATCTCCGAGCCTGGGCATATTCCTTGCAGCGATCAGAGAGTTCTCTAGAATAGTCCTGATAGAGCTGGATATGATGCCCTTGCCAAGTAATTTCCCCCGCAGTTCGAGCAGCAGCCATAATAGAATCTTTTTTCCTAAAGTCCAAAAATCTGGCAAGCAGGGGTCTGGGCCTTGCTCCAGGCCTCGGTACCAGGGCAAACGAGTGATGTGCCTGTTCTATCTGAGGGTGAAAATTGGCTGGTAACTTGAGCAGCTTCAGGAGGGTTGTCTGTAAGAGGTCGATGGCCGATTTCTGTTCTGGACCTCCCGGAAAGCCAATAAGCCATATATTGTTTCAACGGCTGCAATTTTCAAGGTTGTCTACTTTATTTTGTGGTGTGTGAATAAGTGTGGCCTGTTCCCTCAGAGTTGCAGTTATTTCATGAAGGGCTGCATCATGGGAGGATTTTGGTCGCTTGCTGTGGAAAATCCTAACTTTGATCCCTTGCAAGTTTGCATCGTGGCATTGACTGCAGTTGTGAGTTGTGCCACTGGGATCATGAGCTGGCCGAACATCGCTTCAGTTCTTGATGATTCTTCAGAAGGCTGCATGTTGTAGGCCACACTGCAAATCCGCTTTCCTAGAGAGAGAGAGATGAGTGATTTCCAAAAGAGCACTTGCGATACATGTCCCAAGATTATGCCCAGGGGATTCCTCTCTGCTACGATGTGAAATTCTGGCAGAAATAGAGGGTCTTAGTGACGGCAAATGTCGGATTTATCCCCGTGTTGCAGGAGCTATCTCTCTATGCGACCATACTAGACCAGGGCTAGGCCACGCCCCCGAATGCATCATTTTTTGATTCAAGAGTTTCAGGTGATGGCACTCATCCAAGACTGGTGCAGTCCAGGGTGAGTACTACTATCTGTAACACATTAAAATACTTATTAAATTTTCATGGAGACCATACTAAAGGAAAGGTTGGTGGAATAGCTAGAGGAGCATGGTCTCCAGGATGAGAGGCAGCATGGGTTCATGGAGGGGGGATCATGTCAAACAAATCTGATTAACTTCTTAACCTCTTTGACTGTGTCACTAAGACAGTAGACAGGGGCGAAGCGGTAGACATCCTTTATCTTGATTTCAGCAAGGCCTTTGATTCTGTGCCCCACAAAAGGTTGATCAGGAAGTTGGTGGATCTTAGGGTTGGGGAAAAGATGGCCAGATGGGTGGAAAAAAAAACTATCTGAGGGACAGAACCCAGAGGGTGGTTGTGGAAGGAGAGTTATCTGGCACCAGAGAGGTAACCAGTGGGGTCCCACAGGGCTCAGTGCTGGGGCCATTGTTCAATGTCTTCATCAATGACATTGGGGATGGCATTAAGGGCAAAATGTGCTTATTCGCAGATGACACCAAGCTCTGTGGGAGAGTGGACACAGCTGAAGGGATACAGGACCTACAGGAAGATCTGGAAAAGCTGGGGAGGTGGTCCAGGATCTGGCAGCTTGGCTTCAATGCCAAGAAATGCAAAGTTATACATATTGGAGCCAAGAATCCGAGGACAGAGTACTACCTGGGTGGAGTCTGAGTATCTGCATCAGAGGAGGATAAGTACCTGAGAGTGATGATCACTAGTGACCTGAAGCACTCCACGCAGAGCAAGAAAGCAGCAGCAAAGGCAAACAAGATGCTGGGATGCATATCTAGGGGGATCAGTAGTAGGAGAGAGGAGGTCATACTGCCCTTGTACAGGTCACTGGTAAGGCCACATTCAGAATATGGAGTTCAGTACTGGTGCCCACACCTCAAAAAGGACATTGACCTGCTGGAGAAGGTCCAGAGGAGGGCTACAAAGATGATAGCCGGTCAGTAGGGTAAGGCATACGAGGAGAGGTTGAGGGCACTGAACATGTACTCCCTGGAAGACAGAAGAGAGAGAGGGGACATGATTGGGACTTTCAAGTACTTGAAAGGGATAAATAAGGTTGATAAGGAGAGTCTCTTTAAGCTGAGTGGCAACCATAACACAAGGGGGCACAGTCTTAAGCTGGAGGGTGGGAGGTTTAGGAGGGAGGTCAGGAAGCACTTCTTCACAGAGTGGGTGGTGGACACTTGAAATGCGCTGCCAGAAGAGGTCATCTCGTTGAAGACAGTGGGAAGCTTTAAGAGAGGCTGGGATAGGCATAGGGGGAAGGTAAGAATCATGGGTAGGGAGGATGGGAGGATTGGGGAGGGAGGGCATGGATATTAACTCAAGCTGTGGACCCTGCAACACGAGCAGACTTGATAGACCAAATGGCCTTCTTCTGCTGGCTTCTTCATATGCTCGTATGTAAATGAACCTAAGCCAGTATTTCTGGTCTAATCAGAGGCAGTATTAGGCACAAGCGAACCAAGCAGCTGCTTGGGGCACCAGCACAGCAGGGGCGCACTAAAGTAAAAGATATAAACGTCAGTCTGTACCTCCTCCTCTATTCACATGTACACTGACGATACTGTCCTTTTTTTTGTCCTGCAACTCTCCCTCTGATGTTGCTTTCAGTCTCCAGCTAGACTTCGAGAAAGTTCAGCTCTGGCTAAGCTCCCATCAGCTTTTCCTCAGTGCCAAGAAAACAGTCTCCATGACCTTTGGCACTAGGCAGAGACTCTCTAGGCTACCTAAATTGCCCTCCTTCCACACCTTCGATGGTGCTATTCTAGAGGATACCACCTCCTTTAGGTATCTTGGGGTCTGGCTAGACCAACACCTCAGTTTTTCTGGGCACATTGACTCTATTCTGAAAAAACTGAGCCCCAAATTAGGCACCCTATACAGAAACCGAAGCTGCCTACCCCTCCTGGCTAGGTGTGAGTTGGTGCAGAAAATGATTCTACCCATCTTTGACTACTGCTATGTAGTATATAGTGCTGCCCCACCATCTTCTCTAACCAGATTGGATTCCCTCTTTAATGCCTTCTGTCTCTTTGCCCTTGACGCCCCTCCACTCACTCACCACTGTTCCCTCTAGCGAGCCCTTTGCTTTCCTCTCTGTCTGACAGACGTTTAACCCACTGTATGACATTCACATCGAAATTCTGGTTTGCCTCCCCCCCCACCTATCTGCTACTCTGGCCCCTCGGTCACAAGGACCTTTTTCCCTCCAATCTAGTGACTCGCGTACCTTGGCTATTCCACACTGGTCCACTTCTATAGGGCAATCAGCCTTCTCTTATAGATTCCCTAAGTTATGGAACTCCCTACTCCTTCAAATCAGACACTTCTCTTCCTCCTCCCCTTGGCCCATCTCAACCTCCCTCAAAAACGTCCTCTATCCTGCCTGCAGCTGCTCCTAGCCCCCCCCACACACACACTCTCCTGCCCCAGTGCCATTTCAGCACTTAGCTCAAATTGTATGTATGCCCCTAGTTGCTATGTCGTATGTTGCAATCAGTTGTCAAGTATAAGTTGTGCTGACAGTGACTCTTCTCTCGTCAGTGCTTCTAGTCTTTGCTCCCTGTTAGCTCATTCAGTGTTATACTCTAGTTGACTTTATGTATTCCTTATTTTGTTATCTTGCTTACTTGTATATTGTAATTTTGTTAAAGTAACTTACCAAGGCCTGCTATGCGTATCCCAAATTCATAATGTATTATGTATTCTACTGATGTATGTATTGCTAGGACTATTGTACTCCCTTGTCCCTTCTCCCCCAGGACGCTCCGTGAGACGAGAAGTTTTAATATTGTTCAGTGTGCCTTTCCTGGTGAAACTTTTCAATAAATAAATAAATAAAAGTAAGCAGAGATTAACTTGAAATACAAAAAGCATTTATATAAAAAACAAAACTGTTGCTGTCCCCCTTGTACTCATAGAATGTTTACAACTCTTTGGATGAGGGGCTGGGCAGGAGGGAGAAGAGGAAGCAGTAGAAGTTGTGAAGGGGGCACCACAGCCATTTCTGCTTTGGGTGCCAATCGGTCTAGGGTCTCTTCTGTAGTCAGTACTGTTGAGCCCGACTCCTTTTGCCTCTGTTGTCCTGCTTCCTTGCTTTGTGGCTCAGGTTCCTCTTTGTCCCTGTAGCCACCTGTACCTTTGTTTGTTGCTATTAGTAGCAACTGTAGAACTACAAAAAAGAAAGAGACTGTAGGGCATTTTCATTTAATTAACATTTCCGATACCTGGTAGCACATGCAGAGATACTTTTGGAAATGTACTCTGTGTGTTCCAGGAAGTTTTGTTATTTGTTTTTTTGCTAGCAATATAAACCTTGTACAGGCTGACAGTGTCTTTAGCAAGACAAAGAACTTGATGGAATGATTTAGTGTTGCATCATGTACAGCTGGTGGGGGTGGGGAGTTGAAATGGGTGGAGTTCTGAGTAACTGCAGTTTCAGAAGTGAAATTAAAGTCTGACACAACTGCGTGAAACAGGCAGAAAAGGACTGATCCTGTGTAGAGTGTGATAAGTGTTTCAGATCATATGTGATGACGGTGCAATCTTGCATGGATGAACAGGTTATTTGTACCCTTGGTCCAGTGTAACAGCAACCCCTGGGCATTGGGCAATGTTGTCAGATCTGAACATGTACATGCTTGAGGCAAGAAAGGGGAGAGAGGGGGACATGACTGAAACCCACAAATACCCCCACGGGGTAAATAATGAGGATAACAGTGGGGAGTTGCTCAGACTGAGTAAAAAGGTAACCACCAGGGGAAACTGCAAGAAGCTGTGGGGGCACATTTAAGAGAGACACCAGGAAGCACTTTTTCACAGAGAGGGTGGTGGATGGGTGAAATAGCCTGCCAGAGGAGATGGTCTGTGCAAAGTAAGCGGGGCATTCAAACAAGAGTGGGAAAGATACAAGGGCTTGATAAAGACAGCACCAGAAAGGAAGGTGTGTGTGTGTATGTGGGGGCAGTAAAGAGCCTCTAGGGCTGTCTCATTCAATAGTAGTTAGGTTGAAGTGGGCAGAGGCAGACACAACAGGCCAATGGGCCTTTTTCTTCCAAAAGAGACTATGTTTCTAAGACCGCACCTAGGAGTCTGGTATTCACAAGTGTATCCTGGAATCCCACACTATGGCTGGGGGCCAGGGTGTTTCACAGAGGTGAGGGGCGTGGCTCTAGGGGAGGAAAGGTTCTGGCATCCTACCATTTGTGCACCCCCTGCTGCACACCAAAGGGCAACACTGGCATTGGCAGTGAAAGCAGATACCCACCTGTCCTCCAGGCTGTAGGAAGGGTACATAGCAGTGGAGACCATGATTGACATGGTGGAGGACAAGGCAGTATGGTAAAGATAATGAGGCAGAACAAAAAAAATATAAAAATACATACCCTCCATAGAATTTTTTTTTGTTCCACAGAGGTGCTCCTTATTTAGCAATATACCTTGTTCAGCCCTGCATCCTCTGACCCCCCCCCAGCCCCTAGTAACACAGTGGTTACCTCTATGGCTTCCCCTATGTGGCAGGGACACTCCCTACTGAGACAGTCACTATGTGGTCTAGGATACAGTGCCAGCAGGCACTAGGACCCATAGGAATCTCACAGGCCCAGTCTGTCATACAGAGATTCATGGATTGTTCTCTCATTTGGGGCTCTCATGCCTTCCCCAAAGTGAATACAGCCTTCCGGATGGACTGGCTTACAGGAAACACAGCCCTGTGGCAGGAGCAAGTTCCATGGCCCAGCTGAAGGGGTAGCTGTGGTGCCCCCAGCTCACCATCAATCCTCCGTGACTAAGGTACTCTGCAGCATGGCAGCTATGCCAGCCTGGCCTGCAGTGCCATACACTACCACTTGGCCATCTGGGTGGGCTGCCCAATCGAAGTTTCTTGTTTTTTTCTTGCACCCCACCCAACCCCCTGCTCTAGCTTGGCGGAGTAATAGCTTTTCAGGCGGGATTTACGAGCCTTCATGGGGATACGGACTGAGGGGGAAGGGATTTTACTGTTTATTTGTTTCCCTGCTTTGTTTCTTTTGTCATCCCTGAGCTTTCAGGGATGCTGGCATTTGGAGCAGACTCCTCGATGTAAGCGTGGCGTCCCTCCCTGTGTTCTGAGCACTCTACCACCTGTATATCTACAGGTGACAGTAGTGATGAGGGACACGGCTCCCTCCCTGTGTTCCGAACATTCTGCCACCCGTACATCTACAGGTGGCAGTAGTGCTGCGTGACACGGCTCCCTCCCCACCTGGGAGGAGTAGAGCGTCCACTGGGATGCTCGACCTCCTCCTCCGGCCAGCCGTCAATGACCCAACCTCGGTCCCGAACCCGGGTCGCCGGTGTTGTGAGCAGTTGTGCTACTGAGTTGACTTCCAATAGATGTTTCTGAAACCAAAAGCAGTATTGCCTTACCTGATAGCTGGTAAATAAATAAACAAATAAATAGTTTCAACTTTCACAACAGGTAATGAGTTCTAACTCTGGCTGGAGGCTATCAGCAGCTACAGGTATTGCTAGTGTCAACAGCTAGCTCTCAGCTATGACCATAAATGCACATTCACATGGATTCAGGCACTTCTCTCTCTCGCTCACCATTTCCAAAGATGACTTCTTCAGGACTGGGTGCTATTAGTAGCAACTGTAGAACTACAAAAAAACTGACAATAGGCATTTTCTTCTAATTAACATTTCCAAAACTTGGGCAGCACATGCAGAGATATGTTTGGAAACGAGTTCTTTGTGTGTTCCAGGTATGCATTTTGTAATTTTCTTTGTTGGGGAAAATAAGTCTTGTGCAGCCTGACAGTGTCGATAGGAAGACAAGAACAAGACTGAATGAGTCGGTGTTGCAGCATGTATGGCTGAGGGGGGGTTGAAATGGGCAGACATCCGAGGGACTGTAGTTCCGGGAGTGAAATTAAAATCTGACACAACTGCATGTAATGGGGGGCGAAGGATCGATGCTGTGTAGAGTGTGTGTCAGTGGGACAGATCATATGTAATGACAGTACAACACTGTATGAATAAACAGGCCCTTTGTGCACTTGGTCCAGTGTAGCAGCCCCTGGGCATTGGACAGCATTGGCAGACCTGGATACGTGCATGCCTGAGGCAAGAAGGGGAGAGAGGGGACATGACTGAAACATAAAAATACCCCCATGGGGTAAATAATGAGGATAGCAGCAGGAACTGTTCGGACAAGTAGGACACAAACACCTGAGACAACTCCATGAAGCTGGGGGGTGGGGCAAGTATAAGGGAGATACCAGGAAGTACTTTTCATGAAGAAGGTGGTGGAGGGATGGAATAGGCTGCCAGAAGAGGTGGTCTTTGCGAAATCAGTGAGCGAATTCAAATGAGGGGGTACATGTACAAAAGACCACACCAGAAAGGGGGGAAGGGGAAAAGAACCTCTAGGGCTCTCTTTGTTCAACAATATGTAGGTGGGATTCTGGGATTGGGCAGAACCAGTGGGCCAATGGGCTGTTTTCTGCAGACAGATTCTAGGTTTCTGTGTTTCTATGGCTGCTACCTGGGAGACTGGGATTAACATGGGGTTCCTGGAATCCCACACTGCAGCTGGCTTTGGGCCAGTGCATTTCCTAAAGGTATCGGACTTGACACTTGAGCTGGAAGGATGCCAGTGAGCCATCATTCACTCAACATTCACGCTGGCCAGCAAACCATGGGGCAACATTGGCATCTACAGTAAAAACAGCTGCCCACCTGCCCTTCGGGATGGAGGAAGGGTGCACAGCAGAGGGTACCCTGATCAACAGGGTGGGGGACAGGGCTAAAGGTGGGCAATGAGGAAAAACAGCAATTTTAAAAATGCATGCCCTGTGTGTCCCCCGATAGATGTTTTGTATATTAAAAGTGATAGTCCCTTACCTGATAGCTGGTCCATTAAAAAATGGTTTCAGCTTTAACAAGAGATGATGAGTTCTAACTCTGGATGGGGGCTGTCTGCTGCTACAAGGATTAGTGGTGGCAATGGCTAGCTCTGAGTTACAATCAGAGCTGCACATTCACATGGATCCAGGCACCCAGGCGCTTCTCTCTCACCATTTCCAAAGATGATCTCATCAGGGCCGGGTGCTATTACTAGCAACCGTGGAACAAAAAAAAAAACAAAAAAAAGAGACATTAGGGCATTTTTCTTTTAATTAACGCTTCCCAGACTTGGCAGCTCATGCCGAGGTACTTTTGGAAAAATATTCTTTGTGTGTTCCAGGTATACGCTTTGTAATTTTCTTTGTTCTGAAACTAAGCCTTATGCAGACTGACAGTGTCCCTAGGAAAAGAGCGTGACTGAATAGTGCAGTGTTGCGTCATGTTTAGCCTGGTGGCTGAAATGGGTGGAGACCTGCAGGAACTGCATTTCCAGGGGTAAAATTAAAGTCCGACACAACTGCATAAAACAGGCAGCGGAGGAGCGATGCAGCGCAGAGTGCATATAAGGGCACCTGATCATATGTAACAAGAGTGCGATCTTGTATGGATAAACAGCACTTTGTACACTTGGTCTGCAGTAGCAGCACCTGGGCATTGGGCAGTGTTCGTAAATCTGACACTGGTGATTGCTGAGACTGCTGGGATCTCAACCAGAACTAGTTAGGGAATTATCATGAGTGGTGTCCTTGATACTTTGGAGTAATAAACCTTTATCCCCACCCCTCATCTTGTGAAGTGGCAATTTGTTAGGCAAGGGTCTAAATGCATGCTCCACACTTTTACAGCCGGAGAGGGCATGACATCCTCCCCCCTTCCCAGCTATGAAGACGATGCTTGTTCATTATTATTTAGACTTTGTAAAATCCAGCCTTTTAATCCAGCTACTATTTCACTAGACTATTGTAGCCAGATAAAATGAAAAGGAAGATATTGGCTCATAATTCCTATAATTACAATATCAGACCATATAGTTTCTGCCTGCTTGGTGATGTAATTTTTAAAAAATGTTCTCCCCATGTTTTTTTCTTATTTGCCTCCTGACTCCACCATGATATCGAGTTGCCATGGCTACATCTTCCTCCAGGAGGGGTCTGAGTGGCTTCCATCACAGCTGATGACCAATGACAACCCTTGGTCCTCTGGCAGGAGGTGCTCCAATGCTGGGCAGCCTATGCTGTCCCTACTTCTGAGTCAGGTGCCTCAGCTCGGCATTGCACACAACCATAGTTGGACTCAATGTGGGATACTGAGATCCCATGTGAAGCCTGGTCTCCCAGGTGTCAGCGCGATGTGCAACCAACGCACCACTGAGACAGTACCAGTTTGGGAAATGTAATAAAATACGTCTCTCAGTCATTGTGTGGTGGTCTTGTGGCGTGGATTACTGAACCAGTAGGAACAGAGCAGGAACCACCAAGCCCAGTCAGCCTTTGCCTTTTAATCTAGGTCTTCTACTCCAGCAGTGAGTGATGCTACCTTTTCAACTGTGCCATCCTGTCCTGTTGTGTAGCCAGACTGTGTCCAACTGTGTCGTATGTACATATATTTGTGACATCACTCTTTGTGAAGATTTGCAGCACCCTTCAGGGTGGGAGGTAAGGGCACCATTTTGGAGAGAAACACAGAAACATAGAATTTGTTGACAGAAAATGACTGCTTGGCCCACGCAGTCTGCCCAGATTGTCCCTGCCCAGTCTCTCTCCTCGCAGACCCAAAATGGTCTCCAGTGGCCTTCCCTCCTCCCTGCCTATTTACTAATATTCCCCTATGTCTATCCCATGTATTCTTGTAGCACCCTACTGTTTCTGCCTCTACTACTTCTGCTGGCAGTCTGTTCCAGGCACTCACCACTCTTTCAGTGAAGTAGTGCTTCCTTACATCCCCTCCTAAACTCCCCACCCCAGCTTCATCGCATGCCCTTTGGTCTAGAGACTCACTGGCCTGTTCCAAGTCAGAGAGAGAGAGAGAGAGAGAGAGAGAGAAAGAGAAGAGAGAGAGAGAGAGAGAGAGGAGGGAGAGAGAAAAAGAAAGAGAGAGAGATTACCAAGAGGCACCAAATGATGGCACTGCTGGAAGACAAAAAGATACAAGTGTCACACAGCCCTTAGCTCTAGCCCTGAACTTGATATGTGACAATGAAGCCATCTCTGCAGTCACGTGATCTGCAAATCATGCTTTATCTTACAGTTGTCACCAGCAATGTGGTGTAATATGCTTTCCCATCTCGAGGGCTCAGCATTTTCTGTAGAGATGAGCCTTGTAGATTTAGTGGCTTTAGACACGCAGTGTTCCTGCTGTGCTGCAGCAGTGCACCTGAACCATGACCAGTAATAAAATGTAGCAATAGATGAGAAGAAAAAATTACTTACCATAGTTATCTTGTTTTTTACCAGTGATACTCAGGTATTCATAACTTTCTGCAGTGTCCCTTTAAGCCAGAACTGCCCAGAGAGGATAGAACACAAATGATGGAACTCTTTGCATGTGACAACTATTCAAATGCTGCCTTGAACTAAATGCCTTAGTTCTAAACCCCTCAGATTTCCTGGATGCCTGGAAGGGCAGGCCCCCAAGGACTATAAATACTGAATAACAGTAACAATCAATAATAATAAAGATAATCAGGCCCATAAGCACTCAAATAAACCCTCCAACTGGAGGGGAAAACCATAACAGATATCCCCAAAAATGTCAGAATCACCTGACAGAAGGGGATAAACAACAAGAACTTTGTTTAAACAAGCATTTGTCAATGCCGAATGTTTGCTTGCTGGTATTAGCATTGGAAATGCAGGAGTTAGACAGATGCAGAGTAGGAATGGCAGTGAAGTACTGAACTTCACACCAACCCCACCTCCACCCTGCAGAGACGGACAGGCATTGGGGTATGCGTTTGTGTTGTCGCCCATAACGTTCATGCCATTTCACCTCACCCTATCCTGCAGACACTGACAAGTGTTGAGGTGTGCCTTGGAGTGTTCGGCTTTACAGTCACCCCACTCCATAAGGACATAGGCTGAAATGGGTGCAATATAGAATGGGGTGAACTCTGGGGCCAAAGAGTCCAAGGCACACCTCAATGCCTGTCAGTGGCTGGGGGTGGGGGGTGGGGTTAAGTCTTTGTCGACAGACTGGGTGGGCCAAGCGTCCTTAACTGCCCGCCAAATTCCATGTTTCTATGTTTATTTAGCTTTTGGTGACCGGGTAAGTACACTAGACAAGTAATATGCCTATTTTCAGGAACGACCCGGGAGATTACAACAATGGGGTACACAGAGTTTCAAAAAAACACGGTACAACATTACAGCACAACAACATGTGAAAGTACAATGGGAAGTGTCATCAAAGAGAAAACAGGTCATATACAAGTAAAACAGAATTACATTTTAGCACAGATTACATTTTAGCACAACCAAAATAGGTGGTTGTGGACAATAATAAAAAATAAAACTCAGTCAGGTGCTCAGGGTACACAATATAAGTCTGGGGGACAAGTAAGGTTTGGCAGGTGGTACCTGCGAGAGCAAACTAGGGTCCAGTAGACAGAAGCCATTGCACTAGGAGGGCCTGGGGCAATCACACGCCAAGGCAAGTTTCAGGACACCCCACAAGGATTTGCGGAAGTACTGATGTGAGGGGGTCGAGCGGACATACTCAGGAATGGAGTTCCAGAGTCTGGGAGCACACACGGCGAAGTCCCTGTCACCCATGAGGGTCCAGGTGGGGGGAACTTTTAGCATCCTCGGAGCCTGGGACCTGAGCTGGTAGGGGGAGAGGTTGGCTGGAGGTAGAAGCAGGGCCAGCCCCAGAGGGGTTCCGGTTCTCAGCACTTTGCCCACGAGACACCCTAGCCCGAAGTCCAGGTAATTGGCTGGGGAGAGTCAGCGGAGCTTTTTGTATAACTCACAGTGGTGAGTGAGACGAGGGGCGGCCAGGGCAAAGCGACAGATGTTGTTATATGTCGTGTGCCACCTTGTGAGGTGGGTTTTGGGGGAGTGGACAAATAGGTGCATTCCATAACTAAGGGAGGGAAGGAGGACACCTCTCGCCAGGGCCAGTCGGGCCGCAGGGGTGAGGTTGTATTTGGCCCTGTAGGCCAGTCCCAGTTTGCAGTTCGCAGCTCTGCAGACATTGAGAATATGACTCTCCAGATCAAGTTGTGGGTCAAGTGTCACCCCAAGGTACTTGACTGAGAGCACTGTTTTGAGGGAAGTTCCGTCCAGACTGGTAATTACAGCCAGCAATCCAAAGGCACACCCCTGATGTCTGTCAGTCCGTAAAGGGTGCATTATGGTTAGAAACCATAATGCTCCAGGCATTTGTTGGTATTTGCAGTACAAATTTTCAACATGGCCATTTTGTGACCCCCACCTCATGAAAGCATTTGGGGCCTCTTCTCATGAACAGTGGCACTGTGATTTTGTCAATGTGTCCCGAAATTTGAGTTTCCACAGCGACCCTGCCATTGTGCACCAGATGCATGAAAACACAGATTGGGCAGGATGTGAAGAATGACAGCTGTACCATTCATAGGGAGGTGTGAAGAGACGACAATGTTGAAAATCTGTAGTGAAAATAATAAAAGTACTCAAACTTCCAAGTGTACATGGAAACTGCGCAACGCATGCGTATAACACAGTCATTTAGTGGAATTATTTCACCAAATTTTCAACACAGGCATTTTGTGACCTCTGCTCATGAACACTGTCACTATGATGTTCTTAATCTGTCCCGAACATTGATTTCCCACAGCAACTGCGGTATTCTGCGCCCGATGTGTAAATGCATATTTCGGGCAGAATGTTAAAAATGACAGCTGTACTGTTCATAAGGAGGTTTGGAAAAATAGCAATGTTGAAAATCTGGAGTGAAAATACTACAGATTTGTGAAGTTATGAGGGTGCATGGAAACTGCACAATGCACGCTTGTAACACAGTCATTTTGTGGACATTTGTCACCAAATTTTCAACATAGGCATTTTAGGATCTCTGCTAATGAACAGTGTCACTATGATTTTACATACAAACATACATACGGACATATGACTCTGCCAGCAGAACACACCAATCAATCTATTTAAGTCTGCCTGAGTGTGCAGCTAGCACCCTAGATTGCAGCTGCCCCAGCCTCCTCCCCCTCAGTTCCTACCCGGCTTTTCCCAGCCCCTGCCCCCCGACTCTTTCTCTTGCTTTATCCTACTCCTCCTTAAAGCTATTGACTGTCCTACATATTACCACCCACTCTGGCAGCGCATTCCAACTGGACATCACCCTATCAGAGAAGTAGTGCCTCCTCATTTCCCTCTTGAAACGTCCCCCCTCCAACCTAAGTCTGTGCCCCCTCGTCTCTCTTCCACTCCTCAGTTTAAACACCCCCTCGGTGCTAGGTTTATTTATTTACCCCCTCAGGTAGATAAACACTTCAATCATATCCCCCATCCCTCCTCTCCTCCAGTGTGTACATGTTCAGCTCCATCAGCCTAACTTCATATTCCTTTCCTTCCATCCCCTTTAACATTTTTGTTGCCCTCCTTTGCACCTCCTCCAGTAACTTTATTTCTCTCCTCAGGTATAGCCTCCAGTATTGCACACAGTGCTGTAGGTGTGGTGTGACCGATGATCTGTAGAGAGGTAGGATCACATCCCTGTGTATGGATAAGCACCCCTTGCAATGCATCCCAGCATCCAGTTTGCCTTCGCTGCTGCTTTTCTGCACTGGGCCAAGTTGTTCGTGCTCCCAGGTCCTTCTCTTCCTCTGTGATTCCAAACCAATAGTCCCTCTTCTGGTTCTTAGCCCTGAAGTGCATCGCCTTACACTTCTTTGCACTGAATCCTAGCTGCCACTCCACCGACCATGTCTGTAGTTTGGTTAGATCCCCTGCAGTTTTTCCCATCCATCCTCTTCATCCACCACTGCCCCCAATTTGGTGTAATGTGAGAACAGACTAACTCTGCTCCCCAGTCCGTGTGCTATATCAGAGATAAAGAGCCCAAATAGCACTGGGCACAGCACTGACCCCTGCGGCACCCCGCTTGTCACTGCTCTTGGTGCCGAGAGCCACCCCACCACCACCACCACCCTCTGCACTCTTCCTTGTAACCAGTTCTCTATCCATTTAGTCAGACCACCTTCCACCCATACCCCTCCTTCTCCTCACTCTTCTCCTCCTTGGCTTGTATCCCTCCTCCCAGTAGTCCGCGCCCTTTCTCCTTCTTATTCTTATTGGGTGGTGGTGCCATCTGTATTACAGTAAGACCACTCTGCCTGCCCCCTTCCAGGGTTACTATGCCTCCACCTTTACCTATATCTAGGGGGGTGAGCTTATTAGGCTTCCCTGTCTGGACCTTTCTACCAACCTCAGTCTATTGGTCACCCCCCCATTAGTTTAAATCCACCTTAGTAGAGATATACCCCTCTAATCCTGCCTTTAATACTCCCCTCCCCATCCTGCTGAAGTGTACCTTGTTCCTCGTGTACAAGTCATTCATTATTCCCTCCAGACCCTACCGCAGTTAGTCACTAACCCATAATTTTTGGTGTAGCACCAATCCCTCAGAAACTCATTGAAGTCCTCAATCCTAGCCTCCCTCCCCATGCTTGCACATGGTACCGGCAGTACCTCCGAGAATGCCACCGATTCCCCCACCCCCTCACACTGCCTGCCCAACTACTCGAACCTCCCCTTCACTACTTCCACAGTCCCCCCCCGCCAAGTCGTTTGTATCCACATGCAACACTAAATGAGGTTTCTTCCTCCCCCTCACTGCACACTTGAGCAGTGCTTGCCCTGCCCCTGCAGTCAACCTGGGGATAGCTTCAACCCAAATATGGCTGTGCCTTCACCCGCTGCCTTATCTCACCCCTTTCAGTATAGAATCCCCAGGATGAGTACCCCCGTCCCTTACCTCCTTTCCTTCTAATGCCCCTTCCACCACCCTAGTATTCGCTTCTTCCCTGCCCTTACCCCCACCAGCTGCTCCCTCTGTGACTTCTGTATCTGTACCTCACTTCCACCTCACCCCTTTTCTCTGCCTTATTCCTCCCATCCCCCTTGAACCCCTTCCCAACCTGACTACTTCCTGCTGGGCTTCCCATGTCAACCTCCCCTCCTCCCCTGCTGATTTCCAACCCCTCTCCTATCCCCGCTGTTGTCGATTTAGAGCCCCCATTCCCTTCTACCCCAATAGTGATGCTCCTCCCATCCTTCCCCCTTCCCATAGCCTTCTCTTCTGCAGTCACCACCCCCCCTTCCTTACTAGTCCCTCTTCTACCCTTTCATCCTAGTTATTTCTTCTCCTGCCTGTTGCCATCCTTCTCATGCCCTGCTTGTCCTCTCCCCTTCAGTATGTTCCTGCTCCACCCTCTCTCCCATAGCAGAGGTTCGAATCTATTCCTAGTTGATACCCCTCCTACATCTCTTCCACCTATTGGTTCCCCCCTCCTACTTGTTCCCCTCCGTGCAACCCCTGGTCCCACCCCTGGTCCCTCCCTACCCGCAGCATTCTGCTCTCTCCCCTGGTACTGCTCGTGGTCTCTTCCTCCCCCATCAGGAGGCCCCCCTCGCCCCAGGCACCCTCCCTTTTCCTCTCTTTTCTGTTAGTGCCACTGATACTGGGGTCAGGTCCACTCCCTAGTTGTTCTTCCTCCGCCCCTTGCCATCCCCTATTCCCCCCTCCAGCCAGGATGCCTACCATACTCATCTGCCCTGCCACTTAGACTCCTTCCTAACCTCCACAGTTCCTCCCTCAAACTAGCCTGTCGTCTACAGACCATACTGTACATCCCCCCATCCTCCAAGCCCAATCCAGAATCATGGCGGACCCACACCCTGTACACCCCACCACCCTTCCAAAGATGCCTGCCCTATTGACAAGTGGCACCTGCCCCATTTTGTCCCCAGTCTTATGTTATGAGCTCTTACTCCCAGGTTCTGTACCCTACTACAACTGGTAGGCCCCTATTTACTCAAATTCCTGTTCCTCCCCACACTAGTCCCCTTACTGCTTCCTTGCCGACTGGGTTAATTCAGTTTCAAATCTTATCCATTAGATACTGTACTGTAGCAACCCTAAAGCCTCCTTGTCCGGTTTTCACCCCTCAGCTACCATACTTTTTGTTCTCAGCTGTCATATAGTTTCACTTAGCCCAGTTAGAAATCGTATTGCACTCCAAGTATTATTCAGCTCAGTTAGAGAAATAAACAGAACAAATAAATATGTATTGTTACAGCAATCCTAAAAGCATCCAATCATTGCTTTGTCTCCACTCCAGGGACCCTGCAGTAATATACAGTAGGACCACAGAGGACCATGGGCGGGAGGGTGGGCAACTCGAAAGTCCGGCAGAGCTCCATTGAGCTCGCTCACTTGCCCTCTGTCACTCGTTCATTCTATTTTATCCAGTGCTGCAGGCTGCCTTTTGTACTGGGATTCTGCTTGCGTTGGCGCCTTTTTCTGCCCACAAAGAAATCTGCAGCAGTCCTGACAGAGCTCCATTGAGCTTGCTCACTCCCCCTTTCTCACTCACTCATTCTGTTTCTCCCGGCACTGCAGGCTGCCCATTTCTACTGGGCTCCTGCCTGTGTTGGCACCTTTTTCTGGCCACAAAGAAATTCGCACCAGTCCCGACAGAGCTCCGTTGAGCTCGCTCACTCCCCCTCTATCATTCGCTCATTCCATTTCTCCCGGCACTGCAAGCTGCTCTTTTGTACTGGGATCCTGCTTGCATTGGCACCTTTTTCTGCCCACAAAGAAGTTCATAGCTGTCCCAACAGAACTCCATTGAGGTTGCTCGCTCCCCCTCTCTCACTCGCTCATTCTGTTTCCCCTGGCGCTACAGGCTGCCTTTTTGTACTGGGCTCCAGCCTGCGTTGGTGCCTTTTTCTGCCCACAAAGAAATCTGCAGCAGTCCCGACAGAGCTCCGTTGAGCTCCCTCACTCACTCGTTCTGTTTCTCCCAGCACTGCAGGCTGCCCTTTTGTACTGGGCCCCTGCCTGTGCTGACGCCTTCTTCTGACCACAAAGAAATCTGCAGGAGTCCTGACAGAGCTCCATTGAGCTCGCTCACTCCCCCTCTCTCATTCGCTCATTCCATTTCTCCTGGTGCTGCAGGCTGCCCTGTTGTACTGGGCTCCAGCCTGCATTGGCACCTTTTTCTGACCACAAAAAAATCTGCAGCGGTCCCAACAGAGTCTCGCTGAGCTCGCTCACTCTCCCTCTCTCACTCGCTCATTCTGTTTCTCCCGCCGCTGCAGGCTTCCCTTTTGTACTGGGCCCCTGCCTGCGCTGACACCTTTTTCTGCCCACAAAGAAATCTGCAACAGTCCCGACAGAGCTCCGTTGAGCTTGCTCACTCCTCCTCCCTCACTCGCTCGTTCTGTTTCTCCCACCGCTGCAGGCTGCCCTTTTGTACTGGGCCCCTATTTGCATTGATGCCTTTTCTGCCCACAAAGAAATCTGCAGCAGTCCTGACAGAGCTCTGTTGAGCTTGCTCACTCCTCCTCCCTCACGCGCTCATTCCGTTTCTCCCAGTGCTGCAGGCTGCCCTTTTGTACTGGGCTCCTGCCTGCACTGGCACCTTTTTCTGCCCACAGAGAAATCTGCCACAGTCCCGAGAGAGCTCAGTTGAGCTCGGTCACTCCCCCTCTCTCACTCGCTCGATCTTAGTGTAACCCCTAGATGGCGCTATCCCAGGGGCTACTACCCCTGCCTGATTTGCCACTAACAGGTTGAGGGGCCTGGATCCAATGGCGGGTGCCTCCACCCAGAGGTCAGGGTTTGCAATAGTTAAACTAACTTGGTCACAGCCTCTGGGACACTGCAACCCCTTTCTTCCCACTAGTGGCCACACAATACATCAGAATTACCTTCACAGTATACACTTACCCCCAGGTCTGGTTCCGGCACTGGGACCTCCTGTGAAATGAGATACAGTGCAACAATCACAGTACAGTACTTTAACATAGACAAATACCTCAGGCAGTATAACTTTGCTGAAACAAGCAGCTCTGATTTATTTAGGGATATAACAAGGACGGGAAATCAGGTTAATTAGCTTATCACTCTAATAATCTACCTATGGCTCTGTGCACAGGCCTATCCCTATCAGTTACTGTCCCTGGGTACCCAAGCCCTAGTGGCTAGTCCAAACCGTGGCAGCTGGTAGGGCCCTTTCACACAGAGAAAAGGAGAATTAAACAGTCAGCAGTACAGTAATTCCATTTGGATTTAATGTGGCAATTCAACAGGAGCGACCCTGAATTAGTACTCACGACCTCCAAATAAGATAGGGTCCTTCAATGTCAGCAGGGCTCACTTGAGGTACACAAACCTCTTCACACATCCATATAAAAGAAAGCACTATACCAGGCAGGCTGCATCTGTATCCCGATCGCATTACTGCACAATACCCGGGAGAACACACAGCAGATTCAGTTCCTGACAGACCGAGTGTAATTTTCAGCAATCCTCCAGTCTTCTACAGGTGAGCCTGGTTTCTACTCTTCAGAGATCCTTGATTCTTTTCACAGGACGGATTCAGTCCTAACAAGCTGCAGACCGAACTCTGGGCCTTACACGTTTTTTGACTAAAACTGCACACTGAAAAAGTACAGGCTCCTTCCTTCTTCACTGCCAAAGCTCAACAGAACTCCAACCGACAAAAACGGCACTTCCTTTGAGTTCCTCCCAGTTCTTGACTGGATTGGCTGTCACCACAATAGACTGCTGCTGTTGGTCCAAAAGGCACTGAAGTCTAAACTACATCTCCCAGAGTCACTGCCCATACAATCCTCTTGTGGCTGGCTCAGATTATGAGTCCAAGTTCTGATTCGTCTAAGGCACCATTTTAGAGCTAGCTTACCCCACATGATTGGTCCAGTTCAGCAGTTCAAAACTAGAATGGGGAACTAGCAGACACAGTTCTGACTGCAAAGAAAGCAGGTTAGACAAACTGTAATTTCATTATTACTAAATAATTTCTGGTAAACAGTTACATCTTTCAGATAGGTTCCTTTGCACTCTAGTGACTGCAAAATTAAGTGAATGATAGCAGCTCGAGTGGTACTCAGAGAAGCACACAGTCCCCCTTATATAAATTAATTATGTCTGCAAGCAGACAGCTCTTAAAGAGACAGTACCAGAGGCTCTAAAACACTCACTGATAAATGGCTTAAATGCCAAACACCATTCAGGCTTGGAGCATTCAAGCAAGCTCCTGAAGTCTTTTGGGAACCCCATTTGCAGGGGGTTACACCTTCCTGGCTTGGGAAAGCTTGACGTCCGCTCAAGGCAATTCTATAAGTTTCAACTGCAACCATATACATTTGCATTAGGCTCGCATATGTAATCATCATCAATATATCATTTTACCAAGAACACATTTCTGAAACATTGCAGTACGTCACTCTTTACACAGTATTACATACACATTGTACCATAACTCAAGTTATTACCTCTTGTACATGAAACCTGAAGAGAGGGGGCCTTCCTATCAGTTACCTTGGGGCTGGATGGGGCAAGGCACCATACTTAGAGGGCAACACAAGTAACTTGGAGTTAGCACTGATGCTCAGTTTGGCAGTGAGCTCGGGGACACATACACTCTTTATGGACAACATTGAGAGGCAAATCCACAGGCCTCCCAAGGGAATCATAACTGAGGTGCACCACAGGCTTTACAGCTCGACCAGTCTTCTAGGGGAACTGTTACAGTCTCTGCACTCTGAGCCTCATTTTCAGCATTGTCCACACTTGTCAGGGAGTCTCCATGGGTAGAGAGGCTAGAACTTGGGGCACTTTCAGCTCCAGGAGTTACAGTTTCTGAGTCCACAACATTTGGCTCGCATGGAGAGCTTTCGACACTGGCAGTGGACTGTCAGGGCACTCAAAATACTCTTCTTGTTCGGTGTATCACCAGTCTGCCCCAATCTATCATTTTCTCCCTGAAAGCTCAAAACAGTTCAACCATGCACAATGATTCCATTTCATCTGATCTGATGCTTTGCATTTCACTTTCTGGGAGCATTGGCTCCAGGGATGAAGCTGGGGCCTAGACAGTCCAGAAGGCCCAGCTTGTTCCGTATTGACTAGGGATTGCCTCAAACAATTGACTCAGTTCAGTAAGAAGGATAGTATTCAAAGTCACTCTCACTTCTTCCGATATGGACTGAACAGTCATGCTCAACTGGGACTTGTGGAGGGAACACTTTAACTTTGCTTCTGTAGGTGCAGACTTTCTTGATCTTTTCTTAGCAGCAGCTCTAGTCACTGGTCCAGAGGGGGCATCTTCTAGGGCTCAGACTCAATTAAGATTTGTCCAATGGGCAGTAAATGATTTCTATGTATTGTTTTACATCTTTGAATTATTCTCAGGCCTTACTTTGTACACTGGCAGATCATCTAGTTTGCCCACTACAATGTGAGGAGATGGTGCCATCGGTCAGCAATCTTGTGCTTGCCATGCAGTCCCAGATTTCTTAGCAATACCCGATCTCCCTCCTGGAGTTCCTGTGCTTTCACCCTTTATCATGCCTTTTGTTGGCTGATTTCTTTGGCAGCCATGGTTTGAGCCAGTTGGTACGCATGAGTTAGTAGGCCTTTTAACTTTGCACATACTGTAAATAGTTGTCAGCTTGAACCCCATCAGGAGAGACCCCAAAACACACATCTACTGGTAGTTGAGCTTCTCTTCCAAACATCAGGCGGTAGGGGAGAATCCAGTGGCATCACTTTTGGTGCAGTTATAAGCATGTACCAGGGTGCTAATTTGTTGGCTCCATCTAGGCTTGTCCTTTGGGTGCAGGGTGCCTAGCATATCTAGCAAAGTGCGGTTGAAACGTTCAGGCTGTGGGTCCCCTGGGGTGGTAAGGAGTGGTTCTGGACTTCGTGACTCCCCACAGAGAAAGCATCTCTTTGATCAGACGACCTCAAAGTCTCTCCCTTGATCAGAATGGATTCTTTGGAGCCCCATAGTGAACAAAAGTTTTCACAAGTACTTTGGCCACAGTGGATGCTTTCTGGTCTTCGTGGGGAAAGTTTGGGCATATCTCGTGAAATGGTCAGTGACCACCAGCACATTACTGATATTTCTTTGATCTGACTCCAAACTCAGAAAATCAATACAGACCAGCTCCATGGGTGCACTGGTGGTGATGTTAACAAGGGGGCAGCCCTCTGGGGCAAAGCTTTCTCTGTAAGCAGCGACTACAAGTTCGAATGTGTTGCTCCACATCAGCCCCCATCTTAGGCCAATAGAATCTGGATCTCACTCAAGTCAAGTGTTCTGTTCATACCAAGGTGCCCATGTGGTTGTGCAAGGACCCTCAGTACTGAGTCTCCAAAGGCAGTAGCACTAGTTGTTGTTTGTCTACTTGTCCCCTCTGTCTACTGTTTCTCTGTATAACAGTTTATTGATCAGTTTCAACTTAGGACCTTCTTTATAACAGTGCAGTTCTCAAATCAGTGGAGCGATTTGACACATCTTTTCCTGCATAGAGGGCTTCTAAGCTGCTTTGATCATGGGATCGCGATTGAGCCCGCCGAATACTGTCATTGTCCAGCTGAGGCAGTGCACCAATGTCTATTGCAGAAAAGTGGCACAAGCAGCAGGTATGCAATTCTCAGAGGGTCCCAAGGCAATCCACCATGCAGTCCACTGTGTCCGTGGACATTTGTTCCTCCCTGTCAAACTTCCGCAGAGTGCCCGAATGTCAGGTTCTGCCAATCGGACCCAATCATTCTGGGGAACAGGCCTCCGGGAGAGCATCAGCATCTATGTGGTTCAGACCTGCTCGGTATTCAGAGCATAGTCATGTAGATAATGCAGAAAGCCACCTATGGCCAGTGGCATCCAACTTAGCTGAGGTCTGCACATAGGTCAAAGGATTATTGTCAGTTTTACTAGTATTTAGCCCCATACAAGTACTCATGGAATTGGTCAACAATAGCCCACTTCAAAGCTAGGAACTCTAACATGTACAGGATAGTTCTTTTCGGATGGGGTCAGGCTTCTACTGGCAAAGGCCACTGGTCTCAGGCCATTCTCGTGCTCTTGGTACAACACAGCCCCCAACCCTTGCAAGCTAGCATCAGTGTGCAGGACGTGAGGTTTTCTTGGATCGGCATAGGCCAGCACTGGAGCATGGGTGTTGATATATGATCTCATGAAAAGTAGTCTCACAATCAGGAGTCCAGCGGGCCCCAAATACTTCACTCGGATGAAAATACACTCTTTCAGTCTTGAGGACGCTGATTTGGTATTTTTTGTGGGTTGGGGGATACCTTGAGTAAGGTTAAGTAAAGGGCGTAGATCACCTTGAATAGTCCTTGATGAATACCGATAATAACCACAGAATCCCAGGAATCTTTGCAGTTCTTTAGATTTTGGGCTGTGGCCAGGTGGTCAAGGCCTCAACTTTACTTGGGTCGGTCTCTATTCCTCGTGGATACTATGTGTCCACATACTTACTGATGTTTGAAAGAATTGACACTTATCAATGGACAGTTTAAGGCCAAAGTCCTCCAGTCGGTCCAATACTTAAAATAATCTGCTCTCATGTTCCTCCAGTGAGCTGCCAAACACAATAACATCATCTAGGTATACCAGGCACTCTAGTAAGTTCATGTCCCCAACTTCACGCCTCCATCAATCGTTGAAAAGTGGCTGGGGCACCTGAAACCCTTTGAGGCATCCTCATGAATTCATAGAAGCCAAGGACAGATAAAGGCCGGCTCTCTCACGGTCCTCTGGGTCATCGATCTGGTAGTACCCACTGGAGATCCAGCACAGAGAACCACTTGCTCCCGCTTTAGGCAGTCCAAAGCATCCTGAATGCGGGCATTGTGTACTGATCAGGGATAGTCCGCGGTTTAAGGTGCGATAATCACACACATCCTTACTGTTCCATTCTTTTTCCTCACTACCACAATGGGGGAAGCATAAGGGCTTCTGGATCTTGTATTACACCAGCAGCTAACATCTCTTGCAGATGCGTCTCACATCATCTATGTCAGCAGGTGCCAGGCGTCGAGACCTCTCACGAAATGGTCTTTCGTCATGCAGCCGGATATTGTGCTCAGCTCCTTGCACGCATCCTACATCCCATTCCTTTAAAGAAAACACCTGGTCTCTGGGCAAGCTCTCACTGATCCTCACTTTCCATTCAGCTGGCAGCGGGAGTCGAAATCAAACAAGTCTGTATGCTACTCTGTCATTCTTCCTTGAACTCTTGCTGCTGGGTAGCACTGCAGTGTCTGCACAATGCACATTAGCCAGGATGCAACCTCTGTTTACTCGAATGTCTCTTTCAGACACATTATGAACTTGGACCATTACCCTTCTGGCATAAGCATGGGCTCTAGCGGGCAAAATACTAGGCTTGACCAGCAGTCCCTCTGGCAATTTTCCATCGCCTGGTGCATCCAACATTAATATTTTATTCTTAACATCCTTTCTGATACGGACCTCTCCTGTAAGGTACACTGGGCATTTGGCGCCAGGATCAGAGACTCAGGATCCTTCTTCCATACAATTCCGACCGGTTCCTCTGGTTCTGTTTTTTCAGCATCTCTCTGTGCCTCATAGGCCTTCTTAATTAAAGCCGAACTCTTAAAGCTCTACTAGTCTTTGACCCCTGTTTTTCATAACACAACTGTGCCAGCCTTCCTAACATATGAGCATTTGTTCCAATCAACAAAGGGACACCATCATACAGTCCAGTGGGGGACACACTAAGGCTAGGGTCTCTACTTGTTCGCCACTCCAGCCACGGAGGTGGGGAAAGACAGCCAAATTCGGATATACCGGAATAGGGTAGGCCTTCTCACCTAACCCCATCATGCAGTCCTTCTAATGGTTGTAAGGGTACTTCTGACAAATGCTTCTGATACCAATCCTGGAACATAATTGTCACTTGGGAGCCACTGTCTAATACAGCTCTTGTAGACACTCCATTCACCTTTACAGTGGTCTCCATGGAGGGACCCTATTCTGGACCAGTCTGGAGAGGCGGTAGTGGGGGCCTGGGCAACTGACCTTGCCACAAAAGGATGTGAATTAGCATTTTGGTGCCCTCACTGGGATCATGTCGGCACCTCTTAACCACTGATTTCTTCTCCAAGCTCTCCTTGTAGCCTATATGCAACTTTGTCAGTGTCTTTTGGGGACTGGCATTCTTTTCATGTGCCCATCTTTCCTACAATTATAGCAAAACATACTTTCTGGAGTTTGAGCTGGCTTATGCGCCACACTGGGAGCCAGGGCGGGTATTACTAACTGGAAACCTGGGTGCCATCTCTGTCTGAAGCGTGATAAGCATTTGGAGACATCTCGTCAGTTTCTGCACTTCCATGGTCAAGGAATTGAGTTTGGAGCTGTTATCAGCAGGAGATACATGGGTGGTACCCCCACCCCATAGCAGATGCAGTCGGATATAGGTCAGGGGCCTGTACTTGCAGGCGTGGCCTTCATAAAGGGACTGTTTTGAATTCCGGATCTCTCTCAACAGTTCGCCCCCATTGTGGCATATCTTTTCCTTGTCAGAGCACTCATTGACTGTCAACCTCTGCCCCTGAACTTCACTTGATGGGTCACCCTCAGTCACTTGGGTCGTAGCCACAGCTGTTGGTGCAGGTACCTCCAGGTCGCCTTTTCTCAACTCTCGAATTTCTCTCATTAACTCATCATAGGAGGGTGGGGATTCCAGTCGCATTTGCCAGGCGAATTGAAGCAACAGCAGTTCTGAGAAGGGGCAGACTTAAGGATTCTGTCCAGTCTGGTTCGGTCTAGTTCAATCGCTGGCAAACTACCCTTTCTGAGGCATTCTTGCAACAATTTTTCCAGCCGAGACATACACAGACAACAACTCCCTTGGTACTGTTGTGCATTTCTTACTCTCCACCATAGGTCCTCATCAGAATCTGGGCTCCCATACACATTCTCCAAGGCCTCAAGATAGGCCTGTGCAGTCGCTTCAGGGTTACTGGCCCGCTTGCACGGATGGTAGCCAGGGCAGGACCCCGGAGGCTCACTAACCCTCTTTCGCCGCCCGAGCATTGCCATTCTAGCACTTGGGGCAACATAGTCTATCCAGGTCTCCCAGTCATCCTCCCTTGGGGGTGGGGAGGTGCCAGAGAAGATCCTCAACCTTCGTAAGAGTCGTGACTAATGGCAGGTGCAGAAATAGGAGTCTGCATTGGTTCAGCCACCATTACGGGCACTGGAGCAGGAGAGGGTGTTGGGGAGGAACACCCCAGGTGGCAAGAATAGTTTCTTCAAGTCCTCCACAGTTTTCCTCTCCCAGCAACCATTCAGCAAATTTCTCCTCAAAAGTTTCAGATAGTGGTGGGGCTGATTCCCCGGTCTTTACTGTCCTCATATCACTCTCCAAGCAGTGAGGCTCCTCTGGGGTAATGGTCTGTGGCACTTTGGAGCTATCTATGGGATCCTTAAACTCTACTAGGGCCAGGAAAGTGTGGGTGAGCAGATTAGCATGCCGACCACCACCACAGGGTTTTGTAAACCTTCCACCTTGGAAAGTACTCTGCACAGTGTCCGTATGATACCCAGGGGATGTCCAGGATAAGCATAGCATTTGGGGGTCGATCTCCCCCAGTACACCACTCCACCAGCCGGTGCACAGCCACTTCTGTCGGGTACCCATTTTTTCTTAACAGTGGTTCGTAAATATGGCCACTAGAGGACACACAATCCCAGCGTGAGCCTCCAAGATGTAACCCCTAGATGGCGCTTATCCCAGGGCTACTACCCCTGCCTGATTTGCCACTAACAGGTTGAGGGGCCTGGATCCAATGGCGGTGCCTCCACCCAGAGGTCAGGGTTTGCAATAGTTAAACTAACTTGGTCACAGCCCTCTGGGACACTGCAACCCCTTTCTTCCCACTAGTGGCCCACACAATACATCAGAATTACCTTCACAGTATACACTTACCCCCAGGTCTGGTTCCGCACTGGGACCTCCTGTGAAATGAGATACAGTGCAACAATCACAGTACAGTACTTTAACATAGACAAATACCTCAGGCAGTATAACTTTGCTGAAACAAGCAGCTCTGATTTATTTAGGGATATAACAAGGACGGGAAATCAGGTTAATTAGCTTATCACTCTAATAATCTACCTATGGCTCTGTGCACAGGCCTATCCCTATCAGTTACTGTCCTGGGTACCCAAGCCCTAGTGGCTAGTCCAAACCGTGGCAGCTGGTAGGGCCCTTTCACACAGAGAAAAGGAGAATTAAACAGTCAGCAGTACAGTAATTCCATTTGGATTTAATGTGGCAATTCAACAGGGAGCGACCCTGAATTAGTACTCACGACTCCAAATAAGATAGGGTCCTTCAATGTCAGCAGGGCTCACTTGAGGTACACAAACCTCTTCACATCCATATAAAGAAAGCACTATACCAGGCAGGCTGCATCTGTATCCCGATCGCAATTACTGCACACAATACCGGGAGAACACACAGCAGATTCAGTTCCTGACAGACCGAGTGTAATTTTCAGCAATTCCTCCAGTCTTCTACAGGGTGAGCCTGGTTTCTACTCTTCAGAGATCCTTTGATTCTTTCACAGGACGGATTCAGTCCTAACAAGCTGCAGACCGAACTCTGGGCCTTACACACGCTTTTTGACTAAAACTGCACACTGAAAAAGTACAGGGCTCCTTCCTTCTTCACTGCCAAAGCTCAACAGAACTCCAACCGACAAAACGGCACTTCCTTTGAGTTCCTCCCAGTTCTGACTGGATTGGCTGTCACTCACAATAGACTGCTGCTGTTGGTCCAAAAGGCACTGAAGTCTAAACTACATCTCCCAGAGTCACTGCCCATACAATCCTCTTGTGGCTGGCTCAGATTATGAGTCCAAGTTCTGATTCGGCCCAGGCACCATTTTAGAGCTAGCTTACCCCACACTGATTGGTCCAGTTCAGCAGTTCAAAACTAGAATGGGAACTAGCAGACACAGTTCTGACTGCAAAGAAAGCAGGTTAGACAAACTGTAATTTCATTATTACTCTAAATAATTTCTGGTAAACAGTTACATCTTTCAGATAGGTTCCTTTGCACTCCTAGTGACTGCAAAATTAAGTGAATTGGCAGCAGCTCGAGTGGTACTCAGAGAAGCACACAGTCCCCCCATACAAACTAATTATGTCTGCAAGCAGACAGCTCTTAAAGAGACAGTACCAGAGGCTCTAAAAACACTCACTGATAAATGGCTTAAATGCCAAACACCATTCAGGCTTGGAGCATTCAAGCAAGCTCCTGGAAGTCTTTTGGGAACCCCCATTTGCAGGGGGGTTACATTAGTCTGTCCCAAATATTGATTTCCCAAAGTGACTGCGCTATTCTGCACTGGAAGTGTGAAAACACATTTCAGCCAGGACCTGAAAAATGACAGCTATACTATTCATAAGGAAGTGTGAAAAAATGCCAGTGTTGAAAATCTAGCGTGAAAATATTACTGGTTTGCAAAGTTACAAAGATGCATGGAAACTGCACAACGCACGCTCGTAACAGTCATTTTATGGACTTTCATCACAAAATTTTCAACATAGGCATTTTATGACCTCTGCTCATGAACAGTGTCACTGTGATTTTCTTAATGTGTCCCGAACACTGATTTCCACTGCGACCACGCTTATTCTGTGTCAGAAGTGCAAAACACATTTTGGCCAGGATGTGAAAATGACAGCTGTATTGTTCATAAGGAGGTGTGGAAAATACCAATGTTGAAAATCTGGAGGAAAATATTGCAAATTAAGGTTATGAGCGTGCATAGCAACTCAAGAACGACGTCAGAAACAGACATGTTTTGATTTTTCCACTAAATTTGCAACATAGGCTTTTTGAGAGCCCACCTTCATGAACACTGGCACTGTTGTTTTGTAATCTGTCCCAAAAGGTGATTCCGCACAGTGACCATGAAATCACCTTTTGGGACCGAATAACGCCATGACAGTGGCTGAATTCATGAGGAGGGGTCCCAATAACCCCATGTTGAAAATTTGGTGCCAAAATTCCCCAAAATGCCCGAGATATGCACCAAAGTTGAAAAACCCCTATTTATGCCATTATACAGCTTACTGGCATTTCTTCAGTTCGCGGTTGGCCTTGAAGAGTGCAGGCGTGTTCCCGGTCACGAGGAAGATCGTTGCACTGGCCTCGGAGTAAGTATGGGGCGAGGGGTGTGAGTAGGTAAGTGCAGTGGGTGGAACGGGTTCGGGAGGGGTAGACAGCGAGAGACCATTTTCTTCTTTACAGGTTTTTAAAATAGAAGGGACATCGCGGATGGTTTTACTTTTACTGGTACAGTTGGTATGCTGGGGTGGGCTCCCAGCATGCCACCCGAGTGTTTGTGTGTAGCCAATGGGATTGGGCACCCCATTGGCACATACGAGGGAGGAAGAGCCATGGGGATTGGGCACCCCCTAGGCACAATTCATTTGGGGCATATGCCGACGGGGTGGGCCCCCATCAACAAATTCAACTTGGAAGGGGGGACTGAACCCGATGGAGATTGGGCACCACGTCGGCAAAGAAAGCGGGGGGGCATGATGCCAAGGGGGATTGGGCACCTCCTCGGCATACAGCATAAATTTCATGTGTGGAGACATTATGCTGATGAGGACTGGGCTCCCCATCGGCAAACTGGGTTGAGGGAATGCAAGGAACCACCCTGCAATGACGGGTCGCTCCCTCATTGCAGCGGAATATCTGACGTTGCAATGACGAGGTGGCCCCTGATTGTAGCAGCTAAAATGTTTCAAGGTGGTAGCACACTGGCTGAACTAGTGTCAGTAGCAGTGTGCCACCCCATTGGGGAATGTGGGCCAAGCCTCAAAAGGCACCGGAGGCATTGGCCACAACAGTGCCACACCTCCATAACCTGCTTCAGCAGCAAGTTGCCGCAACATGTTTCTTGCGTATGCGTGCAAGCAAACATAAAAATGGTGCCAGAAAGTGGCATGTATACCCCTGAGAGCACAGTATTCAGGAGTGCAGAGGCTAAAGGTTCTAGAAGGGGAGGCAGGGCAGGAAGTTATGAATACCTGAGTATCACTGGGAAGAAACAAGATTACTATGGTAAGTCATTTTTTCTTCTAACCCCAGTAATACTCAGGTATTCCTAACTTTCTGCAGACTACGAAGCAATACCTTTGGAGGTGAGCACAGAACCTTATTTTGGAAACAGACTTTGCAGGACTGCTGTTCCAAACCTAGCATCACTCCTGGACTGAATATCCAGTTTGTAGTACTTTATAAAGGTGTGTACTGTTTTCCAGGCAGCTACTTTACAGATGTCCACTAGTGGAACATCCCAGGCAGCTGCTAAGGTAGCAGCTGTCCCTCTTGTGGAATGGGTCTTCAGTCCTGTTGGGGGCTTCTTACCAGCTTCACTGTAACAGAACTGGATACACTGGACTATCCATTGAGAAATGGACTTTTTCGATGCTGGGTTACCCTTTCCCACATCCCCATAAGTCAGGAACAGCTGCTTCCTGTCCTGCCTATGGTCCTTAGTGGCTGTCGTATATCAACTGAGAGCTCTCTTGACATCCAAACTGTGAAGTCTCCTTTCACCAGAGGTGGACTGCTCAGTGAAAAAGACAGGTACGGTAATGGTTTGGTTCAGGTAGAAATCAGAGACCACCTTAGGGAGAATTTCCTGTTTGTCCTCAGGACCACTTTATCCCTGTGGAATGAAATGTAGTCCTGTTCAATGCAGAGAGCCTGAAGCTCACTGATTCTTTTGCAGAAGTCATTGCCACAAGGAAAACTGTTTTCCAAGTGACATATTTCAGATGAGCAGAGGACATGGGCTCAAAAGGAGGTCCCATAAGCTTTGCTATGCACACATTAAGGTCCCATGCTGGCACCGGTTCCCTATGGGGGGTGCAAATGGGCCAAACCCTTGAAGAACCTCCTAAAAATAGGGTCTGAAGCCATTGACACATTCCTTCCAGCTGAAATGTAAGTGGATGCTGCAGCCAGGTGGACCTTGAGGGTACTGGACTGCAATCCCAGGGAATGTAAATAAGAGAGGTAATCAAGAACAGCTGGAACCCCAACTTGTGTTGGTACCAGCTCCTTAACTGAACACCAAATAGAAAACCGTTTTCATTTTGAAGAGTAGGTTTTCTTAGTGGAAGGCTTCCTGTAACCTCTTAGGATGTCTAAAACACCTTCAGAGAGGTGCAAACCTGCATATTCTAGGTCTTCAAGAGCTAAGCTTTGAACTGAGAGACCTGAGGTTCGGATACAGGAGCCTCCCCTGGTTGGAGGTTAACAAAGTGTGCCTCCAAGGGAGGTGCATTGGCTCGGCTACAGAAATGGAGAGCAGCAGAGAGTTTCATGGCTGCCTGGCCCAGTCTGGTGCTATCAAGATCATTGATGCTGACTGGGACTTGAGCTTGAGCAATACACTGTACACCAAAGGGAAGGGAGGAAAAGCGTATAGGTGCTTCCCTCACCAATTCAAAAGCCAGAGCATCCAGGGGTAGTGAACCCTGATCTGGTGGTCTGCAACAGTATTGTGTCAAGTGGTGGTTCTGTTGGGATGCAAACAAGTCTATCTCTGGGGTGCCCCACCTCCTGAAGATTACTTCCACCACTTGCCTGTTCAGGGTCCATTCGTGATGGGCCTGGTTGATTCGACTCAGGGCATCTGCAAGGGTGTTGTCTTTCCCTGGCAGCTGGATTGCCTGTAGGGAAACTCCCAAGGAGTATGCCAGGCTCCAAATGTTAATGGCTTCTGTGCAGAGAAGACCCGACCTTGTACCTCCCTGCTTGTTTATGTAGTACATAGTGATTGTATTGTCTGTTCTGACCTGTACCACCTTTCCCTGTACTAGTGTTGTGAAGGCTTTTAGTGCCAGAAACACCGCTCTGAGTTCCAATAGGTTTATGTGCTGGAGTGACTCTGCATTTGACCAAGTGCCCTGGGTTGTGTGGTCCCCCAAATGGGTGCCCCACCCCAGTAGAGATGCATCTGTTGTGAGAACAACTGATGGGGACTCTTGCTAAAAAGGAACCCCTTCCCTTAGGTTGGATTCCTCTTTCCACCACTGAAGTGCCTGTAACAAGGTTTTTGTTACTGGGATCAGCTTTGAGAGGGAATCTCTTCTTTGGCACCAGTGTGCCCTTAGGTGGAACTGGATGTCTCTCATCTGGAACCTGGAGGCTAGGACTGTGCCTGTGGCAGCAGCCATGTGGCCCAGGAGCTGTAGGAACTGCCTTGCAGTTTTTGGCTTGTGCAGGCTGAATGATTCTGCAATCAGCTGAATACTTCTTACCCTGTCCAAAGGCAGGTAGGCCCTGCCTTGCAGAGTGTTGATCTCTGCTCCTATGAAATGCAGCACCTGTGCAGGTAGAAGGATGGATTTTTTTGTGGTTTATCAAGAACCCCAGGGACTCCAGAAGTCCCTGGGTGATCTATAAATACTGCCTGACTTGCTCTGGTGATTTTCCCACCACCAGCCAGTCATTCAGATCTAGAAATACTGTGACACCTTGCCTTCGAAGGTGTGCCACAACCACTGCCAGGCACTTTGTGAACTCCCTTGGAGCTAAAGTGAGGCTGAATGGCAGGGTTGAAAACTGGTAGTGACCTGATGGGAGTCTGAACCTGAGGCATTGTTTGTGAGACTTCCTTATGGGGATGTGGAAATAGGCATCTTTTAGGTCCAGTGATGCCAACCAGTCTCCTTTTTGGAGTGTTGTCAGAATCATTGCCAAAGTTACTATTTTGAACTTTGGTTTTGTCAAGTGCTTGTTTAGTACCCTGAGGTCCAAGATGGGCCGCCACTCCCCATTTTTCTTCATATTAAGGAAGTACCTTGGGTAGAAACCCTTTCCTTTCTGCTGAACTGGGACAAGTTCCACCGCCCTTGACAGTAGCAGGTTTCGAACCTCTGCCTCCAGGAGCTTCCTTTCTGCCATGGAGGATGGTCTGAACACTCTAATTATCAGAAGAAGAAGGGATTTGAAACTCAGAGACAGTCCCTGACTCACTACCCCGAGAAGCCACTTGTCTGTGGTGATGTTTTGCCAAGCCTGGAGGTAGTGAGACAGCCTGCCACCAACAGATATTGAGGAGGTGACCTGTAAAGACACGTCAGGGTGTTTGCTTACTCTGGGGCTGAAGCTGAGTTTGAGATCCCCACCTGGAACCCCTCCTGCCCCTACCGCTGAAGTACCCCTACTGGGGATACTGTTGGTATTGGGGTGTAGCCATTGTCTGGAAAAAGGTCCTAGTGTGAAAGGACCTGCCCCTGCCTCCCTTTCCATAGGGTCTGGTGGAAGGAGAGGCTTTCTCTTTAGCTGAGTTGCTTTTGAAGGTGGCTTTATACTCATCCACCTTTTTCATATAAGCCACTGTTGTTTCTCCAAAAAGGGAATTACTCTCCAGAGGGAGATCCAGAGCCTTTGTTTGAATATCCTGGGTAAGATTTGTAGCTCTTAGCCAGGCAAGATTAGCCTGCCTGATGGCCAAGGAAGCTGACAAATATACCTTCTTGGCCATACTATCAATTTTTCTGGACTCTTTATCTGGTGGATGAGAAGCCTGGGGCACCTTAGCCTTGTCACAGGCCACCACCTGCACCTCCCCTTGATGGTCAGGGTGGGAAAACAAAAATTCTGCACCCTCCCTTTCCAACTGATATTTCTTGTTCAGCTTCTTATCAAGAGGGGGGATAGAATTAGGAGTCTGTAAAATCTTCAAAGCATCTTTCTTGAAGAATTTATTTACAGGCAAGAGAAGCTTTTTTGTGGGGGTTAACCCCATCATCTCGAGGTATTCCACCTCCTCCTCCTCCTCCTCATCCTGTATTTCTTCACTTGTGGTGATGTCCAGGGCATCAGCCATCTTTCTCACAAAAGTGAAATGTGAGGAATAATCTTCAGTGGTTCTAGGAGGTGAACCAAAATCTTGCTCAGGGGAGACCTCAGATTCAATGGGTTCCCCTTCATCCTCCTCCTCACATTCACCATAATCCTCCTCTTCAAGAAATGAGGATTTTCCTGAACTGCCAGCCTGTCCAGCTGGGACTTGAACAGGTGGCTGCTGGCCAGTGGGGAAAAGACCTTGTAAAGCTTGCACCACTTTAAAAGCCTGAGCTATTTCTTGAGGAGAAGGAAGAGCCAGAGCACTCACAGAAGTCCCCTTTTTTCCAGTAGGGGGTTCTGTGTGCTTCACTTTTTTTTTGTCTTTTTAGAGGGAACCGGGGAGTCAGCTGGTTCAGCAATCCTCTTAGTGCCTTTATCACCCGTCTCAGGGGTTGAAATAGTCACTGCAGTGGTTTCACCCACAGCAGAAGAGGGTGTTGGCTGGTCAGAGCCAGAGGGAGCCTTAGGTGGAGGAAGTTTTTTTCTTAAGCTGCTCCAGGTGTTTCTCCACTGTTTTCTCTGGGAAGGTTTTACAAATATCACACTCCTCCTTAAGGTGATCGTAGCCCAGGCAGGCAACACACAAACTGTGCTTGTCTGCCTTGGCAAACACTTCTCCACAATCAGTACAATTTTTAAAACCAGGTTCACCAGTTTCCTTTTTAGGTTTTTCTGACGTTTTATCGGGAACCGATAAAAATGTGAACCGCTAAACAATTAAAAAGTTTTAACTAAAATTTAACGGTTGTGGTCGGTTCCGGAACCGATAAGGAACCGATGGGAACCTAGGAAAAAGTGAACTGAGGTTATTGGTTCAGTAACCGATAAAGCACTTACAAAAATAAAGGATTTAAAATAAAATGAAACTAAACTAATGGGTTTTTTTAGTTAGAAAACCCCGGAAATAACTAAAATAAGTCGGTTCCCTACCGGTTATACCGAACCAGGAGGCAACAATAAAAATACTAAAATTAACACTAAAACTAAGGTTTAGCTAAAAATATCAACAAGTAGAAGGCAGCAAGTGAAAGAAAAGATACTCACATGAAATTAAGTAGGCAAGTAAGTGAGACAGTACAGTGCAGTGGTTTAAGGCTCTGAGCTGCAAATCTGGAGACCTGGGTTTGAATCCCACAGCCCCCACTTGCATACTGTGTGACCCTGAGCAAGTCACTTAACTTCCCTGTGCTCCCAGGTCACACCTGTAAACAAGCTTTAAGCTTAGTGTGCCACTCCTGGTTAAACAATTGGGAAAAAAAGAAATAAGTTTCTTCATGTCACAGGTACAAGTTGAGGAGGGGAACCCCGAAGGACTAGACTTTACAGGCAGAGAGTGAAATCTGAGGGGTTTAGAACTAAGGCAGTTAGTTCAAGGCAGCCTTTGAATAGTTGTCACGTGCAAAGAGTTCCATCATTTGCATGTGTTCTATCCTTTCTGGGCAGTTGTGACTTAAAGGGACACAGCAGATAGGAATACCTGAGTATTACTGGGGTTAGAAAGGCTGTGTTCCTTTCCAGGGGAATCCTTCTTTGATCTCATGGTCTATGATGTCACATAAATCTCTGAGATAGAACAGCAGCCTTGCCATACATCCTTTCATATTTATTTTTTATGGTGTAGTGTTTGACACTTTTTAAGTGAAGAACTCAGCAGGGCATAAGACTCAAAACAAATAAACACTAAAATAATATGGTGCTGGTTTATCTGTAAGGTGCTAGGGCTACCAGTCTCGATGCCAGTGACCCATGTTTGGTAACAAGTACGGGTCATTGGGGGGGCTAGCCAAGGAAGGGAGGGTTCAGTATCACAGGGACAGCTCTCCTCCCTTGGGTTGGTGGGGATCCTGGTTCTTGCCACATGACTGCTACCTGGCTGAGGCCAGGTGGTGGTGCAGATGAGAGCAGCAGAAGGGGCAGGGCTGTTAGCGGTCGCTGGCACACAGACATGCTGATGTGTGCGTTCATGCACGTCATTGCTTGCTGATGCCATGGGGAGGAAAACGCTAGAGGAAAATGCCCAATGTGGCCCCCCCGGCACCACATGACCAACGTGACAGGCTACCTACCATCTGTGGGCCTGGGCAAGAGATGGATACCAGGTAAGTCCACAAGAAGGTCAGTGATGGGGCTGGGGCATACCACAGGGACATGGGGATGTGTGAACATGAAACAAAGGATGGAAAGACTAAAAGAACATTTAAACAGAATAAACTGTGCCATCTTTCTTGACAGTAAAAATAACAGTTTGCCATCCAAATGTTCTTGCAACCACAACTGACATCAGGATGCCACTGGACCATCAATATATTGTCAGAATGATGGTGCAACAGCATCCTGATGTCACAACAGTGATGCTTCTATGAACGTAATTAACTGGATAGGAATCTGGCTAAAGGGGAGGCAGCAGAGGGTTGTGGTCAACAGGGTCAAATCAGAAGAGAGGGAGGGCTTGAGCGGGGTGCACAGGGATCTGTCTTAGGTCCGGCCCTCTTCAATATGCTCATTAGTGACATTGGAGAAGGTATCATGGGCAGGTTGTGTCTCTTCACAGATGACACTAAGCTCGGTGGGAGGGTGGATAGCAATGAGGGGGTCAGGGAAATGAAGAGCGACTTACAAAGTCTAGAGAGATGGCTTAAGGTTTGGCAGTTGAAATTCAACACCAAATGTGCAAGGTAATGCACCTAGGGAATAAGAACCCCAGGACAGAGTATTGGATGAGTGGAGTGAGACTTAGCACTACAGCTGAGGATTGTGCCCTAGAAGTTATCATCAGTGACGCCTTAAAGCAATTGAGCCAGTGCAACAAGGCCTATAGTAAGGCAGGTAGGATGCTGGGGTGTATAGGGAGGGGTATTAATAGCAGGAGGAGGGTGGTAATACTACCTCTTTTTTTTTCCAATTGTTTAACCAGGAGAGACACACTAAGCTGAAAGCTTGTTTACAGGTGCAACCTGGGAGCACAGGGAAGTTAAGTGACTTGCTCAGGGTCACACAGTATGCAAGTGGGGCCTGTGGGATTCAAACCCAGGTCTCCAGATTTCAATCGATCAATCAATCAATCAATCAATCAACATCTTTATTTTATTATTGTTTATTGAATTTTGATGACCGGGTAGGCCCGCTGGGCCCCTAAAGGTCCCTTTTTCAGGGGCGACCCGGGTGAAACAACAACATACAGGTAACAGATCAGTACAGTCAGGAGACTGAATAGTTTTTAACAGTAAGAATACATATGTTTACGGGCAGCAGGTAGTGGAAGACATGCAGGCTGTAAGGACATAGAATTTACAAATAATGAGACCATTAAACATTAAACATCACTAATTATTGATTAGATTAAAAGTGCTCTGAATAGTGAGCAGCAGCTAAAGACCTAAGGTTAACTGCTGCGTATGCTGGGAAGGGGATAGATTTGGGACATAAGTGCACCCGCTCTGTAAGGGGAGGACTGTTATACTGCCAGGATGGAGGTGGGGAGGGTCTATTGAGCTACCCAGGTGGCAGTATGTGGTCAGGTACTGTAGCAAAGACATATGCTCCTGTTGAGCAGGTGTCCCTAAGCTTAGTCCGGAAGCTGGTAACGGTCTCAGCCTCCTGCATCTCCAAGGGAGGTTGTTCCAGGTGGAAGGGCTGTGTACACAAAGGACCTAGACCCGCTTTAGTCCTAATCCTGGGAACCGCGAGGAGAGTTTGGCCTGATGAGCGAGGCACTGGGTTGGGTTTCACTCCTGACGAGCCCATCCAGGCTGGGGGAGTGAGGGACCCAGTAGCTTGAATGTAAGGCAGAGGGTTGGGTAGGAGAGGCGAGCGCCAGAGATGGTCAACTGAGTTTGGATTGGGCCTCACAGTGGTGAGTCCTGGTGAGACATGGTGGCATAGCGGACTATCTTATTGTACAAGGTCTGCAGCCTTCCTAACTCCATCACGGCCACGCCCTGGAGGATCGGGGCCGCGTATGTGAGCTTTGGGAGGAGTACACTAGTGGCAATGGCTACCCTAACTTCCGGGATGATCTGGTCCTTTAGTCTATAAAGGATGCCAAGTTTCCCATGGATGGATTTGGTGATCTGATCTACATGATTTTTTAGTGTGAGGCCTTGGTCTAGGGTAAGGCCAAGGTATTTGGTGGAGGTGACCACCTCAAGTTTTGCACCCCCCCTGGACTGGAGTTGAAGGAGATGTGACCTCTCTGTTCCCAGGGATCTAGGGCCAAAGAGCATTACCTTCGTTTTGTTGGTGTTTAAAACCATTTTGTTCAGAGTGAGCCAGTCCTCCATCTGATGGATGTCTTCTTGGAGGGCTGTCTGCAACTCTGGTAAGTTAGGGGAAGCTCTATAAATGACTGCATCATCCGCGTGCTGGATGGCACTGCTACTCCCGCAGTGTTTATGCAGATCATTTATGTACAGTGTAAAGAGAAGGGGGCCGAGGATTGACCCTTGGGGTACCCCTTCTTTGAGTAGGGCTAGCTTGGAGACTTTATCCTCCCACTTAACCCTCTGGGTGCGTCCAGAGAGATTTTGCCAGGTGAAACACCATTGAGACAAGCTCATTTACAAGATGGACCTGGGAACAATACAGTAGCCTGGTGGGCTACAACCTAAGACATATAGTAAGCAATTATAATGACAGTATAATTGTACAAGGCATACACAGGGCAAAGAAGTCCATGTGAAATGCAATAGGCTACGAGTCACTAGCAAGCTATTTACATAGTTCTTAGGAAGGTCAATGATTCATCACATGTATACACAGTTGTAAGCACATTAAATGAAGGTTACATGAAAATTTGCATAACTGTAGAATGACAGGGTCTATATGACAGATTTGCAGCTCAGAGCCTTAAACCACTGCGCTATGCTGCCTCCCTTTACGCATCTTTGGTGAGACCACACCTGAAATACTGTGCCCAGTTCTGAAGCCCTCACCTCGGGATGGACAGGGACAGGCTGGAGATGGTGCAGTGCAGGGTAACAAAGATGATTCAGGGCCAGCAGGGCAGATGTTACAAGGAGTGCCTCGAGACACTTAACATATACTCACTGGAGACCAGAAGAGGGAGAGGGTGATATGATAGTGACCTTCAACTTCCTAAAAGGAATAAACAAGGTGAATTGTGAGGAACTATTTAGCTTAAATGCAGTTTCAAGGTCACAAGGGCATGAGTGGAAACTGACAGGAGGGAGGTTCAGGTGGAATATGAGGTAGTATTATTTTAACGAAAGGGCGATGGAGCTGTGGAACAGTCTATCAGCTGAAGTAGTGGGTGTTAAAACAGTTGATGGTTTCAAGCACGGTTGGCACAGAGTGAAGGGTATTGTGGTCACCCGGGGTGACAAGATCAGGAGGGAGAATGGCCGTGGATGGGGAGGGCTAGGACCCTGGATGGACAATAGATCCCAGAGTCTGACAGGGAACTTGGGCAGACTGGATGGACCATTGGTCTTTTTCTGCCGTCATTGTCTATGTTTATATGTTTCTACACAAAAAGGCTGTGATGTCACTGCTTCCCTATGGGAAAAACCAAGAAGCCATACACTACAATATTATCAAACTTTAAAAAATAATTTGTTGTTTATCCCCCTTCTATGTGGCTCAGCCCCACCCATGGCATCTCTGTCACTTACTCTGCTGCCTTTAACCGTCTGGGCTTGCCCTCCCTCCCATGACAAGATCAGTCAAACCAAGTTCACCCTCCCTTCTTCTTCTAGTCATGGAGGCAGGAGTTCCAAGGTTACTGCACAGTGAATAGTATCAGGGTTGGGGCACGAGCACAGAGGCAGGAGTTCCAGAGGTACAGCACAGTGAATAGTATCAGGGTTGGGGCCTGAGCACAGAGGTAGGATTTCCAGGGTACAGCAGAGTGAATAGTATCAGGACTGGGGCCTGAGCACAGAGGCAGACATTCCAGGGGTACAGCACAGTGAATAGTATCAGGGTTGGGGCCCGAGCACAGAGGCAGGAGTTCCAGAGGTACAGCACAGTGAATAGTATCAGGGTTGGGGCCTGAGCACAGAGGCAGGAGTTCCAGAGGTACAGCACAGTGAATAGTATCAGGGTTGGGGCCTGAGCACAGAGGCAGGAGTTCCAGAGGTACAGCACAGTGAATAGTATCAGGGTTGGGGCCCGAGCACACAGGCAGGAGTTCCAGAGGTACAGCACAGTGAATAGTTTCAGGGTTGGGGCATGAGCACACAGGCAGGAGTTCCAGAGGTACAGCACAGTGAATAGTATCAGGGTTGGGGCCCGAGCACAGAGGCAGGAGTTCCAGAGGTACAGCAGAGTGAATAGTATCAGGGTTGGGGCCCGAGCACAGAGGCAGGAGTTCCAGAGGTACAGCACAGTGAATAGTATCAGGGTTGGAACCTGAGCACAGAGGCAGGAGTTCCAGAGGTACAGCACAGTGAATAGTATCAGGGTTGGGGCCTGAGCACAGAGGCAGGAGTTCCAGAGGTACAGCACAGTGAATAGTATCAGGGTTGGGGCCCGAGCATGCATAGGGTCATTCTGCATGAGCTAAGTGCTTTTCTTGAGTTTTATGTTCCCCACTCCTGGCACACCAGCAGGCAAGGGGCTCTGTGCTCACGCACGCAGACCATGCTCAAGTTGAGCCCGGCCGATGTCCCTGCTCCCCATTGTGCCTGCTGCTGCACTGCCATCTGCAGTTACCCAGGTACCAATGTGAAAGCAGCAGCATCTACCCTCCCTCCCCCAGAGGAGTGGAGCATCCTCTGGGATGCTTGATCCCCCCCCCGGCTGGCCCCCGATGCCTCAAGCTTGTTCCTCAACTCCAATTGCAGGCGTCATGAGGGATAGTGCTTCACTGGCCATCGCTCATCAAACTAAAAATGTTTTTACTCACTTTTTAATTTTTCAGGCTGAGTGTTGTGGCAGAAGCAGTCCAGCATCAGGATGTTTGCAGCTGGATCGGTCAGTTATTAGATTAATGAGTGATCCAGTATCCAAGGAGAAGCTTAAAAATGCTCATGAATATTTAGTTAGACTTATAATTGGGAAGAAAGTGCATACCTGGGCCCTTTCATATTTCCACATTTTTATGTTTGCTTGCGCGCAAGAAACATTTCATCACAGCTTAGCAGAGAAGCAGGGTTTTGGAGGTGCGGCACTATGGGGGCCAATGCCCCAGTGCCTTTGAGGCTTGGGTCTGCCTTGAATGCGGTGGGTTACCGGGCTGCTGACACTAGTTCAGCCAGCGTGTCACCAACTTGAAACGAATCTGCCGCTGCAATGAGGGAGCGACCCATCATTGTAGGGCGGTACCTGCCATCCCCGACTGTGTTATTTGCCGACGGGGAGCCACCCCGTCCGGGCATACTGTAACTCCTCCCACATTTGTTAGTAGCCGAGGGTGCCCAATCCCCCTCGGCATCATGTGCCCCCAACAGTCTTTCTGCTGACGGGGGCCTAATCCCCATCAGCTTCAGTCCCCTTCCCAGTTCAATTTGTCGACGGGGAGCCCACTCCCCATTGGCATAATGTACCCCAATGTGTTGTGTGCCGAGGGGTGCCCAATCCCCTCATCTCCCCGGTATGTGCCGATGGGGTGCCTAGTCCCCATCTGCTCAGACCCCCAAAAACATTCAGGTGGCACACTGGGAGCCCACCCAGCGTGCCAATGTCCCTGTTAAAAACACATCCTGCAATGTTTTTTTAATTTTTTTACAACCTGTAAAACAGAAAACAGTCCTCATTGAGTTCGTGGCCCTCCCCAACCGCACCCTCCCACTGCGCACCCTGCCTCCCCCACACCCCCCTCACCCCACACTTACCTCCGGAGCCCAGTGCGACGATCTTTGGTAGACTGGCAACATGTCTACACTCTTCAAAGACCACCGCGAACTGAAGAAATGCCGGTAAGCTGTATAATGGCATAATAGGGTTTTTTCAACTTTGATGCATATCTCAGGCATTTTGGGGAATTTTGGCACCAAATTTTCAACATGGGGTTATTGGGACCCCGCCTCATGAATTCAGGCACTGTCATGGCGTTATTCCGTCCCAAAAGGTGATTTCACGGTCACTGCATGGAATCACCTTTCGGGACTGAGTAACAAAATGACAGTGCCAGTGTTCATGAGGTGGGCTTCAAAAAGCCTATGTTGCAAATTTCATGAAAAAATCCAAAAATGACTGTTTTATAAGTATGTATGAGTTTACGCATGCTCAGACTGAATTTGTAATATTTTCACTCCAGATTTTCAACATTGGCATTTTTCCACACCTCCTTTTTCATTTTTCACATCTTGACCGAAATGTGTTTTCGCACTTCTGGCACAGAACAGGTGCGGTCACTGTGGGAAATCAGTGTTTGGGACACATTAAGAAAATCACAGTGACACTGTTCATGAGCAGAGGTCCTAAGATGCCTATGTTGAAAATTTGGTGACAAAAGTCCATAAAATTACTGTGTTACGAGCATGCATTGTGCAGTTTCCACGCATGCTCATAACTTCGCAAATTTGTAATATTTTCACTCCGGATTTTCAATATTGGCATTTTCCACACCTCTTTATGAACAGTACAGCTGTCATTTTTCACATCTTGGCCAAAATGTGTTTTTGCACTTCCGGCGCAAAATAACGCAGTCGCTGTGGGAAATCAGTGTTCAGGACACATTAAGAAAATCATAGTGACACTGTTCATGAGCAGAGGACCTAAAATGCCTATGTTGAAAATTTGGTGACAAAAGCCCATAAAATGACTGTGTTACAAGCGTGTGTTGTGCAGTTTCCATGTATGCTCGGAAGTGTGCAAATTTGTAATATTTTCACTCCAGATTTTCAACATTGGCATTTTACAACACCTCTTTATCAACAGTAGAGCTGTCATTTTTCATATCCTGCCCAAAATATGCGTTTGCACATCTGGCGCACAATGGCGCGGTCTCTGTGGGAAATTAATGTTTCGGACAGATTAAGAAAATCATAGTGACAGTGTTCATGAGCAAAGGTCACAAAATGCCTATGTTGAAAATTTGGTGAAATAATTCCACTAAATGACTGTGGTACAAGCATGTGTTGCGCAGTTTGCACGGATGCTTGGAACTTCGAGCATTTTTAATATTTTCACTATAAATTTTCAACATTGCCATTTCTTCACACCTCCCTATGGATGGTACAGCTATCATTCTTCATATCCTGCCTGATCTGTGTTTTCACACATCTGGGGCAGAATGGCATGGTCGCTGTGGGAACTCGAAGTTCGGGACACATTAATAAAATCACAGTGCCACTGTTCATGAGAAGAGGTCCCAAATGCTTTCATGAGGGGGGTCACAAAAAGGGCATGTTGAAAATTTGTAGTGCAAATACCAACACACGCCTGGGTGTTAGGGTTTCTAACCATAACGTCACACCCTGTACAGACTGACAGGCATCAGGGCTGTAACTTTGGATCACCAGCTGTAAATCTCATGCCATCCCACCCCCACTCTGAAGCCAGTGACAGGCATCGAGGTGTGCCTTGCACTCTTCAGCTTGAGACTTCACCCCATGACTGTGAAGCCGAACACCCCAAGGCACACCTCAGCACTTGTCGGTGTCTACAGGATAGGGTGAAGTGAAATGCCATGAGCATTATGGGCAACAACCCACAGGCACACCCCAATGCCTGTCCATCTCTGCAGGGTGGAGGTGGGATTGGCGCTAGTTCAATACTTCACTGCCACTCCTATTCTGCATCTGTCTAACTCCTGCACATCCAATGCTAATACCCGCAAGCAAACATTCGGCATTGACAAATGCTTGTTTTAAATTGTTCCCCCTGTAAGGCCCACTTTATACCTGGAGTCTGAAAGAACCAGCAAGGTTTTGAGAGTCAGAAAGTTTTTGACAAGTCATGAAAAGTTCTAATAGTTATTCAAACCTTATCAAACTTTTAGAACCTTCTTAGTGTTTTTTTAATTGCTTTAAAGGGGGTGAGAAATGTGCACAAATGTGGAACTGTGCATAACACATGTATTTACAGAAATGATTTACAGAAATTACATTCATACTTCACAATGATCCATATTTAACTGTACTGTAATAACCGCTGATGTGAAGAAATGGTTTGTATTTTTTTTTTTGTGGACAACAGTCTCTACAATTCTCTTCCTAGAATTTACAATTGGGGGTTTTCAGTGTGCCACAGTTTGTGTACAGAATGCTAAGCATGAGCTGTTTGTTGACCTATCAGAACAGTGCTCAGAGTTCTTTCTATACATAAACCATACCATGCAGTAGTTAACAGTTACGTTTAAACTATATGGGAAGTCTTTTATTATTGTACTACGTGGTAATGTATTATGTGGAAACTTTTCTATTTAACCAACAATACACGTCGTGGTATGTTTTATCATAGGATAGCATCATGCCTCGGGTGTGTTGTGAGCCATAAGGAAAAGCTGAGTGCCTTACACATGCAAGAAGTGACAATTTGTTATGTAAAAGATAAAACAGTTCATTTTAAGGGGGGCACAGAGAGACCTAAGTGAAGCCACATTCAGTGGGGCTGAATAGAGGTATGACTGTTGGCAGACAGGTGTAGTGATACTCAAGTAATTAAGAAAACTGTTGGCCGGAGCTAGTTTCTACCCATGGCTTTATGGTTCAGTATCATCACAGGCAGAGAATGCTCTCAACCAATCAGGTTTCAGCATTTTTTTCATTCCTTTCATAGTTCAGTTTTATGTAAGTGTATTTCAGTTCAAAGGATGTATTGTCTTCCTTGCTAATAAAAAAGATAATAATCATAATAAATATAATAAAGTATGGGCGTGGGTGTGTAACAAGAATTTTCACACACCCAGACCCATATTTTATTTTATATAATTGTTGGGTTTCTCTTTTTCACCTCAACAATTATATAAAATAAAAAAAGGCTTCTGTGCCGCTGCAGTCAGATTACCCCAGCATGCGAGATCAGCTTTCACTTTTATTTTAAATATTGTCAGGGTGGTCGATCCGGTAGCCGTGTGTAACATTTCAAGTAATTTTAAAAGTTACTTACTGCCGAGTGTCCCTGGTACTTTCTCTCCATGGTGGGTTTGCGGTAGGGGAAGGGTTTCCTGTTCGGGAAGGAGACAGTGATCGAGGAGTTCGAACATGTGCAGAGTGGGGAAAACTGTGCGCGTGCTTGCCGTTATAAACGCTCCTTTATAATGGCAAATTATGCCACGGTTTTCCTATGGGAAAAAGGGAAGACCATTAATTATAATGAATTATAATGATACTAATAATAAAACTACTATGCCAAACCACTGTTTCCATGAAAAGAACTGTACAGCATGTTGCCCGTAAAAGACAATGCATTGCACTGTTTCTAACATTTATTCAGGTACAGTTAAATATGAATCGGGCATGCTCAGAATTAACTAATTCCAGTCTGATTGGATTGTGTAGGAATTTAGGAATTTCCAATACTGAATCCAATTCCTATCTGATTCTGAAAAGGACCTTAAAATCAGAACCAAATTTGGAATCCTAATTCCTAAATTCTAAATTCCTTTGAAAAACTGTGTTTTATCCCTTAATTTCAGAATTAGTATTTTCAGCTGCAATTAAGAAAATACTGATTCAGGCCGGCCTGATGGCGCTGAGGGTTGAGGCACTGGACATCATACCTCACGCCACGCCGGTGACCCAGGGTCGGCAGTGACCTCGGGTTGCCGGGGGTCAACAGGGGAAGGAGAAGATCGATCATCCGATGGACTGCTCTCCTGTCCCGGGAAGGGGAGGGTTATCGTTCTACTCCTTGGCTACCCCCTAGTGGAGCCGGAGGGCAGCATTAGAGGCCGGGAGACACAGAAGTGCGGAGACGTGAAGTGCGTGTGCCTCCACACTCGCACGTTCACGCTGCAAGGGGTAGGGGATGTATGAGGAGAAAATGGATAAAGTACGGAAAAAAGCAATATGGAAAAAAAAAAGAAAAGAAAATACTGATTCCACAAAACTGGGTTGGAATCTGATGAATCCGGTTGTCATTTGAAATCTGAGCAGCCCTATTATGGATCATTATGCAGAAGGAATATCATTCCTGAAAATAGAAACATTCTAACAGCAGTCAATTAGAAATAATTTCCTGTCCTCTTTAATGTCAGTAAAACGTGGAACTCCATCCCAGAAGTGCAATTAAAACGCTACAGACGCATTAGGCAAAACTTTGAAATACATGGGGGCAGGAGTTCCAAACTAGCTCTGTTTGCCTGTATTTTCAAAGCGCCCATGTATCTGCTGCACTGTTCCATCTATTAAGTGATCAAGCAGTTTGGTTGCAAAATGTGGAGCCTGCATCAAAAAAATGAAACGTGCTCCATTCTTCGACGGATACACCTTTTTTTGACGCATCCACAATATTTTTGACACGTGCGTCATTTTGTTAACGCAATGCACCACAAATCATGGAAATTGTCGCAAAAGGTTTGGACCTTTTGAAAATAGGGCTCCTGAATTTTGACGTCATTTGGGCAGGCACAGGCGGAAAATGCAATTGCTTCTACGCCTGCCCCTTATGACCCCCCAATATTTATGCTTAATTCAGTTTGTATTCCGTATTTCCTCCATAGATTTCTCCTCCCCATTATTGACTACTGATGAAATTTGCACAAGAACAGAACCTCAGTTCATGACAGTTAATATCCAGCTGTGGTTGTGCATTTGAGATTTAATGCCAAAAAGTGCAAGGTCATGCACACAGGAAAGAAAAGTCCTAGAAAAGAGTATTACCTAGGAGGTAAAAGACTGGCGGCCCCAAACCAGGAACGAGATCTGGGAATCATAATCTCAGATGGCTTGAAGGTTAGTAAGCAGTGTGAGAAGGCAACATTGAAGGTCAACAGAATGCTGGGCTGCATTGGGAGGGGAATTATGAGCAGGAGGAGAGAGGTGGTACTACCACTGTATAGATTGCTGGTAAGGCCTCATCTGGAATACAGAGTCCAATTCTGGAGGCATCACCTCATGCAGGGCATTGACCAGGTTGGAACAGTACAGAGAAAGGCGGCAAAAATTATTCAGGGTCTGCAGTGCATATCCTGTAAGGAAAAACTTAGGGAACTGAATATGTACTCCCTGGAGCAGAGAAGAGAGCAAGGGGACATGATTGAAATGTTCAAGTACATAAAAGACATTAACAAGGTACAGGCACAGGAACTTTTTCACTTCAAGAAGGGCTCCAGGACCAGGGGACATGACCTCAGGCTGCAAGGAGGGAGGTTCTCTACCAACACCAGGAAGTTTTTTTCACAGAATGAGTGGTGGACTCCTGGAACAGCCTGTCCCAAGAGGTTGAGGGGGTCAGCACTGCAAGGGGATTCAGGAATGCATGGGATAGACACAAGGGAGCCTGACTGCAAAGGGCAACTAGAGTGTCAAAACAGGTCTGAAACAAATGGGCAGACTAGATGGATGTAGCTGTCAACTTCTATGTTTCTATATGGTTTATGTCCTACTTGAAATCATAATCCTTTGTTGTAATGTGATAATCTGTTGCCATGGGAATAACTGCGATGTCCGTGCAACAGTAGTATGATTTTAGGTGGAGGATAAGGATAACAGGAGCAGAGGAACTCTTTTTTTTTTTTTTTTTTTTCCACAAAGCTTTTTTACCAGCTGAGTCAGGTGGACAGAATTTCATCCCCATCCCCACTCCTCTCCATCGACGTCCACCTCCCCTAGTCCTGATCCTTGGGCCAAGTGCCCTATGGATTTCCCACAGTGGCAGGGCCAAAGGGGGGAGGGCTGTCCTCCCCCACCCAATGCACTTATCCTGAAGTGCCTGGGGACCAGGTGGTGGGCTGGGCTTCATTAAGCCCACTTGGCTATTTTTCCATTTTCTCCCTGGTGCCCTACTTCGGCGGCACATAGGCCCATGTACATGGAGGCTCACGGCATTGAACCACGGCCCCTGCCTTCAAGTCACCCACTACCTCCACTACCATCTGGCCTCCACCCAGTGGCAATCAGATGCTGAGACAGCTGATGACACAACCCCAGAAGAGAGCAGTCTGCCAGATGATCAGTCCTCTCCGCCCCACTTTGGCCAACCTCTGGGCTGGCAAGTCAAGTCCACTTCCAGATCTGGGTTTCCGGCGTGGCAGCAGGTAAGACACCTAATGCCTTAGTCCTCCATGCCACTGGGCCAGTAAGAGCAGATGAACTCTTAAAGGAGTCCTTTAGCCTTGCATATTGTAAATATTATCTGTTTTCTTGTCACTAACGAGTTCCAGTCTTACAGCAGTTGGGGTTATAAACAGTTGTTTTACTTTCACTGTTAGTAGTAGTCCTCTGTAACTATCCTGGGTGCCTCCATTTTCTGATTGTTGAAATTCTCAGTTGTTCCTGGGAGCTGCAGTAGCAGTGAGAAGATGAGGTGTCAAGTTCGACACCCATTAGTCTCTACAGTATGCCTGTCTGCTGATTTACAATAACAAAACAAATGGCAAAAGAGGTGTGAAATATCCCCATTTACCTTCAATTAGTTTACAAAACTTCTTAGGAGGAGTAGAGGAGGATGTTTTCTTGTAAATCACTTTATATGTATATTTCTTGAGAGTTTTTTTTCCCATTATTTATCTTCCTACCACACAGGACTTGCCCCAATATGGCTAGCTCTGTCACCCACATTACCAGGTATTTACTCCAACCTCTGTCCCTCATGGCGGGACCTTCAGGGATAGTCCCCTCCGGTTGTCCAGATCCAGTGGAAGTGGGAGCCTGGTTGTTGATATGGGGCTTGGCAGGGGCTAGCCATCGTCATGCACAGTCAACTTCTTTTTCCTCCATTTTTCTTCCACAGGACCCAAGCACGTGGGTGGGGGTCTCACCTCGAATGCGTGCAACATGCCCCTGCTGGGAGAGCAAGCTCCTAGGCCCACCAGCAGTGTCTGCTGTAGCACCGGAGCATGCTGCCTCTCTCCTCCTGGCTGGGATGCACTGTCATTGGCAATGCTACCTTCCCCCCACTCTGGCTGCCCAATTGCCAGCTCCCGAGATCACCAGGTTGGAAATGCATTGTGCTTCCTCTGGGCCACTGGACAGCCATTTTGTGAGAGTTTTTGAGATTTCTATGAACTGCTGCAGCAAGATGCACAGTGTATGGGCTCAGTGACATCATCTTCTCACTGCTAATGCAGTTCTTGGGAATGAACTGAGAGTTCAACAATCAGAAAATGGAGACGCCTGGGATAGTTACAGAGGACCACCACTAACAGAAAAAATAAGCTAAAGCAAACGTATATCTCCCCAACTGCTGTAGAAATGGAGTTAACTGGTGACAAGTAAACAGATACAATTTACAATATGTAAGAGTGTAGTGCTCCTTTAAGGAACAAAGATCCTGTTTTCATGCAAATGATCTCAGCAATGAATAATGGGGAGGCAGAATTCAGAACTAATGTGAAATATAAGCTAAGATATGTGTAAATATGTTTTCTGAAATTCCCTGAAGCCAGCAGTCTCTTGGCCTTCAGAAGAGCACAACCCTCTGTCCTCCACTGTCGAGCGCTGACTTCTAACGAATGAAACCGCGCTGCTTGTTGCTATAGTACAGCCAGCAGATCACATTGCAAAAAAGTATGTTCGGTTAATGCATCAGTTAGGGTTTTTATTAAATCATCAGAAGCTGGGAATGGGGTGAGAGTTAGACCTGATGACCCCATGGCATACCCTGACACCTGTTGTTGTGTGGAGAGTGGGGTTGGGGTGGTAGGGGTGGGAACCCTGACACTGAATTTCCCAGCCTTTGATGATTTAATAAAAACCCTAACTGATGCATTAATGTACTGTAGTTTTTTGCAATGAATTTCCCTTCTTTTTGAGAAAGTATAATAGTATCCTTATTTTACTGTGGGAGCGCAGAGTCCGAATCCCTCAAAATTATGTGCGTTCGTAGAATAAATTCAACTGATGCACATAACTTGAGCATTTTCAGGAATTTTTCCACCAAATTTTCAACATGGCCTTTTGGGGACCCCAGATCATGAACACTGGTGCTGTCATTTCATTACTCTGTCCTGAAGATTGATTTCGCAAAGCAGCCACGCCATTCTATGTAGCAGGTGCGAAAACATGTTTTGGTCAGGATGTGAAAAATGACATCTGTATACTGTTCATGAAGAGGTGTGAAAAATGGCAATGTTGAAAATCTGGAGTAAAAATAAGAACAATTGTCGAAATTACGTGTGTGCACAGAACCTGCGCAATGCACGCTTGTAACATGGTCATTTTTTTGGAATTATTTCACCAAATTTTCAACATAGGTTTTTTGAGACATCCTCTCATGAACACTGGCACTCTGATTTCATTAATCCATCCCAAAAGTTGATTTTGCACAGTGACTGCGTCATTCTGTGCCACAGGTGCGAATACACATTTCGGGCAAGATATGAAAAATGACAGCTGTACTGTTCATGAGGAGCTGTGAAAAATGGCAATGTTGAAAATCTAGAGTGAAAATATTAAAAATTGGCAAAGTTACGAGTGTGCGTAGAAACTGCACAACGACTCGTCATAACGCAGCCATTTATGGGTTTTGCACTAATTAACATGGGGTTCTTGGGACCCACTGCATGAACACTGGTACCGTTATTTTGTCAATTGGTCCCAAAAGGTGATTCCATGCAATGACTGCGAAATCACCTTTTGGGACTGATTAATGAGATGACAGTGCCAGTGTTCACAAGGAGGGGTCTCAAGAACGGCATGTTGAAAATCTGGGGTTAAATTCCTAAAAATGGCTGAGATATCAACATAAGTTGAAAACTCCATTGACAGCCATTATACGGCTTACCTTGATTCCTTCAGTTCACGGTTTGCCTTTGAAGAGTGTAGATGTGTCCCGGTCCACAGAACATCACAGCCACTGACCTTGGAGGGTAAGTATGGAGTAAGGGGGGTGTGGGGAGGTGGGTGCACAGAGGCAGGGTGGGGATGGAGGACGTGGAGAGAAAATGAGGGACCGTTTTCTTTTTCCAGGTTTAAAAAAAAAGATGTCGGGGACTGTTTTCTTTTTTACAGGTACATTATACATTTGGGGACACTGGGAGTGGGCTACCCAGTGTCCCACACTGTCAGGGGAAGGGGGGGCTACTGCCAACATGAGAATTGGGCACCCTGCTGTTGGTGCAAACATAAGGGGAGAAAACGGCAACACTGCTGGGGGAGATATACTGGGAGCACTGAGAGTGGGCTCCCCAGTGTTCTACAACAATAATATGGGGATTTTATACACAATGGGGGACAATGGGAGTGGTCTGCCCAGTGTCCCACACTGTCGGGGGGAGGGGTGGCTACTGCTGACACGTGAATTGGGCACCCCGCTGTCGGCAAACCTTATATCAAGAGGGCACACTGCTGGGGGAAGGGGGGAACCATACTGGGCTGAAGGACAACTGGGGACACTGGGAGTGGGCTTCCCAGTGTCCCACACTAAGGGAGATGGGGGGGCCTGTTTCTGTTAGTCTGGGGAAAAATTTTTGTTTTGGAAGACGCTGTTATGCAAGACTTCCCCTTTCACTCCACAAGCCGATCAGCTGTTTACTGATGTGGGCTTCATGCAAATCAAAGGACCAAAGCCCTATCTGATTGGAGCGGCTGAGCGGCTTCTGCCCTTTGAAGTGCATGACCATTCAGCCCATCTAGTAGAGAGTTGCGTCAGGACCACACCGAGTGGTCACTGGTACCGACTGCTGAGCCCATTACAAGCCCCTGGTTTTGTGTACTGCAATGGTCTTGGCAGCGCCACACACACAAAATCCTGTATTGCAACAATACGCTGATTTGCACATGCGTGCAACCAATGTAAAAATTAGATGATTTCCAAAACTGCAGGCACAGTAATCATAAATAATGGATTTTTCTGAAAGTAATTGTATTTTAACTGTAATTAACATCCATAAATTGGCACTTCCTAGAATACTGACTTCCAAAATGTGGGATCCGGGAAGTATTTTGACTAAATAAAATTGGAATGACTCCCAGATTTCGATTCATGAAAGTTTTAAACTTCCACTAAAAATAAATCAACTGAGCCCCTGCTCAGCACTAGCACTCAGGATAATGCCCCCCCACCCAAAAAAAAATGTAACAGCATTACTAATTCCTATCCAACAGTACCTCTCACAATGCAACAATAACAGTGCAAGATAAGGCAGTGGTGTACAGATTACAAAAACAGGGGTAAGGTTTATTGAGAGAAACAGGAATGTGTCTCCGAGGAAGGAAAGGTAAGGCTTAATCCTACAGCGGTACTGCCAAGACCCGGGATCCATCTTCTGATGTCACTGACAGTCCTTTCTGGCACCCTGCCTGCTGATTGGCTGCCAATATTCCAGGAAAATCTTTAGGGACTCTGAGTCCTGTCCCTATCTAGGCATTGTTTTGGGTCTAAAGGGCAAAAGCATGATTATGTTTGTTTACATTCCCTTTCAGTCCCTCTGAGGCAGGCCTGGCCATAAGCCAGAAGCTCCCAGATAAAGCGATTCAACTCCGGTCCCTTGGAGAGGGTGGTGGGCCAGGTCAGCAGGAACACCGTTGGCACACAAGAAATGACTGTGCAACGTATTCACTGCCTGGCCCCCACTACAGCAGTTCTAGATGGGGGACCAGGTGACAAACTGACAGCGGTGAGTGTGGAGAGGTGGAGGGTCTGTGGAGCCCAAAGGTAATACCCTGTTTCAGAGAGGGGGTTACACCACGAAGAAAAATTGCCCCTCGATAAATCGCAGTTTTCTTCTGTCCATTATTATGACACATTATCACAATCCAAAATGATAGCTCTGTTTTTGACTCCCCACCCAATCCTCCAAATTATTTAATTATTTTATTTATTTCAGAAGTTTTACTAGGAAAGTCATACTGAGCTGGTATCAGCTCATTTCCAGACATATCCTGGGGAGAAGGGAAAGAGTAGAGAATAGTACGAATACAAATTACAATGTACAAAAATAAATACTCAACATTAGTGTCAGTGGCTCAGCAGGTTGCACACTATGAGGCTGGAAGATTGGAAGGTTGTGGGTTCTAGTCCCACACCAGGAGCTTGGGGTACAATCCCAATACTGGTACTGTGGTGTAGCATGATGGGAGTGTTGCACTCCTGAGGTGCAGTCTTTTGAATGATACATTAAAACACGATCCCGTCCACCTGTTCTTGTGGTTATACAGGTGAACAATAAAGATCTCATGGCGCTGCTTGAAAAGAGTAGGGGAGTTTGTTATTGATCGGAAGAAATAGCAAATTACAGAACCATCAAAAAATACAAACAAAACAATCCAGATAAGAATTACTACCCACAAAAAAACCTTATAGCAGTTGTGCAAAACTTAGAAAAAAATAATAAATTCAGAAGAAAAAGAACCAAGTCTGGAAAAATAAAAGTAGTGTAACCCCCCTACAAATGGGGGTTCCCAAAAAGTCTTCCTCAAGCTAGCCTAAATGCTCACTGCCAGGCTGGTGTCCTGCATTTTAGCAGTTTAAATGTGATTGCCAGAGAGTGCCTGTATAGCCACTGTGTACTGTCTCTTTAAGAGCTGCCTGGATTGCAGTCATAAGTAATCTGAAAGGGAGCTCTGTTGAATGATGTAGCTATTTGCTGAAAATCATTTAGAGTGATAATGATAATGTAGTTTGTCTAACCTGCCTTCTTTGCAGCAAGTACTGTTGTGTGTATCTCCACTATCTTGGTCCTGGACTGTGAACTGGACCAATCAGTACTGGTGGGACCTAAAAATGGAGCTGGACTACAGGAGCTGTCTGGAGTCAAAATCTGTAGGAATTGTAGTTTTGGGCTTTTTGCACCTTAAGCGGGAGCCTTTGTTGTGACTGACAGGAGGATCAGCCAACCAAACCTTTTGGATCTTGGGGGAATTTCCCAGGCTGCTGCAGCTAGTTTCCGTTTTTGAGCTGAGAAATGAAGAAGTAACAGCTCAAGTGATTTTTGAGCAACAGTTCTGTGTAGTTTTGCATGGGAGAACTGTGAAAGGGCTGAGTTTTGGCCTGCCTGTCTGCCTGCTGTCCCTGAGAGAGGAAAATAGAGTTTATTTGGACTGAATCCGAGTTGTGAGGACTATTTAAGCCACTGGACTGTGACCAGGCTTTAACCTGAAGAAGACCAAAAATTTGCTGAATGCAATCAGCCAGTCAGGATTTCCAGCTGCTTTTGAATCCCCGGTTTGTGCAGAGACATTGCGATTGTGACCAGAGAGCAGTTTGCCTGGTATAGTAGAATTTCCTTACATGTAAATGTGCTGTGTATTGAAATTGGGTCATGATTTAGTTCCCCACTGTGTGAACTGTGTTCTGCTTGCTGGTACCATAGAATCGTTTACATGTAAATGTGCTGTGTATTGAAAGTGGGTCGTGATTTAGTTCCCCACTGTGTGAACTGTGTTCTGCTTGCTGGTACCATAGAATCCTTTACATGTAAATGTGCTGTATATTGAAAGTGGGTCATGATTTGGTTCCCCACTGTGTGAACTGTGTTCTGCTAGCTGGAAGCTTTATCCAGCCTAATTGGACTGAATCCACGTTCATCTCCATTCGGCCTGGGCCATGCCCTGCTGGCCCTGCCAGACTACCCCACTGCATAGAGAAAGACACCAACGAGAGACCTGCCTGGGGATCAGCCCCCTGCTCCACGCTGTAACAGGAATGACGCCTCAGCGAATCGTGTAGGCCCTGCTTCTCCTGGTACTCCAGATTAACCACCTGCTGTCTCTATTTTCGTCCAGCCTGTGTCCAGTCTTGGGTATCGTGAGTGATCATCAGGGTAGCTCCCTGCAACAACAGCCTAATCTAAAAGTGTGTCATCTGATTGTCTTGTTTTCTTTTCACGAACTGAGCCCTCCGGCTCTGGATTACAAATAGTGTGTATTGTGCATGTTGTTTTCTTCCATCACAGGGCTCCAACCAGCTGCAACGTTCCTGGCTAGCCCACCATTTTCCATCTGGGTACCCAGAGTGTGTGACTGTTTATGGACCCTGAAGTGTATGCATAACTGTTTGATTGATAGAGCCCTTAAGCAAATTAACCTGATTACGCCCCTCCCTTGTTCAAGCCCCTTAAATAAATCAGATCTAACCCTTTTTTGCATTTACCCTGTCTGTGGTTCCAGTTTGTGCAAGAGTACTGTACTGCTGTTATTTGCTGTGTATAATCTTGTTTTACAGGGGGTCCCCAGAGCCGGGCCAGAGGAAATCCCTGGTGGTAAATGCAAACAGTATGGGTACTTGTGTGGTGTATCAGGGGTATTGTGAAAGTGATTATTGTGTATTGTTCCAGCCACTAGTAAGGAAAGGGGTGGGGTTACAGTGTCCCGGAGGGCTGTGCCCAGGTTAGCTTGACCACTACCAACCCTGACCTCCGGGTGGAGGCACCCGTTTCAGAACTCAGGCCCCTTAACCTGCTACTAGCCAAGCAGGCAGGGGTAGTAGCCCTTGGGATAGCGCCACCTTGGGGTTACAGTAGAAAAAAATAAAATCCAACAAATGAATTTCGGGGAAAAAAACAAAACATAAGACCAGACCCGTTCAGGAATTTTGTAACCACTGGATTTGCAACCAGTATTTGCTATGAACCACAAGTGAACAGATTTCAGCTTCTTTGATATAAGCAGATTTAATACACTACATAGAAATATAGAAAATTGTCAGCAGATAAGGACATCCAGGCCCATCCAGTCTGCCCATAAGCTCTACACTAGATTGCAGCTTCTGACTCTATCTAGTCATTGGCTTCTCGCCCCTCCTCCCCACCTCTAAGACTCCCTTATGCCTGTCCCAGGCATGTTTAAATCCTTCCACTGTACTTGCTCCCAGCACCTCCTGTGGCAGACTATTCCATGTGTCCACCACCCTCTCTGTGAAGAAAAACTTCCTCATATTTCCCCTTAACCTGCCACCTTCCAATTTCATATGATACCGCCTCGTTCTTGTACTCCTCCTCTATTGGAAGATGTCTCCCCCTGCACCTTGTTTATACCCCTAAGGTATTTGAAAGTTTCTATTATGTTCCCCGTTCCCTCCTCTCCTCTAGTGAGTACATATTGAGGTCCTTCAGTCTCTCCTTGTATGTTTTCTTGTGCAAGCACTGTACCATCTTAGTCACCCTTCTCTGGACTGCCTCCACCCTGTCAATGTCCTTACAAAGGTGCGGCCTCCAGAAAAGCACACAGTACTCCATGGGTCAGACCACAGTACATTGTTCAATCATCTCTATCAGAACACCCTGAATAATACCCTTCTGTTGAAACAATAATCTAACATTGTGCTTTGGGGAATCTCCCCGATGTCCTGGCCAAATTTCCTCCATTCACTAAAACACCAGCAACAGACTAACCATATTCAATGTGTCAGATTGTATCTGTATCCCCCACCCCCGCCACGGGATGAGGCTGAAAAGGCAGAATTGCCTAGCCTTCCTTTCCTGGTCAACAAAAGCGAAATAAATAAAGATTTACCTAGACTCTCAGGTCCAGCCTGTTCTGCTGTGATTGTCCAGTCTCCTGCCCACCTGACACCGTGTGACAGTGGAGCTGTCTAAGCAAGGCATGTCTGAGGGCACTAAGGCCATCACCAAGTATACCAGCGCCAAGTAAAGGGGCACCACTGGGCAGTAGGTAGTACACCCTTGCAATCCAGGAGGGAGGAAGGGAGGGAGTAGAAAGAGGACGGGGGTCAGCTGGGGGAAGGGAGGCTTTGCTCTAAAGGTAAAAACCTTCTTTGACAATAAGTCTTGGAAGAATAAGTAGGAAAATGGGTCTGACTGGATGGACCCTGGGTCTTTTACTGACATCATTTTCTATGTTTCTATGTTTGTCATCTCCCTCGAGACACCAGGTGCAGGGTAGCAATGCACCAGTGCAGATCTCCCACCCTCCTGGGAGGAGTAGAGTATTTGATCAGATGATGCATCCTTCTCTGATGGCCCATCATGGAAGCCCCAGGCTCAGCATGTGAACCCACTGGTTTCCTGATTGTCAACACAACATACCACAGCCAGCGCCATGGATCAGCCCACTGGACAACACTGTTAATTCACTGAGCAGTTACTTACATGACTGATCTCCTACCCTCATCTGTGTTTCTTTTCCAACTCTATTTATCCCCCTTGCTCACCGACCAGGACTTCCTTTAGCCATTGCCGGTACCACCATCTCATTCACCTAGGCTTACTAACTGGGTCCTGGAGCTCTGGACCACCCACAACATACCACAGGTCCGCACACCCCCAGCTTCCAACTGGGATAGGGTTGCCTTCTGCTCTGTGGTGATTCATCCAGTCCATCCAGCTGTCCCGAGGTACAGGTGTAGCCCAAAGCCATTCTCAGAACCAAGCAGAAGAGGCCAGGAACTGGGTGTTGGGGGCGGGGGCAGGGGGAGGCTTTATCGGCTTGTCTGACAGCCATTTTCTCACCTTTTCACTCCTGATGTTGCCTGTCCAGTAGTATTGCTTGGATAGTGCTTTTGTGGATCCTACCACTATCTGTCAGATAGTGCTGGTATCCTGACTTGGATCCTGCCAGATATCTTGCCAAAGACAGATGCAGGATCCAGGGTCAGATAGTGATGGATCCTAGTTAGTATCCAGGTATCTTGGTTAGGATCCACGGAACCTAGGGCAGATAGTTAGGATCCGGGGCCAGATAGTGATGGATCCTGGTTAGGGTTCAGGTATCCTGTTTAGGATCCATGGATCCTAGGGCAGATAGTTAGAATCCAGGGCCAGATAGTGTTGGATCCTGGTTAGGATCCAGGTATCCTAGTTAGGATCCATGGATCGTAGGGCAGGTAGTTAGGAACCAGTGCCAGACAGTGATGGATCCTGGTTAGGATCTGATGGCCGGATCCACAGACAGAGAGTGGAAGTATCCAGCAGATCCAGCAGATCCACTATCCTGCTGCAAAGGGCAGGTATCTGTGGATCTGGATTTGTCCGGATCCATCTGAGCAACACTACTGTCCAGTCAAGCCACAAGCACATCTTTGGGTTTCCTTGCATGCAATGTGCCCATGTCCAGCAGCACATCCCGCTCTGTGAAGCCAGGGTGTGCCACCATTTAACCTCTGCTAGACGGCAGTCATGCACCGAGGGCTGGGACCTTCCCCCCACCTCCTGGAGGAGGAGAGCAATCCCAGAGATGCGTGATCCTTCTCCTCAGCTAATCCTTTGATGATTCAGGCTTGTTTTCGAACACATGTTGCTGGCGTTGCAAGTGGCAGTGCTACTGCTCTGCCAGCAGGCCATCTCTATTTCTCTCCCTCTCTCTTTCTCGCTCTCTTTTTTTTGAATCAAAGTTGATTTCCCTTCCTTGTTGATATGGTTACTGGGTGCCCTCCCCGGGGCTGACCTCATTTAAGAATTGAGCCGTGTGGGGGTCCGAGAATACTGGAGGTTATCATCATGTTGCCGATGGGGGGAGGATTTTACCGCTCCGTTTTCCACGCCTCCCCACCTCCCCCACTGGTACTGCAGACAACGTTCAAGACCTACAGCATTCCCACAGAGGAGACAGAACTCTGTGGCTTGCCAGAGGGGTCACAGAAAAGAATGAAACATGGCACCTCCCTCTCCTGGCCACAAAGTGCTGCTGTCAGCAACACCCTGACCAAGGGCAGCCAGACACTGGGGATCTTGGGTTTGCTCCTGACTTCGCGTTACTTACATGGTAGCGTGATGTGCTGCTGCTAGGCTGCTGGGGCCACTGCTCTCTTAACGCTTCTTTAAAGACATCTTTTCATTATTTATTAGCGAGCACTGTACTAATTATTTGGAATTTGTGTCTCTGCTATTTGTATTTGCACGTTCGTGTTTACTAAAAATAAACCAAAAATATACATTGCTGTTTGTCGATTTGTTGCTGTTGCCAACGATGGTAGAATACCAAGGGTTTCAGTCATCAATAAAATCTCTGTAGAGTGATCAATAAAGTATGCACTCAGGTTACGAGAAGTAGTAGTCATATTTGCGCACCATACCAGCATTGGACAAGGTCTAATAATACTTCATGTGGTTTAACATAAATAGAAATACTTAGAGAGGGATCTTTATTTTTGCTATATGACGTGCACGTTTGCATGTATTTGTGCCGGAGAGTATTTGTATTGTACAGCCCTATTATATATTGATCATCTGGCATTTACGTTAATAAAACTGTGGAATACAAGATATAGCAGAATGCATGAGGGATGGTTGGAAATGGCTAATTCTGATTGAACTGTTTAGCATTATAGAAATTCTGATTCCTAATCCAACTCCAATTCAAATCCTTAAAAGACCTCAAAATTGGAATCAAATTTGGATTCAGAATCCTGAATGCTAAATCCTAAGTTTCTATGTAAAAATAGGTTTTAGGAATTGAGATTTTCAGACAGCAGTTCTGAAAATCCCAAATCTGAAAATCAAACCAAAATCCAAAGAATCTGATCCCATTTATTGGATTCTGATCAACCACAGAATTCACAGTACATTACTGATTACAAGGCTTCCCTCTAATTTAGCTTTAAGAGTATCACTCTAATGGCAGCCTGTTGGCATAGCCATCATGTTAAAACTCATAAAACCAGTAACCGGGATTTGCAAATGAGCCTGATTCACCGGGGCTGAAAAGGGGAAACACTAGAAAGTATTACTTCACACAGAGGGCGGGTAACATGGAAAAGTGTATCTGGTGAGGTTGTGGAAGTTAACATTGATTAGGCTTTCAAAGTAGTACATAGCAGATTCCAGAGGGATAATAACAGGGCTACACAGCTTGAGTGGTGCTGGTATTCCCACGGATAATCTTGGATATGTTTCCATTCTCCATTTGCTTGTAGCCACTACTGTGTGGCGGGATGGATGGGAAGCATGGACCATAGTCCATTCTGCCACCAGAGGTCTAAGTTACTATGCCACTATTATAAATTATCTGGGGCAAATTTAACATAGGAACATTGAGGGAGGGCAAATTGACAGGGATGAGTTGTCCAGGGATTGACAGTCTGGTAAAAGCCACTTTGGGCAGTGGTCATGACATGAGCCTCCAGGTCAATCTCTCTGTAACTGTAGGTTATATGTCAACCCATTTTCTTTTACCCTGACCCTACCACAAGTATTTCTATTTTCTCTGGTATCCCGTGATAAGAGCAATTGCAAAATCGAGACTGCAGTAATGGCGACGGTAAAATGGTGAGTGAAAAAGAGTGACTGGGAACAACAGCAGTTGCTGAAACAGTGACCTACAGCTTATCCCCCCTCCCCAAGTTTTGTCTCCCCCGGAGTTGATTATCTATATAAAGCGGGGTGCAGGGGGGCAAAGCCCTCTGCAGAAACGTAAAACAGTGTTGTTGCCCTTTCGGCAATCACTGTTTATTCAGGGTCGTCTTTTGCAGCCTTGCTCTTCTGCCGTTGCCGTTATTCCTTTGCTCTTTTGCTTTCGTTGATATCACATGGACCCGTTTTCCCCGGGTTGTGTTTAAATCAGTTGCTGGACATTCACTTGCCTAGATCAGCCACACATTTGACAGCACCAACATCACTGAATCAGGATTGGAGGGAAAAAGCAGTCAGAACTGAATAGCTCGAGTATGATTTGTTCCTGTAATGCTGTTCTCAGGGCAGCGCTGCCCCCAGGGCAGCACCCTTTAGCTCCTCCTCCAGCTTACTCCTATTGGTGGATTTTGCCCACTGGCAGCACTGCCCCTGGGGCAGCACCCTCGTGCTCCACCTTCCATCTATCCCTATTGGTGGATTTTGTCCCCTGCCCACAGGGCAGCAACCTATAACTGTTACTTCCCACTAATCTGATTGTTGCAAGTCTAAGGAATTGAAGGTTTTAAGTGTAGATGAGAATGTTATGGAAATGCTCTCCCCAGCAGTGTGCACTGCTTATCTTTGAATTTTGGTGGCTCAAGGTGTATGCCTATCAGTATCCAAAAGAGCCAGACTTCAAGGGTTCAAACCTTAACCAGGGACATTTTTTTTGTGCTTTGTGTCAAACTCAGTTGTGAGCATTTAATCATATAAGTGTCACAAATCATTACCTTTTTTTTAATATTGCTAAATTAAGACAGACATAAGCGAGAGAATATATTTTATTTATAATTTGTAATAAATGGGGCTGTGCCATGTTAATTGGTTACTGGCGCTGCCCTGGGGCAGTGCCATGATGGTTGGTTTCTGTTGGCTGCCCCTGGGGCAGTGCTCTTCCTGCCCCTGGGGCAGCGCCTGTGTAATTGGTTCCTGTAGGCTGCCCCTGGGGCACTGCCTGTGTAATTGGTTCCTGTGGACTGCCCCTGGGGCAGTGCCTGTGTGATTGGTTCCCGTGGGCTGCCCCTGGGGCAGTGTCCTCGCTGCCCCTGGGGCAGTGCCTGTGTAATTAGTTCCCATGGGCTGCCCCTGGGGCAGTGTTCTCACTGCTCCTGAGGCAGTGCATGTGTAATTGGTTCCCATGGGGTGCCTCTGAGGCAATGCCTGTGTGGTTGGTGCCTGCTGCCTGCCCCGGGGGCAGTGCACAGGAACAACAAGCACTGGCCCAGGGGCAGCCAGTAGGAACTAACTACACAGCTGCTGCCCAAGGGGCAGCCCACGGTAACCAGTTACACAGGCACTGCCCCTGGGGCAGTGAGGACACTGCCCCAGGGGCACCTCATGGGAACCACAGGTGCTGCCCCAGGGGCAGCAAGGACACTGCCCCGGGGGCAGCCAATAGAAACCAACTACCCAGGCACTGCCCTGGGGCAACCCACGGGAATCAATACACAGGCACTGCCCCAGGGGCAAAGAGGACACTGCCCTATGGGCAGCCCATGGGAACTAATTACACAGGCACTGCCCCAGGGGCAGCGAGGACACTGCCCCAGGGGCAGCCAATGGGAACCAATTGCACAGGCACTGCCCCAGGGGCAGCAAGGACACTGCCCCAGGGGCACCCACGGGAACCAATTACACAGGCATTGCCCCAGGGGCAGTGAGAACACTGCCCCAGGGGCAGCCAGCAGAAACCAACCATCATGGCACTGCCCCAGGGCAGCGCCAGTAACCAATCATCATGGTACTGCTCCATTTATTACAATTTATAAAAATGTATTCTCTCGCCTACGTCTGTCCTAATTTAGCAATATTAAAAAAAGGTAATGATTTGTGACACTTATATGATTAAATGCTCACAACTGAGTTTGACACAAAGCACAAAAAAATGTCCCTGGTTAAGGTTTGAACCCTTAAAGTCTGACTCTTTTGGATGCAGGCAGACATACTCGGATCACGGACTTGCTGCCAGGGATGGAGAGGGAGACCTACTGCTGTGGTCCCCCACCATAAACTTTTTGTCAGCCACACTCCTTGGGGTAGAGGTGCCAGTGTGAAGCTTGAGTTAGGCAGACCTCCCCCAACGCCAGAAACTGTGACTGGACTTTGGGGAGAATTTTTCCTGCCCACCCACCCCGCTCCCTCCTCCTGTTAAATGCTTGTACATCCCACCACGAGCTCTCGAGGTCCTATCCCTAGTTGTCTACACTAGGTTCTGTGTCTACAACAATCAATTGCAGCGTAAGTGACTTATTTGTTGAACTTGAAACACAAATTCCCATACACTTGTTACCCTAGTAACATTGTTGCCATTCTTCCCTCTTCCGTGCAGCTAATGATATTTAATTTTATGCCAGGGCTAGCTCTCCTCTCCTGGCTGGGAAAGGCTGTAATCTGCATATTCTACTGGCCTGAAGCTATCCCTATCCTAGCCCTCTGACCACTTGCTTTACTAATCTACCTGTGTTGTTAGGGCTTGAAATCCTCGCTGTCACATTTGTGCATGGCCACCATTAGTCTTTGTTGTATTAGGCTAGTGCCAGCATAGCACTGTCTGGATATGGCTATGTTAACCCACTGTATTATATAGCTTGTCTCACTACTTAGGGCTAGTTGACCTACTCTCTCTTATTTATGCAAATAACCTTATCTTTGCTGCACTAGACCAGCCCTAGTGCAGTCTGTTAACCCACTGTATTATATAGCTTGTCTCACTACTTGGACGTACTCTGTCTTGTTTATGCAAATAACCTTATCTTTGCTGCACTAGACCAGCCCTAGCACAGTCTGTTAACCCACTTTCCCTCAAGTCTTGCTCAGCATCCCAGGGCTGGCTTACTGCAGCTATTGGCTGTCAGAATGCCGCCCCAGAGTGGTCGCATGGCCCACCCCGGCCTAGCTGGGGGCACAGCCCTCACCCTTGTTCCTCAGGTCACCCCGACCTCTTTCAAGTCCCCCCGGCCTGTCAATCTGCCAAAGGCCTAAAAGTGGTTTACATGAACATGCGTAGTCTCCTACCTAGCCTTGCAGAGCTAACTGCCTGGGTGGCTTTCTACAACCCTGACACTTTGGGGATCACAGAAACCTGGCTGAAGCCGCACATCCCAGACTCTATGTGTACCCTCCTGGGATACAACCTAATTAGGCGAGACAGAGAGGGAAAAAAGTGTGGAGGTGGAGTGCTCCTCTACCACAAGGGGCACTTAATGTGTCTGTCATCAGACACCCCCCAACCCCCTGCCTGTGAGTTCTTGCATGCCCTCCTTCTGCTAGGTAACACTAAAAACGTTCACCTAGCTTGTGCCTATAACCCTCCAAAGGGAGGAACACTCGGGCTCTCCTCCCTACTTGACTGTCTCAGGGACAAAATAGGCCCTAATGAGCTGCTAGTTCTGGCCGACCTCAACTTAAACTGGCTGGGGGGCAATGCCAAGCTTTTTGAGCCTCTGCTGTCAGGTCTTGCCCTCAGCCAGCTCATTGCCGAACCAATGAGGCTCTCCTCTCTTGGGGTTAAGGGATCCCTCATCGACTGGGTGCTGAGTAACAGACCTGACAAAATAGTTGCCTCAGGCATCCTCCCTGATGCCATCTCTCAGACCACTCTCCCAGCTATTGCGTATGGGCCATCTCCTCTCCCAAAATTCCTAGCAAAGTGATCCAGATTCGGGACTACTCCAACTTCGACATTGACCACTACCACACTGACCTACATCAAGTGGACTGGACCCAGGTCACTGCCACAAACGATCCCTCAGTGGCCCTCGACAACTTCCTCGCTGTCTTTGCACCCCTGAAATACAAACATGCACCCCTTACAAAAAGGAGGGTGACAGGCATCATCAGCAAGTGGCTCCATGGCCTACTGTCCCTCATGAAGCAAACAGACAAATGCTGGGCAAGGTTCAAGTCCTCCCACTCCAGTACTGACCTCCTCAACTACCAACAGTTGAGAAACTCTTGTAAAAGAGCCATCCGCGCTGCCAAGAGTGAATTTTGCCAATCTGCCCTACTACCCTCGGCCAGAAATCTGAGGATTTTCTTTCAAAACATGAAAAACATGGTCAGAGGGTCTGCCAGAGCCCAGGTCTCTGACATGCTCATTGAAGGGGCTAGTTGCAATAACCCCCTCACTATTGCCAATTCTTTCAACTGCTAGTTCTCTGACCTGACCGTTCCATCCTTCCAACCCCCTGCTCCTCCCTCCCAACACCCTGTCCCCACGTCTCCAGGTCCCTCCCTCAGTGAGACCTCCAGCTGTCCTTTCTTCTATCTAAAGGCTGTCTCTGTCCTAGAAACCAAGAGGCTCCTCGCCGGTCTCTCCCCCTACACTGGAGCTGGGCACAATGGCCTTGAGCCCAAACTGCTCTGCCTGGGGGCATCCCTCCTAGCCCGGCCTATCTCTCACATCTTTAATGCTTCCCTAATCTCAGGCACCATCCCTGATGTATGGAAGGTGGCCAAGGTCGTCACTGTCCTCAAACAAGGAGACCCAAAAAATCTCAAGAACTACTGCCCTCTTGCGATCCTGTCTGCGATCAGCAAGATCCTGTCTGCGATCAGCAAGTTACTTGAAAAACTGGTTGCCTCCCAGCTAACCCTTTACCTCCAGAGCTATGAGCTTCTCTCCTCAGCTCAACACGGGTTCAGAAAAGGGCACAGCACTTCCACTGCCCTTGCGGTGGTTACCTCTGCTATCAGGTCCGCCACCAAACAAGGCAAACTGACTGGAGCCATCTTCATTGCTCTCTCCAAAGCCTTTGACCGGGTTAACCACTCACTCTTGCGCTCCACTCTCCAGTCCATGGGCTTCTCCCCTTCCCCTGCCTTCACCTGGTTCACTCACTATCTCTCGGGGAGACAGCACTATACCAACTTTAACAAGGCCCTCTCTGACCCAGCCCCAGTGACCTGCGATGTCCCCCAGGGCTCCGTCCTTGGACCCATTTTGTTTTCCCTCTTCATGAATGAGTCACCCTCAGCCTCAGCCTTTGGGCACTCTACCCTGTACGTGGATGACCTTGTCATCCTGGCTAGCTCTCGGGACCCTACATCTATAAACACCTGGTTAAACTCTGACTTTAACCTTATCCAATCCTGGCTCGAGGACCATAAGCTTACCATTAACCTCAAGAAGACTGAGGTCATGCTCTTTGGCTCCTCGGCCAAGATAAAAGCCTGCCCTACTCCTCTAAAAATCTCAGGTTCTGATGGTTCCCTCCTGCTTGTTGTAGAAGTGGTCAAGTACCTGGGGGTAACCTTTGACCCACAACTGGACCTCACACTGCACATTTGCAACACCTGCAAAGCTACCAATTGCAAGCTGGGCCTGGCATACAGAGCTAAAAACCGCCTCACCCCAGCTGCTTGTCTGGCCCTAGCCAGGGAGGGTCCTCCTACCCATGCTCTGCTGTGGCCCTGTATCCTTTGCTCATGTCCCAAAAACCAGTCTCTCTAAATGGGACACAGCGTACAACAATGTATGCTGCTTTGCACTCTTGGCTCCTCGCCTCACACATCGATGTGACCTATACCCCTGGCTGGAATGGCTCCCTCCGGAGAACCACCACACATTTGTCCTTGGCAACTTTATTGACAACATCATCCAAACTGCCATCCCTCCTGGTCTTGCCCTATCCCTCACACCTGCAACTCCTCCCTACCACTTAAGATCCAGCGATGCTCAGGTCTTCCTGGTTCCTAAAACCCACACCTGAATGGGCTACCAGGCCTTCCCTGCCTACACGCCAAAGCTGTGGAACGCCCTGCCTGCCAGCACTTGCTCCTCCACCTCACATTCCTAATTCAAAGCCTCCCTATGGGGCTTCCTAAAATCAGCCTCTGCTTGTCCCTGCACCTGAGCTGCTATTACCGTCTCAACTATTGGGCGTTCAGTCCCCGGCAAAAGCTTGCACTTTGCCCAGCCAGCTAGCTCGTGTCATCTGACATACCAATGAACTGTTCTCCCCTCGTACTACTGTACTATCTGCCCACCTCCTGATGCACCTGGCGAGCCTGATGCTCTTGTATGTACCCTGATCAGACTGATTCTGATGTATTATACCTTGCTAATCTACCAGGTCATCTAGAGACACCTGTCACCCATGCCTGTACTTTGCTGTAGTAATCTTTCCTATAGTAATCTACATACCTTATTTCTGACCTTATCAATGTGCCTGATCCTATACTAATCTATGTACCTTTTCTGATGTTACCAATGTTCCTGATCCTAATGTATGTTTACCCTGTTTATGCCTGATGTTCATGTTATGTACCATTGTAACCCTCCCGTATCGCACCTGAAAATGGGCACTTGGTTGTCTAGTGTGCTTACCCGGTAAACAAAAGCAAATAAATGAATAAATACACCTTGAGCCACCAAAATTCAAAGACAAGCAGTGCACATTGCTGGGGGGAGCATTTCCATAACATTCTCATCTACACTTAAAACCCTCAATTCCTTAGACTTGCAACAATCAGATTTGTGGGAAGTAACAGCTACAGGTTGCTGCCCTGTGGGCAGGGGACCTGGGGCAGTGCTGCCAGTGAGCAAAATCCACCAATAGAAGTAAGCTGGAGGAGGAGCTAAAGGGTGCTGCCCCGGGGGCAGCGCTGCCCTGAGAACAGCATTACAGGAACAAATCACCCTCGAGTAACTGAGTATCATCCATCTAGCAGTGGAACGCAACATTGTATCTGCAAAGAATCTCCACTGGGGCAGCAAATGAACACTGAACAGTGTGGTGGGGCCAGAACAGACCCTTGTGGTACATTACAGTTCTCCTTGATGGTGACAGAAGAGAACAGGGATCACCAACTTGAAACAATCTATAAGATCAACATGAAGCTATGACTGAAGAACAGTTCTGTCAAATCCCCCCAGCAGCCTAGGGGACTGAAGCAAACCCCCCCCCCTCCCCCAAGTGATTAACAGTGTCAAATACAGCAGAAAGATTCAGGTCCCTATAAGAAGAACTTGAGTCTTGGTAGGGCTTGTGTCTCCTCATTGTGACTCTAAAATGTATGCCCCCTCCCCCTGCATGGTTTCACTGAATGGTGGCCTTAGAGCAGTCAGGGGTGTCAGCAGGCCTACACACTGTACTCAGCAGAGTACAGTAATAAAAATCAGGCAGGGGCAACAAATAAGACAGGGGCAACAATAAGAGAAAAGCAAGGACATTGTGAGTCACATTGTGTCTGTGTCGCACTGAGCCCTTTTGCTTTTGTTGTTCACTATGGGGCACTGATGCTACCAGCCAAATGCACAAACAAGAACAAGTTAGCCAGCCTGGGAGTGGGTCCCAAGATGACAGCCTGGGTAAAGAATTGGCTGGAGAATAGGACACAGAGAGTAATAGTAAATGGAGTCCACTCAGAAGAAAGGAGGGTTACTAGCGGGGTACCGAAGGGTTCAGTATTAGGACCAGTCTCCTTCAATGTCTTTATAGCGACATTGCAGAAGGACTGGAAGGAAAAGTATGTCTCTTTGCAGATGACACTAAGATCTGCAACAGAGTTGATGCACAGGGTGGGGTGGAAAGGATGAGAAGGGACTTGGCAAGGTTAGAGGAATGGTCAAATGTATGGCAGCTTAGATTCAATGCTAAGAAGTGCAAGGTAATGCACCTGGGAAACAAAACCAGGGAAGAGTACACAATGGGAGGTGAGATACTAACAACAACAAAAATGGAAAGGGACCTGGGGTAGTCATATCAGATGACCTAAAGGTGGGCAAGCAATGTGAGAAGGCAGCAAGGAGGGCTGGGGGATACTGGGATGCATAGGAGAGGCATCACCAATAGAAAACAGGAAGTTATTATCCCACTGTACAGACAGCTGTGAGACCCCATCTGGAGTACTGTGTGCAGTTTTGGAGACCCAATCTCCGCAAAGACATAGACAGGATGGAAGCTGTCCAGAGGAGGGCATTTAAAATGGTGCAGAGTCTGCACCGGAAGACATATGAAGAGAGACTTAAGGAACTTAATATGTATAGCCTTGAGGAAAGGAGGGAGAGGGTGGACATGACAGAAACTTTCAAGTACCTCAAGGAATCAACAGTCCAAGAGGGTAGCATCTTTCAAAAGAGGTGTGCAAGAACAAGAGGGCACAATTTGAAGATAGAGGGGGCGGCTCAGAGGTAATTTAAGGAGTATTTTTCAGAGAGGGTTGTGGGATGCATGGAATGGCCTTCTCAGGAAGTTGTAAGTCAAAATCAGTGGTGGAATTCAAGCATGCATGTGATAGTCATAAGGCAATTCTGGGGGGTGGGGGTAGGAAGAAGTAGGCTGCTGGTTAACTAGGATCTGCAGCTTATCCAGTAGGTAGGGAAATGGGCAGACTGGGTGGGCCAAGCGGTCCTTATCTGCCGTCACATTCTATGTTTCTATGTTATGTTAAGTTACCAGGCAGGCAGGTAGGCAGGCAGATAGGCAGAAAAACAAAGGAAGGAGGATTACAGGAAGAAACTGATTACTTGAACTCTGACATTCAAATGGGGGGGCTACTGTTGGTGTGGCGTGGCAGCGCATATTTTGGTTTATGTTTGCATAATGGGGGGGGGGGCAACAGTACGTCTGTTTCGAGTACAAGTTTAAAATTCCTGGCTACACCCCTGAGAGCAGTGGTATAATTTCACCAAAACCATAGGGATTAAAAAAAAGCACATTTCAGCAGAATCATAGGCGTTGCGAAATGCCCCGACCTGCCAAAATTTATACAGTCAAATTCAGCGGAAACCTTTTTGTTTTCTGTAATAGTTTTTTTATTGCCATCTGTTACTGACCTGCCTCCTTGTATCCGGCTCCCAAACTACATCACCCTCCTTTTCCATGGCTTACCCCTCCATACGCTGTAGTGACCAGGGCTATCCAGCCCCTCTTGAGATTGGATCCAATGGAGAAGGTGCCTGGTAGGCAGTGCAGAGCCTGTAAGGTGCTGTCCATCATCCTGCTGCAGGTGTGTGTTTTCCGTTGCTTTTTGGCACTCCCCTGAAATGCCACCAACAAGCACATCAGGGCACATGTACACACTTGTCATGTGGCTGTGCTGACATCAGGCAGCACCCCCCCACATCTGTAGCCCCAGCAGCAGCACCCCTGGTAACTCCAAGGTGGTGGTCATGGTGTGGAACCCCCCAGCCTCCCTTTATAGTGAATGAGAGCATCCACTGGGACCCTCAATCTCTCTCTCCCTGACCAGCTCCCAGTGTCTTGGGTTTACCCCTGAAGCCGGGTCATAGGTTTCATGAGCGGTAATTCTATCTGAGTGGCCAGCCCTTCATTGAACCTTTCATGAGGGTTTGAATAGGGCTGCCTCTACCATTGTAGGTGCTACAACAGTGGTTACAGGGGTCTCAACCACAACCGTAGCAATTCCCAAATGATACCCTTGCTGTAGAACAGTAACTTGAGATGGATAAAGCAGGCATGCAAATCTGAAATATTTGAGACTCAGGACCTGATTAGGGACTGACTGGCTACATATCGACAGGCTAACAAAAGAAAAACAGAATTTCCAGCCGTTATCTGAGCCATTGCTGACCTATGCATGTGTAACACTGTTTGGCAGCATTACACCCCACACAAGGACTGCCAGTACTTTCTGTCTCGTATTCTGCCCTGTGTTTTGTGTCTCCCCCCCCCCCCACGCTTGGTATATCTGCCTATGAAAGAGTCATTGTTTTTTTATTGAGGTGAGTCAATGGGAGGGACTTCCTGTTTTAGACTGTAGAAAGGCTCTAGTGCGAGGAAGTTATTCCGAACCTTCTCACATCCACAAATACAGTACGTGCTATTAGCATCATTTCCTGCCAATGGACCAATCTTCAGTTCTACTCTAGTAGTTTGCCCAACCTGCCTAGCTGATGTTAGTATTTATACAGCACCAGGAGGTGATAAATGTTCCCTGATAAACTTGTTTCCCACGCTATCTAACCTCCAGATAAACATTTTCTAAAGGTTAGATAATGTCACAATCGCTTTCCATTGCCTTTGCCCCAAACAGAGTCAGACAGCAGCTATCACAGTGCTGATGACATCATATTAGGCCTGTGCAGCACTGAAGCCAGCAGTTCAGATAATAGAAAAACAGTAAAAATCTTCATATAGAAAGCTGTTTTAAAAAGTTATAACTATTTAAACTGCTGCTGTATTAATCAAACACACAATGGCTGGGCTGAAAACATACAATTTATCTCCACTTTTGAGGGGACAGATCTTTCGTAACTCACTCATGGCTTTGCCACTCATGAGTTATGGTCTTGCTCCCCTCATACTTGGAAATAAATTGCATATTTCAAGTCAGTCCATTGTGTATCCTCACATTTATAAATGTGTAGGGTGGTGGTTGGTAGAGGGGGCTTTTAATACAAAAGACAGCTAGCCAAGGCTTAAGTTACTCCACTTTAAAGGTATTTGACTTCTGGAAATAAGTTTAAAACTTCCAGAATATAAATTATTGTGGGATGCTTTTCTTTTGCATTATGGAATTCAATAGACCAGTGAGCCTCACGTCCATCGTGGGTAAGCTGATGGAGATAATCTTGAAGAAGAGGCTGGAGTCCAATGGGTCATAGGAGAATAGACAGCATGGCTTTGTCACTGGCAGGTCCTGCCAAACCAACCTGGTGGAATATTAAGACTGGGTAACTGGACAGCTGGACAAGAGCCATGCAGTGGATGTCCTGTATCTGGACTTCAGTAAGGCATTTGACTCAGTGCCATATGGGAGACTTGGAATTAAGTTAGAAGGCACAGGGACATGGGGCAAAGATGGTGGTGTAGGTAGTGAACTGGCTGCAGGGAAGGCAGTAGGAAGTGGTGGTGGGTGGGGAGCTCTCATCCCCAAGGGCAGTGACGAGCAGAGTTCTGCAGGGCTCGGTGATGGGATCAGTGTTGTTTGGGATACTCACTGCAGACATTTCATTAGGCATCAAGAGCAAGATCAGTCTGTTTGCTGATGACAACAAGATGGGAGTGGTGGTGGATGACCTAGGGGGATGGCAGGGGTTGCAAGACGATATGACAAAGCTGGAGACCTGGTCTGACACCTGGCAACTGGGGTTCAATGGCAAAAAGTGCAAGGTGCTGCATTCTGGGGCAAAAAACCCAAGGAGGAGCTACCAACTGGGGGGAGTGCAGCTAGCCATGACTAAAGAGGAGAAGGACCTGGGGGTGCTCATTACGGGATCAATGAACAGCTCAGCACAATGCAGAAAAGCAGCTGCAAAGGCCAACAGAATGCTGGGTTGTATTGCCGGGAGTACATCCTCAAGGAGGGGGGAGGTGATTCTGCTATTGTATAGATAGCTGGTTAGGCCACACCTGGAGTACTGCGTGCAGTACTGGCGCCCGTACTTAAGAAGGACATTAAGGTACTGGAGGGGGTGCAGCGCAGGGCAACAAAGATGATCGAGGGTCTGGGGGACTTACCGTATGGGAGTAGGCTGAGGGAATTGAACATTTACTCGCTGGAGGAGAGTAGGGATGGAGGGATACGATTGAGACCTTCAAGTACATGACAAGAATAAACAAGGCTGGTACAGAGGGGTTTTTCAAAGTAAGGGTGAGAAGAGATATTCAAGGCCATGATATGAGACTGGAGGGAGGAAGATTCAGGAGGGAGATGAGAAGACACTTTTTTACAGATAGGGTAGAGGCTAGGTGGAATGTGTTACCGGCGGAAGTGGTATCCTGTAGAACAGTGGGCTGCTTTGAAAGGGACTGGGACAGGGCAAGAGGGAGGGTCATGGGAAGGGGGGAAGTGAGGAGTGGAAGCTGAGGGGGACAGTCAGGGAGGAGGGAGGGAAGGAGGAGAGCTGCAGAATAAGGACTGCTAGCTTCACAATCAAGAAGACTTGATAAACCAGAAGGCCTTTATCTGCTGGCAATTTGCGTATGTTCGTATGTTTATATGTTCATAATTTAAGCGTTAATTGCTTTAATTAAGCTTTAGTTTCTGCAGTTAGTCACTTTCTTGGATATAATATTTTTGTAACACTTTCTTTACCACTGGATCTCCGTTACTAAACTGTGATATTTGGTCTTTAAATCTTTGTAGATCTTGTTTTTTACCTAGGTGTTATTCTGTAAATTAATAAGGATTTTCATATATGATTATAAACTGGATTAAAAGGAAAAAAAAAAAAAAAATAAAGTATTAAAAAAAAACTTCCAGAATGAGGAGGGGGGAAGTATTTGACTACAAAAATGGACAAAAAGCAAATGACGCAACATCCAGTTTTGCAGGCATAAAACTAATAAATGGCTGGTTTTGACCTGCCCCTCAGCACAGCTGCAGAGTTACCGTTCATGTGATGCTGGCATCACATATTCATGCCCGATGCCTGGGCAGTCCCCAGGTTGCTGGTGGTTGTGGTGGGAGGACAGAGCACCCCAGAGAATGACCTTTTCCTGTGGTAAGAGAGGGTCACTGCCATAAGTTCTATTAAAGAACTAGAGTGCTGACTGGGAGGAAAAAAGTGAAGCCACCTAACGGACACTATGCTACTGATTTGGGGGGGCATTCAGTTTAATTATTTGTCCTTTTTGGAAATGTTTATACTCAGGTAATTATTGTAATCATCCTATTGGTGGCAGATGATGCATAGGAAGGGAGAAAGCGCTGCCAGAAAACGTTCTTTTGTTTGTCCTCTGTTGAAAAGCCAGCAGCTTGGTGTTCTGAAAGTGGCTTCACTGGAGTCTGCTAACAGTGTGGACTGGCAGTGTTCTGTTTCTTCTCAGAACTTATGTGGTTACTGCCTCCACCGCAATACTGCCACCTAGCTGACCAAGGGTGGCAGTGCAGTGGAGGTATTGGAGAGAGGATGTCAGCTGGATTACACATTGCCATGCTTGTGTGAGCCCATCTGAAGCCCCGAGCTTGCTGATGTCCTGGGGAGAAAATAAGGAAAACACCCATGACCCTAGGACGATGAAGCTGCATAATCTCAAGCCCCGATGCAATCTCTGGCCTCACTCTGATGGGTCTCCCAAGGGAAGTTTCTCCATCTCATGGGCTCCACCAGGAGTAAGGGGAGAGAAAAAATATGTGGGACATGAGGTAAGTGCCAGAGGAGCTGTGGGTGGGGCTGGGAGGTTGCTATGCAGATGGGGAAACAGGGTGGGAGTCTGCGGGGGGGGGGTGTAAATTAAAAAAAAATGGTTGCGTATACTCACTGTGTCTTATATCAACTTTCAAATAAATGTTTATCAGCATTGTTTTCTCCTGGACTGAACAAATAAACAAATAAACAAATATGTAAGTAAACAGATAATGTACAGAACATAGCACATTTTTCATAGCTGATTCTTGTATCCATATCCAGAATAGCTGAAGCTGTCCATCTAAACTGTGACATTTCTTTGCTTCTTCTGCATGTCTGTAGACTTGCTTTCGCTCTGCCGCTAGTGCCCTGAACTGACAGGAACATGAAAGGTTCGATTTCCTGTAGGCCTACAGCATTACTGGCTCATTATGCTAATCCAGTTGTCTGTGTGTTAATTTTATCAGAGCATCATCAGGATGTCACATGGACACCAACACAGAACAGTGCAGCGTCTGCAGACGTGGAAGGAGGAAATTAAATTCTCAGAGTTGTTAGAACACAAAAACACATACAAATAGGAGATACTACTTAGCCAGTTGTGTCATGTAAACGACATGATTAGAAGTCAGAACAGACGCTGCGCCTAGATCCTGGCCTTCTGAGCCATTTGCTTGTTTGTACAGCACAGAGCATGCCCCATGGAAATAATTTTATTTATTACTAAAATATTTCTAAATCTCCAGCAGCAGTACATCTGTGTTTGTATAAGCTGGTATCGTAGGAGGGCTGAGAACAGTTGACTAAGATGTAGTATTCTGTAGTAACTGGAATACTTCTTGTAGTTATTAAAGATCTGTAATTAATTTATCTCTTTGATTCTGATAAACAGTATTTTATTTATTTAGTTTTTGTTGACCGGGTAAGTGCGATAGACAAATCTTGCCTATTTTCAGGCACGACCCAGGGGAGGGGGATACAGATGAATGCCAGCTGACCTTGAACCAGATTAAGCTGTTGGTGGTATTTTTAGTGAATGAGGGAAATTTGGCCAGGACACCAGGGAAATTCCCTTACTCTTTTCGATAAGTGCCATGGGATCTTTAACATCCACCTGAACTACCACCAATCCAGGCAGATGGGACCTCGGTTTAACGTCTCATCTGAAAGACGGCACCTCAGAAGTGCAGCACCCCTCTCATGCTGCACTACAGCATCAGTACTGGGATATTAATCCAAGTGCCAGATGTGGGAACTGAACCCACAGCCCTCTGATCTCCCGGCCTCAGAGGTGAGTGTGCTACCTACTGAGCCACTGACACTATGGACAGTATGGAAGGAGCTTGAAAAGGCTTTTCCTTATTTTTTTTCCTTTCATTGTTCTTTCCTATGTTATAGGTTTACTTTACTTTAATGTTAGGCTGAGAATGCACTGGAGTCTGGGAAGAAATGTAACTTTTTTCTTTTTGAAGCCGACCTAATCTTAATTTTGTATTGTTAATTCTATTACAATAAACGAAAAAGCCTTGCAGTCTCACCCCGGTCAATACAAAAGACCTCAAAAGACTATAACATGTGTGGCAAAATTATGAAATACGCATATATAGAAGCCTGTGAGAGTCATCCCCTGCAGACCGCCACCAATACGCCCGACGGCGTTTCGCTCCTGCTGTGGGAGCTTTTTCAAGGAAATAAAAATAATAATTTTACCGCACATGTTATGGTCTTTTGAGCTCTTTTGTATTGACAAGGGTTGGGACTGTGAGGCTTTTTTTTTTTTTTTTATTGATTGAAGTACGTTTGGCCTTATGCAACTGAGACTGGAGGGCAATTTCTTTTTGCTGTCTTAATTCTATTACACCCACATAAAAGGTTCTCAAATGCTGATTGTGATATTAATAATGGTTTTCTGTGTTGTTTTTATGTATCATATTTTATTACAATCAACGAAAAAATTTAAGTGCAAAATATATATATATTTCTAAATATGCAGCATTGCATCCCTGTCTTTGTAAGCTGGTATTGTAGGAAGGTTGAGCAAAGCAAGATATATTTCAATTGCTTCATCTATAAACGAGGGCCATAGATTCCCACTTGGCTTTGTTAAAAGGGGCTTGCCACATTTTAATAGAAAAAAGTAATAAGATTGTTGAAGATGGTTAATATTTTTCTTCTGTTTTTAACTGGTGAGGGGCAGTGTAGCCTGCTGGTTATAAAGCAGCACTGCAAACCTAGAGAGGAAGGTTTGAATCCTACCAGTGTCAGTTATTCACAGTGTGACTGTCAGAGACCCTACCTGGAGTACTGTATCCAGTGCTGGAGCCCACATCTCACGAACGGCATAGACATGGTGGAGACTGTCCAGAGGAGGGCAACTAAAATGGTGCAGGGAATGCATCAGAAGTCCTATGAGGAGAGACTAAGGGATCTCAATATGTATGCCCTGGAATAGAGGAAGAAGAGAGGGACACAATAGAGACCTATAAATACCTCACGGGGTTGAACTAGGTACAGGAGGGGAATATTTTTTGGAGGAAAAGGTGTACAAGAACAAGAGGGACAGGCAATGAAGCTGGAAGGGGGAAAATTTAGGAGGGATGTGAGGAAATACTTCCTCGTTGAAAGAGTGGTGTATGCCTGGAACAGTATTCCAGAGGAGGTGGTGGTTGTGATAACAGTGCTGGGCTGCATGCATGAAGGAATCTTAGTTGAACAGCGGGGGAGGGTGTAGCCAGAGATCAGGTAGGATCTCTGGAACTGAATAATATGAAAAAGGCCAACCACAGCCTAATGCCTCTTATCTGTATCCATAGTAACTTGTAATAACAATATGTAAATGTTAGTTCCTGCCCACCGTCTAAATGTTTGTGTGACTACAAAATATCTAAGCATGTGCCTCCAAAGTGTAAGTCTTCTGGAATTTATGTGATTGTCTGGAATTACTGCGATTGTTCTAAATAAAAATTGCTTGTGTCATCATATTGTATCATTGACGTGTCCTGTATCCTACAGGTTTCTATGTAACTAAACCCGGGTGGCTCCTGAAAAAGGGACCATTTGGGCCCAGTGGGCCTACTCAGTCAACAAAATGAAATAAATAAATAAATCTGCGGTGACAGTACAGAAAGGGAAAAATGGGCAGACTGGGTGGGCTAAGTGGTCCTCATCTGCTGATAAATTCTGTTTTTATGTTTCTAGAGCATGGTAGATCTATGGAACAGCCTACCAGCAGACACAATGGACATGAAGATAATCTCAGGCCTTGAAAGTAAGTCTGGATGAACTTCTGTTTTCCAAGGGAAACACAGGGTAGCCTGGTAGTATGGTGACTACAGAATCCTTATAAATTTGAATGTGATTTCACAGCGTATTTATTCATTCATGCTTGTGAAGTAAAGTGGGTGGTGGTGGCTATAACTGATATTATGAAATGGGTAGAAAGAATACTGGCTCCTAATTGGCCCAGAGGTACTTTCAGCTGGACTGTTATCCCAGCAGAATTGGCCCAGCTGAAAGTAGCACAACAAAAATATGTTTAAAAACTACATCCAATTTACTGAAAATGACCCATTTCATAATCACAATAAGGCACTCCAGGGAGTGCATTATGGTGGGCTAACGGCCCTTCTTGGGTTGTGGAAGCACTCGGCTTTGCCTTGTGCTTCAACCCATCTGAAGCGGGCCGTTATCCCACTATAACACACTCCCTGTCATGCCTTATTGCTTAATTGAGTCCCTTCCAACCTTAAACTACTATGTCACTATGTACAGTAAGTTGGGCTGTCTTAAGTAAATCAATTTGTAACAATCCCTTTCCTACAGTAGGGGGCAGGCTTGTTACTAGAGGTGCAGACAAGGAGTAATGTGCATTCTGTGGTGCTGAACCCGGTGCCAGTACGGGGTTAACAAGACCCTAGGTATGCAAAGCATGGACAGGTGGTACTGCACTCATGGAAAGCTCCAATATATTTCACCAGGCTTACCAGAGAATGAAGACAAACTCCAAAAGTTGCTTGCAGCAACTAAGCTTATCATTGAGGTGAAAGCAACAAATACAAAGTAAATCTCAGTCTCAGGGGACCACTAGCCCAGGCGCTTCGCTTGTTTGAACTTTGCCAGAGGGCTGGCCACTGGTCAGAGCTACCCCACCTTTATACCACCTGCCATTAGGAACCTCTTGTTCTGATTGGTTCAAGTAAATTAACTGACATTACATCATATTGTGGTTATTGATGGGGTGTCAAAAGTTTCTATAGTGCTCATGTGAAAAGTGCAATCTTACAAAATGTATAAAGTGCATTTAGATACAGTACAAACGTAGTATAAAGAAGAAACTAATATTAGGAAAGTATAACGCCTTTAAACATGAGCATCTTTTAAGTTCAAACATCCACAAGAAAACAGTGCAGCTTCTCAGGAAATGTATATGCTCACATCCAGTTACATCTTTTATGGTATGGATTCCAGTTAGAAAGGAAAAATCTTCGTGATAAACTTTGAGACAAAACATCTCTGTTAAGGACATGTACAGCAAGGCTATTTTTAGTAGCATAGAGAGAGAGAGAGAGAGAGAGAGGCAAAAATTGTAATCCAGTCTTAAAAGTCACAATCTCTCTTAAAGGGCAAGTTCCTGGCATCTCAGTTGATAGAGGATCTGCTGGCTTGAAGACTCTCTAGAAACAAAAAATGAGCCAGACAATAAAATGCCACCAGAAAGTAAAAGCTTAAGCAGAGAAAAGGGGGTGGGGGGCAAAAAGGGTGGGGTGGGGGGAACGTATATAGGAAAAAATTAGAAAGATAAAGCTGAGAAAAAAGGAAAAAATAATTTATATCTTTTAAAGTTTGAGAAGTAGGACCCAATACATTTTAACTAACAAATAAAAACATATATTAAAAGAGAGATGTAAATATGGAATTATGATCCTAAATATGAAATGACATGAGAAAAAAAAAGGACATAAGCAAAATAAGAACATAAGAATTTGCCGGCAGAAGGGGACCGCTTGATCCAGCGAGTCTGCCCAGAATACCTACCCTCCTCCTCTTAGACTATTTCCTTTTTTTGTGTGTAGTGTTTATCCCACACAAGTTTGAATTCCCTTACATTTTTTGAGTCTACTACCTCTTGATGTAGGCTATTCCAAGGGTTGACCACCTTCTCAGAAAAAAAGTACTTCCTGATGTTTCCCCTAAATTTACCTCCTGCCAGTCGTAGATTGTGGCCTCTCGTATGACTCTGATTTCATCTGAAGCAGGTTTTCCTTCTGTGCCATGTTAATTCCCTTCATATACTTAAATGTTCTGATCATGTCCCCCATGTCTCTTCTCTGTTCAAGTGAGTACAGCTGTCAGTTAGCCAGTCTGTCTTAAATATCATCAGTATTAGATTTTATCTTTGTATATCACAACTTCATAGAAACTGTTTAAGCTCCCAGTTAACATTTATCTCCTGCGGTTTAAGGGAATTCAGGGTGACTATCCAGAAACTTTCCAATTATAGCAGTTTCCTGAGTCTGTCCCCTTCCTTGGGTCTTGTTTTACTATCTCAAGGCCCATGAATTGGAAATTTTGTGGGTCACAGTTACAATGTTCAAAGAAAGTGTGTGGAAACTGGTGTATTTTCTGTAGGGTCCCTGATACTGCGTATATGTTCTCGAATTTGTTGCATTAGGGGCCTAACTGTATGTCTCCAGGGGCATCGGCATCATAATGCATATATCACAAAATGTGTGTTGCAGTTCATACAGGATCTTATTTTCACTTCTTTTCAATGTCCATCCAGTCCAGATGTTTTGTCTTCTTTGCAGTGTCTGCAAACAATGCATCTCCCACTTTTACACATTCTTGTTGCAGGGGTAGAAGCCAATGCCTTGGTGCCAACTGTGCTGATTTCCGTCTATACTGGCTTCTAACTAGCTTGTCTTTAAGATTTGGGGCTTTTGAGAAGGCGAGTCTAGATGTAGCACCTATCTCTTTGGCTAATTTCTGATCATTAAGTAATATGGGTCCATATTTCTTGATCAAACCCCCTATTTGCCCTGAAAGTGAGTTGTGCTGTGTGATAAAGCAGATGGCTTCGATATCTGTAACTGTGGATTTATTTGGTTTAAGGAGTGTATTCATTGGCTGTTGTTTGGCCATCTCAAGGGTTGCCTGTAAAGTACGTCTATCATACCCCCTGGGAAAGAAATCTGGAAAATCATTCCTCACTGTTTCACAAAACCTGATTCCTGGGAACAATTTCATCTTATTCTTAAGAACTGACCATAGAGAATTGATTTTAGCAATGTTCTGGGATGTGCACTCTTTTTTTCCATAGAGGTGTTTATGCTCCTTCGACGGGCCGCTGCTGCTGTCTGCCACCCTACCGGTCTCTGGGGGTCGTTCATGGTCTTGTTATGCTGTGCGTGTCCCAGTGGACCCCCCAGGAGCTGGCCTGGAGGCATCATCCTGCAGGAGCCCCTGACTTTTTCCTGTTTTTTCTCCTGATTACCCCAGACAGAGAGGCGCAGGCACGTGGAGGCACGCATGTGCCCTCTTGTTCCGGTGATGGCCCATCCTCCCACCCCATTGGCCTAGCACCCCTGGCTTCCCTCAGCTGCACTGCCTCCTGGCCTCCACCCTGAGGCAGTCAACTGCCGAAGGAGCTCAGGCTCCCTCCCTGGAAAGGAGATCTGCCAGATGGCAGCTCATCCTGCTGTGCACCCTCCCCCCCCCGTGCCAACCTCTGACGGCCCGCGCTCACTCCCGAACATGGGTCATCAGTGTGGCGAGAGGTAAGGTGTCCAGTGCTTCAGCCCTCTATGCCACCCGGCTGGCCTGGGATGTGCACTCTTAAAGGAACTCTTACAGGACCAAGGCGAGTATCTTGCTTCTTATCCACCGTGAGATTGTTTTAAAGATGATCCTCCCTAGTTTTGATTATGGTGACATACTCTGTAGTGGACTCCCAAATCCTCCCTTGCCAGACTGGACCCCCTTTTCAACAATTTTTGTCGTTTTGCTTTAGATTATTCCCACCGTACTCACTATTGTTCACTCTACTCTGGTCTTTCACTTCCCTCTCTTGCTGCCAGGCACCTTTCCCACTGTGCCTCCTATATATCTAAATTCTGGCTTGGCTCCCTTTCTTTCTAACTAACTTCCCTCTTATGCTCTCCCTCAGCTTCCTGCTATCCTTTACATAGTATTGCTTCACATCCCCTCACTATTCTTGTAGGAAATCTACAGCTGGTCAATCTGCTTTCTCTTATTGCTTCCCTAAACATTGGTCCTCCCTTCCCTTGTTTATTTGCTCTGCCTCTTTGGCTTTCCTTAAAGTCTCTCCTTCATGACTTTTTTCCCCTTCTGTTCCTGCCCTGACCCTCTTCCTTCGGCCCTTACTAGTTTTGCAAGTTTCTGGCAATCTGTTTCCCTCTGCCTGTGCATGTGTTATTCTGATTTGTATTTAAAGTTTGATTATTTATTTTTTAAATTGTGTTGCTGTATTTCTCCATATATATGTTGTAAATGCTGTATATGATGCACCCCATCCCATACCCGCCCCAGAACGCATCTGGAAACGCTCTGTTACCAGCTCAGTATTTCTTTCCTGGTGAAACATTTAAAATAAATACATCAATCAATCAATCAATAAAATGTAACAGGCTGTTTGTGGCCATGGATTCTCTATAGCCTTTTGTCTGTACTTTATTTTCCTGTCCTCCTAGCAGTGTGACATCCTGGAAATTAAGCTCTGATTCATCCGCAACATCTGTGAATTTTAAATTAAAGGAAAGGGCCAAGATAGCAGGTTTTGCTTTTTTACATAAAAGCCCCCTACCTTATACTGGCGATAGACCTGGCAGACAAAAAGGATGTTTTTCTTGTAATCCGTTTAGAGAATGAAGGGATTGAAAATTGGGCCAAGCAGCTGGCCAGCCAATCCTTTCAAGTTCCTGGGCCACCAGCTCTGCCCCCGGGCTTAGACATATTGTGATGTCTAACCAGGGAGAGCACAGGGGCATGCCCTACACCAGTCTGTGGGGGCTGTTTTTAAAAGCTGTTTTATATACATTTAAGTAACTTTTGACAAAAATGAACACCACTGCTCATTATTTGAGAGCCATTCCATGATGTCTGCTATGTCTTCCTTGGTTCCCCTCCAGACAAATATGATGTCATGAATAAACTGGTACCACTTCACAATATGCTGAATATAGGGATTTTTAAGCAGGATAAATATCAGCAGTTTTGTTCCAGAAACCGAGGAAGAGATTAACAAATGATGGGCCCATAGCTGCTCCCACTGCTGTGCCACAAAGCTGTAAGTAGAATCCATCATTAAACTCAAAATAATTGTGTTTAAGGATGAATTCTAAGGTTTTAAGAATAAAAGGAATATACTTCTGGAGGGAACCGAGGAAGAGGCAGCAGGCTTCATGGAATGGCTCTCTGTCTGTCTGTCTATCTGTATCTATCTGTTTGTCTGTCTATCTATCTATCTATCTATCTAGCTATCTAGCTATCTTGCTATCTATCTATCTATCTATCTAGATCATGGTTGGCTCTTTTCCCTCATAGGAACCATTATCATGTACTTCACTGAACACTTCACCATTTAAACCTGTGGGCCTCCCAATTACAGCTGTATACCTCTGTATGCCTGCAGATGGATACTTGTATACCTCCTGAAGTATATAGCTGTATACCTCCCAATTAAGGCTGTATACCTCTGAAGGGATATCTGTATACCTGCAGAGGTTTACAGCTGCATATCTTCCAATTAAGGTTGTGCACCTTTCAATTATGGCTGTACCTGTATACAGTGGGAGAAAAACTTCCTCCATTCCTGGAGCTCTCCCCCAAGTCAAGGAGCACTCAAATCCTAAAAATAAAAATGTTTGTAAGCAAAGCTCTCCCTCCCTCACCCCCAAAGCTCCCTAAACAAAAACAAAACAAACAAATAAACGAACAGTTGGAGGCTGGTTGCAGGAGACACATCCCCAATGACTTGCTAGTGGCCTTTTCCCTGAAAGCGCTAGCTCTCTTCTTGGCCACCGTGTGCTCTGTGCTGCTGCTGCCATCTGATACTCCAGGCCAATTTACTCCGCTGGCTCCATGGGCCATGACGGCACATGCCAATCCCCAACCACAAACCATCCTCTCAATCGCCGACATATATATATATAGCTGTAGGGTAATGCAGTTACAGTTAGGGTTGCCCATCCACTTGTATGTTAAACCTCAAATTTTGCACCTTAATAACTTTGACACCATATGACGGATTTGCCTGACATTTTGCATGCTCGGTCTGGTACGATAAGTCTCTGGATCTGGCAAGTTGCATTATGGTCGGATGAGCAGTTGCGGAACTGCAGAGTGCCAAAAATTGGGGGTTTTGCGCATTTCTTTGCTCGTGACTACAGCCCACACAATCCATTTAGTCTGAAATCTTCAGGGAAGATGCAGTCTAGGTCACTGATGTGCCTTTTGAAGATTTGGTGAAAAAAGATTAAACTGTTCAAAAGTTATTAACAAAATAAGTTTCCCATTATAGTAAATGGGAAAAAAATATATGTGTCTCTCGAAAGCTGCCGCCACTATATTTTACTGTTGCAAAAGCCCTCAGTAGTGTCATTCTGCTGCCATCTTGTTTTTAGTTAGCAGCAGACAAAAACAACCGAAATTCAAAATTTACAGCCCCTAGGTAAACACTGTCAGTTGTGTTTACCTAATCGAGGGCTGAGGAACACACTGGGGGGCCATCATATTTGCAATATGACCCCCAGAAATGCCTTTTCCATGATCGGGACCCCTGTAGTTTCACAAATTGAAAAAGAACTGGATGTAATACTTTCACAATTGTGAAAATGTCACACCCGTTTCTTTCGCAGTTTGCGAAAACTGCCGCAATTTGCGGCACTACTTCATGCCTATTCTCCCCTGTTAAAAAAACAAAAACTCCCCAAAAATGTTTTCTGGCCACTTTTTGGCCAAAATAATGGCAGCACCTTGTTATTTGGCCCCTGTTTAGGTAAACACCTTCTGGTGTTTACCTAATAAAAGGAGATTTTCTCCTTTTTTTGGGGTCCGAGGCATGTTTCAAAATTGTAAATGTTTTCTGCCAACATCTGGGTGCCCAATCCCTGTGTCAGTGCCAGAAATCCCCCCCCCCAACCAACATCACTGATGTGGCATACTGGGAACCCACCCAAATGTTTTTTTTTTTATTACCTGTTAAAGAAGAAAACCATCCCCCGACATCTTCTATCTTTGATGCAGGTTCCTGCATCGAAATAGTCTGCCCCTTCCCCCCAATTCCTCACCAACAACAGACATCGGATTGCCCAATCCCCGTGTCTGTGCCAGGAATCATCCCCACACCCCCCAACCAGCATCACTGATGTGGCACACTGGGAGCCCACCCCTGTGTGCCCAAGTATTTTTTTTTGATTACCTGTTAAAAAAGAAAACCGTCCCTGACGTCTTTTATCTTCAATGCAGAATACTGCATTTAAATGTTTGATGCAGGCTTCTGCATCAAAGTAGTCTGCAACTTCCCCCCAATTCCTCACTGACAACGGGGTGCCCATTCCCTGTATTAGTATGCCTCCCCTCCCATACACACTTATGTGGAACACTGAGATCCCACCCCAGTGTGCCCAGATCATTTTTTTCTAATTTTTTTATTTTTCTGACACTGGGGTACCTGGATGCCTCCCACCCAAGCCCACTTTCTTTGCCGATGGGGGGTGCCTATCCCCATGTCGGCAGCATGTATGCCCTCCAAACTCAAGCTGCACACTGGGAGCTCACCCCAGTATGCCCCAAAGTCTATATATGTTGAACTTGTTAAATAAAGAAAACCATCCCCCAACGTGTTTTTTTATTTGAACCTGTAAAAAAGAAAATGGTCCCTCATCGTCTTCCCAACCCCTTCCCCATCCCCACCTTCCCACTGAGCACCCACCTTCCCAAACACCCACTCACCCATACTTACCTTCGGAGGTTGGGAGCAGCGATCTTCTCTGGACTGGGATATGTCTACAGTCTCCAAAGCCAAACTCCGAACTGAGGAATCAAGATAAGCACTGTATAATAGCAATCAATGGGGGTTTCAACTTAGGTTAATAATTTAGCTATTTTAAGGAATTTTTTTTACCACATTTTCAACATGGGGTTCTTGGGACCCCACTTCATGAACACTGTCACTGTCATCTCGTTAATTGGACCTGAAAGGTGATTTTGCGGTTGCTGCATGGAATCACCTTTCAGGACTGATTAACGAAATGACAGTGCCAGTGTTCATGAGGTGGGGTCCCAAAAAGCCCATGTTGAAAATTTGGTAAAACAATTCCCAAAAATAACTGCATTACGAGGGTAAGTTGCACAGATTCTATGCACGTTTGTAACTTCACCAATTTTTTATATTTTCACTCCAGATTTTCAACATTGCCATTTTTTCACACTTCTTCATGAACAGTACAGCTATCATTTTTCACATCCTGCCTGAAATGTGTTTTTACAGCTGTGCCACAGAATGGCGCAGTCGCTATGAGAAATCAACTTTTGGGACGGATTAACAAAATCACAGTGCCAGTATTCATGAGAAGAGGTCCCAAAAAGCCCATGTTGAAAATCTGGTTCAAAAATTCCAAAAAATCACCTTGTTATGAGCGCCTCTCGTGCAATTTCTTGCAAAATGTTTCATATCTTAACATTGTGGCACCCATGGTGCCTTTTGACTCCCATACATTGAAAACGGTTTGAGATACAGATTTTTTTCTATTCGCAGCTTAGTCCACCTTTAGGTGGAATAAGCACACATGGAGGATTCAAAATTGTGAATACAGCCACAGTGGAATTTTTTCATAGTTGCTATGGTTACTGAGATATTGGCAAATTAGTATTCCAGGTGTTCATTTCAATGACTCTAGGCCTATGTTATATCCCTGTACTTATGTGTAAGTGGGAGTGCAGGGCCCAGAGGGCCCGTGTTACCACATATGCATACCATTGCGCAGGGCCACTGCACTCCCACAACGACATACCACTTACCATTTACATTATACTTTCTCAAAAAGAAGGGAAATTCATTGCAAAATACTTTGTTAATGCATCAGTTAGGGTTGATAGTACAGCAACAAAAGTTAGAATTCGGTGTGGGTTAACTACTCCCCACCACTCCACATGCAACAGGCGTGGGGTGTGTGCTGGGGACTAGCACACACCCCGATTCCTGTTGGTGTGTGGAGGGTGTGGTGGTGGTGGAGGGGTGGTAGGGGTTGATAACCCTAACACTGAATTTCCAAACTTTGTTGTTGTACTATCAACTCTAACTGATGCATTAACAAAGTTTTTTGCAATGAATATATATATGCCACGAGCTAACTAAAAATAAATAATTTTTTATATTCAGTTTTTGTCCTCTTCTTGACCTCATGAGTGGCAGAGCTGAGAGAGAGAGGGAGAGGGAGTGTTAAAGTGGGAGAATGGGGAGACAGTCTGACTGACTGTGGGAGCCCGCTGAGAGCTGTGACACCATGCAATGGAGATCCCTGTGGAATCGAACCATGGGCAACACAGGGCTTGCAGCTGTATTCTGGCACTAATTGTTGGGAAATCGTTTAACTGGATTTGGGGGGGGGGGCAGCCAGGGAGTTACAAATACACCTCCATTTGAGGCTTGTACTTTTTCAGTTGCATGACCTTTGGGTTTGGGGTTTCCTGTATTCGCTGAGTAATGATTAATTAAATTTTCTAAAAAAAAAAAAGATGCATTGGCTAGCTAGCTGCACATTGAGGGCCCTCTAGAGAGCTAGCTGAATCCGGGTGGCGGATTTGTTTGTCATGACAGCCTTTTGAGATATGGGGGGGGGGCTGGTACTGGCCTCAGTGGGTTAAGGTATTGGGGTACTTTTTTGTTGACTCTACATTAGATTGGGCCCTGTAGAGAGCGAAGCCATGAGCGCATTGTCTCTTGGGACTCGTGTTTTGCCACAACAATCACCTGTACTCAACAATAGAATCAACCAATGATTCCAGTATAGCTAGAGCCCCAGTAAGTGCCTGCTAATGGGAGAAATGTGCCCTCGACATTCTGCTTATAGACATATTATATTCTAATTGAGTGTCCCTGGTTTTGGTCATTTGCTCCTCACTTACTTACAGAGGCAGTGTTAGGTGCAAGGAAACCAAGGAGCCACATGGCGTGCCAGCACAGAAGGGGTGCACTAAGTAGAAATTACAAGCAGAGACAGGTTGAAATGTTAGAAGTGTTACTATAAGAAACAATGTTCTAGTCACCCTTGCATTCATAGAACTTTGACCATTTTTATGTTTGCTTGCACGCATATGCAAGAAACATAGTGCCATCATCCGAGTTTTCAGACGTGTGGCAGCCCTCTTCCAATTCAGGCAGTGTGTTTGCAGTCGCGGCCGCAGTTCTCCAATGCCTGCTCGAGCTGTCTATGACCAGTCCAAAATGCAGTGGCGTATGTTGAAAGGGGGAGCTACGCTTCAGTGAGCAGTGATAACATATCGCCTACTCATGCGTGCTCCCCTTACACACACACACACACACACGCATGCATACTGCATGCTCGCCCCCCCCCACACACACTGTGTAGCCAATGGGGGGTGCCCAATCCCTCGTCGGCTGTGCTGCGCCCCCCCCAAAAAAAACCAGAGTTCTATATGCCACGCTGGGTGCCCACCCCAGTGTGGCTACACATCAGTATAGCCGATGGGGGTGCCCAATCCCCATCAGCTCCACTGGTTCCCACCCCCCCCAGAGTACAGGGTACCACACTGGGAGCCCACCCCAGCGTGGCAACACATGCTATCACCGACAGGGGTGCTCAACCGCCGGCCCATGCCCCTACCAGCCATCCTTGTGCTATGCTGGGAGCCCACCCCAGCGTGGCAAACGTCCCGTGTCATCGCTATTTAAAAAAAACACCTGAAACCCAAAACTGTCCCTCGGTGTCTCTGTCCCCACCCGCCCACCCACTGGGCTACTTGACTTCACACCCCCACTCCATCCTTACTCCGGACTCTGGTGCAACGATCTTCGGTGGACCGGGAACATGTCTGCACTCTTCAAAGCCGATTGCGAACTGAGGAAATGCCGGAAAGCTGTATAATGGGATAGATAGGAGTTTTTCAACTTTGCTGCATATCTCAGGCATTTTTTGGAATTTTTGCACCAAATTTTCAACACGGGGTTTTTGGGACCTCTTGTCATGAATGATGTCACTGTTATGGCATTAATCGGCGCGAAGGGTGATTTCACAGTCACTGCATGAAATCACCTTTTGGGACTGAGTAACGAAACGACACTGTGACTGTTCATAAGGTAGGCTCTCAAAAAGCCTATGTTGAAAATTTGGTGGAAAAATTCTTAAAAATGACTGTTTTATGAGCGTGTGTTGTGCAGTTCCTACGCATGCTCGTAAGTTCGCGAATTTTCAATATTTTCACTCCAGATTTTCAACATTGCCATTTTACCACACCTCCTTATGAGCAGTACAGCTGTCATTTTTCACATCTTGCCCAAAACGTGTTTCTGCTCAGGTAGCGCATTAACATGGCAGTCGGTGAAAGGAATCAATGGCGACACATTAAGAAAATCGCAGTGACACTGTTAATGAGCAGAGGTCTTAAATGGTTATGTTGAAAATTTGGTGAAAAATCCTAAAATGACTGTTTTACAAGCGCAGCATGCGAGTTCTAAGCACGCTCATAAGTTTGCGAATTTTCAATATTTTTACTCCATATTTTCAACATTGCCATTTTATTACACTTCCTTATGAGCAGTGCAGCTGTCATTTTTCACATCTTGCCCAAAACGTGTTTCCACCCATGTAGCGCACAATGGCGCAGTCGGTGTGCGAAATCAATGTATGGGAGAAATTAAGAAAATCACAGTGACACTGTTCATGAGCAGAGGTCTTAAAATGGTTATGTTGAAAATTTGGTGAAAAAATTCCTAAAAATGACTGTTTTACGAGCGCGCGTTGCGCAGTTCCTACGCACGTTCATAAGTTTGCAAATTTTCAATATTTTCACTCCAGATTTTCAACATTGCCATTTTATTATATTTTCTTATGAGCAGTGCAGCTGTCATTTTTCACATCTTGCCCAAAACGTGTTTCCACCCATGTAGCGCACAATGGCGCAGTTGGTGTGCGAAATCAATGTATGGGGCACATTAAGAAAACCACAGTGACACTGTTCATGAGCAGAGGTCTTAAAATGGCTATGTTGAACATTTGGTGAAAAAATTCCTAGAAAATTTTTTTTTTCACGAGCGTGCGTTGCGCAGTTCCTACGCATGCTCGTAAGTTTGCGAATTTTCTATATTTTCACTCCAGATTTTCCACATTTTATCACACTTCCTTATGAACAGTACAGCTGCCATTTTTCACATGTCGTCCAAAATGTGTTTCCGCACATGTAGTGCACAATGGTGCAGTCAGTGTGCGAAAGCAATGTTTAGGACAGATTAAGAAAATCGCAGTTACACTGTTCATGAGCAGAGGTCTTAAAATGGCTATGTTGAAAATTTGGTGACAAAAGTCCATAAAATGACTGTGTTACGAGTGAGCATTTCGCAGTTTCCATGCACCATTGTAAGTTCATGACTCTGTAATATTTTCAGTCCAGATTTTCACCAGTGGCATTTTTCCACACTTCCTTAAGAACAGTACAGCTGTCATTTTTCACAACATGGCCGAAATGTGTTTTCACACTTTCAACGCAGAGATGCGTGGTCGCTGTGGGAAATCATTGTTCGGGACAGATAAAGAAAATCACAGTGACACTGTTCATGATCGGAGGTCCCAAAATACCTGTGTTGACAATCTGCTGTAAAAAATCCCCAAACTAATTACATTACGGGTGTATGTTGCACAGTTTCTATGCATGCTCGTGACTTCACCAGTTTTTTAAATATTTTTACTGCAGATTTGCAACATTGCCATTTTTTACACCTCCCCATGAACAGTATAGCTGTCATTTTTCACATTCTGTTCGGAATGGTTTTTTGCACCTGTGGTGCTAAATGCCATAGTCGCTGTGCATAAGCAGTCGGCAAACAAACTGATATTGCCACTGTTCATGAGGTGGGGTCACAAAAAAAACATGTTGAAAATTTGGAGTGAAAATACCAACGAATGCCTGAGGTTTTAGGGTTTCCAACCATAACACCCCACCCTATAGAGAATGACAGGCAACAGGGGTGTGACTTGGGATTCTTGCCAGTAATGCTCATACCATTCCACACCCTGCAGCCAGTGAGAGGCATCGAGGTATGCCTTGGACTCTTTGGCCCCAAAGTTCACCCCATTTTCCTATACCGCACCCATCTCACTGTATTTCCTGATGGAATGGGGTGCACATAAGGGCCAAAGACCCCAAGGCACATCGTGACACTTGTCAGTGTCTGCAGGGTAGGGTGTGGTGAAATGATGTGACCGTTATGCCTGATGACCCAAAGGCACACCCCAATGCTTGTCACTCTATGCAGGGTGGTGGTGGGGTTGGCTTCAGTTCAATACTTCACTGCCATTTCTGTTATGCAGCTCTGTAACTTCTACACTACAACTGCCAATGCCAGCAAGCAAACATTCGGCATTGACAAATGCATGTTTTGATGTGAAGTGGGGCAAAAGGGAGGAGAGCAGGCAGTGGGAGCAATGAAGGGGTATCTCAGGAATTTCTGCTTGAAGTGCCGTTAGGTCTAAAACTGACTTGTTTATGTAACCCAGGGATGAGAGGTATGAAGGAGCCTACTACTGATGCCTTTGTGTATAAGTGCACTCTGTTGTCTCTTGCATTAGTGATATACTGGTAATTGGAAGGCTATAGCGGGGGGCTCACTGGTGCAGAAAGCGACCCTAGCCATGCCCCCTCCTAGGGCTATTTCAAGAAATATGCTCAAGCTTCTTTCTGTCTTTGCTGCAGTCCTGCTGCTAGGGCTCCCTTCCACCCACCCACCCACTATTTGCTTCCCTCTGGCTCCTGCTGTGTCTGACCTAGTTTCTCTTTGCCTTGCGGGGATTGTCTGTTGCATACATGCTGCGTAGGAAGTTTGTTTTTCTCAGTACTATTTCCTCTGTTCACTTCTGCCTTCACTTAGCTGTGACTGCAAGTGTGTGCCTCTTCCCTTTCATCAGTCACTTTCTCCTTTCAGTCAAGTTTTACTTTACGTGTGCTCTGACCAGCTTTGCTCAGTTAAACTCTTCGAATCCTGTGAATTCTTTATGCATTCTGGCAAGCCAGTGCCACACTATTGCTTCATGGAGACACCCTTGCTGTTTTGCCAGATCTAATTTTAGCTTACTTCAAACCTCATGTTTATCTAGTTGACATTCACTTTCTTGAAAAGTGGCTAGCGCAAAGTAGTCTAAACTCTTTGCTATGTTTTGTGCAGGTTCAGAGAAATATACAGTATGCCTGCTTGTATTCAGTATGCAATAATGTATGCTAGGGTGTGTAATTATGGGTCAATAATTGCAACGCTTAGAGTGTGTTGTTAAATGCCTTATGCCTTTTAAACACACAGGAGGAAAGTGCGATTAGTGACCATAATTGCACATCCCTGAAGTGTACGTGCTGTCATCATTCACTATTTTGTGCTCGTACTGTTCACTACCTTGTACCACCTTGATGGCCCAGGTCATACCTGACAACGATCCCTGGGACCAGTGCACTGACTCAGTTAACAAATGAACACACATGCAAAAAAAAACAATGAATACATACATACATAGACATACAGTACATACATACATACATAAATACATAAATACGTACATACGTACATACATACATAAATACATACATAAATACATGCATGCATAAACACATACATACATAAATACATACATACATACATATATAAATGCATACATAAATACATACATATATAAATGCATACATACGTAAATGAATAAGTAAGTAAATAAATAAAAACAAGCTAAACAAGTATAGGAGTGTAAGTATAGCCAGATTATTACATTTTTGTTCTTTTCTTTTAGCCAATCAGGTGGCTAGAATGTTCTTACCCATATTATAAGTATTCTTAATCAAAATTCACAGCCAGATGTCCCTTTCCTCCAATCAGCTTCGGGAGCATTTGATTCCTTCTTGATTCCTGGACCTAGGCAGTAATGTAAGCTCTGGGACACAACTTTAGGTGAGGCTGTAGATAAATCCCACACTGGATTTCCTGCTCGGAGTCCTGGGCTTCTGACACCCTTACCATGTTACCTACCCAGACATTTGCCTGCTACTTATCTACCTACCTGGGCATCACCCTCCTCTTTATTCCCTCTCTTGTCATTCACAGACTCTTAATCATTCCTGCCATGTTAACTGTCTGGGCCTTGTTGGTCTGTAGGTCAGGAGGACAACAGGATCATCCTTCTTTATGAAGTCCCCACCTAGAGGGGACCCTTGCTGAGACAAAGTGCTTTTAGCTGTGCAGATCGACCTGGCAGCACCTCCTAGCATGCACATCACCCATCTACATGCCTTGAGGATAGACCTTTTAGCACTGGGGACCCTTTATCCATGCAGGTGGACTTGGCGGCATGTCTTGGTGTTGTCTTCATGACTCCCTTCCTTTTGAGGGTAGAACGTTCTTCATGTGGTGGCCCTTTTAGCCATGCAGATTGGCTTGGCAGCACCTCTTGGTATTTGTTTTATGTTGTCTCTTGTGCCTTGAGGGTAGGGCTTTTGCCATGGGGCTGGGTCCGTTTGATTTGGTGGCACCTGTTGAGGTAATCCTGTCAGTGTCTGCCTGAGGCCCACCTGGACTCCTCTGGTTTCTCCTTCCATTAGTCCTCTTATCATCATCATCATCATCATCATCATCAGTCATTGGCTAGGCCTTCTGTTGGTCTCAAAGTCAGGTTAAAGTTGTCCATGAGTCACTCTCTCCTCACCCACCATGCCTTGAAGGTGGGGCTCTCTTCATAGGCAGAGGGGATGTCTCTGGCTGTACAGATCAACTTGCCAGTACCTAACAGTGTTACCCCTTTAGAGGGATAGAGCAAGAGCCTCCCACCTAAACTCTTTTCCTGAATTATATTCCACATTTAGCAGTTGTCAGAGTCATCGTAAATAGTAGCCCAAGTAAAGAGGAATGATAATCAAGGCCTTGGTTCCTCAGAAGTTTCCTCTGTGGTGGCTTCCTCTTGTACATCCAAAACGCCATAATAAAAATTAACTAACTAATTCCATCAACAGTTGGAGGTGGACAGTGGTCCTGTAATCCACTTTTAGGGTTGGATAGTCGCCTCTCATTCTGTGCGGTCATCATCTTACTTTTTATCATCCACCATTGCCTCTCCGTTTAGAAAAGTCATACCTCGAGTCAATGAACATGCCAATCTTGCTTTTGGCTTTGCTATTTTGGGGCTTCTTTCCTAAGATACTTTTAGCTTCAATGAATTTCTTTCCTTTGGCACCTCTAGGGGTGGAACCCTCCTCAAGAGGGTTTCTGTGCCTTCATGGTAACCCAAAAGGATGATAGTCCGTTTGAGGGACAGAAAGCATGATTGACCAGAAATGCATTGCATAAGCATTCCAACTACTTACTGCAAGCCAGCCCAATGGCATGGAGGGCTAAGGTGCTGAGCACCTTATCTCCTGCCACACTGGTGGCTCATGTCTGGAAGTGAGCACAGGTTACTGGGAGTCAGTTGGGCGGTGGGGGCTTGGAGAGGATCAAGTAGCTGCCAGGCAGCTGTCCTCTCCTGGATCAGGGAGGTTGGCTGACTTGACTTTTGGCTGTCACCAGGTGGAAGCCTGGTGGTAGCCCATGGGAGCAGCGAACAGCAGATGTAAGTCTAGGGAGGGAGCAGTGGTCTTGGGATGCATGTGCGCCTACATGTGCATGCACCACCCGAGTATGCCACAGCTCTGGGGAAGGGAGGGAAAGCAGGAGGAAAATGAGGCACAGTGGGGACATACGACACCTGCTCACTACATCCCTTCCCACCACATCACCAGGCACACCTGCGGCGAATACTGGATTTGTGTACTTTGATGGGGGGATGGCTCTCCCTCTCCTAACCCTGCCAATGGGGGGAATCCGTGGTGGTACCTAGCCACCAGGTAAGCCCAGGTGAGATAGTAGATGGTGGTCGTGGGGGGGGAGTGTGTGGAAGCTGGCAGAAGAGAGCCTCACTCTATCATGACCCAGAGGAAAACAGAATGTGGGAGGAAAAAAACAACTACTTACTGCAAAACAAACAATGTTCAGTTACAAGTATCTTAACAGAACACTGTAAATTGCATAAGCACCATTCTCTCTCCCTATACTAAGTCACTTTTAGACCTACTGAATTGCAGAGCTATAGCCTGGAGTTCAGTGGGACAGACTGCGACTCTAACCATGCCCCCTCCTAGGGCTATTTAAGAGCTCTTGCTCAAGCTTCCTCACGAAATTTATTTTATTTTCTCTCACCTCCATCCCCTTCCGCGCTCCATTTCTAAGATACCTTTAGCTTAAAAAAATGTCATTCCTGTGGTACCCCTAAGGCTGGAATCCTTCTCAAGTGGGTTCCTGTGCCTTCACAGTACCAAAAGGGTGGTAGTCTCTTTTAGGAGGTGCTTTTACACAGAGCTTACTTGTAGTGCTCGTTTTGTAATGTGCCCTGCTCCGCTCATAGTCTTTCGCTCCTGGCCCCATTTTACATATGCCACCTTGTATCGGTGTCTCTGCCCTTCTGGCGAGTTTGGTGGCTGGGAATAAAAGGAAAACAAAGGAGTGTGATGCAATGAGAGGCAGGACTTGATTACACAGCATGGCATAACAAAACAGATGATGGTGAACCCAGAAAAGAAGGGAACGTGGTTTTGGCGAACGCTCGCTTTGGTTGCAGAGCGGATTGCCTATTCACAGCAGAAAAGGTACTGTTTCAATGGGTCTGTATCAGTCGTTCTGATACAGACCACTGTGTGTAAAGGTGGCTAGGAACAGAAAGGACGAACAACTACAAGTACATTACACTAGCATTCAAACTACTTACTGCCCAACAATCCTAAGATAATAATCTAAACTGCACAAGCACCAGTCTCTCTCCCACTGTACGTAGTCACTCACTGATCCATTGAGCCCATTTTTGAAAGTCCAGAACTATCAATATGTTTTAAAGTTGGGGGCAAGCTGGTCAGTGGGGTAAAAAAGCAAACGGTGATTAATGAGTAAATACTAACTACACAGGTAGGACGTTAACCTAAAAAAAGCTCAGTGTTTGTTAAGAGGGTTATATAGAGATGGCCCTGTGGCGTGGAGGACTGAGGCACTGGGCAGCTCACCTCCTGCCAGGCCAGCAACCCGGGTTTGGAAACTGGGCTGGCTAGGGAAGGGAGGATTGAGGGTCCCAAGGACAGCACTCCTCTCTCGGGGAGGCGGTCTGAGTGTCCCGCTAGGTGGCTGCCACCTAGAGGTTCTGGATCACAGTGCAGTGGGATGCCAGGGAAGATGTCCCAACTGCTTGACACTGGGGGCATCTCCACAGAGGCGAAGCTTACGCAACAGAGGTGAAGCTCTCATAACACATTATTGCACGAGCTGTGGCCTGGGGAGAAAACAAAGAGGACCCCCCCACACACACACTGCCATAATGAAGGCCCAGTTCCCCCCAGGGCCCCACACTGGTGATTGGGGTCTCTGGTCCTCTGGCAGAGAATGACTGGACAAATAAAATGGTAAACCCCAGAGAACTGAGTGAATGGACTGCGGGTGCCAGTCTGGGATGGGATCAGACGGGCAGAAAGGAAACAAAGTACTAGTTAAAAAAAAAAGTTGTATAGAGGCCACCCTGATGGGCCAGCATGCTGCCATGCAGGCAACCTGGTTCTAGGATTGGACTCTGGTCATTCGTATCGGTAGACAGGTAGGAGGAAGTAGGCTGTAGGTTAACTAGGATCTGCAGCTTATCCAGTAGGTGGGGAAATGGGCAGACTAGGTGGGCCAAGCAATCCTTATCTGCCGTCAAAGTCTATATTTCTATGTTTCTAGACAGGCCAGGAAGAGTCAGCTGCCATTTGGCATTGCACCTCGGTTGGGGATGGCTGGGGACAGGTTCCGGTACCACACTGACCCCTGCAATCAGGCCAGAGGTTGTTCCTTCTGCGGGGGGTTGTGCATATGCAAGGCCAGCACAATTTATTTATTTACTGAATTTTGATGACCGGTTGGCCCACTGGGCCCCGAAGGTCCCCTTATCAGGGGCGACCCGGGGAACAGAAGCAATACAATACATACAATCAGGTGGTCCAGAAGCAATACAATACATACAGTTAGGTGATGGCAATGACAATGACAGTGCCCATGCTGGTGGGGGGGGGGGACTCAGGGAGAGGTTGTGGAACGCAAAAACCAGTCCCTGCGAGGATGAAGGATGCCAATACATCCAGGCCCCACACTACACCACAGGCAACTGGATCCAGGTCTTGGCTGGGGAATATGGTGCCCCCCACCCACCAGACCCCACTGTCATGGAGGGAAGAACCATGGGGGACTGTAGTAGTGGTGGAGTTGGTGGAGGATGTGACTGTACATTGGGTGGAAACAGCCTGAAGGAACAGTGAAGCTGTTTTGGGGTTAAAAACCTCTATTAGAATGAAAAGAAAGTTACATAGAGTAGATTTGAAAAGTTGAAGGGAAGAGGCAGTTTTTACATTTTCTGGTAGTGGGCTCACGGTAAAAGGAGCAGAGTAAGAGAAAGCCTTTTTTGCCAATGGCATGGCTGGATCTGGGGATCTGGGGAATGCTTTTGACTTGGGACCTCAGACAATCAGCACACAACTGATTTAATAAGGAGAGTTAGTAAGGCTATGTTGGTAAGTGTACAGAGCCGTGCTGAAGTTTCAAATTCTGTCTTTTATTCAGTGGAATTTCTGAAATTCCATCCATTTCCATAGAATCCCATTAGAATAAAATGCATTGTGTCCCCTACCTCAGAGTGATAGTATCTCTAAGATGCCATTCTGTTTAAGAGATGTTCTTCCTCACTGTGCTGACCACATTTTAAACATGTCTATAGCCATCCTGTAACTTTCTCTACTCCCTCTTCTGTTTCTGTCTTTACTCTCTCTTTTCTACACTTTCTTTCTGTTCTGATTGTGATCTTTGCTTTACTATCAACAGGGGAAATATGGGCACTTTCTTTACCCTTACTCAACCTAACTGTGTGCGAATATGCCTTAAAAATCGACAGTTTTGCAGGTATGTAAATTTTGTTATATCTCTTTCAAATGCACGGTAGTATGCTATCAATAGGACAGCACTTCTTGGTATTGTTAACAGTTGCTGTCTTATGTTTACTCTCTGTTTAGTACTATTTTAGTTACTTAGAAAATGTGTTGAACATTTATTATCTGATGTTTCTTTATGGTCTGTAAAAGATGTATATAACTGATGTTTTTTGTTATAACATTATTTTAATAAAATTTAATTTATAAAAAAATAGAATCCCATTAGAAGCAGAATTCAGAAATTCTGAAAGTGGAATGCTTCGTTTTAAAATAAAACCAGTTGATGCAATTGTCCAAGGCTGTGTGTGGATGTTGATGTGCGAAATGGCTACCACTGCCTATTCACAGTCACTTCACTACCAGTTCCTCATTGCTTGTAAAGCGCTTGTAATACACTGTGTATGAAGTGTGCTATATAAATGCTAATTCTTCTTCTAAAACTGTGGATTGGTAAGCCGCACTTTACGTAAACCACAGAATAGTATTCAGTGACTGACGTAACCCACACATCCATTTTTCATGAACTGCAGAATACTATTTCGTGGATTACATAATCCGCAAAATGTTATTCCACCGTTTATGTAGAAATGCTTTTTGGAATTCCATGGAAATAAAATATAAATTCCCCAAAGCATTTTGGAAGTAAAATTGCTGCTCTACAGGAATCCTTCCAGTGGAAATGCACATTCATCACAGCTCAGGGTACAAACCACCGGCGTATTTGCAAAACAGAGTGGCAAGAGTTAGAATTATCCATGCTGTGCACCCCGCTGTAGGGCGTATGGGTCTTGTTTGGGCACGTTATTTGCTCTGGAAAGAGCTGAAGATCTGCTGCAGTTGTTGATTATAGCGCCTCAGTGCTAGAGGCTGCAGTCTGACATTTGGGTGGAGGTAGCTCTTTCGATGGTCTGGCTACATTTTGGTCTCTCAGGATCAAAGGCCAGATGCACTGATGTCACAGTCTGAAATAACTTTTCATGACAGTTTTGAAATGCTGTGGTTAGAACATGACAGCCTGACACATCGGTATTTGCATCTCAGCCACCCACTAAAGTGTAGTCAATCTCATTTTTCATTCTCTCTCTCTCTCCCCCACTTTCAGCATCAGAGTCTGGGGGATCTCAGCTGCCTTCTGTCCTGGGCCCATGTGACGGCGACTTTCAGTTCCATTCCTCATTCAAGCAGAGAGGGGATGTTCCATTTATTTATGTGGTTAAAGAGGAAATATTTAGGAGGGGAACTCTCATCTCTTTAAGGATGCTCTCCTATAGTATTCAGTGGAAGAAGATGTCAGTGAAGTGAGAGCTCTCACTAAATTTTGTGAGAGGAGAGGAGAGGAAACTTAGTTCTTGTTGGTTCCAGACCAAGCTTACCCTTGCCTCTTTTGGGGACTGCTTTGGTTGTGTTGTCCTCAAGCTAGTATGAATACTGTGGGCCCGACTCCAAAAGGGTGTATGCATGCCGCGAGGTGACTTGTGCCAAACCCTATGGCTCAAATTGCATTTTGTGACATGCGCTATACCTTTTGCCATTCCAAGACATGGCCTGCACCATGGCGCATGTGGCCTGCACCCAAGGGGCCTTCCCCCCGCCGCAGCCCCTATGGCACAGTGGAAGAGGGGTTACGGCAGCAACTGTGCCCTATTCCAAAAGGGCGGCTGCCATAACTCCCCTACACCATTCCAAGTCCCACTACGGCACTGGGGGGTTAGACCAGCACTTAGCTGGTCTAAGGAGCATCCATACTGGCAAAATGATGGATGCCCCCCTGCAGTGCCGCGAAATGAACATTGCTGTGCCCCATGGACCCCCTCAGCACAGTGATGCCCCCCCGCAATTCGGGGTGCCACTCGGGTTCATATCGTGATGTGTCCCCTTCCGCCACTGCCATCCAGCCTACCCCCAGGGGATTGTGGGCTTGCTTCAGGGGGGGGGCTCGGGGGCAGTTACTTGTGGTCTGTGGCTTGTGGCACCAGGTCCGTTGCACCATTCCCATGGTGCAATGCTGCGGCTGCCGCAAGTTGCAGGACGTACATGCCGGGGACCTTGCCTGTCTTGGAATAGGGCGCAGGGTTCCAGGCATGGCAGCAAATGTCACAACTCGCATACACCTGCGAGTTGCGACATTTGTTCTGTAATTGGGCCCATATGTCCCTCATCACAGCCAATGATAAAGCTGTTCCTATGTCTAGCAACTCCAGCCAACAGAGAGGGCTTAAATTTCAAATGCTTGACACACTCCCTCCCTGAGATTCTTTGCTCTTTCATGCACTCAACCTCTGCTGCAGGCCTGATTCAGAAGAAGACCCATCTTCACTCCTTAACGTCAATCATTTGAAGCCGCAAGATTACCTAAAGTTGTTTCCTGCTTCTAGGGTGATGTGGAAGTTCTTTTTTTTTTATTCTATTTCTGCCCCCCCCATGGCCCTAGCAGGAGAAACTTCCTTTGTCCCCTGCCAGTGCCACCTTCCATCCTGTTGAGGCTCTTCCTACCTGGGCTTCTCCAGATGCCTAGGGTACTCATGACACACTGCTGTGTTGCCCTCATGGACATGAGGGGAACAGGAGTCTTCTTCTGTCCTACTGTCTGCTTGTTCCCCTGTAAATCCATTCCCTGGGATGCCACTGTGCATGATGTGCCTGAACCATTTGTTCTCTTTGGGGAACTTCATTACTTTAATGAAGTGCATATCAGTATCTTGACCTTTGGTGACTTCTCTTTTATATCTCCTTTTTCTCCAGCTGTTTTAGGTTTTAGTAGTCTGTTGGAGTTATTAGGGTTTTTCACTTACATGGTGTTGGCGATTTAGCTTTGGTTTTATGTTTTTTACTAAATTTTCCTTAACAGCTTAGTCAACCATATGATTAAATAATTTGATTGCATTTTAAAAGCAGATTATGGTTTGCACTATGCACTGATTAAAAAGGAAATTAGATGTGCCTAAGGTTAAAAGTGAAGACAGTTAAAAGAAATGTTTAGGTAGACTGCACTTTAAATAATGACTAATTATTTAAACCTGCAGGTTACATGAATAAGATGACACTATTTGTAAATAAGATGACACTGTATAAGTCTGCACGCTCTCTGGCTGCTTAAGCTTCCAGAGGAAGAAGTAGGGTGCCTCAAAGCACCGGAGTGGTTGTTGGTACTTGTGGCTCAATAAATATTTTTACATGCTTATAAGAATTGGCAGAGTGCTGTGGTTTTGTTGTTTTGGTTTCCTGCTCACGCACGCCTGTAGTATTGATGGTATCAGTTATGTCCAAACCCCACATCTGCAGTGTCCTCATCCACGCTACCATCCACCTTCCACGGGGCCACAGTTTGATGGTGAGGTACACAACTCCCCCTCCTTTAAGGAGGAGAGAAGTCCATGTGATGCTTTTTTCTCTCCTTCGCCCTGCTAGACCCTAATGACCTATGCTCGTTCCTGAACGTGGGTCCCTGGCAGATCAAGTGGTAGTGCTTCCACTGCACTTCCGGGCTGGGCTAGAGATGATGAAATTTGCTGACAGATAATTACTTCCAGGTTATTTGTGAGTTGCCTTCCATTGACCCATGCTCCCCACCCCATCGTCTTTATAGTGTATGGCTGCTCCTTGTTGTGTCTGAAGTTCCATCATAACTAAAAAGCTGTTATACCACAGTTCAAAGGTCATAGAGATAGAATAATGTATGGGCAACCATGCATAACAAGGCTGTGTTTCCATCCAGGGGTGAGATGCCATCATAGATTTCATGAATGAAGCTCAAGAGGTCTCTATGATGTCGTCTTGGTCCAAGATGGAAACATCAACCTTACTCTGTATGGTTGCCTATCCATTATTTTGCAGTGAGTATGTTTAATGAAATCCAAATCCAGCACCCCACATTTACCTTCTTTCTAACTCAGTCTTAAACCGTGGTAAAATAAACAGAAACCTGAGTAAACAGGCTAAGACTATAAGCATTTAAAGAAGCAGTGCAACAAAATTGAGCAAATAAATTGACGCAACCTTTTTTCCCCGCTATAAAAAATACCAGACATCTTCTAATTTTATTTGGTGGTAACATTTTCTAGTTCTACAAAAATCTGACTACAGTATTTTAAAAATTTTATAGTTTAGCTTTCTTTCTCAAGAAAAAAAGATGCTCATAACCTGGCCCAGTGGTTTGGCGATAGAGATGTCGCTCGTCACGCTGGCAAGCCAGGTTCAGGAATGGACTTGGGTAGCAGGGGGTTGTCTGGAGGAGGAGAGGATCGAGCATCCCAAGGACTGCTCTTCTCTCCCAGAGAGGGGATGGGAGGGGGCGCAAGCCATCTCGGCCTCTGACTGCCACCTGGTGGAGAGCCGGTGTAAGTGAAGGTGTGAGCAATTTGGTAGGGAGGGTCCATGGTTCCATAGTGAGTGCATGCCTGCACACACACACATGCACTTAACGTGCTACAGCCGCAGGAGCTTTCGGGAGAAGACAAAAAAATGGAATCAGGCAGGCTTCATGAGCCCTGTCCACTCATTCCTGGCCTGCACTGTCACCCAGTCCCCAGTGCAATCTGGATTCTGTTCTCGGAGGAGTCCTTCCCCCTCCTGGCCCTGCTGCGGGGGGGAGGTAATCCATGGGGGATAAGTCTTGGCGGACGATGGCTAGGAGAAGTGTGGACAGGGCTGAGAGGTAGCCCACCCTCCACCCCCTCCCCACCCAGAACCTTCGGGTACAAAGCTGCACAGAAAAAAAGGAAAAATTGCTTAGAAATAGCATTGTAGATGTGTCAACTGTTAGAACTGAAAAAACAGCAAAAGCTCATGGTGCATAGCATGTGAGGTACCAACAAAGGTAGATTTGACAGGCATGCAAACATCTGTATTTGAAAGTAGCTTTTGGGATAAACAGGTTTTGTTGCACTGCTGTGTGTTTTAAGTAACAGCTACAGGAGAGGTGGGTAAATCTCAATATAACCCACACCCTGGAGTGCATTATTGTGATTATACACTGGACACTTTAGTAAAATAAAGATTTTTTATCAAACATATATATATCCTGGTGGGGGACTCCATCATAAGAGGGATCCAGCTAGGAACACAGGAGGGGAAGGACAGGGAGGTGAGGTGCTTACCAGGTGCCATGGCATGGAGGGATGGAAGGAAGATCCTGGGGATCACTGGGAAGGCAAGACGGGAGGGTGAGCTGGATGTCATTATCCACCTAGGTACTAATGGACCTGGCAAATGGGGAGCCAAAGGAAGTTCAGGAAGAGTTTAGGAAATTGGGGAGGGTCTCACAAGTAGCTACTTCTGTCACTTTCTGGAAGTACTACCTGTGAGAGGCAAGGGAGAGCATAGGGTGCATACACCAGGAACTTTAACTCATGGTTGAAGAACTGGTGCTGTGAGGAAGGGTTTGATTCATTGGTGACTGGGGACCCACCTGAGGATGGAGGTTTGTTCAAGCCTGACGGCCTGCATCCATCCTGGAGGGAATCCAAGCACTCAATGATAAGTTTAAGTGCTACATTGACAAGCATTTAAACTAGCAAAAGGGGTGGCAGACCAGCAAGGAGGGCACCCACATTGCTCACCCCCACAGCTAGCAGTGGAACCAGTGAACCAGAGGGAGTGCTGTCTCTACAAAGCAGTGTGCAAAAGATGGAGATTAGTGCCCAGGAGGTGGATAGGCAGAATAGGGCAAAATTCAGCAGAAGGGCAGACAGCAAGGAGAACCAGGGATAAAGGACAACCAAGGAAGGGCTGGAGTAGAACAGCTAAACAGTCTAGGGAGGTCAAATCATGGAAAGCCATGTGTGCAAATGCCAGGAGCCTTAGCAACAAGATGGAAGATCTGGAGGCTGTCATGGTGCAGTCAGACCTGGACATTGTAGCCATCACTGAAACCTGGTGTAATGATAACCACGACTGGGGAGTTGGCCACATACCTGGCTACAACATATTCAGAAGAGACAGGGCAGGCAGGAAGGGAGGAGGAGTGGCACTGTATGTGAAAAATGACATAAGGGCCACAGAGATCCAGGAGGAACAAATGGGGAGAGATACTGTGGGTTAGCTGGAAAGGAAAATGGGGCCAGCCATCTGCACAGGTGTGGTCTATAGACCACCAGCCCAGGAGGAAGAAACAGATAGGGAGTTGATGCTAGCCATCCAGAGGATGGCAGACAAGGGTGAGGTAGTACTGGTTGGAGACTTCAATATTCCAGACGTGGACTGGAGCATCCCAGCAGCAGCATCAACTAGGAGCAGATTTATCCTGACTCCTTCAGGTGCCTTCCTAAAGCAACTGGTCATGGAACCAACTCGGCAGAAGGCAATACTGGACCTTGTGCTCACAAACAGGGACAGTGTGATGGGGTTAAGAGTGGGGAACACCTGGGGAACAGTGACCACCTAGCCGCTGTGGTTTGAAATCACAGAAAGAGCAGAACCAAACCACACAAAAAAACATCGCAGATCCTGGATTTAGGGGGGCAAACTTTGGGAAAATGGGGAGATACTTGAAAGAGGGCATTAAGGAATGGGGCAGGAATCAGGGGTTGAGGAACAGTGGGAAGTTTTAAAATGGGGATTACAAGAGCAACAGAATTATGTATTAAGCAGGTTAACAAGAGGAAAAGGAAGAGGAGACCATTATGGTTTTCCAAAGAGGTAGCAAAGAAAGTGAAAGCCAAAAAGATTGCATTCAGGCAGTACAAAAAGACACAGGCAGAAGGGGATAGGGAGAAGTACCAGGAGAAGCAAAGGGAGGCAGGGAGGTCAGTAAGGGAAGCCAAAGCTCAGACAGAAGAACACATTGCAAAATCAGTGGGTAGAGGGGACAAAACCTTTTACAGGTACATAAGTGAAAAAAGAAAGGCAAAGGGAGGGATAGTGAGACTGAAGGGGGAGGATGGGGCCGCGTGGAGGATGACAACAGTAAAGCTGACATATTGAACAGGTATTTCTGCTCAGTCTTTACTGAGGAAGAGGAGGGTAATGGGTCTGAACGGAGTACAAGGGGTGAGAATAGTGCAGAAATTGACACAAGTCCCTTTACACGAGAAAGGGTCCTGAAGGAACTGGAAGTAATAAGATTTGATAAAGCAATGGAGCCAGATGGGGTGCACCCAAGGGTCCTTAAAGAACTAAGAGAGGTGGTGGCTGAACCTCTTGCTATCCTGTTTAGCCGATCACTAGAAACAGGGGAGGTACCCAAAGACTGGAGGATAGCAGATGTAGTCCCATTATACAAAGGTGGGAACAAAGAGGAAGCGGGGAACTACAGACCAGTCAGCCTCACCTCGGTAGTGGGGAAGATCATGGAAGCACTACTGAAGGAGAGATTGGTGGAACATCTGGTTGTCAATGGACTACAGGACCCAAGGCAGCATGGTTTCACCAGGGGGGGAGGCGTCAGACCAACCTCATTGAATTTTTTGACTGGGTGACTAGGGAGGTGGATCAGGGGAGGGCAGTGGACATGACCTATCTGGACTTCAGCAAGGCCTTTGACACTGTGCCACATAGAAGACTATTGCACAAACTAGGGAATATGGGTGTGGGCAGGACAGTAGTGTGGTGGGTAGGTAACTGGCTGGGCAGCAGGACACAGAGGGTGGTGGTAAATGGCTGTCACTCCACAGAGGGAAGAGTGACCAGTGGGGTACCACAGGGATCAGTGCTGGGACCGGTACTATTCAATATCTTCATCAGTGACATTGCGCAGGACCTAGAAGGCAGAATTTCACTGTTCGCTGATGACACAAAGTTCTGTAACAGAGTAGACACACCAGAGGGTGTAGACAGAATGAGAAGGACCTGCAGAAACTTGAAGAATGGTCAGGTTTGGCAGTTGAAATTCAATGCAAGGAAGTGCAAGATAATGCATATGGGGCACAAAACCCTGGCACAATATATCAGTTGGGGGTGAGGATATAGCATGCACCAAGCAGGAAAGGGATCTTGGGGTAACTCATCTCTGATGACCTCAAGGCAGGGAAACAGTGTGACAAGGCAGCAGGTAAAGCAAATAGGATGCTGGGATGCATAGGCAGGGGCATCACCAGCAGGAAAAGGGAGGTCATAATTCCACTATACAAGACACTAGTGAGGCCGCACCTGGAGTACACTGTGCAGTTCTGGAGACCTTAACTACGTAAGGACATAGACAGGGTGGAGAAGGTTCAGAGGAGGGCAACAAAGATGGTGCATGGATTGCATCACAAGTCCTATGAGGACAGGTTGAAGGCACTGAACATGTACTCCCTGGAGGAGAGGAGGGAGAGAGGGGATATGATAGAGACATACAAGTATCTTACAGGAGGAACAGGGTGCAGGAATGCACTATTTTTAGCTAAAAAGATGTTCCAGGACTAGAGGGCATGGGATGAAGTTGGAGGAGGGACGATTCAGAGGAAGCGTGAGGAAGAATTTCTTCACAGAACGGGTGGTGGACAAGTGGAACACCCTGCCAGAGGAAGTGGTGGGGGCTGAAACAATCACGGGATTTAAGAATGCATGGGATAGACATAAAGGAATTCTAGAGGTCGGGGTAAGGGGCAACAGACTTCTTGGAAAACATAAACTGAACTTAGAAACTTAAATCGGCAGACTGTGTGGGCCATAGGCCCTTAACTGCCGACACTGTCTATGTATCTATATATATATATATTTTCTTTACTATTTCTTTATCCTCCTTTTACTGCTGCCACTGATCCCTCTCTCAGAGCTCCTCTCGCTGATCTCAATTACAGCCCCAAGAAGTCTGCCCCTAGAGTGCTAACTCTGCCCATATACCTTCAGGGCCTCAGATTACCCTCCGGGCAGGACAGAGGAGATCCCCTCATCTCCCCCTGAGCATTTTCTGGGAGTGCGCACAATGGAGTCTGCTTCTCGATTGCTGCCTGGAACCACCTCTGAGGCCCATCACCTAGATCAGGACAGGGTTTTTTTCAGTGTTCTGATGGATCCCCTGATGTAGGCGTGCAATGAGGAACAAGGCTGCCGGCGTGCATAGAGACGCACGTTGAAGCCAGTTCTCTGCTGATGTCTACCCTTGCACCAGAATGCCTCCCAGCTGCGCCGACCACCATGAGGTTCCCCCAACAGGTGGCGATGTCGCAGCAGAGAGTGCGGCCCCCCCTTCCTGGAGAAGGAGAGCAGCTGTTGGGCGCTCAATCCTTCTCCCTCCTGGCCAACCCCCGTCGACCTGAGTCCGCTCTCGAACCTGGGTCGCTGGTGTGGTAAGAGGTGTGGCATCCAGCGCCTCAACCCTCAGCGCCACTGGGCTGGGTATCAAGTATATTTTAAATGTATTTTTGGAACTACTTTTTAAAATGTTTATAGAACTAGCCTTCCTCTGTGCATGAAATAGTCTCCTATCTATGCCAGATTGCAGTGGAGAGTACTTTTAAGATAGCTCCCCCCAACAGCTTCACTTTTAGACTTTTATTTTTGTGTGCAGCATCTTTTTAGTGAAGGGGTTGGGGGGGGGAGAAAAAGCAAGGTGGAGGGATTGCGGTTTTGTGCTCAGTTGCCTGCTGCCACAGCATGAGGGCTGACAAGCGAGACTGAAGAGCTGCGCTGAAAGGTGTCCTGATCAACTTCTGCTACAGGGCAGCAGAGATAGTAAGAGCTTTCCTACTGAATGCAGTTATTAGTAGCCGGTGCTGCAGAGGGCCTGGAGTGAGTGACTGAGGTAACAGAAATACCGACAGCTATAGGGAGATTAGAACTGAGTGAAAAATGTGCTTTGTTTAAGTTAGTGTGGTCAGCACACTGTTTGTCATCATGCTGTATCCATCTTGCTGGGGGAACCATTTTGTGATCTGTGAGAAAGTTTAGGTTCACGTTTGCCGTTTGTGCAATTGGCAAGATGGCGGCTGGAATGATGTTAAAAATCATGCAAAGGGGAGGCCACCTGATGGCCTAATGGGTAGCGTTCCATGCTTCTGCACTGGTGACTCAGGTTTGGGGGTGAACTCGGGAGTTGGGTCAGGCTGGCCAGAAGCCTGGGAAGGTGCTGCCACACAGCAGTTCTCCTAGCTCGGGGTGGGAGGGCGTTGGGGTCCTCCACTCTGATGACTCCTGCAGTGGTCTGGGGAGCTTGCTTCTCTTCAAGGGCATAACAGCAGTGTGTGAGGCCACTATAAGGGGTGTACCTGATATTGGGGAGGTGGGTGCGGTGAAAATAATGGGGACAAAATGAAGTCGGGGTATGAAACCTGACCCATTTCCTGATATGCACTGCCAGCCAGGCCTGATAATCTGGATGTGTGTGTTCCAAGTGGTGGGAGGACAGACTTCCCCTTCCTACCCCTGCCAGGGGGGCAGTCCACGGGACTCAGCCAGTAAGTCCTGGGGGAAATATATGCTAACTGGGGGTGGGCTGAGGATTATGGCTGGCTGGCTCCAGGCAGAAAATACTTCTAGGAAAAAAAAAGTGTTTTTTTTAATGTAAACAGATCAGATGGGACTTTACCTGTAGGTTATGGTGGGATTAACCCACAGGTAAAGACCCCATCCAACCAATGAGATTACTGGTTTTCTTATCCCCATTGTATAATGTACTACAGTATAATGCTGGTGTACCCTTCTGTGGTACAACAGATTTTTAAATTAGAATGAAAACTTGTGTTACCTGCCGTTTTACTTTCATTTTCCCCATACACAAAGGACCCAGACCCTCCTGTAATACAATCTTTATATTTGTTCATCATAAAAAAAAAGAAAAAGACAACCCCTCACCTGGGTGGGCTTTCAGCAGCTCAAAGAGTGAGTGTACACACAAAGTGAGTAAAAAACGGCCTCTTGAGTCCAAATTGCTGAAGCACAATTTTATTTTACAGCATTCAATAGACAAGCTCAGTCGGTGCTAAGTCCAACACAGCAATACTAATTTTCTAATGTTTTGAAGTGCGTAATAGTGCACAGTAACAAAAAAAGACAACTCGAGCTGACCAGTGCTGTCGCAACAGGAGGCCCAATGCCCCTATGCTTCGCTCAAAAACCAAGCTTTGTCAGGGGGCGGGGACTTAGAGACAGGATAGGATTTAGTCACCCACTTAATACATCATAATCATCCCAATTTTTCTGCAAGTGAAATTTAAAGTGAAAAAGGTAACAAAATACTATGTACAAACACTCCTGTATAAAAGGTTACCTCATTAAAGCTTAACAGAGATTCAATTCAAGGTCAGATAGGAATATTAAATATGATATTTACTGTTGCATTCCTTGTTTTTTTTATATAGTTTTTTTCCCCAGATTTCTTTTCCCCCATTTTTCTCCCGTCCCCGTACCTTAACTGAGCGTGCATGTGTGGAGGCACGCACATGCCACGTCTCAAGGTGCGCTTCTGCTACTTGCCACCCCCTCTCACCTATGCTGTCCACCACACCTCCACCCAATGGCAGCGGAACTACGGGGGGATGACAACCACCCAGAGAGAGGAGAGCTGCCTTTAGGCTACTCGATCCTGCTCCCACCCTCCCCCCTGTGCCGGCTCCCCGATGACCCGAGTCCGTTCCCGAACCTGGGTCACCAATGTGACATGATGTAAGGTGTCCAGCGCCTCAGCCCTCTGTGCTACTGGGGCCGGCTACTACTATTGCATTTCATAGATCTTGTAATGTAAACGGCCCTAAAGAGACAGAGAGAGAAAGTGACTGCATGTACTTAGCCTTTCCATGATCATCTGTTGGCACAGTATAAGGGGATTCCCTGGGGATCCACAAAGAAAAGGGTATGCCCCGAGGGTACACTAGAGCTGAGTGTTGCAGATCACATAGAATTGGCAGCCAAATCATGACAGCTACAAAACACAAAATGGCAGTTGGTTGCCGTTCAGCAAGCCTGTTGTTTAAAACATAAAGTCAGATCAAAGCAGGTAATACTTCATTTCAAAAAGAGAAGTGCAAGGAATGGAAGTTCAGGAGTACGTACATGTAGTTGGGGGGTTGTGTTATGCAGGATAAAAAATTCCTCAAACAAAATTCATGATAGGACAGATGGTTTCCAGATCACAGTATCCAGTGATTACACAGGGAAGGGGAGGGAGGAGGGACAGATTGAACCTTCTATTGAGAAGGAACAGCTTCTGGATTTTCAGATTAAACAACTACAATCAGTCCAGGAGTGGTCAGTGAAAATTGGGACTTGAAACCTTTTTTTTAAACAGGACAAATAGTTTCCAAATCACAGAGTATCCAGTGGTTACAGAAAAGCTTTTGACTCCCAATTTTCATTGAACCCTTCTGGACTGATTGTAATTAACCTGAAAATCCAGAAGCTTTTCCTTCTCAATGATACAGAGTCCGCCGCAACTACATTGTGTATTGTATCCCTCTGGGCATTCCTGCAGGGGATGTTGAACGTGGCACTATCACATAGGGGGCACTGCCTGGTAACCCCAGTGGAGGGGTTTAAGCATGCTTGGGATAGGCACAAGGGAAGCCTGAGAGGGGAGAGAGTGATGAAAAGTCATTGATCACATAGGGTCAGTGGCCACATACAATGTATTGGGCCTACAGGCAGAGTAGATGGGCCTAGCAGTCCTTATCTGCTGACAATTTCTATGTTTCTATGGTACGGGTCCAACCCTCATTACACCTCTGTGGCATGTGTGAACCATAGGGGGATCTGTGTATGGCTACAGTGTTTTGGGGGTATGTCTCTGTGAGATAGCGGCTGTTGGAGCCATGATGCTTGGTTTATGGCCGCGGTCTGCTTGGTGTTAATGTGCCACAGCCTGTGCACACTCCTTTTGGGGGTAAATTACATTGTACATATGCGTCATGCTGCACATGTGGTGCGTAGCCATCCAACACACCCCGCAGAAAGCTTCACTGGAGTCTGTGCATGCTATGCTTACGCATGCTGCATGCCTTAGCTGTGGATCCTACTTAGGTGGAATGTGCATGTAATTCATGCATATGGCCCTGTGCAGGGAAGTTACGCAGTGCGTGGTGTGCTATGCATGCTGCTGAATAGAGTCAATGGTGTCCACTATTCTAAAATGTTTTATTCTTTAAAATTTGAAAGTGCTATGCATTCTGGCCATTTGCTCTGGATTGTGAAGCTCAGTGCTGTATGTTTTAATGCTGAGAGGTGGAGGGGGTATGGTGTGGTCCCTAGTTTGATTCCCAGCTACGAATGGAGGTGCATCTGCCAAATTGAGAGGGGACAAACACACCATGTGTAATACTAGAGCTGTGTGGAATAATATCCGTTTCTGCCAGAATTCTGCGGAATTTCAGAAATTCTGCCTAATTCCATGGAATGCCATCGGCAGTGGAATTTCAAGATGCTGAAAGAGAAACGTTGTATTAAACTGCAAGTCTGTAATCCACAGTTTACATAAACTGCATATTCATTCTCTGCAAACTGCAGAATAAAATGCCATGGATTACTTATTCTGCAGAATATTATGCTGCAGTTTACATGGAAATGCTTTTTGGAATTACATACAATTAAAAAAGACATTCCAAAAAGCATTTTGGAAGTGGAATTGCCATTCTACACGGATTCTACAGGCAGAATTCCACATTCTGTACAGCTATCCATCATACCCACTGGTCCACTCAGCTCTCTGATAGTGCTAAGGTTGCAAAAACACAGCAACGCATTGACAGCAGTGGCGAACATTCCATCAGCACCTGCTATAGCCAGTGGAATATGCTCAGCTTAGCTGGTGAGGGCTTAGTTTCTCTTTTTGTGTTATCCTAATATAAGAATTGACCTCCCCTGTCATGGGGAACAAGAGTCTTACATTCACCTACCGGGCATTTTCCTGTTGAAAGCCATATATTATGTTTACGTGATCAGGGGATTGAGTACCTTGTCTTTGATGCCTGGTAATTGATCCTGTCTCTGTTTCAGTTTACATGCTGGGTGGATTTGGTTCCCAGAAGCTGTTTATATGTATAAAGTCCCACAGATTCTAATTAAATAACCAACACTTCTGGAGCATGAACAATGCAGATACTGCTGCAAACACCACTACAGAGCATGTGCGTGTGATCGGTTCCAGCTCCGATCGCATCTATAAGTCAAAATACAATCAATGCCCAGGTGATCGGTGCTCTTGTTTGGTGCACTTGGATCGATCCCAAGATTGATCCCATCATTGTCGACAGAGCCGTTTACAGGCATGGTTAGAATTGGTTACAGAGCAAATGATTTCTCTGCAGTCGATTCTAACCCTGCATGTAAATGGAGTAAATGTTACTTGGATGTGATTTGCAAGCTGAGGTGCCAATCTGCCTGAGAGCATGAGATTCGTTGGTTGAGGTTTCATTCGACCTGTGAGATAGATTTGTGGCTGACGTGTGCCCAATAGGGAAAGCCCTGTGGCCGTGTGTTTGTGGTACCTCCCTCCACCAGTACTGGCAGCTCTAGTTTTTCTTGGTGTTTTCTTCCAGGTTGCATGCCTCCATGGGTGGGCTTAATTCATCTAGTGCTCCAGTTATTAAAACACCTGATCGGTTGAACCAAGGCTGCCTGCAGGCATATGCAAGTACACACTCTTTTTACCCTAAATTATCGTAGGTAGAGCACTGGCTTATAATTGGGACCATCCCGTGGGCAGTGCTCGGTGGCTGTGCTGCAGCAGAAAATATATTTTCTAAGGTTTGTTTATCATTTTTAAAGGTCGGGGGGGGGGGTTGCCCTCGTTACATTGCCTACTTCTGAACTGGATGACATGTTTAAAGGGCTCTGATCTGTCCAACTGCCTGCCACTGCATTGAACACCCTCTGGAAAGGTCCTAGATCATGCCAATGGCCTGCCGCCAAGTGCTTGCTGCCAGATAAGGTGGGAGGCTTAAAGGCCGCAATCGGGCTAACCGCCTGCCGCCGTACTACCACTTGCTCTTTCCGTGCTCACTGAGCAGACATTGACAGAAATCACCAGTGACTCCTTCTGTGCCTGGTGCAGCTGTACTAGGAGATCCTGAAGCGTGAAAGTCCTGAACTCACCTGGTGCCACCTGGCACGGCTGCCGTGGGGGCTCCTAAGGTGCGGGAGCCTTGATCTCAACTTTTGCCAACTAGCACAGCTGTACTGGGAGTTCCTGAAGAGCAGGAACTGCAAACTGATGTTTGTACGCCTGGTTGAGCAGTTGCATTGGGGGTGGGGTGGGGGCTCAGAGGAAGGAAATCCAGTCTCTGTTTTGGTTGCATGGTGTGGCTGTATGGGAGGGGCTCCCATGACGTGGGAGCTCCGATCTCAGCTGCTCACCAAGTGGCCTTCTTTGAATGTCGCCACTGGCAGCTGTCTACTGTCTGTTCAGTAGGATTTATTGTATAGCACCACTGGCAGCTGTCTATGTCCAACTGAATGGGCTTTGTGGAATGCTGCCACCAGCTGGAGTCTGTTGCCAGTCAAGCAGGCTTAGCTGAATACCACCGCCAGTGGTTGTCTGTTGCCTCACGAGTGAGCTTCACTGAATGCTGCCACCAGTGGGTGTCTATTGCCCACTGAGTGGGTTGCCTATTGCTGGTCAAGTGGGCTTTGTTACATGCTGCCAGCAGTGGCTGTCTATTGCCAGCTGAGCGGGCTTCATTGAATACCACCACCAACAGGTCTATATTGACAGCCAAACAGGCTTTGTTAAAAGGTGGCACTGGCAGCTGTCTGTTGCCAGCCAAGAGAGGTTTATTGAATGCTACTGTCATGGCTGTCTGTTGTTGCTGAGTGGGCTTTGTTGATCGCTGCTAATATGTGTCTTAATTTAATATTTCAGCACTGTAAATATTTCTAGTTGTGTACTTTTGGGGTAAAAATGAATTCTCTCAAACAGGATGTTTTTATGTAACATCGGAGTTCAAGGGGGGATGGTTGTATGTTGTATGTTGACATTTTATGTCTGTTTATTGTTTTAACATACTAACATACTAAAATGCAGCAGAGTAGGCCCCATGGTCTATCGAGTCTGCTTGAGAGTCAGTACCCTAAATGGGCACCACTACTATTCTCCTGATTTCTCCCCCTATCCCTCTTTCCCCAGCCAGGGTTCCTCTCCCCCAGACAGGTAGCCCTCCTCTTCATTCCCCTCTTGTACCTATCCCAGCCTCTCTTGAACCCTTCCACCGTAGACACCTCCACTAGTTCCTCAGGCAGTGTATTCCATGGTTCCACCACCCTCTCAGTGAAGTATCACCTCCTCCTTTCCCCCTAAGTCTCCCTCCCTCCAGCCTCCAACCATGCGCCCTGGTGGCCTCTCCCACCTTCCTATGAAAGACCCCATGTAGGCATACCTTATTTACCCCTTTCAGATACTTGAAGACCTCAATCATATCTTCCCGTCTCTCCTCTCCTCCAGTGAGAACAGGTCAAGCTCCTCAAGTCTTGCTTCATAAGTCCTATCGCCCAAACCCAGATCATCCTGGTTGCCCTCCTCTAAACCCTCTCTAGGAGCTGAATATCCTTCCTGAGGTGTGGGCGCCAGAACTGTATGTAGTACTCGAGGTGCGGTCTGACAAGGCAATTGTACGGTGGCATACTCACCTCCGTACTTCTTGAGGTGATCCCCCTGGCGATACAGCCAGCATTCTATTTGCCCTGGCTGCGGCCCTCCTACACTGTTCTGAGTTATTCATTTTGGCATCCACCAGCACCCCCAAGTCCTTCTCCCCACATGAGACCTGCAATATGTCCCCTCCTAGGCTGTACACCTGACCCAGGTTTCCTTGACCCAGGTGAAGCACCTTGCATTTTGCAGTGTTGAACCTTAGCTTCCAGGCACATGACTATCTCCCTAGATCATCCAGATCTCCCTGCAGGGCAACCCTACCCTCCTCCCCATCCACCACTGCCTCCAGCGTAGAGTCGTCTGCAAAGAGACTCATTTTACTCCTGATGCCCTCCCTGATGTCAGAGATGTAGGCGTTAAACAGGAGCACAGTATACCCACTCAGGTTAAGGTCCCAATCATATCCGGGGGTGGCTCGTGTTTCAGTGCCAGCTGCCACGTCCACGTGCCCATCCACCAGCATTGCCTGAAGCTCGCATCTTGTTACCCAAGCTCCTGGCATTTATCAGGACCACTCTCCAAACCCACACCCCTACCCCTGGTTTCACCCCCAGAGGCTAGGTGACTCCGCCCCATGCTGCCTCAGGTCTGCATTCCTTCACCCCATTGTGGGGCTTGCAAGTATCTGCCTCGCATCCCCTCTCCCCCTTCACAGAGTTTAAACCCCATCTATCCTGCATGAATTTGGTCAGTTTCTGCTTAAGTACCTCCTTTTCCTCTGAGTTGAGGTGAAGTCTATCTTTTGAATACAACCCTTGTCCTCCCAGGTTACCCCCCCCAGTCCCCTACTACCCCATATTCCCAAGCTTCACCCCATGCCTTGAGCCACTTGTTAACCTCCCGAATTTTCAGCTTGTTTTCCACGCTGGCCCTTGGTATCGGCAGGATCTCTGAGAAGGAGACCGAGCAGCCGTTGGCATGGCAGACCCTGGCAAGTTCCCGGAACCTAGCCTGAATCTCCAACACACTATGTCCTGCAATATCATTTGTGCCCAGGTGCACCAAGATATCAGAAGAGCCTCCCCCACCCTGTGCCAGTGAATAGATCATGTGCTTTGCCTTGTGCGTAGTCAAACCAAAGATGCTTTTGACCCAGACAGGACTGGGTTCTCCCTGTCCCTGCCCCCCCCACTGTATACCTCTAATCATAGAATCCCTGAGCAGGACCACCCTAACACCTCTGTTTTCCTTGGGGCCTCCCTCTTCGCAGGCCGCCTCACCAATACCCACCCCGTCCCCTACCCCAGCACTGCCCATCAGCTGGGTGGCTGCTGACCCTACCATATGTGGGTCCTCTGCAGCCCTGCCCCCTCCTTCCCCAACACCTTTTCCCACCCACCCCATCCAGCCCCAGGTGCTGTCATGCCACTGCTCCTTACCCTAGCCAACCCTTCTGTTCCAGGCTCCCCACCCCTCAGCCTCATCAGCATCAGCCCCCCCCTGCCGTATTCTGGTTCTTTTCCGGGGCTGCTCCCCCTGCCCTGTCACTGGCTGTTTTACAGCCTGCTCTCTTTGGACTTGCCATTTCTAGATCAGATGTGCCCCGCTGTTCCCCAGCTGGAGTTTTCCTGCTCAGCACCTATTCTGCTTTCCTATGTCCTGCTACACAGGCCCCCCCCCCCGGTGCACATCTAAGCTCTTCTTCTGCCCCTTCTCCCTGTGCATTACACTCTATTCCATTTATGACCCTCATGGGCCCCTTCCCTATCATGTTTGTAGGCTGGCCCTTGGTCTGTCCATCTGTGGCCCCCTCGCTGCATCCTCCCCTGGGCCCTGGGTGCCCTAGAACCTCACTCTAAGGTGACCCCAGACGTTCCTCCCCCAGACCAACCATATTTCCTACTCTCGTGAGACCATTTCCCAAGTCTCCCAATTTCTCCTCCCCTTCATCCTCCCCCTCTGATTGTTCCTCACAGGTGTCCTCCAGTACCTCCTCCACCAATGGGTCGAGAGGGGCAAATGTGTTAGCTTGCCCAGTGCCATTGCTGCCCCCACTGCTGCTGGTAGAGGTCATGTTTGAAGTCTGACCCAGATTTTTAGGCATCGACCTTCCCTTACCTGGAATTACTACCTTCAAATGAGTCTTTTCCCCTCTGCCTCCCTGCCTTCTACCTCTCGATCCCTCGCCTCCCCCCTGAGTGTGCCATTACCCCCATCCTGTTGCATCCTCTTGTCCCCTTCTCATCCTCCTCCCTTCTCCAAGTCCTAACACTCTCAAACCGCAATCCCAGATTCTTTGTGCACCCCTCCTCCCTCCACTGCTGCTTGAGTCCCTGACCCTCCCCTCCTCCCCTACCCTCCCACCTGCTCACCTCCCTCCTGCTCAGCTCCCTACACAGCCACCTTATTTTCTCCTTCAGCTGCATGAGTTGTTTATACACCAAGCGCCCTCCCGTCTTCCAGGCACAATTTAGAACCATGGCTGCCCCACATCCACTATAACCAATCATCCTCCCAAAGAGGCCATCCCCCTGGCCACCCCTCCAGTTATGCAGCCTTTCCATGGCTAGGCCGTTTAACAAAATAAACTGTTGACAATAGTTGGTGTACAAACCCGCTGTTCTCCCACCTGGTCAAGCAGCTCCAAGCCCCCCACAACAATGCAAAAGGCTCCTGTGTGAGTCCCTATACCTCAACGGGCAGGCCAGTGATTACAATAATTTGTTCTTCACCTGCCCAAACACCACCCCTCCAACTAGACTTCCTCACCTAAGAAGCTAAGACCCTCATAACAGTCTCTCCTCAGGTATCAAAAACACCAGAGCATAGTCACGTTAAAGTCCCTGTTGCAACTTCACCCAGAAAAGACGTTAGTACTGGAACAGTCACCTTTCTGATCCCAGGTGTCCAGAGTCTTGTTGTGTAGACCAAGGCAGACCCGCAATATCAACTCCTCCCAGTATTTTCTTTGGACATCTCAGAGTCACAGACAATCCTGCAGTCCCGCAATATCAGCTTCTCCCAGTATATTCCTTGGACTGCTCAGAGTCACAGACAATCCTGCAGTTGTATCTGCTGCCCCAGAAGACCCTCAGCAACCAGGTCCCCCGATGCACCACAGGCCACCAGTGTAGAGAAATCCCGTGGATGAGATCAGCTACTCCTGCATCCAGCTCACAGGTTTACCAACAGTTCTTCAGCGCTAGTTTATCAGCAGTCTGTCAGCGATCCATTCCCTTGCCCACCAGCCGATCTTTGACTCCCTTGGTCACTCCCACCTCCTGCTTCATAAGCTGGCTTTATCTATGAAATTTCAATGCTCCTCCCCTCACCGGCATTTAATAGAGGCCAGGGCCGGGGTGATTGGGCGGTACTAAAACAAAACTGAAGCCCAGTGTGTTTCTTCCTCATTGCCGGCAGCCCTTACAGCTGAACCCCAGGCTGCTCCGTGACTACAGCTCTCTCTCCTGCTCACTGTGCTGCTGGTATCTTCCCTGGCTCCTCTGACTGCCAATGTGGCTGAATTTCAGACCAGCTCCCTCCCGCACACAGTTGTGGTGTGCCTCGGCTTCCACTACCTGGCTTGGCTTTTTAAAGCCTGGCTGCGCTGGTGCCCTGGGACCTGATTCAAGGAATTTGCAGCCCCAGGTGGAGATTGGCTCAAAACTGAAGCCCAGCGTGTTTCTTCCTTATTGCCGCCAGCCCTTCCAGCTGAACCCCAGGCCACTCCGTGACTACAGCTCTCTCTCCTGCTCACTGTGCTGCCGGTATCTTCCCTGGCTCCTCCGACCGCTGATGTGGCCGAATTTTGGACCAGCGTCCTCCAACAGCATGACCAGCCCAGCTGTGGTGTACCTCAAAAGTGGTTTTGAATTCACCTTTTTCATTGTAACACTTGGTTAGCTGTCCCAGAATAGTAGTTCACAGCCTGAGGGCCATGGCAGGGGTGGGGGTGGGGATCTACTTAGGAGTCAGCTTGGACTAGGGGAGGGGGCTACTAGGTATCTGCTTGGCGTGTCATCTGCATTCCACACTGCCCAACAGAGCTGCTTCTACCTTCTTCTCCTCCTCCTCCTTTCAGCTCTCAGGGGAGAAAGCAGATACAAGGACCCTCTGAGCCACTGGGAGTCCTTACTAGCTCACTAGGCTATCCTTAAATACAGGCCACTAGCCACAAGAGAGAGACATGTATTTACATTCAAGCCATTCATCGAGGCTGATTGGTAACCTCGACCCCCACCCACCTTCACATTACTCTGTTTCCTGTTTAACTCTTCTATCTGCTGTTTTTCTCTGCTATACTTTCACTTTTTACTCTGTACCTTGACCTCTAAACTACCTTTTACTAAACTTCTGTCCTCCTCTTGTACTGTTACTACCACTGCTATTCGGTCTCTCTACTCTTGCTACTGAATTTTCCCCCAATACTACCCCTTTTTGCTGATTATTTCTACAGGTTTGACAAAACACCATCCCCTGCTCTGCCTATCAGATAAGTATTGTTCAGTGATTAACCTTCATATCTGTCCTATTTTCTCCCTAAACAACTACGGATCCTCTATGATCCCTTGCCGATATTTTATCTTTCAGGTTCGATGTACATTGTTCCTTCAAGATCCCTACCCCAGGCTCCCCAGGACTCAGATAAGACATCCCCTACTTACATTCTATGTTTGGCGACTGAGCTATAACAGTTCTGCTGCACCCACTGCCATGAGACACACTCCCATTCTGTCTCGTTGATTCATCTTGGTAGGGTTAAGGATGGGGCAAACTAGACTGTGTCTGCATGTGGACAGGTGCCTGTGTAATGTGATCACATGTTCTTAATACCTAGTAATAACTGGCTTCATCTTGGCTCCTTAATCTGTTGAGAAAAAAAAAAAAGTATAGTAACCGCACTTTATATTCACTGACTCTCCGTCACTAAGTAAGCATAACAGTTCCTCTAATAACACTCGCAAACAAATGTTAAGGCACTGATTAGTGCCTGGTGCACTGACAGGGGAGCCATAACTGCATACAGTACTCCAGGTAGGACCTGACCAGGTCTTGTAAAATGGCAGGATTACTTCCATTGCTTAGCTGGTCACCCCACTTTTGATGCACTCCCGCATTCTTCCAGCCTTTTTGACAGCAGCCGCACAGCGGTTGCCATGGTTATTGTGACTTCCAGGTCTTCTCCTTCCTCACTGTGAAACAGAACCCTTAGTAGACTGCAATGATAGGAGATAATTTTCGTGATTTTAGAAGCCCTGCTGTTTTCTTTTTAGTGCATATCCTATACTCTAAAGTGTTTGACCTTTTTTCGTTAAATTAATAATCTACGGTTGTATCGCCTTTGTAAAAAGCATTTTTCCTCAGCAGCTACTGCTCTATGTTTTATACAGCCAGAACATTCTGTGACATCAGTCACAACATTCTGACCTCTGATATAATATTCCAGGCCGTTCAGACGACTGGCATGGAATTTTGGAACTGAGGTCATGGAATGTTTTGGAAATATGACAGGAAAGATCAGTACCTGCTGAGGAGTGTGGGGGGAACAGAGCATAGATCTGAGGGTACTACTTAGCTCGATTATAAATTTCCCAAACAAATGGTCAAAACATATCAGAAAACATGACTGGCATGGAAAGAAAATAGAAGGGCATTTAACAGTTTAAAAATGTGGTCTTGTTGCCCTCATACCTCCTGGCAACCTTCATAACAGATCTACAGCCTTGCTTCTTATTTATTTATTTATTTGTATTTCGGATGACACCTTTGAGTCAAGGGCTCTTTTACAAAGGTTCCAGGTCAAGGCAATAAGGACAATAAGGTACAAAACATAACATGATCGTTACAATGGAACTTAGAAAAAAAAAAGATAAGGAAGGTTGCAATAATAGCAGCCAAAGGCATTGTCTAGGAATTGTGTTGCAAGTTAATTGTATAGTGCAAGTCATAGGTGGCTCAGTGAAGCTTTGTTAGGAGTGGGTTAGTGGGAAAAGGGAAAGAAGAGTGGTGGTGAGGGGGTGGTATGGGAGAGAGAGGGGGGGGAGAAATAGGGAGGGCTTTCTTACTATTATTTCTTGTTTTTTATAATTTCTTATTATTTAGGGATTTCTTTCTCCTCACTTTTATGGGGCGCTTACATTTTTGTCATCCCAATACAACTCACTAACTCAGTACATAGCAGTAACTGCTCAGAATCGTTTTACACTGACGCCACTGCCATTGGTCTTTGCATCTATGCACAGAACATCCTAACGATGACCCCCCTATGAAGCAGGTTTAAGGAACCTTTATCACTTGAGGATATACTTCTTATGAATGTAATGGGTAGGATTTTCAAAGTATCCTGCAGAAATCCGACTACCGCTATTTTGCAAAAGGAAATCTGCCCAAACTGTTAGACCTTCTATTAGATGGTTGGACTGTGTCAGCATTTTGCATCCTAAAAAAGATACAGTTGCTGCAATTTGCATACTTTTTTTACCTCAAATTGAGACTTCTTGTCACAAACAGACTCCTTTGGAAAATAGCAGCCCTTACAGAAACAGAAGTGCACAGCACGTGTGCAGCACACATACTGCTTGCTTAATAAGCATGTGTCATGTGTGCTTCATGCATGTTGCTCAGTTGTATTTCTGTAAGGGAGTAGGGCTGCTCAGACACAATCAGGTGGATGTAGTCTCAGGCGCAGAATGTGTTTACGTCTGCATCCAAGCCTTTGAAAAATCTGGCTCAATGTTCTAGCTGTAATGATTTAACTGAGAATATATTTCTTGGACTTTCAGTTTTGCTTCCCAAGGTGTAGAACTCACCTTGGTGGTTTAGTCAATAGAGCTGGGCAGAATGTAGAATTCTGCCATTAGAATTTGTGTGGAATGGCAAGTCCACTTCTGTAATGCTTTTCAGAATTTCTGTTTGAATTCTGCAGAATTCCAAAAGTATTTCCATGTAAACCGCTGAATAACTTTCTATGGATTACATTAACCCTGGACTAGTTTTCCATGGATTGTGGAGGGGGAATCCATGGTTTATGTAAATTGCAAATTACTGATCTATGAAAAAACATTCAATTTTTGACATTTCAGAATTTCTCTACTAACGGAATTCTACAGAATTTGGCAGAATTTTTAGAAACTCCATGAAATTCCATTTTGTTGGAGAATTTGAGAATTCCAGACAGCACTACCAGCCAAGAAGTTCAACTGTCTCCAGCGGACCTCGTTGTGTTCCCTTTCATGACATCATAGTGCTTTACAGCAGACCAGGATGTCCCAAATACAGCAATTATGATGTCATTTCTGGCAGTCATAGACTTTGTTTAGATGGGTCGGATGCTGACAAAAAGGTGAATTTTGCCTCTGTCTCCATCCGCCGCATTGCGCCAAAGCTTGGGACCCTATTTTCACAGGATCCCAACTATCTGCAGCAGTTTCCATGATTTGCAGCAGCTTTTGTAAAAAATGATGCAAGATCTGAGAATACTGCAGCAAATTCATGCAACTGCGTCTGAACCTTAGAACACCCATGCCATTTATTTATTTAGTTTTTGTTGCTCGAGAAAGGAGGGCTAGGTAATTCTGCTTATTTTCACCCTCGTCCCAGGAAGGGGGGAGATGCAGATGCACATTGCCATACTGAATCAGGTTAAGTTGCTGGTGGTATTTTTAGTGAATGGGTGAAATATGGCCAGGACACCGGGAAAATTCCCCTACTCTTTTCGAGAAGTGCCGTGGGATCATTTAATGGCCATCTAAACAACCACCAGAAGAGGCAGACAGGACCTTGGTTCAGTGTCTTATTCAACCTGAAGAGTGCAACAACCCCCTCCCCCCCGGCCATGCTGCAATACAGTGTCAGTATTTAAATTTTTCTCCAAGTTCCTGGTGTGGGGATAGAACCCACAACCATCCGATCTTCTGACCTCATAGGTGAGTGTGCAACCTGTAGAGCCACTGCATGCAGAAGTGCAGATGGTTATCTGAAACATTTAGAAGACAAATGACAGGAGAAAGTAAAACAAAAATAATATATATATATATATATATATATATATATATATATATATATATAAAATGAGCCATAAAAATCCTGTAATTTCATTGGCCAAAATATGCCACATGAACATTGTTTATTTTTTGACAACTGCACCCCTCACCTGCACTACATATATTTTAACAAATAAAAATACATTTTTTAAGTGGGAAAACACACTCCAGGGTGTGCGGGCATAAGGAAATAATGCACTTCTCTGGTAGTTGTGGCACTTGGCTATGCCGCATGCCTAACAACCACCTCAGGTATGCATTTTTCCCTTATAACCACACACTCTGCCATATGTTATCCCTTACATATAAAACATTAAACATATTTGCTATACATAACAGCTTCATGCCTTTTATTTAGATAGATACCCTCTGGATTTAATATGGCAAGACTTCCAGAACAGAGTCCTGTCAACTTGTGTCCTTCACCCACCACCAGAGGCTGCATCATGTGACTTCAGCATGAGGTGATTCATTCTGCTGTACATTACTATGATTCAGAAAGGGAAAGCTGGATCGCCTCTGTTCTTTTGAAAGGGCCTTCTGTTCACAGGACTGCGGTTACACATCACTGTTGTTGCCCCTGAAGAAGGCCTTTGTGTATTGCAGTGAGAGAAAAAAAACAGGTTGGCCATGCTGAGGCAGCTGCGTGTATCCTACCAGGACAGAGCTAATGCATTGAACACAAGGATGAAAGCAGTTCAAACCATCAAAGACAGGAAGACTCCCGATTAGTTCTCAGATTCCTGATATGCAAAAATTGGGAAGAAGACAGGGTGGTCAGTTTGGAATGGATTATCTTTGTTTGGGGGGGGGGGGCTCAGCCCACCAGCCCAGCTAATTGGAAAAGCATGTTAGGGAAGTGGCCTGCTTTTGATGTGGTGATGAATAAAGGTGGGTGGGCTATATACACAGACAAAAAAAAATACAAATTTAATGTTAGAATTTGATCTGATGAGGTTAAAAATAATTTATTTTTAAAAACATGAACTTCCCAAACTGTGTCTAGTCCTGTCCGGTGTATGTTCTTGCATCGTGGTTTGCTAGTTGTCAGAAAACTCCATAGAAGTGGATGGACACATCTGAATTCCACCAGATGTCGCCAGCTTTACTAATGTTCTGTAAAGATAAAAGAAGATACCTTTAACTTGTGAGATTCAATGCATACGGTACTTAGAAACATAGAATTTGATGGTAGTTAAGGACTGCTTGGCCCACCTAGTCTGCCCATTTCCCTACCCACTGTAACACCGCAAACCTAAATGTGAAGAACCATTTTCTACTTAATACATGGGAGGGTATGGTAAATCTCTTGAGATATCATCATGCCTTGGGTGCATCGTGAGGCACAAGGCAATACCAAGTGCCTTCAACCACCCAAGACGTGACAACATCTCATGATATACCAACTCCTGACAGCTTCCTACATACTTTCAATAAGGTCTGGGACCCCCACGCCCCCAGGTTAAAGCTAGGCTCAAAAAGCGCCACAGCCCGTGGATCTCCAGCACATTAATTGCCCTCTGTAAAGCTCATGACAAGGCCTGGTCCCTATTTAAAACCACACAAACCCCTGAATCTAGACAGGCCTACAGTTTCACTGGAAATGCCTGCACCGAGGCTATAAGACAAGCCAAAGCTGAATACTTTAAGTCCCATTTAAATACCGCCCATCCTTCCTCGTTCTGGAAGGTGGTCCACTCCCTTATCAATCCCCCTCTCAGACCACCACTCCAACTCTCAAGCATAACGACCAACCAATTTCTGACCCTGTCAAAATAGCAGAAACCCTAAACATCTTTTTTACCACCTGTGCCCTTCCTGACCTGACCCCCCCGGGCCCTCACGTGTATCCCTAAACACTACCCAAAACAATTTCTTCCTTGTTCCCACCTCACCGGAAGAAGTCCTTAATGCCCTCTTCTCCTTGAACATCTCAAAATCCAGCCCTGATGGTATCCACCCCAAACTTCTGTGTATATCTGCACCTGTGATTGCTGTTCCCCTCACTTACCTACTAAACCTGTCCTTCTTCTCTGGCAATATCCCCCAAGCTTGGAAATTTGCTTATGTCATCCCTCTCTGCAAAGGTGGTGACCTCTCAGTACCTGGAACCTACCAACTAATGTCCCTCCTCCCCACTCTTGCCAAACTGCAAGAAGCTCTCATTCAGTCCAAACTGACTAACTTTCTCACGTCCACAAATTTCCTCTCCCCATATCAGTCTGGGTTCAGAAAGCACCACTCCACCATATCCTCCCTCCTTTGCATCACCGGACACATCCAGTTCGCTGCTGACCAAGGCCATTTAACTGCTGCAATCTTCGTTGATCTGGCAAAGGCCTTCAATTCTGTTTCCCACCCCCCCTGCTCCTTGACAAACTCAAGTTAGCCGGACTCGCCCCTCCTGCAATTCAGTGGTTCAGACTGTACCTTGAAAATAGGCTCCAGTCAGTCAGGATTGCAGACTCCCCTCCCCCCCCCATATTAACTGGTGTCCCCAGGGCTCGATTCTAGGCCCCATTCTGTTCTCTTTGTTTATTAACAACCTCCCAACTGTCTGTTCAAGATCCCTCATCCACATGTATACGGACAACACCATCCTTTTCACATCTGGACCAATTCTAAGCGACGTTCAGTCACGACTGCAACATGATTATCACAACATGCAGTCATGGTTTCACACAAACCATCTCAAAATAAATTCATCCAAAACTGCTTCCTTGACTTTTGGGTCTGCTCAAAACCTCATGAGAATATCCTGTTCACTTGCTGTAGCCTCCCTAGATGGGACCCCACTAAATGCTGTCTCTATGTACAAATATCTAGGAGTATGACTTGACCCCTCGTTAAACTTCTCGAATCACATCGGTGCCATCACATCAAAACTCCGCCCTAAGCTAGGCCTGCTATACAGAAATCGTGATGCCCTCCCACTACATGTTAGACACATATTATTAACAAAAATGATCACTCCCATCTTCGACTACACTGACATAGTGTGTGGCACTGCCCCCCTCCTCCTTGTTATCCAAGCTCAACTTCCTCCTTTACACTCTCTGCCTCTTTGCCAGAAATTCCCCTCTAAGAACCCACCACTGCACTCTCCTTTCTTCCCTCGGGATACCACCCCATCCCATCGTCGCTTCAGCTACTCCATCTCCTTCATATACAAATTCTGGTTTGACCTGCTCCCCCCTTACCTGGCAGAGAGGCTAACACCAGCTGCCATTTCCCCATACTCACTGCACTCAAGGGACTCTCATTCTTTCTTCCTCCACAAACTTTCCTCGTCCACTGGCAAATCCACCTTCACCTACAGACTCCCCTATTTCTGGAACCAACTTCCACCTCTCCTAAAAAACTCACCCTCTCACAACTGTTTCAAATGCCAAATGTGACAACTACCACTCCCCACCTGAACCTGCTCCTAGACACTCACAGGCCCAGCCTCATGCCAAATGCTTTTTGTGGATAGTAATTGAATCCTCGGAATTGTATGATACGATTTGTATATAGTTCATCTGAATGCACAATACATCGCTGCATAATTTATGCAACTGTATATTTATCTCCTGTATCTATTCTGTATTTTCTGCTTCATGTCCCTTGCCCCCTTCACCGGGTCACACCTGGAAAAGAGCCTTGGCTCAGTGTGCCTTTCCTGGTTATTAAATGTTTAAATAAATAAATAAAAATTAAAAAATACCACACCCTGAGTGTTTTATTGTGATTATAAAATGGTCCCATTAGTTTTTTTTGTAATTAATGTTTTAGTAGATTTCCAAATGACAGTACAAATACATCAATTGTACAGTTTAAAAATAAATGTACAAAAGAAATGAATTACAAAGTCCATTGAATTTGATTGACAGTAATGGCTAGGTCTTAAGAAAGACTGTAAAAAGGAATGGTGTTCTCTAAATAAATTATACAAACAAGGGTAACACACATAGAGTAAAACTTAACTTTCCTACAGATAATTTCAATTTTCCTGACAATTACTTAGAAAACAGCAGAGAGTACTTGGCAGCAAATTCACTTACAGGGAAGCTTACAAAACTGAATATAAGAAGGGGTTCCATAACCCACAGAACTTTTCTATCGTAGAATGAGAGATGCAGGCTATTCTTCCATAGGTTGCTCTCAGAGAAATCTCGTAGCCATTCTGCAAAGGGCGAGATCTCCACCTGTCTCAAATGACTCAGAACTAGATTCTTTGCTGAGATTAAAGCTATGCACAACCACAGTCTTTCATTTAGACTTAGGTGAATAAGATCAGCGTCTATTCCAAGAATAATCAACTTCTGAGAGCAAGGGATGTTACGTTTAATAATGGATTGACAGGCAAGCCATGTGTCTTCTTAGAACAGTGGCTTCATCAGTTTTGAAAACAAGTGAACTGGTCCACAGGCAATCACATGAGGCTATAATGATTGTAGCAGAGCAGAACCATGATATGCAGTCACTGCAAAAGTAGTGGTAGGGGTCACCCTGGGCTTCAAAATAAACCACAACAAAACAGTCTTCCAAGGATACTGTTTATTAACTCAGTCCCAATGGTTCACCTATGGGATTCTTCAGGAGACTCTTTAAGAAATCTATAAAAAAAATAATCAAAATGAACTTGCAGTCATATAATGATTCTAACAAAATGTTCTTTGCATCTGTTGACCAATATAGTAATACTTTATCAGTTAATATTCATGATGTGCTTTTAAATTTGTTTGGGCAGGAGGGGCAGACACAGGGCTGATACAGTCTCTCTCGAGTTGGGTGTAGGCCCTAATACCACCCTCTCCCACCCTCCCTCCCCAGAGCTCTACTCATTTATAGGATAACACCTGCCCTGCAATTGGAGGAAAAGGCTTCAGGTGCAGCTCATGCAGTTCTAGCCACTGGGGGTTGGATTTAAAGGTTGTGAGAGAAGAGCTTAGGGGAGTTGTTCACTTCCCTAATAAAGTTTACTGTGTTGTACTGCACCTAGTAACAGGGTTACCAGTTTACTGTGGGACTGTATCTAGGATTAGTGGGTGACCTGATTAGTCAGTAGGGGTGTATCTTGGACTAGTGGGGAACCTGGTGACTCACCCTAGGAAACCTACTTGGAGGGGGATGGGACCACATGTCATTAGGGCCAGCATCTTTGGGAGGGTGGTGAGGTGCACAGGGTGTGGGGCAGTCATGATACTGGACTGGGCTTGGAAATTTGGTGGTTGCCAAGTGTGCTACCAGCTGGCACAGCTTAGGGAGGAGGTTGCAGGATTAGGAGACAGCTGGGGAAGGGAGAGGTATGGTTGGGGAAGAGGGCAGGGGCTCTCCCATGGGGTTGCACCAAGCACTAGGGGTGGGAGCATAGGGAAAGGAGTGCAGGAGAGTATGCTGGGGTCACATAGGGACCCTGGTAGAGGGGGGACCAAAAGGAGGACACTACCAAGGAAGCAGGCAGGTAATTGGGGACACTTACAGAGGGGGGCCAGTGGGACAACATTCTCAGGGATGTAGGCAGATGGCTAAGGCTGGACAGAAGGAAGCAAGGTGGGGAGGTTGATTGGACCTTAAGCTCAGTAACTGCTTCAATTCTCTTCTTCTGTTTGAGGATGAGGGGGGTGATGTAGCCATGACAGGGGCGGTTAGAGATGGAAAAGGAGTGGGGGGGGCAGGAGGCAGGGGCTGGATAGCAGGAGCAACAGGGGGGAACCTGGAATGCAGGAAAATGGGAGGAGCAGTGGATCAGAGCAGGAGAGGCAGGGGGAAGAGAGAGGAAAGGGCAAGGAGAAGGACCAGTTGGGAGGAAAGGGCAAGGAGAAGGACCAGAAGTACAAGGAGGATACAGTAAAGGGAGCTGAGGGTTTAGGCCAGGGTAGCACGACAAACAAGGAGGGGCTGAACGGAGATGGGAAGGAAGGGAGGATGAGCCAGGCTAGTTTAGCAGATGGGGGAGAAGGACCAGTCGCGAGCAGTGAGGGGGAGAGGAGTGAGGTACAGAAGGACACTCGGGAGGAGGAGGAGAGGCATAGGATCAGAGGGAAGGGGGTGGCCAGGGTAAATAAGGAGGGGGCGGCAGGTGGCACCCACATAGGGGGAGGAGCAAGGAGCCGACTGGGTGGAGGGGCCGGTAGAAAGGATGAGGGACATGGAAGGGGGGAAATGGAGGAAAAGAAGTGGTCAGAGTGCTCCTGTCGGGGGATTCTATGATCAGGGGTATCAAATGGGATAGGGAGGGAGAAGCCTGTCCAGTTAGAACAAAATGCTTCCCTAGACTAACGGTGCACAGGGCCAAGCACAAGGTATATCAGCTGGCAAAGGATTGTGGGGGTTCCTCGGACATACTGGTCCACCTGGGTACAAATGACATTGAGGGAAATAGTGAGCTAGAGATACAGGCAAGGTTCAGGGAGCTTGCCAGGGTCTGTCATGACGTAGGATGCATGATTTCCTTCTCAGAAATCCTGCCGGTGCCAAGGGCTAGTGGGGAGCACAAAAGGAAGATTAGGGAGATAAACCAGTGGCTCAGGGAGTGGTGTGAGGCCCGAGGGTATGGGTTGATGGGGGATTGGGGGGAGACCTGGGAGGATAAGGGGCTGTATGCTAGAGATGAAAAAATTACTCACCTTAGTAATGTTGTTTCTTCTAATGGAGTCTTGCTATATTATGACAATTGCAGTTTGTCCCAGCCTTAGAACTGCTCCGGAGGTGAAAGAGTTAACTTCCATGCCATGCATGGAACTTAGAGCGCGAGCTCGGTTAGATAAGCTCTGTCTGGATAATTTCAAACTGAAACTGTCAGATCTTTACGAGCAAAACTCACTAAGGTTCTGTGTGGAAGCTGTAACCTACACTAGCCAACTGGCTACTTAAGTATTAACACATTTTCCTGGTCCCAACACCAAGACTCAAGTCAGGGGACCAGAAAATAAGATAAAATAAAACACAACACCCAAACACCCCAAAAAGAAGGGGTGGAAAACACAAGATGGGCATCAATAAGTGCCAACACTGGACTGCCCACCCCATCCCTAAAGTAGAAGTTCTGAGAGGGGCAGGCTGGGGGGGAGGTCATAATATAGCAAGACTCCATTAGAAGAAACAACATTACTAAGGTGAGTAATTTTTTCTTCAAACAACATGAAGTCTTGCTATATTATGACAATTGCAGACTACACAGCAGTACCTCCATGACGAGGGACAGAACCTACTTAGAAATAGGCTCTGAAGCAACTGTGATATATCGAGCATCCTCCTGGCCTGAATGTCCAAGGAGTAATGCTTAGTGAAAGTATGTACTGTTTTCCAAGTAGCTGCTTGACATATCTCTAAGATAGGATGTCCCTGGCTGCAGCTAGGACGAGCTGTACCTCTGGTAGAGTGAACCCTCAGGCCTGAAGGGGAACCTCACCCAGTTTTTGATAGCAAAATTGGATACAAGAGACAATCCACCTGGCAATGGATCTCTTAGTGGCAGGTTTCTTCCCAACCTCACCATAAGTGAGAAAGAGTTGGAGGGAGTCAAACCTGTGACCCTTGGTATGCTTTATGTAAACTAAGGGCCCTCTAACATCTAGTTGTGCAGCCTCCTCTCACCAGAGGAAGAATGGTCAGTGAAGAACACTGGAAGAGAAATAGATTGATTAAGGTGGAAATCTGAAACCACCTTAGGCAAAACTTCCTGTTAGTCCTGAGGACTACCTTATCCCTGTGAAAGGAAATAAAGTCAGTCTCCACTGACAAAGCTTGCAACTCACTTATGCACCTGGCAGAAGTGATGGCTACTAGAAACACAGTTTTCCAAGTCAGTACTTAAGCTCTGCCAAGACAGAGGTTCAAAGGGGGTTGCATCAGCTGAGCAATGCAAACATTAAGATCCCAGGCAGGGGCAGGGTCCCTGAATGGTGGATTGTATGAAGCAACCCCTGAAACACTTGAAAATACATGGTGAGCAGAGAGAGAAGAGGGCTTCCTGCTGAAATAAAAGCAGAGACAGCTGCCAAATGCACTTTCAGGGTAGCTGGTCTCAGTCTCAAAGAATTAAGATGGACCATATAGTCCAAAACAGTGGCAAATCAGCAGATTCCGGGAAATATGCTTCCCAGAGCACCATATGGAAAACCTTTTCCATTTAGAGTTATAAGTAGCCCTAGTGGAAGGCTTCCTAGAAGCTTTCAAAACTTCGAGAACACCTTGAGAAAGGTGTAGGTCAGCAAATTCTAACTCCTCAAGAGCCAGGCCTTGAGCTTGAGGGATTTGAGATTCGGATACCAAACTCTCCCCTGGGCACAGGTTAACAAATTGTGGTTCCTGGGGAGACACAGGGGAAGATGGACTGCTAAAGACAGAAGGAGAGGGTACCAGGGCTGTCTGGCCTAATCTGGAGCAATCAGAATCATCTTGCAGGGCTGAGATCTGATTTTGACTAGCACCTTGAACAGGAGAGGGAAGGGGGGGAAGGCATAGAGAAACTTCCCTTCCCAATTGAGGAGGAAGGCATCCAGGGGGACTGAGCCCAACACTGGGGGCCTTCAACAAAAAAGTGGAAGTTGATGATTGTCTGGGGCTGCAAAAAGATCTATCTGAGGGGTGCCCCACCTGGCAAAAACTATCCCCAGTACTCGAGGGTCCAATGACCATTCGTGATGGCCCTGGAAAATCCTGATGAGAGCATCTGCCAGGACATTGTCCGTGCCTGGGAGGTGAACTGCTATGAGGGAGGTGTTCAGGGAATAAGCCAGAGATCACAACTTCATTGTCTTGGTGCACAAGGCCGAAGACCGAGTGCCCCCATGTTTGCTGATGTACCACATTGTAGTGGTGTTGTCTGTTCTGACCTGTACCACTTGGTTCTGAACAGATGCAGAAAAAACCTGAAGTGCTAGAAAAACAGCTCTGAGTTCCAACAGATTGATGTGGAGCAGAGATTCCTGAGGGGACCACAATCCCTGGGTGGAGAGGTCGCCCATGTGAGCCCCCATCCCAAAAGGGACGATCTGTAGTAAGGGTCAAGGAGTGAGATAGAGGGATGAAAGGAACCCTTGTCTCAGATTGCTCTGATCCTGCCACCACCGGAGGGCCTGGATCAGGGTTCGAGCTACTGGGATCAACTTAGATAGGGATCTCTTCTTGAGACCAAAAGGCTCTCAAATGGAACTGAATGTCCTCATCTGAAATCTTGCTCCTTGCACTACGGCTGTGGAAGCAGCCATGTGTCCCAGGAGCTGTAGAAAATGCCTTGCTGGTCGAGAGACCTGCAGGGTGAAGGAGAGCCAGGGCCACCAGGGTCCTTACTCCTTTCTAGGGGAAGGAAGGCTCTGGCTCTGCTTTGTGTCCAGTTCTGCGCCTATGAAGGTGAGTACCTGGACAGGTTCTAAAACTGACTTCAAAGATTGAGAAGAAAGCCTAGAGAGGCAAGTAGCTGCTGGGTAACCTGTAGGTGTGATTTGATCTGGTCTGGAGACTGACCCACAAATGAGCCAGTCGTCTAGGTAGGGAAAGATGGCAATCTTTTGCCTTCTTAATGAGCAACTGCTACCGCCAGGCATTTTGTGAATACCCCTTGGGGCAGAGGTAAGGTCAAGGGCATTGCTCTGAACTGATAATGGCCTGAGGGCAGTTCGAATCTGAGGTACTTTCGTGGGAGCTCTGATAAGAACATGGAAGTAGGCATCCTTGAGGTCCAGGGAAGCTAGCCAGTCCCCTGGCCTTAGGGAGGGTAAAATCATTCCCAGAGTCACCATTTTGAATTTTGGTTTTAAAAGGTGCCTGTTCAGAGATATCTTAGGTCCAGGATGGGCCGCCATTCTCCTGTCTTTTTGGGGTAAGGAAGTACCTGGAGTACAGTCCCTGCCCTGGTGTAGGGAGAAACCTTTCTACCGCCTCTGAGAGCCAGGAGGGTTGAGACTGCTTCCAAAGCAAGAGTCTCTAGAGGATTTGCAGGTGGAAAAGATCTGATTCTCATCTTTGAAATTTTTGAAGCTGAGAATTGAGACCCCTGGCTTACTACTTCCAGGGCCCACTTGTCTGGAAGTTAAAAGACTCCTAGTCCTGGATCTAAGCAAGCCAGCCTGCCCCCTACAGGTAATGGAGAATCGCCTCTGGGCATCCCATCAGGGTGCCTGTTTGGCAGGGGCTTTAGGCTGAGGGGTGGAGCAGGCCTGCTCATACCCCATCTGCCTCCTCTGAAGAACCCCTCTGAACGTAAAGCTGAAGAGGAGGCCTGGGCTTGGTAAAAGGTCTGTGAAAAGGCCTGCCTCTACCCCTGGGGACTGCTCTCTGAGGAGTGGCTTGCTGCTCCTTGGCTTGTGCACTCCTATAAGTGGTTCTATATTCATCCATTTTCTTCATATAATTCCTCTGTCTGTTCCCAAACAGAGAATTTCCCACCACAGGAAAATCCATGGCCTTAGCCTGGGTATCCTGTGAGACAGACTAGTACACCTGAGCCAAGCCAATTCACTAAAAGCCACAGATGTAGCCATGACTCTCAGAGGATACATCATTAGAATTCACTGCAGCATGGAATTGCACCTTAGATGCCTCAATACTATCTGAGCAGCCACCTGTTCCAGCAACTTGGTAAGCTGGGCTAGCCTGTTTGGCTAAGGCTATGACAGTATCCCATCTAGATTTCTGTATCTTGCAACATAGGCCATATAATTTGCCTGTCTGAGTCCCAAGGACGCTGCCATGTATTGTTTTTGCCATGGCATCAATCTTCCTGGAGTCCTTGTCAGAGGATGTGGAGCCAGGGGAATATTAGCCTTGTCACAGGCTGCAGCCTGAACTACCCCAATATGGCTGCATTGCTGTGAAAGAAATTCTGTATCAGGACCTGACAAGGTGTACCTCCTGTCCGTCTTTTTATCCACAGGAGGCACAGAATTAGGAGCTTTAAAAATTTTTATTGTTTGTTTCCTGAAAGATTTATGTAAAGGAATAGACAATCTCCTGGACTCTGGGATATCCATCATCTCCACAAAGTCAGGCTCCTCTTGCTCATCCACAGCTTCCTCCAAAGGGAGCTGGAGGGTTTCAGCAACTTTTTTATAAAACAGAAAATGAGAAGGGGACTCAGAAAGCCTAGGGGGAGACTCTCCTAAAGGTCTGTCTGGGGAGATGTCCGGTTCAATGGGCACATCCAGACTTTCAAAATCACATTCACACTGTTCATAATCATCCTCCCCCTCCTCTGGTTCATAAAACTCCTCTATATCATATTCTTGAACCGGTGGAACTGGCCGAACCGACCTTTTGCCAGATAGTGGCGGTTTGGACGGAACCGGGGAAAGCGACTGGACAATTTGGATCGCTTTGGCTATCTCTGCAGCAGTTGGAGAAGGAATTTTGGACTCCACACCCGCTGATTTTCTAGTTCTTTGTTGAACTGGCTCCACTGAGTCAGCTGCTTGTCCCGAGGAAGTCTCGGCTCTGGTCAGAGGGAGATCCCTCCGGTTCGATTGGCACCGAACCGGGCTGGCCATCCGGGTCAGCATTCTTTTTGGCCTCTCGTTCTCTGAACACACCAACTCTCTTATCTAGGGTAGCTGCAGGGAAATTCTTGCAAATCTGGCAGTCTGCACTGAGGTGGTCAAACCCCAGACAATAAACACATGTGGTGTGTGTGTCAACCTTGGCAAAGGCTTCCCCACAGACACTACAGTGTTGAAATGCAGTGGGCCCAGTTTTTCTTTTGGGTTTCTCAGACATAATGCCAGCCTAACCAAAAACTTGCCCTTTTCCGGCAAATGCCAGGTAAGACACCTTTTATCGGTTCCCAACCGTGTCACGGGTCATGGAAAAAACCGTAATGAAATCCGTTTTTTTTAGAACCGATAAGAACCGGGAACCACACTCTAAATAGCTTTAAATGAATTTAGAAAAAAGTTTTAAAACAACCTGATCGGTTCAAACCGAACCGATAAACATTTACAAGTTCCACACAGAAATAAACCTGTCTATTACTTACAATACCACAGACAGAGCTTGAACCAATCAGTTTGTGGTTAAAATAATTATAATCGTGGTTGAATTTAACCGAGAAAAACACTTTTAAACCGAGAAATGAACCGAGCAGTAGGAGGAATCTCCTGAGCGACCGTTCAGTGAGGCGGAGTAAAGAATCTGACAGTTTCAGTTTGAAATTATCCAGACAGAGCTTTTCTAACCGAGCTTGCACTCTAAGTTCCATGCATGGCATGGAAGTTAACTCTTTCACCTCCGGAGCAATTCTAAGGCTGGGACAAACTGCAATTGTCATAATATAGCAAGACTTCATGTTGTTTGAAAGGCTCCATCTCAATTTGGAGGGGAGGGGTGGGGAATCCTTAAGTTGAAAATAGAGGGGTTCATTGGTGAAAGGTGGGGTTTAAACTTGTGAGGGGGGAGGGATGGGAGAAAATACTGTTGAGGGGGGTCCAATAAAGGAGGGACTCTGTCTCCACCCCCCTGGGGAGCTGGAGGAATGCGGGAAAAGGCCGCCTGGTAAGGTGCAGACCATGGGAAGATGGAATCCCCATGGGAACACGAGCAGGGGAAATGGAAGTATAGGGAAAGGGTGGAAGGTAGTCCTGCTAAATTCCAGGAGCTTGGGCAATAAAATGCCTGAGCTCCAGGCGATGCTAACTGAGGGAGAGGTGGATGTGGCAGCTGAGACCTGGGCCACCGCAGGACATGACTGGGACCTGAACCTGGAGGGTTACACTATGTTCAGGAAGGCCAGGGGGTGGGAAGGGGAGGAGGGGTAGCAATAATAGTCAAAAACTGCATTGGCATAGGGGGAGTAGAGGAGGCGGAGGGAACCGTGGAGGCGATTTGGGTCACCTTGATAACAAGGGGGGGCAAGAGAGTAAAAATAGGAGTGATGTATAGACCCCCTGCACTGGCAGAGGAGCTGGAGGACAGTCTGGTGGCAGATGTTGTGAGACACTGCAGATTGGGCAGGGGAAGGGTGGTGGTGTTGGGGGACTTAAACATACCAGGAACAGACTGGGAGACTATGACATCCTCAGTGGCCAGGGAACAGAGGTTGTTGGATGTCTTTCAGGATGCTTTCCTAACTCAGCAGGTGGAGGAACCGACCAGGGAGGCGTGGGTACTGGATGTGGTCCTGGCAGACAGTGGCCAGATTGGGGGTCTGGAGGTAAGGGACTTTTTGACGGGGAGTGACCATGCCACGGTCTGGTTCTGCCTGGACCTAGGAGGGGTAGAAGGCTGCAAAAAAACAGAGGTAACTGACTTCAGGGGGCTGGATTTTAAGGAAATGGGAAGGATCCTTAAGGAGCATTTGGATGTGATTGGGTCAGACATGGATGCTGACAGTAGGTGAGAAATCATCAGGAGAGGGGTGCAGGATGCTACCAGCACCTGTGCAAGAGTAAGATGAAATGTGGTAGGCCCAAAATCCTGCTGGTGGACCTGGGAGGTCCAGGAGGTGGTGAGGGAAAGAAGGCAGCCTACAGGCAATTCAACTGCTCAAGGAGTGAAAGGGATTGAGGGGAGTATGAGCTGATGGCTAGAAGGGCCACTAGGGTGGTGAGGGTGGCTAAGGCAAGGAAGGAGCAGAACCTGGCCAGGGAAATTAGGAGAGGGAACAAGGGGTTCTTTTGATACATTGGGGAAAAACAAAGGATGAAGGGGCAGATTGGTAGGATTAAAACAGGGGAGAGATGGGCACAAGACCCGGGGGAGCAGGCTGAGGTACTAAATGAGTACATCACCTCAGTTTTCACCAAGGAAAATCGGGGGGCTGCATCATACATGGGAGGAGACAGTGATACTGAGGAGGAGGGACTCTCACCGATCGGGTGGGTCTGGGGAGAGGGGAGGCATCACTGGTGGGGGGAGAGGCCAAGCAGGGGGACGAGGTTGCAAAGGTGGAAATCACAGCAGAGAGAGTGAGGGAAGCCCTCAGCTCCCTTAAGACGGAGAAAGCACCGGGGCCGGATAAATTACATCCCAGAGTGCTGAAGGAACTGGCGGATGTCCTGGCGAAACCCCTGGCAGAGCTTTTCACCATCTCTCTGAGGACAGAATGGGTGCCCCAGGACTGGAAGGTGGCGCATATAGTGCCTATCCACAAGGGGGGATCAAGGGAGGTGGCAGGGAACTACAAGCCCATCAGACTGACATCGGTGGTGGGCAAGGTGATGGAGGGCATTGTCAAGGAGAGGCTGGGGGGGGACCTGGAAAAGTCAGGGTGTCTGGACGATAGACAGCATGGATTCGTCCCGGGGAAATCATGTCAGACAAACCTTGTGGAGTTCTAAGACTGGGTGACAGTGCTCTTGGACGGGTGGACCAGTGACATCCTCTTCTAGACTTGGTGCTGAAATTCCACCTGTTCCTCATGGGGGCCTGTTGATAAGCTGAAGAAATGGGGGTGGGGAACCAGGATGATCAGATGGATAGGCAATTGGCTCCAGGATCGACCCAGAGGGTCGAGTTGGTGGGATAGTCTCATCCCCAAGGAGGGTCATTAGTGGATCCCGGAGGGATCAGTCCTTGGGCCCTCCTGTTCAACGCCTCGCCTCTGACATAAGGACAGGTATCAGGAGGAGATGAGTCTCTTTGATGGATGACTTAAAACTGGGGGTGGTGGTGGATGGAGGAGGGGGGGAGGGTGGCCCTACAGGGGGACCTGGAGGCTCTGGAAAGATGGTCTAAAAAGTGGAAGCTGAAGTTCAATGCAGGGAAATGCAAGGTACTGCACCTGGGGTTCAGAAACCCGGGCCAAGTGTACACCCTGGGGAAGGGGAATGCTACAAGTCTCAATGGTTGAGAGGGACCTGAGGGTGGTGGTGGATGTCAAGATGAACAACTCGGAGACTTGTAGGAGGGCAGCGGCCAAGGCCAACAGGATGCTGGGATGCATCGCTAGGGGGATCACCTCCAGAAGGAGGGAAGTGATGCTCTCTCTGTATAACTGCTTGGTGAGGCTGCACCTCGAGTACTGTGTGCAGTTTTGGAGGCCACACTTAAAGAGGGGCATTGAACTCCTGGAGAGAGTCCAGAGGAGGGCAACCAAAATGATTTGGGGCTTGGGGGACAGGACCTATGGGGAGAGACACAAAGAGCTAAATATGTACATATTGGAAGAGAGAAGGGACCGGGGACATGATAGAGGTCTTCAGGTACATGAAGGGGTAAATAGGGAGGAGCAGCAATGGGTGCTTCAAGGAAGGGGGGCAACTAGGAGGGCATGGGTGGAAGCTGGAGGGGGGAGATTCAGGGGAGAAAGGAGGAGGTGCTACTTCACTAAGAGGGTGGTGGAGCCATGGAATGCGCTGCCCAGGGGGCTGGTGGAGGAAGAGACAGTGGAGGGGTTCAGGAGAGGGTGGGACAGGTACAGGGGAAGGGTTCTGGAAGCAAAATCCAGTGCAGCGAGAATATCCGGAACTGGGAAGGGAGAAGCCAGAGAGGGCGAGGGGGGCAGCAAGGTCAGCTCCCAGGGTGGGGGCTGACCAAATAAGCAGACACGAAAGACCATTAAGCCTATTCTGCTGGCATTTTAGTGTGTTAGTATGCTTCTCTTATATTTTCATAAACAGCACATGAGATATTACCATGGGTCAAAGAATGCTTCAGAGAATCAGATTCCAGGCTTTCCCCTATCTATTTTGTAACAGGAGCTAAAACATGTTGGTTCCAAATGAGGTGTAAACAGATCTTCTTCAAATTAGTATATTAACCTTGATTTATCCTTTTTAATTTTTTAAATTCTCTCATTATGCCCCCTTTACACCACAGCCAGGACTATCCCTCAAGGTCCCTAAGGTGCCTGGCTCAGCTAAGCTCCATTCCCCTCCAGTTACCCACCTCCATGCTGCCATGGTATTAACCCCCCCCCGGGTGCGGAAGGGAGATGAGTCCTCCACCTGTACAATCTTTGTCAGGCTGGCATCTGATGGTTAATGGTCGGTGCGTCTTCAGTTCCCCCGGGCTGCCATTAGTCTGACTGTTTTTTTTTCCTGTGTTTCTTCACTCCCTAGGGTGCAGTTGCACACAGGAGATCCAAGGTTTGTGTGCATACATACACGTGCTGCTGCACCGGATCCAGGCCTGTGTTCCTTCCTCCCATGGCGCCCTCAACTGCACTGCCACCTACGGGCACCCAGCTGGTAGTACTACAATGACAGCAGAGTCCCTTCCTCACCAGAGGAGGAGAGTGTCCCCTGGGACATTCAGTCCTCCTCCCCCAGATGGCCCTCTGACAGCCCAAGCTCTTTCCCGAACTCAGGTCCCCGACGTTGCAAGCAGTAGTGCTACTACTCTGCCAGTGGGCTGGCTATCCTTTCTATGTTTGCTTGTGCGCATGCGTAAGAAACATTATGCTGCAACTTAGGAGAGAAGCAGGTTGTGGAGGTGCGGCAGTGTGGCGGTCAATGCCAGCACTGCATTTGTGGGCTTGGCGGTGTGCACCCAATGCAGGCCCAGTGACCTGATGACACTGGTTCTGCAGAAGTGCCACCAACTTGAAATGATTTGGCCGCTGCAATGAGGGGCCGCCTCGCCATTGCAGCAACAGCAGTTTCGTTGCAGTGAGGGAGCGACCCATCATTACAGGGTGGTACCTTGCCTGGTGTAACTTTACCAGGAACATGACGGCTCTATGCAGCCACCTCAGAACCCCATGAAAGTCGACGGGGGTGCCCAATCCTCCTGTCGGCATGCCCCTGACCCACTTCATTTGCTGACGGGAGCCCACCCGTCAGCATAATGTCCCCACCCCAATTTATGTTGTGTGCTGAGGGGTGCTCACCCTCGGCATCATGGAGCCCCCAAACAGTCTTTCTTGCTGACGGGGGCCCAACTCCCATTGACTTCAGTCCCTCCTTCTCAGGTCAATTTGCTGAAGAGGGAGCCCTCCCCTTCGGCATAATGTCCCCACCCCCAATTTCTGTTGTGTGCTGAGGGGGTGCCCAATCCTCCTCGACATCGTGTGCCCCCCACCCGTTTCTGTGCTGATGGGTGGCCCAATCACCGTCGGCTTTGGTCCCCCTCCCCACAAATGCAGGTAGCACACTGGGAGCCCATCCCAGTGTAACAAACACACCTGCAGAAGAAGAAAACCGACCAGCTTGTCTTTTTTTTTTGTTTATACCTGTAAAACAAGAAAACGGTCCCTCAACGTGTCCGGTGCCCTCCCCAACCCCACGCCCACCCTCTGCGTACCCTCCTCACACCCCTCACCCCATACTTACCTCCGGAGCCCGGTGCAAAGATCTTCGGTGGACCGAGAACACGTCTGCACTCTTTAAAGCTGACCACGAACTGGAGAAATGCTGGTAAGCTGTATAATGGCTTAAATAGGGTTTTTTCAACTTTGGTGCATATCTCGGGCATTTTGGGGAATTTTGGCACCAAATTTTTGACAATGGGGTTATTTGGACCCCTCCACATGAATTCAGTCACTGTCATGATGTTATTCGGTCCTGAAAGGTGATTTCACAGTCACTGCATGGAATCACCTTCCGGGACCGATTAATGAAATGACAGTTCATGAAGTGGGCTCTCAAAAAGCATATGTTGCAAATTTGGTGAAAAAAATCCAAAAAATTACTGTTTTACGAGTGTGCGCCGCGCGTTTCCATGCACGCTCGTAACTTCGCAAATTTGTAATATTTTCACTCCAGATTTTCAACATTGTCACTTTTTCCACACCTCCTTATGAATGGTACAGCTGTCATTTTACACATTCTGGTCGAAATTGTTTTCGCACTTGTGGCGCAGAATAGCGCGGTCGCTAAGGGAAATCAGTTTTTAGGACAGATTAAAAAAATGACAGTGATGCTGTTCATGAGCAGAGGTCCTAAAATGCCTATGTTGAAAGTTTGGTGACGAAAGTCCATAAAATGACTGTGTTATATGTGCGCTATGCAGTTTCCACGCACTCTTGTAACTCTCGCAAATATGCAATATTTTCTACGCTTGAGATTTTCAACACTGTCATTTTTCACACCTCCTTATGAACAGTGCAGCTGTCATTTTTCACATCCTGGCCGAGTGGTGTTTTCGCACTTCTGGCGCAGAATAGCGTGGTCGCAGTGGGAAATCAGTGTTTGAGACAGATTAAGAACAAGCAAGTGAGAGGGGGGAGTGAGCAAGCTCAACGGAGCTTTGTCAGGACTGCTGTGGATTTCTTTGTGGGTAGAAAAAGGCACCAACGCAGGCAGGAGCCCAGTACAAATGGGCAGCCTGCAGCGCCGGGAGAAACAGAACGAGCGAGTGAGAGAGGGGGAGTGAGCGTGCTCAGTGGAGCTCTGTTGGGACTGCTGTGGATTTCTTTGTGGGTGGAAAAAAACGCCAATGCAGGCAGGAGCCCAGTACAAAAGGACAACCTGCTGTGCCAGGAGAAATGGAATAAGTGAGTGAGAGAGGGGGAGTGAGCAAGCTCAACGGAGCTCTGTCAGGACTTTTGTGGATTTCTTTGTGGGCAGAAAAGGGCACCAATGCAGGCAGGAACCCAGTACAAAAGGGCATCCTGCAGCGCTGGGAGAAAGAGAACGAGCGAGTGAGAGAGATGGAGCGAGCGAGCTCAACAGAGCTCTGTCAGGATTGCTGCAGATTTCTTTGTGGGCAGAAAAAGGCGTCAATACAGGCAGGAGCCCAGTACAAAAGGGCAGTCTGCTGTGCTGGGAGAAATTGAACGAGCCAGTGAGAGAGGGGAGTGAGCGAGCTCAACTGAGCTCTGTCTGGACTGATGCGGATATCTTTGTGGGCAGAAAAAGGTGCCAACGCAGGCAGAAGCCCAGCACAAAAGGTCAGCCTGCAGCGCCGGGAGAAACAGAATGAGCGAGTGGGGTTGGGGGAGTGAGCGAGCTCAACAGAGCCCTGTTGGGACTTTGGAGTTTCCCACCCAACTGCCCAGGGTTCTGTGTGGTCCAATATTACAGTAGGGTCTTTGGGGTGGAGACAAAGCAATGATTGGATACTTTTAGGATTGCTGTAATAATACAGATGTAGTTGTTCTGTTTATTTCTCTAACTGAACTAAGTACGGAACTATGCTATTAAGATCGCTGCAATAGTACATATAGAGGATTGTGTATGAGCAGTCATACACAACCGGGTTATTCTTGTATTGAGCCGTTTCCTTAACAGTAGACCTCGAGAGCAAAGCTCGAGAGGTCTCCTATTACCAGGGAAACGGCGAGATTCAAAAATAATCCGGTATGTGTATGACTGCTCATACACAATCTTTTGTAGTGTATGGGCAGTCATGCTTATTAGAGTGGAAAGAAAACACAACATTTTAAAATGAGTTTACAAAACGCTTTACTCACAACAGCTTCGGCTACGGTGCTGGTCAACTGACAACACAGCAGAACAGTTTTTTTTTTTTTTTACAGGAACATTTCTCAGCAGTAAAACAACAACACAAGAAAAAGAGAAAAATGTCCATAGTTTAGAAATAAAAGAGTGTTCTTATCTGAAACTGCGCAACTTTCCCCCTCACGGATCTCACTGCTGTCAAATCCTTAGAACGCACACAAGTGAAATCTCCCTTTCTTCACATCAGGACAATTTGAGAATGGAAATAGTATTCCTTTTGCGAAAAAACCCAACAAAGACAGATTTAGGTCATGGGAGAAGCCATTTAACTGTTAGCCTTTCTTTTAAGACAGGAAGCTGAATAGGGAGGATCTTACCTCATTGCTCGTCGCCGGGGGGTTCATCATAGGAGAGGTCAGACGCATTGCTCTTCTGGGTCTCGCATCCATAGTTGTTGATGATCTGGAAACTAAAAGGGTGCTGAAATATGCAGTTTGGGCCAAACAGGTGGATGTTTGTGAGCTCTCTCAGAGGGAACTTTGCTTTCTTTGAAGACAGGCAATTGTTTTCTTCACTTGAGGTAACAACCATTGCAGAGCATACTGTGTGAGGAGGGTTACTCGTGCTGGCTAAGATGTCGGAATTTCTCTTCTGTTTATCTTTGGACAGAGAGCTGTAATTGTTGATCGATTGCAGAGATCGGTGGCCAGACACTTGCTGGACCTCTGTTGGAGGGACATCACCGTCCACCAGTTGTTGCACTGCTGTTTTGCAGGTGGAATGGTTTGTTATCCTTTTTTGTTGGGGTAAGCCTGCTTGTGCCTTTATCCTCTACATCATACCTCTTATTTTATTTTCTCCCACCGCCATAGAGCGGAACCATAGGGATACCCCTAGCATGTAGGGCGTATTGCTCTTCGGTCCTTAGTTCGAAATATAACCCATTATTAAAGAATACCATGTTTAAAAAGCTTGTGGGGTTATTGAGGTTGAGTGTGCCTCTGGAGTACAGCTTGTCTATCTCTCCAACTGACAGTGCCTCTAACTGCATTGGCTTATTACCCTTGCCTAACTTTTTAAGATATTTCTGCTTGGCGACCATGGTGGCCACTGTCTCTTTAAAATCCTCTTGGTTGCCGTGGAAAATAGAGTGCCCATACTTGCTTTTAATTAGGTACCTGTCAATGCTTCCAAGTATTCCACGTATGGTGATAGGCTTGTACTGCTCCCCGTCAAACCTTTCCAGTTTAAAGATAAAATCCGCTACCAGGATAGCTAGTTCATTTACAGGTATCTCAGTTATGCTACATGTTTCCCCATTATTAGCTAGGAAACTTTTAAATATTCTTAGGTCATTTTCTGTTTTTTTTTTTTTAGTTCGGGTGTTTTCTTGTTCCTGGATAAATCGTCATGATGATTTTGGTTATTGGTGAATGCAGATGTCATTTTTTGTTTACCACTTTGCAGATGTACTTTGCATGATATTACTTTTTTTAAAGCCCCTTCACGCTGTTGCCTGCTGCTGCTGTCTCCTCATAAAGCCATGAGGTGACAAGGCAGGCAACAGAAGCAGCTTCTTGACAGCTTTGGTGCGTGAGACAGCATTCCATTTTGTTGTGCTGCACTACTGACGTACTGAGTGCAGCACAACAGCCAGCATGACGGAGTGAGTGAAGCACAACAACACTATTACAGGCATGGATTTTCATGCTGAATAGCGTTCCACCATACACTATATTTATTTGTTCTGTTTATTTCTCTAACTGAGCTGAGTAATACTTGAAGTGCAATATGATTTCTTTTTTTTTTTTTTAATTTACACTTTTCGTGGCTGCCAGCCGCCCAGAGATCCTCCAGGTCACAGAGCCTCGCTCCCACCTCCAGATTGGATGCACCCTACCCTGAGACCCCCTGATTGCCCTGGCAGGGCCGGGCGGCGCCTCTCTCTCTCCTATTGGCAACCGCGATGACGGATAGGCAAGGAGGGGCCATCCTGGAGGCTGATTAGTACGAGAGCTGGCATCATAGACGGCACCAGCAGCTCGGTTTTTCTTCCCCGTCCATAGGGGGCGGAATTTGCAATGATGACCAGCGCCTGTCCCGCCTTCCAAGCACTGTCAAATGTAGGTAGTCAGTGATACCCTGGCCTCTGCTAGGGTCCATCGACTCGGACATTACCCCAGCTCACCCCCGGAGAAGGAGAGCAGTTCTGAGGATGCTCAATCTTCTCCCGGCTGGCCCTCCAATGACCTGGATCCATTCCTGAACTCGGCTGGCCGGTGTCACAAGGTTGCGCTGACGGGCCTGCTTCAGTATGATTTCTAACTGGGCTAAGTGAAACTAAGAGGGCTGACAACAAAACGTGTGGTAGCTGAGGGGTGAAAAATGGACAAGGAGGCTTTAGGATTACTACAGTAATACAGTATCTAACGGATGAGATTTGAGACTGAATTAACCTGGTCAGCAAGGGGGTAGTAGGGGGACCAATGTGGGGGGAACAAGAATTTGAGTAACTAGGGGCCTAACACTTGTAGTAGGGTACAGAAACCGGGAGTAACAGCCCGTAACATAAGATGGGGGCCAAAATGGGGCAGGTGCTGCATGTCAATAGGGCAGGCATCTTTGGAAGAGTTGTGGGGTGTACAGGGTGTGGGTCTGCCATGATCCTGGACTGAGCTTGGAGGATGGGGGGAGTGTATGGTCTGTAGACAACTGGCTAGTTTGAGGGAGGAGCTGTGGAGGTTAGGGAGGAGTCTTAAGTGACAGGGCAGATGAGTATGATAGGCATCCTGGCTTTGTGGGGGGCTAGGTGATGGCAAGGCGGACGGGGAGAAGAACAACTAGGGACTGAAACCGACCCCAGTATCGGATGCACTAGCAGAAAAGAGAGGAAGAGGGGAGGGGGTGCCCGGGAGAGAGGGGGGGAGGGACTCCTGATGGGTGAGAAAGAGACCACGAGGAGTACTAGGCGGAGAGAGCAAATGGCTGCAGGTAGGGAGGACCTGGGACCGAGGGGGGGCAGGGAGGGAACAAGTAGGAGGGGAACTGATAAGGGGAAGAAATGAAGGAGGAGTATCAACTAGGAATAGATTATGCTATGGGAGAGAGAGGGGGAGGACAAGCAGGGCATGAGAGGGATGGCAACAGGCAGTGGAAGAGATAGCGAGGACGAAAGAGTAGAAGGGGGCTAGTAAGGAAGGAGGATGGTGACTGGAGGAGAGAAGGCTACCGGAAGGGGGAAGGATAGGAGAGGCATTTTTGGAGTTGAAGGGAATGTGACTCTAAATCAACAACAATGGGGATATGAGAGGGGTTGGAAATCAGCAGGGGAGGAGGGGAGGTCAACATGGGAAGCCCAGTAGGAAGTAGTCAGGTTGGGAGGGGGTTCAGGGGGTTGGGAGGAATAAAGCAGAGAAAAGGGGTGAGGCAGAAGTATGGGGTGCAGATAACAGAAGTCACAGAGGGTGCAGCTGATGGGGGCAAGGGGCAGGGAAGAATGAATACTGGGGTGGTGGAAGGGGCATTAGAAGGGAAAGGGGGTAAGGGACAGGGTGGGTACTCATCCTGGGGGATTCTGTACTGAAAGGGGTGAGATAGGGTGGAAGGGGGGAAGGCACAGTCGTATTTGGATTGAAGCTATCCCCAGGCTGACTGCAGGAGGAGCAGGGCAGGCACTGCTCAAGTGTGCAGCGAGTGGGAGGAAGAAACCCCATTTATGTTGTATGTGGCACAAATGACTTGGCGGGGGGAACTGTGGAAGTAGTGAGGGGGAGGTTCGAGTAGTTGGGCAGGCAGTGTGAGGGGTTGGGGGAGTTGGTGGCATTCTCAGAGATACTCCCGGTACCATGTGCCAGCATTGGAAGGAAGGGTAGGATCGAGGAGTTCAACAAGTGGCTGAGGGATTGGTGCCACACCAAAAATTATGGGTTAGTGACTAACTGGGGTAGGGTCTGGGGGAATAGTGACTTGTATGTGGGGGACAGACTACACTTGAGCAGGAAGGGGAGGGGAGTATTAAAGGTGGGATTAGAGGGGTATATCTCTACTAAGGTGGATTTAAACTAGTGGGGGGGATGGCCAAAAGACTGAGGTTGGTAGAAAGGTCCAGACAAGGGAGTCTAATGAGCTCATCCCATAGATATGGATGTAACTCCTAGGTGGCGCTATCCCAAGGGCTACTATCCCAGCCTGCTTGGCTAGTAGCAGGTTAAGGGGCCTGAGTTCTGAAATGGGTGCCTCCACCCAGAGGTCAGGGTTGGTAGTGGTCAAGCTAACCTGGGCACAGCCCTCTGAGACACTGTAACCCCCCCCCTTTCCTTACTAGTGGCTGGAACAATACACACTAATCATGCATTCATTCACATTTCTGGTCCTGTGTAGTACAGTATGGTCTGCAAGCCCATTGGTCCACACTGTGGCCCAATAGGCATACCAGATCATGCTGTACGCTGTCATTCGTGGACGCCTGGGTGGTACGCGGTGGTGCGGCACCGCTGATGACGGGGTGTTGGGTGGCCGGGGTCCTGGGTGGCTGGGGAGGGGGGTACCACTGGACCACCAGGTAGACCTCTTGGATTACTACAGCCTGCGATCGGGCATAGATGATCTTTATTCTAACTACTGCCCGCGATCGGGCATATGGGGAGGGAAGGGGATCCACTAGTCCACCAGGATAATCTATATTCCTAATACTGCCTGCGATCGGGCATAGGATGATATTTATTCTCACTACTGCCCACGATTGGGCATGAGGGAGGGGCGCTACAATAGCCCACCAGGGAACCAACCACCGATGACAGCAGCTTGACAGGGCTCCAGGCGCACTGGCTGGCAGCTCAGCGATCGCATGCAAATGGGGGCTATAATGACATGCAAATGGCCCCATTTGGCGCCTTGCATAGATTTTGGCCTAATTTGCATGCCTCTGTTGAATATCGCAGGTGATACACCAACGCACCGCACTTCTGCGCTGGGCGCATCCTCGTGTTCTCTGTGGGAGCGTGGTGCTGGCACAGTGCCACCGCGCCATGTGGTATGTACACTGCCTGCCATATCCAATGGTGCTGCGCCATGGTGCATCAGCATTGAATATCGCCTGGTCCTGGCCCCAGCGCAGCCCAGTTGCGCTGCACCCAGGCTTGCGCCACTGCCCGGTGCAGTCTGAATATCAGCCCATGATATACAGCAGGGACTGTGAGTTTAAGGGGGGGGGCTGCACTCTATGTGAGGGAAGGGATCAAATGCATAAGGGATGAGGGAGGAGAGGACAGAGACACTTTGGGTGCAGCTCCTAACTCCAAGGGCAGAAAGCTGAGGCTGGGAGTCATGTACAGACCACCTGCACAATCCGGGCAACTGGATGGGGAGTTAAGCAGAGCAGATAAGGAGGGTGTGTAGAAGGGGGAGTGTGGTGATACTGGGGGATTTTAACCTACCACGGGTTGACTGGAGTACCCCGGCCACTAGCAGTACCAGGGAGCAGGTGCTCCTTGATGCATTCAAGGATGGCCTTCTGTCGCAATTGGTAAGTGGGCCTACAAGGCTTGGTAGCACTCTGGACCTAGTACTGGCAAATGGGGAGGCAAGGGTGAAGGACCCACTAGCGGGCAGCAACCACAAAACAGTGTGGCTCATTCTCATGCTGGGCAGGGAGACAGGAGGCACGGGCACTAAGGTGGTGGACTTTAGTAGGGTGGACTTTGGGACAATGGGAGCAATACTGTGAGGGAGACTCCAGGATATAAGGCCGAGGATGAATGCAGAACAAAAGTGGGGAGTCATAAAGACTGGGTAACAGAGGCCAGAGTAGTCTGCACCAGGGCCAGGAATAAGAAGAGCAGAGCCAAAAAAACATGCTGGCTGAACAAGAAAGTGCTGCAAGGGGTGAGGGCACAGAGGGCTGCATACCAGAAGTACAGGAGAACAGGGAAGGGAAAAGAAAATTAAGTTTACGGGAGTTGGTCAAGGGAGGTGGCCAGGAGGATGAAAAAAATCAAGGCTTCCAGGGAATTAAGGTTAGCACAGGGCATAAAGGGAGGGGAAAAGGACTTTTTAGGTATGTCAGGGAAAAAAGGAAGTGCAAGGAACATATTGTGAGGGTAAAGCGGGGAGCGGATTGTGTGGAAAAGGGGGAGGAGCAAGCGGAAATTCTAAATGAGTACTTCTGCTCCATTTTCACTAAGGAGAGGGATGGTCCACTACCAGCATGGGCTGGGGGGTTGGGAAAAGGGGGGGAGGAGGTGACGGACAAAGTGATCACAGGCAATAGGGTGCTAGGGGGAAGAGGGCAGTAAGGGAGGACAAGGCACCAGGTCCTGATGGCATCCACCCCAGGCTGCTGAGGGAGATGGCGGAGCTGTTGGCTGAGCCACTGGCAGATCTGTTCAACATCTCCCCGGAAACGGGATGTGTGCCCCATGACTAGAGGGTGGCCCATGTTGTGCCCATAGACAAGAGTGGGCCTAGGGAGGAGCCAGGAAATTATCGGACAGTCAGTTTCACATCCATAGCAGGTAAGCTTATGGAGGTGATACTGAAACAGAGGCTGGTGGCATTCCTAGAGAGTAATGGCCTCCAAGATGACCGGCAACACGAGTTCGTCTCAGGGAGGTCTTGTCAAACCAACCTACTAGAGTATTATGACTGGGTGACAAGGAAGTTGGACAGGGGCCATGCGGTACATGTCCTGTACTTGTACTTCAGTAAGGCCTTTGATACAGTGCCTCATGGGAGACTGGGAAAAAGCTGATGGCAGTGGGGGTGGGAAAAAAGCTGACTAAATGGATAGAGAACTGGTTACAGGGGAGGGTGTAGAGGGTGGTGGTGGGTTGGGAGATCTCAGCACCTAGAGCAGTGACAAGTGGGGTGCCGCAGGGGTCAGTGCTGGGTCCGGTGCTATTTGGGCTCTTTATCTCTGATATACCACACGGAGTGGGGAGCAGGGTTAGTCTGTTTGCAAACGATACCAAATTGGGGGCAGTGGTGGACAAAGAGGACAGATGGAAAAAACTACAGGGGGACCTAACCAAACTAGAGACATGGTTGGTGGAGTGGCAGCTAGGATTCAACGCAAAGAAGTGTAAGGTAATGCACTTCGGGGCTAAGAACCAGAAGAGGGACTATTGGTTGGGGGGGGGGGTGAGGTTGGGGATCATAGAGGAGGAGAAGGACCTAGGGGTGTTGGTAACTGGGAGCATGAACAACTAGGCCCAGTGCAGGAGAGCAGCAGCGAAGGCAAACAGGATGCTGGCATCGCAAGACTGTTCTCATCCAGACACAGGGATGTGATCCTATCTCTCTACAGATCGTTGGTCAAACCACACCTGGAGTACTGTGTGCAATACTAGAGGCCATACCTCAGGAGAGATATAAAATTACTGGAGGGGGTGCAAAGGAGGGCAACAAAAATGTTAAAGGGTATGGAAGGAAAGGAATATGAAGTTAGGCTGAAGGAGCTGAACATGTATACACTGGAGGAGAGGAGGCATAGAGGGGATATGGTTGAAGCGTTTAAATACCTGAGGGGGTAAATAAACCTAGCACTGAGGGGGTGTTTAAACTGAGGAGTGGAAGAGAGACGAGGAGGCACGGACTAAGGTTGGAAGGGGACATTTCAAGAGGGAAATGAGGAGACACTACTTCACTGAGAGGGTGGGTCTAGTTGGAATGCGCTGCCAGAGGGGTTGGTAATGTAGAACAGTCAATAGCTTTAAGGAGTGGGATAAAACAAGAGGAAGAGTTGGGGGGCAGGGGCTGGGACAAGTGGGGGAGGAACTGAGGGGGAGGAGGCTGGGGCAGCTGCAATCTAGGGTGCTAGCTGCACACTCGGGCAGACTTAGATAGACCGATTGCTCTGCTCTGCTGGCAGATTCATATGTTCATATGTAAAATCACAGTGACTCTGTTCATGAGCAGAGGTCCTAAAATGCCTACGTTGAAAATTTGGTGACAAACGTCCATAAAATAACTGTGTTACAAGCATGCGTTGTGCAGTTTCCACACACCTTCGTAACTTCACAAATTTTTAGTACTTTCAATCCAGATTTTCGACATTGGCATTTTTTTCAGTCCTCCTTATGAACAGTACAGCTGTCAATTTTCACATCCTGCCCGAAATATGTGTTTAGACATCTGGCGCAGAATAGAGCGGTTGCTGTGAGAAATCAATGTTCGGGACAGATTAAGAAAATCATAGTGACAGTGTTCATGAGCAGAGGTCACAAAATGCCTATATTGAAAATTTGGTGAAATAATTCCACTAAATGACTGTTACGCGCATATGTTGCGCAGTTTCCATGTATGCTCGGAAGTTCGAGCATTTTTAATATTTTCACTACAGATTTTCAACATTGCCATCTCTTCACACCTCTCTGTGAATGGTGCAGCTGTCATTCTTCACATCCTGCCCGATCTGTGTTTTCGTACATCTGGCTCACAATGGCACAGTCGCTGTGGGAACTCAAAGTTTGGGACATCTTTACAAAATCACAGTGCCACTGTTCATGAGAAGCGGTCCCAAATGCTTTCATGAGGTGGGGGTCACAAAAAGGCCATGTTGAAAATTTGTAGTGCAAAGACCAACACATGCCTGTGACATTAGGGTTTCTAACCATAACGTCCCACCCTGTACAGACTGACAGGCATCAGGGGTGTGCCTTTGGATTGCCGACTGTAATGCTCATGCCGTTACACCCCCCCCCTACCCTGCAGTCAATGACAGGCATCGAGGTGTGCCTTGGACTCTTCGGCCCCAGAGTTCACCCCATTCTCCTATATTGCACCCATTTCAGCCTATGTCCTTATGGAGTGGGGTGACTGTAAAGCTGAACACCCCAAAGTACACCTCAACACTTGTCGGTGTCTGCAGGATAGGGTGAGGTGAAATGGCATGAACGTTATGGGCGACAACCCAAAGATATACCCCAATGCCTGTCCGTCTCTGCAGGGTGGAGATGGGGTTGGCGTGAAGTTCAATACTTCACTGCCGTTCCTACTCTGCATTTGTCTAACTCCTGCATTTCCAATGCTAATACCAGCAAGCAAACGTTCGGCATTGACAAATGCCTGTTTGTTTTGAGTTGATTGAACACTGGGACTTATGCATAACCTCTTCAGTCTCTCTATGGTGACTTTAATTTTGTTTGCTTTGAAATAATGTTTATTTCCCCTTTTTCTGGCAGTTGTGCTGATGCTGCCCTTTTTCCTACTGTATATTCATTTTCATAATTACTGACCAGTTCTGGAACCTGGTGACATCACTTGAACAGAAGCTCACAGTACAAGTTTCAATGTAGGCCTTCCGATCAACTTGTGTCACTGGGTTGTGGGAGGGAAAAGTAATTATGAAAGTGAGTATCAGGCAGGAAAAGGCAGCGTCGGAGCGAGTACAGACACTGATAATGAGCAGACTAGGTGGGCCAAGCGGTCCTTATCTGCCATCAGAGTCTATGTTTCTATGTTTCTGTGTTGATTTGTATAAAGATGGCAGGCGAGATTTCGTAGCAAATCCCCTCTATGAAATCTCATCTGCTGTCCACGTGTTACAGCATGAGAGGATGCCAGCTGTCATTTTTGTTTATTGGGATTTGTTTATTGGGGGCAAGGCCTTCTGAACCCCTCCTCAATCCCAGACCCCTCACCTTGCCCCTCCCAACCTATTTCCCAGTTTCTGTATTCTGCTACTCTGTATGAGCATACTGTAGTATGATGTTGAAGTCTCATTGTGACGTGGCAACTAATCGAGTCTTGATAAGTCTCGTTATGAGTCAGTGTCTATAATCTACCTGCAGCTTCAACAAAGGACCCTTCAAATGACAGAAAAAAATAATTGGTTATTTTAAACTGCATAAATGAAAAATCCTCATAAGGAGGATCAGGAGGCTGCAAACCTGTCCAGATTTACAATTGTTTTAAGCTCTTTGCGTAGCTGTAAAGTGTTAAGCAAAGACAGCAAATTTTAGAGAAAGCAGACTTTAATGAATTATTTATGGTACTCATGACTAACAACCTTTCTCTCCCTCTATTTTGTGTTTTTCTCTTTCAGGTGATTGATATGAAGAAGACACATTTGTTTGAGTACTGTAAAATCCTCTGCAGCATCTTTTGTGGATAATAATAAATTTGAAAGACGTTAATATTACAGTATCCAAAATATGGACTGAATAAAATATCATCTGTAAATGTAATGATAAAATGGAAAAAAGTCCTCAAAAAAGTGTTAAATAAACTAAGTAAAAAACTAAACAAAAAATCTAAATAAAACTAAAAAATTGTGACATTAGGTCTGCTATCCCATTAACCAGATACAATCTGTTACAAGAAACAAAACAGTAAGTAAATAAAATAATTCGAGTGCACTAAAAGTGGAAATCAGAGCCGGCCGGGTGGCGCAGCGGTAGCACTACTGCTCACGACTCTGGCAACCCGGGTTCGGGAACGAGCTTGGGTCGTCATGGGTCGGCCGGGGGAAGGAGGACTGAGTGTCTCAGGGGATGCTCTCCTCCTCTGGGGAGGGAGGGCTGTCACACCACTCCGACACTGTCACCTGTGGATGCATGGCTGGCAGTGCAGGGTCAGCGGTATAGGCTGAGGCATGTGTCAGCACACTGCCAGCCTGAATGTAAGTCCTCATGCCAGTGTCCCCGGGGGGTAAGGGGGGGGCAAGGGGACACTAAAAGGTAAATCCACCAATGCTGAAGCACCATGAATGCCACCGACCATGGGGAACCAGAACAGGCAGTACATCATGGGAGGCAGTATAGCGCAGTGGTTTAAGGCTCTAAGCTACAAATCTGGAGACCTGGGTTTGAATCCCATAGCCCCCACTTGCATACTGTGTGACCCTGAGCAAGTCACTTAATTTCCCTGTGCTCCCAGGTCACACATGTAAACAAGCTTTCAGCTTAGTGTGTCTCTCCTGGTTAAACAATTAAAAAAAAAGACAGTACATCCATCACTAATGCCAATGAAGGGAGCAAAAAGTATACCTGAAAAAAAGTGGAATCAAGATTAGGTCCACACTTTGGTGTGGGTATCTTATTGCTGACTGTTCCTCCTCCAGTTCATTGGGCCACTTCAACTGGTCGCCACTGAGGTTAGGGAGCACCCTGCTCACTGCCAAGCATCAGACAGATGTGTCCTTCCAAGCAATGGTGCACACCAACCACCCCATACCTTTGACTACAGAGACTCCCAGTATTAGAATCCTCCTCTTACTCCTGCCATGTTCCACCCCCCTTTTGCACAAACTTCTTTGGTACAGCCTCCTGTCTAGGAATTCTCTTTGGGGTCAGCACCCTTTATTGGTTCTGCCAGCAATGCAAACAGGGCCCCTGTAGCTACTCTGGGATTCCTTCTCCCCAGTGGGGAACCCCCCCTTTCCTCACACTGTCCCGCAGTCCTCAGTCCATCCACCCACTTTGATCCGGGGAATGGGGCTCTGGAGGAGTGGAGCTGCCACTTTTATGGCACCCTGCCCTGAGATGCCCCTCAGGAACCTCACTTTTCCCTAAGGGCAGTGATCTCCTTGGCAAGGGCACAGCCCTCCTACACACTGGGTATACACCATGCATACAGAACATTCTCTGCATGGCAGTGGCACTGCACCCATTACAGCTGACCAGCTCTCTCTTTCATCTGCCAGCCCAAATGTGGTGCTAATGAGTGCTACTGATTTGCATGGATGTGGATAGCAATGCACTTCTCTCAACCTACCTCCCTCAACCGGAATTGTTTTGACCCCTTTCTCAAGCAGTGTGGCCTGACCCTTTACCTCTAAGTTCCTCTTGTCCCTATGGCGCTTAACCTCATGGTATTTTACAAAGTGGCGCAGTCATTACACATGACTCACTACACTCACAGGAAGTGCCCTTCTACACTTCCTAGTGCCCCATACCCTAGAAGTACTCCCTTTCACTTCCTGCCTCTGAGCAGCTATGTAAAACCCCACCTACTGGACTTGCATTTTGCCCAGGTTCCAGTCCACTGCAAGGTAAGCAAGCACTAAAACAAACCTCTGATAAGCACTGCATTTACCTCTACCTACTCATCCACACTGCCACTTTAAGAGCAGAATAAAATATAGAGATGGCAGGTATCCAGTCAGTTTAGTGTGGCAATAATTACACTGCAAAAAATAGCAGTTTTGTCTGCGCAGTACTTGACCGCACGATTATTGCCACACTAAATTGTGCTAGATCTGGGATGGGAGAACCTGTTCAGATCAGTTCAGAATCTCCTAGAACCTATGCCATTTTCTGTAAAAGAACCTTATCAGAAACCTTTTTCACGTTGTGATAAGGCTCTGATAATTTTTTAAACATTGATTTTGGTGCTTAAAGGGCATACTCTGCACTTCAGCTTGTGCTTCCACAAATAAGATGTTTTGGCTGTTACAGTTTACTAGAGAACACCTTTTTTTCTTTTCAATTTTCCTTTCCAAGAGTTACAGTGCATCTAGGCAGTCCATCTAAAAAGTCTGTATAGACAACATTTGAAAACATTTGCCTCTTCTGTTAACCTCACAGTGTCTTTATGACATCATAGTGTAACCCCTAGATGGCGCTATCCCAGGGGCTACTACCCCTGCCTGATTTGCCACTAACAGGTTGAGGGGCCTGGATCCAATGGCGGGTGCCTCCACCCAGAGGTCAGGGTTTGCAATAGTTAAACTTACTTGGTCACAGCCCTCTGGGACACTGCAACCCCCCTTTCTTCCCACTAGTGGCCCACACAATATATCAGAATTACCTTCACAGTATACACTTACCCCAGGACTAGTTCCGCACTGGGACGCCCTGTGAAATAAGATACAGTGCAACAATCACAGTACAGTACTTTAACATAGACAAATACCCAGGCAGTATAACTTTGCTGAAACAAGCAGCTCTGATTTATTTAGGGATATAACAAGGACAGGGGAAATCAGGTTAATTAGCTTATCACTTTACTATCTACCTATGGCTCTGTGCACAGGCCTATCCCTACCAGTTACTGTCCCTGGGTACCAAGCCCTAGTGGCTAGTCCAAACCGTGGCAGCTGGTAGGGGCCCTTTCACACAGTGAAAAGAAAAATTAGTTTAAACAGTCAGCAGTACAGTGATTCCATTTGGATTTAATGTGGCAATTCAACAGGGAGTGACCTGAATTAGTACTCCACGACCTCCAAACAAGATAGGGTCCTTCAGCTCAGCAGGGCTACTCTTGAGCTCCACGAGACTCTTCACACATTTATATGGTAAAAAGAAAGTACTATACCAGGCAGGCTGCTTCTCTATCCCGATCGCAATTACTGCACAATACCGGGAGAACACACAGCAGATTCAGTTCCTGACAGACCAAGTGCAATTCAACAATTTCTCCAGTCTTCTACAGGGTGAGCCTGGTTTCTACTCTTCAGAGATCCTTTGTTCTTTTCACAGGGCGGATTCAGTCCTAACAAGCAGTTACACAAGCTGCAGACCGGAACTCTGGGCCTTACACACGTTTTTTGACTGAAACTGTGCACTGAAGGAGCACAGGGTTTCTTTCCCCTTCCTTGCCAGAGCTAACTGAAACTCCAACAGACAAAAACTGGCACTTCCTTTGAGTTCCTCCCAGTTCTTGACTGGATTGGCTGTCACTCACAATAGACTGCTGCTGTTGGTCCAAAAGGCCAAGTCTAAACTACATCTCCCAGAGTCACTGCCCATACAATCCTCTTGTGGCTGGCTCAGATTATGAGTCCAAGTTCTGATTCGTCCAAGGCACCATTTTAGAGCTAGCTTACCCCACACTGATTGGTCCAGTTCAGCAGTTCAAAACCAGAATGGGGAACTAGGCAGACACAGTTCTGACTGCAAAGAAAGCAGGTTAGACAAACTGTAATTTCATTATTACTGTAAATGATTTCTGGCAAACAGTTCATCTTTTCAGATAGGTTCCTTGCACTCTAGTGACTGCAAAATGGAGTGAATTGGCAGCAGCTCGAGTGGTACTCAAACAGAGAAGCACACAGTCCCCCCCATACAAACTAATTATGTCTGCAAGCAGACAGCTCTTAAAGAGACAGTACCAGAGGCTCTAAAAACACTCACTGATAAATGGCTTAAACGCCAAACACCATTCAGGCTTGGAGCATTCAAGCAAGCTCCTGGAAGTCTTTTGGGAACCCCCATTTGCAGGGGGGTTACAATAGTGCTCACCATGACAACAAACTGTGACATCACAAGCAGCAATTGTGAGATTAGCAGGGGAGAGTCAGATACATTTTAAAAGACTCAGTGAAATAATTGCTGCATTAGCTACACTATTTAGTAGATCAACAGCAGGGGAAAGTAAAAAACAAATGAACAAATAACTAGAAAACAATAAAGTTTAAGCCCAACTGGTGTAACTTTAGTATTTTTAAAGAGCTGGTGATACATTCAGGAGAACTTTAGCAAAACCTAATATTTAGACACAGTCCATTTAGCAAAACCTAATATTTAGGCATAGTTCATCTTGTATTTTCCGTTAGTGCTGTATTCCTTCTCTGCATTATTTAGTACTGGGGTCATCTGTATGAAAACAGGATCTTTGCTCCTGAAGAGTGTATCTATTCCTGCTGCTTTCTCCCTACCTGAAGTCACAGAGCACTACTTGTGATATAGATACATAGATATGTAACCCCCCTACAAATGGGGGTTCCCAAAAAGTCTTCCTTGAGCTTGCCTAAATGCTCACTGCCAGGCAGGTGTCCTGCGTTTTAGCAATTTAAATGTGATTACCAGAGCCTGTATAGCCTCGGTGTACTGTCTCTTTAAGAGCTGCCTGATTGCAGCTTAAGTAATCTGAGAAGGAGTTCTGTTGAAAGATGTAACTATTTGCTGAAAATCATTTAGAGTGATAATGATAATGTAGTTTGTCTAACCTGCTTTCTTTGTATCAAGGACTGTTTTGTTTGTCTCCACTATCTTGGTCCTGGACTGCAAATTGGACCAATCAGTTCTGGTGGGGTGGGAGTGGACCTAAAATGTAGCCAGACTACAGGAGCTGTCTGAATTCAAAATCTGTAGGAACTGTGGTTTGAACTTTTTGCGCCTTTTTTACAACTGAAGGGGGAGCTCTTGCTTTGACTGGCAGCCAACTCAGCCAACCAAATCTTTTGGATCTTGGGGAAGTCCCGGGCTGCTTGCAGTTTTCAGTTAGTTCTGATTTGGGAAGTGAAATGAGAGGCGCTGAAGTGATTTTGGACAGCAATCCTGAGTAGATTCGCATGGGAAAACTGTGAAAAGGCTAAGTTTTTGGCCTGCGTGTCGGTGTGCTGCTCCTGAGAGGGAGAGAAGAGAATTATTTTGGATGAAATCCAAGTTTGTGTGACTAAAGTAAGCTACCGAAGTGGGCCAGGCTCAACCTGAAGAAGACCGAAGATTTTGCTGAATGCGATTGGCCTGTGTGGAGTTCCAGCTACCCTTAAGCTCCCGGTGTGTGCAGAGACTTTGCGATTGTGACTGGGGAGCGCTTTGCCTGTTACAGTAGAATTCCCTTACATGTAAATGTGCTGTGAGCTGCTAGTGGTTCGTGAGTTAGTCCTCCACTGTGTGAACTGTGTTCTGCTTGCTGGAAGCTGTATCCAGCCCAAAATGGACTGCATCCGAATTTGTCTCCATGCGGTCTGGGCCTTGCCAGACTGGCCCAGCCAGACTACCTACTGCACAGAGAAGCCATCAGCGTGAGACCTGCCTGGGGATCAGCTCCCTGCTCCACGCTTGAACAGGAATGACGCCTCTGCGACCTGTGGGCCCTGCTTCTCCTGGCATTCCAGATCAACCACCTGCAGTCTCGATTTTCGTCCAGCCTGTGTCTAGTCTTGGGTATCGTGAGTAAATACCAGGGTAGCTCCCTGCAACAACAGCTCAATCTGAGTGTGTAATTTGATTGTCTTGTTGTTTCGTTTCCTTTACGAACTGAGCCCTCTGGCTCCGGATTACAAATATTGTGTACTGTGCGTGTTGTGTTTTCCATCACAGGGCCCCAACTAGCTGCAACCCCGGGCATCAGTCCTAGCTAGCCCATCTCTTCTCCACCTGGGTACCCAGAGGTGGACTGTGTGGGGGGACTCAAAGCTCATGCATAACTGCTTGATTGATATAACCTTTAAGCTAATTAACCTGATTTCGCCCCTCCCTTGTTCAAGTCCCCTGAATAAATCAGATCTAACTTTTTCTGCATGTAATCTGGCTGTGGTTCTAGTTTGTGCTCAAGATACTGTACTGTTGCTATTTGCTGTGCATAACCTTGTTTTACAGGGGGTCCCCAGGGTCGAGCCAGAGGAACCAGCCCTGGTGGTAAGTGCAAACAGTGTGGGTACTTGTGTGTTGTACCAGGGGTATTGTGAAAGTGATTATTGTACAGTGTTCAAGCCACTAGAGAGGAGGAGAAAGAGGGGGGCTACAGTGTCCCAGAGGGCTGTGCCCAGGTTAGCTTGACCACTACCAACCCTGACCTCTGGGTGGAGGCACCTGTTTCAGAACTCAGGCCCCTTAACCTGCTACTAGCCAAGCAGGCAGGGGTAGTAGCCCTTGGGATAGTGCCACAGAGGGGTTACAGATACATAGATGTCTGTCGGCGGATAAGGGCCTTTGGCCCACCCTTCTGCCCGTTAGTGTTTAACAGTTACTCCCATGGCAACAGATTGTGATGTCACAACAGAGGACTATGACTTGAAGCAGGGAGTAAGCTATAGAAGCAGATGGACTCTAAAGGAACTCGGAGGGCTAAAGATCACATTCCCATGCAAATTTCCTTAGTAATATATAACGGGGAGGAGAAATATATATACACTATAGATGGAATGCAGGCAGAGTAGTACCTAATTATTATGCTTTTTAAAGTTTTCTTTGTGGTGCCAGTAGCTCCTTAAGCTTTTTATTATAATAGAGAGTTACTTTTCATTATATTGCCCAGCAGGTCTGTATTTAGTAAGAAGACTGGCGGTGATAGAAAGACCCAAAAGGAGGCTGGAGGTAGGGTAGTACCACTCCACATTGTTTTTAGATTCCTTTCCCTTCACTGATAATAGCTCAACGTTTATTTATTTAAAAGTTTCACCAGGAAAGGTATACTGAGCTAAGATTGGCTCATTTTCAGATGCGTCCTGAGGGAAAAGGGAAGGGGATAAGTAACAGCCGGTGTAATTACAATGCAAACTAGAAACAAAACATACAGAGAAGTCAACACACAACTAAATATGGGTAAATACAGTGCATTTACAGCATTTTTTTGGACACTGATAGTTAAAACAGTGTTTGCACTTTGCACTAAAAGGTTCTGAAAGTTCTGATAAGGCTCAGATAACTATCAGAAAGTTTTACGGCTTCTCAGAACCTTTTAGAACCTCAGAACCACTGGCAATTGTCCTATCCCTAATAAAATAACTTAGTGGTGTAGGCAAGCTGTTCTGTTCTCTTTCAGGTCCCCCAGCCCAAAAATTATGAAGAAAAAATTTTTTTTTTCAGAAATAAAAACTACATTTTGCAACAGATAAAGGGAATTCTAACACACAGTCACGTAGCGATTTCTTTTTAAGATGGGCAAACCACCTGCCCTTATGACACTGTTTACACTAATTCCATCAAAACAGCCGGTTGACATCAAAGAGGTACAAGTGTTAAGGAGATAAGAAGAGGAAATGGACTATAATCCTATCAGGGCCTACACAGAAACAGATTAATGTAAATGCAGGTTCACAGTCCCTGTTACAGATGGCTTGGAGACACAATCTGGGCAAGAAATGGCGTGTCTGCATTTGTGTCTTTGTGCATGTGTTGGGTGCGGGTTACCAACTTGCACTGTTCAGTGAAGATAGCACCAGGTTAGCCATTGTAGAGTGGGCTGTAGCAACACGGGGCTAAATTATTTCAACACTGCAGCCTTCTACTACATGTGGGTAGGATTCCCTGTAAGCATGTACAGTAGAGTGCAAGTAATCAATATTAATTACTCAAGATGTCCAAATAATAGTGTGTTCAGTACTTATATGTTTTCAAGTACCAAGTTTTTTTTTGTTTTTTTTTTTTATTATTTAGGGAAAAAATGTTTTCCTTTGGTAACCAGGTAAGGCCCTCTAGACACAAGTGCCTGCTTCAGGAGTGACCCAGGAGCACTGGGGAGATTAAGTGACTTGCTCAGGGTCACATAGTATGCAAGTGGAGGTTGTGGGAATCAAACCCAGTCTGCTGGATGCAACAAGCTCATTCACAGCTTGTTACTCTAACCTCAGTGGTGCAGCTAGGAAAATATGTGGAAACCAGAATCCTTTGGTGACTCTTTGCCCCCCCCCCATTGAAGACATGCCTGTATTTACTACCCAGACCCCTTGTACTCCCCATATTGTACTTCAGGAACTGCTGACTAAGAACAAAAAGTACAGCAGGACATCATTGAATGCATTTACCATTAAGTGAGTAATCAAAATCAGGGTGGGCCCAGAATGCTGCCCCCCCCCTTCAGTCAATGTGGCTTACTTGGCATATGTGTTCCCACATCCATGGTATTTGGGGATTAATATGCTTCCTGGTCAATCAAAAGCCATTTCTAGAAGTCACTGAAGCCAGACCGCGTGGTCCCATACCTCTCAACCTCTTGCCTCATAAATCAGGGACAAGGCTTAAAAAAATCAAGGGCAAAGACTCCAGATCAGGAACACATCTTTTTATTTATTTATTTTGTCCCAGATCCTCCCTTTGTTTTCGAACCCTCACTGCCCGCCACCCTGATGCCCAGGTTTGCCCCCCTTGGCAGGGCTGCCAGGGCTCCCCTCTAGGACACTATTACCCGCAGGTCAGGCCAGACAGGACCCCCTGGCGGATGTTGGAGGCAGTGGACGGCAGGACTGAGCAGGCCGTTATGCCAGGGGGGGTGCCTTTTCTCCTCAATGCTTGATCCCTGGGGTGGGGACATGCAATGACATCCAGCATCTGACCTGCCCCTTCAACGCAATGGCGCTGGTCATGGCAGTACCCCCAGCCTCCGCCAGGGGTTCGTAAAGCACCGGACAGTCTTCCCCTCCCCCCCGGAGAAGGAGAGCAGTCTCTAGGATGCTTGATCCTCCTTCCCCGGCTGTCCCTCCGACTCCTGGGTCCATTCCCAAACCCGGGCCGTCAAGTCCTGGCGGAAATCCAACTGATCACGCTGGTGGGCATTGAGCACACATCATAACAATTGGTAAGAAATACAGAATCACACATACTCCCATAATGCAATGCATCATGGGACGTATATGCAAATCACCATGACATTTTAGGTTGGTTCAGCTGTAAACAAAAATGCATGGAGCCAAAGGGCCTCTCACACAATCTCCAAAGGGTGCAAACAGAAGACACAGACACATGTTTCGTCCTACCCAGGACTCATCAGTGTGCCTCATCTGTATCACACCCCAGGAGAAATGAACCAGAGCCCTAAGTTGGTTTTACGAGTTTGGGTCATGGTGAGCCCAAGCAGCTTTTAAATCACTATATCTACATCATAATAAGGAGTCCTGTGCCTGTCTACCCTAAATAGTGACTCCTATAAGTCCAAGCACACTCTAATTACTACTGTTAAAAGACTGATCACATCTGTAACCGACTTTTCCCTCTCCCCTTTTTCTACCCCCATATCTGTCCCTTCCACATTTCTTTGTCCCTGGTTCCAGTTCTACATTCTCCATACCGTATCACTATATATCTTTTTATATTAGGTTTTATTTGTGTTCAGTGCACCTGATATATATATATATATAGATATGTATATATATGTATTTCTTTACTTTTATGAAAAATTGTGTCCTACCCAAAACTAGCTGTATCTTCTGTTCCAAACATATACTACTGTCAGTGCTACCTGCTGATACTTTGTATATACTGTATTATTGTATCTCACTTTATTTGTATTATTACTATTTTCTTGTGTGTTGCATCCCATGTATATTGTCCCTTGTTTCTTGTTAACAAACCCAGGTCCACCTCGAAAATGAGCTTGCTCAATGGTGATCGCCTGGTTAAATAAAGACTTTGATTGATTGATTGAAGAAAATACAAAAAATAAACCAAAAGACATTATGGGGGTATGTGCGATTTTGTATATTTTTGAAACTTAGCTTTATTGCCAGTGCCCTTTGGGGTAACCCTGGATTTTTGTCTTTTAGCTTGTTTTTTGTTTTTGTCCAGAAATGCTATATACTGTATAAGTGTGTAACTTAAGGGCTAGAAGGTGCATCAGGCCCCCCCAATATTCTGAGTGCTGTCAAACAAATTAACATGAATTGTGCTTGCAGGTCAGAAATGTCTTGTACTTCTTTTGTCATTGCCTTTATCCTATCACCCTTCTGTCCTCAGGTGTGTATAATTGTTGAAATGTGTGTAACTCATTCAGCAATGTCTGCATTGTGCTAGCCTCGAGGAAAGGAGGGAGAGGGGGGACATGATAGAAACTTTCAAGTACCTCAAGGGAATCAACAAAGTCCAAGAGGGTAGCATCTTTCAAAAAAGAGGTGTACAAGAACAAGGGGGCACAATTTGAAGATAGAAGGGGGGCGGCTCAGAGGTAATTTAAGGAAGTATTTTTTCACAGAGAGGGTGGTGGATGTATGGAACGGCCTTCCAGAGGAGGTTGTGGAGTCAAAAACAGTGGTGGAATTCAAGCATGCATGGGACAGTCATAAGGCAATTCTAGGGTGTGGGGGGTAAGAAGAAGTAGGCTGCTGGTTAACTAGGATCTGCAGCTTATCCATTAGGTAGGGAAATGGGCAGACTGGGTGGGCCAAGTGGTCCTTATCTGCCGTCAAATTCTATGTTTCTATGTTTCTATGATACTAATTGTTTTGCTTAAGAGAGAATATCTTTCCTTAAGTGCAGGAAGGCAGCAAAAGCCAACAAAATGCTGGGGTGTATTGCAAGAGGGATCTCCTCCAGAAGGAGGGAGGTTATCCTGCCCCTGTATAGGTCATTGGTCAGGCTCCACCTGCAGTACTGCGCGTAGTACTGCTGCCCATTCCTGAAGGACATCAGATTGTTGGAGGGGGTGCAGCAAAGAGCCACAAAGATGATCCAGGGATTAGAGAGCAAGCCTTACGAGGACAAGCTGGGAGAGCTGAATATGTATTCACTGGAGGAGAGGTGGGATGAGGGAATATGATTGAGACCTTTAAGTATCTGAAGGGGATAAACAAGACCAACACAGAAGGGATTTTCCAGATGAGAAGGGGGAGGGACATGAGAGGGCATGGACTGAGATTGGAGGGGGAAGATTCAAAAGGAAGATGAGGAGACACTTTTTCACGGAAAGACTGGTGGACAAATGAAACACCTTACCAGATGAGATAGTGTCCTGTAAGACAGTGGGCAGTTTCAAGAGGGGGTGGGACAGGGTAAGGGTAAGGGATACTGGGAAGGGGGGGGCCAGGGGCCAGCTGTGTGATGAGGCGCTAGCTGCAGACTTGAGCAGACCCGATAGACCATGATGCCTGTTTCTGCTGGCAATTTCGTATGTTCGTAAGACAGCCTTAAACATATCCCATAAAATTGGTGCCAAAACTTCAGCCGAGTAGAAAGGAGAATTCTTTAAGACAAATACAAGAAAAGGCTGGATAAGTCACAGGGTGGTGGAGTGTTGAAACAGACTTCCAGCAGAGGTTGTGACTAGCCCGACCTTTGAGTTATTTAAGTGTTCCTTTGACGACTATATGGGTAATGAGAAATTTGTCTATTAGGACAAATCAGTTGAGTCACTTCGGCCTACGGCTGCTGACTTGTATCTATCTATGATTCCATGATCTATGATTCTATGAGTTAGTTTCTGCAATAATTTGTGGTATCTGTTCCGTGATCAATGTACAAAATGCCTAATCCCATAACAGAGCTGTGTTTAGCCTCCAGCAGGTCGATTTACATTTCTTCCCCAAGTTTAGTTTGAGAGTGAGAGAACTGTGGTTAGAGAGGCATTGGTGACTATATGTGAGGTAGAGAAATGACTGTAGAGAAATGCTCACAGGTGGAGAAAAATTAGTCTATTCTTTCGTAGCTCTGATGTTGAGGTGAGTAGTTGGTATAAACCCGTCCTGTAGGGAAACATTTGCACCACACATCCACAAGTCCCACTTGGGACAGGTTAGCCTGGAGACATTTTTGCACTAGGGAGTGTAGGTGCCAGAACCTATGAGCAAAGCGGGGGAGGGAATGGCAGCCCCCCCACTTTTACCCATGAGCATTTAGAATGCCCCTTTAATTCATGTAAGCTGAAGCAATCATGGCCCCTTTTGTAATTACTACGCCCCCCCCCACACTTTCCCCCATGTTCAGCACCCCTGTCAGTTAGCCTCTATATTTACCTAGGTTAGAAATATCTACATCTATCGAAAGGGTAATATTAAAAACCTTGGTGAGAATTAATTGACCTTTTAGAATGTCTGACAGCATACCCAAAAAGCCATTGATTACTGTTTTTGTGGAGTTTGGGGGAAAATAGACATGTGCAAAAGTGACCTCCACCGCATATATTGTGCAATGCAGGATAATGTAACAGCCCTGGGGACTGACATATTCCTGGGTCACAGTAAAAGGCATAGTAGATGGAATCAGCACTGCAACTCCCCTGCATTTCTCTTTCTGCTGTGAAGATGCATAGACTGAGCACCTGTTACCCCATGTAGGTTTAAGGTGTTCCTGGGCAAACACGTGTGTCTTCTGCAGAGATAGCTCATTCACTGCATGCCTTCTGATCGACTGAAAGAACGGGGTGTGCTTTATCAGATTGTTAAGTCCATTAATGTTCTGGGACCAAATGGTCACTGGGGACACAGCCATTATCACTTAGGGAGTTCACTTCACCAAGACACCACCTGAGGGTCTGGAGTCCATGCACCCCTCCCATTGGGTTCCTTATGCTGCAGCAGAGCTCCCCTCTCAGGCAGCTGTCCCATAGGACCTAAAACAATGGGGTACCTACCAAGGTCGTGCCCTGAGACCACACTGAGAGCCCCCCCCCCAAAAAAAAACGCATACCCAACCAGCTTGAGATAACATTTTACAAGCTGTGAAAATCCATATTTTTGTCCATGTCTGTTTTCAACAAATGTTATAAATCCCAGTTATAAACCATAAATAACTCAATGTGCAGTCTAGGCTTAACTGATAACTGCCCTTTCTGCCTGTAAAACAAAAAGTCCTTGTCCGATTTTTATAAAAAATAGAATTAACAACAAGCAGCCATAACAGGCATAAAATGCAGAATGGGCAAAACTGACAACCGCTCATCTTGCTGGGGAAACAACTAATCAATACAGGGGTCTGAGTTCCAACCGGGAGCTTACTCTGGCACCCAGGGTAGAGACTGATGCCCCAGAATGCATTAGTCTACACTCCCCAGTAATAAAAAACTACTGTATATATACACAGGTGCTTCCTTGGGAGGGGCAGGGTTATAAAACTGCCCTGTGAGCCGCAGTGAACCACTAGGAAATGTAAAGGTGGTTCCTGGGCTGAAGGCAAAGCTGAGTGGCCTAGCCAGCTGGGACTCCAGTGGGACTGAATAATCCCAAAGGAATGAGGAGGAAAGGGGGAGAGGAAGGGTGAGGAAAGTATGGGAAAACATGAAAAAAACAAGCATTTGTCAATGCCGAATGTTGCTTGCTTCTATGTGCTGTTTAGGTATTTGGAAGTCATTGGAGTGCAAATATTGAAAATTCGCGAACTTACGAGCGTGCGTAGGAACTGCGCAATCTATCGCCGTAAAATGTCATTTTAGAATTTTTTCACCAAATTTTCAACATAGCTATTTTAAGACCTCTGCTCATGAACAGTGTCACTATGATTTTCTTAATGTGTCCCATACATTGAGTTCAAGACACCGACTGCGCCATTGTGCGCCTACATGGGCAGAAACACGCTTTGGGCAAGATGTGAAAATGACAGCTGCATTGCTCATAAGGAGGTGTGGTAAAATGGCAATGTTGAAAATCTGAGCGAAAATATTGAAAATGCGAAACTTACAAGCGCATGTAGGAACTGCACAACGCCACTGCCTCAGAAACAGTAATTTTAGGAATTTTTTCACCAAATTTTCAACACAGCCATTTTAAGACCTCTGCTCATGAACAGTGTCACTGTGATTTTCTTAATGTGTCCCATACATTGAGTTTGCACACCAACTGCGCCATTATGCGCATGGGCGAAACACGCTTTTGGGCAGGATGTGAAAATGACAGCTGTACTGCTCATGAGGAGGTGGTAAAATGGCAATGTTGAAAATCTGGAGTGAAAATATTGAAAATTAGAAGCTACAAGCGCAAGAGGAACCGCGCAACGCACCGTAAAAAAAAAAAAAGTTTTAGGAATTTTTTCACCAAATTTTCAACATAGCCATTTTAAGACCTCTGCTCATGAACAGTGTCACTGTGATTTTCTTAATGTGTCCCATACATTGATTTCACACACCGACTGCTCCATTGTGCGCTACATGGGCGGAAACACGTTTTGGGCAGGATGTGAAAAATGACAGTTATACTGCTCATAAGGAGGTGTGGTAAAATGGCAATATTGAAAATCTGGAGTGAAAATATTGAAAATTCGTAAACTTACGAGCGTGCGTGGGAACTCGCATAGCGCGGCTAAATAAAACAGTCATTGGAATTTTCACCAAATTTTTCAACATAGGCTTTTGAGACCCACCTTATGAACACTGGCAGTGTCGTTTCATTACTCGGTCCCGAAGGTGATTTGCACAGTGACCTAAAATCACTCTTCGGGCCCGATTAACGCCATGACAGTGCAAGAATTCATGAGGAGGGTCCCAAAACCCTATGTTGAAAATTTGGGGCCAAAATTCCAAAATGCCTGAGATATGCAAAAAAAGCTGAAAAACCATATCTATCCCATTATACAGCTTACGGCATTTCTCAGTTCACGGTCGACTTTGAAGAGTGCAGATTGGTTCCTGGTCCACCGATGATCATCGCACGAGCCCGGGGTAAGTATGGGGTGAGGGGGTGTAGGGAGGCAGGTGCGCAGTGGGTGGGTGCGGGTTTGGGAGGGGGCAGGGAGACCACGAGGGACCGCTTTTTATTCACAGGTGTTTTTTTTTTTTTAAGAAGACGACGCTGACGCTTGCCACGCTGGGGTGTGCTCTCAGCGGGCAGGAAAAGCTGTTTGAGGGGACGGGAGCCGACGGGGATTGGGCACCCCGTCCACAAAATAAGATTTGCCACACTGGGTGGGCTCCCAGCGTGGCACCAGGAAAGCTTTTGGGGGAGCGTGCAGCCTTGGAGCCAACAGGGATTGGGCACCCCGCGCTATAACAGTTGTTGCCACACAGGGTGGGCTCCCAGCGTGGCACCTGGACAGCTGTTGGGAGGGGCGAGAGGCGATGGGGAATTGGGCACCTCTTGCCCGGCCATACAGTGTATGCGGGGGGAGCGATCAGCATGCAATACAGCTTGCTTATGCGCAGTGTGCGTTGGGGGGAGAGAGCTCTGCTCACTGAAGCGGAGCTCTCCCTTTCAACTGTATGCCACTGCATTTTGGAGCTGTCATAGACAGCTGCAGCACTCATTGGGGAACTGGGGCCACACCTGCAAACACACTGACTGCTTTGGAAGAGGGGCTGACACACCTCCGAAAACTCAGATGATGACACTATGTTTCTTGCACATGCGTGCAAGCAACATAATGATGTCGCCATCAACCAGCATCCCCTGCTCAGACCGCCCTATGAACTGTGACAGGGTCTGGCAGTGTCATAATTTGGGTGAGGCTGACCTGGTTCCTAGAAATGCTAAGAGATTCTGTCTATATTTTGAGGGGTATCAATTGCAACTCAGTGCCCCACCCAAGTAGGGAGCAGGGATCAAGCCAGGCAGTTCAAGTGCGGCTGGGCTGTCCCCCCCCCCAATAAGGCTCTTCAGCAGTGCCACAGCAGGGGTGTCTAAAATGAATTATGGCTAAAAAGGGCCTGCGCATGTAAAACTTGAAACAGGTTACAAGGGCTAGATTGTGCTCTGCGGGGACTAGGGGATAACCTGCAGGCTGCAGAGAGGGAGAGATCAGGACAGGCAGATACAACTAATTATCCTCTACCCGGAACAGATTCACCTGAGAACTTTTGTGGTGGCACTGAGGCTGCAGCAAATGACTCTTCACCCCTGCCCCTCTGGGGATATACGCTGGGTCAGATTTACCAAGGCTGTGGCTTGGGAGACTATTAGCAGGTGCCGAAGGAAAGAAGCTGTCTGGGAATATGACAGACATCACGGTCTTGGGGAACCCAGTAAAATACAACTATTTCTCTGATGAGCACATGGCTTTCCAAGACTGTGCCTATAAATTGCTTGTTCTGCTGTGGGTAAGTAACTTTGTGCCATAGCAGGGGGAGGTAAGAAGGTCTATCACTCCCAGTCACAGCCCACTGTCTGCGCCCCATTCCCCCCAACCACCCATGTCCCCAGTCCCACAGACTCACCCTGTTTCTCACAAAGGAGAGGAAATAAAGTTCTGCCTTATTCATGCTGGTGGCTTCTCTCTGTGTAAGGCTTTCAGGTGAGTCTGAATGTAAGCCAGGGTATTCTGTTTGCTGGTGGCACTGCTTTGCTATCTGTTAGGTGTTCCATCTCGGCAGTTGGAATGAGGCACTCGATGGTCCTGCAGGACAATCGTTAACTGTAAAGCCTTGGGTTTGAGGATCTGTTTGGTCTTTGGCTGCAGAATAGTTAGTCTGTTGCCCATCTGGGTACTGGACCACTAGTTTTGTCAGATGAAGGGGTCCAGAATTTCAGCTGGTTGTTCTGCAGTGTATGAAGCAGAGGTATGTACTCTGTGCATTTCTGTAGTTGTGGCCACGTGATCATTATCAAAGAACACCCGTGTTTGGCCATAGAATGTCTTTTTTTTGTTGCCATGCATTTTGTAGGATTTGCTCCTTAATTGCATAGTTGAAAAACCTTATACTTACAGAATGGGGCATAGGTTCTGGGTTATATGGGCTTGTGGGGCATGGGCTCCAGCAATATTTTGTGAAGTGAGACCAGCCCCACCAATGATTTTTAACATAAAAAGGCTTCTTATTTTGTTCTGCTGTTCTGTGACCTGGGTACGGGTGACCTTGGCACAGGCCCATTGTGACCTGCTGTGGGCTCTCTATAGTGCCTGAGTCTCTTGGATCTCTTTAATGGCCTGTTCGATAGAGTCAGTTCTAATGTCCAGGGCCGAGGCCAGCTGCTCCATGGTGGCCATGCACTGTTCGAGGGTTGCCACTTCTTTTTTGAATTCCTTTATATCTCGGAGTGCATTCTTCACATCTGCTCTAAAGGCTTGGGTCTCCCTGTATATTGTCTCCAGTTTTATCTTTCTAGGGGTTTGTTTTGATTTCAGCAAGCAGCAGCATCACAGGCCAGAAGCACACTTGAAGACTGAGACAGCTCTAAGTCCGAGTGGCCGGAGCGGGGATCCAACAACATCCTGTATCGCTGGCTGCTGTTTTCGACCAGGGGACTTCATCATAGCAAGAGTACAACTCCTTGCTGCAAAATCAGGTCGTTTTATTATAGTCATTCTATTGAATCAGGGTTTTTTGCAGGTTTGAGAGTGGAAGCTCGGTGTCTAGGCAGTCGTACTGGCCATGACATAACACAGACGTCCATCCTCTACTTCTCCGCTGTTTCTATTAACCTGTTCCCTGGGGGATTTTCCCCCACTTGGGTCCTGCCTTCCTCCTGCTTCAGTGTGTGTGTGTGTGTGCGGGGGGGGGGGGACAGTTTATGTCTCCCTTTGTCTTTCCATCATCCCCTCACCTAGTTTAAATGTTCATCAAAGTAACATTTGCGTCGTCCACTAAGGGCTGCAGTTCCCCTCCCAGATGGATGCAGGCCATCACCTCTGCATAGGCCCTCATCCCCCCAGTTTGGTCCATAGCCCCAGTGTAGCCAACCCCCCCCAACTTCTCTGATCCATTCCTTCAACTGTGAGTTGAAGCTACCGTTGCAGAGTAACCTATCCTCCCCACAGTCATAGTCAGACAGCACCTTGGCAAAAGCCACCGTGCATGCAAGTGGACTTAAGCCCTCCTCAGTTCCCTGAAATCTCCATGTACAATCCCAGCCCTTTCCCTTGCTAGGTCATTAGTACCCAGGTAGACAATGACATCCAACCCCCCCCCCACCTTGGTACCCTAGCAATCCTTAGAATCCACTGCCCATCCCTCTGAGCCCCCCTTCCTGTTCCCAAATCTACTGCCTGACAGTTGAGTCCCCATCAAAAGCTGTTTCCTGCACTGTTTGGGTCCTCTACCTCCCACCTTGGGGGCTTCCATGCAGAGGACCCCCAAATCTTCCCTTGCCACTACTTTGGGTGCCTCCTCCTGGCAGTGCTGTCCTGTCAGAGTGGCAAAGGAATTCTGTAGTGGCACAGGCTGGGACAAGTCATCTAACACACCAGTGCTCCAGTACAGCCAGCTGCAGAAAATGGGTACAAGCAGTACCCCACTGAAAATGAAATGCTGCATCTCAGCGGGGGTTATCCTGAGTAAATAAACTATAATATAGCAAAATAAATACAAAATGGTCTCATTGCCATATTTTACAAAATCCGCTGACAGAACAAAAAAAGTGCAAAGAGGAGTAACTAAAGCAGTGCGAAAGAATAGAACAGCAAAATACTACCTAAACAACCCAGAGATAGCTGAAACTCAGTTTGAAAAGGGCCCTGGGGGTTACGATCAGCAACAGCTTTAAGTGATGGCAAGTGTGTGTGGTAGCAGCTAGGAAAGCTAATAAAATCACTGCTTGCAATAAGAGAAAGTTGATAAGCAGATCAGGAGATATTGTAGTGTTCTTGCACAGCTCACTGGTCAGATGCCCTCTTGACTATAGTGGACAGCTCTGGTTCCGGTATATGAAGAAAAACAACAACAGGATAGAGAAGGCACTGAGGTGAGCAACTAATGTGGTTGAAGGTGTGGAAACTATGGGAGGAGGAGGAGGAGAGAAGAAGAAGAAGAACAAGAACAAGAAGAAGAAAAAAAGAAGAAGAATCCCAAAGCACTTTGAAAGCAACGAGAGCCTGGTAGTGAATTGACTGGACAATTACATGAACTGGTTGTATGGCTTAGGTGAATGTTGGCCAGGACACTGGGGAAAATCCCCTTCTCTTGTGAAAAGTGCCTTGGGTTCTTTTACTTCCACCTGGACAGCCACCAAGATAGTACCACAGATGGGCAGAAGGGACCTGGTTTAACATCTCATCTGAAGAGATGCACACCCAGACAGTACAGCACCCCCTACTACTGCACTTGGGTGCTACCATTTAGGGTATAAAACCAATCCCGGTGTGGGACCAGAACCCATGACCTTCTGACCCAGAGGCAGATGTGCCACCAACTGAACCAGGCAGATACCTGGGACTGTTCATTATGAAAAAACAATACCAATAGAACTTGCACCAGCCCCCCCCCCCCACACAGGCTGAACAAACTCAAATACACAAGAGATGACCTCCCTTTGGGAGGAGTTTGTGTAGTGGTAGCTACCGGCTGACTGTATCTCATTGTCTATGGCAATCTGCCCTGCACATTCTGCACATTGTAAGCTATAAAGACATTTTTTTTAGCTTTTTGCACATCTCTTGGGTATTGGAGTTTGTACAGCCAGCGAGGGACACTAGTGCACTTTCACTCAGCGCTAGCTTGGGGACATTCCATTTCTGTTTTTTTTTTCTTTCCCCCATTATTTTCATTTATTTTCTTTATCCCAGATCTGAATGGGATAATGCCGTCCAACAGAATGCAGATCTCCTGAATGTGCATGAATGACAGGACATGTGGGCTCTCAAGGTCATCAAAAGGGGGCAGATTCAAGGCTAATCTCCAAAAGAACTACTTCACTGAACAAGTGGTGGACAGTTAGAATGGAACAGACTTCTGGCACAAGTGGTGTCTGCAAGCACTGTTTCTATAACTGGCATAAACTAGATGAGCACTGGGTGGGCATACAGGAGGACTAGGTTTCAAGTGGGTGGCGGGGGGGGTGGGCAGGGCTTTGAGCCATTATAGAGGCCATGATAGGGCTGTATGTGATTAACATAATTGAGAGTACTATGTAAGATGGAGGAGGGAGGGAGGAGGTGATAAACGTGTTTACCGAAAGGCCTACAAAGTTTTTTATATAAGTTTTTAAATGTGGAGCACTAGATATTTAACTGAATTGGAAGCATTAGATCCAATTCTATATCTGATATCCCTAAAGATATGCGGGTTTATGACCTAAAGATATGATGTGCGAGGATATCCACTGACCCTAATACTATCCAAGCAGCTCTGGTTTCAGTAGAGAAAAGAAGAGTGGGAGGTGATATGATTACGATCTGAAGCACAGTCAAAGGTATAACTCCATCTAATCAAACAAAATGAATTAACATTTCAAAAGGTAAGAGAATAAGAGAGTGTTACTGGCCAATTAAGGGTGAAAGGTCTTGATTAAAGTAATACACATTAGGAAGTAAGACTTTGCTGAGAGTGATTGTGGTGGGACTGTGGAATAAACTTCCAACGTAGTGTCAGCCAAATCCATTTGGGTCTTTAAACTAAGACTAGACAAACATATGGAGAACAAACATTTGTCAATGCCAAATGTTTGCTTGCTGGTATTAGCACTGGATGTGCAAGAGTTAGATAGATGCAGAATAGGAATGGCAGTGAAGTATTGAACATCACGCCAACCCCACCTCCACCCTGCAGAGATGGACAGGGATTAGGGCGTGTCTTTGGGTTGTCACCCATAACACTCACGCCATTTTACCTCACTCTGTCCTGCAGACACTGACAAGTGTTGAGGTGTGCCTTGGGGTGTTTGACTTAACAGTAACCCCATGTCTTAAGGACATACGCTGAAATGGGTGCAGTATAGGAGTATGGGGTGAACTATGGGGCCAAAGAGTTCAAGGCACACCTCGATGCCTGTCACTGGCTTCAGGGTGGGGGTAGGGGTGGAATGGCATGAGCATTACAGCTGGCAATCCAAAGGCACACCGCTGACGCCTGTCAGTCTGTACAGGGTGGGACGCTATGGTTAGAAACCCTAATGCCACGGGCATGTGTTGGTGTTTGCACTACAAATTTTCAACATGGCCTTTTTGTGACCCCCCCATCTCTCGAAAGCATTTGGGACCCCTTCTGATGAATAGTGGCACTGTGATTTTGTTAATCTGTCTCGAACGTTGATTTCTCACAGCGACCATACCATTCTGCGCCAGATGTGCGAAAACACAATTCAGACAGGATGTGAAAAATGACAGCTGCACCATTCATAGGGAGGTGTGAAGAGATGGTGATGTTGAAAATCTGGGGTGAAAATCTTAAAAATGCTTGACGTTATGAGTGTATGTGGAAACTGCGCAATGCATGCTCATAACACAGTCATTTAGTGTAATTATTTCACCAAATTTTCAACATAGGCATTTTGTGACCTCTGCTCATGAACAGTGTCACAATGATTTTCTTAATCTGTCCCAATCATTGATTTCCCACAGCGACCGTGCCATTGTATGCCAGATGTGCGAAAACACATTTTGGGTAGGATGTGAAAAATGACAGCTGCACTGTTCATAAGGAGGTTTTGACAATGCTGAAAATCTTGCATGAAAATATTACAAATTCTTCGGAGTTACGAGTGTGCGTGGAAACTGCGCAACGCATGCTGGTAACATAGTCATTTTATGGACTTTTATTACTGAATTTTCAACACAGGTATTTTGTGACTTCCCCTCATGAACAGTGTCACTGTGATTTTCTTAATCTGTCCTGAACACTGATTTCCCACAGCGACCACACTATTGTGCACTGGAAGTACAAAAACACATTTCAGCCAGGATGTGAAAAATGACAGCTGTACTGTTCATAAGGAGGTATGAAAAAATGCCAATATTGAAAATCTGGAGTGAAAATATTACAATTGCTCGAAGTTACAAGTGTGTGTGGAAACTGCACAATGCATTCGCGTAACATAGTCATTTTTTGGAATTTTTTCACCAAATTTGCAGCATAGGCTTTTTGGGAGGCCATCTCATGAACAGTGACACTGTTGCATCACTAATCAATCCTGAAAGGTGATTCTGTGCAGTCACCTTTCGAGACTGAATAACCACATGATGGTGACTGAATTCATGAGGTGGGGTTCCAAGAACCCCATGTTGAAAATGTGGTGCCAAAATTCACAAAAATGGCTGCAATATCTACTTAAGTTGAACCTCCCCATTTATGCCATTATACAGTTTACCGGCATTTCTTCAGTTTGCGGTCGACTTTCAAGACTGCAGATGTGTTCCAGGTCCGCCTAAGATCAACTTGCTGGGCTCCGAGGTAAGTATGGGGCAAGGGGGGGGGAATGTGGGGTGCACAGAGGGTGGGTGCGGGTTGGGGGAAGGGGGCACCAGAGACAGCGAGGGACCATTTTCTGTTTTTACAGGAAAAATTAAAAAGACTTCAATGTGGGACGCTTTTGGCAGACTGGGGTGGGCTCCCAGCATGCCACCTGGGTGTTTGTTGGCAGGGGGGCTGGAGCCGATGGGGACTGGGCACCTCCATTGGCCATACAGTGTGCTTGGGGTGGGAGCATGAGCTGAGGGGGATTGGGCACCCCCTCAGCACACAATGAATTGGGGGGGACATAATGCCAACGGGGATTGGGCTACCCTGTCGGCAAATGAACTGCGGAGGGGGGCATGGCGACAGGGGGATTGGGCACCCCCGTCGGCTTTCATGGGACTGAGAGGGAGCCGGCAACAGCCACTGCTTGCTGTCAATATGCAAATTGCCTACACGTTACTACTTCTGATTGCAGTGGTGTTTTTCTTTCAACTGCACGCCACTGCATCTGAACTGCTGTCATAGACAGCTCAGCCATTCATTGGTGCGGTGTGGTCTCACCTGCAAAATGGATCAGGGCAGTGGCAGAGTGGGTGGCACACCTCCAAAAAGTCATATAGTGGCACTATGTTTCTTGCGCATACATGCAAGCAAACATAAAAAGGGATGGAATAAACATGCCTGCTAAGGTGGTGGGAGAAGCACATGATGGACCAAAGGTCTTCCTTTCTTTCTTGCACTTGATGGACCAAAGGTCTTCCTTCCTTCCTTCCTTCCTTCCTTCCTTCCTTCCTTCCTTCCTTCCTTCCTTCCTTCCTTCCTTCCTTCCTTCCTTCCTTCCCACTGTTCCTCACTAAGCTGGTTCCAAGACTACTATCAGCACACACAACAAAGGCCTGGAGCGCAGTGCTTCAGAAATGCCTTCCATACTGCTAACAAAGGACCTGCCTCCCAAAAGTACAGCAAAGCAATCAGCACATTAGCCGAGGATCAGAAACTATTTTGATTTTAATTCATCAAGGCAGAAAGGCTAACAGCAACAAGCCAAAGAGCCCCAGCGCTTAGTGTCACACTTCGTTCTGGGTGGGGGGAACAATTGGCATACCTGTCTGCTCTTTCATACAGCACAGTTTAAACCGGTATATTAACATACTAAGAAGCCAGCAGATTAGGTCCTATGGTCTATCAAGTCTGCTCCATAATCAGTGCCTTCCCAGGGCACCATTATTAGCCCCTCCCCCTCCCTCCCTACAAGGTCCCCAACCCCCACACCCCACGGGGCTCTGGGATACACTCTCCCCCTATACTTATCCCAGCCTAGCAGACCTTAAACAAAGTGCCATCATTTTAAACAATCAGTTTTTTAATTAATCATAATTTCTATCTCATTAAGTTGTTAAGGTATGGGATACAAATCTTTTTCTAAGCTATTACGACTGTTCTTAGAAACCCCCAAGCAAAAGCAACTCAGGAGCTACCCTAAACCACAGGAAAAGGAGCACTCAAAATAGCCAATTTCAACAAAGAAGATGCCAATATACAAGAACCCACCCCCCATGGTGGGGGGAGGAGCAGGAAAAATATTCACATCAGTATTAGCAGTATGATTGAAATATAACCCCCATGTGGGGTCTTACATTATTTGCCCCTGTTCTCCTGCTTGCCTCCTGTTGCCTGGTATTCCCCTGGTTTCCCCTTTGGTGCACTGCCACAGCCCGAGTCCCAGTTCATGCCCCTGTGTGCCAGAAACCTCTTGGTGGGGTCTGGAGGAGCTGATTCGCAAACTGCTGCATTCCTCTCTGCTCTCCGGAGCAGTCAGTGGCCTGTGCATGCGCAGAAAGGCGCCATTCACTTCCCAACTGCGATTGCAGTCAAACAGATGGCTTTTCGGTGGTCCTGGCTCCTGTCTGAGGCAGTGCAGGGACCGGATACCTGAATGAGGTTGGTAAGAAACCTCTTTAAATTGTAAATAGAGAACGCCAATCATGTTATGTTTTGGTTCATGAATATTAATGAGCAGCATTAATATTCATGGACAAGCCCGTCTAGCGCATAGGGACACTATATTTCAGCGCTAGGGACAGGCTCAGGGACTCAAGTGAATGTTTTCCTCCCTCCCTGAGACCCCCCATGTTCCCTTCTCCCTGTTCTCTCAGCTGCGCCCTGATCCATAAACCACCACTTCACCTTAGGAGTAATTAGCACCATAAGTGGCTGTCCTACTTGCCCATTACCTGTAGTGCCTGCACTAATAAACTCACTGGCTGGAGAGATGGCTTAATGCCAGTGACTCTCCCCACACTTTTGTGCTGCTGTTCTGGGCCCTATCAACCTGCTGAACCTCACGCTGCACCATTACCTAGCTCCCTTGGGGAAGTGGCCTGGCACTGAAAGCCCCCTGTGGGGATGGCCCAGCACTGTGCCTCTCACTTCATGCTCACAGCGGCTTTCATGGCTAAACAGGGGGCAGATGGTGGTCCATAGCCTTTGCATGAAGCTCTCATGGCAGCGGCCTAGCAGTCACCATGACCCTGCCCCTCCTTTCCCCATAACGAATGGCATATAGTACACATTAGCACTTCTTTCTGATAAGGCTGTCATGGTTGCCCTAGCTGACAGAATATGTGTCACAGCAAGACTTGGGGGGGAGGCATGCCAAGGGCACAGAAACATGGACTAAGTGCAAGCTGGGGGGGTGTCTCCCTCTAGGTTGGTCTGAAGTGAGGGCAATGGGGATTTAGGGGGAGTACTGGGGTTGGGTGTGGGGGCTGGAGTGGGAGGGTTGCAACTGGGGAGCGATGCCCTGGGGCTGTTGGGACCTTATTGTCAGTCCACTCTACAGACTTTGGCTGTTAGACTGTCACCTCTGGGTTCCGTAATGGCAGCCCCCCCCCTTTGGGGTTTCCTCATGAGTTTTACGAGCTTGGACTTGCCAGCCTGGAACTATGTTGTAGGGTCTCTGTAACATTCTTGCTGTCAGACATCACAAGAACTGATTGGCTGCCTGAAATACCATTTTGTACACCCTGCTAGACCTCATTATATGATTTTATGTATGCTTGTTGTCATACGCGGGACTCGACTTCGGTAATATGGGGCAGTAGCTTTGGGGCGTGACCCATTAAGTGCCCTGCTAAAATGACATGTTTGTTTTACGTTTGTTTCTCATGTCACTCCAGTGGATTTTATGGGTGATGTGTGTGTGGGGGGTTATAAGTTCGTACTGTAAATCCTTTGTAGGAATTGATTGGTTGACCCCCCACATACTTTTCATACTAACTTTAATTTTGTATTGGGCAGCTAGAAGGCCCTTCTTTTTGTTTTTATCTCTTTTATGGCAGGTTAATGTGGATGCCAGTATGACATCTGCTCCCCCCCTTTCTCCTGACCCTTGATGGTGTTACCGTCTGAGGCCCCTCTCTAAGGCACTACCTCACTACAGGTTCCAGCTCCCTGTTATATAAGAGAAGTAGAAGCTAGGTCTGCTCCTTGGAAGCCAAAGCTCATTGTCGTTAGTAGGATACCTTTGGGTCTTTTACCTTGTTTTCCCTATTGTTTCAGGGAGGCTGAGATATGTCCCTCAGCTTGCTCCCCTGTGTGGTTTACCCCCTACCCAGTACAGTTAAAAATGGTTCAGCTGGAATGGCTCATTTTGCATGGGGTGGGGGCCAGGGTGGTTGGGGGGGAAGGTGCAGGGATCCCATTATGTGCATATGATGCAGAATAGGGGAGCTAGCTGCAAACCCGAGCAGACCCGATAGACCAGATGGCCTTTTTCTGCTGCCAATTTTCATATGTTCGTATATGATACGCTAATGGCTTCTAAACTGCCTCTGTACTCATTTGATGTAAATGGAGCTCAACAACCCGATAAAAGGTCAAAGACCCGGGGCCAGATTTTCAAAACTCTGAGAATGCCGTTAGCCCCTGGCACGCCGAACATGTGGCGCACGGGTCTTGCGGCATTCTTCTGGTCAGTGATCGGGATTTTCTAACCCATGCGGCATTTGCCGCAAGTTAGACCAACATATTGTGGTCTAGCTTGCGGCAGTCCTGAAGACCTTTTTCATGGAGCTTGCGCCAGATATTTGGCGCAAGCTGCCGTAAATCATGGAAACTGTTGTAACTGTGCCTGCATTGTAAAATCGGCCAGTTGCAGTGCGAATGGTTCTGCACCACAGACTGAACTACATGGCCCAGGGCTTGACACAAGCCCTGCACCACGATTTGAAAATCCGGCCCCGTCTCTTTAAAAGTGCCAAACCTGATCTGGCGTTTCTTCAGGAGTCCCACCTAACCCCTCCAGAACACACTGAACTTACTAAATTTGGATACTCACAGGTATTCTCATCCTCTGTGCCCAACGGCAAGTGTCGTGGGGTGGCCACATTAATCCCCATTCACCCCACATTTTAGGAACATAACTTAAGGTGGTAACTGATTCAGATGGCTGCCTAGTATTAGTCTAGGGCTCCCTCCATGCTACTCTGGTCACCTTGGTGAGCCTTTATCTCCCTCCAAGCACCAATTCTCCTACTCTGAAAATTTTTGGGATACCATAGTAGTTAATATAGTGGGCATTCTAATGCTAGCGGGGGATCTAAATATGTCTCTCTCCATCCAGCTTGATACCTCCAATGTCCTCCCCCCTCGACAACCAGCTCTGTACAAACTCTGCTGGAAATTGCTGCATGAGCTGTGCTAGATAGATACCTGATGGGCACAATACCCACGCAACAGTGCATACACCCAGTACGCACAAGTTTGTAGCACATATACGATAATTGACTACAGTCGCACACAAATAGAATCATACTCCCATGTCTTGGATAGCAAGATTGGAGATACTCTTATTCAATCATGATCCCACCCTCACTGTCTGGGACTGAGGAGAGCAACACTACGATACTCATTGGTGACTGCACTCCTATCATCTCTGATCAGACAACTTCAGTTTCTTTGTTCAGGATGAAATAGATGAAATCTCTACAGATTCTGGCTTGGAGGTTTCGGCTGCTATCATGTGGGATACGGTAAAGACACACCTTTGGGGCCATCTGATTCAATATACGGCTGTTTTAAAACACAAAAGGCAGCGGCGCCAACAGTTGGAGGAGATCCTTCATTTTCTCCAGTTTGGCCACCAGCAGGGGGACAACTCAGTTTTTCCCTAGTTGGAGAAGGTCTACAAGGAATGGGACACATGCTGTCCACATCAGGCAGAGATCTACCTTATGTATCTGAAGCAGAGGTACCATGAAATCGAGGTCTCATGTTCATTGGCTTGCCAGTTTTGGTGCCAACAATGTTTGGCGACCGTAGTAACAGTGCAGCACCCCTTGTCAGGTACCAGATGCACTAGACTACATGATGAGGCATATGTCTTCACGGCATTCTACCATGTGTTGTCTGCCCCTGAGCGGGAGGCCACCCTGCAGGCCATTAGTGCCTACCTGTGATCCCTCTTTGTCCTGAGATGAACGGGAAAGCATCCTGGCACAGATCCTGTCAGAGGAAATCGAGCATGTAATAAAGCTGTCCAAAACCATGAAGGCTGTGGTGTCTGATGGCCACGGAGCTAAATTTTATAAGGTGACTACTGAACACTCTCTTCTAGTGCCCCTTCAGGTTTATGATGAGATCCAGAAGGAGGGTACCCCACCATGGGCCTACGCCTCTATCTCTGTGATTTTCAAGCCAGGCAAGAATCTCACTCCTTGTAGTTCTTACTAACCTGTGTACTAATGGCAGAAACAAAGCCTGGCATTTTAAAAGTAAGCTACACTCTCACCTTATTGCACTCAGTGGTTGTGACTGCAGTTCCTAGTTGGGCACACTGAGCCAATGGTACTTTGAGCAATACGTGCACTTTCCCTTACTCACCACCTTTGGACACCCTCTTCCCCATCCCTACTTCTCCCAACTCACCACCTCTGTCCCTACTACTACTCCTCTCCTCCATCCCACTTCCCAATGACTAAGCCCGTGCACCGAATGTTCTTCACTATCTCACCCCATATTTCCCCCATCCCTTCTGCTGTTCCTCCCTCCATTCCCACTTGCCAAGGACAAAACCCGTGCAGTGGATATTCCCCACTAGTTTACCCCATCCTTCTCTCTATGCTCCCTCCCCCCTCAGCTGGATCCCATTCACTGTAAGCCCCCGTTAGTATCTACTGCTCTGTGCTTTACATTCCCTGATTGTCCCACTGTTTACCTGGCTGCCTACTACCATTACCAAAGATTGTTATGCTTAACCTGTACCATTTTTATTTATTTATTATTTATTATACATATTGGAATTACAACCCTTTGAGTCAATGACTCATTTCCAGAGGCTCCACGTTCCCTAATGAGTTGTGTATTATGCTTTTAAACAATTGTATGTTTTCTAAACTTTGTACTCTTTTGACATGGAACCTTTCTAAATGAACTTCTAACTCAAAGGTACTGTAATCTCAGAAATAATAAATAAATAAAATAACATACGAACATACGAATCTGCCAGCAGAAACAGGCCTCGTGGTCTATCTAGTGTACTCGAGTGTGCAGCTAGCGCCCTTAAACTGCAGCTGCCCCACCCACCTTCCCCCCTCCCCTTGATCCCCCCATGCGCCCTGTCCCATGCCCTTTTAAAGCTGTCCACCAAACTGCAGGATATCACCTCCTCTGGCAGAGTGTTCCATTTCAGCACCACCCTCTCTGTGAAATAATGTCTCCTCATCTCTCTCCTAAATCTACCCCCCCATAACCTTAGTCTGTGCCCTCTTGTGTCCCTTCCCTTCCTCAGCCTAAATAACCCATCTGTGCCAGATTTGTTGATCCCCTTCAAGTATCTGAAGGTCTCAATCATATCCCCCCGATCCCGCCTCTCCTCCAGGGTGTGCAAACTCAGATCCTTCAATCTGTCCTCGTAGGTTTTGTCTTCCATCCCTTGGATCATTTTCATTGCTCTACGCTGCACCCCCTCCAGCAGCTTGGAATAAAATATAAAATATATTGGTTCTTATTATGCTTACAAGGTATTCATGTCAGTCCTTGCTAAATGCCTAGACACTCTTCTCCCATCCCTGATAGATTTAGATCAGACAGGAATGTAAAAAGAGGAAAATCCTACACTCACCACTCCTTCACAGAATTGTCTTGGCATAACTGCTAAATAAATCCATGGTGCAACATCTCAGCCTGGAAAAGGTAACTTTATGCAAACAGAAGGTGCATTAAAAACAGGAAGCAGGAGGTTCCAGTGGGTCCCCCATCAGGTAGGGTGTGCCCAATGTTTCGCGTAGACCACCTACGCTTTTTGAAGTGCACCTTCTGTGTGATGAGTGCAAGATTTTTCTCTTTTTACACTGCTGTCTCCTAATCCATGCATCCATTTCCAAGTGCTACCGTTGTTTGTGGACTTTAGATCAGATGGGCGCTATCAGAGCCTGAACCACCACAGACAACACCCGCTGTACCCTACACATTCTCCATCATCTTTATACTGCCTCTTCCTTCTGTGGTCTTGAGTCTTCACACCATAAAGGCCTTTGACTGGGTCTCCTGGCCTTTTCTGAAGAAAAACTTACTGTGGCTGGGCTTCCCAGAGGCATTTATAAAGCTTCTTCACAACATTGATTTGAACCCCCATGCCTTGGTAAATGTGAATGGGTACCATGCCCTGGTGTTCCCTTTTCTACGCACTAGGCAAGGTTCTTCTTATCTCCTTAGCTGTTTGCACTCTGCATACAGCCTTTTCCCCAGGCCATCCGAGAATCTCCAGATTTCCAAGGTATTCGAATCCAAGCACAAGAATGCTGTGTAGCCCTCTATGTGGATCGGATGATGCCTGCTTTACCTCCAGGATCTGGACGTTTCTCTACCGATTGATTTTCAACTCATCCAGGACTGTGGCACTTTTCTGGCTATAAGCTGAACTCCTCTGAAACTGAATTTCTGTCATTTCACTATCACCCCACCCCTGATGTCCAGATCTTTTTTCCTTTGAAGTGGGAGCTAGACACCATTAAGCATCTAGGTATTCATCTGACACATAATCCCTCGGATTGTTATTAACATAATTATCAACCTTTCGCAGCCCAAGCTGCGTGTGCTCTCTCTCTCTCACTGGGGAACCTTCCCTTAAAACCTCACCAATTTCTGTGGTTTGGAAAAAGTCTCTATTGGAAAAACCGGGGGGAGGGTTAGAGAATAGAGTGCTACAAAGAGAGGGACTGTGGATGCTACAGCCAGGGGCTTTATACCCCCCAGGATTGAATGAACCTTTTGAATATGCTCCATTTATCGATATAATGTAATCACATTTGGCTTGTTTTAACATCTTTGCTTTCTTCTTTTTCCAGCTTTGACCTAACAGCAAGGTGAAAATGGTCAGAGAAGACACTGAACAAGAGTATCTGGGACCATGTGACCATTTACGAGCAGGCTAACTGGCTCCAGCTATCCGGCAGACTAAAGTACCAGACCTGCATCCTAGCTAAGAAGACATCGCTGGGCCTTATGCCCCCTGGAGTCCAATCAATATTGAGCCCGCATCATGTCCGCCGCCTAACTAGAAGATCGAACAGTCTAACCTTTACAAAACCTTGCTGTCAGACCTCTCAAGCTCAGCGTTCTTACCTTGTCAGAGCCTCCACCTGGTTCAACTTGCTACCTACAGAAATCTCCAACATTGCCACGATTGGTGCTTTTAAGTGTAAACTGCTTCAACACCTCGTGGCTAGTGCCTTCTGTGATTGCTTCTTATAATCCCCTCCAGGCATACTACTCTCAAGCATCCCTCCTCACTGCCTCAGCTCCTCCTCTTCTCCTACCCCCCATTACTAGGTATAGGATGAATCTGTCTCCTTTTCTTTTCCATCCCCCCTTTCCTCCTCCCTTGCGGTTTTCTATCTACCACATACCCAATGCAATGCCCTCCCCATTTCTCCCCTCCACCCTCTCTCTGTCTCCCATACCACCCCCTCACCACCACTCTTCTTTCTCTTTTCCCACTAACCCACTCCTAACAAAGCTTCACTGAGCCGCCTGTGACTTGTACTGTATAATTAACTTGCAACACAATTCCTTGACAATGCCCTTGGCTGCTATTATTGTAACCTTATTTGTCTTTTTTTGTAAGTTCCATTATAATGATCATGTTATGTTTTGTACTTTATTGTCCTTATTGCCTTGACGTGGAACCTTTGTAAAAGAGCCCTCAGCTCAAAGGTGTCATCCGAAATACAAATAAATAAATAAAATGTGCTAGGACTGAGCAATGGATGGAAAATTATTCAGAACCTCATTGTTAGTAAGAAAAAGGAACCGTTTTATCAACAGAATGCCTTTCTTGATCAGATAACTTCATGAAAATACTAAAGTTCTTATATAGCAAGTTTTTTGTTCTCCTCCATGAAATGCAACACATTTTAATATGTGCTTTTTTATGCAACTATTGGTGATTTATAGTTGGAGTGATTATAGAATTAGTTAATGCACTACTGTCTCTTTAAATCCACTTGAGTATAAATCAGTTGTCTTGCCATGAATCTGGGACTTTTGATGATGCCACTGGGGCAGTGAAACTGGTTGAGTGTTTTTTTGCCAGTGTAGTAGCCACTCTGTGCACTTTGTTTTATGCACTTTATTAGCATTTAAATAAACAGTGCTTTTAATACCATTGGAGGTCTGGTGCCGTCTCTCTCTCTCTGACCTATTAGTATTGTTTCAAAATTTCCCTCTCCACTTACTACTGTGCACTGGGAGACAGTGGATTAAACAAATTTCTCGCTTCCTCTGGGCAGGACAGCACCCGTGAGTTTCACTCAGAGTTTATTTCTTTCCAGAGTGAAGGAAGGTCTTGCACTCCCGAATCTCAAAATATATTTCTGGTCCTCTCACTTATGCTTTATCTACCTCCAACACCTGGTCCGGGGCTCCCCTGCTATGCCTTAGCTTGTAAAGAGCACTCTTCCCCATCCAAGACTGATTGACTTACTTACTTACCTACCTAGCTTCCTACTTACCTACCTACTTACTTACTTATGTAACCCCCCTGCAAATGGGGGTTCCCAAAAGACTTCCAGGAGCTTGCTTGAATGCTCCAAGCCTGAATGGTGTTTGGCATTTAAGCCATTTATCAGTGAGTGTTTTTAGAACCTCTGGTACTGTCTCTTTAAGAGCTGTCTGCTTGCAGACATAATTAGTTTGTATGGGGGACTGTGTGTTTCTTTGATTGAGTACCACTCAAGCTGCTGCCAATTCATTTCATTTTTTGCAGTCACTAGGAGTGCAAAGGGAACCTATCTGAAAGATGTAACTGTTTGCCAGAAATTATTTAGAGTAATAATGAAATTACAGTTTGTCTAACCTGCTTTCTTTGCAGTCAGAACTGTGTCTGCTAGTTCCCCATTCTAGTTTTGAACTGCTGAACTGGACCAATCAGTGTGGGGTAAGCTAGCTCTAAAATGGTGCCTTGGACGAATCAGAACTTGGACTCATAATCTGAGCCAGCCACAAGAGGATTGTATGGGCAGTGACTCTGGGAGATGTAGTTTAGACTTCAGTGCCTTTTGGACCAACAGCAGCAGTCTATTGTGAGTGACAGCCAATCCAGTCAAGAACTGGGAGGAACTCAAAGGAAGTGCCGGTTTTGTCAGTTGGAGTGTCAGTTGAGCTTTGGCAGTGAAGAGGAAGGAGCCCTGTGCTTTTCAGTGTGCAGTTTTAGTCAAAAACGTGTGTAAGGCCCAGAGTTCCGGTCTGCAGCTTGTTAGGACTGAATCCGTCCTGTGAAAAGAATCAAAGGATCTCTGAAGAGTAGAAACCAGGCTCACCCTGTAGAAGACTGGAGGAATTGCTGAAAATTGCACTCGGTCTGTCAGGAACTGAATCTGCTGTGTGTTCTCCCGGGTATTGTGCAGTAATTGCGATCGGGATACAGATGCAGCCTGCCTGGTATAGTGCTTTCTTTTATATGGATGTGTGAAGAGGTTTGTGTACCTCAAGTGAGCCCTGCTGACATTGAAGGACCCTATCTTATTTGGAGGTCGTGAGTACTAATTCAGGGTCGCTCCCTGTTGAATTGCCACATTAAATCCAAATGGAATTACTGTACTGCTGACTGTTTAATTCTCCTTTTCTCTGTGTGAAAGGGCCCTACCAGCTGCCACGGTTTGGACTAGCCACTAGGGCTTGGGTACCCAGGGACAGTAACTGATAGGGATAGGCCTGTGCACAGAGCCATAGGTAGATTATTAGAGTGATAAGCTAATTAACCTGATTTCCCCTGTCCTTGTTATATCCCCTAAATAAATCAGAGCTGCTTGTTTCAGCAAAGTTATACTGCCTGAGGTATTTGTCTATGTTAAAGTACTGTACTGTGATTGTTGCACTGTATCTCATTTCACAGGAGGTCCCAGTGCCGAACCAGACCTGGGGGTAAGTGTATACTGTGAAGGTAATTCTGATATATTGTGTGGGCCACTAGTGGGAAGAAAGGGGGGTTGCAGTGTCCCAGAGGGCTGTGACCAAGTTAGTTTAACTATTGCAAACCCTGACCTCTGGGTGGAGGCACCCGCCATTGGATCCAGGCCCCTCAACCTGTTAGTGGCAAATCAGGCAGGGGTAGTAGCCCCTGGGATAGCGCCATCTAGGGGTTACACTTACCTACCCACCTACCTCCTTCCTTCCTTCCTTCTTCCCTCCCTCCCTCCCTCCCTTCCTTCTTCCTTCTCTGCCTCCCTCCTCCCTCCCTCCTTCCTTCCTTCCTTCCTTCCTTCCTTCCTTCTTCACATATCAGAAGATCAACCCCTGCCAGTTGAGCTTAGCCTCTGGTTGCGGGACCAGTATAAAACTTGGCATGCCCTGCAGAAATCCCTGTTCCTCTTCTCCTTCTTGTCCCTACTTAGTCCTGTATCCTGCCTTGAACATTCCCTTTCAGTGCGCTGGAATCCTGGATCTCATCAGTGGGACATATTGTCTCTTCAGCATGTATATCAGCTCTTTTCCAAGAATCTGCTTCTCTCCTTTCAGGAGCTGCAGACCTGGTTTAGTCTGCAACGTTCAGACTTCTGTCATTTTCCAGCTCCATCACTACATTCTCTCTCTTTCCCGTACAACACAATTGCTAGATTCCTTCCCTCTGAACAGCAACCATTTCTTAGCTTTTCTTGAGACGTGAATCATAGCTCATCTGATCTCCACATTAGCCCCAGGCCTTACAGGCCACCTCGGGAGATTCTACTCTGCATGTGGCACAAAAATGGAGTGAGGAATTCAGCACTGCCATTATTGACAAACAGTGGGACATCTCCTGCCAGACAACTGCTCGGGTTACGGCATCTCATCAGTGGTGGGAGTACAACTGGAAACAGCTCATCTGTTATTTTAGAATCCCTGTCATTACTTCACACTTCCTGCCCACTAGGGATGCTTCCTGTTGGAGACAGAGTGGAAAGGCCTGAGCAGCACACATATATGTCTTGTGGGGAGGCCCAGTCCTTTGCCTGTACTTTCAACGTTTAGTGACTGAACTTGAGGAACTACTTCAAAAACCTCTAGGACTTACCCCAGAGGGTTATATGCTCTCATATTACCCCCATGGCTTTTGTGGAAAGCATATTAAGTATCTCCTGGGCATTCTTCTAACTGCCAGTAAAAGTGACCTACAGGATTTTGGTTTACTCCCCAGCCCCTGAAATTAGTGCATGGAGAGTGATGGTTAATCAAATTTAAAAATCTGAAAAGATAACTTATTTTTTTGAGTAATGAATCTGGGGCCCCATATTCAAAAATGGGCCAAGTGGAGTGCAAAGTTTTGTGCTGCTCTTTGCCCTTGCCCAGGAGTCAACTGTAACCCCAAGGGGGCACTACCCTTAGGGCTACTACCCCTGCCTGCCTCCACTGAGACAGGGTGAGGGACCCAGATCCATTGACGGGTGCCTCCACCCAGAGGTTGGGGTTAATACTGTCGAGATTGCCTCGGTCACAGCCCTCTGGGTTACTGCAACCCCCCTTTTGTCCCACTAGTGGCTCACACTGGGTACCAACAATACTTTTCACCAGTACACTTACCCCGCCGGCTAGCATCTCTCAGCTCACTCCGGGGACCCCCTGTAAAGTAAGGTACAGTTATATCACGGTCACTATGCAGCAGTTCACCAGAAATGCACAAACTAGCCAGGGTGTAGTTGCAGAACAAAACAATCTGATTTATTCAAGGGGGGGGATAACAAGGCTAGGGGAAAATCAAGGTGATTGGCTTACTCTATACGTATCTACCTAGGGCACTGTGCACAGGCCTGAACCTAATATTTACTGTCCCTGGGTACCCAAGCCCTAATGGCTAGTCCACCGTCGCAGCTGGTTGGGGCCCTTGACACAGATAGCCTTTACAATCCTGAGCAGGTCAGAATGGGAAGAAAGTTCAATTAGGCAGTCAGCAGTATAATAAAACAACTTGAGACCAACTGTTGCAACTTAGCAGGGAGCTACCCTGATTCAGTACTCACGACTCCAGTAAGCAACGGTTTCTTCACCACTGGCAGGGCTGAGCCTGAATTTCACCAGCCTCCTCACACATTTATATGGCAACTTCAGAGCGGTACCACACCAGGCTGCAGCTTCCAAGGCTCACACGAACTCACAGCCGGCTAAGGTGCTGCAACGGCAGCTTCACTTTTCCAAGGACCGAGTGCGATTCAGCAGATTCTCCAGTCCTCCAACAGGTCGAGCCTGGTGGGTAGCTGTGCTGGACACAGCCTCCTCTGACCGCCCGCCGACGGATTTAATCCAAAAAACAAGCACTGTCTGTGCCAACGGCTGAATCAGGCCTTTCAGCGCTTCCCGCGAGAGCACTTAACGCCGCAGAAGCTCAGAGCTCCTTTCTTCCCCTCAACCACAACGCACCTGTCCCCAGGAGCACGGGGCACTCCTTCCAGTTTGGGCGCTACCCGATTCGATTGGCTGGCGTCACCTGCCAGTCATTCACTCCTGCTCTCAGTGGTGCGAAAAAGCGCCATAGCCCATAATGCCTTTCTCGACAGCATGCAGTCCCCCCATTGGTCAGCCGGTTCTGTAGAGTCCCGAGGTACTGATTGGTCCGATTCAGCAGTTCTGGACCAAAATGGAGGGGATAATCAAAACAGTCTCTGGCTGCAAAGAAAGCAGGTTAGAACAACTTACATTATCATCACTATTTAAAAGGATTGCTGGCAAGTAATTACCCCTTTTATCAGGGCTCCCTCTGCACCAGCAGCGAAGACAGAATAGAGCGCTTACCCAGCAGCCTGGGCGGAACTCGGGCATACAACCACACAGCCGCCCCCATTTCAACTAATTATGACTGCAACAGGCAGCCCTTAAAGGGACAGTATACGGAGGCCTTAAAAGCGCTCACTGGCTACCCACTTGAAATGGCTTAAACGCCGAACACCAGCCAGGCATGGAGCATTTAAATGAGCTCCGGGGAAGCTCTTAGGAACCCCCATTTTTGGGGGGGGGTTACACCAAGGATACTGTATTTGGTCGGATAACACACCGGCACTATCCGACCGAATATAGGGGCATGTCGGAACAGCACTAAGTCAAGTAGCGCTGCCCTGACATGGATCCTTGCTGTGCAGGTAATAGTGCCATCAGATCAGATCAGACAATACTGGAGCGCTAGGTGCGATAATCAGAGGGACCCATGCAAATGACCCCATTGGGTATGCAAGGCGCTAAGAGGCCATTTGCATGCCCATTATAGGCTCATTTGCTTGGGAAGCAATGGCAGGTTTGCATGGCACCACTCTCATCCTGACTACCCAGTCCTCTACATGAAACAGAAGCCCCTGGTGCCTAGTGGGCCCCGCACCCTCCGATCGCTGTCCTGACCGTTTCCACATAATTCCCTGGTGCCTAGCAGTCCCCTCACACCCTCTGATCACTAACCTGACTGTTGCCCAAAAAGTCCCTGGTGTCTAGTGGTCCACCACCCCCAGTCGCTGGGCCACTATAAAACAATCATATCCCTAGTGCCCAGTGGTCCCCCTTCCCTCCGATCGCCAGGCTGTCCTTGACATAGTGTACCCCTGGCATCTAATGGTTCCCCTGGTCTCTGATCCTTGGCCCAATTAACAGTAAGGGAATCTTGGGTGGCCAGTATTCCCCCTCCCGTCTTCTGTGTGATGTCTTCCTTGACAGGACATACATCCCTGGTACCTAGTGGTCCCTCCCAACCTCTGTTTGCCATCTGGTTTAGGGTAAGAGATGTCCCTGGCATCTAATGGTCCCTTCTAGCCCCTGATCCCCAGCCTCATCATGTAAAACATGTTCCTTGGCATCCAGTGGTTCCTTCCTTCCCCCCGGTCTCCAATCTCCAGCCCCGTAACAAGTGTATATGATAACTGTGACTAGAATGTAAGTTGCATTGCAAAAACAAAATCAACATATTCCCTGGTGTCCTGTGGTACTCCACCACTACCTTCTGATTATCATTCCCGCCCTCATGTCACTTAGGTTAACTCTGGCATCTAGTGGCCCCCAGCCATGGCACCGACCCCCCCGCCACCCCCCACTTAGCTGAATCATCAGTGCCGCGGGAGCCCATACAGCGACCGCACAACTCTCCTCTCACTTCCTCATCTGGCCGCTGTATGAACAAGCAGGGAGCGCGCATCCTATGTATAGTATAGGGTGTGTGTCCTCTGTACAGTATATGCCCTGTGCTATACATTGGACGCACACTCCCTGCCTGTACTCAATGCTGAAAATCCTTAGGAACACCACACTGCTGATTTTCCAAGGCTCATGAGACTTTGACCCCATATTTTTCATTTTCTTACTTTCTGTGCTTTGCTTTTCAACCCTTATAGATGCAGTAACATAGTTTATTTTAGTTTAAATAAAATAAACTAGAACCTTACAAAATAGGGTGCATTTGCAGTGCTATCTCAGAGCTCTAGAGTCCACTATAAACCATTCAGTTCTAAAAACCGCTCACACCTTTATTACAGTATGTACTCTTGGGTGTAGTTTATTCCTTATGTATGTGCTATAAATATTTTTGGTATGATAATTTATTTTTAAAACTGCTAAATGTATATTATGAGACTGCTCTAACAAATGCTAACTGTAAACTTTGCTCTTGGCTCCTTCTTGTAGGATTATTTCAGAACCTCATTGGAGATGGGACATCAGTTCCCAAGGGTACTTTTTCATTCAACTTGGATAACTAATTAATTAACTCTAGAAGCCTGTTTCAGATGGCCTTTAGTACAACAAAAATTAGCATGCCCCTGCCCCAGTGATTTGCATATCGGTGCTTTGTTCTGAAGACTTCCTGTGCCAAGCCGCACTTCCTGTGTGCTAAAGTGTTCTTTCTTAGGACTGATTCTCCTATGTCTGAGACAGTGGCTGCACCACACTGATGGGTCCCCATAGGATGAAACTCTTGTCTATGATTATGTTGCTTCTAGTCGCAGTGCACCAAATGTACAATTCTGTCCTGCTGAGGCCCTGCCAGCCCTCTCTCTCACCCACCCACCCACAGCAATTTGCATTAGTAGTAGGTGAGTGGGCTGTGACCCTGTTCAGAGTCTGCCCCGCATCTCCAAGAATATGACCTGTATGATCTGGGCCAGTCTGAATCAGCCTGCCTCCAAGGTGGTCTGGATCTAAACCTGAGCAAGGCTACCTGTTAGGGATTAGGCAGCCCCTTGGTAACCTGTCTCTGAGCAGCTTAGGTCTTTGAAAATTTGACTTGGATGATTTGAGCTAATTCATGGCCCAAGATGGACCAACTCACCCAGTATAAAATATACAACTAGTTGTTTGAATAATAAATTCTCTTGATTTATTATTCAAACAACTAGTTGTATATTTTATACTGGGTGAGTTGGTCCATCTTGTACCAATCTGTTTACACATGATTTTTGCCTTGATCGGTCACAGGGCAACTCCCTTTACAAAAACGTGTCTTTTTACCAAGGTTGGCTATGCTGGAACACACTCTTTGAGTTCTAAGTCATGGCCCCCCAAGACTTGGGGTGTCTAGGATCTGAATCCAAAACATTTCACCCAGCCCTAATTTACACGCAGCTCCCCGTGAGTCTTTGCACTGTGAGCAATTCGTGTACAAAAATCTGTCTCCTGTGGGCTTACTGTGAATCAAATATATGCACTTATTCCTGTAAAGTAGCTTTCCTGGAAGATTCAGGACTGCTGCTGTTTTTCTTTTGAACTCCAAAATGCAGACAACAGGAAGTCCCCGAGGTGCATCAGTAGCTCTTCAAGCAGCAGGTGGTGGCCAGCGGCAGCAGGGAGATCCTCACATGCCTGAGTACAGACTTGCAGTACTTTTGTTCCGCTGCTGTCAGTTAAACCCACCAAAGAAGATTAACTGCTGATGTTTGTGGGACTAAAAGATAAGGCTCGTGGCACTCATTGACTGTTTAAATTAAGCCAGCAGGACGGGGTTTGAGGCCGGGTGTATACTCGTCCGGTCTTGCAGTCTAACGCCAACTAAAAATAGCCACATACTGTATATAGGCCTCCCTGCCCATAAAAAAACTCGATTCCTGCTAGCCGAGCAATCCTCACAGGTATCTGATTCACTGTGTCATTCATAGGGACACTGCTGTGATATGTCACACGTTGCATCCCTAGAAACAAATGGCCTGCTGCCTCTGATGTGACATCTAAAGGGATTATGGTGTCTTGGCATCCCACTGCTACGTACATGTGGCTGCAGTTTAGATTACAGATAGGCACAGGAAGTGTAACAGGAGGGATTAACAGTAGCTAAGAGGCTATTTACAATACGTCATCCTCTCCCTCTGCCAGCTTATTTCACCTGCTGCTCAGTGCTGAAGAGCATATAACTATGGGTCTGATAACAGCCCCTAGCCATGGGTTCCATCCAACAGACGGTTCCCATAAAACTGTTACTGAAGGCTGTGTTTTTTGTTTGGTTGTTTAAATTGATGGTTCCAATGCATTTCAGGTAACATGTCAAGGTACTAAATAGCTACCCACAGTGCTTACATTTCAGCTACTGTCACTCATGAGTCCCGAAAGATCTTTTCTCCCAAAGACCCATTCTAATTATTAACGTTTATAACACTCTTGACCTTGTTACTAATGTTATGTGTCATAATCCACTTCAGTTGTGTGTTAATGGTGCAGTAAAACAGTGAAACATAAAAAAGAGACTGCTGGAAAAAGACCTGAATGGTCCATCTAGTTTGTCCCAAGATTTCCCACTTGAAACATTTCTAAGTAAGTAATAAGCCACGACAGGGTGTGCATTATAGGATTTTAATGCATGCCTCAGTGGTGTAGTAAGGCACGAGACTGAAGGCCAAGTGTCCTTAAGCCCCTGGGGTGTAGTAAGGCACAAGACCGAAGGCCAAGTGTCCTTACTCCCCAGGAAAATGCATTAAAATCCTAAATGATGCACAACCTGGAGAGGCTTATTACACTTATAAAATGGCTCTAAGTAGGTTGATTGGGGAGGAAAATGAGATTCGGCACCCGACCATGCATTTCTAGAGCCTCAGCTAATAAAATTTCTAGGTTTTTTTTTTCTTGCCACATTATGTTAATTATTTTTCTCATATTCGGCTGCATCTCATGTCTTGCAACTACTCCAGGGAATTCGGTTGTTGAAATATTGCAGCATATCTGATTGTGGATTATTTCTTACATACTGATAAATTCAGTAAGTGTCAGCTACACCATAAATACTCTGTAATCCTGTTCTACGGTATACTGGCAGTAGTTTTCAAAGGAATCTGTAGCATTATTTAAAAGACCATGGTAATTCCTGACAGCTTGAAATATTTGGCCCTTGTTAACTGTTTATTTAGTCATTTTTAACCAGGAAAGGCAGATTGGCATGTGATAGCTTTGTTTCCAGGTGTGTCCTGTGGGGTGAGGGGGTTACAGGAACCTGTTTTATTAATTGAATTGTCATTTTTTTTACCAGGAAAGGCACACTGACCTGTGACAGCTTGTTTCCAGGTGTGTCCTAGGGGTGGGTGGTGGTGGTGGGGGGGGGGCTACAACTGAGGTTTGACTGTCCAATCCAATTTCATTTTTGAAAATCATTTTCCATGTCTGTGCTATTGGACAAACATAGCATTGGTTCTGCTTAGCTGTACTGATCTAGTTACTGTCTGCATGTAAGCAATGCTTGCTTACCTCTCTATTTCCTTTCACTTAAGATCTTGTTTGGCAATGGCGTGTGTCATTAATGCGTTAATTACACTCATACAGTGGGACTGGATGTCCGTTTCCATTTCCAACATATCTATGTCAGAAAAAAACCTCCTGTATCTCCGCCTGGGTCATTACATACTTTAGTCCCATTCAGATCGTCCCCTCACTCTCACAGTGATGATATTGTTATAACTCCTTGGAGCACATCCATTTATCCAGGACCCTTTTATATGCTTTGTTATTGTTCTGTGCCTAGATGAGTCCTATTCAAAGTGCGTTTCATATCCCTACTTTCCGAGTTCAAAGTGGGCAGTTTCTAAGTTTAGAACCATGACCTCTTGCATGACTGCTTTCCCCAAGAAATTCAAAACCTGTATTATTTGGTAAAACATTATTCCTTTAAATTCAATTGAGTAGGGAATGTCTCCTCTCATTCTGCATTTGCCCAAACTATGATCATTTAATTTAGCGAGCCACTGTTCGTACATTAATCCATTCAAATCAAGCATCATATTTGTTGCTCTTGACTGCACCCTCTCGATCCTAGCTATGTCTCCTTTAAGATAACAGGCTCCGGAACAGATAACATTAATCCAAGTTCAGTCGTGCCAAGGATCTGTACAGTGAAAGTATTATCTTCCTGCGTTTTCTTACAAAGTGTCTTCTTGTTCTTATCGATCTTGGTACCATGATTGCCCTGCTGAAAACCATATTCAAAGGTTCAAGATGGTTTCTCTGGGGTCATTGCTACCATACTTGAAACCCCAGCGTTGGCTAGCATCACTGGACATGAAAGATGCATAGCAGCACCTACTATTCTAACAACATGAATCCAATAATTATGCCATACAAAAACTGCGTCATCTCCACTCTGAGATGTTGCCTTAGAGTTTAGAATGGTGCTGTGAAATCAGAACTCCATTCAAATACTGCTGTGTTGTAATGCTCTCTCTTGTGTTCTAATGTCGGACTTATTTTCTCCACTGAAGAGAACAGGTGCCTTGGAGCCTCGTCCAAGTTGATGGGCTAATTCTTTTTTTTTGTTTTAATTTATAAAAATGACTATGGTGTTTCCTATTTAGTTCTCAATATCCACATTCGTTAGAGAGGTTATTTTATCTAACTTTGACATTTTAGTAGTATTCTCCACCATGAGCTGTGTTTTGTGTATTTGGGCCCCGACTACGACTGTTTAAATTGTGATTTGTATAAACGTTTGCCCTAAAACATATAAGAAAAGGGCAAAACTCAAAGGGCTCAGTTTTCAAAGACCAAAGAATGATGCAAGGTGCATGTGTTAAACATAAATGACGCAAGTGGCACCTTGCATCAAAAGATGCGGCAATCCCAATTTACAAACGTAGGCTGTGCCCAAAAGGGGTACCGTTGCACCAAAGTGGCACTGCACCATCCTTGTGCTATAAAGTAGGGTGTGCCAGATCGCAAGGAGGCTTGCACCACGGTAGAGCTGCAACATTCACTTGTTTGGGATTTTTCAATCCCTGCCATGGACACAGCAAGGGGCTCCACCTAGACTAGCCAGGAGGTGGTTTAAGGGACGTGCACCAGTGCCACACACTGCGGCAAAGGAGGATGGGAATTGGAATAGCGAGAGTCGAGGAGACAGCTGGGCATGGGAGGGAGTGATTTTTGCACCCGGCGAGGTGCGTTTTTGTTTGTTTATTCAGTGCTGTCTATCAGTTCGTATTATCATCCTACAATGTACAGTAGCAATGCAGTATATTCTAAATACATAATCATATCAAGTCCAACACATCCAAGGAGGGGCATGTTATATGTCCAAATATCAACTTCATCATATGTACATGTAACTCAGCAGACCTCAAAATGTTTACGGTATACAGACCATAACAATCATGACTTGATATGCATATGTAGAGTTTACTGCACTGGTACAATGCTTTGTAGGATGATAATATGAAGTGACAGACAATACTGACTAAATTAAAAAAAATGCACCCCAGTGGGTGGAAACTCCCTCCCTCCCATGCCCAGCTGTCTCCTTAACTCCCTCTATGCCACCCCCATGCCCCTTCTGCCCCCAGCTCCCTCCTGTCCAGCTGCTTCACCACCCCCACAACCATCTTGGCCCCTCTAGTGTTGCACCGGTTGGGGCGGATCCCTGTGGCAATTCCTGCAGGTGTGCCATAAGTTTGGCACTAGCCCGCAGCTGTGGCAACTCCTGGATTTTTGGTGCAGGGACCCCCACCTTTTGTAAAATTGGGCGAAGGGTTCCTGACACACCTGGAATTTGCCACAGCCCTAGAGTAACGCAGTTTGCATCACTCTAAGGGCGCTTTGAAAATCAAAGCCAAAGAGTCCAGTCTGCTGCAAAGTCACCTAGCAGCTCTCATAAGAGAATAATGGACGAAAGTACCTCAGATGGTGGAAAACTTGCATCTTCAAGTACCTCTCCACATAAGTAGTGGGGAAATTAGTGGAAACCCTGTAAAAAGAAAGGCTAATGGAGTATCTTAAATGCAGTGAGTTCCATATGTTCATCACCCTCCAGGAGAAGAATTGCGTCCTATCACTACGCTTGAATTTACCACCTCTGAGCCTCAGAGCCTGGCAATAGACACATTATATGTAGAGATACATGGAGTTTGATGGTAAGGAAAAACCCCACTGGATTATTTACTCTGCCAGACAATCCTGGATGCATCACTGTCACATGTGACAGGAAGCACTGTAGCTGTAAGAAAAAAAGCCATGAAAATGTGAACATGGAGATCCCAAGGGGCCATAAAGCTAGCAGGCAAATTATAAATAAAATCCTTACAGCAAACAAAGGGAAGAACACACTAGGACTGTACTAACAAAACAAAACAGTCTGCACAACATTTTCTTTGTAAATTATGACATTAGTTCCCCTTTAATTTCCCTATATAGACCGCCCTGTATTCCTTGTGCTGTTTCCAGTTGTACTTTGCAACTGCTGCCCTTTTTGCCCATATTGCCTGCGCTGCCTCCCTGGAGAACCAGGTTGGTTGTTTTACGTTTTTTGCTTTTTTTCACCTGCCTCATGCAGGAATTTGGTTACTTCCATTATCCCCTTCTTGTTGTCATCCTATCTGATATCCAGTCCAACTGCTTCCCCTATCACTCCTAGGTTTTCAGTAAGCATTGCCCCATCTTCCCAAACTCTGTCCTTCTGAAGTCCAGGACCATTGTCCTTGAGTTGGATCAGTGGGTTTCTAGAGTTATACTAAACTGCACTAAGTTGTGGTCACTAGCTCCTGGGGGATCTTCCACCCTGAAATTCCCGATGTTTCTTCTAAGAGTACCAAATGCCCCTAGAGGATCTTCCACCCAAATGTTCCTGATGACTGTACTAAGAGTACCAAATCAAGAATTGCTCTCTAACTTGTAGGCTCCTTAACCCACTGTATGAGGAAGCACTCCTACATCAGGTTACCAGAGCCTGAATGCTAGCACTTTTGGTCACTGATATTTTCCAGTCTATATCAGGCAGGTCAAGGTCACCCATTAATACCACTTCCCCTTTTGCAGCTGCAAACCTTCCTCAGCACCATGTCTATGTCCTACATCTGGTTTGGCTGCGGCTGCCTATATACCACCCCAATCTGATATTTGTCCCCCTTGCTATTGCTTACCAATGTAACCAGGGTGTGGGTTTAAAGGGTTTTTTGTTGTTATTTAGCATCCGGTGCCTCCATTTTTATAATCCATTACCTGGTGAGCCTGGGTTCGGGGAGAAAACAGTCGCTTGGCATCAGGGCTAGGTTTGTACTTCTGGACAGGGGCACCCAAGTAACTCCGGACACAGGAAGCAAGAACTGTGAATGTCCAAACCAGGAGTGGGATTCTAAAGTGGGGCTTTTTATTCACTTACATACAGGAATACAAAGCAGGATGGACACCCACAGGGCTACACTCACTGGTTGTACAGAACTATAGAGGTCAGAACACATCTTCTTCATCGTCACAACAACTTTTACCCTCAGGTTCTGAACACACTGAGCTCTCAGCCCGAACTGGTACTCTCTCTATCCTGGATTCCCTGGCATGGCCCTCGGCCAGCACTGGTACACTCTTCCATATGGCATGGACACTTCTGCTGGTGGCTCCCTCTACCACCCATGAGCACTTCCAAGCTCTAAGGGAAAACATACATCTTAATCCCACGCTGGATACTTTCTGCAGACACTGGCCAAGTGCCCAGGAGAAAGCTATAGGTGCCCAAAGTGAATCTGTGGAGGTAAATCTGGTTACTCCAGATGGGGGGTCTCCCACCTCTTGTCCACAAATCCATACCCGGCCATTCATTTGGAGTCAACACCTTTCCTTTGAAACTCTCTGGTTGTAGAATGCTATCTCAAAATGTATGTCACATTTAACAATCTACTGTCTCTGGTAACTGGTGTCCTGACTTGCAACGTTCTTTAAGTGACTATGTCCATCCCTGTAGACCCCCACTGATTAGATGCATTTCAAGCCATACACAAACTTAAGTACTGTACTTGGCTCTCCTTTCTTGACCCACAGTAGCAGATACTTAAAACAACAGTCTTGGTGAAAACATAGGCTCTATGGCAGAGCAGACTCACCATGGCTCGCAGGTGCCCCAGGGTTTTTTCTCTCTCAGGAAAAACAAAACATACTTCTGTACCTCTGCACAAATCTTCTCCAGGCAGCTTTTCCTCCTCCAGCAGGGCCAGGGGAATTGCCCCTGAAGAGCTGGTCTTGTTTCCCCCATCCATCTCAGGGATAGGGCACTGGAACAACTGGCGAACGGTCTCAACCACTTCAGCAAGTATTCTTCTGTGTCCTTCTCTAGGGCGAGAACACACACCCTCTTCTGTGGTAGCTCTATTACAGAGCTAGGCTCTGAGGGACTGCCACCTGCGGCACACCTCCTCCTTCCTCTGAGTCTTCCACTAGACTACTTTGAAAACCCCAACATTCTAACCTAACTCCCAGCTGCAACATTCCACTGTGGCTTATGTTGCTGTGAGAATTCTATATGATGTCACCCCTCCAGCTCAGCTGAGACTGAGAACAGAGTGAGACAGTGTGAAACCCATTTAACTGGTATCTCACAAGCTGCCTTTCCCTGCCTTCCACTAGATCTAAGTGGGATTCTAGTAACCCCGGGTGACAAGGGAGTTACACAAACAAGATACATACTCAGATTATAGTGTTATTTTGCATGAAATAAATTACTTGTTTTGTGGATGGACTCAAACGGCATTGCCATTCCTGGTTTTGATTACTTTCCAATAGCCAACAGCCTTTTATTCTGCCTAGTTAATATACTTAATGTTAATCAAGATGCCTCTGGATTCCAGGTCATAAGAAATGGGATCTAATGGTAAACTTAATATAGAAGAAAAGACCACATTCTGACCGGACCACTAAACACACCATATCACAGAAACACTGAATTTGATGGCAGATAAGGACCACTTGACCCATCTAGTCTGCTCATTTTTCCTACCTACTGTAACACCGCAGACCCTACTTGATTTCCAGCTTTACTCTGCCTTTTTGCTTTCCTTACCACCAAGGTTCCCTTATGCCTGTCCCATACATTCTTGAATCCCATTGCTCTATGCTGCTGAACTCAGCAGGTTACACCTGTCTCAACTGGTCACTCTCCCGACCATACAGGCTAGTAACAGCAGCCTCCAGTCTCTTTTAGACTGGGTCGTCTCCAACAGGCCTGAGAGGATCAGTGCTGGTGGAGTTTTACCAGACTCAATCAGTGACCACTCCCCAGTTTTCTGTGTTTGGAAGACTAGGGACCCTAAACCACCCCCCAGAGAAATTATTTTTAGGGATTTTTCAAAAAATGGATAAGAGAGCCCTCATCTTGGAGCCACAGAACACGGAATGGGCACCTCTGTATAATACTTGTGATACGGAACATGCTGCTCAGTGCCTCCTTACCACGCTTTTGAACCTGCAAAACAAATATATCCCAGTAAAAAGGCGCTGTATCCGGGGATCTGCTACCCACTGGTTAAATTCTTCACTCCTGTCCTCTCTCAAAAAGAGGGATAAAGCCTGGAACAAAGCTAAGCTAATCCAGTAACCATCGGATTGGGCGGAGTACAGAAGACTCCGAAACCTATGTAAGGTTTCCATCAGATTTGCTATGGGCAATTACTACCATCAGCTCCTTACTACCTCTGTCAGTGACTCTCATGGTTTTTGGATTCTTATTAACACCATCATAGGGAAAAACAAGTGCAATACCATCTCTGATATGGTCGTGGATGGTTGTAATTACAATAACCTGCTCACTATCGCCGAGGCCCTTAACTCCAGATTCATTGACCTCTCCTCCTATACTGCACCTCCAGGGTCTTTACCTGTCACTCCGCAGTATAACCTTAAACTTTCCAACCAATCTTTCACCCTTTGCCCAGTCTCTGAGAGTGAAATCTTATGCTTACTTAAGTCCATCTCTCTTGCTGTATCGGCAGGAGCAGATGGACTCTTACCAAAATTCCTAAGAACCGTTGCACTGTCTATAGTCTCTCCAGTGACTAGACTTTTCAACCTGTCTTTTCTTACAGGACATGTCCCTTCCCTCTGGAAGATTGCTCAAGTTGTACCAGTCTACAAAAAGGGGGATGCCACTAACCTGGATAACTACCGCCCTATTGCCATCCTCTCCACCCTCTCTAAAATACTGGAGAAAATTTTTGCTACCCAGGTCTCGGATTACCTCTACTCCTTCAAACTCTTCACCCCTGACCAACATGGTTTCCGACATTGGCACAGTACATCCACTGCTCTAATGCAGTTTACAAATGATGTCATGCTCGCTATGGACAAAGGCTCTCTCACTGGGGCTACTTTTGTTGATCTTACAAAAATGTTTGATTTAGTTGACCACCAGCTGCTCCTATCAAAGTTGTCATCCTTAGGCTTCTCTACCTCTGTCACTGCCTGGTTCCAAAATTATCTTTCGAAGTGTCAACAATTTGTCCAGATCAGAGATGCTAAGTCCCCTCTTGCTCCTACTTGGATCGGAGTGCCCCAGGGTTCAATTCTTGGTCCTCTCCTGTTTACAGTCTTCATAAACGACATCCCACCGCTCACTGGTGTTTGCTCGGGTCTGCTGTATGCTGACGATCTTGTTCTTTACTCATCCTCCTCAAACCTCTCAGATATCAACCTGAATCTCAAAAGTAACTTCAATACCTTTCAGAGCTGGCTATTGCAAAACAAGCTTGTCTTAAATAGAAATAAAACGGTGACTATGCTCTTCGGTTCAGGTTCAAAAATTCGGTCCTGCATCCAACTATTAAGTATCAGAGTGCTTGATAGCTCTCCCCTTAACACAGTTACCTTTTTTAAATACCTAGGAGTAACCCTTAATCCCGCCTTGGATTTTGACCTGAACCTAGCCTCAGTCATTAAATCCATCAATATTCAACTTGGGCTGGCATATAAGGTGAGATATAGCCTAACATCCACAGCGAGGATGGCCATTGCACAGGAAATCCTGAGACCCAAATTGGCATATGGGTTAATAGCCTTCCCGGCAACTACTGGAGGGCTCCTCTGAAAGTGGGATGTCTGCTACAACAGCATTTGCCGTTTTGCTCTGTCTTTACCCAAACTTACTCACCGATGCACACTATACTCCAGCCTGGGATGGTTTACCCCCTCAGCCTTCCGACAGTTTACTTCCTACTGTTTCATAAAGAATATAATCTCCTCCCAGATACTTGACAAATTGGCTCTACTGCTCAAGCCTGTGACCTCTGCCTACCCACTGAGATCAGCTGACAAATCCCTTCTTGTCCAACCGAGATGTAAAACCAAAATGGGGGAGAATGCTTCTCTAGCTGGGCCCCTAAACTATGGAACTCCCTTCCACTGAGTATAAGAATCTCCCCTTCTCCACACAGCTTCAAACAGGAGCTTCATATGACTCTTCTAAACTCTGAACTCTGCTCCTGTTCTCTATCCACCCACTCCTGTACTGGTTTCTCCTAGTTGCCTACCGGCTCCAAACTCTACTACTCTCAAAACTGCCTGGAAATCTTGCTATTTCTTCTCTTCTAGCACTTACTCACTAGTTGTATGACTTATGACTGTTAGTTATTTGCACTTATATTCCTGTTTTGTTACTACATATAGATTCCTGCAAATGTACTGTCATTGCTGAAAATTTTGTGTAAGTGTACTATGTCTGACTTCTACTTGTTCCCATGATGTTTTCTTGTATCTGCTATTGTCTACATACCCTTTGTTGTAATCTCCTGGGTCATACCTGAAAATAGGCAGCTATGCTGTCTAGTGTACCTACCCGGTTCACAAAAACTAAATAAAAAAAAAAATAAATAAATACATTTTGGCCCCCACCACTTCCGCTGGGAGGCTGTTCCAGGCACCCACCACTCTTTCTGTGAAAAAGTACTTCCTCATATCTCCCTTGAGTCTACCCCCCTCCAGCTTCATAGCACATCCCCCTCGTGTATCTTACTGATGAGAACCACTGATCTTTCACGTAGGAACAAGAGAGTGGTGGTAGATGGTCACTATTCAGAGTGGTATACTACACCGGTTAGTACTGGGCATGTCTCTCAAATGTCCAGCATTATGGGGAATGTCCCTCCATTTACCCCTCAGAATTGCTCCATGTCACATGGAAAAAGGTGGTGTCCCACACAGAGAAGGTGCTGTCTCACACTGCGAGTTCCTAACTCTTTACTACCTGGAGTGCTTTTTGAAGTCCGAACTTTCCATTGCTTAACCTTGATACAAAATGGCTACCTGGGCAAAACTGAATTAAGCAGACATTCATGATAATCTAGTGATGCTTAGTCATTATTAACTTTTACAAATAGAAAAGCAGTTTCCTTGGTTCTCTGATATTCTAATTCCATAGTCTGAGGGCCTATGTCCCCCATTTTGAATGTCAGTGTTACCCCAGTTTGGTGACTAATGACTGAGAGGTGTGCTGCTGAGTCTACTTCTCGATAACGTATTAGTTAATTATCTGGAGAAGGGAGTCAGTAGTAGGCTACTAGGGTTTCCTGATGATACTCACTTGGGCAAGACAGTGGACAAACACAGCAAAGGAAGGGGTCATACTGCAGTGGGGCCTGCATATGCACTGGGGCGCAGGCCAAGAAAAACGTGGGCTTATGATTAACGTGGATATGTGTAAGGTACTTTAAATGGGGGTGAGGAATCCTGTGGCACATATACAGTGCCACCAGCCAGGATGCAAGTCAGTAATGCTGCAGTATATCACAAAATGACACACTATACTGCAGGGAGCAGTGTATTCAGTGGCAGTTAAGCCCTTTTGTCATGCAGTAAAGTCATCTGGGGGCAATTGTCGACAGTGCTATGAAGCCAGCCAGGCAGGCAGTACCCACCACAGCAAACATCATTGGGAGGCATTAGAAGGGGGGGGTAAGGAGCAGGTCCATGGAGGTGATCCTCTCACCATGCAAGACCTTGGCTATGCTGCACCTGGAGTACTGTGTCCAGTTCTGGTCATTGCAATACAGAAGGGACATTGATCGCATCAAGAGGGTCCAGCATAGGGTCACCAACCTGATTAGTGGTTTATGAGGCAAGCGCTGCAAGAAAAGACTGGACATACTCATATTATTCACTCATCAGAAGAGAAGGTTGATGGGGGACAGGATCATGGTGTTTTGATTGCTAAATGGGTAGACAGGGTGGAACTGTTTGAGCTGGTGAGTACAGATAAAACTGGAGTGCGGGCATTCAAGCTGATGTGGGGCTGGATAAGGCAAGACATCAGAAAGCAATACTTAACAAAGAGGGTGATTAGCACGGGGAATACCCTACCAGGTGACAAAGTGGAAGCTAGCATTGTTCAGGCTTTGAAACCAGAACTAGACAGACTCCAGAAGGAGAACAGCACTGAGGGATACACAGCTTGAGTAGGGGGTGACATAGCAAGGATTAAGCTTGTATACCATGTGTGTCTGTACTCAAATTAGGGTACAATCTCTGCTGTGTGGTAGGGGGCAATCAAGATGGACATGAAGTCCATTCCAGTACCAAAATACTACATAAATGGAACGTCAGGGAATGTGCTCTCTGATGGTTTATGGTTTTTAGTTGACATTTCACTTTTCATGTTCATTCAGTAGAAACATAGGACTGAAAAATAAGAAATATTTGTTCTGGCCCATTATAAGGCTGCTAGGGACTGCCAGGATACTTATGCATGCTTGGCTTTGCCTTGGTCCTTAACCCATCAGACTGGTCCTTACCTCAACCTGTTGGCTAAATTCATCCTGCTGACCCCAAAAGAGCTGATTCTTTTTTTATTTCTTCAAACTGTTTCAGCAGAAAGGACCTTATGAGAACAAGTCACTGACACCTCAAAAGGTTCCCTTGCTACACAATCATGGCAGCAGTGTCCTAACAGAGTGCAAAGCCTGAGTTATCTGTATATACATACAAAAACAGTATCATCTCATATTTACATTAAAAAAAGTAAGTTGATTGAAACAATTTATTTACTTAAAAATTGGTAACTGGGAAAGGCATGCTGGGCCATGCCTCATTTCCAGGTGTGACCTGGAGGAAAGGGTAAAGGAAAGCATTGAACAAATACAATAGAATAGATGACAACAAACAAACAAATAAAGTGCAAATAACAGCAGTACAATTTGGTGAAAGGTGCAAAATGTTAAGGTTACGGGTGTCAGGAGTAAGAAAGCACTCTACATCATGAAACAACAATTAAGCAACTGGTAGACAATCACAGTGCAGAGAACTGGAAGGCAAGCAATGTCCCAAGGGAGGGGGCATAAATAGGGAGGCGGGAAAGCCAGGTTGGGGAGGGAGCTGACAGGTGCAGGAGGCAGGTGGGAGGAGTTTAAGCTGGTGCTTAAGAGAGGTTGAGGGGGTGAGAGATGGAGTTCAAAAGGGAAAAGATTCCAGAGGGAGGTGAGACGATAGGAGCAAGCTGACTGCCCAGCTGAGGAGCGCGGGTCAATAGTGGTCATTACTGCTTTAAGAACTACTGGCATATTTTAGAGGGAATGTTTTTTGGGCCCATTTAGGATCCAATTTTGGTTTGGAGGTGAAAAATGTCTGGTTTTAATGTACTTATCGTGAGTGACTAGGGCATCATCATCACTGATGACCTGAAATCATCCAAGCAGACCTCTAAAGCAGTAGGTAAGGCTAGGGGGATGTTAGGGTGTATTAGTAGGGGTATCACAAGTTGTAAGAGGGAGGTAATAATCCCTCTTTACAAGACACTGGTTAGGCCAAATCTGGAGTACTGTGTGCAGTACTGGAGGCCACACCTTCACAAGGACATTAACCAAACTGAGGCAGTCCAGAGAAGGGCAACCAAAATGGTGCAGGGACTGCATCAGAAGAAATATGAGAACAGATTAACGGAGCTCAATATGTATACCCTTGAGCAAATGAGGGAGAGAGGTGATATGATCGAAACATTCAAACACCTTAAGGGCATTAACAAGGTGAAAGAGTCTAACATATTTAAATATAAGAAAAATAGCAGGACAAGAGGACACAGCATGAGATTAGAGGGAGGCCGATTAAGGGGGAATGTGAGGAAATTCTTTTTCACAGAAAGGGTGGAGGATGCATGGAACAGTCTACCCCAGGAAGTGGTGGCTATGAATACAGTGCAGGGCTTCAAACAGGCATGGGATAGGCATAAGGGAGCAATACAGATGACTATGAATAGATAGGCCACTGACAGAGCAAAGGCCAATGGCACATTTATAAGGTAGAAAAAGAAATGGGCAGACTGGATGGGCCTTGCGGTCCTTATCTGCCCTCAACTTCTATGTTTCTGTGTAGCAGATATGGTTCTTCTTTCTGATGTAGTTGTGCTGCTTTATATTCCAAGCACCCAAGTGCTGGGAAGAATGTGTTGTTCATAAGGTACATAACTCCTCTGCCCAGAAACATGAGCTAATCAGTTCTCGGAGAAGCTCTGCATGCCTTAGGGTGTGTGGTAAAGCACCAAATGAGCTGTGATTACAGTTTGCTAAGAGTCACTGGTCTGTCACTGCAGTGTTACTGACTGCTGCTATAGACGGTTATTTTTTGTCATCTGTGGGAAACAACACTTTGGAAGTAGCCAACAGTTTGTCAGACCACAGGAAATAGATTTGAATAATACACATCAAGGCTGCACATGCACTTGAACAGTCTCTGACTCCATGGGCACAGCTTTGAAAATGTTACTAGTAGAGCTGTGCGAATGTGGAATTCTGCTGCCAGGTAGTGGAATTTGTGTAGAATGGGAATTCCACTGCTGAAATACTTTTTGGAAATGTTTTTAAATGTACGGCATTCTGAAAAGCATTTGTAGTCAGATTACGCGACTGCTATTTGTGCAAATGAAACCGCGGTGTAAATAAGTTACGGAATACTATTGTGCGGTTCTCAGTTAAAAAAAAACAACTGCTTTTGGAATTTCGGAATTATGCTCTTATGGAATTCCATAGAATTATAGACATACTGCACTGTGACTTCAGCATCGCAGTGTGTTTGTGGGTAGGACAGTGGATTACAGGTAAAGATGGCACTGATGCTCTCTGATCAAGGTGCCCACAAAATAAAAAATAGCATAGCATGCAAACTGGGCGCCAGAAAATTTGGAGCTAGGCCAGAAACTGCTAATTGTGTGATTGTGTGTTTGGGGGCGGAGTGGGGGCTCTGGACACTGAATCCTAACTGTAACATAAGCCTCCATCCTTTAACTCCATCAATACCCATTGGTGGATAAATTAAAGGCCAAGCAGCCAGCCACTCCCACTTCCTGAGCTATATCCAAAATCAAACAGCTGCCTGCCCTCCAGCCTTATAGAAACATAGAAACATAGAAACATAGAATTTGACGGCAGATAAGGACCGCTTGGCCCACCCAGTCTACCCATTTCCCTACCTACTGGATAAGCTGCAGATCCTAGTTAACCAGCAGCCTACTTCTTCCTACCCCCACCCCCCAGAACTGCCTTATGACTATCCCATGCATGCTTGAATTCCACCACTGATTTTGACTCCACAACCTCCTCCGGAAGGCGTTCCATGCATCCACAACACTCTCTGTGAAAAATACTTCCTTAAATTACCTCCTGAGCCCCCATCTTCAAATTGTAGCCCTCTTGTTCTTGCACACCTCTTTTTGAAAGATGCTACCCTCTTGGACTTTGTTGATTCCTTGAGGTACTTGAAAGTTTCTATCATGTCCCCCTCTCCCTCCTTTCTTGAGGCTATACATATTAAGCTCCTTAAGTCTCTCTTCATATGTCTTCCGGTGCAGACCCTGCACCATTTTAGTTGCCCTCCTCTGGACAGCTTCCATCCTGTCTATGTCTTTGCGGAGATTGGGTCTCCAGAACTGCACACAGTACTCCAGATGGGGTCTCACCAGCTGTCTGTACAGAGGGATAATAACTTCCTGTTTTCTACTGGTGATGCCTCTCCCTATGCATCCCAGTATCCCCCCAGCCCTCCTTGCTGCCCTCTCACATTGCTTGCCCATCTTTAGGTCATCTGATATGACTACCCCTAGGTCCCTCTCCATTTTTGTTGTTGTTAGTATCTCACCCCCCATTGTGTACTCTTCCCCTGGGTTTTTGTTTCCCAGGTGCATTACCTTGCACTTCTTAGCATTGAATCTAAGCTGCCATACATTTGACCATTCCTCTAACCTTGCCAAGTCCCTTCTCATCCTTTCCACCCCACCCTGTGCATCAACTCTGTGGCAGATCTTAGTGTCATCTGCAAAGAGACATACTTTCCTTCCAGTCCTTCTGCAATGTGTCGTTTATAAAGACATTGAAGAGGACGATCTATCTGAACCCTGTGGTACCCCACTAGTAACCCTCCTTTCTTCTGAGGTGGACTCCATTTACTATTACTCTGTGTCCTATTCTCCAGCCAATTCTTTACCCAGGCTGTCATCTTGGGACCCTCCCAGGCTGGCTAACTTGTATATTAATCTTTTGTGTGGGACTGTGTCAAATGCCTTGCTAAAGTCTAGGTAGGCCATGTCCACAGCCCCTCCCTGATCTACTACTTTGGTCACCCAGTCAAAGAAATCTATCAGATTCTTCTGGCATGACCTTCCGCTGTGAATCCATGCTGCCTAGGGTCCTGTGCCCCTCTGGCCTCTAGATACTCGACAATTCTTTCCTTTAGAAGTGATTCCATCATTTTCCTATCACTGAGGTTAAACTAACAGGTCTATAGTTTCCTGCTTCTGCCTTGCTCCCACTTTTGTGAAGGGGAATCACATCTGCCCTCCTCCAGTCCTCGGGTACCACCCATTCTCCCATGATTTGTTAAAAGGGTAGTCAGTGGTGTCACTAGTTCTACCCTTAGTTCTTTTAGAATTCTGGGATGAATCCCATCAGGCCCCATTGCTTTGTCCACCTTCAGTTTTAAGAGTTCTTTCAGACCCTTTCTTCTATAAATGGGCCAGTATCAACTTCTGTATCCAGCGTGATTACTGTTTGTTTTATGTACCTCCCCTCTTCCTTTGTAAATACTGAGCAAAAATATTTGTTTAGTATCTCTGCCTTTTCCAGTCTCCCTCTGCCCACCCTCCTCACCTTTATTAAGCCTCACTATCCCTCCCTTGGTCTTCCTTCGCTCCTGATGTACCTATAAAAGGTTTTATCCCCTTCTTAACTGAGTTGGCTATCTTTTCCTCGGTTTGGGCCTTTGCTGTTCTGACTGCCTTCCCAGCCTCCTTTGCTTTAACTGATCGGTTCTCTGTCCTGCTCCTTCTACGATTCCTTGTACTTCCTGAATGCTTTCTTTTCTCTTGAACCTTCACTGCCACTTCCTTTGAGAACCATAGTGGTTTCTTACATCGTCTTGTTTTGTTTATTTGCTTCACACAAAGGCTCGTTACCTCTGTGATGGCAGTTTTTATTATTCCCCATTGTTCTTCCACCCCTCCTTCCTGCCTGTTTGCTAGTGCATTCCTTAGGCACTCACCCATTTTGGCAAAGTTAGCCCTCCTAAAGTCCAGTACTTTTGTCTTTGTATGGCTTGACTCTATTGCTGTGTTTATTGTGAACCATACTGTTCGATGGTCGCTAGTTCCCAGATGGCTACCCAATTCTACATCTGTAATTCTCTCTCCAGCTCCATTTGAGAGAATCAAGTCTAATATTGCTCCCTCTCGAGTGGGCTCCAGTACTAGTTGTCTAAGGCATGCCCCCTGTAGGGCATTTAGAATAACTGCACTCTTCGAAGTGGCAGCTGCAACTGCACTCCAGTTAACATCTGGCATATTCAGATCACCCATCAGCAATATCTCCCCTTTTTCTGCCATTCTAAGTATACTTTCTATCATTTCCCTGTCCATTTCTTCCCCCTGAGAAGGAGGTCTATATACAACCCCTGTGCGTATTGTGGTGCCATTGCCTGTCTCCAAATTTACCCACAGTGCTTCTTCTCCTCCCTGTTTACCCTTTTGTTCTGTTGCTTTTATTCCTTCCCTTATGTAAAGAACTACTCCTCCTCTCTTTACCCTCCCTGTCCCTCCTGTAGACAGTGTATCCTGGTATGTTTATGTCCCAGTCATGGTTTTGTGTGTACCATGTTTCTGTGACTGCCACGATATCCAGATGTTCCTCCTCCATCAAGGCCACTAATTCAGGAAGCTTGTTACCCAGACTACGGGCATTGGTATTCATTGCTCTCCATTTTTTGATGGCTTTACCTTCTGTTGCAGCATCCCCCACTGATCGTTCTACCTCAGTCTTTTTCTCATTTAGTACCCTGTTTTGTAGGGAGAGGCTGGGGTTTTCCTGCTGCTTGTCAGTGCCTCCCCCTTTGACTAGTTTAAAAGCTTGCCAATGAAGCATTTAAACTGATTGCTCAAAAGACTTGTTCCCTTCCTGGACAGATGCAGACCATCCTGCCAGTATAGGCTGGTGTCCCTCAGGTGGAACCCCAGTCCCCAGTGAAGCCAAACCCTGTGCTCCGCACCATTTTTTCAACCATTCATTAAACTGCATGGTGCCAATTGCCCCTCGCCTCCCCATGCTTTTGACAGGCAGCACCTCTGAGAAGGATACTGTGTGTGCTACTCGGTCTTGGGTCCCTCCCCAACTCTGCAATGTCCTCCTGCACTGCTCTAATCTCATGATGAGCCAAGTCATTTGTCCCTAGGTGGACAATTACGTCCAGCTCGGAATCCCTTGCAGCTGTTCTCGTGATCCTGAGGATGCGCTTCCTGTCCCTCCAAGCCATGGCACCAGGCAGGCACCTTACTTCATTTTTCCCAGCTCCCCCCAGTTCTATACCCCTAATAATTGAGTCCCCCACCAGGAGCTGCTTCCTTTCCCTTTGAAGCTCCCTCCAGGAGCAGGGACCATCGCAGGTGCCTAGAAGAGGTAATTAAAGTACCTCAAAAGCTGCACCCTTGTGAAGGGGGTTAGCCCATCAACACACTGCACGCATCAACTACCCCACCCACCCTGGGTTGTCACTACCTATCTTGGGCACTGTCTTATGACATCACTTCCTCTCTTTTGTTTTACTAAGTCCCCACTTTTCCATTTGCAGATTATACCTGCTAGTTACTAGAGGGACCCTCTGTCCGTTCCATCCCAGACTCCCCACCAGAATCTCCTCCTGCTTCCTGTAACCAATCTACCTGATTAGGCTACTTCTCTCCCTACTCCCACCCCTGCCTCTACCCACACCCTGCCACCTGGCTAACCCTACTCACAAACCCCTGCCCCATCACCTGACCCACACCCAACCTGTCACTAACCCTACTGACCACTAGGAGTCACTATTTCTACCCTGTTTTCTGGCCCAAACCCAGCCCAACTTAAGTCACCTAGAACCTGGATCCCTGCTCTCAGCCTGGTCCTATTCTCAACTGCCCTGGCAGGGTCTTGAACCTTGTACCCTGTCCACCAGAGTCCGTGACAGTACCACTACTCCAAAGTGGTATCTACACTTACTGAGGGGCAACCAGGATATTTGAAACTCACCACCCTGCTACTACCAAGGCACAATGCCTGGGCACCTCTACCCCAAATCTGATAAAATGCCCCCATCAACAGCCCTCGTACTTCTAATCTCCCCCATTTTACTGTTCTTCCATTTAATTCCCCTCTAAGCGGCTTCCCAGCACCCCCCAAACCGGCTATCCTGACCCATCCTACAAATGCCCCCTTTAAGTCCACTTCATCCCTCCCAGCTGTCTCCTGGTCATATTTCCCCACACGACTCTCCTCCTCGGTCTACTCCTTCGGCTGCCTTCTGGCCTCTCTCTCCCACTCAAGTACCCTCTCCCTCCACTCAGCACACCCTACTGACGCCTCCAGCCAGTGCATGGCAAAATCCCGGTCTCTCCATGTTCTACGCTGCCACCTAAACATTGCTCTACTCCTCCTGGCTGCAGGGGACTTACACCCTTGCCCTGGCCCAACCCTAACCACAGGCCCAGACCACCCCGCACCTAACCCCTCAGCCAAGGCCTCCACTGACACTCGACCAGGCTACCTCCCCCAAGGCTTATGCCTTCTCCATTTAAACATTTGTAGCCTAGCCCCTAAGCTCAATCAGCTTCAGGTCCGAGCCGCCCACCATGCCCCTGACATAATCATCCTATCTGAGACCTGGCTAATCTCCAGCCTACCAGAAAATACCATTGCTATTCCAGGGTTCACTATCACAAGGCAAGACCAGCCCAACAGAGGTGGAGGGGTGACTATCTATGTCAGATCAGCCCTACACTTCACTGTCTCTCTTACAAAAGCGGAACCCAAAGCTTATGAGCTTCTTATGGTAAAGCTGTCCCCTCCCTCCTCATTACCTATCTTCGTGGCCAGTATTTATTGCTGCCCAGGCACACCACACCCGCCCCCCAGTCATCTATCCCCCTACCAAGTGGTAGGAACCCCTTTTCCTTCAGAACCTTCTCCCCCACCAAAACCCTAGATGCCCTTCACTCCCCGAACCCCTCCAAAGGCAAATCCCCTGATGGTCTCAATAACAAACTCCTCTTCCTTTCTTCCCCAGCCATCGCTACCCCCTTCACTGTCCTACTAAATCTATCTTTCACCACCGAATCCCTCCCCTCCGAATGGAAGCATGCCACTGTCCTACCCCCTTCCAAAAGGTGGTGATCCCTCCTCCACTACTAACTACCATCCCATCTCCCTCCTCCCCGCCCTCGCCAAACTCCAAGAACACCTAGTTCTATCCCAGCTCTCCCACTTTCTCTCAGAAACTAACTTCTTCACCCCATTTTAGTCCGGCTTCAGAAAACACCACTGTACCTCCTCCCTACTAAGACTCACGGATGCCATCCTCACTGGGATGGATAAAGGGCTAATCACTGCCGCTATTTTCATTGACCTAGCTAAAGCTTTCGACACGGTATCCCATTGTCTCCTACTATCCTGCCTATCAGGGGCTGGATTAGCAGCGTCTGCCACAAACTGGTTCAGTGCCTACCTACTAAATAGAACCCAATCACTAAAATAGCTGACCACACCTCCCCCATTCTCCCCATCACCACCGGCATTCCCCAAGGCTCAGTTCTTGGCCCCATCCTCTTCTCCATCCTTTTAAATGATCTGCCTAATTCTTGCTTCTCTACCGTGATTCACATGTATGCAGACGACACGGTCCTCTTTACCTCCAGCCGGACTCATGCAAAACTCACTTCCAAACTGCAAACGGATTTCAACAAAATCCAACACTGGTTCAATACCAACCAACTCTCCCTAAATGCCAAGAAAACTGTCTCTATGTCTTTCTGCACTAGACAGCGTCTATCTAAACTCACCCCTCCTTCTGATCTTCCATACCCTAAACAACACCATCCTTGATGAAGTGCCCTCCTTCAGGTATCTAGGGGTTTGGCTTGATTGCCACCTCTCCTTTTCCACACAGGTAGATGCCATCATTTCAAAACTGCGCCCAAAACTTGGAGTCCTCTACAGGAACCGCACTTGTCTCCCGCTACCTGTCAGACTTGATTTAGTCCTGAAAATGATTCTACCCACCTTTGACTACTGTGATGTCGTCTACAGCTCCGCCTCAAAGTCCACCCTAGCCAGACTTGACCCCCTCTTTATTGCGTTCTGCCTCTTTGCCCTTGATGCCCCCCCACTCACATCACTGCGAGCTCTACCGTTCACTGGCCCTGCCATTCCTGAGTAACCAGCGCCTAATTCATAGTGTTAAATTTGCTTCCAACTTCTGGCTTGGCTTCCTCCCGCCCTACCTTGTATCCTCCCTATCCTCCCCACCTACCCCCACCCACACCCTCAGGTCCACTGACACTAGGCTGTTAGTCATCCCCCACAGAAGGACCACCGCCAGCCAATTGGCCTTCTCTTACCTCTTTCCTAAACTCTGGAATGGCCTGCCGGCCCAGATCTGCCATTCTTCATCCAAACACTCCCTATCCTCTGCCTTCATTAAATTCCTTGCACCAAATTGCAACTGCCCTTGACCTCCCTCCCCCGCTTTTGATAGCTTCTTACCCTGTCGCCACTTAGAGCCTGACCAGCGACTTGGCCATCGCCTACTGTCTGGCTTATATTCTGTCCTACGCTCTTACACTCTCACCCTTACTCACTCTTCTCCCTCCTAACATCTCCCCTTCCCTAATTAACATACGCTCTTCAGCCTTACTCCCAGCTACTAACTCCTTTCTCCTTCCCTCCCACCTCACCTAACCCTCTCTACTCACCTATTGCTTACCAGCGCACTCCTCCTCTACCCCCCATCTTCGCTCTCCAATGCCTACTGTCAACTTGCTGCATCTCACTGCACTCAAGTTCTGCTCCTGGCACTCAAGTTCTGTTATTGGCTCGCTAGATCTGTTACTGGCACTTATGTAATTCACCTATTGCCTCGTTGTAAACCCATGATATGTATACCCTGTCCTTGATGATCATGTTCTGAACCGTTCCCCTTATGCACAAGTTCAAATGTAATCCCTCCAAATATGTTCATTACCTGTATGCTCTACTGCTATACTCAACTATGTATGTATACCTGCATCCTCTGTAACCCCTCCCCCAGGTCGCACCGGGAGACGAGCATCTTTTTGCTCAGTGTGCCTTTTCCTGGTGAAACATGTTCAATAAATAAATAAATAATTAAATAAATATAAGCAGTTCCTCTAAGCCTCAATGTGAAGCATTTTTTTTTTGCACCCAGAGGCTATGTTGGTTTGTCCTCTGTGCTGGCTGGGGCCTACCCCCCCCCGCCTGCTGTTTCTGTGCGTCTCTGCTGGACTTCAGTGTTTATTTTCCTGCTTCTGGTTTGTATCTTTCCTCCAGCTGTGTGCTTCCCCGTGTTTTGTGTTTCTTTTTTTTAGGGTCTGTCCCTGTTTTCTGTTTTGCTCTGTTTGGTTTTGTCTTTTTTGGGGTGCTTTGTTTCTAAGCTCCTAGCATACTGCTGCTCCAAAGCTCATACTGCTTGCTTTACTTACTCACAACTCTCAAATTACTTGCACAGCAACTCCTACATTCTGCTACGCAGAGCTCATGCTACTGCTTTCAGTTGCCTACAACTACTGCCACTGCTGCTGACTGTTTACTTTAATTACTATTGCACCCAGTGCCTGTGTTTTACGCTGTGCTCACCACGCTCAAACTACTGCAATGCAACTACACTTATTATCTGTGTGTTTCAGCTCAGCCATAGCTGCTCCATGTTGCATACTCAATTCTTTTCACCTGACACAGTTTACTGACCTTAGCTGTGCTGCTCATTGCTGCTCTCATTCTCTTGCAGCTTCATTGCACTGCCTGGCTACACCTGCTTCAAGCATTGTCTCCTGTTTTATTGCACTTACAATACAACTCTGAGGTCAGCCAACCATGCTCCTGCTGAGGCTGTTAATATAGTTTTGTTATTAAAATTTCCTCACTACCGAAAAATCCTTAGAGTGTTTGTCACCTTGATTTGGCTATTCCTGTTTGGCTGGCTTGCCCCCAGTTCTGTGCTGTTTAATTTGCTATACCATATGTTATGCAGGTTCTCCTATCACTACTACTGCTTATTGACCTACATGCAGGTCCACTCTGCTTATGCAACCGTTGCTCCTTGCTTACACAAACCATTGTCTCATGCCTACTACCATCCCTTCGGCTTCAGCCAGGGATTCTGCTGCACTCATTCTACATTCGACCTTGCAAGGTCTCAGCATTCAATGCTCATTACGATCTCAGCATGCTGTGCTCATTCAGCTCACCAGCTAGTCAGCTCTCAATCACTTTCTGGGGCATGCCAGCCATTCTATTCTGGCACAGGGTTCCTGCAGCTGACGGTCTCGCTCTGCTTTAGTCCTCATCTTGAGCATGTCCAACTTAGGGTGGGATCCTTCTCACCTGGCCCATAGCTGGGAATATCCTCACCCCGGGCTTGGCTTTAGCTGCCTGCTATGTGAAAGCAGCTCCTGGTGTAGAATTTAAGACTAGCGGTGAAGGGTGGTTACGACGATCTCCTTTGGCTCTAGTGTTCCACTATATAGTGTTTCCTTAGCGAGGCACCTTCACTGCATCCTCCCTATGACTGCCTCTGGTTCACCTAGTTTGATTTAGGGCAGGTAGGCCAGGTGAGCACCTCAGCAGTTGTTGCTTTCCTTCTGTGCCTTGGATGCACGTATTGTTGCAGAGTTTTCTCGCAACCTTCCACGGCATTCTCGCTAGAGGATTTGAGTGAGAGCCTTCCTCCAAATTGGAATATTTTCCACCTTCCTTTAATTGGGTTTTCCAAATTGCAGCTGCAGAGCCATCACTAAATAATCTATCCCAAGCCTGGAGGGAAGGCGACCTAGGCCTTGGATCCCCAGAGATTTCCTCCTCATAGGGTTTTTTTCTGTCCTCCGTTGCCTCAGGTCATAACACTTAGTTAGCTTAGTTGTTTCCCTTAGTTTTTTTTAGGTAGGTTCCATTGTTGGATGGAGGTGGAGGATATCCTGCTATTCTCTCTCTTCTTAGGGGATCCCCTACTCTCTAAGCAAACCATCAGTATCCTGCTATGCAGCCCTGGGCAGTCATTACGACAACTGAGCATCTCATTGCACTATCAAACTGCCTATACTTCTCTACTACTACTTTACTGTTACTACTCCTATGTCACAGTTACTGCTTGCTCATATGCTTATGTTGCCTCCTTTTGGGGATGATACTACCTTTTTTGGGGGGGATTCCTAAGGTACCGTTAGCCACGGGAATCGTCCCCATTTTTAATTGGAACCCTCTCCGAGGTTCCTTGCCTTTAACCTGCCCCACAGGGTGGTAATTCTCTGGAATAGAGAGTGCGAATGGCCAAAACCAAACTAACACAGTTGCAGAAGCATAACACTATACTGGCTGCATAGGCCAGTGAAATGAAAAGCTTGCCTGTAGTTTGGTGGCCAAGCAGCCAGTCACTCCCACTTCCTGAACTATATAAGCAGTTCCTCTAAGCCTCACTGTGAAGAATTTTTTCTTTGCCCCACCATCCTCCCCTCCTCCTCCGGCGGTAGCACTCTCTCCTTAGGGAGATTCCTAAGGTACCTTTAGCCACAGGAACTATTCTATTGCACCTCTAGGGATGGAACCCTTTTCCGAGAGTTCCTTACATTCATACCCCTACAGGGTGGTAATTCCTCTGGAATAGAGAGTGTGAATGGCCAAAACCAAACTAACACAGTTGCACAAGCATAACACTATACTGGCTGCGTAGGCCAGTGAGCCTGGAATTATCCTAGATTCCCACCCTTTAGATACTTACTTAATAAATCTAGCCTGATCAGCATGGCCTGTCACTGTTAGAAAGTACAAATCATTAGCCATTCAGCTAAACCTCTTCATTTTTTTAGTCAGCGCCCGTTTGTTTTTGCCATTTTTTCAAATGCCATTTTTAATATGAATAATGTCATAGAACAGGTATTATTTGTAGCAAAATCTATTCTTACATCTTTAAAACCCAAATGCAACGAAGTACATGTGCAGCACCTGCAGGAGTTGGGAAGAGGGCATTAATATGCCCTGGTGCTTGTCTTTTGCAAGCTCTCTCCCATTTCCCTTTTTTCCCCGACCTCCTACCCTTTTCTTTTAGTTTTTTTTTTTTTGCACCCCCCCCAGCACACACATTTATGAACACGGTTGTGTAAGGCTGCAGTCTGCAACTCTGGCACCAGCGTGGTTGGGAGAAGGGCTTTGACCTGATGATCCTGCTTCTCATTTCCTTTAATTTTTTTCTCACTTTTGTCAATAAATCTACCCATAGAGCCCCATATCTTGTTTTAAATTTTTAAAACTCACAGCTGCAGCCTGACCCACCCCGCCCCTCCCACATCACAGTTCTTAAGTGAAAAACATCCAGACCCTGTGCCATCATGTTCTTGTGTTCCTTCAGTGCTGCGCTATACACAGAATGATGGATCAGGAGCAGTACACAGCAAGGCTGCGGTTCCACCGAGAAGGCTGATGACATCATAGACCTCAAGAGCGAAGCTTGAGAGGTCCCTTGAATGTCACCAACCCCTGCGATGGAAACACAGCAGTGTCTGTGGACAGTTCCATATCTGTCATTGTATATAGTACAGTGGAGCCCTGTTCAATGCTATTCATTTATCATGACTATTCTTTTACCAGGTGTTTATTTAAGAGAGCTTCTGAAAACTATTGAATTGTCAAAAAGTGGTGCACATCAAATTTATTCATTTAATATGTCTATTCTTTTCTAGACATAGCTCTTTTATTCTTTTAGCAGGTTTATTTCTTTATCAGGTATTCATTTAAGGTGGCTATCCTATACCTGAAAGTCACAGATGAATCTGTTTATAGTGAAAGTATTCATTTAACAGTTCTATGCTATTATCAGGTATTCATTTTAGTGGGATCTACTGTATATAGTTTTCTGTTTAAAAAACAGAGATGTGCATTTTTTGTTGTTTAATCTTCTGTTACAAAAACAGAAACATGCATTTTTCGATGTTTAATTGTCTGTTAACTCTTGCCACTGCTCCCCCCCACCTGCTGTCCCACATCCTCACCTTATTCCTAGAAGGCAGGATTTTGGCAGGAATTGTTTCCTCTTTTTTGACAGGAAGCACATTATATTTAAAAAGCTGAAAAAAAAAAGGCGCTGAAGTGAAAGTTTATCCGGTATTAAGCGCTGACATTCACCATGATGTGCGAGCGTGTGAACATAGAACATAAAAGTTGTTGTAGTATAGCAGTGACCTAGCTACTATACTACAACAAATATTTTGACCTTCGAACTGTCCTACAACAGCTTTTTTCGGTTCATCGAAATCGAGCTACAATAAGGGGCAATCATATACTGTACTCTGTTTCTCTTGCTCTGTACCCAGAATCCTTCACTAATCATGTACCCTCTTTGGGATAAGCATAATGGAACCTTAGAAATAAGGAAGGGGGGGTGTAAAGCCGGAGATCAAGTAGGGTCTATGGTGTGACAGTAGGTAGGGAACATGGGCAGACTATACAGACCAAGTGGTCCTCATCTGCCGTCAAATTCTATGTTTCTATGTTTCTCTTTCCAAGCAGCACTATTTGTTAGTAAGCAAAATGTTCTTCATACAGTCTTTTAGCAAAAATATATATGCGACTTCCCTAGCTTCATCCTCAGTGTATTTTGAATGTTCTCTGATATTTATATTTAATTTGTAATTAGTGATGTAAGTCATTAAAGATGGCCACCACTCACATTTTTGTAAAATCTCTTTTGTTGGGGTTGCTTTTTAAATGTTCATTCAAGACTGATATGAAGACCCTCGGACAACCACGAAGATCTCTGCCTAGCCCTCTTGCCCTTGTAATCCATGGGATGCACCTAGTCATGGCTTCCACTATAACCTGCTTCCGGGCCTGCCACATGGCATTAAAACACCTGTTAAGTGGCTTATGTAAGGGATAACACATGACAGGGCATGCAGTTACATGGGACTAATGCTCCCCTAGGGTTGTTGTTAGGCATAAGGTGTAGCTCAGTGCTGTGGTGTATCAAGGAAAATAGAACATGTAAGCCAGAACACTTTGGTGCCTTTTTTGCCACCCATCACCATTGTAGACATATCCATGTAAGTCCCTCAACCCTGCCTTTTTGCAAACGACAGGTGGCATGCTGTTGAAGCTGACAGCAGTACCTGGTGGGGACTGGGTTCGGGGAGGACTAGGTTACTCGGCACAAGGGCTAGGTTTGGCTGCTCTGCACAGGTGCACCCAAGTAAATCCGAACACAGGGAGCAGTAACTGTGATGTCCAATACCAGGAATGGGATTCTAAAGTGTGGCTTTTATTCACATCCAAACTGAACAAACAAAGCATAGACAGACCCCCACGGGACTACATTCCTGGTAATGCAGATAAGAGAAACAGAACATTTCCTCAACACTTCAGCCCTCAGGCTCTGGACCCACCAGGTAAACAGCCCGGACTTACACGCTGCTTTGGGTACACTGCCCGACTTGTACACTATTTGGGGTTTCCCTGGCTCGGCTCCCCTGCTGGCCACTCAAACACCTTCCATGAGACATGGACACATTTTTCTGTGGCTCTCTAAACCACCTTAGAGCCTTCGACTCCTTAGGGGAAATTTCCTTTCAATCCCACATCTGGGTACTTCCCTCAGCACTGGCCAAGTGCCTGAGGCAAAGTAAAAGGGCCACAGAGCAAATCCGTAGAGGTGAACCTGGTTACTAAAGATGGGGGGGTCTCCCACCACTAGCTTCCACAATCCATACCCGGCCATTTCTCTGGAAACTAAACAACTCTTTTTGAAAAGCTTGGCAATCTAGATTAAAGGGTAAATGCATAGCACATTTCCTCTACATGTCTTGACTTTCCCCTTGTACTAGACTCAAACATACTTAAACATCTCTTTCTGAAAAGCTTGGCAGTGTAGATTAAAGGGTAAACGCATAGCACATTTCCTCTACATGTCTTGGCTTTCCCTTTGTGCTGGACTTGAACATACTTTTACTTTGGCTTAGCCTATTCCTCTATGTCTCCCACTGATTAAGCAGTCCAATACTCACTTTACAACAGTTCAGGTGAAACATAGGCCCCATGTAAGAGCAGAACTCACCCTTTAGTTGCAGGTGCCCCACAGGGGATTCTTGACAGCTTCTGGTGCCGCAGCACAGCTTAGGAAAATAAGGCAGCTTCTTCCCTAGCTGGAACCAGGAGGTTGCCCCTGGAATTACAGGCAAACCTTTTACCCCATCCCCTCAGGGATGGGGCACAGATACCAGTAACAGCAGTCTCCGCCACTTCACGAACAGCTTACTGTGTTCCTCTTTTGGCGGAAACACACACCTCTCCCTAAAAGTAGCTCTATATCAGAGCTTTAGGCTCCAACAGCCTGTGCACAGACTGCTCTGCTCCTCTCTTCAAGACTGCTCACACACAACTGCTGCAGCTCACTGTTCAAAAACTCCCAACATTCTAAACTAACTCCCAACTGCAGATTACAATGTGGCTCAAGCAGCCGCGATAGTTCTATGATGATGTCATCCTTCAGTCTCGGCTGAGACTGAGAACAGAGTGAGACAGTGTGAAATCCATTTAACTGGAGTTTCACAAGCTGCCTTCCCTGCCTACCACGAGGTCTTACTGGGATTCTAGTAACTCCGGGTAATGGGGGGGGTTACACCCATATGACTTACCCAAACCCCATGTACACCCCATGCTTCTTAGTTTTATGCATTTAGTCTTTGTGTTTAAGTTAAACAGAGCACATTAATCATATTTTAACACCAGTAGGGGTAGCTATCAGACAGTAGGAGTAACCAAAGTCAATGGTTTGAGGTCTGATTGCCACCCCCCCTTAATAAACTTTTAAGACACCATGGCTTACTAGGAATATGCATTTCTACACCCATAGTCAAGTGCTGCAGCCACCTGAGAAATACAGTATTGCCTTACAGCTGCACACCCTGAAATGTGTTCTATTTATAGAATGGGCTTTTATTTCTAAACAAATATGTAGAGCACGTGAGGTGTGCAGTAGTCGGAAAAATTATTAATGGTCGTGTGTTGAGTTTCGACCAACGAGGTTACAGGATTTTCATGGGCCCTCTTACAATGATTGGTTTAGCCACAACCATTTCCCTCAACTAATTGTTCAAAGAAAAATCTCTTCAATAATTTTGTTTTTGTTTTTCAAAAGCAAAGAAGTAGCCATAAAAAGACCTACTTCCAGTTTGGTGAGAATGTCTCATCCTTCTTGTAGAAATAAGTATCTTCATCTTCCCAGCTTGTCAAAAGCTAGGGAGAATTATTACAAAAATACCCAAAACACTTGTATGAAAAACATGAGCAATCATTACTGGAAATGCACGGTATATGCACGGTAACTGTCTCCTTAACTTTCTTTTTGATCCTCAGGTAGACAGAAGGCCTTTTCAATAAGCACTGACAAAGGGGAGGGAGTCGAGAATTACACATTATGTGAACATTTAGCTGATTGCTATCTGAATATTAAATTTTTTAGTTTTCTTTGGGGTTCAGGGGCTCTAATAGTGCAAAAAATCACATTCCTTGAAACAAACAAAACAAAAAAAAATTGGGGGTGGAAGGAACACAATTTTTCTCTTATTCCTACACCCCAGGTCCTTCAGCACAATTTACAGGTTGCAGCAGCACATTGACCTCCAGCCACTGGGGGAATCAGCTGTCTTCACAGTTGCCAGTGCTGCTCTGTTGTAGGCCAGCAGGGTGTTGTGCAAAATCTACTGGCAGCCTACATCGTCGGTTCCAAGGAGGTGAGCGCCTCACCTCTGAATCTTCTCCCCCACTGGAGGTGTGTGAATGTGGAGGTCCGCTAGCATACTTCATGTGAAATGGGAATTCTGCTGCTGAAATGCTTTTCAGAATTTCTTTTTTAATTTTGTGGAATTTTGAGACATATTTATGGATTACATCATCTGTGGAATATCTGCAATTTGTGGAAAATTAATCCGATGTTATGTAAACAGTTGGATACTATTCCACGGTTTATGTAAATTGTGGATAACTAGCCCATAGTTTTAAAAAAAAACACATTCTGCATTCAGAATTTTGCTATCCCACTTCTGATGGAATTCCATGGCATTAGGCGGAGTTTCCAGAATCTCAGTTGAAGTGGAATTTATGAAGTCCACATAACTCTGTCCCCCACCCTTTCTCTATGTGTCCCAAGGCAGGACACCAAGTCCTCACACGTGATCACAGGTCCCCACGGTGGCAACGCTGAGCACTAGCTGTACCGTGGTGCTGGCTAAGACAGGAAAGTCTTTTTGAGTCAAAATGTAACTGCTTTTCCTTGTACTTTCTGCATGCTGAATAAAGTTTTTAAAAATATTGTAACACAGTTCCAGTATTAATGTGTTTCTTCTAGGAACTTATAATTGTTTTCTGCTACGGACTGGCATGACATTTCCTGATGGCGCCCGATAACAGGCAATATGTTAACCTTGAACTTTTGATCTTTTCACTGGCTTTTTCTTTCTTCCCAGGTTTTGTACTCTGCCATACTGACACATATTACTTGCTTTGTCTGTAATATGCTTTTTGTGTGTAATGTTTTTTTAACTTTCCATGCATACACGCACTATCCCTGACTTGGACCTCCTGTTGTGTCCATGCCTTTCCCTATCCCGTGGAACTCTCCTGCTGAGGTTGGCTCTCCTAACTGCACCTCTCCAAACTACTTTCAGAGTGATGTTCCAATTTGTCCCGTTGCTGACTCCCTTCCCCTCCCCCCCAAAGCAAGGTCTGGTCTGACTCCTCAGCTGGTGCAATTCTTGCGCCGAGGAGGACACATTACAGGAGGCATCACTGACCTTGTCAATCCTTATTGGATGTGGGGGCAGAGCCAACATCATCTACCCAATCAAAGCAATTTTCACTCCCAGTTCATCTGGACCTCCATTCCCCATCCACTTAGAATACATGCCAACATGAACCGTGCATGTCCACTCACTACATCTGCACTGCACAGTGCCCTGTGCCCCTGACCAGGGGATGAACGTGCCGCAGGACAAGGCCAGAATGTAGAGCTCATCCTGTGTGATACTACAGTACATCTGCCTCCAGCCAGTATGATGTGACGTGCCTTGGTTTGGCCACAAACTTGTATCACCAGCATGGCAAGGCATCTCTCCCCCACCTTGTTTCTGACACTATTGGGTAACCCCCTTTGCTTTGTGATTAAAGCAAATCTAGAGTTAAAACTCATGAAACTTATCCTGTCTGTAAGGGATTTCCCAAAAATAGAATTATCCCAGCTGCAGGCATGCGAGTTACATAAGTGAGGTTGTGCAATATGCTGATGACTCACTGCAATCTGTAATACTGTTCCATTTACGATAATAAGGATAAACAGACGTCGCCTCTTATAAAAACTTTTCTTTATTTTTTTGAAATTTATTCTTTATGCTCCATGTCTCCAGATGGTTTTCTGCAGGGCTCCCCTGCACCTCCTCCAGATCTAGCCTACGACCTTACCTACTGTCCACCCCCATGTAGCTCAGATTGCCCCAGGCAGGGAAGGGGTGGGGGTTGCATCACTGATCGTGCTTCGCATCAGGCAACAGCAACACGGAGGAGACCCACCCTGATGTGCCTGGGTCATGGAGATGCTGGGCCACAGACAAGTGATTTTTCCCATTACTTTCCCCTTGAGGACATATGCACTCACGGGGGAGCAATGCGAATGCGTGCACAGTGCATGCCCAGTGCCTGTCCCCTGCCTATGTCTTCCTCTCCCACATGGCAACCACCCTAGTTGCACTGTCACCTGTGGTCACCCAGGTGGTAGTATCGCAGCAAGGATGGCGACCCTCCCTCTCCAGAGGAGAGGAGCATCCCCAGGCATGCTCAATCCTCCTCCTCCCGGCCATCCCCGATGACTCTGGCTTTTCCCAAACCTGGGTCACTGGCATCACGAGCAGAAGCACTACTGCAGTGCTGATGGGCCAACGAAAACATTTCTTTCTTCAAGTACTCACTGTATTTGTACAGTAGCTGTGCAGTTTAATTGTGGATATAATGATATACATGTGACCCCTAGGTGGTGCTATCCCAAGGGCTACTACCCCTGCCTGCTTGGCTAGTAGCAGGTTATGGGGCCTGAATTGTGAAACGGGTGCCTCCGCCCAGCGGTCAGGGTTGGTAGTGGTCAAGCTAACCTGGGCACAGCCCTCTGGGACACTGTAACCCCTTCTTTCCCTCTAGTGGCCTGAACACTGTACAATAATCACTTTCACAATACCCCTGATACACCACGCAAGTACCCACACTGTTTGCACTTACCACCAGGGCTGGTTCCTCTGGCTCGACCTTGGGGACCCCTTGTAAAACAAGGTTATGCACAACAAATAGCAACAGTACAGTACTTTGAGCACAAATTGGAACCACAGTCAAATTACTTGCAGAAAAAGTTAGATCTTATTTATTCAGTGGACTTGAACAAGGGAGGGGCAAAATCAGGTTAATTAGCTTAAAGGTTATATCAGTCAAGCAGTTATGCATGAGCGTTGAGTACCCCAACACAGTCCACCTCTGGGTACCCAGGTGGAGAAGAGATGGGCTAGCCAGGACAGTTACCTGGCGTTGCAGCTGGTTGTGGTCCTGTGATGTAAAACACAACATGCACAGTACACACTATTTGTAATCTGGAGCCAGAGGGCTCAGTTTGTAAAGCAAATGAAACAACAAGACAATCAGATGACACACTCAGATTAAGCTGTTGTTGTAGGGAGCTACCCTGGTATTTACTCACGATACCCAAGACTGGACACAGGCTGGACAAAAATCGAGACTGCAGGTGGTTGATCTGGAATGCCAGGAGTAGCAGGGCCCACACAAGTCGCAGAGGCATTGTTCCTGTTCAAGTGTGGAGCAGGGGGCTGATCCCCAGGCAGGTATCTTATCGATGGCTTCTCTGTGCAGTGGGTAGTCTGGCTGGGCCAATCTGGCAAAGCCCAGACTGCATGGAGACAAGTTCGGAAGCAGTCCGTGTTGCGCTGGATACAGCTTCCAGCAAGCAGAACACAGTTCACACAGTGGGGAGCTAACACAACCCACTAGCATCTCATAGCACATTTACATGTACGGGAATTCTACTGTGCCAGGCAAACCGCTCCCCGGGCACAATCGCAAAGTCTCTGCACACACCAGGAGCTTAGGGGTAGCTGGAACTCCTGATAGGCCAAACGCATTCAGCAAAAATATTCGGTCTTCTTCAGGTTGAGCCTGGCCCACTTCAGTAGCTTACGTTAGTCACACAAACTTGGATTTAGTCCAAAATAATTCTCTTCTGTCCCTCTCAGGAGCAGCAGGCAGACATACAGGCCAAACACTCAGCCTTTTCCCAGTCCTCCCATGCGAATCCACTCAGGATTTCTGCTCAGAATTACTTTGGCTACTTCTTGCTCAGCTTCCAGCTTAGTTCTAACTGAAAACTGCAAGCAGCCTGGGACTTCCCCAAGATCCAAAAGATTTGGTTGGCTGATTTGGCTGTCAGTCAAAGCAAGAGCTCCCCCTTCAGTTGCAAAACAGGCACACAAAAAAACTCCAAACTAAAGTTCCTACAGATTTTGAATTCAGACAGCTCTTGCAGTCCGGCTACATTTTAGGTCCCACCAGTACTGGTTGGTCCAATTTGCAGCAGTCCAGGACCAAGACAGTGGAGACAAACAAAACAGTCCTTGCTACAAAGAAAGCAGGTTAGACAAACTACATTATCATTATCGCTCTAAATGATTTTCAGTAAATCGTTACATCTTTCAACAGAGCTCCCTCTCAGATTACTTAAGCTGCAATTAGGCAGCTCTTAAAGAGACAGTACACAGAGGCTATACAAGCTCTGGTAATCACATTTAAACTGCTAAAACGCAGGACACCAGCCTGGCAGTGAGCATTTAGGCAAGCTCAAGGAAGACTTTTTGGGAACCCCCATTTGTAGGGGGTTACATACAATCATTATGCAATGCAGTGTAATTAATAATATGGCAGAACTATAATAATACCTAACTGGCCAGTATAAATATTTTGGTCTGATTCAGTGTATTGTACCATAAAATGTCTCTCACTTTTGTTAATCTCTGATGATACTCATCGGCCTAAAATCAGTGAAGGGGAGAGGAAAACAGTACACACCAAATCACACTTCCCAGTTTTTTACCACTGAAAGAGACAGACACTCAAAATGTTGGACACTGTGGGACACTGACCTTCATAATGTAGGGAGATATCATCAGACATGCAGATATACACTCAGAGCAGTGTGGAAACCAGTCCCTTTATCTGTGCAACATTTACATCGAAACATGGAATTTATCAGCAGATAAGGACTGCTTGACTCACCTAGTCTGCCCATTTTTTTCCTTGCCTGTACCTAGGCCTATTTAATTTATAGTTAGCATCTTAGAATATTAATTTCTCCTTTAATGTCTAGGTTTACAGCTCTTCTCAAAGACAACAGTACCTCTTCCATATGAAACGGATGTGGGGCAGAACACTTCTGAGGGCTAAAATGAGGGATGTCACTCATAATGAGGGACAGTTGATAGGTATGCACCAAATCCAAGTGATCAGTGTTTCATACACACACGCATACTGCATTTTGTTAGGAAGGAATGAAGACCATTGGTCCATTAAATTCAGACAGAGTGGAGGTGGTCCAGAGAAGGGCAATCAAGATGGTGCAGGGGTTGCAAGGAAAGCCCTATGAGGCGAGACTGAAGGAACTCAGTAAGTACTCTCTGAAGGACAGGAGAGCAAGGGCTGACATGATCAGTACCTTCAAGTACCTTACAGGTGAACATAGTGCAGGGAGGGAGCCCCTTCCAAAAGAAGATGATCTCAAGGACTGGGGGCATGCAATGAAATTGGAGGGAGGAAATTTCAGGAAGAATGTGAGGAAGTACTTGTTCACAGAAAGGGTGGTAGAAGCATGGAACCATCTGCCAGTCCAGGTTGTGGAAACTAGAACAGTGGAAGGCTTCAAGCACACATGGAATAGACACTGAGGTATGTTAGTATAGAAACAGGGAGGGACCAGTTAGGGTCTGTGAAGGTACAATAGGCAGGGAACCCTTGGACAGACTGGGTGGGACTAATGGTCCTTTTCTGCTGACAAATTCTATGTTTTTATATTTCTGACTCAGTGGGAATACGACATTTTTATTACACTTGTGAAATTATGTGAAATTGCATTTTAAACTTACAAACATTTGAACATATGAATGTGCCAGCAGAAACAGACCATCTGATCTATCTAAGTCTGCTTGAGTGTGCAGCTAGCACCCCTAGTTTGCAGCTGCCCCACTCCCCCTCCCCTTTGTCATACCACTGCCACCCCCCACCTTCCCCACCCGCACTCTCCCCTGTTCCCTGTCCCATGCCCTTTTGAAGATGTTCACAGATTTACATGATACCACCCATTCTGGTAGTGTGTTCCATTTTGCTACCACCCTCTCTGTGAAATAGTGTCTCCTCATTTCCCTCCTAAATCTTCCCCCCTGTGTTCTTAGCCCATGCCCCCTGGTGTCCCTCCCCCTCCTTAGCCTAAAGACCCCATCTGCCTCATCCTTATTGATTCCCCTCAGATACTTGAATGTCTCTATCATGTCTCCCCTATCCCTTCTGTCCTCCAGAGTGTACATATTCAGGTCTCCCAGTCTGCTGTCATAGTTTCTCCCCTCCATTCCACATGTAATCTTTGTTGCTCTCCTCTGCACCCCCTCTAGTAGCCTGGAGGTATGGCCTCCAAAACTGTACACAATACTCTAAGTGCGGCCTTACCAGGGACCCTGTAGAGGGGCAAGCTTACCTCTCTTCGCCTGGACGAAAACCCCCTCGCTATGCACCCCAGCATTTTGTTCGCTCTTGCAGCCACTCTCCTGCATTGGGCAGTGTTGTTCATAGTTCCTATTATCATTACCCCTAGGCCCTTCTCCTCCTCAGTGATCCCCAGCTTAACCCCCCCCCCCCAGCCAGTACTCTCTCCTTGGGTTCTTCACCCCAAACATAGAAACATAGAATTTGACGGCAGATAAGGACCGCTTGGCCCACCTAGTCTGCCCATTTTCCTACCTAACAGATAAGCTGCAGATCCTAGTTAACCAAAAGCCTACTTCCTCCTAGCCCCCACTAAGACTGCCTTATGTCTGTCCCATGCATTCTTGAATTCACCCACTGTTCTTGATTCGACAACCTCCTCAGGAAGGCTGTTCCATGCATCCACAACCCTCACATTACCTCTGAGCCGTCCTCCCTCCATCTTCAAATTGTGCCCCCTTGTTCTTGCACATCTCTTTTTCTGAAAGATACTACCCTTTTGGACTTTGTTGATTCCCTTGAGGTACTTGAAAGTTTCTATCATGTCGCCCTCTCCCTTCTTTCCTCAAGGGTATACATATTAAGCTCCTTTAGTCTCTCTCTTCATATGTCTTCTGGTGCAGACCCTGCACCATTTTGGTTGCCCTCCGCTGGACAGCCTCCACTCTGTCTATGTCTTTGCGGAGATGGATCTCCAGAACTGCACACAGTACTCCAGATGGGGTCCCACCAACTGTCTGTACAGAGGGATAACAACTTTCTGTTTTCTACTGTTGATGCCTCTCCCTATGCATCTCAGTATCCCCCCAGCCTTCCTTACTGCCTTCTCACATTGCTTGCCCACCTTTAGGTCATCTGATATTTACCCCCAGGTCCCTTTCCATTTTTATTGTTGTCAGTATCTCACCCCCCATTGTGTGCTCTTACCCTGGGTTTTTGTTTCCCAGGTGCATTACCTTGCACTTCTTTGCATTGAATCTAAGCTGCCATACATTTGACCATTCCTCCAACCTTGCCAAGTCCCTTCTCATCCTTTCCACTCCATCTTGTGTATCAATCCTGTTGCAGATCTTTGTGTCGTCTGCAAAGAGACATACTTTTCCTTCCAGTTCCTCTGCAATGTTATTTATAAAGGCACTAAAAAGGACCGGTCCCAGTACTGAACCCTGCGGTACCCTGCTAGTAACCCTCCTTTCAAATAACATGAAGTCTTGCTGTATTCTGACTATTGCAGTTAGCCCCAGCACTCAAACTGCCCCGGAGAGTAGAGAGTTAATTTTCTATGCAGAGCATAGAACGTTGAGCTCGAGCTCGGTTCAAACCTCTGTCTGCTGCACTTTGAAGTGCAACTGTCAGATTCTTTACTCCACCTAACTGAATGGCCGCTCCGGAGATTTCTCCTTTGCTCACAGTTCGTAAGTCGGTTAAAGTCCTCGGTTTTACCTATTATCTTTCGCAAGTTTCGGTTCAGATCTCTGTCTGTGGTACAGTAAGTACTAGGTAGTGAACTAGACATAGTAAACTTGTGGAAATTGTAAAAATAGATTTTTCGACCAGTTCGGCTGAACCGCCCGTTTAGTGATTTATATAGTCTGCCTTTGTTTTTAAACTTAGAGTGTGGCTACCGGTCCTTATCGGTTTTAAAAAAACTGCATTTTCTTGTGGTTTTTTCCCAAAACCGGTGACACAGTTAGAAACCAATAAGGGTGTCTTGCCTGGTTGTTTGCCATAAAAAGGGTAAGTTTGTGGTTAGGATGGTTATGTCTGAGAAACCCAAAAGAAAAACCTGGTCCACTGGGTTTCAACACTGCAGTGTGTGTGGGGAGGTCTTTGCTAAGGCTGATCCCCACACCACCTGTGTTTATTGTCTGGGGTTTGACCACCTCGATTCAGACTGCCAAATCTGTAAAAATTTCCTTAAGTCTACCCTGGAAAAAAGATTAGGTAGGCTCAGGGATAAGGAGGCCGTGAAGTCCGCTGACCCAGATGGCCAGCCCGGTTTGGTTCAGACCAAACCTGAGGGAGTGCCCTATGACCAGGGCGATACTTCTCCGGCCAGGAGGAGAGCCGATCCTGAGGGATCGGTTCCTACAAAAGGAAAAAGAAAAGAAAAATCAGCCGGTTCAGTTCCAGAGACCCATTTTCTGACTGCCGAAGAGATTGCCAGTGCGATAAGGGTTGTAGAATTGCTTCGTCCAGTTCTGTCTGATCCGACGCCTTCTGGCAGGCACTCAGTTTGGTTGGTTCCTCCGTTTTAAGATTATGCCCCGAAGAGATTTGGAGGGGGATGAAGATTATGATGATGATGATGGTGTGGGAGGTCTGGTTGAGCCTACTGAACCAGACATCTCCCCAGACAGACCTTCTGGTGTTTCCCCTCCTAGGTTTTCTGAGTCCCCTTCCCACTACATGTTTTACAGGAAAGTGGCAGAAACCCTCCAGCTCCCTGTGGAGGAAGCTGTAGAGGAACAAGAGGAACCTGATTATGTGGCGATGGACATCCCAGAATCCACAAGACTGTCTGTTCCCCTTCATAAGTCTTTTGGGAAACAGACACAGAAGATTTTAAAAACTCCAAATTCTGTACCTCCTGTCGACAGAAGGATGGACAAAAGGTACACCTTATCGGGTTCTGGTACAGAGTACTTGTATCAACAATGCAGCCATGTTGAGGTTGTGCAGTCTGCAGCCTGTGATAAGGCTAATATACCCTTGGCTTCACAACCCCCGGATAAAGATTCTAGGAAGCTGGATGCCATGGCAAAGAAACAGTACATGGCATTTGCCTTGGGACTCAGGCAGGCTAATTATATGGCTTATTCAGCCAGGTACCAGAAGTCCAGGTGGGACACTGTATTGGCACTGGCTAAGCAGGCCTCCCCCCAGCTAGCCTCGGAGCTGGAGGGTGGCTGCTGATGGATTGAGGCATCTAAGGTACAGTTCCATGTGCTGCTGTGACTCCAATGATGTGTTCTCTAGAGTCATGGATACATCTGTGGCTCTTTGGAGAATGGCTTGGCTCAGATGTACTAGTCTCTCACAGGACACCCAGGCTAAGGCCATGGATTTCCCTGTGGTGGGTAATTCTCTGTTTGGGGAGCAGACAGAGAATTACATGAAAAAGATGGATGAGTATAGGACCACTTATAGGAGTGCACAGGCCAAGAAGAGGCAGGCAACTCCTCAAAGGCAGCAGGCTAGGGGCAGGCCTTTTCATAGGCCTTTCTACCCAGCACAGGCCTCTTCTCCCTTTCCTCAGAGGGGGTTCTTCAGAAGGAGAGGCAGAAGGGGGATGAGCAGGGCTGCATTCATCCCTTAACCTAAGGCTCCTGCCAAGCAGACACCCTGATGTGTCAGCCTGGGCTGACTACCCCATTCCTGTAGGAGGCAGGCTAGCTTACTTCGTCCAGGACTGGATGTCTGTTACCTCAGACAAGTGGGTCCTGGAGGTTGTAAGCCAGGGGCTGGTTCTCAGCTTTAAGAAATTTCCAAAGCTGAGGGCCAGATCTTTTCCACCTGCAAGCATCTCCGAAACTATTTCCCTAGAGGCAGAGGTTTAATCTCTACTGACTCTAAAGGCTGTAGAGAGAGTTCCTACATTGCACTGGGGCAAAGGTCTGTACTCCAGGTACTTCCTTACCCCAAAAAAGACAGGGGAGTGGTGACCCATCCTAGACTTAAGATGCCTGAATAAACGTCTTTTAAAACCAAAATTCAAAATGGTGACTCTGGGAATAATCCTTCCTTCTGTAAGGCCAGGGGACTGGCTAGCCTCCCTGGACTTAAAAGATGCCTATTTCACATTCCCATCAGATGCTCCCACAGAAAGTACCTCAGGTTCGAATAGCCTTCAGGCCATTACCAGTTCAAAGCTATGCTCTTTGGCCTGACATCAGCTCCAAGGGTATTCACAAAATGCCAAGCAGTAGTTGTTGCCTTTTTAAGAAAGAAAAATATTTCCATATTTCCATACCTGGATGACTGGCTCATTGTGGGTCAGTCCCCAGACCAAGTCAAGTCAGACCTTCAAGTGACTCAGCAAGTGCTCACTTCCCTAGAATTCCTTCTCAACCTTCCCAAGTCAGTTCTTGAGCCTGTACAGCTCCTCACCTTCATAGGAGCAGAGTTGGATACAGTCAAAGCAAGAGCTTTTCTTCCCCTGGAAAGGGCAAGGGCTATTGCAGAGCTGGCTTCTTCATTCCACCATCTGGTCTCTCGGCCAGCAAGACATTTTCTTTAACTTCTGGGCCACATGGCAGATTTTACAGCAGTGGTCCAAGGGGCCAGATTTCAGATGAGGGACATTCAGTTTCACCTGAGGGCCTTTTGACCTCAGAAGAAAGATTCTCTAACCAAACTACTTCCAGTGACCCAGACTCTGATCCATGCTCTCCAATGGTGGCAGGATCAGGGCAACCTCAGGCAAGGAGTCCCATTCGTCACTCAGTCTCACTCTGTGGTGCTAACCATGGATGCTTCTCTCTTGGGGTGGGGAGCCCTTCTGGGGGCTCTCACAGCCCAGGGACTGTGGTCCCCTCAGGAGTCCCTTCTTCATATCAATCTCTTGGAACTCAGGGTGGTTTTTCTGGCCCTGCAAGCTTTCTGTCAGTCAGTGCAGAACAAGGTGGTTTAGGTCAGGACAGACTACACCACCACCATGTGGTACATCAACAAGCAGGGAGGCACTCAGTCCACGGCCTTGTGCACGGAAGCCATGAAATTGCAATCCCTAGCTTATTCTCTGCAGACCTCTCTGTTAGCAGTCCACCTTCCAGGAAGGACAATGTGTTAGCAGATGCATTGTGCAGGATCTCCCAGGGCCATCACGAATGGTCCCTGGATCCTCTGGTGTTGAAAGTGATTTTTTCAAGGTGGGACACTCCAGAGATAGATCTCTTTGCAGCCCCAGACAATCACCAACTTCCTCTGTTTTGTTGCAAATCCACAGTATTGGGCTCAGTTCCTCTGGATGCTCTGATTTTGAACTGGGAAGGGAAATTTCTATATACCGTCCCTCCCTTTCCTCTACTGTTCAAGGTTCTGGTCAAGGTAAGGTCACAACCCTGCAAAGTGATTCTGATTGCTCCAGACCAGGCCAGGCAGCCTTGGTGCCCCCTGTTGCTATCCCTAGCAGTCCATCTTCCCCTGTCTCTTCCCAAGAATTACAACCTGTTAACCTCCTCTCAGGGGAGGATTTGGTACCCCAATCTTTGGTCGCTCAATCTCAAGGCATGGCTCTTGAAGAGTTAGAGTATGCAGATTTGCATCTGTCCCAAGGGGTTCTAGAAATTCTCAAAGCCTCTCGAAAGCCTGCCACCAGAAAAACTTACAACTCCAAATGGAAAAGATTCAGCATTTGGTGTTCCAAGAAGCATATATCCCCAGACACTGCTAAATTGCCTACAGTTCTGGATTATATGGTTCATCTTAATGGACTAGGCCTCAGACCAGCTACTCTCAAAGTACATTTGTCAACTGTTTCTGCTTTTCTGTCAGTGGGAAAGCCTTCCTCACTGTCATCTCGCCCTGTATTCTGTAAATTTTTCAAGGGATTGCTTCATACCAATCCCCCCTTTAGGGATCCTACCCCTGCTTGGGATCTTAATGTTTGCATTGCTCAGCTTATGCAACCCCCTTTTGAGCCTTTGTCTTCAGCAGAGCTTAAGTACTTGACTTGGAAAACTGTTCCTGGTAGCTATTACCTCTGCCAGGCGTATCAGTGAATTGCAAGCTCTGTCAGTGGAGCCTGATTTTATCTCATTCCATAGAGATAAGGTGGTCCTTAGAACTAATAGGAAGTTTTTACCTAAAGTGGTTTCAGATTTTCATCTGAACCAATCTGTGTCTCTCTGTGTGTTCTTCGCTGATCATTCTTCTTCAGGAGAAAGAAGTTTACACAGTTTGGATGTTAAAAGAGCCCTTAGTTACTACATTGAGTGTACTAAGGCTCACAGGTTTGACTCCCTTCAGTTGTTTCTCACTTATGGGGAAGTGGATAAGGGCAAACCTGCCACTAAGAGAACTGTTGCCAGGTGGATTGTCTCTTGTATTCAATTCTGCTATGAGAAGCTAGGCAAAATACCTCCCTCAGGCCTGAGGGCTCATCCGACTACAGGTACAGCTGCTTCCCTGGCTGAGGCCAGGGATATTCTTTTGTTAGAGGTATGTAAAGCAGCCACCTGGAAAACAGTCCATACATTCATCAAGCATTACTCCCTGAACATCCAGGCTAGGAGTGATGCTCGGTTTGGTACAGCAGTACTGCAGAGCCTATTCCCAAGGTAGGTTCAATTCCCTCCTCCATGGAGGTACTGATTGGTAGTCTGCAATAGTCAGAATACAGCAAGACTTCATGTTGTTTGAAGAAAAAATTACTCACCTTAGTATTTATGTTTCTTCTAATGGAGTCTTGTTGTTTTCTGACCTCCCTCCCTACCTCCTCTCACAGAACCTGCTTTTGGGAAGTGGGCTGGCAGGGCACTGTTGCACCCCAGGGTTGCATTTAGGTACTCCCTCCTTTTAGAGAGGGGGAGTGGGTTATATTATTAATTTAACAGTCTTAAGATGTTCACTTCCTGGTTTTTGATTTTGGATTTCTTGACTTGAGTCTTTTGGGGATCCAAAATATTTGGTTGCCATTTGGCCAGTAAAAATTTTACAGTTTCCACATAGTAGTTAGCATTAGCTCGTAAGAATCTGACAGTTGCGCTTCAAAGTGCAGCAGACAGAGGTTTGAACCAAGCTCGAGCTCAACGTTCTATGCTCTGCATAGAAAATGAACTCTCTACTCTCTGGGGCAGTTTGAGTGCTGGGGCTAACTGCAATAGTCAGAATACAGCAAGACTCCATTAGAATAAACATAATTACTAAGGTGAGTAATTTTTTCTTCTTCACAGTGGACTCCATTTACTACGACCCTTTGGGTCCTGTTGTCCAGCCAATTTTTTATCCAGGCTACCACCTTGGGACCCACTCCAAGGCTGGCTAACTTGTTTATTAATCTTTTGTGTGGGACTGTATCAAATGCCTTACTGAAATCTAGGTAGGCCATGTCCAGAGCCCCTCCCTGGTCTACTACTTTGGTCACCCAGTCAAAGAAATCTATTAGATTCGCCTGACATGACCGTCCTGCTGTGAATCCATGCTGCCTTGGGTCCTGTGCCTCACTGGCCTCTAGGTACTCAGCAATTCTTTTCTTCAGAAGTGATTCCATCATTTTCCCTACCACTGAGGTCAAACTAACTGGTCTGTAGTTTCCTGCCTCTGCCCTGCTCCCACTTTTGTGAAGAGGAATCACATCCGCCCTTCTCCAGTCCTCAGGTACCACCCCATCCTCCTATGATTTGTTAAAGAGAGTAGTCAGCGGTGTCACTAGTTCTACCCTTAGTTCTTTTAGAATTCTTGAGTGAATCCCATCAGGCCCCATTGCTTTGTTCACCTTCAATTTTACTAGTTCTTTCAGAACCCTTTCTTCTGTAAATGGACTGGTATCAACCCCCATCTCCAGAGTGTTCCTCTTGTTTGGTTTAGGTACCTCCCCCTCTTCTTCCTTTGTGAATACTGAGCAAATATATTCATTCAGTATCCCTGCTTTTTCACTGTCATCCTCTGCCCACATTCCCTTCCTTTATTAAGCCTCAGTATCCCTCCCTTGGTCTTTCTTCGCTCCCTAATCTACCTATAAAAGGTCTTATCCCCCTTCTTAACAGAGTTGGCTATCCTTTCCTTGGTTTGGGCCTTTACTATTCTGACTGCCTTCTCTACTTCTTTCTGCTTTAACTGATAAAGGTCTATGTCCTGCTCCTTCTGTGTTACCTTATATTACCTGAATGCTATCCTTTTCTCCTTAACCTTCCCTGCCACCTCTTTTGACAACCATAGCATTTTTTTCCTTTGTTGTGTTGTGTTGATTTGCTTCACACAAAGACTTGTTGCCCTTGTGATGGCTGTTTTGATTACTCCCCATTGTTCCTCCACCCCTCCTTCTTGCCTGTTTGCTAGTGCTTTTCTGAGGCACTCTCTCATTTTCCCCAAATCAACCCTCCTAAAGTCCAATACTCTTGCTTTTGTATGGCTTGACTCTATTGCTGTGTTTATTGTGAACCACACTGTTTGGTGGTCGCTTGTTCCCAGATGGCTACCCACTTCTAAATCCGAGATTCTTTCTCCATCCCCATTTGAGAGTACCAGGTCTAAGATTGCTCCCTCCAGAGTGGGTTCCAATACTAGCTGTCTGAGGCATGCTCCTTGTAGGGCATCAAGAATGACCCTGCTCTTGGATGTGCCTGCAGCAAAGGTGCTCCAGTTAACATCTGGCATATTCAGGTCCCCCATCAACAATATCTTCCCTTTTTCTGCCATTCTAAGGATGCCTTCTATCATTTTCTGGTCCATTCCTTCCCCCTGAGATGGGGGTCTGTATACAACCCCCATGTGGACTGTGGTGCTATTTCCTGTCTCCAGGGTAACCCAGAATGCCTCATCTGCTCCCTGTTTACTCTTTAGTTCTGTTGCTTTGATCCCTTCCCTTACATAGAGAGCTACTCCTCCTCCTCCTCCTCTTTTACCCTCCCTGGCCCTCCTGTAGATTGTGTATCCTGATATGTTGACATCCCAGTCATGGTTCTCTGTGTACCATGTTTCTGTGACTGCCACAATATCCAGGCATCCCTCTTCCATCAAGGCCACTAGTTCAGGGAGCTTGTTACACAGACTATGGGCATTGGTACTCATCACCCTCCAATTTTTGATGGCCTTACCTCTTTTAGCCCCATCCCTGTCCTTACTGCCTTTGCCTTTTTTTGCATTTACCTCTGTTCTGCTCCCTAATGACTTCTCTGCCTTGGTGTTTACCTCACTAATTATTGTATTTTGTGGGGGGAGGCTGGGATTTCCCTGCTCTTTTTCAGTGCCTTCCCCCTTGGCTAGTTTAAATGCTTGCCAATGAAGCATTTAAACCTATCACCTAGGATCCTGGTTCCCCCCTGGACAGATGCAGACCATCATGCCAGTATAGGCCTGCATCCCTCCAGGTGGCTCCCCAGTCCCCAGTGAAGCCAAAACCCTGAGTGCCACACCAGTTTTTCAACCATTCATTGATTTTCATGGTGTGGAGTACCGTAGCATCACCCTTGCCATAGATAGGCAGCACCTCTGAGAAGGTTACCGTATGCGCTACTCGTCTAAGGCCCCTCCCCAACTCTACAAACTCCTCTTGCACTGCTCTGATCCCATTCCTAGCCAGGTCATTTGTCCCTAGGTGGACAATGACATCCAGCTCCCACCCTCCCTCATGCAGCTGCTCCCACAATCCTGAGGATTTGCTTCCTGTCCCTCCAAGCCATGGTGCCAGGCAGGCACCTTACCTCACTCTCCCCTTCCTCCCCCATTTCTACCCCCCTAATGATTGAGTCCCCCACCAGGAGTTGTTTCTTTCCCCTGTGGGGTCCCATGCCACCCTCCTGTGGGCGTCCTTTGTGGAGGTCCCCAGCATCCTCCTTGGTCTCCACTGCAGGTGCCTCCATAGAGGAACCACTATCCACCAGAACAGTGTATGAATTGTGGAGAGGTACAGCTGGAGGAATGCACCTCTGTTCCATGACCCTCTCCCTCTCTGAGCCCACCTTGGTCCAGCCGCTCCTTTTTCTTGGCAACCTCTGAGGTAGCGGCGGTGGCCCTGGTTGTCCCTGAGTGGGGGAGGAGGTTCCACAAATCCTAGCCAGGTCAGCCTGGAGACGGGCAACCTCCTCCCTCAGACCAGAGAGGTGCCTGCAAATAGGTCAGCATCGCAGCCTCCAGAATGTCTCCTGGAACACTGCCACCCCACAGCCATTGCACTGCACCACTCCCATCATGTCTTATTTTGTGTCCCCTCTCCTGTTGCTCTGTATGCTTACTCTTTCCTCTCCTTACAACTCTCGCCCTTCCTGTTCTGGGTCAGCAACTTCCTGTATTCTTCAGTAGTCACTTTCTTCCTTGCTCAGAGTCAGACCGCTAGAGGGGGAGAAAGAACTACTTTTCTCCTTCAGGGTTGACAAAACTAATGTTTCTGTATTATCCTTCCCTTCCTACTGCCAAACAGGAAGTTCATGTTGTCAGTCAAATCCAGTGGCTATAAAAGTAGAACTGGCTTAGGGTGGGATGGAGGACAATTAGTAAGAAAAACAGTAGCTTTTTAAATCAGCTACTTTCTGCTCTACAAGCAATATTTCTGTCTTCCAAAAGCTAGTAGCAGGAAGTTGTAATTGGAGTCACCTGCTTTTCTACTGCCTAAGCCACGCCCCCAATTAACCTCTCTCCCCTCCTACTGATTTAGCAAAGTAAGTTGATACAGTATCCTTCCCAACACAGAAACACACACTGACTTTCTTTTTTTAACCCTAAATGAGACCCCCTCCACTTCTATTAAAGTATCTGTTTACTTAATCCCAACAGGCACTGACTGCTGCTGAGATAGAAATGTTAAGTTAGTAAGAAAAATGGTAGCTTTTTTAATCAGCTGCTTTCTGCTCTACAAGCAAGACTTCTATCTTCCAAAAGCTAGCAGCTGGAAGTTGTAATTGGTGTCACCTGCTTTTCTACTGGCTAAGCCACACCCCCAATTAACCTATCTCCCCTTCTACTGATTTAGCAAAGTAAGTTGATACAGTACCGTTCCCATCACAGAAACACACACTGACTTTCTTTTTTTTCAAAACTTGAATGAGACCCCCTCTACTTCTATTAAAGTATCTGTTTACTTAATCCCAACAGGCACTGACTGCTGCTGAGATAGAAGTGTTAAATTAGTAAGAAAAATGGTAGCTTTTTTAATCAGCTGCTTTCTGCTCTACAGGCAAGATTTCTGTCTTTCGAAAGCTAGCAGCAGCAGCATAACCTTACACTTCTTTGCATTGAACCCCAGCTGCCACCTCTCTGACTACTCCTCTACTTTGTTTAGGTCCCCCTGCAGCTGCTTCCATCCCTCCCCTCCATCCACCACTGCTCTGATTTTGGTGTCATCAGCGAACAGACTTACCTTGCTCACCACCCCGTGTGCAATGTCTGATATGAAGAGCCCAAATAATACTGGCCCCAGCAGAGAGCCCTGTGGCACCCCACTTGTCACTGGCCTTGGAGTTGAGAGCTTCCCTCTCACCACCACCCGTTGTAGCCTCCCATTCACCCAGCTTGTAATCCAGTTTGTCATTTTGGCCCCTACCCCTACACCAGTTAGCTTCTCCCCAAGCCACCCATGAGGCACCAAATCAAAGGCCTTGCTGAAGTCCAAGTAAAGAACATCCACTGCATGACCCTTATCCAGCTCACCTGTCACCCAGTCATAATATTGTATCAAGTTGGTTTGACAAGACTTCCCTGAAATGAACCCATGCTGCTTCACATCCTGGAGGCCATTGTCCTGCAGGTACGACACCAGTCTTTCCTTTAGTATCATTTCCATGAGTTTGCACACTATGGAGGTGAGACTTACATGACGATAATTACTCGGTTCATCCCTTGGCCCGCTCTTGTGTAATGGTACTACATGTGCCATCCTCCAGTCCAGTGGCACACATCCCAACTCCAGTGAGGTGCTGTATAGATCTGCCAGTGGCTTCGCCAACACCTCTGCCATCTCCCTCAGCACCCTGGAGTGGATACCATCCAGCCCTGGTGCCTTGTCTGCCTTCAGTGCCCTCAGTCCCTCTATGACTCTACTTGCCTCAATTCTTCCATCTGTCACCTCCTCCTCTCCTCCTGTCCCCACCTCCCAGCCCATGGTGGTTGTGGTCTGCCCTTTTCTTCTGTGAACACTGAGCAAAAGTATTCATTCCGTGCTTCTGCCTGCTCCTCCCCCTTTTCCATCCACTCCCCACCCCTTTTTATCTTCACTATTGTCTCCTTGCACTTCCTTTTCTCCCTGATGTATCTGAAAAAGTCTTTCTCTCCCCCCGTTAATTCCCTTCACTAATCTCAGCTCCCTCTAGGCCTTGGCTTCTCTCACTTTCTGGTCACCTCCCTGGACCAGCTTGCATATTCCTCCATGTCCACTTCCTTCCTTATAGTGTCAGTGGCTCAGTAGGTAGCACACTCGCCTCTGAGGCCGGGAGATCAGAGGGCTGTGGGTTCAGTTCCCACATCTGGCACTTGGGTTAATATCCCAGTACTGACACTGTAGTGCAGCATGAGAGGGGTGCTGCACTTCTGAGGTGCCGTCTTTCGGATGAGACGTTAAACCGAGGTCCCATCTGCCTGGATTGGTGGTAGTTCAGGTGGATGTTAAAGATCCCATGGCACTTATCGAGAAAAGAGTAGGGGAATTTCCCCAGTGTCCTGGCCAAATTTCCCTCATTCACTAAAAATATCACCAACAACTTAATCTGGTTCAAGGTCAGTTGGCATTCATCTGTATCCCCTTCCCCCGGGTCGTGCCTGAAAATAGGCAGGATTTGTCTAGTGCATTTACCCAGTCAACAAAAACTAAATAAATAAATAAATAAATTCCCTGTCCTCCTATATCTCTGGTGCGCCACTCGTTTTGCCCTCACCACCTCCACAACCTCGCTGTTCAACCAGCATGGTTTTTTGTTCTGCTTCTCTTACTCTGTGTCTTGGTGCAGGCTTCTGTTGGCTCTGTAATCCCCCATTTAATACTATCCCATTTCTGCTCCACGTCCATCTACTGCCTTATGCTCTACAGTTTCCTTTTCAGTACTTCCTGCATCCTCCCAAAGTCCGCCCCCCCGACGTTTACCACCCGAGTAACTGATTTCTCTGGCTCCCCGCACATTGTGATATTAAACCACACTGTTTGGTGATCACTGTCGGCTAGTGGGTCCTCCACCTTTAATTCCCTTACTCCCTCCCCATTCGACAGTACCAGATCTAAAGTGTTCTTTAGCCTAGTAGGTATACTACCTAACTGTGTCAGGAGACCCTCCTGGATCGCGTCCAGGAGCACCTGCTCCCTAGCACTGGAAGTGACCGGAATGCTCCAGTCAACCCCTGGCAAGCTGAAATCCCCCACGATGACCACCTTCCCTTTTCTACATACCTTTCTGATTTGTCCTGCTAATTCCCTGTCAAGCTCCTCAGACTGGGATGGTGGCCTGTATACCACCCTAAACCTCAGTTTCCTACGCCTTGAATCTAGGAGCTGCAGCCAGATCGCCTCTGTTCTCCTTTCTTCCCCCTCGTCCCTTGTGCATTTGATCCCGTCCCTCACATAGACTGCCACCCACCCCCACTTATGGTCCTTCTTGTATAATTTGTATCCTGGGATTGCCAGATCCCAGTTCCAGTGCTCAGTTGCCCACGTTTCTGTGACAGCTGCAATATGCACCCTCCACACTGCTAAGAGTGCCTGTAGCTCAGCTGATTTGTTTCCTAAGCTTCTTGCATTCAACAAGACCACACTCCATCCTGCCTCCTTCTCTTCACTGGCCTCCATCTTCTCCCTTCCACTCCCTCCTTTTTTGGTCACCCTGAGTCCTTCTCTGCTAGCCTGGGGTTAGGCTGTGATTCCACTCTATCAGATCCCTGCCTACCTGCTGTCCACTTGCCACCCCCCCATCTATTTTAAATCCACCTTTATCACAATATGCCTCCCCAGTCTTTGCTTTAATACCTCCCTCCCCTCCCCACTCAGGTGCAGCCTATTCCTTGCAAACAGATTGTTATTATCCCAGGTATTGCCCCAGCCACCCACAACTCCATACCCCTTAGTTTAACACCATTCTACCAACCATGTGTTCAATTCCCTAATCCTCTCCTTTCTCACTGTGCTTGCACAGGGTACTGGGAGCACCTTGGAGAAGGCCACAGACTCCCCAGTCTCCTCGCACAACCTTCCCACTTCCTCAGTCCTCTCCCTTGTTACTGCCACCATTTCCCCTGCTAGATCATTTGTCCCTACATGTACCACAATGTGTGGTTTCCTCCTATCCCTCTTTACGCACTTTAGGATTGCCTGTCCTGCCTTGTCTGCCTTTAATCCTGGTATGGACTCCACTCATATCTGACTGTGCCTCTCCCCTTGCTTCCCCATCTGATCCCCTTGAGTATGCAGTCCCCCAACACCAGTACACCCTCCTCTTTCTTTGTGCTGTTGCCACCCCCACCCAGGTTCTCGCCTCTGGGGCCACCCAAGATGGTGCTTTTACCATGTGCCCCAATGTCTTCCCCCTGCCCCTCTCAATTGAGACCCCTCTTCCTCCTGTTTGACTGCCAACCTCCCTCTCCCTCCTCACCTCTCCAGGTATTATCCCTCCCCTGCCCCACTTTGCTCAATCTTTCCACTAGTAATGCCCCTCACTCCCTCCTCTTTGTGAATGCTATCCCTTGTACAATCTTCTCCATCCTCTTTTCTATGTGTTGCTAGTAAAGCAAACATGTTCCCTACCCCTTTTGCCTTATTATGTGTTTTCTCCTCCCTACTCCCTACTGCCTGCTGCTGCTCCTCTTTTTCTGGGTCCTACTAGAGTCCACCCTTCATCAGCTGGCTTCCTGTCCAGTTTGCCCCCTCCCCTGACCCCTCCCTTGACCCACCCTTTCCTTCTCTGTGGTACCCCCAGAATACTCTCAGATGTCAGCCCTCCTACCGATGCAATCCTCCCCTAATCCCTCAACCTCCCCAGCTCCCTGTCAAACCACTGAACCTCTTCCTCAAGCCTCCTTAGCCTGTGGCATATTGGGCACCCTCCCAGCCTCCACAGTATGTTCATCTGCATTGCTGCCCCACAACCACTGCACCCTACAATCCTACCCATGGTCCACACTACCTATATAGCCTCTCCACACTAACTCTCCCTACAGCAAGTAGAATTAACTAATCCTAGCCCAACCTCTAACAGAAATTTTAATACCAAATGCCCTTGCATGCAGCGTAAGACAACCAACTACAGTACTAACTTGAAGCCACAATCCTACTCATAAGGACTATAGACCTACTCATAAGTTATATATATATATATTTATATAGCTTTAAGAATTAGTTCATATGGCTGTTCCTAATTTCCTCCTTCCTGACCTGCTCTGAGGGTTCAGGTCAGTTTGCAGCTCCCCAAGCTCCTCCCTCACAGCCTTCAAACCCAACCCCCAGTGGTATTTCATTATTTAAGAACTCCAGCCACAGAAAGCGTTACGCTAAATTCCATTTTAAGCTAAACTGAAAAAAAGTAAAACAATATAAAAACTTACAAAAATCCTCTACACATTAACTCACTCAAGAGCAAGTAGTTTAAAAAACAATAGTAAAACTTACAGAAATCTTCTCCACAGTTACTCCACACACTGTTCTTGTTCGTGAATTTTGTGAAAGTATGCAAAATTTGGTGCAATTTCATGAAAAGTATGTGAAACAGATTTTTGAAATTTTACACAGTACTATCTCCCCTTTTTATTTTCAAAGTACAGTACCTGTTGATTTTAAGCTTGAAGGTTGCTGCAGTGTCAGCTTAAACCACCTGTCCAGAAGATTATTCCATGAATCCACTGCTACACTATTTGCACTAGTTAAGTTAGTGTCAGATTAAGGTAATATGTTTAGTTTTTTAAATTTGAGTTGGAGGCTCCGCCCCCCCTCCACACACCATTGTTTAAAGGGACACTGTGAACTGTTTTTGTATCATATCATTTCTAGTTGAAAACCCACATTTGATGATTGCTTTTCTTCCTTAAAGGACAAATAAATAAGCTTTTTTAGGTAGCTTTGAGCCGAGATCCCAGTCAGTCGCTTGATGCAGTATCCTCTGAGAGTTAATCCCGTGAAGTATTGAAGTAATTGACCGAATGTTTTTTATTTAAATGACTCCGTAATTTTACACTTATCTTCATACATTTTCTATTTTCGGTCTCGCCGCCCACTTGTGTGTGTGCCCACGACGTCTAACGTGATGACATCACTGTAGCGAGAGGCAGTATCCCTCCTCAGCTGTGCAACATTTGTTCTGTGGTATTTTCCTGCCATTTTTGATTGATTTTCAAAGTTCCAGTAATCAAAGTTATTCATCCGTTTTGTCATCGAAGTTCTGTTCTCTTGAGGTGTCCATTTTATTAAACTTTAAAGTACAGTGCTGCACAGAACTTCAGCTGTCATGCCCCCCCCCCCACAACACCAATACCTTAGCAGTACTGTACATATTAGTCTGGCAAAGTAAACTGTCATCTTACATCGGGATGATGCTCATGGAGTGATTTGCCTGCAAATATAATTTTTTTATTAGAAGTTCCATCTGCAGAAATGAGTGTGGCAAATGAGAACATATGATTTGAATTGCAGACGAACAGCACAAAAGGGAACATTCAGGCCAGGTACGCTGCTGTATGCTCTAACGAAAAGATGACAAGAAGGCACACATGACAATATAGTAAGGTAACATTTCCATACCACACATAAAAGTGTTATCTTACTGTATTGTCATGCTTGTCCTTTCGTCATCTTTTCTTTCCAGCATATAGCAGCTTGCCTCGCCTGCATGTTCTTTTTTTTTTTTGGTGGTGTTCCTCTGCAATTCCCATCATATGTTATCATTTAGTGACACTTCTGACTGTTTGTGTACCACATTCATTTCTGCAGATGGACCTTCAAATAAAATATTAATATTTGCAGGCAAATGTGTTTATCTCCGCACGTGCTCCCTTCCCCCCTTATATGTAGTACTGTATCCCATTCTGGATGAGTGTGATTTCATGTTCAATTAAATTACTGTGTGTTCCATCATTATGAATAAAGTACTGATATCTGTTTTATAATAAACTGTGTTCCACTGTGTCTCCCTCTTCTTTTGTTCAATAAAACATGTTTTCAAGCAAACCACTGTCATGTGTTCCTCACTAATGTATACAGACTGCGTCTGTGCTTAGGTGTGTGTGTGGAATATTACTGCAACTGTGTCACGTGTCAGGTGGATCAGGGGAGTGTAGTGGATATAGTATACTTGGGACTTCAGTGGTGCAGACACAGGCATCTGACAAATAAGGTATAATCCCTGGCAGTAGGCCACATTGTGGTAAACTGGGTAAGAAACTGGCTAAATGGGAGGACACAGAGAGTGCCGGTAAATGGTTCCTTGTCAGAGGAGAGTGAAGTGACCAGTGTGGTGGCTCTGGGTTCACTGCTTTGACCTCTCTTCCTCAATGTTTTCATCAGTGACATTGCAGATGGGTTATAACATAAGGTACAGTATGTCTGTTTGCTGATGACACAAAGCTTTGCAATAAGTTACACACCCCTGAGGTAGGGAGGAAAATTGAAGCACACAGCACGTACACAAGTTAGAAGCATGATTGACTGCCTGTCAACTACAATTCAATGCAAACAAGTCTAAATTGTTTAACATTGGCAATGGCAAGACATCAATGGAATACTACCCTGGATGTGAAAAACTATCATTAACCAAACAAGATAGGGACCTGCGTGTCATTAGATCAGAGCATTTGAAGGTGGCAAAACAGTTTGAAAAGGCTCTAGTGAAGGCCAGTGGGATGCTATGGTGCATCGTAAGCAGCGTCTCAACCAGAAAGATGGAGGTGTTACCGGCATTGAATTGGTCTTCAGTGAGATCACAGTTGGAGTATTGTGTTCAGCTCTTGATGCCGCACCTCAGAAAGGAAATAGACCATTAGTTCTCACACTTTGTGATAGTGAGCCTCCTCTAAGCCATGGAACAGATTTCGAGCCTCCCTCAAATTTGGAAAAAATCTTGGGCCTCCCTTAGAAAAAATGTATTATACTTTTGCACAGTACACCAGGAATCAAGCGAGACTAATAATGTTGACAGAGTATATTCTCTCTTTATTTGACTTATTGTTCTCCACCCAAAACCCCACACCACAGGTTGTCCTTGTCACTCCACTATTCTGACTCTTGGACCCTTATTATGCTACTTCCTCTCTATCTGGAACAACTAACCTAGCCACATCATCTCTTCCCCCCTTACCCTGTTAAGCAACTTCTTGTACCCTTACCGAGGTCACACCTGAAACATGCATCGGCTCAGAGTGCCTTTTCCAGACACCAATTTACATATAAAATAAATACCTACTGTAGAAAAAGCCTCGACTCAGTGTGCATTTCCCAGTCACTAATTTCCATATAAACACCTACTGTAGAAACAAGCCTTGACTCAGCGTGCCTTCTTAGTCACCAATGTACATGTAAATACACGCCTACAGTATAAACAAGCTTTGGCTCAGGGCCATTCCTGGTCACCAGTCTATGCATAAGTAAAGAAATTCACCTGCCATTATCCATATTTAGTTTGCTTGTTCCCTTCACACAAAACATTCAAAACTTGAAAATGTAAGTACTGTACATTCTCAGACTTCACTGGCCTCCCCTGGAACAGTATGGGGCTTCCCTTGGGAGGCTGGCCTTACCATTGGAGAACCACTGAGATAGACAGATTGCAGGAAGTAAAGAGGAGGGGTACAAAGATTTTTCAGGGACCACACCACAGGCCATATGAGGAGAGACTGAGTGAACTTAACATGTATACACTACATCAAAGAAAAAGTTATTTTGTGATTTATTCTTCTGAGACATTGTGTACGCTCTGTAATGGATGCTTTGTCCTGCGTGGATGATTGAGTGCCACATGTGCAGTTATCCGCCTCTGGTGAGGGTGTGCAGACTGTCCCCGTGCTTTACCACCACCTGTTTGACCACAGGTGTTTGTGCAGTGTGTCACTATAGCGACCTGTGGTGGAGGACATAGGTGTTAATTTTGGGTGAGTCACATGTTAATATATGGTACCTTAGTGGTTCATGTTGCATGCCAGCTCTCTGTTTGCCATTTGCAGGAGCAAATGAAATAACATTCCCGGCAGATGGTAGACAGGGACTGTCTGCACAAGTTCTCCCAACTGTGCTCCGTAATGAGTATAGTGCTATACCACTGTATGCACACTACTATGGGGTGTGTTCCAGGCAGTAGTGGTTTCGGTTGAGTTTCTGCTCTGAAAGATACTGGTGTAGGATCTCCTTGCTGGCCGACTGGCAGACCTGTTCCGTACTTCCCTGAACACAGTGTGTGTACCAAAGGACTTGAGCATGTTCTCAAGGATTATTTGAAGGGGATTACTTCAGATAGATGTTGAAGGGAGATGGGAGGTCATTAAACAGGGACTTCATGAGGCAGTTAGGACCTGTGCTAGGGTGAAGCGTAAGGGTGCAAGATCACATAAACTGAGCTGGTGGTCCAGTGAGATTCAGGAGGCAGTCAGGTAAAAAAGGGCTGCCTACAAAAAATACAAAGCATCAAGAGGGGAAAGGGAAAAGGAAACATACCACCTTGTATCCAGAAAAGTCACCCGGTTGGTGAGGGAGGCAAAGGCCTGTAAGGAGCAATGGCTGGCACAGGGGATATGGGGAGGGGAAAAGGGGTTCATCCGGTATATTGGGGAGAGGAGAAAAAACAAGAACCAAATCGGCAGATTGAGAATAGATGGAGGGTGGGTGGAGGAGATGAGCGAACAGGCATTGGTATTAAATGACCACTTTGTCTCAGTGATCACTAGGGAGGGGGAAGGGATATTTACCATGCAGAAGAGGAGGGTGGTAGAAGAGGTAGGAGGTGGAAACGGGGGAGTTACAGGATTGGAACAGGCAGGAGAGAGTGGTACCCCAGGAGTGTCACATCAGGATAAGGAAGCCAGTAAGGAGGAGAGAAGGATGGATGATGCTATCCCCACGGAATGGGTGTGGAAAGCCCTTAAGGCCCTAAAAAAGGAAAAATCCACAGGGATTCACCTGAGGCATTCACCTGAGAGTACAGTGGGAATTGGCGGACGAACTGGCAGCACCCCTGGCGGAGCTCTTCAATAGGTCGCTCGAGACAGGGAGGGTACCCAAGAATTGGAGAGTGGCCAATGTGGTGTCAATCCATAAAGGGTTGTTGAGGGACGTGCCAGGTAACTATAGACCTGTCAGCATACCTCTCAACTGTACCACATTACGAGGAACGTTCCTCATTTTACTTCATAAAAGTTCCCTGTTCCACATTGTGAGGACTTGTTCCACATTCAGTATTAACATTTTAAAGCAAGAATCTATGCTAAATGATGCAAAAATATATTATTCAATTAACAACAGACTTTCTGAACATAAATGAAAACATGTTAACAGTGTTCTGAGCCTCCTAGGTAAAGATGTGATTAAGTGTTCCACATTTTGCTCATTTGTTCCACATTTTGAGAGGCAATGTTCCACATCTGGGGGACAAAAGGTTGAGAGGTATGCCTGTCAGTTTGACATTTGTGGTGGGTAAAATAATGGAGCGTATACTGAAGAAACACTTGAGGGCATTCTTGGAGGAGGTGGGTGGCCTGGATAGTCGACAACATGGGTTTGTGACAGGTAGATCATGTCAAACTAACCTTGTAAAGTTCTACAAATGGGTAACATCGGAAATGGATGGGGACAGCCTCTGGATGTACTATTTTTCGACTTCAGCAAGGCATTTGACTCGGTCCCTCACTGAGGCCTGGTGGAGAAACTGACGGGGATGACAGTGGGCCCATTGTTGGTCAGATGGATAGGTAACTGGCTGGCTGGACACACTCAGAGGGTAGTGGTCGGGGGGAGCTCTCAAACCCTATAAGGATCAGTAGCGGGGTACCACAAGGCTCAGTCCTGGGACCGATCCTGTTTCATGCATACATATCTGACATCAGGGAGGTCATAGGATGTGAAATGAGTCTCTTTGCTGATGACTTCAAGTTGGGAGCAGTAGTAGGGGAGGAGGGGAGGTTAGCCCTTCAAAGGGACCTGGAGACCCTGGTTAGGTGAGCTTGCACCTGGAAGTTAAATTTCAATTCCTCCAAGTGCAAGGTGTTGCATTTCGGACGTGGGAACCCCAAACACGAGTACACCCTGGGAGGGGAGGTGCTGGAAGCCATGACATGGGAAAAAGACCTGGGGTCCTGCTGGATGCTAGTATGAATAACTCTGAGCAGTGCAGGAAGGTGGCAGCAAAAGCAAACAGGATGCTGGATTGCGTCGCAAGGAGGATCACCTCAAGGTGCAGGGAAGTGATTCTGCTGCTGTACAATGGACTGGTTAGACCACACCTTGAATACTGTGTGCGGTTCTGGAGACCACACTTGAAAAGGGACATACAGCTCCTGGAGAGGGTACAGAGGATGGCAATCAAGATGGTATAAGGTCTAGGGGATTTGTTGTATGAGGAGAGGCTCGTGGAGCTCGACCTTTTTTCATTGGAGGAGAGGAGGGACAGGGGGGGACATGATTGAGGTCTTCAAGTACCTCAAGGGGATAAATAGGGTAAACAGGGAGGAGATCCTTAAACTTAAAGAGGGAGGTGTTACCAGAGGGCACAGTCTGAAGTTGGAAGGTGGAAAAATGAGGAGGGAAAGAGGAGGAGGTTCTTCACTGAGAGGGTGGTGGCACCTTGGAACGCGCTGCTGGGTGAGCTGGTTCAGACTTCCTTGGTGGAAGGTTTCAAGGGGGGGTGGGACAGGTACAGAAAGGGGAAGAAACAGGGGATGGCCTGGCCCGGGGGGCTAGAGTGGATGATAGGTGTTACAAACAGACGATGGGGGGTAGCCTCGGGTCCCACCAAGGGAACTGAGGCACGAGCAGACTTCATAGACCATATAGCCTAATCTGCTTGCTATTAGTATGTTAGTATGTCCAAAGTGGTGCCCCTCCATAAAAGTGTTACAAAGGATGGACCAGTCAATTCCAGACCATAAGCCGAACATCCATTGTGGGGAAGTAATGGAAACAATTCTGAATGAGTGGTTGGTGATGTATGTTGAAGACAGTGGGGTCCAAGACAGTTATCAACATGGGTTTGTCTCATGAAGGTCCTGTCTGACCAGTATGGTATTGTGTTATGACTGGGTAACGAGGGAACTGGACTATGGAAAAGGCAATGCTGTGGCTATCATTTATTTTGACTTCAGCAAGGCCTTTGATTCAGTGCTACATTGGATGTTGGGGGAAACTGAGATACGTGGGGTTTAAAATAAAGATCTACCACTGCAGTTTGACAAAAAAAAAACACAGCTGTCAGTACAGCGACAGGTTCCATGTCGATTGTGAGTTGCAGTCGGCATGGAACTGCACACATTGAACTCTGTTTTTTCATCTGGGGGCTTCACCCCCCCAACCCCTCACATGGGGGGCTCTGCCCCTGTCCCCCTGAACTAAAGGATTCTAACTCCAGGTCGGAGTTAGTTCAGGAGGGGCTGCAGGTTGGGGGGAAATGGTTGCCCCCTTCCAGCGGCATTTCTACAGTGGCATGGTGCTGTTGTCAATATTGACGCATGTCACCATGGAAATGTCGCTGTTAGGGTGGTATACCTAGAATAAGATGGACAACTTGAGTGAGTAATGGCTGTGTGGAAGACAATAGAGGGTGGTGGAGAGGGGCGATCTCTCATGTCCAATGGGTTGTTTCGAGTGTGGTGCCACAGGGATCAGTACTGGGGTCAGTGCTATTCTGGATATTCATAGCAGAGATGTCACACGACACGAGGAAAAAGATCAGTGTGTTACCTGATGACACCAAGTTTGGGGTGCTGCTGGACGACATAGCATGGTGGCAGGGACTGCAGGCAGAACTGACCATAGTGGAGGAGTGGTTGGAAAAGTGATGGTTAGGGTACAATGTTAAACAGTGCATGGCACAGCAATTTGCCGTGCCAAACACAGTGAATGGCTATCATCTGGTAGTAGTGTGCAGCTAAGTACCACCAATGTTGAAAACGATCTGTGTGTGGTTATAAAGGCGAACATGAGAAACACAAGACAGTGTAGGCAGGCAGGTGGCTGCAAAGTCCAACAGTGTGATCAGTTGTATTTCAAGAGGAATCTCCTCAAGGAACAGTGAAGTGATCCTGCCTGACTCCAGGTCAGTGGTCAGACCACACCTCAAGTACTGTGTGCAATACTGGCTAACATATCTAAAGAAGGATGTCACATTTTTGGAGGCTGTACAGTGCAGAGTGACAATGTTGATCCGGGGATTAGAGGCCTAACTGTACTATGATCTGCTGAGTTATTTGAAATAGAAATCCTCGTAGAAGAGGAGGGATTGGGGGCGTTATAGCAAGACGGGTACTGAAGGGATATTTCACCTATGGAAAGCGAGGGACATGCGAGGACATTGTCTGACATTGGATGAGGTAAGAGAAGACTTAAAGGAGAGGCACTGTTATCACGTAGATGTTTGTGGTGTATTCAAGCACTTTGCCAGATGAAGCTGCTTACTGTAAAACAGTGGGAAGTTTCAAAAGGGGATGGGACAGGGTGAGAGGGATGTGGAAAAGTGAGGATGGAGGGGTGGTGTTTCTGCAGCAAAGTAATGTTGCTATCTGCACATTTGAGTCAACGTGATGGACAACGTAGACTGTTTCTGCTTGCAGTTTTTTGTATGTTCTTATTTGCAGAATGTACATTTTTATTTGCGTGGAATCATACCTGGCATGATTCTGAACCCCCATCTAATCTCTCATGTCACTTATCATTGCCTCAACCCCTTCCACGTTCTCCACAATAGTTCACACTTACCGTCTGCAAACAGGCACACATTCACCTCCAGTCCATTTGCTATGTGTCTGATAACTATATTAGAGTACGTGCCCTTAAACTTACCCCAGTGCCAGCCCACTTGTCACATTCCCTCCATGGACTACATAGAGAATACTGGATGGGCAACTATGCACAACCAGTATGTTGTGTCACCAAGGGGTTCTGATGAACTGTGACCCCGACAGCAAAGCTCGAGCAGTCTGTGAGAATCAGACCCCAGAGGTTGCTCAACACACTGGTTGTGCATTGACCATCTGCAATTCTGTATAGTGTATGGGCATCCATGCCTGTTTCAGACACTGTACTTTGTTTCAGTGAACCGGTGTTTGGGGGCGGGACTGACGGTTGGTGGTAGGCTCAAATTACTGACAGTAAGCTGCAGATGTTACTGCAACTTCAAAACAACTTGAAGCCCAACTGGATAGGGGAAATCAAGTATGTGGCAGCATTCCAAGTTATTATGCTGCAGTAGCGTCATCACCACTACAGCAGAACAACATAATGATGTAACTACTGCAGCAGAACAAGTATATTCCAGTCATGGAATTCCATGCATAACAGTATTCCACCATACACTACAAAAACACGAACATACTTAACATATGAATTTGCCAGCAGACAAAGGCCTTGTGGTCTTTCAAGTCTGCTCAAGTGTGCAGCAAACCCTATACTGCAGCTGCCCCTCCTCCCTCCCCGCCCTCCCTGACCCTCCTCTTACTCTGTCCCACCCCTTTGAAGCAGTCCACTGTTCTAGGATACCACTTTCACAGCAACACATTCCACCCAGACACCACTCTCTCCATAAAAAGTGTCTTCATTTTCTCCTGAACCTTCCCTCCAATCTGAGATTGTGACCTCAAGTGTCCCTACCCCCCCTTAACTTGAATAGTACCTCCATGCCTGTCTTGTTTATTCCCTTCATGAACTTGAAGGTTTCAATCATATCCCCCATCTCTCTTCTCCTCTCCTCTCATCCAGTGAGTACATGTTCAACTCCCTCAGCTTGCTTACGTAGGGTATGTCCCCTAGTCCCTGGATCATCTTTGTTGCCCTGCGCTGCACCCCCTCCAGTAACTTAATGTCCCTCTTCAGGTATGGGCGTCAATACTGCATACAATACTCCAGGTGTGGCCTAACCAGTGACCTATACAATGGCAGGATCACCTCCCCCCTCTCCTTGAAGATATACCCCTGGCAGTACAACCTAGCATTTTGTTGGCCTTTGCAGCTGCCTTCCTGTATTGTGCTGAGCTGTTCATTGAGCTTGTTATACTCACCCCCAGATACTTCTCCTCCTCTGTCATGGCTAGCTGACCCCCCCCCCCAGCTGGCAGATTCTTCTTGTTTTTTTTTGCACAGATATGTAGCACCTTGCACTTTTTGGCATTGAACCCCAACTGCCAGGTGTCTGACCAGGTCTCCAATTTTTGACAGATCATCCTGGAACCCATGCCACCCTCCTAGGTCATCCACTACTGCTCCCATCTTGGTGTCATCTGCAAAGAAACCGATCTTGCTCTTGATGCCCATTGAGATGTCTGATATGAACAACCCAAACAACACCAGTCCCAGCACTGAGCCCTGCGGTACTCTGCTTGTCACTGCCCTTGGAGATGAGAGCTTCCCTCCCACCACCACCCTCTGCTGCCTTCCCTGTAATGGTTCCATTATGCCATGGTGACAAGAAATTTGTCAACCGTCGGTACAGTGACAGCACACCACCACCAACTGGTGTTGTGCCGTCGCTGGGGGAACGTGTTTTCTGTGGGGGGCTTCACCCCCCATGCGGGGCGCTCTGCCCTCCACACTCCCCGCACTAAGGATTGCTAACTACAGTCAGAGTTAGTTCGTGGAGGGGGGCAAACACCCCAGCAGCAGCAGTGTCCAAATACCTGGAGACCATCACAGCGAACTGCCGAAAATGTCACTGTGATGGTCTTTGAAGGTCTTTGCATCACTGCACCGTCGGTATACCCCCTGTAACCAGTTTACTACCCATCCCACCATTTTCTCCCCTGCACTTGTACATGCCAGCTTACTACCCAGCCTCCCATGCGGCACCAAGTTGAATGCCTTACTGAAGTCCAGAAACAGGATATCCACTGCATGGCCCTTGTCCAACTGTCTAGTTACCCAGTCATAGTAATCCACCAGCTTGGTCTGACAGGATCTGCCCATGACAAACCCATGCTGCCTAACATCCTGCAGCCCATTGGTCTCCAGAAGGGACACCAGCCTTTCCTTTAGGATTGTCTCCATCAGTTTTCACATGATGGATGCAAGGCTTACCGGCCTGTAGTTTCCCGGTTTGTCTTTGGGATCGCTCTTATGTAGGGGTACCACGTGAGCCACCCTCCAGTCCTGCGGTACACATCCTGAGACCAGGGAGGCATTGAACAGGTTTGCCAAGGGCCCCACCAGCACCAACTTACCGACATCCTTTGTCTTCTGTGCTGCTGGCAATTCTGCAATCACTCTGTCTTATTGTACCTGACCAAAAATCTTTTTGTACAGTCTTCAGTAAGGGACCATGCAGATTGAGCTGTACTACCAATTCAGTACTTTTGCTCTATCAATATCATGTTCAACCAGTCTAGCAGAGGCAGGAGAGAGCTGTAGGGTCCGCACCAAGTGCTCCATCTTCCCTGCACATGGAGAGGTGATTTTCCCTGACGTCCATCACGCCCTTTCCTCATGCAACGTGACTGGGTGTTTGCTGTACCCCAGGCCTGTGCCTGGGGCCAGTCAAGCACCAAGCCTCAGCCCCCTTCCTCCTCTGAGAAGGTGAGCATTCCCAGTGATGCTTATCTTCCTCTCCCCACCCGGCCCTCTGACTCCCTGGGCTCGTTCTCAAACCCAGTGCATTGGCTTTGCAGGCATTACCATTACCGCTGCACCGGTGGGCAGACCCACCTTTTGCTGTTTCTTATATCTCTGTTGGTGGTTTCCATCGCATTGAGTAACACATAATTGTAACTCCTTGTCCTCAATCTGGCCTTCCCATCCACTTCCTCATGGAATATCACCCTCATTCAATCATACTATGCTTTGCTGAACTCCGCAACATTAATGATGGATTGTCACTTTCCTTTCCACAATGCTATCCTGATGCTCACTTGGTTTATGCCACTTGCATCCAGTTTATTCCAAACACTTTTCCCAAATGTTTTCACTTCAAGGTTACATCTTGTCTCTCCCATGTTTGTTTAAAACCACAAACGCTGGTTGCTCATACCACCGAATATGGATGACTATTCCATGTGTCCACCAGCAAGTCTGTGAAGACAAATTATATGTCACCGATGAGCTGAATGTACTCCAACACGATTTCATGTCATTCCCCGTCATTATCACTATACGTCTACATTGGAAGATGTATACTGTCAGCACCATGACTCCACTGGGTCCACAAGGCCACTTACCTTGCATTGGTACATCCACCTTATACTATGTCAACACCACATTCCTGTTCAGCATACCAAGACATGGGAAAATGCACCCTGTCATGACAGTGGACCTCAGCACAGGATATGTGATATGTTGTAACTCCATAAACGGTCTGACCATTGCACTATCAGGTTCAACTTCCAGGCACCCCCTATAGGCCTGCCCCTTAGGAGAAGGTCCAGTACCACCCATTGAGGGATGTAACCCCAGAAGGTCTAATGGCGATACTGGACCTTTCGGGATGTATGAGTGCAAGCATGGGTCCAGATAATCTCCTGCAGGCCTATAATAAGGTTGTGGTGGCAGCTCTGAACTCCATAGTTCCTGTCTGGGTTCACCCTCTCTCCCTTCATCCTCAGTCCCCATGGTTTGATGGGACTTTGAGGGAGATGAGGAGAGTAGGGCATAGGCTAGAGTGATGCTGGCAGAAATCTGGCCTTGATGCTGACAGGTTTAGATTGATGGAGCATTATGCGGATTATCAATCAGCGATCTCCTGTAAGAAGGCAGAGTTCCTGTCCATGGAGATCTCTGCTGCACGGAATGGATCTGCTCAGCTTTTCTGTACTGTGGACAGACTGTGCAATCCAGCCTGTCTGCAGTCACGGAGAGCCTCGTCACAAGATAAATGTGATGAGTTTGCTGTCTTCTATGCAGATAAGGTTGCTGGCATCAGGACAGAGATCTGTTCGGCACGCTCTAATGTGGGTTGCAGTGACCGGTGGGAGGTCGCAGAACCTTGGTCTGGTTGGTCAGCTTTTGGCCAAGTGGTGATCTCAGATGTCATGAAGATCATCCAGAGTATGCAGCTGACCTACTGTAGTTTGGACCCAGGCCCAACCCGCCTCCTTGTGGGGTGTGTGGAGGTCATTGGCCTGGTCCTGGCTGAGAGTCCGGTGTTTATTAGAGACTGGGAAGTTCCACAACTCTTTGAAGGAGGCAGTGGTTACTCCCCTTAAGAAATCTTCTCTCGACCCGGATTGTCTTATCAACCACAGGCCTGTCTAAGACCTTCCCTTTATGGGTAAGGTTATTGAGAAGGTGGTTGCACTGCAGCTGGAGGATCATCTTGCCATCCATGACATCTATAATCCCTTCCATCTGGGTTTTAGGAAAAGGCACAGTACTGAGACTGCCCTTCTTCGGGTGCTCAATGACCTCCTTGTTATGAGAGATCAGAGGAGCCATACTCCTTGGTCCTCCTTGATCTCTCAGCATCATTTGACACCGTGGACCATGGGGTATTGTTTGAGCACCTGCAGTTGATCTGTGATCTGTCTGGAACAGTTCTCAGATGGTTCCATTCTTTCCTCACTGGCAGGGCTCAGAGAGTAGAGTTGGGGATTTATTCCTCTTTTGCTTTCTCCTTGCCATGTGGGGTTCCGCAGGGCTCAGTGCTCTCCCCAATGTTGTTCGTGGTGTACATGCTACCACTGGGGGACATTGTCAGGTGGTACAAATTAAGTTTTCACTGCTATGCAGATGATACTCAGCTATACATGTCCTTTGCACCCGGTCAGGATGTTGCAGTCTCGGTATTTAACAGCTGCCTATCCGAGGTCCAAGACTGAATGAGTGATAACTGGCTGAAGCTGTACCCTGACAAGACTGAGGTTCTGGTCGTGGATCTGGGTCATCGAGTACAGGGGTCTTTGTCAGGGCTGGCATCTAGCCTGGCGCTGGAAGGCTGCCAGCTGAGGACCTCTGAATGGGTGCGTGGTATGGGCATTATTCTTGACGAGGGGCTGACCCTGAAGCCTCAGGTGTCATCCGTCATCAAGACCTCATTTTACCATCTAAGGAATATCACCTAGATTAGGCACCTGGTTCTGCCCGACTACCTTCCAACATTGGTCCATGCCTTTGTGACCTCTCATCTGGATTACTGTAATGCCCTTTACCTAGGGATACCAGGGGTTGACATCCACCATCTGCAGCTAATGCAGAATGCAGCAGCCATGCTACTGACTGGGCTTTCTTGATCTAGCCACATTACTCCTGTGCTGTACGAGCTGCACTGGCTGACAGTTCAATGGCGGACCACCTTTAAGATCAGCTTGCTAACCTACAAAGCCCTGCACGGACAAGGTCTGAGCTACCTGTGAGATCTTCTTTACCCCTCTTGCCCCACCCCTTCCATCAGCTCTGCTCCACCGACGAGGGATTGCTAGAGATTCCCTGGGTTCAGTTGAAGACATCTGGGGCTCAATCGTTTGCGTTTGCAGCGCCCACCTTGTGGAATTCTCTACCTCATTGGGTGCGAGAGTGCCAGACTGCAGAGAGCTTCAAAAAGGCACTGAAAACCCACTTAGTTAATCTTGCTTTTGCTATTAATTGAGATTGATCAGTTGATATGATATGACACTATTTTTAATAATTACTGGTTTTAAAGGTTTTATATATTTATATTTTTTGTAAAGCACTTTGATATTCTGAATTGCGCTCAATAAATAAAGCTTATCATTATAGAAAATAATGACTTCAAAGAACTTTCCTTTTGGGTGATTGGCCACATCTCCCCCCCACACACACGCACCATTACTGTGCCTGCAACTATGTTTCCTTCTGTCTTGTGCATTATTGGTCATTTCTTTGTATTGAACCACAGTTCATATAATCATAGAAATCTGACGGAAGAAATGACACCATTGTCCCATTTAGGCTACGCTATTTCACACTTTTTAACCAGCTCCCATATCATGGGCCCTCCCCTTCACCCCACTCAAAAACCCCATATGTTGTCCCATGCCCTCTTACATCACTGGACCATTTCATCCACAACCACCTCCTCTGGTTGGGTGTTTCAGGTGCCAGGAAGAAATGCCATCTCACGTTCCACTTATATGTTCACCTTCCAGTCTTAGCCTATGCACTTCTATTATAGTCTCCACCTTTGTTTTGAATAAACACATCCCTTTCACCTTGTTAATCCATACTGTAATGTTTTTTCGATCATGTCTCTCCTGTCCTATATTGTCTCCTGTTGGTATAAAATCACTTCCCTCCTCCTATGTTCATAAGTGTCCCTTGCATGCCATGCACCATCTCGGTTGCCCTACACTGTACCCTCTCAATACCATCAATTTTATTTATCCAACGTGATCTCCAGAAGTGGACCACATACCTCAGGTGCGGCCTAAAAATGGCATTGTTAAGCGGCACGGTCACCTCCATTGTTCTACGTGTTATGCCCCTCCCTATGCATGCCAACATTCCATGCTGCTTTCACATTGCCTTGCTTCACTAGTTTACTACTTTATGGCTGTTTGATACTAAAATTACAGGATAACGGCACAGATCTGTTGTATTCAGTTACTCCACCTACCGTGTGTAACTCGACTTGTGTGTTTTTATGTTCCATGTGCATAACTACTCAGTTTTGGACATTAAAACCTGGCTGCCCCTTGTCAGACCACCCTTCCAGTGTCTTGGGGGCCCACTTCATGGAGTCCTCCCACCCCTTGGGTATCCACCCCATTGCAGGTCTTAGTGGCATCTGCAAATAAGCACACACTCCCATCCGTCCGGACCACTATGTCACAAATTTGTACCTTGAAAAGGAATGGTCCCAGTACCTAGCTCTGCGGTCAACCACTCATCACAATACACTCCCTGTAGAACACTCCATGGGCCACCACTCTCTGGCCTCTGCAAAGCAGCCATTTTTCGATCCAACAAGTTATTTTTGGTTGTACCAATAAGCTTTCAAGATTATTAATTTGCCTTCTTTGATGGACCTTGTCAAAGGATTTTTTGAAGTCAAAATAGACAATGTCCACTGGCCCTCACGGGTCGACTACATGTGTCACCCAACTGAAGAGCTATCTCTGGTTGTCTGATATTACTGCCCTTTTGTGAACCCATATTGCTTTTCTTACAGCAAGTCCCTGCCTTCCAAGTAGTCCGCCACCATTTCTTCTCTTAGTCCCTATATCCCCTTTACCACTATCCTCTTTACTCTGTATCAGTTTGTACGTCCATATTCCCCTTTTAATTTTCATGATTGCTACTGTCACCTCCCTTGCAAAACAAAATTGTATCCCTCTTTTTGTTTTCGCTTGCCTTCCTTATGTAAATTTGCATGGTCCTCAGTATCCTGGCCTTGATACTTTCACATATCTGTTCTGCTCCCTCTCTATTCATGTTTCCCTTTATTTCCACCATAAATGCCATCCTCAGTTTGACATATTAACCTTTTCTGAAGGCCAGATCTCTCACGCTGGTCAGGTTTACCTCACTCCATATTTTCAACAAGAAATGTACGGCTTTGTGATCACTTGTACAGAGACTGACCCCTACCACCCACTCCTCCACATTATCCCCCTTTTGCCTCTCCTTCAACCCTGCCCTCATATTGTTACACAGAGTGATCATGTCATTTTTTTAAAAAACAGTATGTCATGATTATTGTGGCCGTTCTGCTCTGGACCATATTATGATCTATTTCAGGTGATGCAGATGTAGTTATAGGACCAAAGAATTATAGGCAAATAACATAGAAACATAGACTTTGATGGCAGATAAGGACCACTTGGCCCACCCAGTCTGCCAATTTCCCTGACTATTGGATAAGCTACAGATCCTGGTAAACCAACAGCCTTCTTCCTCCTAATGCCCACCAGAATTGCCTTATGTCTCTCCCATGTAGTCTTGAATTCCTCCACTGTTTTTGACCCGACAACCTCTTCAGGAAGTCCATTCCATGCATCCACCACCGTCTCCATGAAAAAATACTTCCTCTCGTTGCCACTTAGCCATCCCCCCCTCTATCTTCAAACTGTGCCTCCTTGTTCTTGCACATCTCTTATTCTGAAAGATGCTGCCCTCTTGGACTTTGATTCCCTTGTTTTTAATGAAAGGAAAAGTGTTTAAATACTGCACTACCACCCCCAAAAGACTCCCCCACCATTCAACCTGGGTCGTCAGTATGAATTGAGTGTGACAAACATCATTTTGCTTTATATCACTTGAAATTGTTTATTTCATAAAGGACATTTACAACATCATTAAACCTGTCAGTTATACATTTTATGTTATTTATTAATTGTGACGAGTGTAATATTATCAACAATTACTGAAACTGTATGATTCTGTTGATAAGTACAGTACAGTGCTGAACTGTCCTTTCAATCCTTCAAGGAATAAACACATCACCTTTTGTTACGTACGAAGTGAAATCAAAAAGCTCCACTGATTAGTTATGCACATACAGTTATACTGCATGGAAATTGAAAATGTCTATCAAGTCTTGGACACTACCTGGGAGCACGGCGTGCACAGATTAGCCGTTTGTACAACTGAGTGGTCTAATATAAATTTGATCACATCACATTAGTAAGCACCTTTGTGGGTGCTCACTGACAGTAGAAAGTACGTTTCCTATGAGCAGATTCCCTAGTAATGCTTTTTTGCAGTCTTTCCTCAAAATATTGAAGGTGCTTAATTCAACTTTGTGGGTGCCTGAGCACCTCAGCACCCCTGGAGTTGGCACCTATGGTAAGTAGTATGATGGTTATGTTGCCTATGTCCAACCTGCATTTAACACCCTCTTTGCAAGCACATCTCCAGCTGATGGTGGTACACACCCACTGTGTATGTAAATGTAGATATTAACATGTTGGACTAGAATACTACACATGCCACAGGTATACCACTACAAAGTATACTGTGTGTGTTGGTCATCAGATGGCTGATAAAACAAAGCAAGACAGTTGAGCTGTTGCTAGCTTAGTGTTCTTAGACCGCATAGTGACACAAAGCACGATAATGCGCCGAACGAGAGGCCAGTGTAACACAGATGCATTAACGTTGAGCAAAGGCAACATTAGGCAGTCAGTAGCTAAAGTTTCCATGTATTGTGACATTCAGTTGTAGAAGTACATAATCGTGCAATGCCTCACTCCCAGTCTGCGGTTGCAACTCTTGATACTGTGTTCCCTTCAGTATTGCATTAATGTATCAAGACATAACGATTTCAAAACAACCTATGTTGCCTTGTTATTTCATAACAAAGAAAACAAAAAAGATTCGAGTAGAGACAGCAAAGTTGTTACTTTGGCATACTTCTGACCAATGCTCCCGGCAGGAGCTGAGTTACCAGAAGGTGGGAGGGGAACACAGTGACTACATGTTGTCTTTTAGCATCTGCAGTTCGGTGAGTCATAAGCAGGCATTTCACATCATTAGGTAGCTTCCCTCATTGACAAAAAACAATACGACACCATCAGCATTGGACACTGGGCGCGACAAAGCAACGAGGGGGGAAAGGGTCTATAACAATGCGACTGTACATACCTATGGAACATCAGGTATGGACATATTTACTTTGGAGAAGAAACGTTTAGTGCTGTTTGTGGGACAGTATTTGTGATGCATGTTAATTACTTAGGCTGGAACAGTATAACATTCACAGATTCAGTGCAGGAATAATAGTGGGTTGGAACTACATACACTTTGTGATGGGTGATTGAATTAGTGCCACTATCTTTATTGAACATCACCTCAGTATGTCTGTAGGTGCCAACACCATGGGTGCTGGGGTGCTCAAGCACCCATAATGTTGACTTAAGCACTCTCAATGTTTTGAGTGCAGCTTGCAAAATGGATTACTAGGGAAACTAGCCATAGGAAAGATAGACTGCACACTAACTGGAAAGAGAAAGACACTGATCACGAACTGATATGTGATCACTAAATATTCTGTCAGTGGTAACTCGATGTGTGAAAACAGACCAAACACATCCTGCAAACTTTAAACAATTGTCCTGAGCAGCAGGGCAAACATACATGTCAGTATTTTTGGGTACAAGCAACCATGGTGAGGTTAATAATTTTAAAAAGAAGAAACTGAACATTCCATTACAATGCTGAGCAAAGTATCATCATGTATTGTGAGACAAGTTAGTCCTCAGCAGTGTGACGTGGTTCTTTGAATCCTATATATTCTTCAGAGGAATGCCGACCTAATTGCAGAAAACGACACAGGAAGGCAGCACTCTTGATTGTGTCTTCTAGACAAGCAAATCCACCACACAAATTTGCGATATGTCCTAGCGAAAGGACCTGGAAAATTTAAACAACAAAAATACACTTATGACATGCTCTGTACAGACAGTATCAGTCTGATTACATTGTTACAATGCATACAGCATGACTCATGTTGGAAAGTACTGGAACCCTATTGCAACATGCATGTAGCAGAACAGACTGTGTAAACAATTTAAAGAGAATGGATTACTGAGCGACACACACCAAGATGGTATGTGATTACCGTGTAGTCATGCACATCTAGGACGTGTTTTTACACTGGAGGTTGCATGATAAGTGCAATACTAGTACACTTCATTGTTAGTAATTGTACATGTTCCTGTACCACTGGGTATGTCTCAACACTTCAAACAAGTATTAGTGCAGCGATGCAAAAAAAAAAAAAAAGTAAAATAAATGCCTGTTCAGCTCTTCAAACACCAGAAATGTGACATTGTCCATCGATATGGAAAATTACTAATATAGAACTCATATACTGAACACATGGAGATCCATGACATATATGTCTGTCTATGTGGGTGTAGATTCTCAGTGATAACTACGACACTGGACTCAACAAGTGTTGACTTTTCACTTCCAAATATGGTAGCCCTACTTGAAAAATCCACTGGCCACACATACTTTTCCAGTGCACAAGCAGATGCAGTTATAAAAGTATTAACTGATCTAGGGTGACTTCAAGGAAAATCTTTCCATCATTCCACTTCACACACCAGTATTTGGGAATTGGGCTGATTTAATTTTCCACCACTGCTGTTTTGAGAAGATTGTAAAGTGTGTATGGATTTGACAGAGGTTTTGTCATTTATGGAGATTAGCAAACCTCAGCCTGTACACACAGTGCATTCCCACACCCCACACCTTCACAATCAGTAATATGCAAACAAACTAATAACGATCAGCACTTGTCTTTGCATGTCTCTCTCGTTCCTGATATGATGGATAGCTGTCACTATCCTCACAATATTACATTTCTAATGTCTGAACTTGCAGTACCAAGAATAAGAAACCTGCTTTGTTATACTCATTATTGAGTAAACGCTCTCTCAATGGCAATTTTCAGTTGGTGGTGGCATCGTGAGTTCCAATGATGAAGGTGACAGATGGGACAATCACAGAGGGTAGGTTACTAGAGTACTTGAGGACATGGAAAAGCTGCTATGGCCAGATGTCATTCACCACCTATCATCTCCCTACCCCCTTGCAGGGTTCACAGCATCCTGAAGGGGTAATTAGTGTTGGCTGCCTCCCCCCCTCCCCTTCCACTCTCACCTCTTCAGCACTGTTAGCTATCCCCTCTTACTCCTACTACAGTACTTGTGTACTACCTTGAGCTCACTCTTGGTATATCATAGCACTATGATTGTTCTGTTTGTATGATTTGTACCGCCTGTTATACTGTATCCTAATCTGTGGAATCCTATTTGTTGTATTTTTACAAACTGTTTTGCCTGTACTGCGTCCTACTGCTGGATTATTTTGTCTACCCTCCTGCACAAATATATTTATTTTTTTATTGTTGTTTATACCCGTGCTCCATCGGCCCTCACATTCTGGGGGAGCCCCAGCCTTGTCACCCCAGCATCCACCATCCGATGCTTATACTCCCAGGACTTACCCCCCCAGTGGGGTTGGCAGAGGGGGCCCTCCCCTACCGAAACAGTATCCAGTGTTGCACCATGGCTGCTGGGTGAGGGGCCTGCAAGCTCCCCCATCATCTGCTGGGAGCTTTTTCTGTTTTCTGTGCCCCCTTGTGGGTGCACGGCATACAATGACACCTGTGATGGGGTCATGCATGCTTCCGTGTGTGCCCACATCAAGTGTCTGCCATGATCCCACCCCACATTGTTGCGGCTCTGTGTTGCCAATCCCCAGCATCTGCTAGGGTCAGGCGTGCACTGGCTGCTGATCTCCAGAGATGGAGAGCAGTTAATCAGATGCTTGCTCCATCTCCTCCCCCCCACCAACCCATGGTGGTCCATGCTCATTCCCAAACATGGGTTGCTAGCGCAGCACAAGGTGTGGTGTCCAGTGCCTCAACCCTAAGCGCCACTGGGCCAAGATGTCCTGCACAATTTGTAACTGCTCTTCCATCCATTACTTGTACAATCTCTGTTTCCTATCCTCATGTAACCCCCTCTCCTCAGATTGCACCATGAGATGAGCAATTTGTTGTTCACTGCGCTCTCCTGGTGAAACATTTCAATAAATAAATAAATTATGGAGCGGGCAGAAATCCTGACAGTGCACTTGCCAGACCAGTCCAATTCCTACCTGAACTCATGGTGTGTACCTCAGGACTGAAGGATGGCACATGTGATACCCCTCCATAATGGCATCTACAAAGATGAAACTGGAAACTAAAGAATGCTAAGCCTCACATCCATCATAGCAATACTGAAGGAAACAATACTAGAGGCTAGTGTCCCTACTGGAGACTAATGGGTTGCTGTACAATGGGCAGCAGGGGTCTGCTGCAGGCAGATCCTCTAAGAACAACCAGTTTGATTACTATGACTGGATGAGTAGAAAGTTGGATGAGGGCCATGCAATGGATGCCCAGTATCTGAACTTCAGTAAGGCATTCTACTCAGGACCACATGGGAGGATGGGAAGTAAATGGTTGGTACAGGGCCGTGTGAGAAGATGGTGGGATGGGTGGTAAACTGGTTACAGGGAAGGCAGCAGATGGTGGTGGTGTGGGGGGGGGTGTGGACTCTCTTTTCAGAGGACACTGACAAGCATGTTTATGCAGGGCTTGGTGCTGGTACCGGTGTTGTTTGCATTGTCTATATCAGACATCTATATGGTGATCAAGAGAAAGATATTTTTTTTTGCTGACGGCACTGACATGGGACTAGTACTAGATGACCTATGCTGGTGGCAGGGGCTGCAGGATGGCATGTCCAGATTTGAGCCCTGGCCTGACACCAAGCAGGTGGAGTCCAATGCAAAAATGTGCAAGATGCTACTTTTCTGGGCAAACAAAAAAGGAAGCAACAAACTGGGTGTGGGTGAGGTAGCTGTGACAGAAGAGAGAAGGATATGTGGGTGATCATAATGGACTTAATGTACAACTCAGCACAGTGCAGTAATGCAGCTGCAGAGGCAAACAAATAGATGGGTTGTATTGTCAGGGGTATATCTTCACTGAGAGGTCAGGAGATCCTGCTGTTCTATAGGTCGCTGGTTAAGCCATACATGGTGTACTGCATGCAGTACTGGTGCCCATAACCAAAGATGGACATTAAGTTGCTGGAAAGGGTGCAATGCAGGTCAACAAAGATGATCCAGGGAATATGGGACATAGCCGAGGAGAACAGATAGAGGTAGTTGAACATGTACTCACTGGAACAGAGGAGAAATGGGAGGGGGGGTATGAATGAAACCTTCGAGTACATGGAAGGCATCAACAAGACAGTCACAAAGGGGTGATTCATGTTAATGGGGTGAGGAACACTTCAGACCACTGTCTGTGATAGGAAGGGGGAAGGTTCAGGAGGGAAATGAGAATAAACTTTTTTATGGAAAGAGTGGTGGTTTGGTGGAACCTCTTGCCTGCAGAAGTCGTATCCGGTAGAACAGTGAGCGACTTCGAAAGTGGGTGGTACAGGGTAAGTCAGAGAGTAATGGGAGGGGGGATGGGCAGCTACAGTATAAGTCTACAAGCTACACACTCGAGCATACTTGATAAACCTTAGGGCCTTTATTTGCTGCCAGTTTTGTATGTTCGTATGTATACTCCTATCACATGTAACATTATGCAAATGTCTTGCATTCACATTCTTTAATAAGTAAACATGGATAGAAGTACGACAGCAATAGGGATCAGATAACAGAGGCATACAAATAAGCAGCACATTTTTACAACATAGACAATGAACCATTCAGTCAGTAATCAAATGACAGAAAATTAAAATGATGTGGGCAGGCATGCACATGCAGCGGTAGTGCTACTGCTTGCATCGTCACCTGCAAGGGTTCTGAAACAAGCCGAGGTAGCTGGAGGGAAGGCCATGGTGTGGGTGGGGTGGGGATGACAGGTGTATCATGGAATGTGTTGGGTCGGATGGAGCTCAGCAGGGATTCCTGGTGATAAAAAGCCAGGGGAAAAGAATGTATTCATATACTCACTCGTTGAGAGGAAATGCATTGTCTAGAGGTCCCTCCATGAATTCATATTCATAATATGAAACAGGAATCACGTTGCGGCTGAGACAGTTCTCTCTGAAGCAATCAAGTTTGGTGGCACAGGTGACATCTTCCTGTTCATATTTGGCCATCACAGCAGCCACTTCATGGCAGCAAATGCACTCCACTGGTGTCTCCATTCGACCACAGTTGCCACACTGACACCTGCGCCCCCCCAAAAAAGGGTGAAACATATTTGAACACTGTACTGATAATCAAAATTACTCACATCATAATACACTGTTCAAGTTGTGTGTCCAAATGCAGTATTGCACTAACCACTGTTGTGGGTACACTTGCCCTATGACTTTACAACCTGATAGCAAACAGTTTTGTGCATTACCTGCACTTCTAAACACGGGTTGTTAAAACCATTGAATGCCACAGATGCAGCTGTAGTGCATGATCATGGATGCTGTGAAAGTGCACCTTGACAAACTAAGACACAGGCATGGAAACTTGGCCATCAAAGATTCAGCGGCCGAGAGGTGACAGACAGCAAGAGTAATTTTTGTGATCAAAAGTATGGTGCTGTCAAGAGCAAAATGTGATCTTCAGTGATCAGCTTAGGGACACTATGACAGCACAGGTGAATGGAATAACATCCATTGGCAAAAATGGCAACCGTGGTGGCCAGATCAACCACCATAGGGTGGCTGGCAGTATAGCCTATAGGCCACGGTAATGAGCTGTGAAGGAGCAGAGTGCATCATGCACATCTGTGTCTGATTCCACCTGCCCACAACATATACTACAATAGTATGTGAGCATGAGAAAACCACTTAACCTCCTTGGTGCTCACATTAAACCACTGAAAACAGGCACGGCTACGAGTCTGCATATCAGTATAAACAAACAACCAAAAAATGGACTCACTGTATACCTGGATGGACTGAAAAGCACAGTATGGGAGTGAGAAGGATCACCTTCATTCTGGGATATAACACATGGGAGGCTGAATGATGGGCGAAGGACAGAGTGCCCGCCACCGTGGACTGAATCATCAGCATACGGGTGAAATGAATATCCTGTGGGACAAACGACTAGCCCCTATCCACAGTACACCCCTTGGATGCAGGAATGACAAGCTCAGTGCCAGGCTGTGACTGAATGACCATCTCTGGGAAGGAAAGACACATCGCGGTCTCCATGCAAAGCATATGATTACAATATACATCACTGACCTCAATCCACATATTAATGGCAGGAATGCACAGCCATGGTGCCAAAATGATGATCATAGAACTAATATAACCACACATCATGATACACTGAGCATTCTGAGGCCACAATGCCAGCACACGGTAGTGGAAAAAATACCCAGGGCTGCAGTCTGGGCATTGGTCACAGGGTTGTAAACTCATGTGAAAATTGGATAACAGACACGATGCAGAGGATGGAAGTATTTGGGGAGAGGGGGGTGACAAGCAGGGTACCTCATGGATCGGTAGTTGGCACAGTCTGGTTCAATGTCTGAATCAGTGACATTGCCATACAGCTTGGAGGGGAAAGTCAGCATTTTTACAGATGACACCAACATCTGCAACAGGGTAGATACTCAGACAAGGTGGAGAAAATGATGGGTTACCTGTCGAAGCTTGAAGAAAGGTCGGAGGTATTTCAAATTATGGTTCAATGCCAAGAATGGCAAAATAATGCACACTGGACGGTGGAACCCTGGATAGTGCAACTGGACGTGTGTGTGTGTGTGTGTGTGTGGTGGTGGGGTGCCAAAAATCAGCAAGGAAGAAAAAGACATGCAGGTTATCATATCAGATGAACTAAAAGTGTCAAATCACAGTAAAAAGCCTGCAGTAAAAGGCCAGTAGCATGCTGGGGTGTATAAAGCAAGGTATCAATAGCAGGAGGTAGTGAAGCCATTGTATAAAATGCTACTGAGGCCACAACTACAGTGTGCAATTTGGGATGTGACACCTGTGCAGGGACACTGACATGGTGAAAACTGTCAAGATGAAGGCTACACAGATGGCACAGGCTTTGCACAAAAAAACATAGGAGGAGACTGAGATATGTAATAATTGGAGGAGTTGGGGCAGAGGGATGACATGACAGAAACATTCAATACCCTCCACAGCATACACAAGGTGCAGAGGGCCGACATCTTCCACGTTAGATGGAATACGAGAACAAGGGCCACAATATGAAGCTGGAGGGAGGCAGGTTAAGGCTAACCGTGAGAAGGTTTTTTTTCACAGCAAGAGTGGTGGAAGCATGGAATGGTGTGCCGCAGGAGGTGGTAAATTAACACCGAGAACATTGGAGTGATTTAAACATGTGTGGGACTGGATTAAGGGAACCCTAGGAGCGTGAGATGCTGAACATATAGGATATGAGTCCACAAACTAGTCTAGTGCTTATGGACGGACTGGATGTGCCTAACGGTCCTTATCTAGGGACAATAATAATAATATTTAATTATTTACACAATCGCGTGACAGAATGATATACCTACTGTAACATACTGACTGCAGTACTGTGAGTGTGACATCCATAAAGGATGACATGACCAGATGAGGGAACTAGTAGTAACAGTGAGACTTGAATGGCAACCATATAGGGTTCAATGGCAACACTAGGGCTGTAATGGGTCACCTTGGGTGCTGTTTGACCATAAAGTGTGAGTTTACGGCAGGAATGACACTTTTGAATATTTGCTGACAAGAACGCCAAAACTGTCCAACACTGACCAACATATGGACTACATGGTAAAACTGAGAGCTACAATGCACAGTTTGGAGACAGCAGTGCATACCATAGGGAAACAATGTCACCACATAGAAATGAATGTCAATGGTAAGTCTGCAATGGAAACACATGGGTGCCAGAACGATAAACAACAACTTTGAATGTGTAACATGTTTTTTACAATTGAAAAAATGGGTAAAGAAAGAAAGGCTAACAAACTTGTGGAATGAGCACTCTGTGCTTCATGATGAAATTGTACACCATCCGTCATAACAGAGAGCAATTACAAGGATATGTACACAAAACATAGGCAATGCAGGTATCCGTGCAAAACTGCCGTGAACATTCTTTTCACTGTGGTGCCATTGCGTCCCTATGCGATACTGCCACAAAGCTGCATTCTTCCTCCTGATGTTACCATGTACTCTCCATAGGGTGGGTACTGTTGTAACATTTTGTCATTATTGTCATGGAGTGCTCAAGATATAAAATACAAATGGCTATACTGTTCACATTCTTGACTACTGTCTTGTGATATTTTACTGGCTTGACCTTAACACTATGTATAAAGTACAGAGTACTGAATATGCTATATAACAGTTTCAATAAACAAGTATAAAAAAAATGTCAATCCTGATGTGAACTAGCACCTTATGCTCAAATTGCCTATAAGGTGATCCATTCTAGCACTAGTGTTGCCACTTCAGCCCACAGGGTTGCCATTCCAGCAGCACTCTCATCAAGCTCTGCAGCCAGTAAAGGAACTCACTACACGTAATGTCTGCCTGCGTTATAATACTGTTAAACAATCTAAAGGCGGAATACACATCTGTGTACACATACAGGAATTACGCTGTTGAAACTTGGGTCACATAGAGGCCAATGATTGATTCACCAACCATTGGCTTGCTTCCTGAGCAGTCCGGCCACCAGCACCAACTTCTGAGGCGTCTGATTCCTCCTCGGAGGTACTGTCCTCTCCTGCAGCCACATCTCCAGATGCCTCAGACCTCAGTGGCTCAAACATGTAGGGCTGCATCACAGAAAGCAGGTCGAAGTCACCACTTATATTGGGAAGCTCCATCTCAGCCATACTCCCAGTGCTTGATATTCCTCTCGTCACGGTAAAATGATGTCATCATCTCGCAATGCGCATGCACGAGACTCGCAACTGCGGCTTGCTCATTAGCAAGGACTTGGAGACAGGCACCTAACATACGAAAAAGATAAATAGTTAAAATATGAAAATGGCCAGGAATTAACATTTTTCGACTCTACCAAGCACATTACATGATGAAATGCTGCAGATTTACCAATAAGGGTGAGTTACAGACACACTGTTGAAAAAAACTGTTTATTTGTCCTTTAAACTTCATTGGTGTTGCTGGTAGTTTTATCTGCTTCCTTTCTTAGAAGCACTGAAATGCATGGGAATGGTGTATTTACAACCAACCTTACTTTGCTTCAAATCCTTGATCTACTCGTATAGCATACTTCCTGAACATTAGAAACATTCCCAAACAGTGCAGCCACCCATGATACAATAGTCTCATCTCTTCCCACTGCATCTGGCATGTCTAGACTGTGTTGGGGATATTCCCAAGTTCGAGAAAGAAGCAGTGAGAGTCAATCAAGGATTGTAAACGAATGCTTTTTTGTGCGGTAACACCATTATGGTGGGCAGTCTGTTTTTCACTTTTAAAAAGAAAAAAAGGAAGCAGAATCAAACTACCAGCTACATTAGCAAAGTCCACAGAATGTGAGCAATCATACACTGTGTTTTTTAAACAAAAGAACATTTGAGGCTTAAGGGGGTTGACAGTGTCCCTTTAAAATAAAAATACATGTGGTGGGGGAGGGGGTAGTTTCTCCCAATTTAAAGAAATTAAAAAAGAAATATCACGACCATACCAGCAAAACTAGCACAAATATGGTAGCGCACCATGTTACATTATTAAGGCTGATCCATAATCCTCCACCAGTGTCGATGGGGGCAGCCAGAGCATGTGTGGCTCATTATTTTTTTATTTAATTATTTTGAGTATTTTAGTGACTGTTTTCTTGAAATACCAACAAAGGACATCAATGGACTGGCTATTTAGAGCCTTCTGACATGACAGCATAATGGCATGGAATTACTTACTCAAGTATGGCCAACCCAATCACAGGCAGACAAATAGAAATGGATCGGGTGGGGGCCCTAGGGACTAACACTGTTGCTTCCCCAAACACAAACATAAAGAAACTACTGGTTGTAAAAACACAAAGGACCAGATTTTACATACTCTAAGATTGCCATACCCCCTGGGTGTGCCAAAGATACAGCGCATCAGTCTTCTGGCAATCTAAAGGGATTTCCTATCCCTTCCATCAGAAAGACACTTGCTAGACCATTTTTTGTGGTCCATCTTGTGGCCAAACCAGGAAACCCTTTACAGGCAGCTTACATCTGAGGTTTGGCATAAGCTTCTGTAAATCAGGTCGATTATCGCAATTATTGCCTGAGATTACAAAACCCGGTGCAGTTGTGGCAATCATCAATGCTGCTGCTGTGTTGGGGCAAGGTTTGATGCAGGGCCAGAGCAACTCCTGTGTCAACCTTCTAAAATCCGGCCCAGAATCTGTCGCTCAGATAAATTCCAGAGTGACACGCCTCCTGGCAGGCTAGTCAGTAGTAACATAGTAGATTGATATGACAGTCAGATTTGGAGTTGGCATGCTTATATAATAATGACAGACACAAGGAACAGTGAACTGCAGCTTTAATGACTACAATGCTTCTAACCTGGCCTGGTTGTGCAACTTTCACTTGTAATGCTGGTGATCTGGGTTCAGGAATTAGTCTTGGAATGTCAGAGGGCCAACCAGAGGGAGAGAGATTCAGTGCCCCAGAAAATTCTCCTGTCCTCATCCAGGAAGGGTGGGCATCAGGCCTTGCTATGCTACCACAACCTGGGGACCCACCATCAGAGGTGTAGCTAGCAGCCTGCTGAATGGAGGACTTTGGCACACTCTTTGCATGCACATGACCGTGAGTTCCTGGCACAAGCATCCATGTGGGAGATAGTATAACACAGAGAAACCTGATGTGCCAGGTAAGCAGCATGATTTACCCAGGAGGCACTGTCGGACCTTACCCCCCCCACTCTCACCATTGACCAAGCTGCCTACTCAACTTGGGTAGGTGCCCCTGCACCTCCAGCTCTTCCAGGGAGTAAATGTGAGTTCCCTAAGCAGAGAGAGGGCTCACATGGTTGGGAGGTGCCACAAAGGGTGAGAAGTGGATCCAGATGGGGCAGCCTGGCCCAAGCATAAATTGCTAATGAAGAAAAAAATAATAATAAATAATTAATTAAATAGCCTTCCTTGGCTCACAGTTACCGATAAAGTGCTGTGTGCTAGAAAGTGCTTCAAATGGAACACTTGCTGGGATTGATGTGTACAGAATGAAATCCAGCAAGTGTTCTGTTGTGCAGCAGTGTCTGGCATGTAGCACTTTATAGGTACCTGTGAACCAAGGAGGACTATTTTCATTAAAGGCACATTGGACCTTGTCTCTGTCATTAATACTATATATCAGAGTGCCATCTCACAATATGGGTGTCTGTTGCTTTACTTTGTTACTACTTCCCTTGTATTGCTAACATTATAGTGCGCATATGGAGTAAACTAAAACACTTATGGCTGGGGTGGGTTGGGGGTTCATGATTAACCTAAAGGCCCTTCCTCTCCCCTGAATCCTAAAGCTAGCCCTAGACTCTAATACATTGGTGACATGACTTGCGTTCCTCGTGGCTGCTTGTTTACTGCATGGTGGCACAAACTGTTAACATTTTTACTCAACAAAGTGCTGTAACAGGGAACGTATCTCATGTTATTGTTGTGGCTTGAACCTCATCGGGCATCTGCTCACTTCTGTCAAGGGTCTTGTCAAATCATGTCACATCAGTAGGCCGTATATAGAGGTAGGTGCACTGTATTTTAGGGCAAGTAATTTGAATGTAGAGCAGAGATTTTGGGCCATGACATTACAAATTTAGTAGTAGCAGGGGTGGATGAGAGAACAGTTCGATGAACCACAAAATCAAATCTTTTGATTCAGCAGATTCAATGTTTTCCTGTATATCTGAGCTTGGTGGAAGTGAAAAAAGATTTCTAAATATCCTTGGTCTTGAAAAAGTTAACATATTCCCACAGCAGACAGAATGTGGTGTAATTTGTCCTTGCCTCAGTGCCACAAGACCTGAGGCTCTGTTATCCAATGTTGTCGATGAGGCTTGGGTCATTTAACCTTTGGATAGAAGGGTTTGGATTCTGATGTTAAGACAGGGTAAGAATTCTGTGACATAGTGACTCCACCTGGAAAACCCCCTGTAGCACAGTTGTGCACAGGATATCATGCCTGCCAGAAAATATCCCAGTTTTGCTAATCCCAACAGACCCACACCACACAACAGTAACAATGATAGCGCAACAATAAGGCAGTGGTACACAAAAACAAAACATGCAAACAAGGAATAAGGTTTACAAGGGAAGGCAATAAAGGGATCTGGAGAAACAGGGTTAAGCAACGCAACAACAATAACAGTTTGTAAACCCCACCTATGCCTACGCTGGCGGCCTGGGTTCAGGAGACCTATGCCCACGCTGGCGGCCTGGATTCAGGAGAGGACTTCAGCTGCTGGGTGTCGGCTGAAGGGGGGATTGAGTGCCCAATGGCTGCTCTCCTCTCCTGGGGAGGGGGGGTATGCTACACCACTGCAATTCTTCCATCATATGGAGGCACGGTGGCAGGTCAAGCAGCAGTGACATCATTGTGAGGCAGTCAGTGGCTTTGCTTAGGGTGCATGTGTGCCTCCCACGCACATTCTCATGTGCCATTGCATACCACCGATCGTGGGAAGAAAAGAGGAAAATAGCTGGCAGATGATGCCCAGCTCGTCCCTGACCTGCGCCACCACCCAGTGCCACCAGCCAACCAGACTGTACTCGTGAAGAGGGGGAGAATAGACCTCCTCTCCTTGCCCCAACACGGGAGGGCAGCCCATGAATAGATGGTAGGTAGGAGCCAGAGGGGATGCCAGTCTGTTTGGGGCAGGCTGGGGCAAAGTGGGGTTGACCAGCTAGGGAGACAACCTTGATGAAAGAAAAAAAAAATTGTGAACCCACATAGGCCCCACCCCACCCCACCAGTCACACAACAGTCCTAGTGATATCTGGTGCACCAGTACTTAGCCCATAGTCCCTGGGAGCTCCATCAAAATTATTGTGATACCACACGCAGTCTAGGGTGAAATCTTACAGGCCCAATGCTTGGCAGATGAGGTGACAATCACGGATGTTGAAGAAACAAAACAAGCATGCATGCAAATTAGTCTTTTATAATCCATTCCCTGATGGCCTAAATGCTGGTCTTAAGCCCAGGCAGTCTCTGAAGACACACTCCTAGCCCACAATGCCCCACCAGCCCTAACTATCAAACTAAAAGGGTTGCAGGTCACCCTGATCAGGTACTCATGGTTAAGTAGGCCTCACAGACTGCAAAGGGCCTAGCTGGTAGATGCAGGTCTCTGTGGATTCAGATGCTGTGTCGCTGCTGCTGTCTCTGGATGCTGTTGCATAGTGGTCACTGCTACAAATGGGGCTTGCAGGAGCGATCTGTGACGGTAGTGCCTTAGCCATGTTAATCATTGAACTTCTTTCTTCAACCAGTGGTACAGAGTTTCTCATCATCTTCTGCCCCACAAGGGGATTTCCTCAGTGAAGTGGCTAGTGGCTAATGGAAGTCACTTTCACAGCTGGCATGCGCTCTCCTCTCTGGATGAGTTCTAGCTGGGACACACTCTCTGGAGTTTTAGGCCAAATCAGGTTCAGTCACTGCTGGTTTGTAAAAAAGTACCCTGCATGGGAAAGGTCTTTAGGGCAACTTCAAAGCTCCAAACTCACTGGCCTTTCTTGGTTTTAGTTCTGGATTGGAACTGCTCCTCTTTCATGGTTGTATGTACACACAAAGTCTCTGATAGACCCCAGGCAACTTTTGCAAATGCTACTCCTGCAACAGGTTTTATCCCCTTAGCCCCAGCCCCCAGATTGGTCAGACCACACAGATAGGGGTTGTCTGATTAGGTACAGGTAGTCCTTGGTTGGCTGTGGGTTTCCCAGGCAGTAGCCATGCCCTCACACCCAGACGGCAATGTTGGGCATCATTGCTCTTACTGTTTGATATCTTACAGCCTGATTGGATGCTGTGTGACCTCTGACCCTGTTTCCCAGCAGTCTTGCAGGTCAGGGGTCATTATTCATGGCAGCAGCCATATTTTTTCATATTTATTCAGTCCCAGGGAGGTGGCTTCTGGCCATTTGCCAAATGCACCTTGAGGCACATTTATTAAATTTGGTCCCACGGTAAGGGCACACAGTCTCAAGCTCAGTCCTGCATTGGTGGCACAGTGGGTGCAATCCAAAATGTGCCCAGCATGTGGCAAACTGTTCTGGCCCTGCAGACTACCCTGGGTCCAGGAAATGCACCTCGGTGTGGACTGCGATCAGATGGGTTCCCATTGCTACTGAAAGAAAGAGTGTTAATGGTGATGTGAACATTCTCCTCCTCTCCACCTGTGGCCTAGTTTCCAATGGCCAAGTCTTTTTGCATCAGTTTAGTATGAAGAGTCAACATGGTACAGCTGTTGCGGCCATACTGGGAGGTGGGCCCTTAGGAGCCCAGTTAAGCCCCTAGTTGGGGCTACATTCTCCCCCTGCTAAACTATTGAGGTTCTTGTTAAGTTGGCTGTCCATAATGTCAATAAGCATTGGCATAATTCAATACATTTCTAAACTAACACCTTATACCTCTCTAAGCAATGAATGAAAGATGAAACACAGCTTATTGCATTGCTAACTTGATACATGGTGCCCATCTAACTGTTAGCAAACATTTTAATTGTACAAGCATTTGGAAAACAAGTGCATTTCCCAACCCTGATCTCAGTGCAGAATAAAGTGGGATATAATACTCAGGCCATACCTATATAAACTATACAGATTAGGGTATTGGTGAAGATATCTAGGGTGTACAAAATCACACATGCCCCCACAATGCAAAGCATCATGGGCTGCATATGCAAATCACCACAGAATGTTATGCTGGTCCAACTTAAAGCAGAAGGTGTTGTATGTAAGTTGGATGACAGTCCATACTGCATGTTCAGAACATCTGAGCAAAATGGACTCTTCCTCTGAAGATGGGAGATCTGGTCCATCACCTGGCTCTGCATCCGGCACCAAAGCGTTATCAAGAACAACTGGTTCTGCTGCAATATTGGGTTCAATGTGCTTCACTGGGGTGCCACCATTCTCTTGGTGAGATTGTCTCTTCCCTCAATATCATGCTTTGCTGTCACAAACGGTTCTGTCTCAGGGTCCAAAACTGTTGGGGCAGCAGTTATTCTCCATTCTACTCAGTGGGCTCCAATAGGACATTGTTCTGAATGGTGCAATTACCAGACTGCACCAGCATTGTCCACCATCAGATGTTTGCTTTCTTGTATTCGCTGTGTAACTATTGGGCATAGATAGGGCAGCAGTTAAAATTAACAAATTAATATCACGTTATAATAGTGAAACTGTCATGACTGGGAAATGAACAGATTCACACATGCAATAATGTTATTGTTATTTTAGATTGTGACCCTAAATTTTCAAGATAGAAATTTTACTACCCCTGGATACGAACATGACAGATGTCAATTATAACATGCCACCCGAAATGTGATTGGAATGTGATTTGCGGAATGACTATGAAAACAGGTTGGGGGGAGATTTAAAAATGACACCTGCCATGTTCATAAGATGAGGCAAAAAAAAAAAATGACTACATTGAAAATATGGGTTCAAAAACTGAAAAAATTGCAACATTATGAGAAATCTTTGAAAAATGTCAATATTTGTTTATAACTTTGCTGATTTCTGAGATTTTGACCCAAAGTTTTCAACATAGTCTTTTTATGACACTGCCTTATGAACATGACAGATGTCATTAATGAAACTGTGCCCAAAACATAATTTTATATATATTTAGTTTTTATTGACCAGGTAAGCACACTAGCCAAATATGTGCCTATTTTCAGGAGCGACCCAGGAGGTTACTAAATAGAGAAAGGCAAGGCAGTGTCACCAGTTACAGCAGTACAGAAATAACAGAAAATAATTGGACCAATTTCATAACAGGGGCACAGGGTCAGAACTGCGACAACAACGTGAAAAGATGTTTTGGGCAGGATCTGAAAAATGACACCTGTCATTTCATGAGGTGGGTTAAAAATTGCCATGTTAAAAATTTGGGGTCAAAATCTGGAAAAAAATAGCAAATCTATGAGTAAATGTTGGAAAATGTCAACATTTCTTCATAACTTTCTTGTTTTTTGAAATTTTTCCCCAAAATTTTCTTTTTCATAACGTATTTTATTATTTTCAAAAGAAATTCATTACATAGAAACATGATTGTTACATAAATATAATGTTCTACAGCATTAAGTCTTAAAAAGCTAAATGGACCCCACATTTTCAACATAGTCTTTTTATGACCCTACCTTATGATGAAGACAGGTGGGATTTTTTTTTATATCCTTTATGAAAGCAGATTTCATGGAGAACCTGTGAAAACATATTTCAGAGGGGATTTGAAAAATTACACCTGCCTTCTTCATGAGGTGGGTTAAAAAAGGCTTTTTATTTTAAATTTGGGGCAAAAAAAAATGTTACAAAATGACAACGTTATGAGCAAAAGTTCAAAACACATTAAAAAGCCATTAAGCACGCTGACCTCGTTTTCAGTTAGTTCGAGGTCAGCCTCAGTAGCAGCGAGATGTTCTCTGCTCCCAGACAGGATTACTTCAGTGGACTGGATAGGTAAGTGAGGGGTACGGGAGTATGTGAGGAAGTGGGTGCTGAGGGGGGGGGTTGGATGATCTGGGGGAGCAGAAGCTATCACTGGACCATTTTCTTTTTTATGTATACTCTGTTTATTGTATTAATTGTGAAGTTGTGATATTGTAATGGCTTACAAAAACGAGCAATACATTTTTACTTCTTCCTTCGCCATGGTGTTAGGCTTCTGGTCTTTCATTGAACAGGCCTGAGCACAGCGGCTGAAATTGTCTGACACCAGTATGTTAACCACAGTTTACATAGAAACATAGAATCTGACAGCAGATAAAGACTGCTCGGCCCACCTAGTCTGCCCATTTTCCTACTTGATGGATAAGCTGCAGATCCTAGTTAACCAACAGCTTACTTCCTCCGACCCCCCACTAGGACTGCCTTATGTCTGTCCTATGCATTCTTGAATTCCCCCACTGTTCTTGACTCCACAACCTCCTCAGGAAGGCTGTTCCATGCATCCACAACCCTCTCCATGAAAAAATACTTCCTCAGATTACCTCTGAGCTATCCCCCCCATATCTTCAAATTGTACCCCCTTGTTCTTGCACATCTCTTTTTCCTGAAAGATACTACCCTCTTGTACTTTGTTGATTCCCTTGTGGTACTAAAAAGTTTCTATCATGTCCCCTTCTCCCTTCTTTCCTCAAGGGTATACATATTAAGCTCCTTTAGTCTCTCTTCGTATGTCTTCTGGTGCAGACCCTGCACCATTTTGGTTGCCCTCCTCTAGACAGCCTCCACTCTGTCTATGCCTTTGCAGAGATGGGGTCTCCAGAACTGCACACAGTACTCCAGATGGGGTCTCACCAACTGTCTGTACAGAGGGACAACAACTTCCTGTTTTCTACTGTTGATGCCTCTCCCTATGCACCCCAGTATCCTCCCAGCCTTCCTTACTGCCTTCTCACATTGCTTGCCCACCTTTAGGTCATCTGATATGATATTTTACTGTCAGGCTCCAACAAGGGTGAGTTCATACAGACTTATTCCAGGGGTTTTCTGTCAGTGATGTTCACCAGGGGAGAAGCTATCTTAGGCCGAGTCGTCTTTTAAATACAGTGCACACAAGTCTTGCAGTGCCATTCAGGTTCAATAGCTATCCTTCTTGTGGGTTGTATGGGGTGTTTGTGAATTATTCCATCTCCATAGATGATAAGAGAGCTGGTAAAATGGATTTCTCAAGTTCAAAGTTTTATCATAGCCCAAGTGCCCCATGCCTACATGGAGAGAGTCCATGATGGTCTTCCTGAACATCAATGCTTGCATCAGCTGTTTTGTAGGAATAGGAGTGAGATTCCTTGTGACTGTACAGATGCAAGCCCATCATTCAGGGTCAGCTGGCTTCATTACCTGAGCAGGAGATGGGCAGCAGGGTAAGTGTGCTGCACTTGGGTCTCATTCTGTCCCATTTCCTGGGTGATCACCGCTTCTCTCAAGCTAGGGCAATTCCATTAAGCTTTCCTCAAGTATGAGTGGTTCTGCTGCTGCAATGAGGTGAGGTCAGAACAAAGCACCTACATAAATGTTGTTTATCTTTGCCCTGCATTGTAAGCTGCAGTTGTAGGCGGACAGAGCTGACTACCAGCAATGGCCTACAGCGTCCAGTTTTGCTGTTGTCACTATGTAGGTATGCAGGTTTTCTGTTCTTACCAAGGAACAAGCTCCACACAGGTAGTCATGAAACTGGTCCACCACTGCCTACTTCAGTGCTAGGAACTCATTTATGCACTGGGCAGTTCTTCTCTGAATACATCAGGTTATGACTGGCAAACACTATGAGTCTCAATCTTCCAGGGTGATCCTGCTACAGTACTGTACAGGGGGTTCATACCTAACAAGTGGATCCATCATAACATTGATTAGGTGGTTCCAGAATCCCTGAGTGACTGCACCCAGTTAGTATCCATACAAGGTGCTAACTCAGATCCAGCAGACATTAAGACAGGAGTACTGCACGGCTTTATATTCAGCCTTTTACTGTCCTCTATTCTTGTAAATGCAGTTTTACAAAGAATATCTTCCTTTACCACAGCACATCTTCCATGTACCAGGTCAAGGAAGTCCTCCAGTCTGACTTTGATATGATCTCCTTCTGATCCTTTAACAACAGCCTGAGTCAAAATGTGACCAAAACTAAGGCTATGATATTTAGCTCCCACAGTGTGCTGAGGTGTTCATTAGAACCTCTCCATATCAAGACACTAGATGGCAACTCCACTGAGTAAATCAATGTTTTTAAATACTGCGGGATATTACTCGAATCCTCCCTCTTGCACATCAATCACATCCTAGCCACTGTGGGGCCCAGGATCAGCTTTATCTTTAGTACCAGGGGTTGCCTCAGTGCACATGCAAGGAGGTAGGTGGTCTCTCACTTCCTGCTCCCAACCATGAACTATAGGGACTTCATTTACAAATCGACAAACAAATCCACTCTTCTAGCCCTGGATCATCTGTATAAGAAACTATTTATTTATTTATTTAGTTTTTGTTAACCGGGTTAGGTGCTCTAGCTAAAGTTGACTATTTTCAGGCACGACCCGGGAGAATATATACATAAAATGAGGCCCATCACTGTACTCCCTCTGACAGTCTCAACTGGATACATCCCTCATACAGATGTGACTATTAGTGGTTCTGTTTGCTATACAGCTGTGCATATGGGAGAGCCCCTGACTATCTCATAACTTACTCTATGCAGCCGAGAAATGACTACTTGCTCATCTCATCTGCAGCGCCGAACTTTTCAGCTCACAAAATGAAGCATGATTCTGGTTGACAGACCTTTCAGTATTCTGCATGGAATGCTAGAATATTCTCCCCCCTCGGTTTAGAAATGCTCCCAGCACACAAGCGTTCAACACCAGTCTGTCTCTCACCACCTGAAAACCCTTTATACCTTCTTTTGTTCAGAGAAACAAAAAACAAACCTGACAGTGCCCCTTTAAGTGAAATTGCAGATTAGTTTTCCTGGATTATATAAATATCGGATTAGTTTTCTGCAATTTGCAGAAATCTGATCTGTGAATTTACTAATTGGTGGTTGAAGTTCTGTTTTTGGAATTACACTTCTGATGACAATGCATGGAATTACAATAATCAGAATTTTACTGAAATTCCAAAGAATTCTAATCTGTCAGAATTTGTAAATTATAGCGTTAATTCTTATATTGTATGAGACTGCTAACTGCTTTTTTGTTGTGCTATGTTATACTGTTGTCTGCCATTGTCCTTTATTGTCTGCCTTTATTTCAATCCTCTGTTTGAAAGTGCCTGTGTCTAAGCTCCATTCTCGTTGGTGTTTGACTGAATGGGACTAGTGGAAAGTAAAAGCCTTTTTTTTCCTATAGAGCTTTTTGGTTCCCCAGCCGCCACCTTCACCTACTTTAGGTTTGTTGCTCTGCACCCCCAGTCATATCCACCACTTCCACTATCATCACACCAGCAGAAATCCACATGGGCCCTGAGGGCGCCAGCACTGTCATCCTTGGTGACCAGTGCACATGTGGCTTTTCTCCATTTTCTTCCTCTCAGGCCGAGCTGTGTGCAATGACATATGTGCATGTGCTTATGCACATGCAAGTTACGGACGTCTGCAATGGGCCCCCTTCCCGTGGCACTCATCTGTTGCACCACCCAGCCTCTGCTAGGTTGTGACAGTGTAGTGAGAAACAAAACCCGCTCCCCTGGGAGGCAGACAGCTGCCTGTGGGATGCGCAATCCTCCTTCCCCAGTCCAGCTCCCGAGTGACCCTGGTCTGTTCAAGGTGACCTCAGCCCTCTGCGCTACAGGGCTAGGGTAGTTAAAACCTTTCTAAGAATATTCATACTGATTTAATGTTACATGTGTAACCCCACCCGCCACTTGGAGTTATTGGTGTAACCCCACTGCAAATGGGGGTTCCCAAAAGTCCCCTAGCAGCTTGCCTAAAGGCCCCAGCCTGGATGGTGTTTGGCAGTTAAGCTGCCTGTTTGTGAGTGCTTCTAGAGCCTCTGGTACTGTCTCATTAAGAGCTGTCTGCTTTACAGGCCAGCCTGGAACTGGAGGGGGGTTGTGTGGTTTCCTGCTCGAGTCCCTCTCGAGCTGCTGACATGGTGGTCCATTTCTGCCATTGGTATGCGGGCAAAGGAGCACTCCCCAGGGAGGTAACTGTTTGCTAGTGATCTGTTAGAATGGTAATAAAAATGTAATTTGTCTAACCTGCCATTCTTGCAGCTGGGACTTTGTGTGCGTTGCCCCTCCATTTTGGATTGGAACTGCAAACTGGATCCAATCAGGAGGGAGGGGCACTTAAAATGGAGTATTGAGCAACCAACCAGGATTAGGACTGTCTCAGGAGCTGGCTACCAATGGGGATATAACCAGTAATTCTGGGAAATGAAGTTCTGTACTGTGGCGCCTTTTCACACCAATGGGGGAAGTTGTGCGTGACTGGCATTTGAAACCCTACAATTGAGTCGGGTGGCACCCGATTATAATTCCCTGCCCAGTGGCTGAGAGGGCAGATCTGTTGTGGCCATGACTGAGGAAAAAGCTCCGGGTTTCTGCGCTGCGGAGTTTTCACACGGGAAGCGTGTGTAGAGGCCAAAAGTCGGGCGCCACGTTTGCCGTGGTGATTCAGACTGAATCCGCTGTGTTTGGAGGAAAAGGAGAGGCTGTGTGACCAGAAACCAGGCTACCCTGTAGAGGACTGGAGAAACTGCTTCATCTCGCTCCGTCTGTCAGAAGAGTGAAGCTGCACTGCAAATTCCCGGGTGGGCAGTAAGTGCGAACGGGATATGAGAACAGCTGCCTGGTATGGTAACCTTCTTTTATATATAAATGTGTGCGGTGTGTACAGTTCACAGACTCATGTTCCCCCGATGTGTGAAAGGTGTTCAGCCAAAGGCAGTGAGTGAAAATCAGGGTAGCTCCCTGCCAGCTGTACCATTGAATTGCAAGTGTTTCATCTGATTTTCTTTTTTGGTACATGAACTGAGCCAACTGGCTCCGGATTACAAATTGGGTATTGTGGAAGTAATTATCATCCTCCGGGCCCCAACCAGCTGTACCGATCCTGGCTAGCCCCCCCCAACCTGGGTACCCAGTGACAGTGACAAATAGGGACTCTAACAACGTGCACAGTGCTCTGAAAATTAGTGTGATTGATTTAATTAACCTGATTCCCCCCTGTCCTGGTTGTTATCCCCTAAATAAATCATATTTGGTTGTTTCAGCAAAGTCAGACTGCCTAAGATATGTGTTTGTGTTGAAATATCGTACAGTGACTATTATATTACACCATCTTGCTTTACAGGGGGTCCCCAGAGTCAAGCTGATCGAACCAGTCCTGGGGGTAAGTGTATACTGTGAAGGTACTTCTGATATATTGTGTGGGCCACTAGTGGGAAGAAAGGGGGGGTTGCAGTGTCCCAGAGGGCTGTGACCAAGTCATACCAGACAGTATTAACCCTGACCTCTGGGTGGAGGCACACGCCACTGGTCCAAGTCCCTCAACCCCCCAGTAGTCAGTCAGGCAGGGGTAGTAGCCCTTGGGATAGCGCCACCTGGGGGTTACACTAGAATCCCACTTAGATCTAGTGACAGGCAGGGAAGGCAGCTTGTGAAACACCAGTTAAATGGGTTCCACACTGTCTCACTCTGTCCTCAGTCTCAGCTGAGCTGGAGGGATGACATCATATAGAATTCTCGCAGCAGCATAAGCCACAGTGGAATGTTGCATCTGGGAGTTAGGTTAGAACGTTGGGGTTTTCAAAGGAGAGTCTGTAGTGAGTCTGTGGTAGAGGGAGGAGGTGCACTGCAATTGGCGGTCCCTCAAAGCCCTCAGCTCTGTTCAGAGCTACCTCCAAAGAGGGTGTGTGTTCTCGCCCTAGAGAAGGACACAGAAGAGTACTTTTTGAAGTGGTTGAGACCGTCCTCCAGTTGTTCCAGTGCCACATCCCTGAGAGGGATGGGGGGAACAAGACCAGCTCTTCAGGGGCAATTCTCCAAGAAGAGAAGCTGCCTGTGAAGAAGATTTGTGCTGAGGCACTGAGAAGTACGTTTTGTTTTTTCCTGAGAGAAGCCTGTGGGCACCTGCGAACCAGGGTGAGTCTGCTCTGCCAGAGAGCCTATGTTTCACTAAGACTGTTGTGTTAAGTATCTGATACTGTGGGTCAGGAAAGGACAGCCAAGTACAGTACTTAAGTTTGTGTATGGCTTGAAATGCATCTAATTAGTGGGGGTCTACAGGGATGGACATAGCCACTTAAAGAACGTTACAAGTCAGGACACCATTTACCAGAGACAGTAGATTGTTGAATGTGATATACATTTCGAGATAGCAGTCAACAAGCAGAGAGTTTCAAAGGAAAGGTGTTGACTCTAAATGAATGGCCGAGTATGAATTTGGGGACAAAAGGTGGGAGACCCCCCAATCTGGAGAATCCAGATTTACCTCCACAGATTCACTTTGGGAACCTATAGCTTTCTCCCGGGCACTTGGCCAGTGTTCGCAGAAAGTACCTAGACGTGGTATTAGGATATGTGTTTTCCCTTAGAGCTTGGAAGTGCTCATGGGTGGTAGAGGGAGCCACCAGCAGAAGTGTCCATGCTATATGGAAGAGTGCACCAGTGTTGGCCGAGGGCCATGCCAGGGAATCCAGGATAGAGAGAGTACCAGTTCGGGCTGAGAGCCCAGTGTGTTCAGATCCTGAGGGAAAAGTTGCTGTGATGATGAAGAAGACAGTGTGTTCTGGTCTCTATAGTTCTGTGCCGCCAGTGACTGTAGCCGCTTGGGGGTCCATCCTGCTTTCTATTCCTGTGTGTAAGTGAATGAAAGCCCCACTTTAGAATCCCACTCCTGGTCAGGACATTCACAGTTCTTGCTTCCTGTGTCCGAAGTTACTTGGGTGCCCCTCTCCAGAAGTACAAACCTAGCCTCGATGACGAGTGAATGTTTTCTCCCTGAACCCAGGCTCAGCAAGTTTTGGGTTATATGAGTGGAGGCACTGGGCGCTAAATAACATCAAGAAACCCTTTAAGATCAGGACCTGGTTACATATGACTTGCTATTCATTTCACTATTTCGAAATGCTGCTTCATGTAATCATAAACTCAGTACTGTTTAAGCAATAAGGCATGGCCAGGAGTTATGTTAATGGCTAGTTAATCATCCTCTAGTTGTGTAATATTGCACAAGGCGTAGCTGAGTGCTACATGCCCCTAGAGGGTGATTAACTGACCATAATTTCCTTTTTTCCTTTTTATTTCTTTGGATTCTGGTAAGGCCCACTAGGCACAACTTCCTGTTTTCAAGGGTGATCCAGGAACAGTGGGGAGGTTATGTGAGTTGCTCAGAATCACACAGTATGCAAATGGAGATTGTGGGGATCAAACCCAGATCTCCTGGATGCATCAAGCTCATTAACAGCTTGTTACTCTAGCCTGTATGCCATACTACCAGCCCATTAACATAACCCCTGGGAGTGCTTTATTGCTATTATAATAAAAATGTGTTCTTTTAAACAGCGTTAAAACTTGTTCAGCATATGATTAGGCTCCACATGTACGTTAATAAAAGATTAACAGAAGGTAGATAGGATTCTTGCAATTGATCAATAAACTCTATTTTTCAGACTCTTTTTATAAAATGCATTATTGTGCCCTCTGTTAGAAGTAGCAAACCTTTCTTTTCACAGGATGTATCCATTAGGAACAAGCCTAGTTTTCAGTCATCCTCCCAGAGTAATACAAGTGTACTGTGCAAAATACAAGCACACAGAAACTGTACCGTACAACAAATAAGAAGCATGATTTAAATAAAAATTCTGTATATATAATCAAGCATAGAAACATAGAAACACAAAAGTCGACGGCAGATAAGGACTGCAAGGCCCATCCAGTCTGCCCATTTTTTCTACCTTATGAATGTGCCATTGGCCTTTGCTCTGTCAATGGCCTATTTATTCATACTCATCTGTATTGCTCCCTTATGCCTGTCCCATGCCTGTTTGAAGCCCTGTACTGTATTCATATCCACCACTTCCTGAGGTAGGTCATTCCATGCATCCACCACCCTTTCTGTGAAGAAGAACTTCCTCACATTACCCCTTAATCAGCCTCCCTCTAATTTCTTGCTGTGTCCTCTTGTCCTGCCATTTTTCTTGTATTGAAACATGTTAGACTCTTTCACCTTGTTAATGCCCTTAAGATATTCGAATGTTTCAATCATATCACCTCTTTCCCTCCTTTGCTCTAGGGTATACATATTGAGCTCCGTTAATCTGTCCTCATATGTTTTCTGATGCAGTCTCTGCACCATTTTGGTTGCCCTTTTCTGGACTGCCTCCATTTTGTTAATATCCATGTACAGGTGCGGCCTCCAGTACTGCATGCAATACTCCAGATGGGGCCTAACCAGTGTCTTGTAAAGAGGGATTATTACCTCCCTCTTACGACTTGTGATACCCCTGCTAATACACCTCAATACACCCCAACATCCCTCTAGCCTTACCTACTGCATTAGTGGTCTGCTTGGATAATTTCAGGTCATCTGTGATGATGATGCCCAGGTCTCTTCCTTCCTTTGTGATTGCCAGCAACTCCCAACCCAACCTACAGGTAGCTTCATGTATTATTTTAATTTCCACAAGCAAGTGGAAATTAAAATAATACATGTGATCTACTACTCTCTCCCCCCAGGACACACCTGGAAACGAGTCATCTGTGCTTCAGTATGTCTTCCTGGCAAAAAAAGATTAAATATAAACATATAAAACAGAGCAGTGTATTGATATGCAGTGCTACACTACTTGTTCTCAACTGCCTCATACAAACAGAGAGCTTCATAAACCATAAAATAGTGCCACACTAAAGCCAGGGACAGAAAATTTGTTTTAATATATTTATGTAACCCCATCCTGGGTCTTAGTTGTTAACCCCCCAGATATGGGATTCAGGGCAGCATTGTGCTCTGGTGTGCAATGTGCCCTCATGACCTTGGGACAAGGGACCAGGCTGACTGTGCAGTGTGGGTACTGCGATGCTGATTGTGGAGCAGAGTGACAGGCACTGAACTGTCAAGTGACTCGTGAGTAAGCGTTTGCTTATTTCCAGCAAAGTCATTCCCTGTCTTTGTGTGACTGGTTGCCTGCTACAGTGTCAAGCGAGATCTAGAAATAATAACAAGGCAGGAATGGGAGAAGCTGAACCAGCTGAGCTGATGAAAATGACAGCAAATCAGAATCTGCTGTTTGCTGACCAATCAAGAGCACTAATGGATGGGCAGAGGCCTGAGCCTAACTGACATGCATACACCTGATTCTTGTGGTTTTGAGCAAGAAAGTCTGCAGCCAATCATGCATCTAGAATCAGTCTGCCAACTGGGTGTTTGCTTCAGTGCCAAGTTGATACAGCAAGCCGAGAGCTGAGGAAAAGATGGCATAAGAGCTACTGTTGCCAAGTGACAGGGGACACTTTTGGAGCTAATTGCAATGACATTAGATTGATTGAGGAGCGAGCAGGCACTGGGAGCTGAAGAGATGACTTTGAAGATCTCAAGTCAAGTGAACGTGTGCTACAGAATGAACCCCTGCGTAATGGCCATCAGTTTGCCATATACCATGAGTGTGAGCCAGAGAACTGCATCGGTTCAGGGCTGCAATCAGGACATCTGTAGCTCAATATTGAGAACTGAAAGCTCAGGACTGGCTGTCAGTTTGAGAGAATCAGAACAGAATTGCAAGTATTTTCATTTTACTGAGCATATCGAGCTGGTGGGAGTGCCATTCTTTAAATGTTGTGTTTCAGCGGGAACCATGTGGTGTTTTGGCAATGGACGGTCACTCTACTGTCAGACCTGTTTGTAGGTAAGTTGTGTACTGTTCATAGAACAGTGTTGTGGATGGAGAGCCCCTTAGCATATTTAGAGGCTGCTCTTTATGCAGAGTCCGTATCCCCTTCGGGAGTGCCAGTCAGGGTCGCAGGTCTAGATAAAGCACTAACAGCCATGAACCATGCAGCAATCCAATGTACGTGCGACCATGAGTTGCTGTTTGTTTCCACCCATTACTCTGCCACTGTATGTGGTCCCCTAAGTTGACAACTTACAGATGATCATCTGCGTGCCCCCACCACTGGCCCTAGTGTGCTCTAAATGCTATGAACGGTTCCAGCCTCGCCACCAACAGCCCTCACTTGAGGTCCAGAATCATCATTTTGCTGAGGCGACTGTCTTGCCAGCTACACAGCCATAGACGTCAGTCCTGATGGGGATGTCTTGAGTACTCAGGCAGTGCCTGACTGAGGAGAGTATGATTGATCAGCTGGACTTGTTTGTCATTGGGCCACCATGTGGAATTACGATTTGAGTTCTCAGCTTTGTTTTGCTGTGTTTAAAAAGCTACTAGGGGGTGGGGTTAATTTATTATTTGATCAAGGGCACCAACGCAAGTAACAAGGCATCACAGACATTGGTCCTACAGTAGGACAACCCTGGGTACCCCATCAGTGAGCGCTGTAACAGGGGAAAAACCCTGCTTTACATACTTGGCATACAGTACAAATGGACCTACACCACTCAGGAAGGTAGACTGTGTGGTGCTGCCAGTTTGTTACTGCCCGGCTAATGTGTAACTGTTGTCTCCCTCTCTGGTTACTGTTACAGTAATTGCTATTGTTATGTTGCACTACAGGAATCCTTTGCCATTTTTAACTGAAAGAGTGAAGCTGTAATGTGTGGGGATGGTCTCTATACTGTATAGTTATAGGAGGTATTCCAGAAGTGGGGAGGTGAGTAGCTACTGATCCCAGTGGGAGGTACCACACTTTAGAGCAATCCCACTTTAAATCTCTGGGTGGAGGCACCATGATATTAGAATTAGGATGTGAAGCCCAGTTCATCTTTGGCCCCTTCAACCTTTCACCTACCGAAGCAAAGGTGTGTCACCACCTGAGAACATGGAGACACATGCGTGAGTGGCTATTGACGGATCTGTATCCCAGCATCCAAGGACGGCATGGTTCATAGCCACAGCCAGGGTCACATTTAGCTATTTATTTGGGAATCTCCTTGCTGGGGGAGGGTTGTTTGTCATTCAGGCTGTGTGCATACTCTGTAACAGACTGACAGGGTCAGCAGTTGATCAACTGTAGTTTTCCAATTGTCAGGGTCAGGTGATCACCTGTAGTTTTTAGGCAGCCCAGGTCGGCTCATAGCAAAACATTAAACGGGTGTAATATAAATGAGCAGTTGTATCAACAATGACTAATAGTCATTACAACCTAAGCTGCGTAACAAGGTAATATTTTAAGGGTTCACATGTAGGGATCAGGTTATGTATACAGTACATACAGGATGCTTGAGTTAACAGAATACTCACAGTTGGTTCTTGCTATGCCAGTTAACGGTCATTTGGGTCAGTAGAGGTTTGTATCAGTTTTTTATGTTGACTGCGCGCTTGCGCAAGAAATATGTTGCGTCAGCTTTCTCCACAAGCAGGTTGTGGAGGCGTAGCACTGTTGTGCCCAATGCCCCCACAGCCTGCAAAGTCTTGTCCCCTGTCCCCCAATGCCGTGGCATGCTGCTGCTGACACTAGTTCAACCAGCATACCACAACCTTCTAAAAAATCAGCTGCTGCAATCAGGGGCTGCCTCATCATCACAGCGTCAGCCATCCGCTGCAATGAGGGAGTGACCCGTCATTGCAGGGCGGGATGTAGGATCCCTGATATTGTTTGTGAACATGGTGGCGGCTTGCCCCTGTATTCACAAACAATATTTACCCATGTATATTTGCCGATGGGGAGCCACTCCGCGTCGTCATAATGTAATCCCCAGTTTTATTGTAATTCCCTTTTGTTGTTTGCCAATGGGGGTGCCCAATCCTCCATCGGCTACAGCTGCCCCCCCCAAAAACAAGACTCCGGTGCCATGCTGGGAGCCCACTCCAGCGTGCCACATGCCCCTTTTGTTGTTTGCCGATGGGGGTGCCCAATCCCCCGTCGGCTACAGCTGCCCCCAAAGCAAGACTCCAGTGGCATGCTGGGAGCTCACCCCAGCATGCCACATGCCCCTGAAAAGTTGAAAATGGTCCTGCAACATTTTTTTGTTTTTTTTTCCCTGAAAAAAAGGAAACGGTCCCTCCTAGTCTCCCTGCACCCCTCCACAACTCGCACCCACCACTCGCACCCTGCTCCCCACCCCTTGTCATACTTACCTGCGGAGCTGGTGCGGCGATCTTTGGTGGACCGGGGAACACGTCTGCATCTTCAAACGCCGACTGTGAACTGAGGAAATGCTGGTAAGTTGTATAATGTAATAAATAGGGTTTTTTCAACTGTAGTGCATATCTCGGGCATTTTTGGGAATTTTTTCACCAAATTTTCGACATAGGGTTTTTGGGACCCCTCCTCATGAATTCTTGAACTGTCATGGTGTTAATCTGCCCTGAAAGGTGGTTTCGTGGTCACTGTGCGGAATCACCCTTTGGGGCTGATTAACGAAATGACAGTGCCAATGTTCATGAGGTGGGCTCTCAAAAAGCCTATTTTGCAAATTTGGTGGAAAAAATCCAAAAAATGACTGTTTTACGAGCATGCGTTGCGCAGTTGCTACATACGCTCATAATTTCACGGATTTACAACATTGGCATTTTGTCACACCTCCTTGTGAGCAGTACAGCCGTCATTGTTCACATCCTGGCTGAAATGTGTTTTCACACTTCCAGCGCAGAATAGCATGGTTGCTGTGGGAAATCAGTGTTCAGGACAGATTAAGAAAATGACAGTGACACTGTTCATGAGTAAAGGTCCCTAAAATGCTTATGTTGAAAATTTGGTAATGATAGTCCATAAAATGACTGTGTTACGAGCGTGCATTGTGCAGTTGGCACGCACGCTCGTACCTTCGTAAATTTATAATATTTTCACCCCAGATATTCAACATTGTCATTTTCCCAGACCTACCTATGAATAGCACAGCTGTCATTTTTCCCATCCTGGCCGAAATGTGCTTTTGCACTACAGGCGCAGAATAGAACAGTTGTTGTGGGAAATCACCGTTCGGGACAGATAAAGAAAATGACAATGATACTGTTCATGAGCAGAGGTCCTAAAATGCCTATGTTGAAAATTTGGTGATGATAGCCCATCAATTGACTATGTTACAAGTGTGAGTTGTGCACTTTCCACACACCCTTGTAACTTCGCAGATTTGTAATATTGTCACACCAGATTTTCAACAGTGCCATTTTTTTCACACCTTCTTATAAGCAGTACAGCTGTCATTTTTCACATCCTGACTGAAATGTGTTTTCACAGTTCCAGCGCAGAATAACATGGTCACTGTGGGAAATCAGTGTTTGGGACAGATTAAGAAAATGACAGTGGCACTGTTCATGAGCAGAGGTCCTAAAATACCTATGTTGAAAATTTGGTGATGAAACTCCATAACATGACTGTGTTACAAGTGTGCATTGAACTGTTTCGACACACCCTTGTAACTTCGCAAATTTGTAATACTGTCATGCCACATTTTCAACAGTGGCATTTTTTCACAACTCCTTATGAACACTAGAGCTGTCATTTTTCACATCCTGGCTAAAATATGTTTTTGCACTTCTGCCGGACAATAGCACGGTCACTCTGGGAAATCAGTGTTTGGGACAGATTAAGATCGACCGAGTGAGGGGGGGAGTGACCGAGCTCAGCTGAGCTCTGTTGGGACTGCTGCAGATTTGTTTGTGGGCAGACAAAGGCCCCAACACAAGAGCCAAGTACAAAAGGGCAGCCTGCAGCACTGGGAGAAACAGAACGAGAGAGCGAGTGAGGAAGGGGGAGTGAGCAAACTCACCGAAGCGCTATCAGGACTGCTGTGGATTTCTTTGTGGGCAGAAAAAGACATCAATACAGGCAGGGTCCAGTACAAAAGGCCAGTCTGCAGCTTTAGGAGAAACAGTACGAGCGAGTGAGACAAGGGGACTTAGTGAGCTCAATGGAGCTGTATCAGGACTGCTGCGATTTCTTTGTGGGCAGAAAAATGCACCAATGCAGGCAGGAGTCCCATACAAAAGGGCAGCTTGCAGTGACAGGACAAACAGAATGAGCGATGAGAGAGGGAGACGGAGCGACCGCAACGGAGCTCTGTTGGGACAGCTGCAGATTTCTTTGTGGACAGACAAAGGTGCCAATGCAGCCAGGAGCCCCATACAAAAGCACAGTCTACAGCGCCAAGAGAAACAGAACAAGCGAGTGACAGAGTGGTAGTGAGCGAGCTCAATGGAGCTCTATTGTGACTGCTAGGAATTTCTTTGTGGGCAGAAAATGCGACGACGCAGGCAGGAGCCCAGTACAAAAGGCCAGCTTGCAGCGCCGGCAGAAACGGAATGCAAGAATGACAGAGGGGGAGTGAACGAGCTCAGTGGAGCTGTGTCAGGACTGCTTGATTTCTTTCTGGTCAGAAAAAGCCACCAATGCAGGCAGGAGCCCAGTACAAAAGGGCAGCCTGAAGTGCCAGGAAACACAGAACGAGTGAGTGAGAGAGGGGGAGTCACTGAGCTCAATGGAGCTCTGTTGGGACTGCTGCAGATTTGTTTGTGGGCAGAAAAAGGCAGCAATGCATGCAGGGGCCCAGTACAGAAGGGCAGCCTGCAGTGGAAGGAAAACCAGAATGAGTGAGCGAGTGAGCTCAACAGAGCTATATTGTAACTGCTGCAAATTTCTTTGTGGGCATAAGAAGGCAGTAATGCAGGCAGGAGCCCAGTAGAAAAGGGCAGCCTGCAGTGCCGGCAGAACAAAATGAGTGAGTGAGAGAAGGGGAGTGAACAAGCTCAACGGAGCTTTGTTGGGACTGCCGCAGATTTCTTTGTGGGCAGAAAAAGGCTCCAACAGAGGCAGGAGCCCAGTACAAAAGGGCAGCCTGCAGCGCCAGGAGAACCAGAATGAGTGAGTGAGGCAGGGGGAGTGAACGACCTCAACGGAGCTTTGTCGGGACAGCTGTGTGTTTCTTTGTGGGTAGAAAAAGTCACCAACACAGGCAGGAGTCCAGTACAAAAGGGCAGTCTGCAGCGCCAGGAGAAACAGAATGAGTGAGTGAGAGAGGGGGAGTGAGCCACCTCAATGGAGCTCTGTCAGGACAGCTACAGATTTCTTCCTCAGCAGAACAAGGTGCCAACGCAGGCAGCAGCCCAGTACAAAAGAGCAGCCTGCAGCACCGGGACAAACAGACTGAGCCAGTGACAGAGGGCCACTGAGTGAGCTCAACAGACCAACGCAATCAACATTCGGCATTGACAAATGCTTGTTTTGTTATGGTACTGGTGTTGTGTGGGCTTGTTTGTGTTCATTATTTTGCTATAATTACTGGGTCTTCATTTTTCCAATAAAAAAAGTGGCATTATGTGCTGTCATAAAGGAGTGTTTATTATGGTAAACATGCACATGGTTTTCCACATTCTGCACATGGGCCCACAACAGCTCTACGTCCAAGATCCTTGGCCACCTCATCTTTCCCATTGGAGATGGAACTGCCACTTAGCCTCAGCTGTAAGTTACTACAGAAAAAAAACATCTAAAATTGTTTAAAAAAGAAACCTTTGGCTTCAGGCACAAAAAATGTATTTAAAAAGTTTAAATACATAAACGCAACTGCAGACTGCATACTATTCAAACCTAAGTGGATCGCGGCCACACCATGACGTTTTTTTATTTTATTTTATATAATTGCTGTGGTGAAAAATGAAAGCCCAGCAATTATATAAAATAAAATATGGGGTGGTGTGTAAACTCGAAGTTTACACACACCCTCGGGGTTAGATGCTTTCACAAACCCCTTGAACTTCGCTCTTGGGGTTTATGTAGCATGTAACCCCTCGGGTGTTACACACACCACCCCATACTTTATCCTGTATGTAATGCTGCTGGCTATGTGCATGTGTGTACTTTGTGATTTTTGCTGTGGTATTTGTGTTCATTTGTTTTGGCTGTGGTGCTGCTGCTGATGTGCATGTGTATGTCTGTGTGTGTTAGGGGTGTTTGTCGAATCTGAATCTGCCATCGAAAACCTTGAATACCAGGGGTGTTCTGTGAACACCTGAGTACTGGGATGCATTCGAGGTATTTGACATGGTCACGTATTTGATGAGACTTTGGGATCTTGTGAGATGTCCTCAGCCAATCCACAGGCTGCTCAGAGAGCTTTCCAGAGCGTTACCACGTGACCTGCCTTGCCAGTGCACAGAGACACACTCAAGCTGAGAGGAAGCTGTTGCTCTCTGTGAAGGAGCTGGGATTTTTCTGAATCGGATTTAGGAAAAAAGTAGTCTTTGCAGTAGTGTTGCTCAGATGGATCTGGGCAAATCCAGATCCACAGGTATCTGCCCTTTTGCGGTAGGATAGTGGATCTACCAGATACTTCCACTATCTGCCTATGGATCTGGCCATCGGATCCCTGGTCAGATCCCTTGTTATTCGACAGCCAGATCCAGAGATCTGGCACCAGATAATGCGGGATCCAACTCAGGATCTGACCTCCATATTTGGCTGGATCCCAGGATGGATCCAACTCGAATAGTGCCACCATCTACAGGATCACTAGCGGATCCTTGGTGGCACTATCCGAGCAACACTACTTTGCAGGCTTGTTTTTGACTCTTCTGTTTTGTTCTTCAGTGGAGACTGCGGTGCTTAACTTGATTGACTGATTGATTAAAGTATTTTTTTTTTTACAACAGAATGATGGATCATGTTGTAATCTTCAGGCCAAAGTCTATCTGTAGTTACAGGCTAGGCTAAGCTTTTGGTTGCTGGCTGGCTGGCTGAAAAAGGGCCCGTACCTGTGACTTCTTTACAGTGCTGAAAAAATATTTTTTTTTTCATTTAGCAGTAAATAGTGTGGGAAAGGCAAAAGCTTTAGTGTGTGCTGTGTTCTGAAGCTGCTGACAGTTCACAAGGGCATTGGCATTGCACTTAAGCATTTCCTGTCTGCTTGCAATCACTGCAGTCAGTGCATATTGTAGTGGGGGGGGGCACCACCACCTTTGCTTTGCAGCTTCAGGCTTATGCATGTTCCTGTACCTGTAGCTAGCTGAGCTGTTATTTCTTTATACACCTATAAGTCCTTTTTTTTCTCGGCACATGCTTTGTCTGTGCCATAGGGTAGGTAGGGGGCACCTTTGCAGCTTAGGTTACGTTAACTTACTGCAGCTGCTATTTTTTCTTAAAATACCTATAATAAAATAGTTCACGTCTTTTTGTTTCTGGCCACTCCTGACTCAGTCTGTGCCCTGGCAGGAGTGGGGCACATTTGTGGCCTAGACTTAGCTTTCTGACTATAGTTGTTGTTAAAACAGTAAAAAGTTACTAACAATAACACATAAAAAAATTTTGGAAGTCTTTTTGTCTCTGAACACCACAGACTTTATCTGTGCCCTAGGGTAGGCAGCTGGGGCGGGGTGCCCCTTGCAGCCTAGACTTTAGTAGCAGGATGGCACCTTTGCAGCCTACACTTAGCTTTCTGACTGTTGCTAAAACAGTAAAAAGTTACAAATAATATAACAAAAATTGTTGAAGTCCTTTTGTCTCCGGGCAGACGCCACAGACTTTAACTACACCCTAGGGTAGGCACTGGCTAGTGGCACCTTTGCGGCCTAGACAAAGCTCTCTGACTGTTGGTGAAACAGTTAAATGTTATAAACAACAATATAAAACAAGCATTTGTCAATGCCAAATGTTGATTGCGTTGGTCCGTTGAGCTCGCTTACTGCCCCTGTGTCACTCGTTCATTCTGTTTCTCCCGGTGCTGCAGGCTGCTCTTTTGTACTGGGCTCCTGCCTGCATTGCCACGTTTTTCTGCCTACAAAGAAATCTGCAGCTGTCCTGACAGAGCTCTGTTGGGGTGGGTCACTCCCCCTCTCTCGCTCGCTCATTCTGTTTCTGCTGGCGCTGCAGTCTGCCCTTTTGTACTGGGCAGCCGCCTCTGCTGGTGCCTTTTTCTGCCCACAAAGAAATCTGCAGTGGTCCCGACAGAGCTCCGTTGAGCTCGCTCACTCCCCCTCTCTCACTCACTTGTTCCATTTCTGTTGGCACTGCAGGCTGCCCTTTTGTACTGGGCTCCTGCCTCCATTGCCATCTTCTTCTGGCCACAAAGAAATCTGCAGCAGTCACGATACAGCTCCATTGAGCTCGCTCATTCACTCCCCCCTCTCACTCTTTTGTTCGTTTCTCCCACCGCTGCAGGCTGCCCTTTTGTACTGGGCCCCTGCTTGCATTGCTGCCTTTTTCTGCCCACAAAGAAATCCGCAGCAGTCCCAACAGAACTCTGTTGAGCTCACTCACCCCTCACTTGCTCATTCTGTGTCTCCCACTGCTGCAGGCTGCCCTTTTGTACTGGGTTCCTGCCTGTGTTGCTGGCTTTGTCTGCCCACAAAGACATGTGCAGCAGTCCCATACAGCTCCGCTGAGGTTGCTCACCCCCTCTCTCACTTGCTCATTCTGTTTCTGCCGGGGCTGCAGGCTGGCCTTTTGTACTGGGTTCCTGCCTGTGTTGCTGGCTTTGTCTGCCCACAAAGACATGTGCAGCAGTCCCGACACAGCTCCGTTGAGGTTGCTCACTCCCCCTCTCTCACTCGCTCATTCTGTTTCTGCCGGGGCTGCAGGCTGGCCTTTTGTACTGGGCTCCTGCCTGCATTACCACCTTTTCCTGCCCATAAAAAAATCCGCAGCTGTCCCGACAGAGCTCTGTTGAGGTCGTTCACTCCCCCTGTCTCACTTGCTCATTCTGTGTCTCCTTGCACTGCAGGCTGCCCTTCTGTACTGGGCTTCTACCTCTGTTGGCATTTTTTTCTGCCCGCAAAGAAATCAGCAGCAGTTCCGATAGAGCTCCATTGGCCTCACTCACTCCCCCTGTCTCACTCGCTCATTCCGTTTCTGCCGGTGCTGCAGGCTGCCCTTTTATACTGGGCTCCTGCCTGCGTGGCCGCCCCATTTTGGCCCACAAAGAAATCTGCAGCAGTCATGATAGAGTTCTGTTGAGCTTGCTCACTTACTCCCCCTCTCTCACTCATTCGTTCTGTTTCTCCCGCCGCTGCAGGCTGGCCTTTTGTACTCATCCCTTGCATGCACTGCTGCCTGTTCCTGCCCACAAAGAAATCCACAGTGGTCCTAACAGAGCTCCGTTGAGCACACTCACTCCCCCTCCCTCACTCGCTCATTCTGTGTCTCGCAGCACTGCAGGCTGCCCTTTTGTACTGAGCTCCTGCCTGCATTGTTGCCTTTTCCTGCCCACAAAGAAATCTGCAGCAGTCCTGACAGAGCTCAGTTGAGCTTGGTCACTCCCCCCCAGTCGCTCGATCCTAATCTGTCCCAAACACTGATTTCTGACAGCTACTGCAGTATTCTGCTCTAGAAGCGTGGAAACACATTTCAGTCAGGATGAGAAAAATGACAGCTGTACTGTTCATAAGGAGCTGTGAACAAATGCCAGTGTTGAAAATCTGGCGTGAAAATATTACTAATTTGCAAACTTACAAGGGTTCGTGGAACCTGCACAGCACACGCTCGTAACACAGTCATGTTATGGAGTTTCATCACAAAATTTTCAACATAGACATTTTAGCATCTCTGCTCATGAACAGTATCAGTGTGATTTTCTTAATATGTCCCGAATACTGATTTCCCGCAGTGACCACGCTATTGTGCTTTGGAAGAGCAAAAACACATTTCATCCAGGATGTGAAAAATGACAGCTGCACTGTTCATATGGAGGTATGGCAAAATGGCAATGCTGAAAATCTGGAGTGAAAATATTGCAAAGTTGTGAAGGAACGAGCGAGCGTGGAAACTGCACAATGCACATTCGTAACACACTCATTATATGGACTTTCGTCACCAAATTTTCAACATAGGCATTTTAGGACCTCTGCTAATGAACAGTGTCACTGTCATTTTCATAATGTGTCCCAAACACAGATTTCCCACAGAGACCACGCTATTCTGCACTAGAACTGTGAAAACACATTTTGGCCAAGATGTGAAAAATGACAACTGTACTGTTCACAAGGAGGTGCAGAAGAATGGCAATGTTGAAAATCTGGAGTGAAAATATTTTTAATTTGTGAAGTTACAAGCATGTGTGCAAACTGCTCAATGCACGCTCGTAACATAGTCATTTTATGGAGTATCATCACCAAATTTTCAACATAGGCATTTTAGGACCTCTGCTCATGAACATTGCCACTGTCATTTTCTTAATCTGTCCTGAACACTGATTTCCCACACCAACTACGCTATTCTGCGCCAGAAGTGCGAAAACACATTTTGGCCAGGATGTGGAAAATGACAGCTGTACTGTTCACAAGGAGGTCTGACAAAATAGCAGTGTTGAAAATCTGGCTTGAAAATATTGCAGATTCGCAAAGGTACGAGCGTGCGTAGCAACTGCGCAATGCACACTTATAAAACAGTCATTTTGGGGATTTTCCCACCAAATTTGCAGAATAGGCTTTTTCAGAGCCCACCTCATGAACACTGGCACTTTCGTTAATCGGTCCCAAAAGGGGATTCCACGCAGTGACCGTGAAATCACCTTCCGGGGCAGAATAATGCCATGACAGTGCCAGAATTCAAGAGGAGCGGTCCCAAAAATCCCATGTTGAAAATTTGGTGCCAAAATTCCAAAACATGCCTGAGATATGCATCAAAGTTGAAAAAAACTATTTATTCCATTATACAGCTTACCAGCATTTCCTCAGTTTGCGGTCAGCTTTGAAGAGTGCAGACGTGTTCCCAGTCCACCGAAGATCGCCATGCCAGACTCCGGAGGTAAGAATGGGGGGGGGTCTGGGGAGGCAGGCTGCGCAGTGGGTGGGCACGGGTTGTGGGAGGGGGTCAGGGAGACCGCCAAGGGACCGTTTCCTTTTTTACAGGTTAAAAAAAAAAAAAGACATTGCGGGACTGGTTTTGATTTTACTGGGGCATTTTTAAGCGAAAAAGATGTTCCAGGACTAGAGGGCATGGGATGAAGTTGGAGGGAGGACGATTCAGAGGAAACATGAGAAAGAATTTCTTCACAGAACGGGTGGTGGACAAGTGGAACACCCTGCCAGAGGAAGTGGTGGGGGCTGAAACAATCACGGGATTTAAGAATGCATGGGATAGACATAAAGAATTCTGGAGTTCAGGGTAAGGCAACAGACTTCTAGGAAAACAAACTGAACTTACAAGCTCAAATGGGCAGACTGGGTGGGCCATAGGCCCTTATCTGCCGACACTGTCTATGTATCTATGTGGCATGTTGGGTGGGCTCCCAGCATGTCCAATGGAATCTTTTTTGGGGGACCAGTTGTAGCTGCGGGGGATTGGGACGGGGTTTACATTATGTTGATGGGGATTGGGCACCCGCTGCTACACAACAAAAGGGGAGGTTGTGACATTATGTCGAAGGGACTGAGCACCCCATCAGCAGACAACAAAGGGGGGTTATGCAATGCCAACAGGAGTGGGCTCCCCATTGGCAACATAAACCTTGGAGCCCACTAAGCCGGCCGAGTTGGGGGCCCCATTCGGCAAACAAGCGCGATGGAGGGGCACATGCTGCTGAGGGAGATTGGGCACTCCCTCGGCGGGGGGGTTAATATTGTTTGTGAACATGGTGGCAAGATGCTGCCATGTTCACAAACAATCTCAGTGTTTCAAGGTTCCGCCCCGCAATGATGGGTCGCTCCCTCATTGCAGCGAATGGCTGATGCTGCAATGACGAGGCAGCCTCTGATTGAGCGGCTAAATTTTTACAAGGTTGTGGCACGCTGGCTGAACTAGTGTCAGCTGCAGTGTGCCATGGCATTAGGGAAGCAGGCCAAGCCTTTAAAGGCCATGGGGGGCATTGACCATAACAGTGCCACGCCTCCACAACCTGCTTCTGGAGAAAGCTGCCGCAATATGTTTCTTGCGCATGCGCGCAATCAGCATAACAATTATTGAACTGTTTTTGTCTCTGGATGTCACAGATTTTATCTGTGCCTTAGGGTAGGCATAGGCTTGGGGCACCTTTGTGGCCAAGACTTAGCTTTCTGACTAGTTGTTATTTGTTGATACAGTAAAAAGTTACAAACAAGAATATTAAAAAGTTGCTGAAGTCTTTTTGTTTCTAGAGTCCAGATGCTACAGAAGTAGTCTGAGCTGTCAGTTACATTTGCTGGCTGCCACTGCTGCAGCAAAAGACAGTAATTCTTCCTGTTTCTGGGAAATAAATTAACATACTAACATACTAGACGCCAGCAGAGTAGGCCTATTGGTCTATCAAGTCTGCTCATACTTCAAGCACCCTGATTGGGTACCGTAGCCCTCTATCTGTCTCCTTCCACTGTTATTCCATCCCCCAGTCCTGCCCCCCCAAGTAAACCAGCCTCTGCTTCACCCCTTGCCTATACCTGTCGAACCCTCTCTCGAATCCCTCCACTGTAGCTGCCTGTATCAGCTTCCCGGGCAGTGCATTCCACGGTTCCACCACTCTCTCGGTGAAGTACCTCCTCCTCCTCCTTTCCTCCCTAATCCTACCACCCTCAATCTTCCAACTGTGTCCTCTGGTGATTCCACTCTCCTTCAGTTGAAAGATCCTATCTTGGTTTACGGTACTTGAAGACCTCAATCATGTCCCCCTGGGCCCTCCTCTCCTCCAGCGAGGGCACATTTATTTGCATACACAATTGTATTACAAAAACTAGTTATGGCTTCAGGAAAATAATATTCGAAAACATTCCACTTTTTTGCAATTTATCTGATGAGTGAAAATGCCACATAAACAGTCAAGTACAGTCAAAAAATGTCTGTGGACGAGCCTCTCCAAAAGTGATTAAGACAGGGGTCAACGTTCAACATGTATTCACCGTCCTGCTGTCCCCTTCACTCCAGCCAGACCAGTTGCTAGTACCATTGTCACCACCACTGTTCCAATGCAAGTCTCAGCCACTGTAATGATCAGTGTTGTTGCCACATTGGCTGCCACCATCTCCACCACCTCCACCACTGCTGCCAGTGCCACCATCAGCACTACCTCCAGTACTGCCACTACCACCATCACCTCCACCTCCGTCACTGCTGACAGTGCCACCATCAGCACTACCTCCAGTACTGCTACTACCACCATCACCTCCACCTCCACCACTGCTGACAGTGCCACCATCAGCACTACCTCCAATACTGCTACTACCACCATCACCTCCACCTTCACCACTGCTGCCAGTGCCACCATCAGCACTACCTCCAATACTGCTACTACCACCATCACCTCCACCTCCACCACTACTGCCAGTGCCACCATCAGCACTACCTCCAATACTGCTACTACCACCATCACCTCCACCTCCACCACTGCTGACAGTGCCACCATCAGCACTGCCTCCAATACTGCTACTACCACCATCACCTCCACCTTCACCACTGCTGCCAGTGCCACCATCAGCACTACCTCCAATACTGCTACTACCACCATCACCTCCACCTCCGCCACTGCTGCCAGTGCCACCATCAGCACTACCACCAGTACTGCTACTACCACCATCACCTCCACCTCCACCACTACTGCCAGTGCCACCATCAGCACTACCTCCAATACTGCTACTACCACCATCACCTCCACCTCCGCCACTGCTGCCAATGCCACCATCAGCACTACCTCCAGTACTGCTACTACCACCATCACCTCCACCTCCACCACTACTGCCAGTGCCACCATCAGCACTACCTCCAGTACTGCTACTACTACCATCACCTCCACCTCCACCACTGCTGCCAGTGCCATTATCAGCACTACCTCCAGTACTGATACTACCACCATCACCTGTTCCTCCTCATCCTTCATGTCAACCTCCTGTTAAAAAAAACAAGCAATCCATCCTAATGTTTGCTCATCCTAGTGCTTATGATACTTCATCTGGTGTCGAATTTACACGCTTTCTTTTCCCATCCAAACTGAATCTGGTGGTTGTGGGTGCAAGTAATGTACAAGAGAGTTGAGATAAGGTACACATTCAAGTTCCAGTGATATCTGGACATATTTTTCTGAACAGGAGGATGATAAAAGGAGAGCTGTGTGTTCACGCTGTGGTCAGTGTCTCAGCTGTGATAAAAATGCTGATAAACTGAGCACAAAGTGTCTTTGGGACCACCTTCTGAAAAAGCATCCTGAGGTGGCTAACTTGGATAAAGCCTCTGCTGGTGTTGTCTCTTTAACAGCTCCTGACTCTGTTGATGGTGGTGATGGTGGCAGAGGCAGTCAGCAAGTGACCAAACACCAACAAAGTCTTGGTTCCAGTCTTTGCCCAAGTATTCCTACAGGCACAACCTCAGGCCCCTCACAAACCAGTTCAGATGGTGAAACAGCAGATGTGCAGTTTGTGGTGCCCCCCCTTCCGCAACCTAAATCACCCGCATTTGTCCACTGTGGAGCCAGGGCCAGGATCAAGGCTATGCTATCTCAAAAGCCTACTCGCACAATAAAGGAAGCATTTCAGGCATGCACAAAGGTCTTGCCAACTTAACCCACAGTTGTTCAGATCACATAGCTCATAGGTGAGATGATTGCACTGGATTTTCAACCTTGTTCTATTGTCGAAGACACTGGATTCTGTAGACCTCTAAATTTTTTTGCAACCTCAATACCACATCCCACAGTGAGCCACTTTTTGTTGTACAGTCGTGCCAAATATCTCTGAGACATGCTGCAGTCAGGTGGAGAAATTGCTGAACCAGGCTGTGGACAGGGTTTTCCACCGCACTTCTGATGTATGGACCAGTACAAACTAACTGCATGCATACCTCCCACTTACAGCACAAGGTGACATAACTGCTGCTGATTCCTCTTCCTCTTCCTCTTGCTCCGACCTTGGCTGTAGAAATATCCCATCCCACTGGATGTGTGCTTTCCTTTGTGTTGCAGTCCATCCATGGGAACATACCGGTGTTAACATTCATACATCTTTGCAAGATGACGCCTGGATTAGCACAGCATGTTTGCATGTCGGGTTCTTTATTACAGATAATGGGAAGAACATGGTAAAAGTAGTTTGTGATGGCCACTTTCAGGGAATCCACTGCTCTAATCATACACTGAAACTTGTGATTCACTGGTGCTCTCCAGAACAGTGTGGGTGCTTCTCATATTATTGTTACTTCAAGAGACACCTGTAGCCATGTCCATCATTCTGCTAAGGCAACCAGAGAGCTGCAAACTGCTCAGGACCAGCTTGGTTTACCAAACCATTGGCTAATCCAAGATGTTAGTACATGACAGAACTGCACATTTTATACTGTGCAGTGCTTGCTGGAACAGAAGCGTGTTCTACACGAGTTATCCATTGAGCGGGTTGTTGGTGTCGTACCCGTACACCAAGATTGGAACATCATTAAGGGCATGGTCCAGGTTCTGTCTGCCTTTGAGAAATGCACCATGACCTAAAAGCTCCAATACAGCTTCACTGAGTCAGGACATTCCAGCTGTCTGTCTCCTCATGTCAACCATGTAGAGTTTCCAGGAGAGCAGCATTATGGACTTGTTTCCAGAACCCATCAAAGAGCTCATTGAAGGGCTTACTAGGGAGTTAAGATCATTCATGGTTTGCAATAGTACATGACAATACTAGCTACATGTCTGCAACCATGTTAGACCCAAGATCCAAATGTGAGGCACTGTGTGTGACCATACAGAGTAACAGAGCAAATGAGTACCAGCAGCAACTGTGTAGAGAACTTAAAGGAGTTATGAGGGAGATGGACCTGTTTCATTCAGAGGATGCTGGGGGTCAGACAGTGGCAGAGCCAGGTTTGGGAGTGTTTGGGAGCCAGAGGGGGCCATTCAGACAATCATGGACTCCACAATCTTTCTAAAAATTTCCTGGAGTGTGGGAGGATGTTTAGTGTGCTACCACATAGAAAAACTTCGAAAGGAGATTGAGGGTCTGCAGGAGGAACTAAGACAGGCAAGGCAGATTGGAGGTGGGTTTAGCCGAGTACTGGAGGGAGGAAGAAGGGGAGATGAGGGAGGGCGGTTTAAGCCAACAGTGGTGAAGAGAGGGTCAGAAGAAGGGAAGCAGAGACAAAGGGGCCCAGGCCAGGAAGAACGATTGCCAGGGAATCCAGGTCAGGAGACAAAAGACAAATGGAAGGAGGAGATTGGGACTTGTGAGGGGAGGCGAAGAAGTGGCAAAAGTCATGGAGTGGAAAGGAGAGAACAGGTTACTATGAAGAGAGAGGTAGCGGGCATTTGTGAAGGGTCTTCAGAAAATAGTTTTGCACTGCTAGAGAGGAAGAAGGTGGAGGAAATGATGAGAATTAGAGGAGTAATTGATAAGTGCCTGGACCAAACTGGGAGCGGGGAAGTTCTGCTAGGAGAATTGCAACAGGGGTAAAAGGGGGAAATAATGTGCAGGAGGAAGAAGAGGAGCTGGAAATGAGAGAGGGAGATGAATGGAAGCAGGCAGGGAGTAAGAGGGGTGGAATCTTAGTGCTGGGGAACTCAATACTAAGAGGAGTCAGGTGGGGTAGCATGGTGGAGCGGCATAGTCGCATTTGGGTGGAGGCCATGCCAGGAATGACAGCGGAAAGGGTGGGACAATCTGTTCTGAAATATGCTAGAAGGGGTAGGGACAAACCTCATTTAATTATACATCTTGGGACAAACGACCAGGCTGACAAGACAGTAGACATAGTCCAGAGGAGGTTTGAGGAACTAGCACAATTATGTGAGGGGGCAGGAAGATCAGTAACTTTTTCAGAGATACTTCCGGTGCCAAAGGCAAGCACAACAAGAAAGCTGAGAATAGAGGAATTTAACAGATGACTAAGAACGTGATGTTGTGCAAAAGGGTATGGGCTGTTGGGGGGTGGGGAGGGACCTGGGAGGACAGTAGTTTCTATGCCAAGGACAGACTACACTTGAGTGAGAAGGGGAAGAAAGTGTTTAAACAGAGGATGGAGGAGTACATAGAGGAAGTTGGGAAATTAAACCAGGAGTTGGGGGGTGGCAGTTGGGGAAGAGATATGCAGAGACCACAGGTTGGAAATCATATGAGCTTACCCCCCATAACAGTGACAAAGGACAAATGGCAAGTACTGTTGGTGATGCTAGGAAAGGGGGCAGGATGGGGGGAAGGGTGGAAGGTGGTTACCCTTAATGCAAGGAGCCTTGGGAGGAAAACTGCAGAGTTACAGGTTCTCATGGCAGAGGGAGAGGTGGACATTGCAGCCATCACAGAAACATGGGCCACCCAATACAATGACTGGGACCTGTCTGTACCAGGGTACAGATTATTTCTTAGGGACAGGGTGATTGGGAAAGGAGGGGTGGCACTATATGTGAAGGAAGGACTGAAGTGTGTAAGGAGGAAGGGAGGAGGGAGTATGGAGTCACTGATGCAAATCCAGGATTCCAAGAATAGATTCTTAGAATGGGAGTGGTGTACAGGCCACCATCTTAGACGGAGGAGTTAGACAGGAACTAGCAGGACAGATCAGGAGGACCCTGCGAAGGGTAGTATGGTGATTGTGGGGACTCTCAACATGCCAGGAGTGGACTGGAGCACCCCAACAACCAGGAACAGAAGGAGCAGGTACTGCTAGATGCCTTCCAGGACAGCTTCCTGCTGCAAATGGTCAGTGAACCAACCAGGTTAGGGAATACCCTGACCTTGTGCTGGCAAATGGGACTATGTGAGAGAACTTACAGTGGAGGAACCACTGTCAGGGAGTGACCACCACTCAGTATGGCTCACATTGGATATGGGCAAGGAAGGAGTGGAATCTGGCACAAGAGTGTTGGACTTCAGGAGGGCTGAATTTGGGAGGATGGGGGAAGTAGTAAAAGGGTACCTGGCCAGAATTCAATCTAGTATGGACACTAACCAGAGGTGGGAGCTCATAAAGCTGGGGATAGTGGAGGCAACCAAAACCTGCTGCAAAGCCCAGAGCAAGAAGGCTAGGGCTAAGAAACCGAGCTGGTTGAGCAAGGAGGTCATGGAAAAGGTAAGGAGGAAAAGAGCTGCCTTTAGGAAGTACAAGAAAATGGGGGGAGGACAGAGAGGAGTACTTGATGGAATCGAAGGAGGTGACAAGGGCAGTAAGGGGAGCCAAGGCATCTATGGAACTCAGGCTGGCACAAGGCATTAAGAAGGGGGAGAAGGATTTCTTTAAGTACATCAGAGAAAGGAGCTGTAAGGACCACATAGTAAGGATTAGGAAGGAGGGGTTGGGTGGAAGCAGGGTGCGATAAGGCAGAAGCACTAAATGAGTACTTCTGCTCAGTATTTACTAAAGAGAAGGGGGGGTGACACCCAAGGTGGGAGAAATAGCAGAAGCGGGGGAGTGGTGACAGATGGGGAAATCATGGAGGGCAGAGTTTGGAGGGTTTGAAGGCACTGAGGGTGGACAAGGCACCAGGCCCAGATGGCATCCACCCCAGGGTACTGAAGGAGCTGGCAGAGGTCCTTGCAGGACCTTTGGCAGACCTATTTAATGCCTCACTATATTCGGGGTGTGTACCTCAGGACTGGAGGATGGCTCATGTGGTGTCCATCCACAAGAGTGGCCCCAAGGATGAACCGGGAAACTACAGACCAGTGAGCCTCACATCCGTCGTGGGTAAGCTAATGGAGACTATCCTGAGGGAGAGGCTGGTGGCCCTCCTAGAGGCCAAAGGACTACAGGACAGCAGACAGCATGGCTTCATATGTGGCAGATCTTGCCAAACCAACCTGGTGGAGTTCTATGACTGGGTAACTAGGCAACTAGACAGGGGCCATGCAGTGGATATCCTGTATCTGGACTTCAGTAAGGCATTCGACTCGGTGCCGCATGGAAGGCTGGGAAGGAAGTTAGTAAGCACAGGGGCGGGTGCAAAACTGGTGAGATAGGTAGGAAACTGGCTTCAGGGAAGGCAACAGAGGGTGGTGGTGGGTGGGGAGCTCTCACACCCAAGGGCAATGACGAGCGGTGTTCCACAGGGCTCGGTGTTGGGACCAGTGTTGTTTGGGATATTCGTTGCAGACATATCATGGGACATCAAGAGCAAGATCAGTCTGTTTGCTGATGATATCAAGGTAGGCGCGGTGGTGGATGACCTAGTGGGATGGCAGGGTTTGCAGAATGATCTGGAAAAGCTTGAAACCTGGTCAGACACCTGGCAACTGGGGTTTAATGCCAAAAAGTGCAAGGTGCTGCATTTTGGGATGAAGAACCCAAGGAGGAGTTACCAGCTGGGGAGAGTGCAGCTAGCCCAGACAGAGGAGGAGAAGGATCTGGGTATGCTCATTACAGGGTCAATGAACAACCTGGCACAATGTAGGAAGGCAGCTGCAAAGGCCAACAAAATGGTGGGTTGTATTGCAAGGGGTATATCTTCGAGGAGGGAGGAGGTGATTCTGCCACTGTATAGGTCATTAGTTAGACCACACCTGGAGTACTGCGTGCAGTACTGGTGCCTGTATCTGAAGAGGGACATTAAGTTACTGGAAGGGGTGCAGCGCAGGGTGACAAAGATGATCAAGGGGCTGGGGGACTTATCATACGAAAGGAGGTTGAAGGAGTTGAACATGTACTCGCTGGAGGAGAGGAGGGACAGGGGTGACATGATTGAAACCTTTAAATACATGAAAGGAATAAACAAGACAGGTACAGAGGGGCTGTTCAAAGTAAGGAAGGGCCACCAGGGGCCATGATATGAGACTGGAGGGAGGAAGGTTCAGGAGGGAGATGAGGAGACACTTTTTTACAGAGAGGGTGGTGGCTGGGTGGAATGTGTTACCTGCAGAAGTGGTATGCAGTAGAACAGTGGACTGCTTCAAAAGGGGATGGGACAGGACAAGGGAGAGGGTTAATGAAGGGGAAGGGTGGAAGGGAGGGGCAGCTGCAGAATAAGGGGTGCTAGCTGCACATTTGGGCAGACTTGATAGACCTCTAGGCCTTTATCCGCTGGCAAATTTCGTATGTTCGTACAATGGGCAATAAACTGTGAATAAAGATGGTGGCGGGGTGCCACTACTCACTGGGGCAGCCAGGAGGGGTGACCTCCCCCCCCCAGCCCCCCTCTAGCTCCACCACTGGGGTCAGACAGTTCTGGAGCAACTGGAGTGAGTGGCACTGATGGCCCAGTGGGTACATGCCACTGACTATGAGGTTGTCTGCTGATGCAGGAAGACAGGGTGAGCAGGCAACACAGACCCAGGACACTGTGCCTCCGGTTACAAAAGCAAATCATTATGATTGGTCGCTGTTCATTAGTTCGCTGCTGAACAGGCAGTGGCAGAGGACACATTTGTTGCCACATTCTGCTGAGCAGATACTCACTAATTATTTAAATGAGCTGATTGTGGACTTTAATGCTGGCCTTTTTGCTTACTGAAGCACCAAAGAGCAATCATTTCCTTCTTTGTCTCAGGTAGCATATAAATATGTATTGTGCCCCCCCCCCAACAAACATACCCTTGGAGTGCCTCTTCAGTACTGCAGGCGATATTGTTAGCCACATTGTCCCTGTTTGCAGCCTGAATGTCCGCAGCAGCTTTTTTTGTGAAACTCAGTATGCAGCTGCTTGATTCATTTAAAGGGGACAGGACATCATTTCAAACTGGCAGCTCTTTATGAAGTTATTCTCAGAAATGATATTAATTCCCCTAAATTATCTGTTTTTAACTATACGTGAATAAAAAGTGATACAAAAACTAAGTTTCACATTGTTTTGTTTTTATGGGCAACATTCTGTTACAGTTCTCTTCATGGAACCAGTAATTTGGGGGTTTTACTATGCCATGGTTTCTGTATAGAATGCTAATTATGGTCCGTTGGCCTATCAGAACTACGCTCAGAGTTCTGTGCACAAACCGTGACATAGCTAAAACTCCAAATTACTGGTTCCACGAAAAGAGCTATAAAAGAATGCTGTCCATAAAAACAAAACAATGCAAAATATAGTTTTTCATATCACTTTTCTATTTAGGCACAGTTAAAGATGGATAACTTGAGGGAATGCATATCATTTCTGAGAATAACAACTTTGTAAACAGCTGCTGGTTAGAAATAATTTCCTGTCCTCTGTAAGTGAATGTTCTACTCACAGCCTGAGAATGTGCTGTCACTGACTGCCAGCTTTTTGAATACTGAATAGACTGCTATACTTCTGGCTTTCTGATCTCTGCGCTTGATTTTACTGACAAAGATTCTGGAATAACAATGTCAGATTGGTTGCACTTGGTATTTTGACTGACCTTGTGACTTTATGACTCCTGCTGCTGTTAAAATGACAAAGATCTTGGAAATTACTGAAAGTCTTTTTCTCTTTTCCAATGTGACTTCTCCTATCTTGGCATAGGCAGGCAATGGGTTGCAAAATGTACTACTTTTTTATTTTAATTCTTTACTTTGGCCCCCGATCCCCTCGCAGGGGCTCAGCTCCCACCACCTCCCCATACCCAGGCTTACCTCCTGGGTGGGGTTGCCAGGTGGGCGCCTCTTCCACAAGGACAATGGTAGCTTGCCCTGGCTTACCCTTCAGGGTGGGGCCACGGGATTGGGCCCCACCTGGCGGACACGGTAGGCAGTGGAGGCAGCGGAGCAGAGCTTCACACTTTCGGGGGTCAGCATTTTGTATGATGTATTCGGGTGGGGACGTGTAATAATGGCCAACGTCTGCCCTGCCCCCCACCGATATGGCGCTGGCACTGTGGCTCCTCTGGCCTTCGCTAGGGGTCCGTAGCATGCCAGATACACAAACCCCCACCCCCCAGAGAAGGAGAGCAGTCCCTAGGATGCGCAGTCTTTCTCCCTCAGCCGGCCCTCCGATGTCCCAAGTGTGTTCCCGAACCCAGGTTGTCAGCGTCGCAGATGGACGCCCTACCTCTATGCTGATGGGCCAGCCGTACAAAATTTACTTCTTATTATGCCATTAGCTTTCAGGTCAGACAGCAATCAAAATAATACCATGAATAAATAAAATAAAAACTAATATGAAAGTATGAATGTTTGCTCCCCTGCGCAACTCAGCTTTTCTTTCTTGTTTCGAAAACTAACATAGTCGTTCATTTTTAATTCCTTCCTCTGTGTGCTGTGCAACTCTCTGCTTCAGTGCTTCCCTCCTAGTGTCCAACACAGATGTTATGTTATTTCTTTGTTGTACAACTATCAGACTGAACAGAACGCGTAAAGAAAATGTCTAATCTCTTGAAGGAAAATTCTAATATAAGGAATCATCACATATTGTGGTAGCTGTTCTCAACAACAAGTTAGTTCTAACCTTATTTTATTCAATCTGTATCTCGCACCTTTGAAATTTCACTTGGACTTTGGTTTGAGATGGCTGTCTGATTTCTGTGTTTCAGTCCTGCCACCACGTCTCGTGTGCTCGCCTACGACGTCAGACCAGGCAGCGGTGCCAGGGGCGCGCTGTTGAAGTGAGGCGGGCTTCTTTCCTGTCATTTTATGCCTCAGGATGGCCAGTTGGACAGTAAAGAGGACACTGCTCAACTAAGAAGGTCCTTGTTAGTCGAGCAGTGTCCTTCTTTACTGTCCAACTGGCCATCCTGAGGCATAAAAATGACAGGAAAAAGAAGCCCCAGTCATTTCAATGGGGCAGGCCCCAACACTCTCCCTGGTCACACGTCATTACATGCTTGAGCGCGGGGGCATGGCGGCAGGACTGGAGCACTTAGAAGTGATCGGACAGCTCACCTCAAACCAAAAGTTATGAGAGAAATTTCAAAGGTATGGGCTACAATTATTAATTAAAATATGGCTCGAATAACTGTCACTGAGGGCAGCTACCACAATATAGGAGTGGTAACTACTTTCAGCTAGGTAGGGAAATCACTTTAAAGGAACACACTGGCTACCTTTGTGCACTCTCCTGTCAGTGCATGTGCCCCCGATTAGCATTTCCACGTAAGAAAATATTTTTTCTAACTGTATTTTTGCCATTTTGGCATTAAAAATTATGCTTAAAAAGTTCTCAAAAACTTCCATTTAGCAAGGCTGCCAACAGCCATTTCATGGGAGCCGCTTGCTCTCACACCCGGGATATGCTAATGTACTCCTACCAACTCAGCGCATTAGCCGGTGGGGAGCACATTAGCATATCCCAGGTGAGGGAGTGAGTGGCTCCCACAAGATGGTTGATGGCAAGTTGTAGCCTAGCTAAACGGACGTTTTTGAGCACCTTTTTAAAATGAAGTTTTAATACCAAGATGCATTTAGAAAATATACTTTTTTACACAGAGACAGTAATCGGGGGCATAAATATGCACTGGCAGGAGAGTGCACGAAAGTAACTGGTATTTTCCTATAAACTATGCTTACACTGTCTGTCTGTGCATCATCAGTATAGTATGTTATCACAACCTAGTAGTATCCTCTGTCCATGCTGAGCAGAAAAATATCTCATTTGTCTATTTTGGGGTGTTTTTTTCATGTCTACAGAATTTATTATAAATGTACTGTATTATGGTCGAATACTGACATAGTCAAACACCCATATACCCTAGGTGTAGTCATCGAATGTCTGACAAATACACCATGTATATATTTGCACACCCCTAGTGTGTGTGTTTATCTTATTGCTGTGGTGCTGATAATGTGAGATGTGTGTTTGTTCATTTTTTTGCTGTGGTGCAGGTGATGTGTGTGTGTTTATTTTGTTGTTGCTGTTGTGATGCTGAGATGTGTGGGGGTGTTCGTGTGCGTGTGTGTTTTTTGCTGTGGCTCTGCTGATGTGCGTGTGTGTGTGTGTTTTCTCTGCTGTGGTATTGGGTATTTGCTGGTACGTGTGTTCAGTTTTATGCTGTTGCACTGGCACTGGTGATGTGTGAGTGTTTGTGTTCATTTTTATGCTGTGTTCCTGGTAATATGTGGAGGTGAGGGTGGTCATTTTTTGCGGTAGTGCTAGTGATGTGCTGTCGGTGATGTGTGAGGTGTGTTTCTGTTTTTATTTTTGCTGTGGTGCTTGTGATTGCAGGAGTGAGTGTGTTTGAATGCATGGCTGTGCATGGGGGTCTGGGTGCAGGTTGTAGGATCCTCCTTGTGTACCATCCTCCAGAGCGTGAGGAGGAATTCCTGCAGGAAATCACGGACTTCATTGCTGACAGGGCTTTGGAGTCTCACAGAGGGTTAATTCTGGGTGATTTCAATGGCTGGGTCAATGACAAACTCTCGCATTTTGGTCAAGATTTCCTCATGGTGATGGAGTTCCTGGGCCTCATACTTGTAATTACTTTCACAACCCTTCAACATGACCATGCCTTGGGGTTTGAGGTAGATGGCCTCAAGATTAATCTGACCAGCTGGTCAGATAATTGCACTGTCAAGTTCTCCTTAAGGGCAGACTACAAGGGGGAGGGCCCTTGTAGTCTACCCCTGTGGAGAAGGTCCGGTACCGCCTTTTAAGAGGGCTATGGCCAGAGGGACTTCAGGCAGTACTAGACACCTTAGGCATGGTGGTGGCTTGTGCTGTAGGGTTGGAGGAAGTAGTGTTGGCTTATAACAGAGTTGTTATGGTGGCCTTCAAGTCAGTTGTCATTGATCGGTGTACGCTCCCTTGTGCAACACTGCGGCTTGCCCTGGTCTCACAGTGAGCTTCAAGAAATGAAGGCAAGGGATGGAGGTTGGAGCATTGTTATTCTGCCCTAACTGTAAAGTGCCCTTGGTCTCTGGGGAAGGGCAGTGTTTTTTTTGTCAGTTCTTTTTCCCTCTGGTCATGGCCCCGAGGTCTTCTCTCGGGCATCCAGTCCTTTTCCTGCCCGTCTGGTATCCCTGAACTGTGCCTCTCTCTTCCTCCCCTCCGGTACTAGCACCCTCCTCCTACCTGGGTGCCTCTCATCAAGTCAGACTCCAGCGTCGCATGGGGAGTGGCTGCGGAGATCGAGGCCAGTCGAGGAGAGCCCGACATTGGGCATGGGGGACTGGTGCTGTCACCTGATCCTCGGCGCGGGGTATTTCCTTGTTCTGGTACCCCCCTGACGTAAGGCATGCAATGTCGTCAGCCCGTGGTGTAGGTGCTCCCACCTATGTCTGGAGACGGCTGCCCTACATCTTCCCCAACTTGTATATGCCAGAGTGCAATGCAGTGCCAACGGTTTCCACCGAGGGTCACTGTTGCACCAGGCTACCCAGGATCCCACCCCCGAGAGAGGAGAGTAGTCCATTGGATGCTCAATCCTCTCTCTCCTCTGCCAACCACTGGCAGTCCGGGCTCGTTCCTGAACCCGGGTCGCTGGCGCAGCGTGAGGTGTGGCGTCCAGCGCCCCAACCCTCAGTGCCACCGGGCCGGTATGGGAAGGGCAGTGTTATAAATAAACTTTTACTTACTGGCATCCCAGTACAATTTTAACTACTTATTATTGGCATCCCAATACAGTTATTCCCCTGTTAACTCAGCTCACTACGCTCCTTGCCTCTGTCCCTAATTTCTTCCCAAACGTATCTCTGACTTATATGGGCTCTGTCTTTTATTTTTATGCTTATTCTAATTAAGCAATAAGGCATGACAAGGTGTGTGTTATCGTGTAATAACGTCACTCCTGGGGTGGGTTGAAGCACAGGTGAAGCGAGTGCTTCCACCACCCCAGGAGTGACGCTATTACATGATAACACACACCTTGGAGTGCCTTATTGCAATTATACAATGGCTTGTTGTTATATGTAGAATAAAAAAATAATTTTGAAGAATGTTTTTGTTAGTGTGGGAAAATATTTTTGTTTCTTAAGAAAAAAAGAAATAAATGCAATGTTACAGTGATGTTATTGTGTAATAACATCACTGTCTCAATGGGTCAGCAGCTAATCAGCTTCTTACATTTTTTCTTGCCATTGTATAACTGTAATTATCCAAATGTGTTTGTATAACTACACTGTTGAACACTGGCTGTATTTTGCTGTATTTTATTTGTATGTCACCTCCTTTTGTATATGTTCTTTTTTCCCTATTCCCCGGGTTGCACCTGGAAAGGAGCCCTGGCTCAGTGTGCTTTTCCCAGTTACCAAAGTTTAAATAAATAGATAAATAAATAAATGATTGCTTATATACTACAGAAAACACCGTAGGAGAGAAAACTGGCTGTCCCAATCAATTAAAAATCATTTTTTTCTAACCATTTTCTAAACCCTGAGTAACATTTCTGACAGTAAAAAAAAAAAAAAAAGTCCTGACCTTTGAATACTTGGAGATCCCATTTGGGCTGCTTCTGAATGTTTTTTACTTCCCTTTCTTTAAGAATGATCAATTCCTTTTCTGCGAGGCTCTAGAAGTGAGAGATTTCTGAGGTTTATCTTGCCTTTTTTCCTCAGTGAAGATGAGTGACAGAATGCTGATAGTTCGCAGCAGCTCTTTGAACGATGACCAGTCAAAATCCTGGGATTAGTATATAGTCCCATTGCTGAACCTATTGTCTGGTTATGGGTGAATAATGGGACATTTAATGGTACACACTGATTGCCTACATGGTAGTTTTCTGCAGTATAATATATATAATCTAACCAAGGGAAGGGATTTCCAAAAGGGACTGCTGCAGACCTGACTGCACTCTTTGTCTGCATCTGGGTCAGCTACCTTACACCAAAACTGAGGAGCCCAACTATCAGTTGGTCCCAAGTTTTGCATCAGTCTCCACAACTGCAGCAGCAAATAAACAAAAAAACAATACACACGTCAACAAAGCAGAGCATGCCTCAAAAAAGGAAAAAGGTGCGCACATGTCATTTTTTTGAAGCAAGCTCCATGTTTTGCATTTAAACTGCTAGTTCATCTAGTAGATGTTCGAACAGCGCTGATGGAAGTCCGCCTTAAAAATATGGGCAGGTGGATCCGGTTTGGAAAAAAATACCCTCGGTCTTTCTTTAATAGGTACTGCATTTCCTTCAACAGCGTTTGAATGTTTTATAATAACCGGCTTCCCCTTTTTCCCATAGGGAAACCGTGGTGTAATTTGCTGTTATAAAGGAGTGTTTTTAATGGCAAACGCGCACGATTTCCCTTGCTGTGTGCATGCTCAGGCAGCAGTGCGAGCAGTCGACACCGCTCAATGCTTCCGTCTCGCCCGAAACAGAACCGCCAGAAGAACTCGCCGGTAAGTTCTTTTCTTTTCTTTTTTTCCCCCACATACACTGTAAACAAATAAAGACTTGCTCAAAGGAAGAAAAACTGGTTTAAAATACAGCAAATCTCGGCACCGGGCTAAAACTGAACCGAGGACACACCGGAAGCTCTTTATTTTATATAATTGCTGAGGTGAAAAAGGGAAACCCAGCAATTATATAAAATAAAATATGGGTTGGGATGTGTAAACTTGAAGTTTACACACACCCTTGGGGTTAGATGCTTTTATAAAAGCCCTCAGGCTTAGCTCTTGGGGTTTATGTATGGATCTAACCCCTCGGGTGTGTGTAAACTTCTTGTTACACACCCAGACCCATACTTTATCCTATATGTCTCACTAGCACCAGCTGCCCTGTGGGACTCATCACTGTGTACTCTATGATCATTTTGAAAATAGGGCTTTTTGCCCTAATAGTTGTACTCTGTTAAAAATAAAATGGTTACCTACTTACCTACTTATGAGGGCCTAAATATTATGCTGTACCTCCAACAGAATGGATAATATCAATGCAGAAACATAGAAACATAGACCATGACAGCAGAAAAAGTCTGCCCATGTTCGTTATAATTCTTGGAACCTTCCAAGATGTTCTTTAATAACTTTAATATTCTAAAGTCTCGCCAGCCTGCCTATCTATTTGAACATTTTCAAGATTGCCATTGTGCACCTTCATGATAGCCTATACAAAATGACAGTATTTTGAGAAAACTTGTAGAATTAAAACTAGAAAAGAACATATTTATTCTTAGCCAGAACAATCATTAGTACCTTCTGACCATTTCCAAAAATAATCTTTTATGATATTTCATGATTCCTGAAATTAGTTACCTGCTTTGCATCCAGCTATGCTCCTGTTATCTTATGTATTGTATTCACTTGATTGTACTTTTCTTTGTAACCTCCCGGGTCGTAGCTATTTGATGACCTAGAGTCATTATCTGGTCAATAAAATCTAAATAAATAAATATTTTAATAGCTGTGATATTTGAACCATTATTTATTTATGTATTTGTTAACTGGGTAAGTACACTGGTTATCATAGAAAGTTCCTTTTTTTTAATTAATGCTTGGAGTCTGTTCAACATGCGTTGATCCTAATGATACAGTTCTACTGTGTCACTACATATAGGCTATCACATGGGTGGGAGTGAGATAGCATGAATATCCTCATGAGCTGTCACTGAACTCTTGATGTCCCACAAGTGGCAAAGCCACGAGTGGGATACAAGAGTTAAGTGACAGCGAAAGAAGATATTTCTGCTATCTCACTCACACTCATGTCACATTTGATTTGTACAACAAGTGTGGGTCTCTCTTTTTTCTGTTTTAAAGTTATTTGCATTTGTTTGTTGCAAAAAGTGAATAAAAATGGAATTTTCTGTTGTTCTTTGCTAATTATAAAAAAACTAAATGGTATCTGTAAATGAAACACCACTCATTTTGTAAATATTTTTGTGCTGAACAAATTTCGTGCTCACAGTACCATGCTATCATGTTTTTCTTTTTAAAGTTATTCGCAGTTGTTTGTTGAAAAAGTGAAAACAAATTCAATTTTCTGTTTTTTTTTGTTAATTATAAAAGAAAGAAAGAAATCTAGCTATAAATGAAACAATGCTCATTCTGTAGATCTTTTTGTGCTGAACAACTTTCATGCTCACATACCATGCTATCATTTTTCATTTTAAAGTTATTTGCATTTGAATACAGTTAGTACTGCTACTGAGGCTGAACATTCTAAATTAGTTCTGAACCTTTTGTGACATACCCAGCATGAAAAGATATCCATTGTGATATACCCAACTCAAAGATATCAGTGATACCTCATGTGTGGTCAGTGAGATATCTCTTTTATCTTCCTGAAAAGAGACCCACACATGTTGTATAAATATGGGATATACAATGGTGAGCTGTCAGATAAATGATTTATCTACACAAATGCTGTCTGACCTCAGGTAACCTCACAAGTGGTGTAAGCCATGAGTAAGGTGCTCGAGGTCAAACAGCACGAGTGTAGATAAATCATTTATCTGACAGCTCACCATTGTATATTTCATTTATGCAATAAGGGATGCTTTATGTCAGTGCAGGAACATTTGCTTTTGACTTTTTTCAAAATTATAAGTTCTGTGACTTTTTGTTAACTTTCCTAGTGTATGTCCGCCTTGCATAGTGGTTGCTATTAAATGAAACACCACTCATTTTGTAGATATTTTTGTGTTGAACAATTTTTGTGCTCAAAGTACCAAGCTATAATTTTTTGTTTTAAAGTTCTTCGCATTTGTTTGTTGAAAAAGTGAAAAAAAAAAAATCGAATATTCTGCTGTTTTTTGCTATTATAAAAAAACTAAAAGGTATCTGTAAATGAAACACCACTAATTTTGTAGATACTTTTGTGATGAAAAACATTCGTGCTCTCAGTACCATGCTATCGTTTTTCATTTTATAGTTATTTGCATTTGAATACAGGGGAACATGACATCACTACTATGTAGATAAATGGTGATGACATCAGTACTGTGTAGATAAATTTTATTTATTCAATGGCTGTGGAAATAAATGGATTTATTCAATGGGTTTTGAGTCCACGCCTATTGCAGAAATGTCTAATACATGTCGGTATAATTGGTTGCTAAAAATGACAGGACTTTAAAAATTCAGTGAACCATTTTATGTTTTTTTTAATATCAATATGTAACATAGAAACTGTCTACAGATAAAGGCCTTCGGCCCAGCTAGGTTGCCCTGTTACCACTAACAATTGCGGTCTATCAAGCACTGCTGGCATTAGGTTGTACCCCCGACTACCAGCAATCCACTATGTCTATTTCAAGCATGTTTAAAACCTGTAATTGTTTCTGCCCCCACCACCTCTGCTGGCAGGCTGTTCTACTCGTCTACCACCCTCTCTGTGAAGAAGTACTTCGTCACATTCCCTCTGAACCCCCTTCCCTCCAGTTTCATCTTGTGCCCCCTCATCCTTGAGCATCTTTTTCTTTGGAATATAATATTCTCCTGTACTTTATTCTTCCCTGTGAGGTACTTAAATGTCTCAATCATATCCCTCCTCTCCTCCAGGGAGTACATATTTAATTATTTCAGCCTAGCTTCATAGGGCTTGTTATGTAGTCCGTGCACCTTTTTGGTTGCCCTCCTTTGAACTACCTCCACCCTATCTATGTCCTTATGTAGATGAGGCCTCCAGAACTGGACACAGTATTTGAGGTGCGGCCTCACTAGTGTGTCCACCCTGTTGCAGAGCTTAGTGTCATTTGCAAACAGGCAAATCTTCCCTTCCAGACCCTCTGTAATATCACTGATAAAGACACTGAAGAGGAATGTTGTTCTGTATTGATTTATGGTCACCGTAACATCTTATCAATAGAAACATAGAAACATAGACTTTGACGGCAGATGAGGACCGCTTGGCCCATCTAGTCTGCCCCCAATATATCTACCAAGCAGACTCCAACTTTCCATTAATAAAAATTAAGTCTCTAGCACTAACGGTTCCAAAGTTATAACATTTAAAAGAAATTATCTTTTAAAACATGTAACTATTTCTTTTGAAACATCTGACTTTGGAACTGTTGAGGCTAGAAACCTTGAAGTATAGGCATTAAAAAATACTGTCTTTTTTTTTACTTTCAATTTTTGGCCCCATTTCTCCTGGCCAGATGCCACATCATCCCTCCACCTGCCCAAGCCCTTCTGCTTGCCATAGGAATCTTCTGATATTCCAACCTGCCACCAGCCTCTGCTTGACATCCTCTCTGGACACCCTGACTGTCACCCACAGCTTGTCCCCTGTGGGTGGCACCTCCCAGTTCCTCAGGCCAGGAGGAGGGTACTTTACTTGATTGTCACAGCCTGGGAGGAGAAGACAGTGAGGTATGGGAGGAGAAAGAAGGACCCTGCTGTGGCATGGGTTCAGGGCAGCTTCATCTGCCTGGTGCTGTTGGGGTATTTTTTTAACCTGCTAAGCCCTCTCTTATCCCTTCCCAGTGCATGATCCTGAGAAATGATCTGGCAGAGCACCTATCAGGGCCTTTGGAAGGGTGGGTAAGCACTGTCCTACCTTTGAAACTCCCCTGCCAGCCCCACCCTGGGCATGTAACAACTCTGCATCACTTGACAGATAAATGGGTGTGTGCCAAAGTAAGGCCACTCCAGAGGGACCAGTTGTTTCTTCCTGCATGACATACCCTCCCCCTGGGCCACCAGGGGGTGTTGTGCAACAGAAGGAGGCGCCCTCTCTCCCTGAGGCAGGAGGCATTTAATAGATGCCAGAACACTGCCTCACTGGTCAGAACCAGATGTCCTGCACTTGGGGTGTGAACCTGGGTCATCTGGATGGCATGTGGTAGCTCCACTGCAGCGCTAGCCAGCTGGCTAGTGTTGTTATTATGTCATTATCATGTAACAGTAGCACTTATAGTATCAATATAGAGACAGGTAGTTGTCTCTAGCTGTATTGATTTTATATATATATATATATATATATATATATATATATATATGTGTATATATTTACATTACGACTGAAGTATTTTTTTTTAAATCAAATAAATGTGATCAACATTTGTTTTCCATAACAACAAAGTACACTGATATACTTTTTAATACCGTCATGGAAAATGTCATGATGATTTAAAAAAATAAAATAATAAAGTATATATGTTTTTGCACTTCTTCTGAATTTTGGCCTTAAATCGTGGGGCAAACATTCCATTCTCTCCCCACTGGTACCCATTCTTCTTTTCTTCACCTGTGAAAGAATTAGAAAATAATACATGAAAGGGTGGAGGGTGGTTGCATTGGATTGCGAGAAGCCTGGGTAACAAGTCAGCTGAGTTGCAGGCTCTCTTGGCAGTGAGGAGGGTGGACGTTGCAGCCATCACGGAAACATGGGCAACCCAGTACCAGGACTGGGATATGATGATTCTAGGGTATAGGATATTCAGGAAGGATATGGCAAAGGGAAAAGGGGGGCATGGCATTCTATTTATGGGAAGGGATAATGTGTATAAGAGAGGAGGGGGAGAAAGGCAGGACAAAGGCCCTATGGATGCAGTTTCAAGACTCAAAGGGTAGGAAAATGAGGATTGGGTAGTATGCAGACCACCAGCTCAAAGGGATAACCTGGATAGGGAATTAGCTGATCAAATCAGAAGGGTCTGTAGGAAGGGGAACACAGTGGTGGTGGGGGACTTCAACCTATCTGGGGTGGATTGGAGCATCCCAACTGTCATGAGCCCCTGCCTCCCAAACCCTGGGCAGGGTAGGACCTCCTATTTGCAGAGAGGATCCTCCTTTGCAAGAACTCGTGAGAAGTGTAAGGGTTCAGGAAGAATTCTCCAACCTTTCTTTTCCCAGTGGGAGGGTGGAAACTATGGTTTTGAGTTCCCTTGACTCTGCACTACGTTCAGTGTTTGAAGCCCACCATGGCCACTGGCTATGTCTTGCTTAAGTACTTTGGCATGATAGCCGAGCAGTACTATCTTTCAAGACACACAGTCTTTTCAAAACTCTTCTGTTAAAATGTTAGATCACACAATCAGACCCCAGGCAGAGTTGATAAGAAAATCATAAAGGTTTACTTAAAATAAAAGCAATACAGAAAATTCTACAGTTTGGAAGAGCTTTGAAATGCAGACTCTATCAAAAGTAAAACTGGATGGTTTACAGGAAAAAAATACTAGATACTGTTATTCTAAACTATACCTTGTTTTGATGTTAGAGTCCAGACATGATTTTAAATGCCCTTGTCGAGATGAGTCCTTAAGCAACAGTTTGTAGCAAGTTTGTATCCCAAGACAGTTCTCTGAAAAGTCATTTTTAAAAGGCTCTGGGTGCTTTCCTTGGTGAAAAGTCTTGGTTTCAAAAATTCTGACTTATAATCAGAATTTTCTGTTCAATATGTGAAAAGTCAAAATTTCCATACACTCAGGTCTGGTTTTAGAGATTTTTCAAGGCCTACACATATACTTTCTGGTGTAAAAGTATATACCGGCTTGGTCAGGTATCTAACTCATAGCTAAACTGTTTTACAACTGCTCTAAGTTCAAAATGTGTCTATTAGATAAGGTCTGGTAATTTTCAAGCCCCACCCACAGTGTGAAGGAGTACAACAGTTTACCTTTCCCTGTAAGTGTCACTGTGGTTCCATGTCAGGTTCCATGTCAATCCCAGTAACATCTGGTCCATGCGTTTGGCTTGACCCCTGACCTCTAGGTCATTCAATTACCTTGTTGGTGTTATTGGAAGCTAGATACCCAGTTTTCTATAAGAGTTATGATTTCCTGGGTCCATAAACCTGTCCCCTTATCTGTAGCTGTACCAGATCCACCCTAACCATTATAGCAATTCTAGATATTTGGTATTTTATTCATCAAAGCCTTTTAAAGAGACAGTGTCCCATTCTAAAGTCTATTATAGCACATACCACAGGAACCCAAATAAAGGATATAGGCCTATCATGTGACACCAACCACCTAGAGTGCAAAGGAGCAGATCATACTAGAAGCATTTCAGAACAGCTCCCTGGTGCAGTCAGTATGCAAGCAGACCAGATTGGAGAGAACTCTGGACCTTGTACTATCAAAGGGGGAGAATGTAAGGGATCTGGGGTGGAGGAGCCTCTGGCTGGGAGTGACCACCACTCTGTGTGGTTCACGCTCAATATGGGTAGGAAAACAGGGAGTATGGGAACAGGGTGACTGATTTCAAGGGGCCGGACTTTAAAAGGATGGGGGAAATTTTGAGTAGGCATCTGGCAGAAATTCAACAAAGTATGACTGCTAGTCAAAAATGGGATATTGTTCAAAAAGGGCTGGCGGAGACTACTGAGACATGTCTGAAAGGCATGGAGTAAGATGGAAAGGGCAAATAAGCCTGGCAGGTTGACTCAGGAGGTCATGGAAGGGGTGAGGGTGAAGAGAAAAGCGTTTTGGAGACACAAGAAATCGGGAAGGGGAGATGACAAGAATGAGTATACAAAGAAGTCCAGGGAGGTTACGAGGCTAGTCAGAATGGCCAAGGCTTCAGGTGAGCTGAGACTGGCACAGGGTATTAAGGAAGGAGAAAAGGAATTCTTCCGACACATTAGCGAGAGAAGTAAAAACAAAGACCAGATTGTGAGGATTAGGAAGGATGGAGGGTGGGTGAAGAAGGGGAAGGATCAGGCAGAGGCATTAAATGAATACTTCTGTTCTGTGTTCATGCAAGAGAAGAGGGGGCAGATACCTCAAGGGATGGGTCGAGTGGGCAGGGAAGGGGAGGGGTGACTGATATAGGGATTACAGAGGATAGGGTTCTGGAAGGATTAAGGGCACTGAGGGTGGAAAAAGTACCAGGACCAGATGGCATTCACCCTAGGGTACTTAAGGAACTAGCAGAGATCCTGGCAGGACCACTGGCTGACCTGTTCAATATCTCCTTGGACATAGGACTGAAGGATAGCCCAAGGGTGCCCATTCACAAAAGTGGACCTAGGGACGAACCAGGCAAATACAGACCAGTGACCCTCACATCAATTGTGGGTAAGCTCACGGAGATGATCCTAAAAGAGAGGCTGGTGACCTTTTTGGAGGACAATGACCTCCAGGATGGTCAATGGCATGGGTTTCTCAGGCAAATACTGCCAGACTAACTTAATTGATTACTATGACTGGGTGACCAGGGAACTGGACAAGGGCCATGCATTGGATGTCCTGTGTTTGACTTCAGCAAGGCCTTTGATTCTGTACCACATGGGAGGCTGGAGTGGGGCTAGAATATATATTTATTTAAATATTTAAACTGTGATAACCGGGAAAGGAACCATGAGCAATTGCTCATTTCCAGGCAAGACCCAGGGAAAGGGGGTACAATACAACAGAGGGTATGCAAAATACAATACAGAAATAAAAAGCATTGTATAAAGGAGCTATTTACATTGGGTAATTACATATAAGGTGCAGTGAGTATTTACAAGATTTACAGAATAGGATTGCATGCATCGACAGTGAATAATAGCTGTAAAGTGCAAGCACTCAGTATAGAGCCTGCTGCCTTGGAACAGGAGTAAGGAGATGCAAGACAGGGGCAGAAAGCGAAAAGACTTTGGGGGGAGGCAGGTGCAGGATGTGGAGGGGGCAGGTCTGAGTAAGCATTTAAGAGCAGGAAAAAGAGACGGGTGAGGCGGGTTTGGGGGGAAATGCAGTTCCTGAAGGAAGGAAACCTATAAGAGAAAGCAAGTTTGCTGACTGAGGTGTAGGCTCATGGTAGGACAAAGGATTGAGTGCTGATTGACCATGAATTGCATGGGGAGGCAGTGGCAGGTCTGAGGAGAGAAGTAAGGTATGATGGAAGAGTCCTAAACCAGAATTTGGATATGAGGGTGAAGCAGTGGGGAAACACGTCTCTGAGAGAGGGATTGGAGGGATAGGGAGGAGTGGAGGTCATAGTGATGAGTTAAGCGGGGGGAATTAGAGGAAAACCTACAGAAAGCATGGTAGAACACATCTAGTTTGAAGAGGGAGGTTGCAGGGGCAGTGCTGAAAACTACGTCAGCGTAGTCGAAAGCAGGGTGGATTCATTTAATCACTATATCACATCTAACGGGAAGGGGAAGGCAGGCCTTGCGGCGATAGAGTAACCCTAGTTTAGGGCACAGTTTGGAGTGGAGGGCACTGATGTGGGAAGAAAAGTCAAGAGAGGGATCGAGCCAGACTCCAAGGTACTTGTTGGAGGGGACATTTTCAAGGGAAGTGGACACCCCGGAGAGGAAGGAGGGTAGTGCATGAATCCTAGCCAGTGTTTGCTTGGTACTAAAAGTCATAGTGACTGTTTTATTTGTGATAAGTTTTAGACAGTTTGCATTAAACCAGGAGGTAACCCCAGAAAAGTTGGATTGTAGGGGTGTCTGGACAGCTGAAGTGGATGGACCAGAAAGGAAGAGGATGGTATCATCTGCGTACATGTGGATCTTTGCAGTGGTGCACACAGAGGGGAGGCTATTTATAAACAGGGAAAAAAGAACAGGCCTGAGGATTGAACCCTGGGGTACACCAGCAAGGATAGGGAGGAAGGAGAACAGGACATTTGCAACTTTTACAGACTGGAAGCGGCCAGTAAAGTAAGAACTGAACCAGGACACAGAGGATGGAGAGAGGCCTAAGGCACTTAGTTTAATTAGGAGGAGGGAGTGGTATACCGAGTTGAAGGTCTTCACAAGGTCGATGAAAATGGCTGAGGTGATCAGATCTTGATCCATTGCAGTGTGAATGGCATCAGTGAAATGAAGAAGAGATGTAGTGGTAGAGTGATACTTTCTGAATACTGATCGGACAGGAGACAATGTGTTTTGAGGCTTGGAGGAAATGTTTAGCCTAGAGAGGACTAGGAACTCTTGGAGCTTGGTGAGTGAGGGGAGAAGCGATATAGGGTGGTAGTCGCCAGGGACTGTGGCATCTCCCCCCTTGAAAAGGGGAAGACCATGGCCGACTTCCAGGCCAAGGGAATGGTAGCAGTGGAGATGGACAGATTTAGGATGAAGGTTAAGGGGGTGGCAATAGCAGGAGCAGAGATTATGAGGAGCTTCGGGTGCAAGCCATTAGGGCTGGATTTTGTAGGATTGAGGGTGACTAGAGCTCTAAGTATTTCGGAGGAGGATACAAGCGGTAACTGGAAGTCGGAGGGCTGAGAGGGAGAAGGAGGGGTGCAGGATAGGGAAGTAGGGGGATCCAGTGGAATGGCAAAGGTAGTAAAGAACTTATTTAGACCTTCAGCTACAAGCATTGGGTCAGAAACAAGTGATCCAGACTCCCTGAGAGTGGGTGAGGGAGATGTGTAGGAGGAATGAATGAGCCATTGGAAGTCACACCAAAAAGTGGATGGAGTGTTAGACGAAGCTTGCTAGCGCGGTTTGCAAAAGTTGGATTTGGCCTGATGTGTGCACTTGGTACAGCTGTTGCAAAGGGAGTGGTAGATCTGAAAGTCAGCTGGGTCACGGGAGGTTTTAAAGCGGCGCCATGAGTGGTCACAAGATTTGCAACTGGCCAAAATTTTGGAGGTGATCCAGGGATGGTGGGAGCACGTTACTCTGACTAATTTTAGAGGAGCATGGGTTTTGCAGACATTTAGAAAGATGGATGTGAAGTGGGCGAGTGCAGTATCGATGGAGTGGGAGGAGAAGACAGGTGACCAGTTGGCCAATGCCAAGTCATGGAGCAGTTTATTTTAGTCAAGGGATCTGAGGGGCCATCGCTGGATGTATTTCAGGGTGTTCAACAGAGGATGAATCTTCCTGATACAGAAGACTGGGCAATGGTCGTTAAGCGCATCGGGTAGTATACCACTAGGGCAGATGTGGTGGGGGTGTGACAAGAGCACCCAGTCAAGCAGAGAGTGAGACTAGGAGCAAAGGTTGGGGCGAGTAGGTTCTGCTATCAACTGGGTCAAATTTAGTGCAACTAGCTGCTGACGGAAGTTGTGCAATGAGGGTGAGAGCCAGTCTAGATTAAAGTCTCTAAGGAGGATGAGTTCACCCATAGTTGCAAGGGCAGAGACTGCAGTGATACAGGAGACAAGGGAAGATTGTGGAAGTTTTGGTGAGGCATATAGAACACTCACAAAGATGGGAACTGAGGATGGAAAATGGAGGTTGGCTAAGAGGAGTTCGTGGGTAAGAGGGATTGCTTCCTGATGGGAAATAGTAATTGATAAGGAGTTGCGAGAGTAAATAGCAACACCACCACCTCTTTTACCACAGTCTTACCGATGGAGGTTAAAGTCAGGAAGTGCCAAATGGCTGTCTGGAATGCGGGAGGATAGCCACGTTTCAGAGATGCACAGTATGTCTGGGGAGTGCTGAGTGACCCATACTTTTAGGTCGTCCAGCTTAGGAAGCAGGCTACGGGCATTTATGTGGAAAATTCTCAGTCCTTTATGGTGTGTCAAGGGGGAGGCTGGGAGGAGGGGGTTTGAAGGGCCAGGATTTAGTTCAATATCACCGGCCATTAGTAGGAGAAGGATCAAAAAGTGAATATGAAGGGCATGATTTTTATACTTAAGTCAATAGCCTTGGGGTGGGAGGCGCGATGTGGGTCCGAGATGATGTAAATGGTGAATAACTTCTGTATTTATGAGGGAGCAATTTAGGAGTCCAGGGTGTATTTGGAAGGTGTGGTAAGGGGGACAAGAGGGATTGTGGGGGTAGGGAGACAGAGGAGGGGAAGATATGTTGTATGGGAGGCAGGTGGCAGCAGGGGAGATGCTGGAATGTGGTGGTGCTAAACAGGAGGGAAAGTAGGTATAAAGAGAAGGAGGGCAAGGAAAGAGCAGGGTTAGGAATGGGGGGGGGGGGCGAGAACACTGATGGTGGCCAGGGGAAGGCGATAAGTAGTTGAGAGATGTGTGACAGTGGCCTCTAGCAGCCTGTAGAAATGGATAGCAGCTGGTGGAGAGCTAGGGATAATTTGCAGGGAATTCAGCAGAATATATTTTTGGGTATTACAATTGCCTTGATTTTGTGCATGGGGTGGAATAAATAGCAGATGGTTTAAGTGAAATTGGATGCAGAGGCAAACAATTTAGGCCCTCTAGCGCTGCAAGATTATAAAGAGCCAATGGGAAAATGGGCAGATAGAGAATTTATCTGATTGGTGCACTAACTGTATAAAGCAAACTGCACAGATAGGGTGGCAGGGTGGGGCCACATCGTGTAGTGACATCAGGAAACACTGGACTAGAAGCTTAGCACACACTGACTCTGGATGGAAGCCCCAGGGTGCTGAATTAAGGTAAGCCCATGCAGAAAGAAATTAAATGTAGGCAAACTCTCATTAACTGCACAGGCACAAGAAATTAAAATATGAGCCTGAAGAAGCCTGAAAGAGCCCGAATTGTAGGCTGTACTGGCCAACTAGGTTAAAAACAAATTCAGTTCGCTTTTGCTTAAAATTGCTTTAAAATTAAATGTGGGAAAATGCTCATTACTGCTCAGGCACAAGAAATTAAATTTAGAGCCTGAAGAAGCCAGAAAGTGCCCGATTAGTAGGCTGTACTGGTCAACTATGTTAAAACCAATTCAGTCCGCTTTCACTTAAAATTGCTTTTAAAGTTGCCTGCTGGCTTTGCCCTTGGGAAAACGGTGTTGCAGGGCGCAGCTTAAAATGGCACCAGAATTCAAAAAGGATGTTGAGACAGGCGTGGGTCTGTCCTTTGTTGGCGGCGAAGCGCGAGCAGCTCCAGGGGCGGACTGCCCAGAGGGAGGGAGGAGGCTTTCCTGCTGGCGGCAAGGAGGAGCAGCTCTGTGGGGGGCAGACTGCCCAGAGGTAGGGAGGCTTATGTTGCTGGTGGTGGGCGAGGAGCAGCTCGTGGGGGTGGACTGCCCAGAGGAGGGAGGGAAGCCATTGCTGGTGGTGGGTGAGGAGCAGCTCCATGGGGTGGACTGCCCAGAGGGAGGGAGGGAGGGAGGGAGGCTTTCATTGCTGGTGGCAGGTGAGGAGCAGCTCTGTGGAGGTGGACTGCCCAGAGGGAGGGAGGCTTTCGTTGCTGGCGGCAGGCGAGGAGCAGCTCAATGGGGGCGGACTGCCCATAGGGAGGGATGCTTTTGTTGCTGGTGGCGGGCATGGAGCAGCTCTGTGGGGGCAGACTGCCCAGAGGGAGGGAGGCTTTTGTTGCTGGCAGCAGGCGAGGAACAGCTCCCTGGGGGTGGACTGCCCAGAGGGAGGGAGGCTTTTGTTGCTGGCAGGGGATGAGGAGCAGCTCCATGGGGGCAGACTGGGGTGGGAACAAATATGGTCAAATAGATAACCAACTGCCTGAATGGAAGGCAGCAAAGGGTGGTAGTGGGGGAGAACTCTCATCATTGAGAGAGAGAGGTGATGAGTGGGGTGCCACAGGGATCAATACTAGGACCAGTGCTGTTTGAGATATTCAAAGCTGATATCTCGCACGGGATCTGGAGTAAGATCAGTCTGTTTGCAGATGATATGAAGATGGGAGCTGTGGTAGATGACATTGAAGGGTGGAAGGGGATGCAGGAGGACCTGACCACACTACAGTAGTGGTTGAAAAAGTGGCAGTTGGGGTTCAATGCCAAGAAGTGCAAGGTACTGCACTTCAGAGCTAGGAACCAGGGGAGGAGCTATAAGCTGGGAGGGGTACAGCTGGAAACCACCGAGGAGGAAAAGGATCTGGAGGTGCTTATAACGGGTAGCATGAACAACTCAGCTCAGTGTAGGAGGGTGGCAGCAAAAACCAACAGGATGCTGGGATGTATAGCGAGGGGAATCTCCTTCAGAAATAGAGAGGTGATACTCTCCCTGTACAGGTTTCTGGTCAGGCTGCACCTGGAGTACTGCGTGCAGTACTGCTGCCCATTCCTGAAGAAGGACATCAAATTGTTGGAAGGGGTACAAAGGAGGGCGACAAAGATGATCCAGGGATTGGAAGGAAAGTCCTACAAGGTTAGGCTGGGCAAGCTGAACATGTACTCTCTGGAGGAGAGGAGGGATAGGGGGATATGACTGAAACCTTTAAATACATAAAGGGGCTAAATAAGACTAATACAGAATGGATTTTCCAGATTAGAAGAGGAAGGGATACGAGAGGGCATCAGCTGAGGTTAGAGGGAGAAGATTCAGGAGGGAAATCAGGAGGCATTTTTTCACAGAACGGATGGTGGACAGGTGGAATACTCTGCCAGAGGAGGTGGTGTACTGTAGGATGGTGGGCAGTTTTAAGAGGGGTTGGGACGGAGTAAGGGGGGTAAAGATGGGCAGGGATGGGTGGGGCAGCTGCAACTTAAGGGGCTAGCTGCACAATCTAGCAAACTTGATAGACCATGAGGCCTGTTTCTGCTGGCATTTTCATATGTTCGTATATTAGCCTTTTTCTTTAGGACAACCTTCCACTGCACTGTCAGGCACTCAAGAGTGTGTGCATAGTTGCAAAGCTCTTCTAAATTAAGTGCTATTTGTAAATGTTTAATTTGTATTGCTATTTAAAGTTTTTTTTTTGTAATTGTATTGTCTTCTGTGATGTACTCAGGTGTGGCTAAAATTGGGTCCATCCAAGCCCGCATACTAGATCAAACAAATACAAATAGAATCAAATAACCTGCAGTGTAATTGTGCCATTCAGTATGAGAGGGATAACACGTGACAGGGCGTGCAGTCATAAGGGAATACATGCATGCCTCACAGGGTTGTTAGGCGCGAGGCACAACTGATGCCTTTAACCACTCGAGGAGTGCGTATACTCCCTATGACCTCACACTCGCTAATAAAATAGGTGCTGACTAGGGATCCTTGAATATCTCAAAATCAGATCTAACTTAGGACAGTCGGATATTAAGATAATCTGTATCCAAATCTACATTTGATTTGACTGTCAGATATGTAAGCAACAACCCATAACAAAGCATGGATTTCTAGAGAATGAATGCACACCCCAGGTGAATTAGAAAGCACCAGACCAACAGCTGAATGACGTTCAACGCACCCAAGAAGTGCATTAATTCTCAAGAAATCCATGCCCTGTAGTGGGATATTGTGCTTATAAAATGGAAAATATTTTCTTTGTAATGGAAAAAAGGTTTATTTTCATTTAGTCTGGTTACTGCTAGGTCGAATATATGAGCTTGATAACAAAGAACGAGTGCCTTTGAACAAACCAGGAAGTGCATTTATTTTAAATAAACCAATGTCCATGCTGTAGGTTTTTGTGTTTAAAAAGTGGACATTTGTATTTTTTTATTTTTAATTTAGTTATGCTGTTACTAGGTAAATTAGGGCAGGTTAGTTATGAACTGCTTGTATACCAGAGATTAATGAATAGTCAGGTGATGTGTTTAGACCAATGAACTTGCTAGGATTCTGAAGCTTATTTTATAATGCCGGAAATCATCACATTCAGCTTAGCATATCTTAAATTCCTACTGGATATTTTAGGATATTCAGATTTAGGATTTTAGAATACCTATAATCTGAGTTAATATGTGAGGTTTGTAGGATATAGTATTTTATCTTAATCTTACAGTCAGATAGCCTAACTAGCCATCTAAAAAAATGGACATCCGAGCAACGCTAGCACTAACCTGATTTTAAATGAATAAAAGTTATGCTGTTTGGGTCAGATGAGTGGTTGAAAGAAAATAATGTAGGCGTCATGTGATGTCTGTTGATCCTATTACTGTATATATATGCACAATTTCAATATATCCCAGCTTGGAGAGTAAAGCTACGTCCTGTCTAGTACTACAGTACTGCTCCTCTACTACTACGTGGTAGGTGAGCGGATGTTTATAAAATAAGGTTGCAGCAAACTCCTACTGCTACTTCAGTGCCTAACTAGGATACAGTCCAGCTCTTTATAAAACGGCAAGAAAAAAATCTAGAAATTTCATTGGCTGGGAGATGTCACCTGGCTGTATATCAAATCTCTATAAATGCAGGTCAGGTGCTAAATCTCACCCCCTCAAAAAAAAAATACTTAGAGCTATTTTATGCATGTAATAAGCCTCTCTAGAGTGTGCTTTACAGGATTTTAATGCACTTCCCTTTTGACCGTGTGCCTTACTACACTCCTGCATTGTACATGAAGTATGGAATAAAGTATGGGGTGGTGTGTGTGTAATGGGAATTTTACACACTCCCGAGGTGTTGGATGCCACATAAACCCCAAGAGGGAAGCTCAAGGGGTTTATCTAGGCATCCAACACTGAGAGTGTGTGTAAAATTCGAGTTTTTGCACCATCCCGTATTTTGTTTTATATAATTGCTGGATTTCATTTTTTCATCACAGCAATTATATAAAATAAAGAGAAGATGTCTCCGTGCAGCTGTGGTCTGACTGGGTTTCAGCAGGGTCAGTGGTCGGACGTGGCTGCTGGAAGAAAGGCTTGTTTTTTTTCCTTTTTCAGTTGTTTTTTAGTAGGAGGCAGTTTAAATAGTTTTAGTACAGCCGTTTGTTTCTTTTTTTTTTTTGAAATTGTACTAACTGTCGAGTCTGAGTGGTGGTCTGGTCTCTCGGCATTAGGTTGGCTTTTGGCGATGTGGAAGAGTGTCAGCTGGCACTGGTGCATGCACAGCAGAAGGGAAACCCCAGGCATGTTTGCCATTATAAACACTCCTTTATAACGGCAAATTATGCCATGGGTTTCCCTATCAGGAAAAACAAACGCCATTAATTATATATAGAATAATACATGGGGGGAGTGCATAACAAGAATGTAATGCACACCTGAGGTGTGGGATGCTACACAAACCCCAAGGGCCTTTTTGAAGCATCCCACACTGAGGGTGTGCATTAAAATTCTATAATGCACACCATGTTGAGGATTATTACCTACTTATTTTATTATAATTCTCATGTTAATGAGTCTTCTGGCCATTGGTTACAGTAAGACTACAGAATGTAAGAGCAAAAAAAAAAACCTAAAGTGCTGCATGTTTAGGTGTCACGGTTTCCTTGACATGTCACTAGTTGGCTGCCTGCACGGTTCATACATCTTGCCCTAGGAAAATCAGCAAGAAGGCAGTGCAGATAAGCCATACTGCAGAAAATGACTTTATGTAATATAAATTATAAAGTGCAAAATACATACTTGCAGTTACAAAGATGAACCTGACCGACATCAGAGCCCCTGGAGGGCAGCTGATCAGACTTCCATACATTTTGTGATGCTGTGACATTTGTACTGGGGGTCCTAGGAAGTCTACCTTGCCACGTGTTTTCATGAAATAAACTGGTTAGAATATTTCACTACATCACCATGTATTGGCCAGTTTGTTGCAGGTGCTGTGATTTTGCATTTCTGTTTGAGCATCATAACTTTTATCCCGGTGCAAGCAACGTTTGGCACTAATATTAAATGCATTCTGAAAACAGAAAATAGAGTTAGAACGTACCATATGTCTTCTTCAGGAATTATGTATAAAGAGAAAAAAACAAAATCAAGACTATGGAATGGCAGACACTAGCATTAGCAATATTTATTTATTTAAAAATTGGTAACCGGGAAAGGCATGCCGAGCCAAGTCTTGTTTCCCGGTGTGTCCCGGGGAGAAAGCATTGCGCAAATACAATAGAACAGATGACTGCAAACAAATAAAGTAAAAATAACAGCAGTGCAGTTTGGTGAAAGGTGCAAAATTTTAAAGTTATGGGTATCAGGAGCAAGAAAGCACTCTACATCATGAAATAAAAAAATTAAGCAACTGGTTGATGATCACAGTGCTGAGAAATGGAAGGCAAATAACCGTCCCAAGGGAGGGGGCATAAATAGGAAGGGAGGAGGGAAAGGCAGGTTGGGAAGGGAGCTGTCAGGTGCCAGAGGGAGGTGGGAGGAGTTTAAGCTGGTGCTTAAGGGAGGTTGGGAACGGTAAGAGATGGAGTGCAGAAGAAGAAGAATCAGCATTTATATAGTGCTTTTCATACACAATATCCCAAAGTGCTTTTACAAGCAATGCTAGACTGGTAGTGAAGTGACTGAATGTGTGGTGGCGGCCATATTGCACATCATCACCCACACACAGCCTGTGTAATTGCATGAACTGGTTTATGGGAAGGAGAATGTTGGCCAGGACACCGGGAATGTTCCCTTCTCTTTGCGAAGAGTGCCCTGGGTTCTTTTACTTCCACCTGGACATCCACCAGGACAACACCAGGATGGGGCAGAAGGGACCTCGGTTTAACGTCTCATCCGAAGGACGGCACACCCCAGCAGTACAGCACCCCCCAATACCGCACTCGAATGGCAGCGATTTTTAGGTGCAAGTCCAATCCTGGTGTGGGACGAGAACCCACGACCTTCTGGTCTAGAGGCGGATGTGCTACCAACTGAGCCACGCTGACAAGAAGGGAGGAGGTTCTAGAGGGAGGTGATTCAGCTGGAGACAGCACAAGCATGTTGGTCGCCAGTGATGAGAAAGCCTGTCAGCTTTTTGCCTTGAGGGAATACATGAATAAAGGTGTCAAATGAGGATGTTGGAAAAAATAGCAGTTCACGCAGAACAGACGTGCACCGAGGTAGGCTAGTGACATGGAATGCTAAAGACAAGATGAGTAACAGCCTATTTACTCACCAGTTTAGAAGAAATACTTAAAAAAGATTTTTAAGTACTAGTGCTAACCCATCACATGGAAATGCTCCAAACCTGGAAGGGCAAACTGCAGCAACTTTATTGGTGTACTAGGAGAAGCAGCGTACTCTGGGTTTGAAGTATTATTCCATAAAAAATAAAGTTCATACATCTAATTAAGTTCATATAGCCTCTGCCAGGTGCATGTTATGGTATAAAAGATTCCCCAAGTGTGAGGGATGGGTGAGAGGACTGCAGAGTAAAGCTGAGCCACCTGTAAGACATCAACAGACCAATACCCTCTCATGAAGATAACACTGACATCTTAAGTCAGCCTACATCATATTCCTTAAACGTTGTACTCCCCATGGAGAGGCACACACAGTGGTGTCCCTCAGGGATTAGTGATAGAGCCACTGCTTTTCAATATTTTTATTAATGTTCTAGAAGCTGGAGGCTCTAGCAGGCTGCTTAAGTTAGCAGAGGACAGTAAGCTGGCAATGTCTGTGTACACCCTTGAGGATGGGGGACAAAATTCAGGCTCTACGATGCCGGCTCAACAACACTTTTGTCGCCGGCATCTCACTGACGGGATTTATGTCGACTGTGGTTGACATAAACCCCCTGTCTCCCAGTCCTATTTTCCCTCCTGACCCCCCATGTGGGTTCCTGCCCCCACATCCACCATAATTATGATTGTCAACTCCAGTCGTAGTTGATTGGGGAGGGGTAGAGCTGGGAGACAGTGTGCCCTCAGAATATGCACCAACAGCGCACCTGTTGGCAACCTGTTGATTTTGTTGATGGGTTGGTGGGTCACTGTGTTGGTGTCACTGTCAGGAGGGGAGGCATACCCAGAATTCAGGAGGTCCTGAACAATCTGGGTGATTGGTCAGACTCCTGGTGTCTCAGATTCAATGTAACCACATGTAAAGTACTAAATTTAGGAAGGAAAAACAGAGGCAGGACCTCCACTCTTTGTAGGGCTCCTATTACTGCTGTAGGGGAGGAGGAAAAGACCTGAGGGTCATTGACTGAATTTGATTTATTTGGTAAACCAGGAAACTAGACTGGTTCACAAGTCCTGTTTTTCAGCTAGGCTTAGTAACAGTAATACAGTACATATATAAAGATACCACAATACAGTACGAATATCCCTTTAAAACCAGTTGTACAGTAGTGCAATAAAGATAAACAATACTGTCTGGCGTAAGTTTATGTAGTTTTAAGTTTAAAGCAAGAAATACTGCAATTCAGACAATCAGGCAAATCATTAGGCAGCAAGGCATGACAGAGTGTGCGTTACTGTGTAATAACAGCACACTTCAGGAAGTGAGGCAGGAGTGTATGTGTGTATGCATCTATATGGGTGTATGTGTGCATGCGTCTCTAGGGGTGTATGTCTGCATGCATCTGCAGGGATGTATATGTGTATGTGTCTATAGGGGTAAATGTATTTATGCATCTCCTTGTAGCGGTATATGTGAAGTCCATGCGGCTACTTGTAAGGATGAATGTGTACGAACATCTGATTCTAAAGTCTTATGTGTACCTTCATCTCTAAGAGCAAGTGAGCATGTGACTGTAGGCATGTCTGTAGGCATATATGTGTGCATGGGTCTGTAAGAGTGTATAAGTGCAAACGTTTGTGTGTATGTATGCATCTATAGGCGTACCGTGGGTGGATACTTCTTGTGTTTGGACTTGGGTATGCTGGGTGTGTGTGTGTGTGTGTGTGTGTGTGTGTGTGTCCTGAATGAAGATTGTGAGAGTGGGTACCCAGCCTGTAATTGGATTCAGCAGCAAAATGCAAGTGAAAAACAAATGTTAAGTGTGTGTGTGTGTGTATGCTTGGGTGGGACAATGTGGATATCAATGTATCTTGTGCGATGTACACATTGAGTGTGCCTCTATGTATGTGTGAGTCACATCATAACACAAATAATAAAATAAAAATTAGACATAATGATAATGCCCAGGTAGCCACTGTTGGCTCCATCCAGTACCTGTTCACGTATGGGGTCATGTTCCATGGAAGACAGAGAAGGATTCCTTCCTTCCTTTCTTCCTTGAGCACTAGGGATACAGAATGTCTATTTTTAGGCACGACCCAGAAGAGTACATTACAATACAAACAAAAATAAAAAAAGGAGTTTGTTATGTTTGCGTGGACTAAACCATGTTATATTGTGCCAGATATTGTTCTGTTGTGACTGTGCTGAAATTGTTTGAAATTCTTAACACTAATTGTAAGGCTTATGAATTATTCATGAGGCTTCCTTAGTCTCTGACTGGCTACTGGATCGGTAAGTAATGGTCAGTGACCAACTGATCCGGCTACCAAAGAGACACAAGAGGCTGCCTCATGCTGACGGCATCATTATTCCACCATGCCACCGGAACCATAGAATTCAATGTATACAGAGGGGCCAGAGTGTGGACTCCAGTAGCTCAGTTAAAGCCATGCGTCCACCATATTAGGGGAGGACTGAGGTGCCAGCAGATAGCAAGAACCCTTCTTGACACTTAGATAATGGCACCAGCACACTGTTCTGACAATACTCAAGTAACCCACTGCATATACAAGCAGAGGAGAAATGAGCATACCTTGTTTTTGTCACCTGCTTCTTACCCGACTGGATCAGCAGATTGCTGTCAGAACAGTGTGCTGGTGCTGCTATCTAAGTGTCAAGAAGGGTTCCTGCTATCTTCCAGCACCTCAATCCTCCTCTAATATGGCGGACACACGGCTTCAACTAAGCCATTGGAGTCCACACTCTAGCCTCTCTCTATATATTGAATTCTATGAGTAGGACCACACACACACAGATCCTCGAGTGGCTGTCAGCTGTGGTGCAAAATGACAGACTGAAGGAGAAGCTGTGCAGTAGCAAAAGTGGCGGTTCTGAGAGAAAATAAAAGTAAATAAAAACCATTGCCAATGACGATTACAAACCTGCTCAGTCATTTAACAGCGGAGATGTTGCTGCGCGGTATAAGTGATGAGTGCTCTCATGCTGAAATTCTCTTGCTGTGCCAAAATTACTTCCCAAACTGTTAAAAAACAGAAACTCCAACAGTACAATTACTTATGTTTTATTCTGCAGACAGTGCAATTATAATTATCACCGAAACTACGTGGCTGCACTATATTTTGGCCACGATCTGAAGAACCAGATGCAGACACTTGCAAGAGCTGCATCACATACACGTCACGCACTCGCTAATCTCCAAATAAGAAAAAACCCTTTTAAATGGAAGTTTTTAAATCATTATTGCTACGAAAGACTAAATTGTCCTTATAATTGCAATAAGGACCTCACTGTCAGTTGTTTCCTGGGATCCAAGTTGTCAAAACCACCAACATGAAACTGGGCATCCTCTACAGAAACAAGCACTCTATGACACCTGCGGCCCTCAAATTAGCCACAGGCAGCACAGTATTATCATCTGTTGATTATGGCTTACCAATATACATCGCAGGATCAGACACTACCCTAAACAGGATACAAACACTCGTGACTAGGGCCTGTCATCTGGCACTTGGGGCAGATTGTTGGACTCACACCTGTGCACTCTACTCTGAGATGGGCTGGCTCCCACTGTACCTAAGAGCCCAATACAAACATGCCTGATCATGAAAAAAGCGCAACTAGGCCTCATGCCGGAATCCATAAGCAGTCTGTTCAAGAAGGCTGTGCACACTAAACAAACAACAAATGCAACTAAAGGAGGTATACAAGTCCCTTTCAAGCACACATCACTGGCCCAAAAATCCATTATTTTAAGGGCCCCAAATGGTTTAATGAGCTGCCCGACATGCTGACAGGAAACACAAAGCTGAGTCTGTTCAAAAGGGGGCTACGGTCCCACCTTAAGAATGTAACCACTTGTAACTGTGCAAGAAAATAGTTTGACATATTCCTCCTGCCTTATCCCCGCCTTTTCATCTCCTCCCTCCCCACCCCCCCTTCGACTTACAACCTCCTGCACCACCTTTCCCCTTTACTCCTGTCCCACTCCACCTGTAGCTACTTTGACAACGTCAATCTGGCTACTTACCTTTTCCCCCATCATTCCCAAAGCGTAACATGGACCTATTATTGGCATGTCTCACTATTCCCAGCGTATCCCTATTCTGCAACAACTTGATGTAATGTAATGCAATATATTTCTATTTTTAAGATGTACCTGAAACTAGTAAGTCCTGTACCTCATGTGCCATTTTAATGATTCTCATGATGCCTACCATGTTTTCTTTCTTCATGTTATCTTAATTTTTATTTATTTGTATTGTATTGTGTTGTATTGTATTGCATTGTACTTGTATTGTAGTGTATTGTATTGTACTTGTATTGTAGTGTATTGTATTGTACTTGTATTGTATTGTACTGTACTTATGTTGTATTGCATTGTACTTGTATTGTTTTGTATTGTACTTGTATTGTACTGTACTTGTATTGTATTGTACTTGTATTTGCTCTGTTTGTCGCTGACTTGGACCCTTTGAAAATGAGTCTCTTGACTCAAAGGTATTAATCCCAATTGAAATAAATAAATAAATTAAAAAATAAACAACCGGGTGGTGGGTGGTTGACCTCGTTTGTGCTTCAGGCTACCTAAACCAGTTATTAATCCCCAGGAAAAGACTGGCATTTCAGTTATTACTACTCAAGTAAACCAAACATTGCTTTATGCAGTGTGTAAATATCACCCATGAGAGGGCTAATTCACAACAATTTTATGACCTGACACTGCTTCTTGGAGTTTCTTTTCTAGTTCTATCATAGTGCGTGTAGGCTGCCCAAGTTAGTGGCGGAAGTGAACACAGCTGACAACCTGCTGTAGGAACTGAGAACTCTTGAGAGGTTGCACCTGGACCGGGAGTTGGGTTTGTGGTCTGTGAGACTAGAGCTAAAATTGTCAAGGACATTCGTGCCGGTGAATTGTGTTTCACCCACTTCTTAAACCTACTGGTGATTCATATTCCAGCTGAGTTTTAGCAATGAAGCAACATATCATGCACACTCTATCAGCTAAAAAAAGATGGTAGGACTGGGTGGCATTTCATATTTTCCATATTTCAGCACCTACTGGGCCCAACAAAGACAGTGAACAATTACTATCAGGGATGGGAGGGTTTGTTGAGACCCGGTTCTGATTTGGACTCGGCTCTTTATTTAGAATGTATTGATTTACCTTGATTTTCCTAAGCAGGTACATTTTGCAGACTGGTCCTCCTGAACCAGGTCAGAGGGAGATCTGGACTGGGTCAAATGACAGAATCAGTTTATCTCTTCTCATTCTTCACGAGCTCCTTCTTCACATCATTTAATATTTAAAATAGTTATTTTATATTTCTGTTTTTTAACCAGTTTCTCACTGTTAATACAAATCAAGCTCCAAAATCACTTACATTATCAGGGCCAGCTTAGAACAAGGTGTCTTGAAATTCTGAACCTGGTCAACAGACTGAACTGGGCCAACAAAGATGGTACATGGATTGCATTGCATCACAAGTCCTATGAGGACAGGTTGAAGGAACTGAACATGTACTCCCTGGGGGAGAGAGGGGATATGATAGAGACATACAAGTATCTTACAGGGAGGAACAGGGTGCAGGAATACACTGTTTTTAAGCGAAAAAGATGTTCCAGGACTAGAGGGCATGGGATGAAGTTGGAGGGAGGATGATTCAGAGGAAACATGAGGAAGAATTTCTTCACAGAACGGGTGGTGGACAAGTGGAACACCCTGCCAGAGGAAGTGGTGGGGGCTGAAACAATCACAGGATTTAAGAATGCATGGGATAGACATAAAGGAATTCTGGAGGTCGGGGTAAAGGGCAACAGTCTTCTAGGAAAACATAAACTGAACTTACAAGCTCAAATGGGCAGACTGGGTGGGCCATAGGCCATAGGCCATTAGCTGCCGACACTGTCTATGTATCTGTGTATCTATGTAAATCACGATCACATCACAAATGACTCCAGTGGGGGTTCTGAGCTGACACAGAGCTAGTCCATCCATCCCTGATTATTATTCAGCACATACTGCAGAGCTGGCGGGAGGAACTCAATAGATTGATTGTCCCCCTTAGTCTGTCCACACGTATTTACACAACTGAGAATAGTATTTTAAATAAGGAGACATAATAGCGTAATAATTGTATCACTATTATGGGGTATGTAATATGAAACTGATTTATTTTTGTATGACTGACTGCCTCTTGACCAGATCTTCCTTACAAAAGAGACTGGTACAAAACATTGCTTTCCTGTTTTGGGCTCACTACCCTTACTGAAATACAAGTACGCACCACATGCTTATTAAGCATGTGGCATGCGTGCTGCACGCATGCTGGACACTTGTATTTCTGTAAGGGCATCGTCCAAACCGGTAAGACCATCACAGAGCTGGTTCCTATGCTGAGATACAGATGAGGCATGCTGACAAGTCCTGAGTAGGATGAAGCATGTGCCTGTTTCTTCTATTTTCAACTTTTGTGAATTGTGTGAGAGGCCATTTGGCACCGTACACGCCTGCTTAAAGCAGAATCACTCACTTCTTTTATGGTGATTTGCATATTTATTTATTTAAAAGTTTTACCCGGAAGGCATACTGAGCAGAGTACTGCTCGATTCCAGATGCGTCCTGGGGGTAGAGGGCAATGGAGAAATACATCAAAACAGTATTACAGAAAAGCAATCATGTAGCTAATTAGAACATGAACATACAATACAGCAGCAGATAATTAATGCATATGACCACATGGTAGAATGGACACTCCAGCAGTTGATTAAGGAAATGGCCTACAATTACAATGGGAGGTAGTTGTGCTAGGCGCAAAAATATTTACCAGTACACTTACTACACAAATATTACTAACACAAGGAGAAGCAAGGCTACGGTGCATAAACATGTCATTAGACACACGTGCAGGCAGAGATGAAGTGTGCTAAGAGGAGGGAGTTGAGGTGCTGAATGGGAAAGGCAAGCTGAACTTCCATGGGAAGGGAGTTCCACAGCTTCGGCATGTGATAGTTAAAGGCTGCCTGGCCTGCCACGGTGGACATGTACGGGACAGCCAAGAGATAGGAGTCAAAGTATCTGAGTGGGTGCGCGGGGGTGGGGTTGGGGGAGGCAGCTGTTAGGACTGAGGTGAGGTAAGGGGGCAAGGACTGGGTCCAGAACTTAGCTGTTAGCCTAGGACTGTGGGGTTGTCTCTGATCCTGGAGCGAGGGGAGGCAGAGAGTCTGGTAGAGGACACAGCGATGGGTGGTGGGAGGACAGTCAAGGGTGAAATGGCAGAATGAGTGGAAGAGGGAGTTATTCGGAATATGTCATTTTGTAATTTTGACAGGGTGTGTATCATTATGGGATAACAGCATACTTCTGGAAGTGAGGCATGAGGCAAAGTTGAGTACCTTTGACACCTAAGAAGTGCCTTTATGTCATAATTATGCACACCCTGGAGTGCCTTATTGTGTTATAAAAATGGCTCCCCCAGCTTTTTAATTTAAAAACTGAGTAATGCAGTTCAGAAAGTTATTAATTTCTCATCTGTGCCGTTGTGCTTCAGAAACACGCGGTCATGTGATCACATTTCACCACTCATATGTCTTGGTTTCTCTGACCCATAACTAAATTAAAACTTTCTAACATTTAATGCTTTATGGAGTGTTGCTTTTCCATCATATTAGCAAGAGGTTATATCTTCATACATTACATCAAAATCATTTTGTTCAACTGAGGGTCATTTTCTTAGTATTCCTTCGAATGGTCACACTTGCAGTAAACAAAGAGCTGGTGACACTATTTAGGCAGGCAACTCATTCGAAAATTGTCTGCCCAAATTAGCTGAATAAACTTGTGCTGCAATTTTTTCAGTGAGATTAAATACTAAAATTTTAACTTACAAAATCTGTCTCATACCGCCCATGTACGAGCCGAGTGGCTGTCTCAGTGCTGTAGCCCCGCCCCAAAAATCAACTTTTTGATGACGTTGGGTATGAGTCGTGGCGGCAGGTGCTCTATATAGTAAATAATAGGATGGGAACATGATCAGGGGAGGGGGGCTGTCTAAATATACTAACATTATCTTTGCTGGCAGTTATACATGTATGGGGGTGATATATCACACACGTAAAAGGTTCTGGAGTATTCTCCAAGCAGATCCTGACCTTAAAGATAATATAGGAGAGTCATGTAGAGTGGTTTATAAAAAAGGACGAAATATCAGGGATAGTGTCACAAGTATCCATTTTTTTGCCACTACCACGCCACCCTGTACCTTCATTTCCGGACCTCGTGCTGGCTCTCATTGTGTGGTAACTGCAACGTTTGTCAATACATGCTTCAAGGCAATCATTTTACTAGTTGCAGCAATGGCTTTCAGTTTGAAGTCCATGACTTCATCACCTGTAGAACCCCCCTTTGTCATCTATGCTTTGTGGTGTGATTGTCCCACAATTTATGTCGGTATGACTACTCACCCTCTCAAGGATATGATCCAAGAACATGTGCGATCCATCCTTAACCAACGTGGCGACACCCCTGTTTAGCCGTTGGTGCATCAAGCACCGCGCATCGACAAGCTATTTCAAATTTATGGGCATTGCCCATATAAAAGCCCACATCAGGGGTGGCAATAGACGTGATAAATTGAGACAGCTTGAAAGTAGGCTCATAGTTACTTTGGGCTTATTGCACCCCAATGGTTTGAGTGATGTATGGGACATCGTGCCATACCGCTGATCCTCTGTGCTTGTTGTGGGCCATGCTGCCGTGTGGTAATACATTTGACCTCATTTTACTGACTTGCCTCTCTCTCTCTCTTTTTTATATTGAATATTTTTTCTTCCAGGTTCTCTGGATCCCAGGCTATCTTTACAGCCATCCAGGATGTTATGTACCGAGTCCCTTTTCTTGTCTGTTTAGCACTGCTTATACTTGAATACAATAGAACTATTTATTCAAAAACATGAATGCTCAGTATCAATTGATATAATTGTGTATAAATTTATCTACAATTTGAAGTTAAATAGCCTGTTTTGATCCAGCATTTGTTGTAAATATTTTTACATGCACTTATATGAATTATTTATACTGTATTTAACACTGCACTTGTTTTGAATGATATATCTCTTTAACCATGACGTCATACTGTGCTATAAAAGTGATGCTTGTGGTCATATTTGTCCCTCTCCCTGACGAAGACCCTGCATGAGGCCCGAAGCGCTGGGGTTTATCCTGTTCATGTAGTTTTTGCACTTTAATAAACCCCTTGCACTCAGCATTTACATATTTGGTTTGGACTCTTCATATTTGTACACCTTTTGTTACTCTCACATCTTACCAGCTGGGCCTGCCAGCCGAACTAAATGCGATTTGACAGTGAGGGTTCAGGAAGCCAACTTTGCCAGGTGGGTAATCCCTTGAGGAAGACCTTCTAAGTCTGCACTCTTCCATGTGATTCCAATGGACTGCCCTCCTCGACTGTGCCAACTTCTGGCTGTCCCTGCCTCCCAACAAAGCCAACTCCTGGCTGCCCTTAGTAACCTACAGTCCCAACTGTAACAATGACATCTACTGGCTCTTGTCTTTACATAATCAACCTAGTTTGCTAACTGTTAACCCTCCTAATGCAACTTGTATGTCGTCATTAATTGTTACTTGAAATACTTATTTTGTTCTCTGTATGTTGTGTTTTGTTGAAATTGACATGGAACCTGTGTAAAAGAGTCTCTGACTCATAGGTATTGTAATCCAAGAATTCAAGAAATAAATAAATAAAAAGGCAGCTGGCGGTCCGGCAAACATCAGGGTGACAGGACTAGGGTGTTTGGTGGATAGGGGAGAAAAAGAAGACAAAAAAAAACTCCCCTTTGAGGTGGGCTGGGTTCTTAGCCATGATGCTTCAGGTGCAAGTCCAGATTACGGGGTACGCCCAGGGCATCATAAATTTGGCAAATTACTTGAATGCTATTTTCAAACATTTTGACATATTTATAGCTCTCCCATTTACTTTTCAGCAAAACAAGGACACCTGCATCAAATGAAGCCTGCATCATTATAGGGCTGCTGGGGTGCTGCAAGTCCTGGCAGATGCGCATGATGGTTAGACCACCATTTGGTGGTCTACGATATTGGCACAAGTGTTGGGGATGCAGCCCAGTCATGCTGCAAGTCTCCGACACACGTAGAAAATCCAGCCCCATATCTTGAGCTAGTGCAACCCTATGCTAAACCATTCTTCTGACATAGCTCCTTAAACCCCAGCTATGCACGTTGGGAGAACCCATCTGCAAATAAAAATATGAGCATTATTGTAGTTTGCATTTGTTGTGCCAGGACAACGCCATTAAGCAAAGCTCATTTTAAAGCAGGTCCAGGGAGCAGAACATACATTCAAAGAGCAGCATGGATATACAGATTATGAAGGATGATGCGGACAGTGCCATGACTCCAACTGAAGGAATGTTTGTCAGTGTTGCAGAAAGAAACATGTTGCAGTCTGTTACACTATATAATGGCTGTTCTCCAGACATTGTACCTCACAAGGATATGAAACAGTCACAGTACTACAATATTTGAGGAACTTAAGTCATATTAGGCTCTGTCTGTTACACCCTTGAGCTGTTCTCTTCCCCTCTCAAGAAACAGGTGTTCTGGGTTTGCAACACACAGACAGCAGATGTGGATACCGTGGCTAGGTTACAGCGTTGACGTCACACTCTGAGCTTTGGTATCTATAAGGGCCAATAATGGTAGCCTTATTTTTAAACAAGTCCCCCCTTTCCATTATAATTGTGGTAAATGGGAATGTGGCACGTCTTACCAGGGTTCACTTTGGTGCTTTGAGTGGCCAAGTCTCTGTGCCCCCACCCCCAATTTCAACATAAGCTTTCTAACTTAAACCTGTTCACCAGCCTTTCTCTTTACCACTTCTTGAGCCAGTGGATATGGAACTAAGCAACCCAAAGTCCTGATGGTAAAAGGCGAAAGACATTTGCTGGTGCAAAACAGGTTGCACACATAATCCATATTTAAAATGTTTTTTGAGCAGCCCATGTAGATCTCAATTGCCTGCTTTTGCTGAATATGTTACTTATACCTATGTGGTCACAACATTTTCAGCAGCTGGGGGGTGGGGGTAATATCCATGCACACGGTTTGACTTTTACAGAGTTCCACAACCACGAGTTTTCCATAGAGTATGTAATACATGAATAGGACTTTTTCCCCATAGAAGTGGTTAGCAGATATTCCTCTGTATACCCTTTCCCTGTATAAGAAATTGTGATCAAACTAACTGCAACCACCCAAATGTATTATATAAAATAAAAGATGGTTATTTTTTTTCAACAAAAATTTTTATTTTGTAAAATAAGAAAAACATTACATAAGAAATAATTAAAAACAAACAATAGTACAATTTTCATAGTTATATCAAAAAATTACAATATAGTTGTCAGCTATAAATAACTGAAAATATTGCATTTTTAGTTTTGACACATTTTAATGTCTCTGACATTAAAAACATTTGCTACCATTGACTGAGTATTAAATATGGGTTCAAATAAAACAATACAGTCAATGAACGAGAAACTTACTCAACATAAAAATCAAAACAAACGAGCCATAACTGAAAATAATTTGAATAGTGGATGAAAGACCACAAATATGTTAAAGCCTCACAGAACAAATTTGAGATGAAAAATAATATACCTTCAAATAAATTCTTAGACAAGTAATAAGGGACAAATATGAAATATCCCTTTTAGATGGTGGATTCTACACCTGCCAACAGGAAGCAATCCAAAGCAAGCTTGATTTATCAATCCCACTTAATGAGAATTCTGTCTCTCTTCTAGGGTACATAAGATTGTCAACTTCTAAATCCACATTGTATGCACTGCTAGTGGATCTGATCAGGGGCTCTGTGAAAGAGTCAGTTAGATGGTGGTTCCAAACACTGGGGACTCCCATGGACGACTGGGATTGGGATAGCACTTGGTCACTGACTTTCAAGACCTTTAGCACAGTGGATCTCAGGTTAATTCATTTCAAAACATTACATAGTCTTTATTACACACTGGTACAGAGACATAAGATGGGCCTTACCCCTTCCCCACTTTGTCATAAATAAAAGATGGGTATGTCTGCTATACTCAGAAAAAAACCCATCAAGGGGGACTTATAAAGCTATTTGTCCTTTGGACTCATGGCTTATGATCTGGTTAGCCCCTTTACTAGAGTGCAGTGAACTTGCTCGATTCTTTGCTACTAAGGTGGCCGACATCATGGCGGCACTCCAACTGGCACACTCTATGGGCATTGCTTTAGATCAGTATGAGGTCACTGCTCCTTCGATTTTCTTGGAGTACCTTCAACTGCCCGGAGTTCATGGATGTCATGCGGATCATCCAGGGCGTGTGCCCTACATGCTGTAGTTTGGACCCTGGACCAACTTCCCTGATTTTGGGTTGTATTGATGTCATCGGTCCGGTCCTAGCGTGGATAGTTTGGTGCTCCTTGGAATCCGGACAGTTTCCTAGCTCTCTGAAAGAGGTAGTAGTGACACCGCTCTTGAAGAAAGCTACTTTGGACCCAAACTGCCGCACAAACTACAGACCAATCTCTAACGTCCCCTTTATAGGGAAGGTGATTGAGAAAGTAGTGGCAGCACAACTGGATAACCATTTGACCATCCATGACATCTATGAACCTCTCCAGTCCAGTTTTCAAAAAGAGACATAGCACCAAGACAGCACTGGTTCAGGTGCTCAATGATCTCCTGATGGCTAGAGATCAGAAGAGCCTTTCTATCTTGGTTCTTCTGGATCTCTCATCAGCGTTTGACACCATGGACCATGGGGTGCTGCTTGGCCACCTGAGGTACATCTGTGGACTGTCGGGAACAGTCTTCAGGTGATTTATATCGTTTCTCACGGGAAGAACTCAGTGAGTGGTGTCTGGGGTTTTCTTCTCAGACCCAGGTTCTCTGTCATGTGGGGTTCCCCAGGGCTCAGTATTGTCGCCCATGTTGTTCGTGGTGTATATACTGGCCCTCAGAGACATTGTAAGAGGGTATGGGCTGAGGATTCATTGCTATGCTGATGATGCCCAGCTCTACCTTTCTTTTGTGCATGACCAGGACGGAGCCCTCTTGGTCTTTAATAGCTGTCTCAAAGAAACCCAGGAGTGGGTGGATTTGAGCTGGTTGAAGTTGAACTCCGAGAAAACTGAGGTGTTGGTTGTGGACCCTGATCGCCGGACAGGGGGTTTGGGGGGTTGGGTCGCCTTTGGACTTGTTCTTGGGGGTGTTTCTGTCCTGACCTCTGAATGGGTGCGAAACCTGGGGGTAATCTTTGATGAAGGGCTGACCCTGCACTCGCAGGTGTTGGCTGTCATCAAATCTTCCTTTTATCATCTAAGGAATATCTCAAGGGTTAAACATCTGGCTCCGTCTAGCGACCTTCCTAACTTGGTCCACGCCTTTGTGTCCTCGTGCTTAGATTATTGCAACTCCTTATACCTAGGGCTTCCTGGGGTGGAAATCTGCCGCTTGCAGCTGAAGCAGAATGCGGCAGCCTGGCTTCTGACAGGATCATCTCGGTCCTGTCATATTTTGCTGGTGTTGCGCGAACTGCTCTGGCTGCCAGTACAGTGGTGGATCACCCTCAAAGTTGGCTTGCTGACTTTTAAAGCCCTACACGGACTGGGCCTGGACTACCTGAAATAGCTCCTGGTCCCTTACTGCCCCGGACGATCGCTCTGCTCAGCCAGCGAGGGGTTGCTAGAGATTCCAAAGGTGTGTCTGAAATCATCTGGGGCCAGAGCATTTATGTTCGCGGCCCCTACCCTCTGGAATTCTCTACCCCATCGGTTACGGGAGTGCACAACGGTAGAGGGTTTTAAGCAAGCCCTAAACACTTTTCTGTAGCATCAGGCATATAGTGAATGAGTAATTGATTGGTAGATGATATGATGATGTTTTGATTTTTAACGATTTTTTATTAAGGTTTGATTTCTGATTTTAAATTGTAAGGCGCCTTGGTATTTGAAAGGCACCATAAAAATAAAGTTATTATTATTATTATTTCTGAGTGTAGCAGACTTACCCATCTTTTATTTTATATAATAACATTTGGGTGGTTACTGTTAGTTTTGGGCTGGCAGTATAGCAAAGAGGATAGAGTAACAAGCTGTGAATGAGCTTAGTACATCCAGCAGTAGACCTGGGTTTCATTCCCACAACCACCACTTGCATACCATGTGACTCTGAGCAAATCACTTAACCACCCCAGTGCTCCCAGGTCACCCCTCAAAACAAGCACTTGTGCCTAGTGAGCCTTACAAAGTTACCAAATAAAAATAAAAAGGTTATTTCCTTGTATACCACTCTTGTCTATATATATATATATATATATATATATATATATAAACTTTAGTTGCAAAAATTCTAAGTGTGGCAGATCTAGGTCTTCTGTCGAGCTACTCCTTACTGTGAGCTGCACTTCCTGAGGAATGGTGTCAGCTGCTCTTTAAACCCATCCTCATTCCATGTTCAATTTAAGAGCACAAGAGTTGTGCCAGCAGATGACCTTGCAACGTATCAAGTCTGCCTGATGCAGAGCCCTTGCTTCCTTCATTCATTTATCCTTGTGGAGCTGCACCTCCGTTCACCATCTCAGCTTGCCCGAATGAACTTTGGTCGATGATTCTGACAGGGAAAACATGTCCAACTCACAAGGTAATGATAGACTTTGTTTCAGTATGTTCCCCCTGAAATGAATTCAGGTGTTTTCCACCAAAATAGTTGACTCTGAAAAATATATTTTTGTGTGTGTGTTAGAGCCCAAGGTATGGAGTGATTGATTTAAATGGCCATCTTGATCCTGGCCAAACCAGAAGTCCTCCACCCCCCATGACTCTTATTTCCCCCTAAACTCTATCACAGCCCTGCTTGTAGATGTCTACCATTTTCAGTGAAACCACCTTCACAGGAAGGCCATTCCAGCCTGCCACCATTCTCTCCATAAAGAAGTTCCTTTTAGCCTCTCTCCTAAACTTCCTCCCTCCAACTTGAGACTGTGTCCCCTCATGTTTCAACTCCCACTGTGCTTGAACAGACCCTCCTTGTTCACCCTATTTGTTCCTTTCAAATACTTGAAGGTCTCAATCATGTTCCCTCTCTCCTTCCCCTCTCTTCCAGGGAGTATATGTTCAGGGCCTCCAGATTCTCCTTGTATGTCCTACGCTGCTGGCCCCTGATCATTTTGGTATCCCTCCTCTGGACAGTCTCCAGCAGGTTTATGTCCCTTTTAAGGTATGGGCATCAGTACTGCATGCTGTACTCCGGGTGTGGCTTCACCAATGACCTGTACAAGGGCAGTATCACCTCCTCCCACCTAATGCCGATCCCCCGGCACTGCAGCCCAACATTTTATGTGCCTTGGCTGCTGCTTTCCTACATTAAATGCAGTGCTTCAGGTCACTAGTGATCACCACCCCCAGGTCCTTCTCCTCCTCCTCAGATGCAACTACCCAGACCCCCTGTAGCTGTACTGTGAGTTATTGGCTCCAGTGTCCATAACCTTGCACTTCTTTGCATTGAAACCAAATTGCTAAATCCTGGACCACCTCTCCAGCTTTCCCAGATCTTCTCTTATGTCCTGTACCCTTTCTGTTGTGTCCACTTTCCCACAGAGCTTGGTGTCATCTGCAAATAGATGAATTTTGCCCTTAATGCCATCTCCAATATAATTGATGAAGGCATTGAAAAGAACCATTCCGAGCACCGAGTACTGTCATCCCACTGGTGACCTGCTAAAGAGCTCACTTCCCATTTTGCTCATGTTGCCAGACATAACATGTTTATCTTGGCAAATTTATTTTCATACCTGCTGTAGAAATAGAGGATGTGACATGGTCCGTCCAAAGACTATCAATTTTATCTTCATGAAAGAGTATTGGTCTGCTGAGCTCTCCTGAGTAGCAACGCACTCATTTCCTTATTACTTCCATGAATTAGCTTTTTATTCACTCTGGAATGTTGCTTACAATGCTGCCTAGCAACCAGAGGTGAAACAAAGCAAAGCAGGCAGCAGTGTTCGTCTCATTCCTGGACATGCCATGGAATGTCCTACTTATACCAGGTCTATGTGCCACAACTCAAATTGGTAAATTAGGAGAGTCAATATGATTGACAGCTACAGGGAAAGAACATAGGCCACAGGTAGAATAACATATCTTAGATCTTTCTATAGGACAGGTAAAAAAAAAGTGCTAACAATCAGGGTACAGCACACTAACAATATCAATCCCTTTTTCAAAAATATCTGATTGCCATTTCAAATATGGCTGCTACCTTTGCTCACAAAAAAATCATTTCGGCCCTAAAAATAAAACTCCCTCAAATAAAAAGAACAAACAAATTGATTAAATGTTCTTTTCTTTTATATTCCTCACTTAAACACATTCAAAAATGAAGTACTGCTCACTGTTTTATTTCTTTGGGAGCTTCTTGTCTGATCATGCCCCCCTTTACTAGTTATTAAAAAAATAAAATTTTTTTAATAAAATAAAGTTGGTATTTTTTGTTTAAAATGTTCTCAGTTTACACAATATGCTACTTTGGGGATGTGCCTTATGTAAACAATTACCAACCACAAGGCATGCATTGGACTCATACCTTTCAAGTGTCCCTGATTTTCAGGGACGTCCCTGATTTAGCTTCAGAATTTTACTCTGTCCCTCTTAAAATTTGTGTTTTTATGGTTAAACAATGGGGACTGTAAGCACAAAATAATGTCAAGCATTAAAGTTACAGACTTCTTCTTCTTTAGAAAATGCATTTTGCCCCAAGCCCCATATTCTACCAGCTTTCTGGGTGGATATCTCTAATTTTGAAGATGTGTCCCTGATTTTGATCCTTTGTCCCTGATTTTTTTTAAGCCTTGTCCCTGATTTATGAGGCAGGAGGTTGAGAGGTATGATTGGACTAGAAGATGAAGGGCTAGAGAATTAATTCACTCCCTGTGTGATTTGGAAGGCACAATGCCAACAGCAGAGTGACTTTCAACTCACACAGGAAGTGCATTGATTGTCATGAAACCCACACCCTGGAGTGTGTTATTGCACTTATTAAATGAATTTTTTTTTATTATGGAGAAAGGTTTTATTTTCCTTTTGTTAGGCTGTTGCTAGGTAGAATAGGTGAATTATGGTAACAAAGGCTGTGTACTGTTGGATGAACCCGAGAACTGCAATTATTTAGAAGAAATCTATGCTCTGTTGTGGGTGTTGTTGTTTAAAAAGTGGAAAACATTGTTTTTTAATGGGAAAAGGTTTTACTTTCATTTAATTAGGTTGTTGCTAGGTAGATTAAGGTAGGTTAGTTACGAGTTGTGCAGTTTCTAGGTAAATAATCAAAGGTCAGGTGTTGTGTTTTAACCAGTGAAGCTGTTTAATTTGGTCAGTTTTTTAATACCCCATTTTATAAACTTATTTAACCGCACTTCTAGGGGCTTAAGGCACTGTGGCATTGTGCCTCAGTATGCCCCAGGGTGCAGTTAGATCAACATAAGGCATGCCTCACCATGTCTTATTGCTTGTATATTGTTCAGCTAACCTCAATATATTATTATTTTTTTTTGTTGGTCATTTTTCTTACCTTGGCCCCGGTCTGCCATCCAAGTCCAGGCATCCACCTCCTCCAGCCGCCGTCCAGACCGCTCCGGCTCCCACCTGGGGCTTCACTGCATACCCCTGCAGCTTGTCCCCCATGGTGGGGTGGCAGAGAGACCCCCGTTATCTCTGCCGACACAGGATCCAGTCACCGCAGTAAGCTGTCGGAGCTGGGCATCCAACCGAATGACCATCAAGCCGCCGTGACCGGTGCCAATTTCCCTGTTCTTAATTCCCTGGAGTCGGAGGGCATGCAATGATGCCAGCGGCCATGAATGCGCACACGCTGCATGCATCCCTGTCCAGGCATCTGCTCTTGACTCCTCCCCAGTGTATGGCATGTGTTCCTGACCCCCAGCCTCCACCAGGACACCAACCATTGTGGACCCCCCTCCCCAGAACAGAAGAACAATCCATTGGACGCTCAATCCCTCTCCTCCTCTGCCAGCCCTCGGTGACCCGTACTCGCTGTCAAACCTGGGTCGCTGGCGTGGCGTGAGGTGTGGCGTCCAGTGCCTCAGCCCTCAGCGCCACCGGGCCGGCGCTACCTCAATATATTATGATATCTTGTTGTTAGTTTTGTCATAATTGATATCTTGAAGGTTAGTTTAATTACAATGGAGTACTGAACCAGACAGCAGCTTTCACAATGCCAATGACATCACTATTGCCTAGTGCTGCACTGAAGCCATCAGTTGAAATCAAAGAAAAACAGATACTTCTTCAAACAGGCAGCTGATTTAATGAGCAACTCTGCACTTCTGCATGCATTTTCATAAGTATGATGTTTCGTCAATTACAATTTACTAGACAATTCTTTTTTTTATTTTCAGCATGCCTTTCCAAGGTTTAAGGCATGTTTATGTGGCCTGAGCTGCATCACTGCGAGCGGTGCGGATGAGTTGCACCAATGCAGATGAGGCCACGTAAGCAGCCTGAGGAGCATTGCTGGTCACTCAATTCCGGTGCAGCACGACTGGTGTTTTTGAGGGGATGCATACTGGTGTAAGCATTTTGTGCTAGTGTGTCAATATGCTTGCTCCAACTGCAGCGGTGTGGCACCCTGCTCTTGCTGCACTGCCAGCCTGCAAGCTGTGTATACTGCTTGCTGAATGCCTACTTACGTTGCGGGGTTGTGACACAGCAGGAACATCTGCAAATATAACCACACAGCAAATTAAGAACCTTTGCCAGGGCTGCTGTGACCCTTTAAATTGCAAGGTCTTCCAAAACTGATCAGACAAAATAATATATAACTTGACCTCTGCCAGATGTCACTGATTTTCCATGCACTACCTTGGCTCCTTTTCTTTTAGGACTGTAGCTTGCTTAGCCATTCAAGTCAGTCCAGTGTGGATTCTTTTTGTGACATCAATGAGCTTGCAAGACTGTTTCCCACCACTTCAACCCATCACTGAAAACGTACCAGCCTGTGACCCTAACCATGGCCCTGGTGAAAATGCTGCTAAAATGCAGGAAGTCTTCCTGCAACGATACACACCATCGAAGTGTAAACTCAACCTGGCAACATTTTTCATGGAGCAGCGGCTGAGCGCTGCAGATGCCAGCACACCAGGCAGGAAGGTGCATATAAACGCGCTTTTACATTACATCTTGGCAGTGTATCCCAAATATTTGTGTAAAATGCATTTGCCTTCCCCCCCCCCGCTTACCTCACAGTGCTTTTGTTTATGACATTCTGCTCACCATAACAACAGACAGTGGTGGCACAAACAGCAATTGCAAGGTCTACAGGGGAGCACTAGATACATTTTGAAAGGCTTGGTGAAATAAGTACTGCATTATCTGCAATATTTAGTAGACCAACAACTGGGAAAAATATAAAAATCACAAAAACTAGAAAGCAGTAAGGTTAAAACATACCTGGTGGCAATCTAGTGGCTTTAAGTTTTTCATTGTAGTAGAGAGTTGCTCTGCAAATGCTATAACTATTAACCCATTCTTACCAGTAGCGCCACGTGGCATCAGAACCATCCATTGCTTATTCCGACCCAAATAAGACAGAATGAGAACAGATGTTACATAAAGCAAGCACACAATGGCCTGACTCAGAATGGGCAGCAGCTTATCATCACTTTTGAGAAGGCAGGACTTTTGTATCTCACTCGTGGCTCTTCCACATGTGAGTTGTGGTGCTGCCCCCTCAAACTTGATGGTGAAATGCATATTTCGAGTCAGGCCCTTGCATATCTCATATAAAGTCCCTAAAATTTAACATGAGGTTTGGACAATGTCCTTTATTGAGTGATGTCCTTTCCTGAGCTGTAGGGCCCATGATTTAAATAATAGAGACCAAGAAGCCGATAATTTCTGAGCGATTAACGACCAGTTGAAGGGATGGGTGGCCCAAGGCAAGGCTGAGGGCAGCCACCCTCCAGCTGGTCATTAATCCAAGGAAATAACTGGCTCTGAGGTTGTGGCTGTAATTAGAAGGCTAATCACAGTAGCAACTTTTATTTTTACTGTTTCTTTCTTACTTGTAGATTTTGAGAGGAGTGGTGCAAGCCGTGTGTGCCGCACAGTGTCAGCTGGATCCGTCATTTCTAAGACATTAATGAACAAGCCAGTAGCCAAGCAGGAGCCTTGATAGGCTCATGAATACTTAATTGCACTTATAATCTTTGATGGAAGTCTAGAAACATAAATGCGGTTGGCAGATGAAGGTCTAGCAGCCCATCCAGTCTGCTCCAAAACCTGTCTCGCATTGGAAATTGTCCCTAGCAGACATTCTGGACACATGAGGTGGAGAGGAAGGGGGGAACTCAAAATGTTATTTTCTAGCTGACATGATAACAGCATATTAATTCCTAATCTCAAATTATTTTCACCCCAGCCCTTCATGAAAAGTCTTTCTTTTAAAAATATACTCAGTTATAAACTGATAGAAAACAGCAGCCATTTTTATGTACCGAGGCAATTAATTTACCTGTCTTCAGCAGAAGGAAAACCGCGCAGAAACTAAGCTGACAACACATTGTTCACCACAGAATGTTGGGAGCTAGGAGAAGAAACTGCAGTGACAAGACCACAATTCAGCGGTATGTTTCAACATTACTGTTTTTTTTTTAAATAAAGAACATTTTGTTATAAAAACATGTCAGCAGTGAAAATAAAAGAAATACAGTTTGTTATTTCCTTTGGTCTTTAAATAGCTACTTAGAGCTGTGATATCTGAGAGTGGAGCTTAAATACACAGCTTGATAAAGCAGTGTGTGTATCATGCGCAGAAATCTGATTTGATAATGGTTTTCCTGACTCTTCTAGAAATGATCATTTCATGATTACAAAGCATTGCGCTCTTTCCCTTTCTTTCTACCTCATGTCAAGGAGAGGCTAGGGGGGGACCTGGATAAGTCAGGGTGCCTGGACGATAGATAGCATGGATTCATCCCGGGGAAATCGTGTCAGACAAACCTGGTGGAGTTCTATGACTGGGTGACAAGTGCCTTGGACCTGGGTAGACCAGTGGATGTCCTCTTTCTAGACTTCAGCAAGGCATTTGACTCTGTTCCTCACGTGGGCCTGTTAGATAAGCTGGGAGAAATGGGGTGGGGAACCAGATGATCAGATGGATAGGCAATTGGCTCCAGGACCGGACCCAGAGGGTCGTAGTTGGTGGGATAGTCTCATCCCCAAGGAGGGTCATTAGTGGGGTCCCACAGGGATCAGTCCTTGGCCCCTTCTGTTCAACGCCTACGTATCTGACATAAGGACAGGAATCAGGAGTGAGATGAGTCTCTTTGCAGATGACTCGAAACTGGGGGCGGTGGTGGATGGGGAGGAGGGGAGGGTGGCCCTACAGGGGACCTGGAGGCTCTGGAAAGATGGTCTAGAAAGTGGAAGCTGAGGTTCAATGCAGGAAATGCAAGTGTACTCCACCTGGGGCAGAAACCCAGGTCAAGTGTACACCCTGGGAAATGCTACAAGTCTCGATGGCTGAGAGGGACCTGGGGTGGTGGTGGATGTCAAGATGAACAACTCTGAGACTTGTAGGAGGGCAGCAGCCAAGGCCAACAGGATGCTGGGATGCATCGCTAGGGGATCACCTCCAGAAGGAGGGAGTGATACTCCCTCTGTATAACTTCTTGGTGAGGCTGCACCTTGAGTACTGCGTGCAGTTTTGGAGGCCACACTAAAACGGGACATTAACCTCCTGGAGAGGGTCCAGAGGAGGCAACCAAAATGATTTGGGGCTTGGGGACAGGACCTATGAGGAGAGCTCGAAGAGCTAAATATGTACATATTGGAAGAGAGAAGGGACCAGGGGACATGATAGAGGTCTTCAGGTACATGAAGAGGGTAAATAGGGGAGGAACAGTCGGGGTGCTTCGAAGGAAGGAGGAAGGGGCCACTGGAGGGCATGGCTGGAAGCTGGAGGGGGGAAGATTCAGGGGAGAAAGGAGGAGGTGATACTTCACTGAGAGGGTGGTGGAGCCATGGAATGCACTGCCTAGGGGGCTGGTGGAGGCAGAGACAGTGGAGGGGTTCAAGAGGGGGTGGGACAGGTACAGGGGAAGGGTTCTGGAAGCAAAATCCAATGCAGCAAGAATATCCGGAACTGGGAAGGGAGAAGCCAGAGAAGACGAGGGGGACAGCAAGGTCAGCACCCAGGTTGGGGACTGACCAAACGAGCAGACACGAAAGACCATTAGGCCTCTTCTGCTGGCATTTTAGTATGTTAGTATGTGTATACCCTCCAGATTTACACTACCATGCGTAAAGAAAGTAAAATAAATGAAGGAAAGAACGCCAGCCTTTGTTCAACATGGCCCAGATGATATTGTCCTGATGTAAATAAAATAGAAACATAGAATTTGACGCCAATAAGGGCTGTTTGGCTCATTTTCTCCCCGGCTATACTGTCACTGCAGATCCTACTTGATTGCCAGCTTCCTCCTCCCCTGCCCTCCACTAAGATTCCCTTATATCTACCCCATGCATTCTTGGATCCCACCACTGTTTTGCCCCCACCACCTCTGCTGGAAGACTGTTCCAGGCATTCACCACTCTTTCGGTGAAGAAGTACTTGCTCAAATCTCTCTTAAATTTACCCCTTCCAGCTTTGATGCATGTCCCCTTTTTCTTGTGCATCTGTTACTTTTTGTTCTTGTGCATCTGTTCCTCTGAAAAGTACTCCTCTCCCGCGCTTTCTTTACCCCAGCGAGGTATTTCTAGGTCTCTAGCTTGTCCTCCCCTCTCCCTCCTGTCTTCCAGGGTATACATATTGAGGTCATTCAATCTCTCTTCGTAGGGCTTCTGATACAGACCCTGCACCATATTAGTTGCCCTCATCTGGACAGCCACCACTCTGTCTATGTCCTTCCTGAGATGTGGTCCCCAGAACTGGATACAGTATTCCAGGTGGGGTCTCACCAATGATCTGTACAGTGGCAACACCACTTCCCTCCTGCTGCTGGTGATATCCCTCCCTATGCACCCCAACATCCCACTTGCCCTGACAACTGCCTTGTCACACTGTTTCACCACCTTGTGGTCATTAGATATAATTACTCCCAGGTCCCTTTCCTGTTTGGTGACTGTCAACACCTGTTCTTATATTTTCTTCATTTGTTTTTGTTTTGTTAACCGGTAAGATACACTGGTGCCATACAGCACCTTTTACATGTATGACCCAGTGTACAAAGGTACAAAGTACACACACATAATAAATATGTTATAAAACCTAAAGTACATCGAGCCGGCCCAGTGGCGCAGAGCGTTGAGGTGCTGGATGCCTTTCCTTGTGCTATGCCGGCGTCCCAGGTTTGGGAACGACCTCGGGTCATCGGGGTACTGGGGGGGGGAGCAGGATTGAGCATGCCGACAGGCAGCTCTCCTCTCCTGAGGGTGGTGAGGGTGGGTTGGCGCCCCCCCCCGTAGTTCCGCTCCCACCGGTTGGAGGTCCAGTGGGTAGCGTAGGCAGAGAGGGGGATGGCAAAATATCGGGAGGTGGAAGGGGCTGAGCTTGCGCCACGGGTGTGAAGAGCACCTCCACATGCTTGCACGGCCGTGTGCTGGGGCCTTGGGGGGGGTTAGGGGAGAAAATCTGTAAAAACACATATGTGTCCCCATTGCCAGTTGGCAGGAGGAAGCGATGGGGACTAAAAAGCTAAATAAAAAAATAAAAAATTACAGTACATCGTAATATAAAATAAAAACATAAATGAGGATACGACAATTCTTGCAGAACAGACACAATTCTTCAATGCTGAATAATAAAACTTCAGTTCTTTTAAAAATGTAATAAAACTGGTTAATGATCGAATTGATGTTGGAATACTGTTCCACAAAGAAGAAGCCTAATAGCCAAATGATTTTTGACCCATATTTGTTAGCTTACAAGGGACAGACAAACACAGGTTTTGTTTGTTTGTAAAAGTTTATTCTTGAAATTTCCAAGAAATGGATAACCCCCAATTGAGCAAACTCATTTACAATGGGGTTCAGCATTCTTTCAGTTTCCATACAGTGACACAACTAGTTTCATCTTACAGCTCCAGACCCATATTTTCAGTTAAAAAAAATACAATAGCAACACACAAGGAAAAAGTACAGGTACACAACACACAGTAAATGACATCAAATCTTGGTGCCATAATTTTTAGTGGATCAAATTTACATAACTGTGGTGGTTACAGCAACATTCTTTTGGTTTTGCAAATTCAGATGTTAACCAGTTCTTAATTTCCCTCCATGGTTTTATTCCCTTTGTTTTCAAGTTTTCTGGCAATCCATTCCATGCTCAAGGACCAAGGTCAATAATTACAGGAATTTCCTTTTTTGTTTTAAATATAGGGATGTTAAGGTCCAGGCTTTGGGCTGTTCATAAGTCATCATAGAAACATAGAATTTGATGGCAGATAAGGACCGCTTGGCCCACCCAGTCTGCCCATTTCCCCTACCTGATGGATAAGCTGCAGATTCTAGTTAATCAACAGCTTACTTCCTCCTGCCCCCACTAGGACTGCCTTATGCCTGTCCCATGCGTTCTTGAATTCTCCCACTGTTCCTGACCCCACAACCTCCTCAGGAAGGCTGTTCCATGAATCCACAACTCTCTCTGTGAAAAAATACTTTCTAGCATTACCTCTGAGCCGTCCCCCCTCTATATCTTCAAATTGTGCCCCTTGTTCTTGCACATCTCTTCTTCTGAAAGATACTACCTCTTGTACCTTATTAATTCCCTTGAGATACTTGAACGTTTCTATCGTGTCACCCCTCCCTCCTTTCCTCAAGGGTATACATATTAGGCTGCTTTAGTCTCTCCTTGTATGTCTTCTGGTGCAGACCTTGCACCATTTTGGTTGCCCTCCTCTGAACAGCCTCCACTCTGTCTATGTCTTTGCGGAGATGGGGTCTCCAGAATTGCACACAGTACTCCAGATGGGGTCTCGCTAACTGTCTGTAGAGAGGGATAACATCTCTCAACAAATGAGTTTGAAATATGTTGTCTAAATAGGATGGAGTTTTATTAATCAAAATCTAAAATAAAACTTCTTATGTCGCTGTTGAACATCCTTCCCACCAGCTTCTACTCCTCTGAATGCAAGGAGCATGGGAGACAAAACAGCTGAGTTACAGGCTCTCTTGGCTGTCGGGATGGTAGACATTGCTGCAATCAGGGAGACTTGGGCCACACAATACCAGGACTGGGATCTTATGATCCCAGGGTATAGGATGTATAGAAAAGACAGAGGAATGGGGAGAGGGGGAGGAGTGGCAATTGTCGTTACAGAAGGGATAAGGTGTACAAGGGATGAAGGGGGAGGAGGAGGGTAAAACAGAGCATTATGAATGCAGTTCCTTGATTATAAAAGTAGGATACTGTGGAAGGAGGTGGTGTACAGACCACCAGCTCAGATAGATGACTTGGACAAGGAGTTAGCGGAGCAGATTAGAAGGGTATGCAGGAAAGAGAACACGGTGATCGTGGGGGACTTCAATCTACCAGGAGTGGATTGGGGAACCCTGCCACCTCAAGTGCAAGGGTACAGGTGTTACTGGATGCATTCCAGGATAGCTTCTTGGTGCAGATGGTCAGTGGGCCAACTCGGTTGGAAAATACTCTGGACCTAATGCTAACTAATGGGGAGCCTATGAGGGATCTGAGGGTGGAGGACCCGCTAGCTGGAAGTGACCATCAATCAGTGTGGTTCACACTTAGCATGGGCAGGGAGATGGTAGGTACAGGAACCAGGGTGGTTGACTTCAGGTGGGCAGACTTTATCAAGATGGAGGAAATTCTGAGAAGGCACCTGGTAGGAATTAGGCCTGATATGGATGCAAATCAGAAGTGGGATATTATCAAACTTGGGCTGATTGAGGCTACTGGGTTATGTACCAAGACACTGAGCAAGAAGAGTGGGGCTAGGAAGCCAAGCTGGCTGAACGAGGAGGTTTTGGAAAGGGTAAGGGCAAAAAAAAGCAGCTTTTCGGAGGTTCAAGAAGTCCGGGAGAGAGGAGGACAGGGAATTGCATGTGAAGAAGTCCAAGGAGGTAACCAGATTGGTCTGGGCAGCCAAGGCTTCCAGGGAGCTGAGGCTGGCACAGGGCATCAGGGAAGGGGAGAAAAACTTTTTCAGATGCATAAGGGAGAGAAGGAGCTGCGGGGACCAGATAATGAGGATTAAGAAGGACGGGGAGTGGGTGGAAAAGGGGGCAGAACAGGCAGAAACACTAAATAGGTACTTCTGTTCTATGTTCACGAAGGAGAAGAGTGGACTGCTACCTCAGGGGATGTGGAAAGTGGGTAAGGGGGGAGGGGTGACAGATGGGGTAATTACAGAGGGCAGGGTGCTGGAGGGTCTGAAGGCACTAAGGGTAGATAAGGCACCAGGTCCGGATGGCATTCATCCCAGGGTGCTGAAAGAACTGGCGGGGGTATTGGTGGGGCCACTGGTGGACCTGTTAAATACCTCCCTGGACACAGGTTGCATACCACAGGATTGGAGGATGGCTCACGTGGTGTCCCTCCACAAGAGTGGCCCAAAGGATGAACCAGACAATTACAGATCTGTAAGCCTCACATCCATTGCAGGAAAACTTATGGAAGCAATCCTGAAAGAGAGGTTGGTGACCTTTTTGGAGGAAAATGGACTCCAGGACAGTCAGCAGCATGGATTTGTCTCTGGAAGATCCTGCCAGACCAACCTAATTGTATATTACTTCTGGGTATCGAGGGAACTGGATAAAGGCCATGCAGTGGAAGTGCTGTATTTAGACTTCAGCAAGGCTTTTGATTCAGTGCCTCACAGGAGGCTGGGGGGTAAGTTGCAATATGTGGGGGCAGGGACAAAGACGGTAAACTGGAATGTGAACTGGCCGAAGGGGAGGCAGCAACAGGTGGTGGTGGTGGTGGTGGGGCACTCTCTTCCCCAAGGGCGGTGACAAGCGGGGTGCTGCAGGGCTCAGTCCTGGGTCCGGTGTTGTTTGGGTTATTTACATCGGATATCTCACATGGCATTAGTAGCAAGGTCAGTCTGTTCACAGATGATACCAAGATAGAGGCGGTGGTGGATGACATAGAGGGATGAGAGGGGCTACAGGGGGAACTGATCAAACTGGAGGAGTGGTCGGAAAAGTGGCAATTGAGCGTCAATGTGAAGAAGTGCAAGGTTTTGCACTTCGGAGCAAGGAACACAGGAAGGAGCTACCTGTTGGGAGGGGTTCAGATAGAGGTCACAGAGGAGGAGAAGGACCTAGGGGTGATCATAACAGGTAACATGAACAACCCAGCTCAGTGCAAGAAGGTGGCAACTAAGGGCGACAAAATGCTGGGGTGTATTGTGAGAGGAATCTCATCCAGAAATAGGGATGTGACCCTGCTGCTGTATAGGTCACTAGTCAGGCCACATTTGGAGTACTGCGTGCAGTTCTGGCACCCCTTTCTGAAGAAGGATATCAGATTGCTGGAGGGGGTGCTGCATAGGGCAACTAAGATGATCCGGGGCTGGAGGCAAAACCTATGAGGACAGGCTGACTGAGTTGAATATATACACCCTGGAGGAGAGGAGGGATCGGGGGATATGATTGGGACCTTCAAATATTTGAAGGGGATTAACAAAATGGGCACAGAAGGGATATTTAAACTGAGGAGAAGAAGGGACACCGGAGGGCATGGTCTCAGGTTGGAGGGTGGAAGATATCAAAGAGAGATGAGGAGGCATTTTTTCACAGAGAGGGTGGTGGAGAAATGGAACACTACCCAATGAGGTGGTATCCTGCAGCACAGTGGGCAGTTTTAAAAGGGCATGGGACAGGGTGCGAGGGGTGTAAAGGTGAGGGGGCAGCTGCAATATAAGGGTGCTAGCTTCACATTCAAGCAGATTAACTTGATAGACCATAAGGCCTGTTTCTGCTGGCAGATTAGTATGTTCGTATGTTTGTACTCATGTCCTTGTATTCTAGATTTGCTACTCCTGTTGAATAGTTCCTTGCAATTAATTGTGTTTATTCCTTTCAGGAACTTAAAGGTCTCTATCATCTCACCTTTCTCTCATGTGGGCCTCGTATCAGTTCTACAGTTGAACCCCCCATGGAAGATATGGGATACGGATACAACAATGGAGCCAGATCTGCTCACAAGCCCTTCTACAAGCTGGAGTAACCCCACTAGGAAATGTATGATCGAGAATCAAAGAAACAAAGCAAGACAGAGTACAAACAAAAGTGCCTCCCTCCCTGTAAATGCCATTGTCTCCCAGTAAATCTGCGAACGATGTAAACATAACCACTGTAACTGCCATGTCTTTGTAATCTGTAATTGTTCAATCTATGAATGTTTCTGTAAACGATGAATTTTTGTAAATCAGTGAATGTTGTAAATGTTTCCACTGCTACTGCCATGTCATTGTCTATGTTCTGCACTTTCTGGGTCACCCTTAAAAAGGGACTGTAATGTCACAGCGGGCCTACCCGGTTACCAAAATTTAAATAAATAAAGTTTCATGACAAATGCCAGTGCCTCTTCTGGGTTGCTGAATGACTGAGGTATTCCATTCTTTGGGAACTGGATAACAGCAGAGAATTAAATAAGGTACAGTTGTGCCCAGTGGCACAATGGTCGTTTTGTGCTGCAGACATGCTGATACCCATATGCTGCCTCATTTCAATTCCAAAGGTGGCCCCAGCAGTTCATTCTCTTCTTCCATTGGGTATGTCACTATTTATACTTGCAGTCATTCCATAAAATCACCCCCCGAAAAAAACATATTTCCCTTGGTGTAGCAACTTATGCTTCTAGGGGTATTTAGGGGCACCTTGGGGAACATGAATCTGAAATGACATGTGAAAGTAAACAGAAATGGCAAAGCTGTGAGCCGTTTTGTGTGAAATCTCATTCTGTCTTTTGGGACCCAACAGTTTTTGATTAGCCATCACATCAAATGAACACCCCCCCTCCCCATGAAAACCACTTTTCTCTTGGAGTGCCAGCTTGTACTTCCAGGGATATTTAGGAGACGCTGTGGGAAACATGAATCTGAAATGGCATGCAAAAGTAAGCAGGAATGCCAAAGTTAGGGGCCATTTTGTGACCACTGCATGACATTCTGTGTCAGGAAAGTCCGGCTCCCTCCCTACTCCCCCAAGTACTGTACATCTGGTCCGGGTCACTCTGGTCACTAAACAAAGAAGCTCTACTGTGTGACCTGGAAGCAACTGATTGGTCCCCCTTGCTCTCCACCCCTGACATTGATATGACCCTCTCCCTCTTGCACTCAAAATTTACTTTTGTTTGGGACAAGCATGTCCCCATCATGAAATCCAGGGTTAAATCCTCTCTCCACCCCTGGATCACCTATTATCTCATAGACGTGTGCAAGACCTGGAGCAATAAAATGCTCCGACTATACAGTATCCCTGTGGGCACTTCTGTGGATGCTTCCCTGCATCATACATCATTCTTGGGATAGCCATAGGAGGTTGTGGGCATGCCGCTAAGGTCTCTTGTATTCAAAATGCTAGTGGGAGGGACTCAGGATCAACCAGATAAATTTGAAATAAGTAAAGGCACTGTAAGTAAAAAAAAAAAAATCTATTTGCAAAATTGCTAATTGGGTCCTGCCTCCCACTAATGTGGGGCCTGATTTTAGGTGCACATTTCCCTTTAAATTCTACATCAAGAGGTGCTGCTGAGTCAATCTGCACAACCAAAGCTTCCCCTAGAGCATAGGACATTCTCACCCAAAGGGCAGAAAGAGAAGGATTCCACCCAAGTTGAGGGACCCACCCCCAAGATGCGGACTTGAATGGAGCAGAGCGAGACCATCAGCATAGAAGGCAGGGAGCCCTGGAAGCCATGCAATGGTCGTAGCTAGCATGCGAAGTGCAGGAGTAGTGGGAGCCCGATGGCGAGGCCTGACAGCCATGAGCACAAGGTGGAAACAAAATGTAGGCAAGGCTGAATGCCTGATTGAGGTATCAAATAACAACTAGGACATGGTGTGAGACTGAATGATGCGTGCCTGGACTGAAGGGTGAATGTATGCCAACGGATTAGGGAGGTTAGTGTCAGCTGCTGATGCACTGCAAGCCAGGTAGGCTGAGGCAGTAGAGAACAACAAAATGAAACCGCTGGAGAAAAACAGGAGCATATGAGAACTGAAAACTAGGAAGGAGCACGATGCTGAACTGAGAAACTAATTTAACCATCAGAACACAAATGGGAGTGGCTGCCTTGCTAGGAATGCAAAATGAAGGGCCGATGTCCCAAAATGCTACAGCACTAACCAAAGCTCCAATTGCTTAAAAAAATATCACAAGGACCGCTTACCTTGCTTCTCTTTTATTGTGCAAACGTGCTCATCGACCGTAGTCATAAAGTGCAAGTGCAAAAATAATTAGATCGGTGTCAGTACTATTGTGAAAACTAAACAAACAACACATTGACAGAGAAAGTGCATCCGTAGCTGCAAAAATGTTGCATTACTGGCAGTGCAGAGAAACCATACGTGCTTCCTGGAGCTAACCAGGTACCACACAAGGACCAGCTGACGTTTCGCCATTCAGGCTTCCTCAGAGCTGACAGGCTAGCACAGCATTTCAGCCTTTTGAATGGAGTAATTAGCATGTTCATTAGGTAGGCGTGCTGCCATACTCTTTGCTGCTGACCTCATAGTTACATATGAACATACAGTACATACGATGAAGCCAGCAGAAGAAGGTCATTTGTCTATCTAATCTGCTCATATTGCAGGGTCCACAGCTTAAGCTAATGTCCTGCCCTCCTCCTCCCACTCCTCCCATCTTCCCTATCCATGACCCTTACCTCCCCCTATGCCTATACCAGCCTCTCTTGAAGCTGCCCACTGACTTCAACAAGATGACCTGTTCCAGCAGGGCATTCCAAGTGTCCACCACCCTCTCTGTGAAGAGGTGCTTCCTGACTTCCCTCCTAAACCTCCCACCCTCCAGCTTAAGACTGTGCCCCCTCGTGTTATGGTTGCCACTCAGCTTAAAGAGACTCCTTATCAACCTTATTTATCCTTTTCAAGTACTTGAAGGTCCCAATCATGTCTCTGCTCTCTCTCTCCTGTCTTCCAGGGAGTACATATTCAGTGCCCTCAATCTCTTCTTGTATGCCTTACCCTGCTGACCCACTATCATCTTTGTAACCCTCCTCTCGACCTTCTCCAGCAGGTTGTCCTTTTTGAGGTGTGGGCACTAGTACTGAACTCCATACTCTAGATGCGGCCTTACCAGTGACCTGTACAAGGGCAGTATAACCTTCTCTCCTGCTTCTAATCCCCCTAGATATGCAAGCCAGTATCTTGTTTGCCTTTGCTGCTGCTTTCTTGCACTGCGTGGAGTGCTTCAGGTCACTACCGATCATCACTCCCAGGTCCTTCTCCTCCTCTGATGCAGATACTTGGACTCCACACAGGTAGTACTCTGTCCTTGGATTCTTGGCTCCAATATGCACAACTTTGCATTTCTTGGCATTAAAGCCAAGCTGCCAGATCCTGGACCACCTCCCCAGCTTTTCCAGATCTTCCTGTAGGTCCTGTATCCCTTCAGCTGTGTCCACTCTCCTGCAGAGCTTGGTGTCATCTGCGAATAGGCACATTTGGCCCTAAATGCCTTCCCCAATGTCACTGATGAAGACATTGAACAACACTGGCCCCAGCACTGAGCCCTATGGGACCCCACTGGTTACCTGTCTGGTGCCAGATAACTCTCTCCCCACAACCACCCTCTGGTTTCATCCCTCAGCCAGTTTTCCACCCATCTGGCCATCTTTTCCCCAACCCTGAGATCCACCAACTTCCTGATCAACCTTTTGTGGGGCACAGAGTCCAAGTCCTTGCTGAAACCAAGATGGAGGACGTCTACCGCTTGGGCCCTGTCTACTGTCTGAGTGACACAGTCAAAGAAGTCAGTCAGATTTGTTTGACACAATCCCCCCCATGAACCCATGCTGCCTTGCATACTGGAGACCATGCTCCTCTAGATATTCCACCAACCTTTCCTTTAGTATGGTCTCCATGAGTTATGACACAATACAAACTTGCACTTGCACTTTATGGCTACAGTCGATGAACGCATTTACACAATAAAAGAGAAGCAAGGTAAGTGGCCTTTGTGATTTATTTTAAGCAATTGCAGCTTTGGTTAGTGCTGTAGCACTTTGGGACATCGTCCCTTCAGTTTGCATTTCGGTAATTTGTACACTACAAGCACCAGACTGGTCTCCATTCAGTGAATTGAGCCCCACCACTTTTGCTTTGTATCTGGTGCCTTGGTAGGAAGCTAGGAGAAAACAATTAAGGATTGTAGTTGGAGATTGCAAATGATCTGGAAAATAACAGCAAAATAGGAAGCTTGAAACAGCACAAGTCAAAACAAAGAACAACAAAGGCAGGACATTGTGAAAACCAGAAGCACATGGATTTATGTGATATCGGCGATCGTCAATAGGGTGACGGCACATCGCTGAAAAATATTTTGACAATGTACCCCCAGTGTACAGCAAAATGATGCGAGGACTTGGGATTTACGCATCCTTATTTAGGATACTCAACTCCAGGGGTGCATGTTGGAGAGGGTACAAGAGCGGAACAAAAAAAGTATCGGGCTGGGTGCAACAAAAGGTATCTGCACCTGGACCTAAACCCAGCACCATTCACACCCCAGCCCTGAACCCACCCACCACGCCACGGAAACAGCTCGGCAGCTCATCACGGCGCCACCTCTACAATCCCTCCGTCTCTCCCACCCCATGCTCGGCGTGCTGTCCCCCCCCCACGTGCACGTAGGCATGTAATGACAGGATGTCGCTATTTCACACACACCCCCATCCGGTTGCCCACTTTCCCCAGTTGCCCCGATGACAGACGCCACGATTGAGTCGCCCTTTCGGTAGGCTCCCAATTGTGGTCACCAAAGTCATGGGATACCGAAGCACATCAGAATCAAACCAGAAAGAAACACAGGAGTTGCAGGACAACAGGAGTGCAGCAGGAGTAGTTGACTGAGAAAAGCACAAACCGCAGCCAGAAGGGTAGGAAAGCAAAATACTGACCTAGAAAGCTGCTGGAGGCACAAACCAAACTGAAAACCCAGAAGCACAAAGACAAAGTGGGAGACTAACACTGGGGGAGGGGGGGGGCAGAGTCTCTGGCTGCAGCAAAGAAACAGTGCTTCTATGTGGGGCTGGAGGAAGCTGACTTAAATACCTCAGGAAGTGTGTATGTGTGGGGGGGGGGGCTGGTAGCTCCAGCCCATTCAACTGCAGGCATAGCCTTTGAATTGTCCAAAAGGTTGCTCTCAGGGTCTATGCTTCCTTTCCGTTATTGCCAGTCTGAAAGACACAAGATGAAGATGTCTTTTTATTACTAGGAACAGACCGTAAAATTTCACCATATTCAGAGTGTATTACTATTGTTGGTGCTCACTTGGTGCCCCTTGACATGCCACTCCTTGTCATATGGGTTGACATAGTGGTCCCCTTTGAGAGACAGTGCTAGTGGCAATAATGTGCCATCTGGCAGAACTGGCTGGTGCCATCCACTGCCGACTGCCCTCCCTCCTCTCAGCACCTCCTTCAGGACCAGTCATCCCTTGAGCATCCTCTGATGATACAATATTGAACATGGCTGTTTTAGTCTGTGCATTCACTGCATAATACAGTAGCAACGTGTTGCATGTACTGCACAGTACTACAGATTTAGAAATATTTGTTATTAAAATGTGTAAGTACAATACTGTACTCATTCTTGCTCCATTTATCACCCACTTGCACTGAGTGGGTGCAGTGAACACCCACCCTTGCCAGCCCAGGAACCCCACCACAAAGTGGCTTGGTATACTGGCAGTCTTGCTTCAGCCATGTTCTAAATACCTGTTCGATGTATTGTGTTTTATTATATTCATTTCTGGGATTTACCTTTCCTAGAGAGGGATCCCAGGGTGTTCAGTGCAGTGATATTCATATTAATAGCTCAAAACTTCCATCTTTGACAATCTTGTGCCTTGGGATATTAAGGGCATGAAATAATGTTTTTTCACTATCATATTCACGTTATTTTTGTCAATAGGTGTATAAGGGTAAAGGTACACTGTTTCATCTAATAAAAACTACCCCCAGCAATGCCACCTGTAATGTGAAGTTTGTGTTATTATTTTCATTTCTGGGATTTACCTTTTCAAGAGGGGGGAATCACAGGGTGTTTATTACTACTGTGTTCATATTAAAAGGTTAAGTTTTCACTCTTTGCCCTTTTTTGAATAATGGATATTGTGTGCATGAAGTTATTTATAGGGAAACGTCCATGTCAGTATGCCCCACTTCAGTGTGAGGCCCCAGTAGCATTTCGCCAGTGTTAAAAAATTGGGTACCTGCTTCTGAAGTAAATCTGTTTCATAAAATGGGCTTTGGGAATGCAGCAATCTGACTTGCTAGTACATCTTCTGAGCCGTGTCCTTATCAGAAGATATACTAGCCAACCGGCACTACCATCCACTCCTGAGCCCCATATGAACAATGAATCAGGGAGCTGTGCCACCCGCAAACAGGAACACAGACTGGCACAGCTCACCACAGCAGCAGCAGAGGGAAACAACATCACGTTAAAAACTTCAGCCACTTGAAAGTCAGAACCCAGACAAAACTCAGTCAGCGTATGCACGGTCACCTTCCTACACAAACCGTAAACATTTGCTGTTTACCAATTTTCTTTCACTCACAGTGCCAGTTTATGATGGTTGTCCATTTCACAAATCTTCAAGCTGACTGCAAAACTGGAAGTCGGTCCTTAGCACTCCACTCACTAAGCTGTCAGCTCTACAAGTTAACGGCTCCATATTTCAGCTGTTGCTCCCGCTACTGAGCCAAAGACTCAAAGACCATATGTTTGATCTCCGGACTCCATATCACCCCCATCTTTAAATACTAACCCAACGAGTCCCGATCAAAAACTCTAGCGCTGTACTAAAAGTGCAAAGCAGAAAATTAGTCTGTACAGCGAGAGCACAAAATGCCATTATATTTCCATAGTAACCATTACAGTTTGTTAAAAGCAGAATCATTGTGTATGGTGGTCAGTAAAAAATTGCCATGTAAAGAGGCAATCATTTCCCCACAGCAAGTCTAACACAAACATGAGCACAGCTACGGCAGCTGAAGAGGGACACATTCGCTCCCTGCAGTACCGCTGTACTTGCTATAAAAAACACATAATGCAAGTTGTGACAAAAAAAATGCCTGGGAGGGTAGGGAGAGGTGAATCTACCATGACTACCTGTCTCTGTTTGGACATGATTTGTACTACAGACCAGAAAGCCAAATACAGTGTACTGTACAGTACATTATGTGAGGGACTACTTTATCTTTCCAAGTAAAAAAAAAAGTTTGTTATAATTTTTTTCCATTTTAACAGCTTTTTTCTCTTTTTTTAATTTTCAATCTTTGCTTGGGGGCCCATTTTATAAGCGCAATAACACACAACGAGGTGTGGGTTATCTCCTGATAAGAGCACGCCCAGGTGCATAAGGCACCTCATAACCCACATCTCGTTGTCTGTTATTGCCTGCTTATCTGGTTCATCCTGCTGTCCATCCTGCCAGCATTTTGAATGCAGCGCCTCTAGCAGCACATCTCATAGTTTCCCATGGCTGATGTCTGAGCTAGGGAGCAGCTGCGGGAGCGTGTATAATGTGAGCCTATGGACGGAGCTATTTAACAGCTCTGGTTTGCCACTTACAAGTCTTAGTAATACAGTGAGACCAAGAATAGACTGGCAGTCGACCAAGATCTCTAAATGGCAAACAAACAGGAGCTGTCACTAGCTCCATCCATAGGCTTGCACTATACACACTCCCACTGCTGCTGCTCCCCGGCTGTGACGTCATCCATGGGTGATTGTGGGATGGCACTAAGAAGTAAAAATCCATTTAATGTAAATAAACAATTAAAATGTTTATTCCTATCATGATTCCTGCCTTAGACATATGAACAAAGTTAAAAATTGAAGTTCTAGTCACAGTTTTAATTTCTGATGTTTATTTGGTAGCCATGAGCAGTTCCCCTCAATCGATCAATCAATCAAACTTTATTTAACCAGGCATCAACACCATTAAGCATGCTCATTTTCAAAGTGGTCCTGGACAAAAAAACAATACAATACATAGACACAATTGCAGAGACTCGGAAGCAGCAACATAATACAGGTAAAGGTCGATACAGACCAACTTAAGTTTAACATAGGGTCACACAGGTACAATTTGTAATGAGGTCTCATAGGAGAGAGGAGATGATAAACCAAGGCTATCTCTACTAAATGGAGGCTAGTACTTTCATGAAGATATCATGGAGAGGAAGAAGGAACATTAGTTTGCTAGGGAGGAGGGGAGCAGATGCAAGGATGAAGGAGAAAAGCTAGAAGTGCTGGGTTTCCCATGAGAGGGATGTGACTTGAGTGACATTCTGTTATGTTAGAAACGTGGAGGAGCCAGAAGCTGAGGACTCAAGGATGCCTAAAACAGCTGCAGGTTTCCCTCAGATATTCAGATATCAGAGCTTTGAAAGTGAATAGACTTGGGAGTGAGGAGTGCTTTAATGAGCTTTGTATGGTGTTCCATAGAGATGAGAGTGAGAAGTTGATTGCGGACATGCTATAGGTAGTATTCGCTCTAGGTATCTGGAAACAAAGTGTGGTGTAACATCTCAGGCCATAGAAACCATTGGCAGGCTTGAAAAAACTTGAGATGTGTGCGGGAAGTTTGTCAGAAAGTGCTCTAAAGAGCCAAAGAAGAGCATTCCTTTTTCTTCTTGTTGAGAGTGAGGACCATTCCGTCTTTTGGTACAGAAGGCAGTGGTGAGTGCGAAAAGGCAGGTTAAAGATGATTCTTAAGGCTTGGTGGTACAGAGTGTCAAGTTTATTTAGTAATGATAAGGGGCAGTGATTATAGAGGAAGTCGGCATAAGCGAGTATGGGTAGGAATGTGGATTGTACTAGTCTCTTTCTAGCTTCTACGGTAAGCAGGTGTTTAATATGGTACAATAAGCCTAGCTGCTGTCTTAGCTTTTTTGAGACATTGTTTAAATGGCACAGAAAGTAAAGCTTGTTGTCCAGCCAGAACCCTAGATATTTGAAGGTATCAACTATTTCAAGGGGTTCGCCCAAAAGTGTTAGTAACTTAGGGATATGTGTAGGTCTGGAGATTGCCTTTGGTGAGAGAATCTTGGCTTTAGTCTTTTTGGCATTGAGTAGAAGTTTGTGTTTGATAAGGCTATGTTGAAGAGTGATAAAGTCTCGCTGTAAGTCCTCATATGCTGAGTGTAGTGAAGAATTTGAAGTGTAGAGTACTGTATCGTCAGCAAATATATGCACATTAGCTGCGCATAGATGAGAGTCCAGGTTATTGATGTAGACTGCAGATAGGATAGGGCCCAGTATGGAGCCTTGAGGGACTCCTCGCATTAGAGATTTTTGTGGAGACAGGTCACCTGCAGATTTGACTTGTTGTAATCTATCGGTGAGGTAGCTGATGAACCAGTTAATGGCAGGGTTATTGAGACCGGTATTGCTCAGTGAGGTAAGCAAGATGTTGTGATCCACGGTGTCAAAGGCCTTACTGAGATTGAGAAAAAGGGCAAACACATGTTTCTTAGAGTCCAGGGCGATTTGTCAATCAGTAGTTCCTTTTGCAAGGACAGATATTGTACTATGTTTGGCCCTGAACCCGGACTGGGCAGGGTTTATCAGTTTCTGCAAATCCAAGTGTTCTCTAATTTGGGTGTTGACAATTTTTTTCCAGAACTTTTGAAAGGGCGGATAGTATGGAAATGGGCCGATAATTGTTCAGGTTGCACGGGTCCCTTGACTTGAATAGAGATAAGATGCAGGCAGTTTTCCACGACACTGGCAGCTCACCCTGTTTCAGGGAGGTGTTAAATAAATGGGTGATAGGGGCGGTCAAGTAGAAATAGCCAAGCTTTAGGAAGAATGGCTCAATATTATCTACACCGGCACTCTTTTTAGTGTCCAGTGACAAAAGAAGGTCCTCTACTTGTTTAAACGTAACTGTAAGAAAAGCTGAAGGGAGAAGGGTGAGGTTGGTTAGGATTGAGATTAGCATTTGGGCTAGCCGAGCTATCCCCATCTGGGCTAAGTTTGCTGATAGGCGAGAAGTCAAAGGCAAGCCCTGCAGTGGAAAAGTGTTCATTTAGCTGCTCTAATATGGCAGTTCTGTCCATGTAAGTAACTCCATTGGATACAATTTTGGCTGGAAGGGAGCCGTCAGAATGCTGACCTTCAACCTCTTTGAGGATGTTCCAGAAATTGGCAGACTTGTTTTTGCTGTCTTCAAGTTTTGCCTGGAAATACCTAGCTTTTTCGGACCTAATTAGTTTGGTGCAGGCATTTCTGGAGATGCGAAATGCTAGCCAGTCAGCCTACAAGTGCGATTTCCTCGTTGTTTTCCACCAGTAATCTCTTTCTTTGAGCGCCTTCTTCAGGTTGGGAGAGAACCAGCCAGGAGATCTTTTTTTTGAACTAATCAACCTAAGGGGGGCATGTTTGTCAATTAGCCCCATTAGGAGGCTGTGAAAGATATTAAATGCCTCACTAAGTGAAGGGGCTAGATAGAAGTCCTGCCATCTGATGTTACTTAGGTCTTTTAGGAAGGCATTCTGGCAGAATTTTTTCAGGCATTTTTTCAGTATGAATTTGGCAGCCAGTTTTATTTGGGGAGAGTGTCTGATGCAGGCTATAGCGCAGTGATCACTTACGTCATTGAGGATTATGTCAAGAAGTATACGAACTGTTATGAGGCTTGTTTACTAACATACGGTCCAGGAGAGAGCTACACTCAGGGTTCTTTCTGTTGGGTCTGGTGGTTGCGGGTGTTATTTGGGACAGACCATTTGCATCAGAGAGATCCTTTAGCATCTTGGAGCTGTCATCATTCCAGTTTAGGTTGAGATCCCCCATTAGAATACGTTCGGTATTAGCTAAATGAATTAGGCTTTGGAGATGCGGCAAGATGGCCATGCCACCAGAAGGAGGTCGATAGCATGCTGCAATAAGGAATGTTTTTTCAATGGAAAGGGATAATTTTAGTGCCAGACATTCAAATTCATTAGTCTTTGAAGTACAGTCTATGACTGAGACAGTGAATTTGCTCTTAACATAAATTACAACCCCTCCTCCTCTAGTCGGTCTATCGCAGCCCCTCCGATCATTACCAGCTTGCCAGTCTCTGCTGCTTACCCTGCCACAGATTAAATTGAGACCATGGCTCTGTATGAGGACTTTTATTGTGTATAAATGGGGTGAACATTCTGCCAAAAGAATTCTGCAGAAGTCTGAATTCCTGTATTCCATAATAAATAAACATTTCGTATATTGAATGTATGGAAAGGCAAATGACTGACACTTGGATAGGGATTATTTTTTTTCTAATTACTTTTAACAAAAGAAAATACCTGGGGCTGGCAGTATAGCCTACAGGTTAGAGTAATGAGCTGTGAATGAGCTTGGTACATCCAGCAGACCTGGGTTTGATTTCCACAACCTCCACTTGCATACTGTGTGACTCTGAACAAGTCACTTGACCTCCCTAGTGCTCCCAGGTTGCTCCTGAAAACAGGCACTTGTGCCTAGTGGGCCTTACCTGGTTACCAACAGAATAAAATAAAATAAAAAAAAAATGTTTTTAATTTAATTTAAAACACTGGCATTTTGCTTTTAAATTGTTTGTCAGATTTTCCATTTTATAAGTGCAGTAAGACACTCCAGGGTGAGGGTTATTCTGTGAGACCCACACTTCCAGGTGCTGAAGGCCCTCAGAGTCAATGCCTCATGCATCACAACACACCTGGGTGTGCAGTTATTGCAGAAATACCCACACCATGTTACTGTATGTCTTCTTGCTTACTTGTATCCAACACTTTCAGGTGCTCTGTATTGGGCCTTTTATTGGCATGGGATAGGCTTAAGGAACTTTTAGTGGAAAGGAAGGGGGGGGGGAGCTGGAGATCAAGTAGAGTCTGCAGTGACAGTGTAGGCAGGGAAAAATGGGCCGACTAGGTGGGCCAAACAATCATTATCTGCCTTCAAATTCTGTTTCTATGTATCGTCTCATACAACAAACTTGGAAGGGAGGTGAAAAATTATAAAAAGATCCTAAAGGTTACTAAAAGGACTGGCAGTATAGCCTAGAGGTTAGAGGAACGAGGTGTGAACAAGCTTGGTACATCCAGCAGACCAGACCTGAGTTTGATTCTCACAACCTCCACTTGCATACTGTGTGACTCTGAGAAAGTCACTTAACCACCTAGTGTTCCCAGGTCACCCCTGAAAACAGGCACTTGTGCCTAGTGGGCCTTACCTGGTTACCAAAGACTAAAAAAAAAAAAAGTTACTGAAAGTTAAAGAACTAAAGATGCATTTGCCCATGCAATAGCTCATGAAGTTGCAAATAATAGTCCAGTTTCCCCTGTTAGCAAGGTGTCTGTCACATGTATTCTTGAATTCGCTTTTTGTCCTACTTATATTTTCAGGTAATTTGTTCCATGGATTTATGACACACTGATTAAAGAAAAATTTCCTTTTATCCATAGTACATCTTTTGGCTTTAGTCTGACGTGAGATACCTCTCGTACTGTTATTTTCCTTATCACGATAGATAATCAGAATCTTGTTATACGTCACGTGTACGCCCCAACTGATGGCTCACCTGATTTCTGTGCAAAAACTGGAGCTTAACTGGAAATTTGTCTAAACGCAGAAATAATTCCAGGTGGGGACTTTAACATTGCACTTCACACATTTTGGATAGATCGGATAATGCAGGTATCAATACCAAATCAAAATCTAGAAATGTTTGGCTTTTTATATTACCGTTTTTAAGACATACGAATATATGGAGAACCATTCATCCATGTGGCAGAGACTACATTTTCTATTCCCCAAGACGTAATTTGTGTAGCTGGTTCGACAACTTTTCTGCACAAGGAAAATTCATTAATAGATTATTAATGCAAATATTTGTAATGGTGTAATGTCAGATAATTTTTCAGTATCTTCTACTATTCAAATGGGAACCTTTAAACTGGTACATAGAAAATGGAGGTAACATACTTCACTATTTGATAAAAAAAAAAGACTTTGGTCAGTGGCTTTAAAGTGAAACTAAGATTTTTTTTTGTCATATTAATTGCACCCCTAGTATGTCACAGTCTGTAATCTGGGATTGTTTTAGTCATATATCCCCTTCCTCTAATCCCCTTCCCCTGTACCGGTGTCATACCCTTTCTAGGGGCACCCTCATCCTACCTGGCTCTGTACTCTCCCCTTCCCTATCTTTACCACAGCACTTAATTCTATGTAGATGGCATGGAAACCCTTCTCTGAGATTTTTGTACTGTAACAGAAGCAGAACAGAGTCTCGACCTGATTATTGACTTGCTTACGGATCGTGTACCCTACTTTAATTAATTCTATGTATTTTTGTTATGTACCTTGTTTCTGCAACTGAATTGTGATACCTGTTAATTTGCTGTAACTTGTATTTGCTCCACTCAGTGTGCCATACAAATGGTCCGGTACGTGCCTGAAAATTGTATTTTGAATTAGTGCACCCACCTGGTTATTAAAGACACTAACTAACTAAATATCATAGGTATGATTAAAGTATTTTCATTCTCCCATAAAAAGGAGGTGCTAAACATTTTGTATAGAATAACCAATCAAGTGAGGTTGAATATGCCTTGTTTGGAAGCAGCTGAAAATATTAGGAGTCATGAGAAACCTCTGGGAGATTTATAGCCTATGCACTGCAGATTAGAGCAGAAACAATCACAGGGCACTGTGCACCAACGGTCCCAGTGCGTGCTGGTAGGGGTGCACCCCAGGCCATGCATCTACATGCTGTGTACCTGGCCCCCACGGGATGTGTGGGGCTGAGATGCACAGTCCCTGGCTGGACTGATCTGAAATTGCGTAGGTCCACATATGGGGCTGGGCCAGCCAGGGGGCTGAACTATGGGCTTCCAATTGGAATCCCGATTGGTCCCCTACAGTGGATCCCTTGCTCCACAGGAGCAGGGAACTGCGGACATAGCGTATGTGGATCGCCATGTCCCCATATTGTCCACAGCTGTTATGTCATTGTTTGACTAGCAGTGCTCTGCAACCATCGTCCACCTTCCAGCCCTGTGTGGCATGGAGGAGGGCTCAGGTCCATGGCTGCAGGGGGCCATGTGACCATGTGGACTCTGGTTAGGGGGTGCATACCCATTATGGCAGCTCTCTGGCTGGCATAATGGAAAATCTCCCCAACACTTGCTGCACAATGGGCAATGTGCATGCTGCATTCTTCTGGCCCACTGTGGGCACACCCACCTCCCACCCCCTGCCTGGATGCACAGCTGCATGAGATCCAGCATGGACGGGTTTGTGCAAAGGGCTTTGAAAATTCTGCACCTAATCCCTAATGTAGAACAGTATCCTTAACTGACTACTGCTTTTAGTAAACAAATAATCTTATACTGGGGAAGTTTTATCCCTAACAGATTAGATTCTATGAATTCACATGTTATAATGCTAGAAAACTGAAATTCTCTGCTTTCTAGAAATATATAGGGGTTCACAAAGATCAAGAAATTCCCGCAGCTGCAGGAAAAACCTGGCGCAAGTGGGTTGCCACTTGCAGATCTGCAGTTTTTCTCACAACTGCAGTATTCACAAATGTGGAGCCAGTTTACGACCAGCTCCACAATGTATGGCAGTTTGTGGGTGATGTTGCCATGGAAATCCCCATAGCTGCAGAACAATGTTATTGCCGGTGGGACCCGGTGTAACATCTCCAGCTGTGGCGGACAGTGAACACTAATCTCTGCAACTGCAGAGATTTCGGTCCTCAACTGGAGTTGTAGAGTGGGACTTAGTATCATTTTGCTTTGTGAATCCGGCCTATAGTTTGTACTCCTTGGGCATACAGTTATGAAAATAATGATGGCCCTGAAAAGCACAAGACATTTTAACAAAAAAGTGGCAGTGAGCTAAAGGCCTGTTTTCGGAGCCCCTCACCTTAATGGTGGGTCCCATGTCATATGAAATACTTGAAATGTAATGACACTGACCGGGGCTGGGGGCGTGGGGGGGGTGTCAAGTGACTTGCTGAGGTTCATACTGTCAGTCAATGTGATTAGGGTGGGATTTGATTCTGTGATCTCAATTTTCCTAGTTCAGTGCATAAGCACTAGACTAGACTGTCTCCCCTACATCCCACACTAAAGTGGACTTAAGGAACACAGCAATGATGCCTCCATGGCCACATCATGCTCTAGGATGGCTACATCAGCCCCTGCAAGATTCTTGCCGGCTATATTGGCTAGACTCATGTAAAGACAGTGGTTTGGCCAGCCTGCCTAAAGAAGGTTGCATCACTAGATGCAAGGTCCCAGCTGACCTCCCGTGATGTTAGAGCTGCTCGATGGAAATGGAGGTACTTCCCGACTGAACTGTCATCATCAGACAATATGCAAGACAAGTGAACAAGTCATGCGCTAACTTGACTGCGCTGGGACGGTGGGTCTTGCTGAAAAGAGGAATAAAATCATATTTTGCAAGTCTGTTGGTTTTGCAGAGTCAGAGTTTCAAGGAAATTGGAACAGAGAAGCTGAGGTCCTTATTTAACACATCCTTTTATTTCACCGAATAGAAACATAATCCCCATTTACTAAATTCAGTTTCAGTCAAGATGACATCACTTCCCTCCTTCACTGTCATACGGGCCACATCTTTTTCCTTTTTTCTTTTTAGTCAGCCCTAGACCGTTTATGTAATGCTCCAAACTGAATGGAAAACAGTGGTTGTGAAATAACCTCCTGATGTAATGATGTGCTGGGGTAGCATTTCAAGTGCTTAAAGCAGTACTGCAACGAAATCGGGCAAAAATTTGACTCTACCTTTTTTAAGTATAAAAGATTCCAGGCATCTTCCAGTTTTATTTGGTTTGAACATTTTCTAGTTCCACCATAATTTGAGTATTTTGTAAATGTTTTAAATAGATTTTTTTTTCTTAAGAAAAAAAGATGGCCACCCCATCTGGCTTAAACATAACACTACAAACCTGGCAAGGGTCAGGACTGAAAAAAAAAAAACTCATGGTGTGCAGCACAGCAGGTACCACGACAAGTAGATTTGACAGGTATGCTAATAATTAATTAGAAAAGCAAAACAATTCAGCACTCTCTGCCTACTTGACTTTGGAGGCCACTTGAAAAATGTTCAGTAGAAATCCATCTTAACAGAAATCCATCTTTATTAACTCCCTGGTGCAAAACAAAAAGATAAATGCCTGACGCATTTCGGCTCTCTGGCTAGGTCCTTTATCAAAGGCATTTTGAAACACATAGAAACATGTTAATTTACATTGTCATAGAAATGGGCAAGCCAGGAATCTTTCTTCTAGAGCCAAGCCAGAGCTGAGCCAGGGGTCTGGCTTGACTCTACGAGACAAAACACGAGCCAAGCCCTGGCTACTGCAAGCTGTTCTCCACATAGGAATTGAACATTTCAAACACTGCACTAACTACTAAGGCCAGGAAAGATACTTATGTTGACCATAACTGGCTTGGCTCGACTTTGGCTCTCAGTTGCTTATAGAAGGTCGAGTCGAGAAGAGCCAGGCACTAAGCTCAAACCAGGCTTGAGCCTGCGCTGGCTTGCCCACCCCTACATTGTTGGATTTCAATTACATTACAACATGTGCATCACCAAGTCTCCGTGCCAGAAAAATACATTTATCTAATCTTCAGAGTGCATATGTGATATAACTGCATAAATGGGAAGACTTGGCTACCCTCATTGCCTTATTTAAAAACCATACAGAAAACCACAAATAAGACTACATTTGACAACTTTTGATAACCACATTAAAAAATGTATAACATTGTATAAAACATACATTATTATTAAAAAAGATGAAGTGCCTCAGTTGCAAAGTGAAACACGAGATGGGGAAATTCATAGGTCCTAGTAACTGTGCCCCAGCTGCAGCTATGGGATGTGAACTTCCAGAATATTTGAACTGCCACTGCACCTGCTGTGTTGTCTGCAACCCCCTAAAGTGGACTTTGGGATACGTGAATGAACTGCACTTCTAATGAACTAAACCCCTGTGGAGAGAACACCTCGCAATACCTGGACTTGTGTTCCAAATGAACTTATTACGTTGCCCCTGCATGCAGGCTAAACTGTTTTAATGAAATGCTTTTGTGAATAAAATGGAGCTAAGTTAGGCTCTAAGCCAATACTGTGAATATTCAGTTTGTGCCAAATGGTTGTTGTACTACCCCCTTCCCCCCGCCCGTTACTCTTGTTCCTGCAACTCTGGTGTTTGGCTGCCTGGGAGGTCACCTCAAGTCATGGAGGTCAAAGAAGTGGTTTTGGTGTATGCACGCTACCCACCAAGAAAATGGGATCCAGTTTAACCCCTAGACCGGGGAAGGGGCTACGTCTGGAACCCACCACCGACACTGGCTCACTGTATGACTATGAGCAAGCCCCTTGACTTACATGAGCAGTTTTCCCGGCTGTGATATTGGGTAAAAGCAGGACCACTGAAACAGAGGTGATGGACTTGTGGTTAAGGTGCTTGCCTCCTACTCAGGAGATTGTGGGTTCATGCCCCGCACCTGTGGTCCCTGTTGACTGTAGCAGGGGTTGGAGAGGCAGTCCCATAGATGCGCTCTCCTCCCCGAGGAGGTTCTCTCATTCTTTGTGGATTAATGGCTCATGGGTATGGGAGCCATTCCACGAGGAACCTCCTCAGTCCTGTCCATGTCTCTCCTGCAATGGTCGGTGGTGAGGAATTCCATCAGTTGTAGGGTGTGGAAGCCCAGGCTTTACTCTCACAGCTGGCATGCATGCCTCTGAGATGCTTGTGTAACCCCTAGATGGCGCTATCCCAGGGGCTACTACCCCTGCCTTATTTGCCACTAACAGGTTGAGGGGCCTGGATTCAATGGCGGGTGCCTCCACCCAGAGGTCAGGGTTTGCAATAGTTAAACTAACTTGGTCACAGCCCTCTGGGACACTGCAACCCCCCTTTTTTTCCACTAGTGGCCCACACAATATATTAGAATTACCTTTACAGTATACACTTACCCCCAGGTCTGGTTTGACACTGGGACCTCCTGTGAAATGAGATACAGTGCAACAATCACAGTACAGTACTTTAACATAGACAAATACCTTAGGCAGTATAACTTTGCTGAAACAAGCAGCTCTGATTTATTTAGGGGATATAACAAGGACAGGAAATTAGGTTAATTAGCTTATCACTTTAATAATCTACCTATGGCTCTGTGCACAGGCCTATCCCTATAGTTACTGTCCTGGTACCCAAGCCCTAGTGGCTAGTCCAAACCGTGGCAGCTGGTAGGGGCCCTTTTACAGAGAAAAGGAGAATTAAACAGTCAGCAGTACAGTAATTTTATTTGGATTTAATGTGGCAATTTAACAGGGGCGACCTGAATTAGTACTCGACCTCCAAATAAGATAGGGTTTTTAATGTCAGCAGGGCTCACTTGAGGTACACAAACCTCTTACACATTCATATAAAAAGCACTATACCAGGCAGGCTGCATCTGTATCGATCGCAATTACTGCACAATACCCGGGAGAACACACAGCAGATTTAGTTCCTGACAGACCTAGTGCAATTTTTAGCAATTTCTTCAGTCTTTTACAAGGTGAGCCTGGTTTTTACTTTTTAGAGATCCTTTGATTTTTTTTACAGGACGGATTTAGTCCCAACAAGCTGTTACACAAGCTGCAGACCGGAACTCTGGGCCTTACACACGTTTTTTGACTAAAACTGCACACTGAAAAAGCACAGGGCTCCTTTTTTCTTTACTGCCAAAGCTTAACTGAAACTTCAACCGACAAAACCGGGCACTTCCTTTGAGTTCCTCCCAGTTCTTGACTGGATTGGCTGTCACTCACAATAGACTGCTGCTGTTGGTCAAAAAGGCACTGAAGTCTAAACTACATCTCCAGAGTCACTGCCCATACAATCCTCTTGTGGCTGGCTCAGATTATGAGTCAAGTTCTGATTCGTCCAAGGCACCATTTTAGAGCTAGCTTACCCCACACTGATTGGTCCAGTTTAGCAGTTTAAAACTAGAATGGGAACTAGCAGACACAGTTCTGACTGCAAAAAGCAGGTTAGACAAACTGTAATTTCATTATTACTCTAAATAATTTCTGGCAAACAGTTACATCTTTCAGATAGGTTCCCTTTGCACTCCTAGTGACTGCAAAATGAAGTGAATTGGCAGCAGCTCGAGTGGTACTCAGAGAAGCACACAGTCCCCCATACAAACTAATTATGTCTGCAAGCAGACAGCTCTTAAAGACAGTACCACAGGCTCTAAAAACACTCACTGATAAATGGCTTAAATGCCAAACACCATTTAGGCTTGGAGCATTCAAGCAAGCTCCTGGAAGTCTTTTACAGGAACCCCATTTGCAGAGGTTACCCCTTTGGCCTGGGAAAGCTTGGCGTCCAGCGTCAAGCAAGTACCCCATAAGTTTTAACTGCAACCATATACATTTGCATTAGGCTCGCACATGTAATCATTAGTCAATATATTATTTTACCAAGAACACATTTTGAAACATTGCAGTACGTCACTCTTTTAACAGTATTACATACACATTGTACCATAACTTAAGTTGTTACCTCTTGTACATGAAACCTGAAGAGGGCCCTTCCTATCAGTTACCTTGGGGCTGGATGGGGCAAGACATATAAAAGACAACACAAGTAACTTAGCGTTAGCACTGATGCTCAGTTTGGGCAATGAGCTTGGTTCTGGACAATGGGCTCCGAAGTATAAACTGAGGGATGCACACAGGCTTTACAGCTCGACCAGTCTTTCTGAGGGAACTGTTATAGTCTCTGCACTCTGAGCCTCATTTTAGCAATGTCCTTACTTGTCAGGGAGTCTCCATGGGGGTAGAGGCTAGAACTTGGGGCACTTTTAGCTCCAGGAGTTACAGTTTCTGGAGTCCACAACATTTGGCTTGCAGAGAAGCTTTTGGACACCAGCAGTGGACTGTCAGGGCACTCAAAATACTTTTTTGTTCTGGTGTATCACCAGTCTGACCCAATCATTATTTTTCTCCTAAGCTCAAACAGTTCAACCATCACAATGATTCCATTTTATCTGATCTGATGCTTTGCACTTTACTTTTTGGGAGCATTGGCTCCAGGGATGAAGCTGAGGGCTTAGACAGTCCAAAGGCCCAGCTTCATCTCCAGTATCGACTAGAGATTGCCCAAACAATTGACTCAGTTCGTAGAAGGATAGTATTCAAAGTCACTCTCACTTTCTTTTGATATGGACTGACAGTCATGCTCAACTGGGACTTGTGGAGGAACACTTTAACTTTGCTTCTGTAGGTGCAGACTTTTTGATCTTTTCTTAGCAGCAGCTCTAGTCACTGGTCAGAGGGGCATCTTCTAGGGGCTCAGACTCAATTAAGATTTGTCCAATGGGCAGTAAATGATTTCTATGCATTGTTTTACATCTTTTGAATTATTCTCAGGCCTTACTTTGTACACTGGCAGATTATCTAGTTTGCCCACTACAATGTGAGGAGATGGTGCCATCTGTCAGCAATCTTGGCCTTGCCATGCAGTCCCAGATTTTTGTAATACCCGATCTCCCTCCTGGAGTTCCTGTGCTTTCACCTTTTACTCACACCTTTCTTTGTTGGCCAGATTTTTTGGCAGCCATGGTTTGAGCCAGTTAGTACGCATGAGTTAGCTGGGCCTTTAACTTTTGCACATACTGTAAATAGTTGTCAAGCTTGAACCCCATCAGGAGAGACCCCCAAAACACACATTTACTGGTAGTCGAGCTTCTCTTCCAAACATCAGGCGGTAGGGAGAATCAGTGGCATCACTTTTGGTGCAGTTATAAGCATGTACCAGGGTGCTAATTTGTTGGCTCCATTTAAGCTTGTCTTTGGGTGCAGGGTGCCTAGCATATCTAGCAAAGTGCGGTTGAAACGTTTAGGCTGTGGGTCCCCTGGAGTGGTAAGAGTGGTTCTGGACTTTCGCACTCCCCACAGAGAAAGCATCTCTTTGATCAGGCGACTCTCAAAGTCTCTCCCTTGATCAGAATGGATTCTTTGTGGAGCCCATAGTGAACAAAAAGTTTTCTACAAGTACTTTGGCCACAGTGGATGCTTTTGGTCTTTGGTGGAAAGCTTGGGCATATCTCGGTGAAATGGTCGTGACCACCAGCACATACTGATATTTCTTTGATCTGACTCAAACTCAGAAAATTAATACAGACCAGCTCATGGGTGCACTGGTGGTGATGTTAACAAGGTGGGCAGCCCTCTGGGGCAAAGCTTTCCTCTGTAAGCAGCGACTACAAGTTTGAATGTGTTGCTTCACATCAGCCCCCATTTTAGGCCAATAGAATCTGGATCTCACCAAGTCAAGTGTTCTGTCTATACCAAGGTGCCCCATGTGGTTGTGCAAGGACCTCAGTACTGAGTCTCGAAAGGCAGTGGGCAGCACTAGTTGTTGTTTGTCTACTTGTCCCCCTCTGTCTACTGTTTTGTATAACAGTTTATTGATCAGTTTCAACTTAGGACCTTCTTTGTATAACAGTGCAGTTCTCAAAGTCAGTGGGCGTAATTTGGACACATCTTTTCCTGCATAGAGGGCTTCTAAAGCTGCTTTGATCATGGGATTGCGGGGTGAGCCGCTCGAATACTGTCATTGTCCAGCTGAGGCAGTGCACCAATGTCTATTGCAGAAAAGTGGCAATAAGCAGCAGGTATGCAATTTTTAGAGCTCCCAAGCAATCCACCATGCGGTCCACTGCGTCCGTGGACATTTGTTCCTCCTGTCAAACTTTGACAGAGTGCCCGAATGTCAGGTTCTGTAATGGGACCCAATCATTCTGGGGAACAGGCCTCGGGAAGAGCATCAGCATCTATGTGGTTTAGACCCTTCGGTGATTCGAGAACATAGTCATATGTAGATAATGCAGAAAGCCACCTATGGCCAGTGGCATCCAACTTAGCTGGAGGTCTGCACATAGGTCAAAGGATTATTGTCAGTTTTACTAGTATTTAGCCCCATACAAGTACTCATGGAATTGGTCAACAATAGCCACTTTAAAGCTAGGAACTCTAACTTATGTACAGGATAGTTCTTTTCGGATGGGGTCAGGCTTTTTACTGGCAAGGCCACTGGTCTCAGGCCATTCTCGTGCTTTTGGTACAACACAGCCCCAACCCTTGCAAGCTAGCATCAGTGTGCAGGACGTAAGGTTTTCTTGGATCGGCATAGGCCAGCACTGGAGCATGGGTAAGTTGATATATGATCTCATGAAAAAGCAGTCTCACAATCAAGTCCAGCCAGACTGAAGTACTTTACTCGGATGAAAATACACTCTTTCAGTCTTGAGGCGCTGACTTTTGGTATTTTTGTGGGTTGGGGATACCCTTGGTAAGGTTAAGTAAGGGCGGATCACTCTTGAATAGTCCTTGATGAGCGCCTGATAATAACCACAGAATCCCAGGAATCTTGCAGTTCTTTTTAGACTTTTGGGCTGTAGCCAGGTAGTCGAGGCCTCAACTTTTACTTAGGTCGGTCTCTATTCCTCGGTGGATACTATGTGTCCCACATACTTTACTGATGTTTGAAAAGAATTGACACTTATCAATGGACAGTTTAAGGCCAAAGTCCTCCAGTCGGGTCAATACCTTAAATAATCTGCTTTTATGTTCCTCAGTGAGCTGCCAAACACAATAACATCATTTAGGTATACCAGGCACTCTAGTAAGTTCATGTCCCCACTGCACGCTCCATCAATCGTTGAAAGTGGCTGGGGCACATGAAATCCTTGAGGCATTCTCATGAATTTAAAATAGCCAGGACAGATAAAAGGCCGTCTTCTCACGGTCCTCTGGGGCCATCGGGATCTGAGTAGTACCACTGCGGAGATCAGCACAGAACCACTTGCTCCCGTTTAGGCAGTCCAAAGCATCCTGAATACGGGCATTGTGTACTGATTAGGGATAGTCCGCCCCGGTTTAAGATGCGATAATCCACACACATCCTTACTGTTCCATTCTTTTCCTCACTACCCACAATGGGGGAAGCATAAGGCTTCCTGGATTTTTGTATTACACCAGCAGCTAACATCTCTTGCAGATGCCGTTTTACATCATCTATGTCAGCAGGTGCCAGGCGTCGAGACCTCTCATGAAATGGTCTTTCGTCATGCGGCGGATATTGTGCTCCAGCTCCTTGCCGCATCCTACATCCCATTCCTTTAAAGAAAACACCTGGTCTCTCTGGGCAAGCTTCTCACTGATCCTCACTTTCCATTCAGCTGGCAGCGGGAGTCGCGAAATCAAACAAGTCAGGCGTTACTCTGTCATTCTTCCTTGAACTCTTGCTGCTGGGTAGCACTGCAATGTCTGCACAATGCACATTAGCCAGGATGCAACCTCTGTTTACTCGAATGTCTCTTTCAGACACATTATGAACTTGGACCATTACCCTTCTGGCATAAGCATGGGCTCTAGCGGGCAAAATACTAGGCTTGACTAGCAGTCCCTCTGGCAATTTTTCATCGCCTGGTGCATCAACATTAATATTTTATTCTTAACATCCTTTTGATCACGGACCTCTCCTGTAAGGTACACTGGGCATTTGGCACCAGGATTAGAGACTCAGGATCCCTTTCCATACAATTCCGACCGGTTCCTCTGGTTCTGTTTTTTCAGCATCTCTCTGTGCCTCATAGGCCTTTTAATTAAAGCGGAACTCTTAAAAGCTCTACTAGTCTTTGACCCCTGTTTTCATAACACAACTGTGCCAGCCTTTCAAACATATGAGCATTTGTTCCAATCAACAAAGGGACACCATCATACAGTCCAATGGGGACACACTAAGGCTAAGGTCTCTACTTGTTCGGCCACTCCAGCCACGGAGGTGAGAAGAGACAACCAAATTCGGATATACCGCAGAATAAGGGTAGGCCTTCTCACTTAACCCCCATACATGCAGTCCTTCTAATGGTTGTAAGGGTATGTCTGACAAATGCTTCTGATACCAATCCTGGAACATAATTGTCACTTGGGAGCCACTGTCTAATACAGCTCTTGTGAACCTCCATTCACCTTTACAGTGGTCTCCATGGGAGGGACCCACTATTCTGGACCAGTCTGGAGAGGTAGTAGGGGGCCTGGGCAACTGACCTTGCCACAAAGGGCGTGAATTAGCATTTTGGTGCCCTCACTGGGATCATGTCGTGCACCTCTTAACCACTGATTTCTTCTCAAGCTCTTCTTGTAGCCTATATGCAACTTTGTCAGTGTCTTTTGAGGACTGGCATTCCCTTTCATGTGCCCATCTTTCCCACAATTATAGCAAAACATACTTTCTGGAGTTTGAGCTGGCCGGCCACACTGGGAGCCAGAGGGGGGGTATACTAACTGGAAACCTGGGTGCCATCTCTGTCTGCGGCGTGATAAGCATTTGGAGACATCTAGTCAGTTTCTCCACTTCCATGGTCAAGGAATTGAGTTTGGAGCCGTTATCAGCAGGAGATACATGGGTGGGTACCCCCACCCCATAGCAGATGCAGTCGGATATAGGTCAGGGCCCGTACTTGGCGTGGCCTTCATAAAGGACTGTTTTGAATTCCCGGATCTCTCTCAACAGTTAAGCCCCATTGTGGCATATCTTTTCCTTGTCAGAGCACTCATTGACTGTCAACCTCTGCCCTGAACTTCACTTGATGGGCCACCCTCAGTCACTCAGTCATTAGCCACAGCTGTTGGTGCAGGTACCTCGAGGTTAAGCCTTTTCTCAACTCTCGAATTTCTCTCATTAACTCATCATAGGAGGGTGGGGATTCCAGTCGATTTGCCAGGCGTAACTGAAGCAACAGCAGTTCTGAGAAGGGGCAGACTTAAAGGATTCTGTCCAGTCTGGTTCGGTCCAGTTCAATCGCTGGCAAGCTACCTTTCTGAGGCATTCTTGCAACAATTTTTCCAGCCGAGAGACATACACAGACAACAACTCCCCTTGGTACTGTTGTGCATTTCTTACTCTCCACCATAGGTCCTCATTAGAATCTGGGCTCCCATACACATTCTCCAAGGCCTCAAGATAGGCCTGTGCAGTCGCTTCAGGGTTACTGGCCCGTTTAGCACGGATGGTAGCCAGGACAGGACCTCGGAGGCTCTCACTAACCCTCTTTCGCTTTTCGCCTTCCGAGCATTGCCATTCTAGCACTTGGGGGGCAACATAGTCTATCCAGGTCTCCCAGTCATCCTCCCCTTGGGGGGTGGGGAGGTGCCAGAAGATCCTCAACCCTGGTAAGAGTCGTGACTAATGGCAGGTGCAGAAATAAGGTCTGCATTGGTTCAGCCACCATTATGGGCACTGGAGCAGGAGAGGTGTTGGGGAGGAACACCCCAGGTGTAAGAATAGTTTCTTCAAGTCCTTCACAGTTTCCCCTCTCCCAGCAACCATTCAGCAAATTTCTCCTCAAAGTTTCAGATAGTGGTGGGGCTGATTCCCCAGGTCTTTACTGTCCTTAGTTATCACTCTCAAGCAGTGAGGGCTCCCTCTGGGGTAATGGTCTGTGGCACTTTGGAGCTATCTATGGGATCCTTAAACTCTACTAGGGCCAGGAAAGTGTGGGTGAGCAGATTAGCATGCCGACCCACCACCACAGGGTTTTGTAAACCTTCCACCTTGGAAAGTACTCCTGCACAGTGTCCGTATTGATACCCAGGGGATGTCCAGGATAAGCATAGCATTTTGGGGTTGATCTCCTCCCCAGTACACCCTCCACCAGCGATTGCACAGCCACTTCTGTCAGTGCCTTTTTTCTTAACAGTGGTTAAGTAAATATGGCCACTAGAGGACACACAATCCCAGGTGCCTCCAGATGTAACCCCTAGATGGCGCTATCCCAGGGGCTACTACCCTGCCTGATTTGCCACTAACAGGTTGAGGGCCTGGATTCAATGGCGGTGCCTCCACCCAGAGGTCAGGGTTTGCAATAGTTAAACTAACTTGGTCACAGCCCTCTGGGACACTGCAACCCCCCTTTTCTTCCACTAGTGGCCCACACAATATATTAGAATTACCTTTACAGTATACACTAACCCCCAGGTCTGGTTCCGGCACTGGGACCTCCTGTGAAATGAGATACAGTGCAACAATCACAGTACAGTACTTTAACATAGACAAATACCTTAGGCAGTATAACTTTGCTGAAACAAGCAGCTCTGATTTATTTAGGGGATATAACAAGGACAGGGGAAATTAGGTTAATTAGCTTATCACTTTAATAATCTACCTATGGCTCTCATGTACAGGCCTATCCTATCAGTTACTGTCCCTGGGTAGCCCAAGCCCTAGTGGCTAGTCAAACCATGGCAGCTGGTAGGCCCTTTCACACAGAGAAAGGAGAATTAAACAGTCACAGTACAGTAATTTCATTTGGATTTAATGTGGCAATTCAACAGGGGCGACCCTGAATTAGTACTCACGACCTCCAAATAAGATAGGGTTCTTTAATGTCAGCAGGGCTCACTTGAGGTACACAAACCTCTTCACACATCCATATAAAAAGCACTATACCAGGCAGGCTGCATCTGTATCCCAATGCAATTACTGCACAATACCGGGAGAACACACAGCAGATTCAGTTCCTGACAGACCCGGAGTGCAATTTTTAGCAATTTCTTCAGTCTTTTACAGGGTGAGCCTGGTTTTTACTCTTCAGAGATCCTTTGATTCTTTTTACAGGACGGATTTAGTCCTAACAAGCTGTTACACAAGCTCCAGACTCTGGGCCTTACACACGTTTTTTGACTAAAACTGCACACTGAAAAAGCACAGGGCTCCTTTCTTCTTCACTGCCAAAGCTTAACTGAAACTTCAACCGACAAAACCGGGCACTTCCTTTGAGTTCCTCCCAGTTCTTGACTGGATTGGCTATCCTCACAATAGACTGCTGCTGTTGGTCCAAAAGGCACTGAAGTCTAAACTACATCTCCCAGAGTCACTGCCCATACAATCCTCTTGTGGCTGGCTCAGATTATGAGTCCAAGTTCTGATTACGTCAAGGCACCATTTTAGAGCTAGCTTACCCACACTGATTGGTCCAGTTCAGCAGTTTAAAACTAGAATGGGGAACTAGCAGACACAGTTCTGACTGCAAAGAAAGCAGGTTAGACAAACTGTAATTTCATTATTACTCTAAATAATTTCTGGCAAACAGTTACATCTTTCAGATAGGTTCCTTTGCACTCCTAGTGACTGCAAAAATGAAGTGAATTAGCAGCAGCTCGAGTGGTACTCAGAGAAGCACACAGTCCCCCATACAAACTAATTATGTCTGCAAGCAGACAGCTCTTAAAGAGACAGTACCACAGGCTCTAAAAACACTCACTGATAAATGGCTTAAATGCCAAACACCATTTAGGCTTGGAGCATTCAAGCAAGCTCCTGGAAGTCTTTTGGGAACCCCCATTTGCAGGGGGGTTACACCTGGCTGTCTGCTGTGGCAGGATCCGCCCTTCAGGGTTGGCAGTTGAGAAGGGTGAGAGGGAGGAAGGTGTCGGGGAGAAAAATGAAAGGCCAAAATTAGAATGAAAAAAAATAATGAAATGAAATGGTGCATCTCAGATTGGTCATCACAGGTAAACAAACAAAAACATAACAGAAAGAGTGGAGATGGGATTGGAACTTGGGGCCCTGTCAGAGGCAGATCTGGAATTTTTTCAAGGTGGTAGCAATTTTGTCAAGGGAGCAGCACTTTCTGTGAAAAATGTAAAATGTTTATTCCCTTTTTCTATATCCATTTTATGCTCCTAATCACCCCTGGCACACCCCATCTGTCCAGTCCCCTCAGTCCTATCACCTGGCTTCTCAAGGACTTAACTTACTCACTGACATCCCAGCTACTGGGCTGTGGTGGTTTCTCCGGTCACCAGTGCGGGACCTGCGAGGGCCCGGACTTCATCCTGTGGCCAAAGGGCTTTTCCCTCCACAGTTAGATTACCCCAGGGCCCACTGTGCAATGGCGAGGCAGACAAGTTCTGCTTCCACAGAGACATCACAAAATGCCTAGACGTGGCCTGTCTCTCCTAACATGCCCAGACATGCACTTTCACTTGGACACCGCCAGGTGGCAGTACTGCAGCAGGTCACATAAACCTTTCTTCTGGAGGGAGGAGAGCTGTCCTCCGGACACTCAATCGTCTTTCCTCTGGCCAGCCCCTGAGTGACCTGCATCCGCTCCTGAACCCGGGTCGCCGGTGTGACAGGAGGTAAGGTGCCAGTGCCTCAGCCCTCCATGCCACTGGGTTGGCCATGTTTGTTCCCTTTTAAAGCTCTGATAAGGCTCAGGCAGCTACTGTTTTCAGGCCTAAGGGGGTAGTGCGTGTTACTTCATTACACGGCTGGATTCTAGTGGGCCATGTATCAGACGGGCAAGAGCACCACCAGTTATCTAATGGAGAAATGTCAATTAGCTTGCCAGTAGCAACAATCCCTCCCCATTAACAATGGTACTTGTACAAAAGTGGACCAGGTGCTAAGATACCTCTGAGGTATGTGGAGCCAGAATCCCATTGCAGTCAGTGTAAACTGTAAGGTGAGTGCCTCGGTACACCACAGCATTACCTCAGTACTGATCAACTTTTGCAAGACTACCACTGTACCTCATCTCCCACTCCCAACAATTGGGGACTGCCAAGGCCACATCCTTCCTCTGGAAAGGGAACATTGTTTAATCAGGAGTAGCACACTAAGTCAAAGCTTGTTTCCAGAAGTGACCAGGGAGCACAAGGAAGTTAAGTGACTTGCTCAGGATCACACAGTATGCATTTAGTCGGCTGTGGGATTCAAACCCTGGTCTCCAGATCTGCAGCTCAGAGCCTTAACCCACTGCGCTATACTGCCTCCTCCCCTCTGGCCAGGAGGGCGGGCAAAAAGCTGCCTTCCTAACTGATGCCAATGCCATCCCATGATTGGCTGGCGGTGGGTGCGAGAATTTGGGATGTCCCAGCCACACCCAGGGCTGAATGCCTCACCTCGGCTATGTGTGCAGCCTACAGTCAGCACCAGTGTGAGATTTCAGGCTTGCATGTGAAACCAGGTCTTAAGAAGTGGCGGCCCAACACCCTATGAAGGGAAGGAAGGGAACATTGTTTAACCAGGAGTAGCACACTAAGCCAAAGCTTGTTTCCAGATACAACCTGGGAGCACAAGGAAGTTAAGTGAGTTGCTCAGGATCACACAGTATGCACCTGAACACCTATGCCAGTAGTAGCCTTGCTAAATACGTGTAGACATTTCCACCCATGCCAGCCCGTGTGTACAGACGTGGCTTTTTTTACAGAGCACAGCAGTTAAAACATAGAAACATAGAAAAATGACATCACATAAAGAAGCAAGGTAATTCCAGTCTACCCAAAAACCTTCCCTATACCTTACTGGCCTATTGCCCAATTGGGTGATGCCTTCCCTTCCCTCCCTTCCCTTCTGTTGCCACTGCCTGGAGTGGAGATGGGTTTGGAACTTGGGGCCATGAATCCTAAGGGTAAGAGCTCCACCTGTTGTCTTCTGGAAAAATCTCCATTAGCTTGCCAGTGGCAATCCCCTCCCATCTCATTTTCTCTGACTACATCTCACTAGCACAGAACGAATGTACTGGCTTAATTTTCAGCAAAATTGAAGGGTAGATTTCAACAGATCCTCATTAATGTGAGACTCAGTGATCTACACCAATCAAGGCCTTAAGAAACATATAAAAACACACATAGACAATGTCAGCAGAAAAAGACCATCAGTCCATCCAGACTGCCCTGTTATACCCTATCCTAATTCTAGACCTGCTGACTAGACATTTTGTTAACCCCTCTCCCCTTGCCCAATGCCACACCGCTACTACCCTGTATAATTGTTAAGTCCTTAACTCTGTCCCAGTCATACTTGAAACCATTACTGGTTTTGGCACCCACCACCTCTGCCTGTAGGCTGTTTCATGGCTCAACCACTCTCTCTGTAAACTAATACTTTCTCACGTCACTCCAGACCCCCTGGCATTGACCTGACCTTTCACCCTGAAGGGATCACACATGCTGCCTGTTCACTTGACGTTACTTTTATGCTACCTTTGAATTCATTATTTCTGTCACACCATTTCTTCTCAGACAACCACAGGAAACCTGAAGGTGTTTGTACAGCCGGCTTCAGCCCATGCAGGCTGACTGTTGGCCTGAAACTGAAGGCAAGTGCCCTTATCGGATATGTAGCAGTTCCCTGCCTTCCTGTGTGCTAGGCTCGTACGGGAGGGGTGTGGTTATGTGGTTATGAATAATGGGCATACCATACCAGATTAATGATTCATGAAGTAGTTACACTACTGATTTATTTAGTGGAAGATTCCATGCAATATAGACTCACCCACACGTGCATGCATGCACACATGCATATGCTAGCATACATACTCATGCGCATACTCATCTATACGTCAGCACATTTTGTTAATAGGAGAAATTCCTTCATACTTACCGTAATTTCCTTTTCTGTTAGCTCCAATGTTGTCAATGGGAAATTATTACATATGGGTAAAGAGTGGTACAGCCCAAAAAGCTGTGACCTCTCCTCAGCATAGAACCCTGAAGACAAGGAACATTCCAGTTACAGCAGTTAACTCATTTTACCATTGTCCACGTAGTACTTCCAAAACACACATAAATACCAACATCCATATCCCCAGGTGAGTCCCTTTATCGAAAACATCGCCAATTCTAACTTGAGTCATACAATGAAAAGTAACATTGGCCTGCCTTATCTTGGATGAGTCTTCGATATCAGAGCTGACTGACCTTCTCATCACACTCACTGGATGACCAGGAAGTCTCCACAATTTCTCCCACGGACGTTGCAGAGAACTCCTACCAACGTTGTAACATATGACATTTTTAACAGGATCAGCATTTGTACTTGACTCTAAAACCAGTGAATACTAACCTGAACAGGTTTCTTGACCTCATAATCCAGGACACTGCAACCAGCTAGCCTATTGTCCCATCATGTCAGCCAGTGGTTTATACTGTGATGTCCCGGCTAACCAACGAATCCTAAAACCCTCATGGTTGCGGTAATCCTCTTGTCTGAAAAAATACATATTCATAAACATATTGGACAATATTCTTCAAGAAAAGTCATAGGCTCCAGGGAAAGGCCCCACTGATTTTATTGGAGCTAACAGAAAAGGAAATTGTGATAACTATGAAGAATTTCTCCTTTCTGTGTTGCTCTACATTATCAATGGGGAATTATTACACATAGATTTTAAGAAGCAGTGCCCATCTCCAGTAGGGTGGGTGAGAATATCGTACCATATATAACCCATAATGGTAACAATAGGGTTCATCCATTATCCAATGCCTGTGAAACTCTATGCCTGAAGGCTACATCGCTGGAAACTCTGGACATCCAGTGTGTAGTGTTTTACATATGTATGGGTGGAGGAAACGTAACTGTTGCCCAGTACTGACACCGAAGCCTCTCTTCTCTTTCCAGGAAGCTGGAAGCGCCCTGGTAGAGCATGCTCTGACCAGAGTGGCAGCCTTCTAGGTTGTCCTGTGCAATTCCAGCTTATGAAATTCTGTCTCCTTTGGACTCACCGGATCCAGCCAGAATAACAGCAGCCAAAAACATCCAGATCCACACAGAAGGCTGCAGAGACCTTGTACACAAGGGATGAAACCATCCTTAGCACTGTGCTGTCTTTATGCATTATGAGGTAAGGTTCCAGATGCAAGACAACCTGGAACTCACCGATCATCTTGGCAGAGTCAATCATAATCAGAAAACACACCATGTAAGGCAGACCATACAACAGAACTGACAAAAGCAGATTAAACTGTCCTCTGCACAGGCAAAACCTATAGGGAAACAGGGAATCAAAAAAAAAAAGAAGATGGTTCCTTTTGACTGCTTTGAGCATGTGGAAGACATTCATGTTAGTCCCCCAAAGGGGTCTGCACAGATGACCCCAACATCTCACCAAAGCAGACACCTGACCCCATAGGGTGCTCACTGCTAGATGTTTGTCCATTCCCACTTGCAAGGAAAAATTCTGAGCACTGCAGAGGTATAGCCTTGGTGGGCCTAATACCCCGAGCTCTGGCCCAGGGTGAGTAGATGTTCCCCACCCTGATGAAACCACTGAGGAAGCTTCTCCCTAGAGGACATCAAGTTTTCTACCACCTTTTGGTCTTCAGAGCTCTGCTCCTCCCAGGTGCCAGGCTGCTAAGTGCATCAGCTCTGGACAGGGATGCAGAGTTTGTCCCTGATTGAGCAAGCCCCCATGGAGCAGACCTGAGACAACGCCTGCGAGATCAGATTTCCCAGATCTGAAAACATGGCCTAATTGGCCACTCGGAGGCTAACAAAAGAAAATTGCTTCTTGACCACTGTATCTTTTTGCAGTATCCTGGGCAATCATTGAATCACAGAGAACAGATACGCTCTATCGAATTCACACTCTCATTCCACACAAACATAATGATCTGGGGATGAGTTAACTCTCTGCCCAGCAAGTCAAACACTCCAGAAATCAGGGAACACTCCCCCAGGAGTGCCCTCTTGCAACTAAGTTGGCCAGCTTGAACATCCAGATCCCTTGCTAAGAGAACTGTTGTCAAGAACATCAACTTGCCGGCCCGGTGGCACGGATGGTTGAGGCACTGGATGCCACACTTTGCGCCACGTCGGTGACCCGGGTTCGAGAACGAGCCTGTGCCGTCAGGGGTCAGCAGGAGCGGGAGAGGATTGAGCACCCAGAGGGCTGCTCTCCTCTCCCAAGGAGGGTGTCTGGGAGTGCCTGGTGCAGCAGCGGCCTCTGGTGGAGACTGGCGGTACAGCGTAGATGTTGGGCTGCATAACTTTGGGGGCAGGGTGACAGCAGACTCCAGCGGCGGAGGCGCCGTGCAGGACGCCATTGCACGCCATGCCCCGTGGGGAGGAAATGTCAAGAAATACCCCTTCCACCTCAGTAGGTGATGGTGGGGTCCAGTGGTGAGTCCCCATACCCAATGCCGGGCTCAATCGGGTGCGCTTCTGGTTGCTCTCCCTACTCCGGTCGCTCCACTAGATTATCAGATAGAGCATCAGAGGAGTTGGCGGTCCCACCCTGGGGGACTCAGAGTCAGGAGGTCATGTGACTGGGGGAGGGTGGTCATGGGCCGAGCCAGAGAGTGAGTCTGAGACAGCTTCAGGCGGGCAGCAGAGACTCACCGAGAGCCCCCACCGGAGAGAGTTCAGGACCGGTAAGGAGGTAAATAAAGATTACAAAAAAAAGAACATCAGATTGTTCTCCACCCACAGAAGAATCTGATTCCCTCCTGTAAGCATGCATGTGCTTCCTGTATCACCTTGCCTATGTATGCAAGCCCAGGTGATGGTGCTGACTGACCTCACCTGCACTGTCTGTGACTTGAACCCTGTCCTGAAAATGTATAAAGGAGAGATACACTGCCCTCACGTCTAAAACACTGACTTAAAGGTCCTGAGGGCTCTAGATTCCTTGAACTGGAATCTGATCTGGAACCACCTTTCAGGCTGGCATTTAGTCAAAAACAACACTTCCAGAGGAGCTTCAATGATAGTCCTCCTGAAGGGTCTCTGGGTTCTTACACCATGTAAGTGCCTGTAAGACCAATCTGAGCACCACAATTGGGTCTGGTAGTTCTCCGAGACCAGACGCCATACTGGCAATTTTTTTTATTGAGTGGTCTCAGGTAAAATCTGGTTCACGATACCAGTTATATTGCTGCTGTCCTCAGACCCAGAATTTTGGTTCAGCCTGTGGGCAAGGCCACCTGACTGAGATCTCAGTCACAGAATCTCCTGAACCAAGACTCTTTCCTGTCTGTGGGAGGATAACCCCTCTGCTTATCCAGGTGACACATTGCCCAAGGTGCTTTGACCTCTGCAGTGGTGCTGGGTGCTGTCCTTTCTGTGGACTATCCAGCTGTATGCCTCCATGACTTCCAGAGTCGTTGCCACAAACTCTCAACCAGCTAAGCTGACAGAGTTCAAATGAGATTGTCCAGATAAGTGCATGCATATTGCCCCTCCTGAGTCTCAGGTGTGCCCAAAACAGGATTTTTTTGGAGCACTTTCGGCGAGGCTGCCGAGTCACAAGGAAGAGCTCAGTACTGAAATACTGAAGGTGGTGCCCCTGACTTGGAAATCTCTGATTTTTCAGATGCAATTGACAAATCAAAATGTGGGAACAGATGTCCTTCAAATCAATGGATGTCAGGGAACCTCAGGCTGGATTGCATGGATAATGGACCACAGAAGCTCCATCCTGAATGTTGTGAGTCAGACAAATTTGTTTAGATGACCTTACTGAGGGCAGCTGGAGAGCATGCCTCTATCTGGATCAAGTGATCCAGAGTCTGACTTACCACCCTCTGCTTCGCCTGCTTCAGGTAAACTGTGACCTGAAGAAGACAATCTCTTGAGATCACAGACTAAAATTCTATGATGCGTGTGATAGTTAGGAACTCATGCATCTGATGTTATCTAGGCCCCTGGCTGAAAAAAAATAAACATTCTATAGTATTCCCCAAGGAAAGGCAGCAGAGAGATGGCCCATGCAGTACCACTGACCAGCCAACCTCCCCAGGCTGCACCTCCATTGCACCTGCAGGCAAGAGCACCTCTGTTTCGTCCTATTTTCCATGAAACCAGAATTAGATCCTGTGTTTCTGATTACAGAATATCTGACAAAGGGCTGCAATCTGACCCACAAACTGTCTAGTACGGTCAAAAAACCCCTGCCCCCTTGATGATGAACTGGGTTTCTGTTGCTGCTTAAGAGAAGGCAGCAGGCCTTCCAGTCCTGTATGCCTTTCAAAATGTTCCTTGGTGGGGCATATTGTGCAGTTTTTCTCTTACTCACCTGATCTATAGCTCAGTTCTGAAGCCGCACATGCTTCACGGCTACCACAACAGATTAGGCTGGACCAACCACCAGCCGCAAACTGACTATAATCACATCCCCAAGGGGAGGAAGTCATCTAAATGAACTGCTAAATCTTTGCCCCCTCCGAACCCTGTGGGATGAACCTACATAAGGCAGTAATCCATGTGAATAAAGTTCTGGGGAAAAATGACAAGGAGCATACCCCATTTGCAGCCTGATGCTATTCACAGTAGCAATTTCCCTGTATGCCATGGCCACTCTTGTTGTGATTGAGAGGGTCTCAAACCTTCAACAGTATGGTGATGTGCTTCACTGCACTGCATAATGCCCTGTTTGCTTTGGTAGCAGAATGGTCTGACAAGTGGTAGGGCCAAGGATTTAAGGGGTAAATCACCCCCTCCCGATGAGCGGGTCTAACAACAGCCTTAGTTTTTTCTCATCCAAATTTATAATCTGTGGAGAACCCCCACCATCACCACTGACAGCAGCATCTAGTGCCTAGTTCCTTCATGCCCACCTGAAGACCTGGCCCTTGCTTTTCTTTTTTAAAATTTGACCACTGTGCCTCAACTCAGCGGGCTGTGAACCCAGCCAACCCCCATCAATACTACTCAGGCCTTCACTTTTCAAAATGTTGCTGACATCCTACAAGTCACAAAGGAAGTGATTAGAATTTAACACGGCTTACTGCACATGCTGCATTTTAAAGGCACAGTCCCCCCTCATAATGAAGTAGCATGATCACTAAAACAGATAGGGTCCCTCCCTACCACAGTGGTAGGGCCATGGCCATAGTGGACTCCCCATTCCGGCACCCATGTTGTCTGCCACCGGAGGACTCATTCCTTTTTTTTTTCAGAAAAAAATCACAGAGAACCCTAGCCGGGGTAGGTGTTGGCACTTACCTGCCCCGGATTCTACCTGACCTAGAATCTGATCACAGTGATGGAAGTTGGGAAAATACTTTGGCGCCGAGGCCAATGCAGACAGAGTGGAGTTCACATCTACAGCCTCCATGTCTTGAATTTCCTCAAGCTGTGATGACCTACAAGCATCTGTTGTAAGGTAGGACAGCAACATGGAATCAAACAAATGGGGGGAATCGGAATCCTTTTCTTGGGTCCCATCCACTTCCCTTCCTCCTCAGAGGAACATTCTTCCACATTTGGCAGATCTGTTCCAACAGGTCAGGATTCCCCCTGAGATCCCCTACATCCTTCTCTAGACCTTCCCTGTCATCACAGTTGGGGGGTCACCTGCAAATTCTGGATGAGCAGGGCAACTCTCCTCTGGCAACCCTGGATATGCCTGTATAGGCTCTCTCCTGACCTGAAGAGCCTGCTTTGGGTTTGGGTATCTTTGCAGGTACGACCAGCAGACACTCAGAAAGAAGCATCTCATTCTCGAGAAGCACTGTGGATTTTGTTCAACCCATCCTTATCAGTGCCAGATGGTACTACATGTGCACCCCCTCCACCCAGCCTGGTGATTTGACTGGGAGGAACTGCAAGAGCCATGTTAAACTACATTACAAATGAAGCACTGAATGACAGCAAACAGGAGGGTCTAATAGTCCTGGTCAAGGTCTCACATCTGTTAAAATAACAGGTCTGTGAATACTGAATAGCCACGGTGCCACAGAACTAATTTGCTGACAAATGTAGTTGCTGTCACATTGTGCTAAGCACTAACCACAATTTATCAGGTACTAGCTGTTTAAGGTCACAACACATCCACCCCCAGCCACCTGACATTATTTAGCTAGCCCAGAAAACCACAAAACTGCTGAGTTATATTACAAAACCTTACTGAGACTCAGCCCAGTCTCCATGAGACGTACAGTACAGTCATCACAGACTTGTGCTGCTTAGTGCCAGAATGCTGCAGGCTACTTCCTTAAAGTCATCAACAGATGAAAGTATGCTTCTCGAAGCAGGTTCAATATCACTGTCCCAATGCATGGTCTAGACTGCACTGGCCTAGCGCCACTCACCTTTCTGGGAGTTGCTCCACATCTACTCTTAAGAGGTCGCTGTGTGCGAGCGTACCAATGTCACACACATGCACATGACATCAGAACGTCAGTATGCATGTCGTGTGGGATCCCTCATGCTCAGGAATGAGCACCAATAACAAAATACAGCACGGGAAAAGGTGCTGAACTGCTGTGGCTGGCTGAGTGCCAATAAGAAAACAGGACACGAGTAAAATGGTGCAACGGCGCCGTGCTGTGACGAACAGACTACAATAGTCCCATGGCTCCAACAGTTAATGCACTGAACACTGCCAATGAGTAGGTATGTGTAGCAGAAGAGACTGACAGGCACACCTTTCCAAGTACTGAACAGATCCCGTAAAATAAAAAAAGAGGATTACTTCTGCCTACTAGCCGAGACCACAGTCCCTATTACCATGACAGTAGAAGGCAATAAATCAGAAAACGCCATGTTGGATATCATAGAACCATAGACTTTGATGGCAGATAAGGACCACTTGGCCCACCCAGTATGCCCATTTCCCAACCTGTTGGATAAGCTGCAGATCCGAGTTTACCAACAGCCTACTTCCTCCTACCCCCTCCACTGTAATTGCCTTGTGTCTGTCCCATGCATTCTTGAATTCCCCACTGTTTTTGACCCCACGACCTCCTCAGGAAGGCTGTTCCATGCATCCACCACCCTCTCCGTGAAAAAATACTTCCTCACATTGACCCTGAACCATCCCCCCTCTATCTTCAAATAATGCCCCCTTGTTCTTGCACATCTCTTTTTCTGAAAGATGCTACCCTCTTGAACTTTGTTGATTCCCTTGAGGTACTTGAAAGTTTCTATCATGTCCCCCCCTCCCTCCTTTCCTAGAGGGTATACATATTAAGCTCCTTTAGTCTCTCTTTGTATGGTTTCTGGTCCAGACCCTGCACCATTTTAGTTGCCCTCTTCTGGACTGCCTCCATCCTGTCTTTGTCCTTGCGGAGATGAGGTCTCCAGAACTGCACACAGTATTCCAGATGGTGTCTCACCAACTGTCTGTACAGAGGGATGACAACTTTCTGTTTTCTATTGGTGATGCCTGTCCCTATGCATCCCAGTATCCCCCCAGCCCTCTTTATTGTCTTCTCACATTGCCTGACTACCTTTAGGTCATCTGATATGACTACCCCCAGGTCCCTTTCCATTTTTGTTGTTGTTAGTACCTCCCCCCTCCCCCATTGTGTACCCTTCCCCTGGGTTTTTGTTTCCCAGGTGCATTATTTTGCACTTCTTTGCATTGAATCTAAGATTCTATACTTTTAACCATTCCTCCAACCTTGCCAAGTCCCTTCCCATCCTTTCCACCCCTCTGTGTATCAGCCCTGTTGCAGATCTTTGTGTCATCTGCAAAGAGGCACTCTTTTCCTTCCAGTCCCTCCACAATGTCACTTATAAAGACATTAAGGAGGACCGGTCCCAGTACTGAACCCAGTGGTATCCTGCTAGTAACCCCCCTTTCTTTGGAGTGGACTCCATTTACTATTACCCTCTGCGTCCTGTTGTCCAGTCAATTTTCTACCCAGGCTACCACCCTGGGACCCACTCCCGGGCTGGCTAACTTGTTTATTAATCTTTTGTGTGGGACTGTCAAATGCCTTGCTAAAGTCCAGGTAGGTTATGTCCACAACCCCTCCCTGGTCTACTACTTTGGTCACCCAGTCAAAGAAATCTATTAGATTTGTCTGACATGACCTTCCCGCTGTGAATCCATGCTGCCTTGGGTCATTTGCCCCACTGGCCTCTAGGTACTCAATAATTTTTTCTTTTAGAAGTGATTCCATAATTTTCCCTACCACTGAAGTCAAACTAACAGGTCTGTAGTTTCTTACCTCTGCCTTGCTCACATGTTTGTGAAGGGGAATCACATCTGCCCTCCTCCAGTCCTCAGGTACTACACCATCTTCCCATGATTTGCTAAAAATGGTAGTAAGTGGTGTCACTAGTTCTCCCCTTAGTTCTTTTAGAATGCTGGGGTGAATCCCATCAGTCCCCATTGCCTTGTCCACCTTCAGTTTTAGGAATTCTTTCAGGACCCTTTCTTCTGTGAAAGGACTGGGATCGACCCCCCTATCCAGAGTGCTTTTATGGTTTGGTTTAGGTATGTCCCCCTCTGCTTCTTTTGTGACTACTGAACAAAAGTATTCATTCAGTATCTCTGCCTTTTCACTGTAACCCTCTGCCCACCCCCCTCCCCTTTATTAAGCCTCACTATCCCTCCCTTGGTCTTTCTCGCTCCCTAATGTACCTATAAAAGGTTTTATCCCCTTCATAACTGAGTTGGCTATCTTTTCCTTGGTGTGGGCCTTTGCTATTCTGACTGCCTTCCCCGCTTCCTTCTGCCTTTTTTTTTTGTGTGTGTATTGTATTTATTCCCCTCACTCCTGCTCAGATGTCCCCCTCTCCTTCAGGCACTCCAATGACCTTCTCTGTCATACCTCCCTACTGCCCCACTTGAGTCCTGACCCCTCCGCAATGCACCAATGGAGGGGGACACTAGCACCTACCTTATAGACCATAGGATGCTGCTGACACCTGCTGGAATGGCTTCCTGGAGGGTTCGGAGGCGCAAAGGGTCTGGAGGCCGTCATCCGGCGAGCACCCAGCCATTTTCCTCTTTTCTGCTTGGGGTGGCATAGTGACGTAATGACTGATGCTGACGTCCGCCCCTCCCTGATGATGTATGTGATCCAGTGTCCTGTGATACTCCCAGCCTCCGCTAGGAGCCAGCAGGCACCGGAGCATTCCTTCACCCTCCCCCTGGAAAAGGAAAGCTGTCCTTGTGGCGCTCCATCCTTTATTTATTTATTTATTTATTTATTTAGTTAAACATCAGTTTAGAATCCTTCCTCTCTCCCCGGCCCTCCAGCAACCCGGGCTCGCTCCCGAACCCGGGTCGCTGGCATTGCAAGCGGAAATCCAACCGCTGCACCGATGGGCTGGCTTCCTTCTGCTTTAACTGATACAGTTCTCTGTCCTGTTCCTTCTGTGATTCCTTATACTTCCTGAATGCTATCTTTTTCTCCTTAACCTTCCCCGCTACCTCTTTTGAGGATCATAGTGGATTTTTCCTGTTTTGTTTATTTGCTTCACACAAAGGCTTGCTGCCTCTGTGATGGCAGTTTTGATTTTTCCTCATTGTTCCTCCACCCCTCCTTGCTGCCATTTTACTAGTGCATTCCTTAGGTACTCTCCCATTTTGCCATAACAGCAAGAGTAATCTTAAAGCCTCAAAATAAGCACCAGGGGAGGGGAGGGTACCGCCACGCTTGAAGATGCTAGAAGTAGGGAAAAAATCAAAAGGACAGATATACCATATGTCACATAACCTAACTATCTAAGTAAAACCTCCTACAAAACAGAAAAAACGTTTTCTTACCTGAGGCACCAAGCTAAAATGAAAAAAAACTCAGCAGACCTTCAAAAAAAACCCACCCTATAAATGGTGAGTGGTCCCCATTCAGGCACTATAGGCACTGAAGGAGAGTTAACCAGCAGGTTAGCCAACTTGAAAGTCTCAGCTTAACAGACACAGTTTCTAAATTTAGGGGTGCTCCTGTCACCAGGTAGCCCCAACTTGCCTGGGAGTCGGACAATCCTTGCGAAAAAATACCAAACATTATGTATAAAAGACCAATCTTCCACAGAGCTCTGCTCGTGCTGCTTCCCCTTCAGTGGTACAGCTGGCTTTGGGTAACTGCTGTAACCTGAATGTTCCATGTCTTCAGAGTTCTATGCTGAGGTCACAGCTTTTTGGGCTGTTTCACTACCCCAGTGGGGGAATATATTACCCATATATAATAATTCTTCACTGACAACATGGAGTGATACAGAATTTATTGAGCTTAGAAATGATTTACCCAGGATAGCCCAGCTGAGATGCAACATCTCGATTTCCCTGCAGTTAAGCTTTTACTTATTTTTACAGCTGGGTGGACTAAATCACAAAGAGGTAGGAGAAATCATGGGGAAAAGGATAGCATAGTTAGGAAGGGTGAAAGGGGCATATTGCAGAGACTGAGGAACCACATCGGAGAGGGGGGCAGTAGTGAAGTTGAAAATGTGGGGAATAAGGGTAGCACATCAAGTCTGCAGCAGACAATACCATGCATCAGAAACAGCGCAGACAACACTGCGCAAGTCAACACCGCGCCAGGGAATACTGCTCGGAAACAAAAAAAACAAGTAAGTTAAAACATTTCACTGGAGTGATGGTCCATGGCGGCGTGGTGTTGTAATAGTAAATCTATGCTTCACCACTGATTCATGCCCGTATTCACTGGGTGCAGTGTTGATTTGCATGGTGTTGTCCACGCTGTTTAGACTGTGCAGTATTTGCTGTGACAAACTGACGTGCAGCCAGGAATAAATATTGTAGATCTGGTCAGTGGAAGGGTTAAGGGTAGGAGAGAGGGGTCCTAGAGTGTGATCTGCTGAAATGGCAGAAGACACCTCAGGAACAAAATGAGTGAGCGCCAGGCAGTGGCAGCAGGGGCCACAATGAGCCCATTAGCCATAACGGGGACATGGGCATCAGGAAACGGTGATTTGGACCTAGCAGTACCAGGTTACACTCTATACAGGAGGGACAGACATAAAGGTAGAGGAGGGGGATGACATGCCACATCAGAGGTCATGGAGGATATTGCTCTGGGGAAGGGGGTGCATGGAATAGAAGCAGTTTGGGAGCAGATGACAAAGGTGGGGGTAAAAACATCAAGGTCAGAGTGGCATACAGACTACCAAACCAGAAGGAGGAAAAGGACTGTGACCTAAGGAAGGAGACCAGGAAGATATCAAACAAAGTGGCGGTGATGCTGCTGGGTGACCTCTATCTGTTGATGTGGACTCTGAAATATTGGCAGCCAAGAGCACAAGAAATCAGGTGCTGGTAGGTGTGATGCATGACTGCTTTCTGGTGCAGTGGGTCAGAGAACCAACTGGAGAGGGGCCACCATTGATCTGGTTCTGTCAAATGCTGAGACAGAGTCATAGAGGTGAGAGAACCACTGGGATCCACTGAACGCAATGCAGCATGGTTCAACATAACCAGAGAACACATCACTCCAGTTCAAAAACAGTGGTCCCGCACTTCTGAAGGGTGGATGGTGACAAGATAGGGGAAATACTGAAAGATAAGCTGGCAGAGGTACAGGGAGTGGAAGGGGCAGAAGCCAAATGGTATGTGATAATGGGAAGGCTTTAAGTATGAGATTCAATGGTCGGAGCAACAACATCACTCCCATCAGGCCTTAAAAGGCCACACCTTCTGGACTCTTCCAGGATTCGTTTCTTCACTGTGGCCGGAGGCACTGCTCTTTATCACCCCCAGCTCACCCAACTCCTTCTCTCCCTGCGGTCACCTCTGGTTGCCGGCTTGCTCTCCCACTTTGTATGCCTTTCTTCCTTGTTCTTTTGACTGTGGCCATCCGCTCATCTTCTGCTCCCCTGTTGCCGCTGTTTGGTGGCCGTCCTCTGCGCCTCTCCATTGCCCTTTCTGCCCCTATTGTCCTTGTCCCCTGCCACTCTCCCTGTCCCCCCCCGCCTCCTCGACATCTTCTTCCCTGTACCTTATGGACAAATCCAATTTCTTCTGTTTCTCCTGCCTCCTCACTGCTTCGTATTCTAGCCATGGCTCAGAGTGCTCGCCGGTGCTTCCAGGTGTGACATCACCCATCTTCTTCCCTCTGTTGCATCATCTCTTAGTAGGTCTTCGTGCCTCTCCTCCATTCCTCTCTGTTTCTTTCCTCCTCAAATCTCTGCTGCTTTTCGGCTTTCTCAGCTGCTTGTTCCTCCCCGCTGACTGCTGCATCAGTTCTGCCCTCCAGTGTGCTCATTCCTCTTCCTCGCTTCACTGCTCTCGGGGAGTCAACCGTCTCTGCCGGTACGTCGTATACCTCTCCTCACTGTGTCTTTTGCATCATTCTAGGATTTTCACACTCACATTTCCCTTCCTTCGCATCAGTTTCCTGATTTCTTGCTCCTGTTAGTGCTTTTCTGGACACTGCCTCTGTTTCCTCATTATCCTACGTTACTCGAATCACTTCTTCTCACTTCCTCTTTGGGGCCCTCTCTTTGTAGTCATATTTTTTGACTACGTTAGTGCTCCACTTCTGACTGTCTGTTATGATTTTGAAGGCCTGTGCTTTGATTTTACTGCTGTTAGGTTGAGAGGGATGCCTCGGGTTTCCGACCGCTCCAAGACCTGATTCTACATTCGTTGGATCATCAAACAGGTTGCTAGGACTGCTCCTTGTCACCACCCTACATGGGGCCTTGTATGTGTCGGCATCTTCTTGTTTAGGGTAAAGGGGGTGCTACGCATTCTGGCCCTTTGCTTTGATTTTGAGGGCCAGTGCTGTGATTTTCACTACCAGTAGTTTGTGAGGTTTGGTACTTCGGGATGCTATCTGGGGTGTGTCCCTTGTGGGTAATTAGCCCAGGCTTCCTGATAGTGTTTCTCCCTCCAAGTACCTTTTGCACTGCTCACTGCTTAATTTTGTAGCTGCACTGCTTCCGCCTGCCTAGTTCCCATCATTAATTTTGGATTTACAGTCTGATTTTCTGCTTCGGTCTCTGTCTGGTTCTCCTGCCTCACTTGTCTGCCCTGTCCTGCCTTAATTTCCCCGTATGCACTTTCTTCATTTCATCCTGACTGTGCTTCCCCTTCATGGGTGCTCACCCTCCTCCTCCTCCTCCTGTTCCCTCCACCCTTCATTCTTATCCTTCTCTGACCTCTGCTTTCTTTTGGGGGCTTCTCTATCTTGCCATCCCACTATCATCATACCCTACTCATTCACATCTCTTAATGTTCCCTTCTGCATATCGCCCTGCCTACTCGTCTCCTCCTCCTCTGACCCTATTCCCCATTCTATTCAAACCTATTCAGATGTCCTCCCGGTACTGCCTACCTGACCATCGGCTGCTGGCTTTGCGCAGTCGCTCTCGCTCCTACCTTTAGCAAATTCTATCCATTTTTAATTGGGCTCAATGGACCCGGTTGTCATGCACTCCTGTGGTTACCAGTCATGGGTAGCTTCCTCATGACATGAGTCTGGTTCTCCTTTGCTCAGTCCTACCTCAGAGTCTACTCATTTGCATCGATTAATCGAGCATACCTCTCATTGGGTCTATGCTACCTCATCAAACTGATGTATTTCTGTGGTTATTATCACCATTAGTCTCCTCATGACTGCATCTGAGTTGCACTCGCTCATCTAACCTCTTTGTGGGTCCATTCCTTCATATCGACTACTTGAGCATAACTGTCTCGGGTCCATGCTACCTTGACTCAACCTGCTCTCTGCTTGAAGACATGCCTTCCATGTCCATTGCCCCTTGGCTCAGGGCTGGCTGTGTTGGCCTCTCAGCAACGGGGCCCCTTTAGCTGCCCGAGTGGGTTCGGAGGCACTTTCTGTACCATTCTCTATCTGACCACCTCTGGTTCACCTGGTCTCTTTCATAGGTTCGCATAGACCAGCTAAGTGCCTCAGCAGTCATCTCTCTCCTCTCTTGCTTGAGCATCTAGCTGCATTCACATTACAAGGACAGAGTGAGAGCTTTATCTCAATTGGAATCTTTTCGTCTTCCCCAATATCGACTCTAATTTCAGTAGCTGAGCCATCACTAATCAAAACGTCCTTCAGCCTAGAGGGAAGGTGACCTAGACTGAGAGGTTTCCTCCTCAAAGGGGGTTTTTCCTCTCCTCTGTGCCAATGGTCATAATATTAGACAGGGTTAGGGCTTTCATAGGTTCTGTAGTTAGGCTCCGCTGTTGGATGGAGTCGGATGGTGGCCCTGGCTGTTCCTTCTCTCCTTAGGAAGTCCACCTTTCTGCATCTTATCAGCTTTCATTTAGTTTATTGTCCTCGTCATTTCTTGTTCTTCTCCTGTCCTTCCCATCTCCATCTCTCTCCTTACTTTCCGGTCTCAATTTATTCTGATTTCTCGCCTCTTCGATGTTCGATACCCTTTAGGGTATTCTTTTTGGGCTTCTTCCTAAGCTACCTTTAGCCAAGGGAATTATTCCCATGACACCTATAGGAGGGGAACCTTAAAAGGCCACTCCTCTTGGACTGTTCCAGGATTCGTTTCTTCGTTGCCCCATCATCCACCCCACCTCCTCCAGTGGCTCATGTCTCTTTCCCATGGGCTTCTTCCAAAGCTACCTTTAGCCAAGGGAATTATTTCTGCGGCACCTGTAGGGGAGAACCCTCCTCTAGGGTTCCTTTTGTCATACTTCTACGGGGTGGTATATCCCACAGATAGAGAGGTGAACAGTCACAATGTATCAAAGTCACACAAGCATACATCTCATCCAGTTGCATAAGCACAATTGAATGGGAAGGCTTTAAGCCTGAGGTTCAATGGGTGGAGCAACAACGTCACTCCCCCATAAGGCCCTACAAGGCCACTCCTCCTGGATTGCTCCAGGATTCGTTTCTTCATTGCCCCACCATCCACCCCTCCTCTCCAGCGGCTCATCTCTCTTTCTCGTGGGCTTCTTCCCAAGCTACCTTTAGCCAAGGGAATTATTTCCGCGGCACCTATGAGGGGAACCCTCCTCTAGGGTTCCTTGCATTGTACACCTGCAGAGTGGTATATCCCACAGATAGAGAGGCGAACAGCCACAATGTATCGAAGTCACACAAGCATACATATCATCCAATTGTGAAAGCACAATTGAAAGAGGGGTGACATCATGTTTGAGAGGTCGGGAAGAATAAAATGCACAAAAAAAGAAATCTGGTTTTCAAGGGGAGCTTGAGAGGCAGTAAGTGCAAAATGATCAGCATTCTTAAAATACAAGAGGGAACAGAGCGAGGCCAGTTGGGAGGATTATCTGGAAAAGCTGGAAGAGGCCAGAATAATGGTAGAAAAGGTAAAACATGACAAAGGTAAGAATCACAGAGGGGGAGAAAATCTTCTTTAGGTGCATTAGGGAAAAAAGGTAAACCAGGTAGGGTGTTAGCAGATTAAAAATGAAAGGGACAAGGGTGGATGAGGATGGGGAAAAAAGCTGATATTGGGACCGTCTGCTTTTATTCAGCATTTACTGTGTAGTGGGCACCTCCAAAGTGCATGGTTCAGGCCAAAGGAAGGGGGCTGAGAGGACTGGAGTTAGGATTAACATAGAAACATAGAATTTGACAGCAGATAAGGACTGCTTGGCCCACCTAGTCTGCCCATTTCTCTATCTGATGGATAAGCTGCAGATTCTGGTTAATCAACAGCCTACTTCCTTCTACTCCCCACTAGAATTGCCTTATGCCTGTCCGATGCATTCTTTAATTCTCCCACTGTTCCTGACTCCACAACCTCCTCAGGAAGGCTGTTCCATGCATCCACAACCTCTCTGTGAAAAAATAGTTTCTAACATTACCTCTGAGCCATCCCCAGAAGAAAGGATGCTGAGGGGCCACAAAACCCTGAAGGTGTACAACGTGCCTGGTGTCGTGGGTGTACCCTCAAGTGCTGAAAGAGGTGGAGTAGACACTGGCAGTGCCATCAGCAAATCTGTTTATTTGTTCCCTGAAGACAGGGGTGGTTTCAGCAGACTGGAGGGTAGCTAATGTTGTGCCACCTCACAAGAATTGGGACAGGGATGACCTGGGGAATTATAAACCGGTCAGTATAGCCTTGACTGCAGGTAAGTTACTAGAAACCATCCTTAAGGAACAGATAGTGGAGGCAAATAGGTTGCAAGACAGGAGGCAGTATCAGTTTTTTGCGGGGCTATCTTGTCAAACTAACGTGCTGAACTTCTTTGATTGTGTCACAAAGGTGGTGGACAGGAGCCAAATACCATAGTGGACATGTTATACCGTGACTTTAAAAAGGCCTTTAATTCCATTCCACACAGAAGGCTAATAAAAAGATGGGTGACCTGGGCATAGGGGACAAACTGACTAGTGGGATAAGGAACTGGCTGGGGTGGCGGCACAAAGAGGATGGTCATGAATGGGGCACACTCCGAGCCCTGAAGAATCATGAGCAGGGTATGGCAGGGATCAGGTCTGGGATAGATGCTCTGTAATATTTTCATTTCCAATACAGGAAGGGGAATCCAGAATAAGGCATGTGTCTCTGCGGATAGCACTAAGATCTGTGGCAGAGTGGACATCGAGTAGCGAGGCAGAGAAGTGAAAAGAGACCTGGAAAATGTTGGTCAGATTATTGCTGTCAAATTTCAACAAAGAAAGAAAGTGATGATAGCCTACCCGTCGATGCAGCGGTAGCACTACCACTTGCGATGCTGGTGACCCACGTTTGGGAATGAGCACGGGTCATCGAGAGCTGTCCGATGGGGGAAGATGCTCTCCTCCTCTCAGGAGGGAAAGTGGCCTGCACTGCAGCTATATTGCCACCTGGGTGATCACAGATGGCAGTGCAATGGAGTGACTATGGGGAGGGAAGGTATAGGCTGGTACCACTCTATGCATGCTTGAGTGTGCGCACACACAAACCCCAGCCACCTGAGTCATGGGGCAAAAAAGAACTACTGTATAAAAAAAACAAAAAGAAAGTGATGCACATTGGTAGAAGGGACTCTAAAATGAACTTCTGGATGTGGGAGTAAGAATGATGCAGCCAACTGAGGAGAGATACCTGGCATCGTGGGTCACCATTACTGACAGCTTTAAGTCCAATGCTGATGAGTGCAACAAAGTATACAGTAAGGCAAAGAGGATGCTGGGATGTATAGGAAGGGGATTTGAAAGTAGGAAGAAGGAGGTGATAACTGCCCATGTACAGGCCCCTGGTAAAGGCGGGTATGCCCCCCGACAGCGACACCAGCACAGTGGCCTACGTCGCTGTCAACAAAATTGACAGTTTGCCAACAGGTCGCTGTGTTGGTGCACCCTAGACAGGGGCACACTGTCTCCCGGTCCTGCACCCCCTCCCTGAATCAACTCTGACTCAAAGTTGAGAATCTTTAGTATGGGAGGTGCGGGGGACAGATCACCCCGGAAGGGGGTTTGGGGAGCGAATCCCCCCCGATAAAAAAAAAGCAGGACCAGGAGACATTTGGGATTTATGTCTACTGCAACTTGTGGTCAACATAAATCCTGTTGCTGTGATGCTGGTCGACAAAAGTGTTGTCGAACCGGCATGGTAGATCCGTAAAGGCACACCTACAGTACTGCACCCAATTGTGGAGTCCACATCTCAGGAAAGACAGGGAATGCATAGAGACCATACAAAAGAGGGCCACTAAGATGATCCAGGGGTGGGCAGCAGGAGAGGTGATATGAGGAAAGGTTAGCTGACCTTAATGTATATACACTAGAGGCCAGGAGGCAGGAAAGGGGGAGATGTGACTGAGACATTCAAGGTCTGGTGAGGAATCAACAGGGCAGTGTATAAGGACTTGTTCACAAGGATCGAGGGCACAGTGACTGGACATGGGTGGAGACTGGTGGAGAGGGGGTAGATTTAGGGATATGAGGAAGTTCTTCTTCACAGGGTAGGAGGTGGGCAAATCAAATAGACTGCCCAGAGAGGTGGTTGAAGCCAAGTCTGTGACGGGGTTTAAACTTGGGCAGGACAGATATAAGGGAACAGAGGGAAGAAGAAGGGTAGGGATACCTGGGGAAGGGGGTGATAATCAGCTTCTAGGGCTATTGGATCTCTAATTCCAGCCCATCATTAGGCTGAGCATGGAGCTAGGCAGGTAAATGGGCAGACTGCAGGGACCTCTGGATCTTTTTCTTCTGACACAGTCTATGTTTCTGTTACATTACTTACTGATGGTCATGTGATGATGGTGGTGGTAGTAGGATTTGAACCTGGGTCTCCTGGTTCTCAAGCCAAGGCTCTAGCCACTAGACCATGCTGACTCACTAACCTCTGCCCCTCTCCCTCACACACATTGCTGTACATTAAATACCCAACACACCCATATACATACATAGGCAGATATACGTATTCATGTACTGTACATAAAACCCCCATATACAACAGATAAAGATGGCCATACACGTTAGAAACATAGACAATGTCAGCAGAAAAAGAGCATTGGTGTATCTAGGCTGCCCATGGTTCCCTATCTATCCCTGATTCAGTGTTTTGGAGGTTCTTAAGCAAACAGATGAGTGGTGCCACCAAGGGTGGTAGTTTAATGGAAATGACTCTGTTAGTGCTTAAAATTATCCCTATTAATTTCTGTGAAAGGTGTTTTTTTGTTTAAACTTGCCTTACTCATTAGATTAAAGAGTGAGTCTGGGCACAATTTCTGGCTTCAATAAATTCAGAATTTGGATCAGCATCTCCCCAGTCAGCCACATGCAAAAAATTAGATTTCCAAGTTACTTTGTTTAAAAGTTATAAGTCATTTTGTAACTCTAAATTCACCACCTATTCAAAAAAGGCAGTTTCAGAGAAGAGCTACTGATGATGTCATAACCTGAACTTGCAGCCTTGTCCTTCCTGCAAGCTACCTTTTTTTTAACTTTCTTTATTGGGTTTTATCATAGACAAACTCAGTAAGAGAAGAACATGTACAAACTTGATCTGAACAGATAGAACAGCAGGCATACAATAAGCATTATGCCAGAATGCATACAAGATGTACACGTGGACCTTCATTATATAGAGTACATCCGTATATATCATGTTTACTCAAGTTCCTAGCGCGGATACATTATAAGCCATCAGGGAACATGACCATAAAGGATATTTTAAATATAATATTAGTTTTAACCCTAGTGTGTGACTGTCAAAGTCATGTAATTTTATTGCAAAAGTTCTAATCAGGACATGCATGACACTCGGCAACAGTCACAAACTGCATTAAATCAAAAGCCTATCTGGAAGAGAGCAGTCAGGAAACAATTACTGTAAGCACTGCCTGATGAGCGAGACAGGACTGTAAGTAGCTCCAACCACCACCAACCCAAAGAGGTCTTCCTAGAATTTAAAATCCAAGAACCCAAAACGTCCAACATTTAAACTGAACTGCCAACCTCATTATAACAGTTGAAAGATTACAGCTGTAACAATGAATTATTAGTAATGCAAACCATGTTGAAACTGAGGTTCTGAAGACTCTCTGATAGAAAGAACAAATTGTCCATGCTATGGCAGGCTACAGCAGGAAACAAATGCCGCCCCTCCTTCCTTCTTGTCCCTACAAACCAGTGCTGCCACGAGGTGTGACGGCTTCTGATTAGAATTCAACCATCCTGTCTGTCTGTAATCGGCCCAACAAGTAGCGTCACATAAATTCAAAAACATCACCATAAGGACATTAGAATTAATAAAATCGTCTTGTGTTTGGCAATTAAGGAATTTGTAAGAGACAGTTTATTAACACAAACAATAAAGAATGTAGTGGCTTATGTAGAGGGGAGGAGGGTGTTCTATTCCGCGTTAAGCAGGGAGCAGTTCAGTCGAGGAGCATACCTTAAGACTGTGCACCATCCTGGGATGAACTCTCATCTTCAATGGCAAACTTCTCTGTCTCTATCTTACCCAACAGTCTGTTGGCATCCTGAGGGGAGTTAAACAGGTATATCTTCCCCTCAACGTCTTCGTGCCGTCCCGGTGGTTCTGAAGGTTGTGGCGCTGGACACCACACCTCACGCCATGCCGATGAACCGGGTTCGAGAATGAGCCTGGGCCATCAGGGGTCAGCGGGGAAGGAGAAGATTGTGTGTCCGGAGGACTGCTCTCTTCTCCTGGGGTGGGTTCTGGGGATTTCTCCGCTTGGTGTCAGCTCCTGGCGGAGGATAGGGGCACTGCATCTGGGGCAGGGGAAAAAAGCAGATGGGATCTGGTGTCAGCAGGCATCTGTGGGAGTGGGCAGGTTCGCTCACTCAGCGCACTGACACCATTGCACAGCCACACCAAGGGGTGTAAACAAGGAAAACACTCTGCCTTCCGGTCGGTGAAGGGGGGTACAGGGGCTGGCCAGCCACACCCAGTGCTGGATGAGGATCCCTCCTCTCATGCCTCCAGCTCTCCTCCCTGCCTGGTCACTCTACTAGATTATAGAAAGAGTGTCAGGAGGAGTAGCAAGCAATGCAAGAAGGCAGTAGGGAGGGCTGGGGGGATACTGGGATGTATAGGGAGAGGCATCACCAGCAGAAAACAGGAAGCTGTTATATCTCTGTAGAGACAGTTGGTGAGACCCCATCTGGAGTACTGCGTCCAGTTCTGGAGACCCTATCTCCGCAAGGACATAGACAGGATGGAGGCAGTCCAGAGGAGGGCAACTAAAATGCTGCAGGATCTGCAAGAGAAGCCATATGAGGAGAGACTAAAGGAGCTTAATATGTATACCCTTGAGGAAAGGAGGGAGAGGGGGGACATGATAGAAACTTTTGTACCTCACTGGAATCAACAAAGTCCAAGAGGGTAGCATCTTTCAGAAAAAGAGATGTGCAAGAACAAGGGGACACAATCTGAAGATGGGAGGGGCAGTTCAGGGGCAATGTGAGGAAGTATTTTTTTCACAGAGAGGGTGGTGGACACATGGAACAGCCTTCCTGAGGAGGCTGTGGGGTCTAAAACTGTGGAAGAATTCAAGAATGCATGGGACAGACATAAGGCAATTTTTGTTGGGGGTAGAAAGAAATAGACTGTTGGTTAGCTAGGATCTGCAGCTTATCGAGTAGGTAGGGAAATGGGCAGACTAGGTGGGCCAAGCAGTCCTTATCTGCCATCAAAGTCTATGTTTCTATGTTCCCACCACGGGGGACTCAGTGCCAGGGGGCTGGGAGGCTTGTTTGGGGAAGGAGAGGTGGCCGGTGGAGGAGGAAAGGAGGACTTCAGGTGGGTGGGATCATGGCCGAGCTGAGCGACCCCTTGAAAAGGGTCTGGGTAAGGCAGTGACAAACTGAATTGAACAAAAAATAAAAAACTTCCACTCTTATCTCTGCCAGATACAGCAGTGCAAAAGGGAGCTTGAGAGCTTTCAATCTAGTTTTTTACAGAATCAATGTCTTTTTCTCCAGTTTCTGACAGAGAATGGAAGGTCAGGGAATAAATGAGCCACTGTCTCCCCTACCATTAACTTGTCTGGCTGCATTGAGGAGGTAGTCCCCCATAGTGGTTTGCAGTAACACTATTAGCCCTGTGCAGTGCTGATGCACATTCACCGGGGCTCTGTGGCGGTTGACCCGGTAGGCTTGATCGATAAAACCATTGGCGGGTGCAGGGTTCAGGTGGAGTGCTTGTGGGAGCCAGGATTCAAGAAACACCACCATATCTGCTGTGCCCTCCTAATCCTCTGGCAGTCCAACCAAGTGCAGGTTATGCTTTCGCAGGGTAAGTTCTGCTGTTTCTAGGCACTGTCTAAGGATGGTGGTTTTGTTGATCACCGTGGTGGGCACAGTGAGGCCTTTTTCTACATGAGCTGTTGCAATGTTTGATTTATCATTGCACTTTATGATGGCTTGTTCAGCTGTCTGCATTCTTTTTTTTAAATTATTTTTAGTTTATCTATTTGTACTTTCCTCGACTGGGGAGAGGCTGTGCCTTTGATTCCTTCCCCCGTCCAGCCAGCCATCCCAGCTGCTGCTCCGGTCATGGACAGAGCTCTAACCTCCCCATCACTACCCCCTCTGGTCGCATCACTGCAGGTACTTACCCCACCACTATGGAGACCAGGAGGGTGGACCCAGGAGGGAGCTGGCTTGCGCGCGACCATGGTGGCACTGGCGGGAAGCCTTCATGCTGCTGAGAATTTCTGTGTTGGTTCTCCCCTGTGGGAGGGGCATGCAATGATGCCAGTGGGAGGAGCACACATGCTTCCACTCATGCACTTCCTGGCATCTACCCCCTCCCGCCCCTCTTTCTACAGCGACGGCGCACTGCCCCCAAGTCTCCACTAGGGGCCATCCACTGAAGTCCCCGGAGAAGGAGAGCAGTCCTCTGGATGCTCCAGTCCTTCTCCTCCTCAACCCCGATGACCGCAATGTCTCAAACACCCAGTCGCCAGTGTGGCACGAGGTAAGGTGGACAGCGCTTCAGCCCTCAGCGCCACTGGGACAGCTGAGCTGTTTGCATTCTTGTCCCAAAATCATCAAAGCACTTTTCAATAGCCTGCAAAGTCTTGCTCATTACCTGCAGTGAGTTTTTAATATCTGTGATGTTTGTAAGTGAGGCCTGGTCTCCCGCTGGAGTAGCCTCTTTGGTTGTACGAGTTGCTGATTGTTTTGGCTTGGAAAAGGTAGTTTGAGCTGGAGGAGCACATTTAGGTTTTCCCATTGTATTGTCCAGCAGTTACTATCTCATTCTGTTATCTCCCCCCAAATTTTTAGTTATTAGTTTTTATCAATAATTTACAGCTTGAGACGGGAGCTATGCAAACAGCGTCTTCCTCTGCCAATGGCTAGCCACACCCTCCACCTGTAAGCTACCTAATATAACTTATGTCTCCTATGTTACATAAAACTGCAATTGTACTAAACATCTAAAAAAGGAAAACTGACACTGGGTGGGTCAACGCATGCATTTCTATTATGTGCAGATGCAAGGTACAGTCCTTTAGAATGTGACTGGGGGGTTGGAATGCAGCGGCAAACATGGCTTTAGAATGACAAAGTTGTGTGCAAATTTAGAATGCTGCAGGTATGAGATTTGGAAATGTCACCAGGTTGCAACTGTGGAATGCAGCAGCAATGATACAGTCTCAGAATGTAGCTGGGATACATAATTTTGGAATGTAGCAGGGATGCTAACATTCATAACGTGGTGGTGTCATATATTTTCAGAATGTGGCAGACACATGTAAGCCGGCCCCCCAACTGGGCTCACCTGTGTGGGCTTTGGCCCCTACATTGCCCCGCCACCATCCTCAAGTGGTCCCTGGAGGGACTCAGACCTGGCGTCCTTCTGGTGCCTTGTGGCTGTGACCACTGGATTTCCTGGTGTCTCAGCCCCATCTAGTAATGGGGGCTGAGCTCTGCTTGTGTGTTCTACACCTCCGGGTGTATTTAGGAGGCAGTTTCAGTCCCTGGAGCTGCCATGGTAGGGACCACATAAGGTAAACAAAAACAAGCATTTGTCAATGCCAAATGTTTGCTTGCTGGTATTGGCATTGGTACTGCAGGAGTTAGAGAGATGCATAATAGGAATGGCAGTGAAGTACTGAACTAACGCCAATGCCCTCCCCCACCCCGCAGAGACTGACAGGCGTTGGGGTGTGCCTCTAGCTCACTGGCCGTAACACTCATGCCATTCTACCCCATCCCACCCTGCAGACACTGACAGGTGTCCTGGTGTGCCTTGGAGTCTTCAGCTCTTATGCACACCCCACTCCATATGGAAATAAGCTGAGATGGGTACAGTATATGAGAATGGGGTGAAGGGCCGAGGACCCCAAGGTACACCTCAGTGCCTGTCAGTGGCTTCAGGGTGGGGGTGGGGGTGGAATGGCATGAGCATTATGGCCAACGACCACAAGCCACCCCCCCCCCGACGCCTGTCAGTCTGAACAGGGTGGAATGTTACAGTTGGAAACCCTAATGCCCTGGGTGTTTGTTGGTATTTTCGCTCCAGATTTTCAACATGGGCTTTTTGGGACCCCACTTCCTGAACGGTGACACTATCATTTTGTTACTCAATTCGGAAAGGTGATTTTGCACAGTGACTGTGCCATTCGATGCAACAGGTGCGAAAAAACATTTTGGGCAGGATGTGAAAAATTACATCTCTACTGTTCATGAAGAGGTGTGAAAAAATGGCAATGTTGAAAATCTGGAGTGAAAATATGATAAATTAGCGATGTTACAAGCATGCGTAGAAATTGCTTAACGTACGCTCGTTAACACAGTCATTTGTTTGAATTTTTTGACCAAATTTTCAACATGGCCTTTTTGGGACCTCCCCTCATGAACAGTGGCACTGCAATTTCATTAATCTGTCCCAAAAGTTGATTTTGCACAGTAGCTGTGCCATTCTGCACCACAGGTGCGAAAACATGTGTCGGGCAGGATGCAAAAAATAACAGCTATACTGTTTTTAAGGAGGTGTAAAAACTGGCAATGTTGGAAACTTGGAGTGAAAATATTTAAAATCGTGATGTAATGGTACATACAAACAGCGCAATACGCGCTCGGCATGATAATTTTTAAGTTTTCCTGGGCAGACATGCAACATGGACTTTATGGGACCCCATCTCATGAACAGTGGCACTGTCGTTTGAGTTAATCAGTCGAAGGTGATTTGGCACAGCAAACACAAAATCACGTTTTGGGACTGAGAAATGAAATGACAGTGCCAGTGTTCGTGAGGTGGGGTCCCAAGAACCCCATGTTGGAAATGTGGGACCAAAACTCCCAAAAATGGCTGAGTTATCAACCTAAGTTGAAACCCCCCATTGATTGCCGTTATAGGGCTTACCGTGATTTTCTTGAGTTTGCGGTCGGCTTTTGAAGAGGCAGACATGTTCCCAGTCCATAAAAGATCGCAGCACCAGACCTCTGGAGGTAAGAATTGGTGAGGGGTGTAGGAGGTGGGGTGTGCAGAGGGGGAGGGATGGGGGAGGGACGGTGAGGACGATGAGGGACTGTTTTCTTTTTCTTTAGATTTAAAAAAAAAGACCTCGGGGGACAGTTTTCTTTTTTACAGGTCAAATAGTATGAAAAATAAATTTCAGCACACTGGGGTGGGCTCCCATTGTGCCAGACTAGTGGAGGGGTGGATCAATGCCAACCTGGGGATTGGGCACCCCGAAGTTGACTGAAAAAAAGGGGGCATGGGGGGGCACATCAGACACCGGGAGTGGGCATCTGGGTATCAGAAAAAGATAAATAATTACTTTGGCACACTGGGGTGGGCTCCCAGTGTGCCACAATAATGGAGGTGGGGGCATGCCGACACGGGGATTGGGTACCCCGTTGTTGGCAAAAGATATGTTTGGGCTTGAGGGGGGAGTCATCCGACACCAGGAGTGGGCATCCCAGTGTCGGTAATATAATTAGTTTGGCACACTGGGGTGGGCTCCCGATGTGCCACATTAATGGGGGGTAAGGGGGATACATGCTGACACGGGGACTGGGCACTACGATGTTGGCTTTGGGGTGTGTGTGTGTGTGGTGGGCAGCAGGATCCGCCAATTATGCAAAGCCACAGCACGGCTCATTTATTATGTTTGCTTGTTTATCTATTAATATGTTTCACTGGGAAAGACACACTGAGCAAACAAGTTCCTCGTAAATCCAGCCATGCGCATTACTGTGCACTGTAATGCGCATGGCTGGAATGTGCCTGGTTGGCAGGAAAGGGGGGGACAAGAGATTTGCAACTGCAGTGACGAAACTGTCCCTGACTGGAATGGCAAATTTCTTTCAAGTGGGGCGCTCGCTCTGAAACTGCCATCATCGGCAGCTTCTCTGTTGATTGGTAGCTGAGGTACCCCATTAATGAGCACCCTGCATTGGTCTCAACACTGCCACACCTCTCCAATGCTCTACTAACCTCAAGATGTTTCTTGTGTGCTGCGCTGGCAAGCAGACATAAAAATGCTGTCCTGCACCCTGTTGCGCATGTGCGGCCACCAGGAGCCCGGAATTAATGTGTCCTGGCTATGGCTGAAATTAAATGATATCCCTGGCTGCAGGGCAGGCAGTGGAGCTGGGGAACAATAGCTAATAGCCTCTGAGCTTAAGGGGGAAGGTGTTCTGCCCTAAGAATGGCAAATGAATAACATTATAGGGTCGGAATGTGTTTAATTGTACTAACATACTAACATACTAAGATGCCAGCAGAGTAGACCTGAAGGTCTATCCAGTCTGTTCGAAGATCAGCACCTGGTAGATGCATTCCGTACCCCATCGGATGTGCATTTCCAGGTCCAGTATTGCTCAGTTTAATCTTCCCCTTGTACCTGTCCCAGTCCCTTTTGAAGCCCATCACCATTTTCATTTCCACCAATTCCCCTGGCAATGCATTCCACGGCTCCTCCACCCTCTCAGTAAAGTAATGCCTCCTAGTCTCAGCCCTGAGCTTCCCCCCTACCAGCCTCAGGTGATGGTCCCTGCTGGCCCTTGCCTCCCGCAGCTGGAAAATCCTATCAGGGTGTGCCCTATTTACCCCCTTAAGGTATTTAAAGACCTCAATCATATCCCCTCCATCTCTTCTCTCCTCCAGGGAGTACAAGTTAAGCTCCCTGAGTCTGTCCTCATAGGTCTTTTCCCCCAGCCCCTGTATCATCCTGGTCATCCTCCTCTGGACCTTTTCAAGGCATGCAATGTCCTTTACCAAGTGCGGTCACCAAAACTGCACACAGTATTCAAGGTGTGGTCTAACCAGGCAGTTATACAGAGGGAGACTCATCTCCCGCTTCCTGGCAGTTATCCCTCTTACACTGCACCCCAGCATTTTATTCACTTTGTCCGCTGCCCTTCTGCACTGTTCAGAGTTATTCATTTTGGCATCTACCATCACCCCCAAGTCCTTCTTTCCATCTGTAACCTGCAGTTTCTCTACTCCCAGAAAGTATTCCTGAGATGAGTTTCTAAGCCCCAAGTGCAGAACCCTACACTTCTTAGCATTAAACTTCAGTTCCCAGCTGCGAGATCACCCCTCAAGGGCCTCCAGGTCCTCTTGAAGGGCCCTTCTGCCCTCAACCCCATCCACCACTGCCCGCAGCTTGGAGTCGTCAGCAAAGAGGCTCACCTCATGCGTGATACATCTTCTGATGTTGGAGATGTAGGTGTTAAACAGGAGTGGGCCTAGCACTGACCCTTGTGGAACCCCAGGGATGACCCTTCTAGGAGAGGAGAGGAGACCACCCCCAAAACATCACCCTCTGCCACCGCCCAGTTAGCCAGTTTCCTATCCACCTAACCATCTTCTTCCTCACCCCCATTCCCTCCAACTTATCCCTCAGCCAGGGATGTGGCACCGAGTCAAACGCCTTGCTGAAGTCTAGAAAGAAGGCATCCACTGGCCTACCCTAGTCAAGTGCCCTAGTCACCCAATCATAGAACTCCACAAGGTTAGTCGGACTTGATCTGCTGTGCACAAAGCCATGCTGGTGATCATCCAAATGGCCCACTGCCCCCAGGAACTCCTCCAGCCTCTCCTTCAATATGGCTTCCATTATTTTCCCCACCACGGACGTAAGGCTGTCAGGCCTGTAATTGCCTGGTTCCTCTCGTAGTCCACCTTTGTGGATGGGCACAATATGAGCCATCCTCCAATCATTAGGCACACACCCTGTCTGTAGGAAGGAGCTAAAGAGGTCCGCCAGGGGAGCAGCCAGTACATCCGCCAATTCCCTTAGCACCCTGGGATGCAGGCCATCCAGACCTAGTGCCTTATCTGTTTTTAGGGACCTAAAGGTATCCCATACCCTACCAGCAGGAATTTCCCCATCCGTTACCTCCCCCTTCTTCAAAACTGATCCCCCTCCCCATGGGGTGCCCCCTCGACTCTGACCCCTCCCCATAAGATGCTGTCCCACCATCGTCTCTAGTGTAGACTGAGGCAAAATAATCATTTAGTACCTCAGCCTGCTCCCGGCCCTGTTCAGCCCACCCCTCCCTGTCCTCAACCTGCTGATCTGCCACTTCACTTTCCTCCTTTCCCTGATATACCTAAAGAACCTTTTTTCTCGTCCCCTGATCCCCTGAGCCAACTTCTGCTCCACCCTAACCTTGGCCAATCTCACTCCCTGGTCACCCTTTTGGATATGCTGTCATTTCCTTATCCTTAACCACATGTGTTTGCTTGCATAGTCTGTAAGCCCCCACTTCTCCCTTTCCACTTCCTGTACCTCCCTGGTCCACTGGCATGGTTTCCTGGCACCCCCAGCCTTGCATCTGACCTTAGTGCAGGCCCTAGTAGCTTCCAGAATCCCTCTTTTAATAACCTCCCATTTGCTGTCTGTGTCCATGCCCAGACTGATCCCCTGTAAATGCTCCCTGAGTATCCCCTCCATAACCTTGACGTTTGCGCCTCTGAAATTGATTACTACTGTTTTAGTACGATTTTCCTCTGCCCCCCAGGTTCAGGGAAAATCAGACTGTGGCATAATCACTCCCTGCCAGTGGGTCCCTGACCTCATCCAGGAAGATATCCAGCAGGTACTGCTCCTTGGTTAATGAGGATGACAGAGTTCCCCAATCAGCCCCCGGCAAGTTAAGGTCCCCCAGTACCACTGTTCTTCCCTCCCCCTGACCACAATGCTCCCTGAGATTCTCCACCAAGCCTTCCTCCAGATCATCTGCCTGTAAGGGTAGCCTATATACCACCCCCAACTTCACCCTCTTACCCCCAGGTAGTAGTAGCAGTAGCAGTAGTAGTAGTAGTAGTAGCAGTAGTAGTAGTAGTAGTAGTAGCAGTAGTAGTAGTAGTAGCAGCATTAGCAGTAGTAGTAGTAGCAGTAGTAGTGGTGGTAGTAGTAGTAGCAGCAGTAGTAGCAGTGGTATTAGCAGCAGTAGTAGTAGTAGTAGTAAATCATTTTTATTCAAAAGAATAATGGAATACATTCAATTGAGCAAAGCCCATTTTCAATGAAATTCCAGGCCAAGTAAGGTGCACAAGTTTCACATATAACATACATACAATATAATAAATAGACAAATAAAACAACAACATTAAATATAGTAGACTACAGCTACAGCAATAGAGACTTCCAGACCAGTCTTTAAAGTGCATTACAGTGATTGCAAGTATTAGCATTATTAGACCAAGTTGTGCACCACTTAATAAATTCCGAAGTGTTGATTTTGGCCCCAAGATATCTTAAATGCGAAGGAGAGTGATTCCATATGGAGGCTCCCCTAAAGGGGATGGAAGATTTCCCAATATTTGGGTTACAATTAAAAAGGACAAGTTGAGCTCCCTGTGATGTCCTTAGTCCCCTTCTAAGCTCCCTAAACTCAAACAAACCAGCAATGTAGTCTGGAACCCTATGACTCCGGACTTTAATAATAAAATATAATAAATGTAAATTTCTTCTCACAGATGGTTTGTCCCAGTTTAGTTCACTAAGTAGGATGCACTGATGAGTTCTACAGGGGACATCTAAAATAAAACAAGCCAATCTATGGAACACTGAGTCCTCTTTATTTAAAAGTGAACCAATGGCCCCTCCATAGAGTGTATCTCCATAATCAAGGACTGGAAGTAACACGGAATTAACTACATTCTGGTGAACCTCCCTAGACATGAACCTTTTGTCAGGGCCGCAGTAATGGGGGAAAAGTGGGGATGTTGTCCAGGGCCCCAAGCTCAGGAGGGGCCCACCTGCGGAGCAGGCATTACCCCTGGCATTAGCTGGTTTGCAAAACAGGGGCCCATTTCAAGTGACTTGTCTGGGGCCCCAAAATCCATATCTGTAGCCCTGCCTTTTGTACCTATAAAGGGCACCTAAGGACTTCCGGTGATGTCGCCCCCGAGATGGTGGCTTAACTCCCATGCTCCGTATTCCCTCTGATACTAATCCCCGTTAACTATCTCAATTCTCGGAAACAACGTGGCAAACTGACCTCAGGGAGACAAATTAATACCCTGTCATGGATACCTCAAATCAATTCGTGATTCTACCACTGGGGCCGGCGGAATTTGAAAACGATGCCTCTGACTCGACCGCCTCCGTCTCTCGCAGCATGGCCTGTGCACTTCCACCACATCGAGACTGGGCGATCACTCCAAACATAACAGTAAGCTGAACAGATCGCAAACCATCACAACCACAGAGCTCTCAATGGATTGTAAGCTGGACAATATCATTTCAGAACTCTCGGACATAAAGACGGAGGTGAGATTGTTTAAGGAAACAATCACTGAAATTAAGGCTGATATCCAGAACCTGGAGACGAGGGTTACTGCTGTGGATTGGGAGCAGACCTCGACCGCATTACAGATTACACAACTGAGATCACAATTGAGGCAGACAACCCAAGTATGCAGGCACATCATGGAAAGACAGGGGGACAGTGAGAATAGACAGCGACGGAACAACCTCAGAATTTATTCAGTGCCAGAGGGGGCAGAGGGCAGGGATATAGGAGACTTTATAGACACTCTGTTGCGCACAGCACTAGTCCTAGATGCGGATTTTGCCATGGACATTTAATGCGACCACAGGGCCCTGCGCCCCAAACCTACATCACCTACGGCACACCCCCGCTCTATCATTATACGCTTCCTCAGATATACAACCAAAGAACATTTTCTAAAAAAAGCTTGGGCACATAAGAAGGTCTTTTTTGGAGCCACGCGGATCTTTTTAGATAATGATTATGCCCCATATACTATGTGGAAGAGAAGGGAATACATTCCACTATTTCAGGTACTCCGTCAGAATAAATATAAATTCTGGACCCCGTACCCTGCTCAGTTGATGGTGCAATTCCCAGAGGGCCAGTGCACTTATCGTTCAGCTACAGAGGCCCTGACTGACCTATAAAAGCACGGCCTGTCGATTCCATCAAGCGTTTCCTCACCCAACATCCCGTGCGACGATTCACAGGGAGCTCAGCAGTCTGTTCAGGACATTCAGAATGATCAGATGCAGCAGAATCTGGATCTTCTTGGGAGAGCCACTTCATGAGGCCTGCAGGGGTTCTGAGACCTGAAGACTGAGTGCTCGGAGGGGGCCAATTTGACCGGGTGAGTCTTTCTGCTTGGGGGGGGAGCAGACCGATGTGGGCGTAGGACCCTCTTGGGACCCTACGGGAGACCCACTGCTACCTCAAAGAAGCACAGATGGGAGTTTTTCTGGCCAGGCCTCGGGGGGGGGGGAGAGCTCCTGTAGTTATTAGTGCTTCAGCACAGTACTAACAATCACTCGGGGGGCCGCCCTCGGCCGCACCAGAATATGAAGGAATGCACTGCTGTGATTCTCCTTAAAGATCCTGGCACGGTCGAATTTGGAATTGGGCTGGGTTCCCTGCATCAGACACTGGTGGAGGGATCTTATTGCATGCACCAGGAAATGCTCAGTGGTGGAGTAGCTAATCTGGAATGTAGAGGAGACCCAGTGGTCTTGACATGGGTGGAGGCCCGTGCCTGACCACGGGACCCCTGGGCTTTAGGACTCCTCCAACCAGATGTTAAAATTAGGTGTGTGGGATCATACTCCGCCAATTAGGACTGGCCTGGTGAACCGCCAGACAGTGAATTTATGGCCAGATGGCCTGGATCCAGGAGCATGTGTGAAGGGGACCGGGTGCGGCTGGGGCCATCCTCCACCTCAGTATACCACCTCCCCAATTTAGGGGCCAACTCTCGGGGAGCCCACCCAGGCCTAGCTGATAAATAAAGACATCACATGATCTTCGGGAGCAGATCGTCCCCATCTGCGCAGGGCTTTGTCCCAGTAATATTGAGAGCTAACTGAGGTTTGGGTCCGCTGTTGGGGTCCCGGGGGGTGAGGTGCCGGCTGGTCTATGGCTCCACCCTGGTGGGGACTGTCTGGCTCACGAGATCCTGATGATTGAGGCACACTCTAGGTCTGGCATAGCAGGAGGATGATTGCATCAGGATGTATACGAACTTGCTGGACTACACATATGTTAGACGTCTAGTAGTTTTTGAAGTCATCATATGGAGGACTGGCTTCCTGTTCTTTTGGACAGCGTGATGGGTTATTTACTGTTTGCCTTGCCTATTTTTGCTTGGTGTTTAATGGAATTTACTAGGGATAAACCAGGCCTTTGGCAACAGGCTCGAGGCATACTGATTAATACGCATCCAGATATATAGGGATTTAATGCCATGCATATTCTGCAAAACAGAGGGAATACACGGGTGCGTTGGTACCCTCGAGGTGACACACCTTATGTACCACCTAATTCCTTATCCCAATTTTTTTTTCCTTCTTTTCTCCTGGTTTTTACATTTATTATTTTGGGTTCATATTACCCAGAGGGAACCCCTAAGTGGAGACCTTCTGCAATGTCCCCTCGACATCCTTATAGGATGCAAAACATAGATGGGCCTAGGATAGCCACCTATGACTTGGAAGTCACACCTGTATATAGTTTCTGGTTCTTAGAAGTTACAAGTTATCCCACACCAGCTCCCCAGTTGGGACTAGGTGGAGGAAGTAAAATTTCAAATCCAGGATGGGAGATTCATTGCAGACAGGGGATTCGGATGACACTCCTCAGTAGTTGGCTCATGGGGGAGGCGAGGGTTGCTATACAACTCTTACCATTTATATGAGTAGCTTACTTAGAGTGCTTTCGCACGATGTCAGTGGTTTATCTGGACTGGTCATGAGATATAAAATTATTAAAGCACTTAAGCAATTTAAAGCAGAAGTTCTACTATTACAGGAAACTCACCTCACGTCCAGTGAGCACCAAAAGTTACTTAAGTTTGGTTTTAAACAACTCTTTGACTCAGCCTACCATGGGGGGGTGTAGGGGGGTGGTACCCCTGATTGCTAAAAATTCAGGTCTGGACATTAAAGGTCATTACTGTGACCCTGAAGACAGATTGGTACTAGTAAAAGGTGTTCTAAGGAGACAACAGTATACGATTGCAAATTTTTACATCTCCCCGGGTAGTGATGCCTCCTCAATTCAGTTACTAATGGATAAAATCCTGGAGTTCAAGCAGGGGATGTTAATTCTTGGAAGAGATTACAATTGCCTGCTTGACCCATCCCGAGACACCTCAGCCTCAAGACCCCCCACTCAGACATCGGGCCAGCGCCACTGAAGAAAGTTGATTTGGGAGCTGGGCCTGGTGGATTTCCGGCGTCACCTACACCCCACAACTAGGACATTTAGCTTCTATTCTCATGCTCATAGACATTATTCCCACCTGGATTATTTCTGTATATCAAAGGAACATTTAGATCAGGTCGCAAAGTCAGAGATCCATAACATAAGTCTATCAGATCATGCTCCACTCATCCTGGATCCATTTTTTTCCAAGTGGAGAGGAAAAACACATACTGGAGACTTAATAACTCACTTTTACAAGATCCAGAATGTAAAGAACTGATAAAGAATAAAATAGCGGAGATTCTAGTAGATAACTCCTCCCCTCAGACCTCTCCCCAATTGCTATGGGATACTCTGAAAGTAGTACTAAAGGGCCACATTATTGTCTATGCAACTCAAAAGAAGCGCCGAATGGAAAGGGACTTAAAGCAATTACAGGAAACCCTGAATTTCCTACAGTTGGCACACATGCAAGGAGATGACTCTTTGCTAGACCAGATCACTGCCACCCAACACTCAATACAGCGTATTCTGACAGCTGAAACAGAACAAAAGCCTTATTATGGCTCAGACAACATTATTACGAGGGGGTCCCAGGGCGAGCAAAATCTTAGCCCACCGGCTTTGGAATCGGATTCAGCAAACCACAATCACAAATATTAGAGATCCTCTTACAGGACAATCATGTAACACCTCGGTAACCATACTCTCAGCCTTTAAAAACTATGATACTAAATTATATACAGCCGATTCCTCAGCTAATGAAAGAAAGATGGACGCCTTCCTTGCTGATCTTAATCTTCTGTAGCTCACTGAGACACAGAAAATGTCTCTGACTCACCCAATTACCACCTCAGAAATAAAAACAGTCATTACAGCTCTTAAAAATGGTAGGAGCCCTGGTCCAGATGGATATAGCATGGAATTTTATAAGACGGCCTGGGAGTGGATTAAGGAACCACTAACTGAAGTTATGAGAGAAAGCCATCTTAAGGCAAAATACCCTCTCTCTTGGTCCCAAGCTACGATCTCAGTAATCCTTATGCCACAAAAACCCACACATCTATGTGACTCATATAGACTGATCTCCATCTTAAATCAATATTATAAGATATATGCCAGCATACTGGCACGTCGAATGGACGAAATAATGCCATCATTGATTCACAGGGATCAGTCTGGATTCATCCCAACACGACAAACAGCAGATAATGTTAAAAGAACCCTTTTTCTAATAGAGCATGCCCATAATTCTCACACCCCCTTGTTGATTCTAGGTTTTGATGCACAAAAGGCATTCGATAGAGTCCCGTGGATTTACCTTAGGAAAGCCCTCCTAAAGGTAGGCTTTCCCATTGAGTTTATTAATAACATTACATGTACTTACTCAGCCCCACAGGCGGTGGTAAAGGTCAATGGTTCATGTTCTGAGAGATTCTCATTGTTCCGAGGCAGGAGGCAGGGCTGTCCCCTCCCCATATTTATTTGCCTTGTATGCTGAGCCTCTGGCCCAATACCTTAGACAATTAGAGGGGTTGAAGGGATATTAGATAGGTCCCACAGAACATAAAGTGGCATTATATGCCGATGATCTATTATTATATGTTACAGAACCGGAGTTGTCCCTCCCGAATTTAGTGCAGGCCATGACTCTGATAGAGAAGATAGCGGGCTATAAACTTAACACACAAAAGACAGAGATATGCATAGGGGCAAGAATCTTAGCTTTATTTCAGACCAAATATAATTTTAACTGGAACAGTAAACCATTAAAATACCTAGGTGTTAATATACCAGGAGACCCAGGGCAGACTTTCTCACTGAATTATAATAACTTCTTTAATCAAATTAAAACAGATATCCAAACTTGGACCCACCTTCCATTATCTTTAATGAACAGAATACAAGCTGTTCAAATGAATGTTCTGCCTCGGGTGCTATACCTGATGCAATCAATCCCTCAAAGATTCACAAAAGCAGAAGCAAAGAGATGGAACAGATTGATTTCAAGTTTCATTTGGCAGGGAGGCAGACCATGTATTTCATTGAATAGATTACAGGCCCCTAAGGAGCAAGGTGGACTGGCCCTGCCCAGTCTTTCTGGATATACGCTGGCAACTCAGCTTACACGTATGAGGGAGTGGCTGAACCCTGGGGATTCAGGGCCATAGTGGCAACAGATAGAACAAACCCTTGCAACACAGACCCTAGACAAGATTTCTATATACCAGCCACCCCCATCTGGAATGAGAGACCAGGAAATTTCATTATATACCTGGAGTTATTTGAAGAGTTGGGTTTCCCATTTGAGACTCCCTGAGAATAAATTTGGTGCTCGCTGGATAGGAATGCCCTGGAAGAATATGGAATTTGGACCAACAGGGTTGGGTGGGGGGTTTGGGACTTGGGTGGATAAGGGCCTGAGACAAATGTATCAGTTTTATTTAAATGGTCAATTCAAAACATTTCCTCAGTTACAGGAGGAGTTCTCCCTCCCTGCCCGGGACTGGCTTAGGTATTTCCAGATTCGCCACTTTCATGAGACAACTATGGGCCTGGTGGTGGACCCGAATGAAGTCACACGCCTTCTTACCCTCTTACTGGCGATACCTGAAGAACAGAACCCTAGACATATGATTTCTAGGTTATATCAGGCTCATAGCCTAAATTATAAATATGACCTAATAAAAACGCAGAAGACTTGGGAGGTGGAACTGGGGATTCAATTATCAGAAAAAGATTGGTTATGGATCTGGAGACGCCAACATAGAACTACAAACTCATATATGTGGCGTGAATTTGGTTGGAAGGTGGTCTCATGGTATTTTCGTACACCATTAATCACAGCAAAGTTTCTCCCAGGACAGGAGGCTTCCTGTTGGAGGAGGTGTGGCTGTATAGAAGCTAATCACACTCGTATTTTTTTGGTTGCAATAAGTTGGCCCAGTTCTGGCGTGGAGTGGAACAGGTCAAGGGGAGCATAAACCCGGAGCTTGTCCCACTAACCCCAACTCTAGCGCTATTACAGCATCCTCTCCCAAATTCAAACAACAATCTAAAATATAATCTCTGTATTAATCACAGCTGCAAAAAAGGCCATTATAAAGAATTGGCACAACACCAATCCCCCGACTTTGAAATCTGAGAAGATCTGATTTATGACATATACCTGATGGAACGGATGACGGCCAAGCTACAGGAATGTGTCCCACAAATTACTAACTCCTGGTCTCCTTGGTGGATGAGTGTGATGGAATATAGATCTGACTTAGTTCCATAAACAATGGTAGAAATAAGCACACACCTCCCCCCAGAATTTATGTAACTGTATAACCTGTACACTTGCAAATGAATAGCGGGAGCTAGGCAGATGCTTGAACTGTGATCCCTCACTAACCTACATCCTCGAATATTATTGGGATTGGGTAATTATAGTGATTCAATTATGCTCTGAGCCTTACTGATGAACTGGAATAATTGCATTGTTGTATACAACTGTCATTTATATTGCTAACCTATGTGATGTAATCCCCTAATCCTGGAACCCAATAAAAATTAAGTTACAAAAAAAAGGGGCATCCAATATTTTATTCATACCTCCTATAAGTGAATCTATATGAAATGCCCAGCTTAGATGGGAATCAAGCCAGATACCAAGATACTTATATTGGTCAACCTGCTTTATAACAGCCGTCCAAGGTAATAATTTCCAATGTGGGATCATGTATATTGTTATGTTTGTTTCTAAACAGGAGTGCCTGCATTTTACTTGAATTTAGGAGGAGATAGTGTGTCTTAAAATAGTCCTGGACCTCATCAAAGGCTAGTTGCAACCTTAGGCCTATTACATCCAGGGAAGCCCCTTCTACATACAATATGGTATCATCTGCATACAGATGATACCGGACATCCAAAGATTGGAACTTAAGTTCGTTTATATAGATATTAAAAAGTAGAGGCCCCAAGATTGCTCCCCGGGGAACTCCACTTTTTAATTCCAGAATCCCAAATTTAAAGGGGCCAACCTCCACAAACTGACTATGTCCCATCAAGTAGGAAGAAAATCATTTAATCGAGAGGGAGGACAAGCCGATCTCCCTGAGTCTGGACAGTAGCACCCGATGATTCAGGGTGTCAAAGGCCTTTGAAAGATCAATAAAAAGGGCACCTACCATTATCCTCCTGTCCAGACTCAGTTGGAGATCACTTACCACTTTTGTGAGAGCTGTTTGAGTGCTGTGAAGGGACCTAAAGCCTGATTGAAAGGGAGACAATTTGTTATTATCTTCTAGCAAAACCTTCAGTTGATGTGAGAGTATTTTCTCGAAAATATTTGAGACATGTGGCAGCAATGAGATGGGTCAATAATTGCCCAACTCAGTCTTATTTACTGATTTAAATACTGGTCTAACCTTAGCTATCTTCCACCCCACTGGGAACTCAGCACTCATACAAGATAAATTCAAAAGGTGCTTGCAAGGTCACCCATACTGCCTCAACTTGCCCCTCAGCCCCCGCTACCTTGCATACATCAATCCCATTCCTAATGATGAAAGCCATCCCCCCCCCACAGTTCTGTCCTTTCTGTACTCCGAGTACCCCCCAGGTTGAGATCCCAGTCATGCTTTGGCGTGGCCCAAGTTTCTGTAACTGCTGCCACGTCCACCTCCCCTTCAGTTAGCAAAGCCTGCGGCTCAGGCATCTTATTGCCCATGCTCCTGGCATTCAACAGGACCACTCTCCATCCCTTGCACCTGCTATCATCTTCCCCCTCAGCCCCCGCTGGGCACTCCCTGTCCACCTCTGGGGTGGGAGGGTGTGCCTTGGCCTTCAGCCCCAATCCCCCAAGTTGCACCCCAGTCCCATTAACCTAACTCATACTCGCACATCTCACACCACAATCCCAGCCATTCATAAACATTTCTGATTTACTGTTTGTTACCCACACTGGCCCTAGGCACCAGTAGGAGCTCAAAAAGGAGACCAAGCACCCCACAGCGTGGCACACTTGGGCTAGCTCCTGGAACCTTGCCTGGATCTCAAGCACACTGTTCCCCTCAATGTCGTTCATGCCCAGGTGCACTAAGATGTCAGGGGACCCCCGCAGTCCTTCACTAGGGTGTAAACTAGGTGCTTTGCCTTGTGCACAGTCAGGCCAGATACACTCTTGACCCTGATGGTACAGCCCTTCCCCTCCCCCCTCCTTCCCACCTAATATCCCTTATCATGGAATCCCCCAGCAAGAGCACCCTGACATCATCCTTATCCTTGGACCCCTCCCCTACATCATATCCCCCTGCTACTACTTCCTTTCTTCTGGCCTCAACTATTTTCTTCCCCAACTGCCATACTCCCCTTTTTCAGTTCTGTCTCCTAGCCCCCATCCCACCTGAGTTAACTCCTCCATGGCTCCATCCATCCCCACAGGTGCCCCCAGTGCTACCTTCTCCTTTTCCTATTCACTATTTACCCCTGTACTGGGTCCCTGCTGTCCCCTTTTCCCTTAGGCATCTTGTTCTGTCCCAACCACCACCTCATCATTCCTTGCCTGGTACTCCCAGCCCCCAGATCTGCCACTAGAGCCAACTCCAGCTCCTTCCTTAGTCCCAGTGTCATCCCTCCCTACCCCCTCCTCCCTTCCCCCAACATTAACCCTCCTTCCACTGCCGATTGCTTCACCCTTCCTTCCATTGCTGCCTGCTTCCCCCTTGTTCTCTAAGGGCTTTTCCTCCCTGGAGTCCCCCAATAGTGAGTACCTGTCCAAGACCGGAACACCTTCAGTTTTCTGCAGACCAGAGCTCCCCTCCTGTGAGTTGAGTCCCCTTGCCATGGACCTATGAGTTCCCATTGCCCAGCTGCTTGTAGCTCCCACCCATTTCCTTCCCCGGCCCTGATCCTCCCGCAGTCCTCCTAGTCCCGTCCCCATTATCTGCCCCCAGGGCCACTCATTCATAGCATGGATTCTGTTGGCTCCCTTTCCTAACACACCCACATTAACAGCCCCCTCCTACTGCCTGTAGCTCTCTCCCTCTGCCCTCCACCACTCTGTCCCCCACACAGTCCCTCAGCCCCCTTCCCCCGTGTCTGCCCACAGGGTCTGTCCCTTCTAGCATGAGTTCTGTTGGCACCCCATCCTTCTCTCTCCCTCCCTCCCTCTGCTCCCACATTTGCTGACACTCTCCCAACTCCAGATTCATGCTCCCCTGTCCACGTGTCCCTACCCACCACCCAACTGCCTGACTCACTCTGCACCCAAGATTCATGTCTCCCATTCCTTATACTCATATCCTTCATCCAACTGTCCAGGACACCCCAGAGTCTATGTAACTCAGTCTCCAAGCCCATTAACCTAGCACAAATAGGACAGTGCCCTAGTCTCCACAGGGTACTCATGGCCATTGCTGTTCCACAGCCACTGCAACCCACCAACCTAGTCTTCCCATAACCTATACCTGGCCGACCACCCCCCCATCCTATAATGACCCATCTCAGCCCAGCCTCCTCTGCCAGGCACCCCATATCACCCCCCATCCTGTGCCAATTTTTCCCTGTTCTACCCCAACTGCTTCCAGACATAGCCTTAGTAGCTGCAAGCCCCCAAGCCTTCAATAAACAGACAATGAGGCCAATTAGCCTTGACAGGTTATGACCCAACCCAATGCCTGCAGCCCTGGAAGCCAACAAGGCCCCAACTCTTCAATAAACAAACAATGAGGCCAATTACCTGCCCCCAACCAAGTGCTTGCAGCCCTAGGCGCCAACAAGCCCCCAACCCTTCAATAAACAGTGAGACCAATTAGCCTTGACAGGTTATGCCAAACCCAGCGTCTGCAACCCTAGGAGCAACAATCCCCCAACCCTTCAATATACAAAACATGTGGCAGTTAACCATGACAGGTTCAAACACATTTGCATAAAAAGGCCAAAAACCAACTTTCCCAACCCAACCAATTTGCAGCAGATAGTTAGTTTAGGGATTTCAGTTTTTTTAGAAGTTACTAATTGAAGGTTCCCAAAGTTGTAAAAGTCAAAGGCAGTCTGCAGATAGTTAATGTATTACAATTTCAAAAGTTACTAATTAAAGGATCCCAAGGTCTCAAAAGATTTAGGAGAAAAAGTCATCTTTCTTTCCTTTACCAGATGTACCTCCCTTCTGTGGATCCTATAGCTCAATCCTCTCTCATTCCAGTGTTTGCTCCTTTTGTGACAAATTAGTGCCCAGGTCCCTCGGGCCAACCACAGGTTACCAGTCTGTGAGCTCCTCCCACCTACCATATTTAATAGCGGTCGGGGTTGGGGTGGCTGAGGTGGGAAGAAAATTCTTCTCTGCAGCTCCGATTGGCTGGTGGGCCCTCGTCTCCACTTCTGAAGCTCACCGCTCTTTCTGGGCTGCCGAATGTGAGCCCTTCCCCCGGCCAAAGGACCTCTGCTGCTGCCACTTGGACCTCCACTGCTGCAGCTCCTCTCAGGGCTGCCAGCTGTGAGCCCCTGGTCTGAACTCCTCTGCTGCAGCCACTCACTGCTCCCCAGCAAGTGAACAGCTCCTTTTAATGTAGTCTGGAGTAGCTGCCCGGCCATGTGGCTTTTAAGGCCTGGCCGCAAACTCCAAATTCACGCCGCTGGCCCTAATTGCCCAATCCTCCTCCTTCTCTGCAGCCCTGATTGGCTGGCGGTCCTCCTGTCCACTCCTGAAGCTTGCTGCTCTTTCTTGGCCACCAAGTGTGAGTCCCCCGCGAACAAAGGACCTCCGCTGCTGCCGCTTGGACCTCTGCTTCTGCTGCTCCTCTCAGGGCTGCCGACTGCGAGCCCCCAGTCCGAACTCATCTGCTGTGACTGCTCACCACTCCCCAGCAAGTGAACATCTCCCTTTAGCATAGTCTATAATGTAAATAAAGATGGCAACCTCCAGGGACTCAGGTGGGGGGGGGCTGCTGGGAAAGTGTGAAAGGGCATGGAAAAAGCCTGGGCATGCTGCAGCCAATCAGAAGGGGAGCTGCTAAAAAGTATAAATGGGACTGTTTGGCTGCCAAATGAGATCCTGCTGGAGTCCCAAGCTAGAGATGTGCAGAAAAGACTGATGTGGGTTACTCAGCCCAATGCCTGCATTTTGAGTCCAATTGCCTGTTTGGCCCCAGTGCCCAGTAAAGGGAAGAGCATTAAAGAAAGCCAGTTGCAGCAAGAAAAGATTTTGCATGCTTGCTGCAGAAAGAGAGAGTTCAGATGCTGCTGGATAAGAGAGACTATGGGCGTTTGCACAGAGGGAGAGTTCCCAGACCTGCGGCCATGGAGCAAATTTGGAGCAGGCTGCCAGAGAGATAAAGTGCTGAGCGTCCTGCATTGTGAAAGTTCTGCAGCAGTGAGCAGAGAGACTGTGCCCTTTGTGTTTCCCCTTGGTGGGGTAAGTGTGAGAAATATTGCCACCTGCTGCACGCAAAGACTGTGAGTGCCAAGGCTAGAGATGGAGCCAAAGCCCAGCTGCAAACTGTGCCAGAAAAGGGCGTGCAACAGAGGGATCTAGGAGACTACGCCTGACCTGTCCCTAGACCAAAGAAGAAGACAGCCAGTGAGGAAGATGGCAAGAGGCCTGCCAGGGGGAAAACTGTCTACAATGGCCTCAGAGGCAAAGTTGGCAAGCCCAGGCAGATGAAGGCCAGTATTCTTCATTTCTCGTGTCAGCCCTGCTGCTGTGTGGTGCACCACCAACAAGATACCTCCATGATACCATACTAAATCCAGCCTGCTGAACCCCCCCCCCCATGAATTTCTGAAAGTACCCCTGAGCTGCGGCTAGGTTAAAATGTCTAGGATTGAGGCTAGGTTAAAATTAGGGGGTTACGTCCTGGGCAGGACTCTGATGGAAAATTGTGCCCAGACCTGAAGTTTCATTGTTTCTACCATTCAAAGTTATTTGAGCCCCAGCAAAAGATCCCCAGTGATGTCTACACCGTGGTGTGATACCCATCAAAGGGACTTTAGAGTCAGTTTGGGCAGCTGCCATTGGGAAGCCGAGTGCACCCGCAGGTGGGAAGTGGGGAAATTGTGTGGGATGAAATTGTTTCAGCCAGTTGTTAATGTTGTTGCTCTGTTTTCCTCCCCCTTCTCCCCCCGACCCTAAAATAAATACTGTTAATTGTTAATGTTATATTCTGGTACTGTGAATCATTGCAAGAGGGGGGAATTGTTATTTTGTGGGGGAGGATCTTTGGGGGCAACTATTGTATATTTCCTGACGGGTGGTAACCTGCAGTCTGTTCACGGGTACTCCCTGCCATTGCCCCGGGTGGAGGCACGATGCTACTATTCCTCTCCACGTCAGAACCTGGGCCTCTCGAAGGTGTGTTTAGTGTAGACCCGAGGGCCCCAGAAACAGCCAAAGTGAGTCTAGGGGCTGTTACATGCGCAACTTTGAAATGTGAGTGACACATACTTGCGGAAATGGCAGGGATATGTAATTTCCTAATGTGGCATGGATGCATAAATCTGGGATGTGCACAGTTTCAAAATGTGGTCGTGATACTTGATTTCAGATTGCGGTGGCAACATGTAATTACACAAAGTGGAATAGACATGGAATCTCCAAATGTGGCGGTGAAGCAGTTTCAGAATGTGGCCGTCACATGCAATTTCAGAATGAAACAGGGATGTTAATGAAAATATCAAAGCTACAGAAATTCAGAATACACATAAGGAGCCAGAAGAACCGTGGCTCACCCTGGAAACAGGAAATGGGACAGCCATAAGAACTGGGGTTGTCTACAGGCCCCCAGACCAGAGGGAAGACATGGACACATTACTGTTAGAAGATATACAAAACATGACAGCTAAAGGGGAGGTTCTGATAATGGGAGACTTCAACATGCCGGATACAGATTGGTCAATACCAGCAGGAACATCTGCCAGAACTAGACTCATAGTGGATTCCCTGCAGGGAGGGCCTCAAACAACTGGTACAGCAACCCACAAGAGACAGGGCTATCCTAGATCTAGTACTGACTAACAAAGAAGGATCACAGATCTCCAGGTAGAAGGTCACCTGGGAGCCAATGACCATCACATGGTATGGTTCAATTTGACTACTACATCTAAATCATCCCATTCCAAGGCAAAAATATGGGACTTCAGAGGAGCTGACTTTGATAAGATGGCCAACAGAATTAAGCTAGCCCTGGCAAAAAGAAACACAGGTGAGGGGTACAGGCAAAGTGGGCAAGCATTAGGATGCAATACTTGAAGCAGCATCCCATTGTGTTAGACAGAAAAGGAAGTGCAAAAGAAGACGAAACCACTTTGGTTCTCAAATACAGTAGCAGAAAAGGTCAGAGCCAAACCTGGCCTTCAGGAAATATAAGGAACACAGCGGGATGAAGATAGGGAGGCATACCAAACTGCCCTAAGGGAAGCAGGTAAGGCAGTAAGGCAGGCAAAGTCCCAAAATGAGGAAACACTAGCACGAACAGTAAAAGAAGGTGACAAGACTTTCTATAGATACATTAGTGAAAGGAGAAAATCCAGAGGTGGTATTGCTAAGCTTAATGGAGAAAAGGGAGCATGTGAGGAGGAGGACCCTGTAAAGGCATCTATCCTAAATAGATACTTTTGCTCAGTATTTACTGAAGAGAAGGTAGGGCAGGGCCCACAGCTCAAGCATCATGGACACAGTGGGGAGGAGGTGAGCACTACTCCCTTCACAAAAGAAAGGGTCCTACAAGAGCTTGCTAAGCTCAGGGTGGATAAGGCAATGGGACCTGATGGCATACATCCCAGGTACGAAGGAGCTAAAGGAGGAACTAGCAGAGCCATTAGCAGAATTGTTTAGTGAGTCTCTGAGCACAGGAGAGGTCCCAGAAGACTGGAGAAGGGCTCATGTGATCCCGCTCCACAAGAGTGGTAGCAGGGAGGAGGTGGGGAACTACAGACCGGTCAGTCTTACCTCAGTAGTGGGCAAGATTATGGAGGCACTCCTTGAGGAAAGGATAGTGCAACACCTGGAATCCATAGGGGCACAGGATCCAAGACAGCATGGGTTTACAAAAGGAAGGTCCTGTCAAACTAATCTCATACATTTCTTTGACTGGGTAACCAGAGTGGTGGACCAAGGGGGAGCAGTTGATGTCGCCTACCTTGACTTCAGCAAAGCTTTTGACACTGTTCCACATAGAAGATTGATAAATAAGCTGGGTAGGCTCGGGGTGGGTCAAGTTGTGGTCACTGGGTGGCAAACTGGTTGTGACAGAAAACAGAGAGTGGTGGTAAATGGTATACATTCAGAAGAGATGCAAGTCACAAGTGGGTACCTCAGGGATCAGTTCTGGGGCCAGTCCTCTTCAACATCTTCATTAGTGACCTTGCAGATGGACTAGAGGGTAAGGCTTGTCTGTTTGCAGATGACACCAAGATCTGCAACAGAGTAGATGATCCAGATGGGGTGGGCAGAATGAGAAGAGATCTGGATAAACTAGCAGAATGGTCAGAAGAGTGGCAACTGGGATTTAATGCAAAGAAGTGCAAAATCATGCACATAGGGAAGAGAAACCCTGAAGCCACCTATAGGCTGGGAGGGGAGTTGCTAGCAGTCACAAAGGAAGAAAGAGACTTGGGCATCATCATCACTGATGACCTAAAATCATCCAAGCAGACCTCTAAAGCAGTAGGTAAGGCTAGGGGTGTTAGGGTGTATTAGTAGGGGTATCACAAGTCGTAAGAGGGAGGTATTAATCCTCTGTACAAGACACTGGTTAGGCCCCATCTGGAGTACTGCGTGCAGTATTGGAGGCCACACCTTCACAAGGACATTAACCAAATTGAGGCAGTCCAGAGAAGGGCAACCAAAATGGTGCAGGGACTGCATCAGAAGACATATGAGGACAGATTAACGGAGCTCAATATGTATACCCTTGAGCAAAGGAGGGAGAGAGGTGATATGATCGAGGCATTCAAACACCTTAAGGGCATAAACAAGGTGAAAGAGTCTAACATGTTTAAATATAAGAAAAATAGCAGGACAAGAGGACACAGCATGAGATTAGAGGAGGCCGATTAAGGGGGAATGTGAGGAAATTCTTTTTCACAGAATGGGTGGTGGATGCATGGAATGGCTTACCACAAGAAGTGGTGGCTATGAATACAGTGCAGGGCTTCAAACAGGCATGGGATAGGCATAAGGGAGCAATACAAATGACTATGAATAGATAGGCCACTGACAGAGCAAAGGCCGGTGGCACATTTATAAGGTAGAAAAAGAAATGGGCAGACTGGATGGGCCTTGCGGTCCTTATCTGCCGTCAACTTCTATGTTTATGTTTCTATGATTAATTATAGACTGTGACTTGGACATGCAATATCAGAATGTGGCAGTGACACTCATTTTCAGAAAGTGATGAGGATGTACAATTTTGTAATACGTTGGGGATGCACATTTTCAGAATGTGACAACGACATGCAGTTTTGGAATGTAGAAATTTACACACAATTTTGGAATGTGGCAGGAAGGTACAATCTTAGAATGTGGTGGTGATGCACAATTTTGGAATGTGCCGGTGATGCACAGTTTCGGAATGTGGCAGTGACGCACAATTTCAGAATGTGGAGGTGATGCACAGTTTTGGAATCTGGCAGTGATGCATAGTTTTGAAATGTGGCAGTGACGCGCACTTTCAGAATGTGGCAGTGATGACGTTTTGGAATATGGTGGTGATGCACAGTTTCGGAATGTGGCGGAGATGCACAGTTTCAGAATGTGGCAATGACTCATGGTTTTGGAATGAGGTGGTGATGTACAGTTTCGGAATGTTACAGTGATGCACAATTTTGGAATTTGGCAGTGATGCACAATTTTGGAATCTGGCAATGATGCAGAGCTTTGGAATGTGGCAGTGATATAGTTTTGGAATATGATGGTGATGCAGTTTCAGAATGTGACGGAGATGCACAGTTTCAGAATGTGGCAATGACTCAGTTTTGGAATGTGGTGGTGATGTACAGTTTTAGAATGTTTCGGTGATGCACTATTTTGGAATGTGGCAGTGATGCACAGTTTTGGAATCTGGGGGTGATGCACAATTTCATAATGTGACGGTGACACAAAATTTTGGAATGTGGCTGTGTTGCACAGTTTCGGAATGTGGCAATGACATATTTTCCCAATGTGGTAGTGATGCACCATTTGGGAATGTGACAGCGATGCACAGTTTCAGAATGTGTCAGTGAGGCACAGTTTTGGAATGTGGTGGGGACGTGCAGTTTTGGAATTTGGTGGGAATACACAATTTTGGAATGTGGCAGGGATGTGTAGTTTTAGAATGCGGCTGGGAAGCTCAATGTTGGAATGCAGTGGGGATGTGATGCACAATTTTGAAATGTGGTGGGTGCAGTGGGCTCAGTTCTGGAATGTGGCAGGGACAAACAATTTCAGAATAAATTGTGTGTCCTGTCACATTCTGACTGTGTCTCCTCACTATATTCTGAAATTGCCAGCCCCTGCTAAGTTCCTCAATGTGTGTTCCTGCTGCATTCTGAAACTGAGTGTCCAGGTACATTTTGAGATGGCACATCCCTGCCACATTCCGGGATTGCATGTCCCCCTCAACATTTTTGCAGTTGTGCACCACCTTGACATTCTGTACCTTGATTCAGTGCTGCATTCCAAAACGACCTCCTGACGCATACTAAGGTACAGTACCATGCATCTGAACATTCTGGAAATGCGGGCACAGCAGCCAACTCTCAGTTTTTTTGTTAATGATTACTACAGCTACAGTTTCTTAAACTCTGGAGAAACGGGTCCAATAAGGTTGCTGACAGGGAGGACTAGACTGTGAGTTCAGGTTATGACATCATCAGTGGCTCTTCATGAAACTGGCTTTTTTGAACAGGTAATAAAATAGGGTTACAAAATAGCTCATAATTTTAAAATGAAGTCATGTGGAAATCTAATTTTTGGTATGAGATTTATTGGAGGTATGCTTATTCTAATTCTGCAATGTAGTACTTTTGGCAGGATAACCTCTTTAAAGTGCCAACTAATGAATTATCGAGAAAAAAAAATCAGATTAGCAACTGTTTTTATGTTCGCTTGTGTGCATGTGCAAGAAATGTCTTACAACAGTACGACTTTTGGAGGTGTGTGACCCTCCTCCCAAATCCAGTGCTCAGCGTAGCAGGCATGACCCCTACCGGACCAATACATGCTGAGCTATGTATGACAGCGGTTCGGCTGTGTTGGTCTTCACTTCAAAGAAAAGGTCCGCTGCAATCAGCAATGGTGGCATGTATGCAACTTGCATACTGATCAGCCAAACTTCTGTCATGCACAGCACGGCATTAAAAAACCCTCCCGCTTCCTCTCTCTGCTAATGTCCTCCCCCTCCCTCATTAGTGTTCTCCCCGCACCGACGTTGTGTGTCGAGGGGATACTCAACTCTCAGCTCATGCACCCCCAGCACACTGTGGCCGGCGGGGTGCCCAACTCTCGTTGGCTGCAACCTGCCCCCAAACAAACACCCAGTTGGCACGCTGGGAGTCCATCCCAGCGTGCTCATGCCTCCCACCCACGCACACTGTATGGCCGGTGGGGGAGCCCATCCCCGCTGGCTCCAATCTGCTCCGACAGACAGGTAGATGGCATACTGGGAGCCCACCCCAGCATGCAAAAAATTTTCTTTTTTTCTATTTTTTAAATCCTGTGAAAGAAGAAAACTGTCCTCGGTGAGTTCCTGCCCCCGCCAATCTACCCACCCTCTGTGCACCACCTCCCACCCTCCGCATTTTATACTTACCTCTGGAGCCCGACATCGATGATCTTCGTGGACGGAACACGCTCTGCACTCTTCAAAGCCGACCGCGAACTGAGGAAATGCCAGTAAGCTGTATAATGGCATAAATATCATAAATATGTTTTTTCCAACTTGGGTCGATATCTCGGACATTTTTTTTACTTTTGACACCAAATTTTCAACATGGGGTTCTTGACACTCCTCATGAATTCAGTCACTGTCATGGCATTATTCAGTTCCAAAAGGTGATTGTGCGGTCACTGTGTGCAATCACCTTTCAGGACCAAGTGACGAAACAGTGTTGATGTTCATGAGGTGGACTCTCAAAAAGCCTATGTTGCAAATTTGGTGATAAAGATTCTCAAAAATGACTGTTTTACAGGTGTGCATTGCGCAGTTTCCACGCTCACTTGTAAGTTTGCAAATTTGTAATATTTTCACTCCAAATTTTCAACATAGGCATATTTCCACACCTCCTTATGAACAGTGCAGCTGCCAATTTTCACATCATGGCCAAAATGTGTTGTCACGCTTCCGGCACAAAATAGCGCGGTCACTGCTGGAAACCAGTGTTCTCTACAGAGTAAGACAATCACAGTGACACTGATCATGAGCAGGGTTCCTAAAATGCCTATTTTGAAAATTTGGTGGCAAAACTCCATAAAATGGCGGTGTTACGAACGTGCATTGAGCAGTTCCTACGCACACTCGTAAGTTCATGAATTTGTAATATTTCCACTCCAGATTTTCAACATTGCCATTTTCCCACATCTCCTTATGACCAGTACAGCTGTCACTGTTCACATTCTGGCTGAAATGTGTTTTTGCATTTCTGACAGCAGCTGTGGGAAATCATGTTTGGTACAGAGTAAAAAAATCACAGTGACACTGTTCATGAGAATACATCCTAAAATACCAATATTGAAAATTCAGTGCAAAAATTCCAAAATATGACTGTTTTATGAGTGTGCATTGCGCAGTATCCACGCGCATTGGTAACTTCATGAATTCGTCATATTTTCACTTCAGATTTTCAACATTTGCATTTTCCCACGCCTCCTGATGAACAGTACAGCCATCACTTTTCACATCCTGGCCAAAATCTGTTTTCACACTTCCGTTGCAGAATAGCGCGGTCACTGTGGGAAATCAGGGTTCGGTACACAGTAAGAAAATCATAGTGGCACTGTTCATGACCAGACATGATAAAATGCCTGTGTTGAAAATTTGGTGAAATAATTCCACTGAATGACTGTGTTATAATGCAGGTTGTGCAGTTTCCACACAGGCTCGTACTGTTGAGCATAGCCAGGGTGTTAGGGTTCCTAAGACAGACACTTAAGAAGTATGAGGGTGAAATGTTACTCAGATGCAAGAGGAGTTGCAGAGAGGTACTCTGTTGGGATATGGATACTGAAGGGACATGGATACAACTAGGGGGGGGCTGCACAAATGCCAAACACCAATGCAAATACCAGCAAGCGAACGTTCTGCATTGACAAATGCTAGTTATCTTTCTGATGAAAAGAAAATTCTCCTTAAACTGAGAATGCCACCACCGGCAGTGAAGCAGAGTGATGCGGCAAAAGCACCAACTTAGGGCAGGCCAGCCCTGACGTCGGAAGCACACAGTAAATCTGAACTGGCAGACATCAAAGCGATGTTAGCAGGACTTATAAGAAATTAAAGTCTCTTTTAAACTTTATGTTTATCCTTTTTTTTTTTCAAAAGGCAATTATGTATTTTCCTTCCATGGAACATCAGTACATGTTTTACATAGTATATCCAGATAACAGAGTCTATGGCATCCCATGTGTTAATATATGTCAAGAAAGGGAAAAGTTATATTTTATACAGTAAAGATAAAACCCCACTCTGCTCTCCTGTAGGTATCTAGCACAAGACACATGACCATTACAGTATCAATTAAACCTGCATAACTTATGAATGCCCCGTCCATAATTCCTTGAGGACATTGGTGTCATGTTAGTCCTATTGAAAGTCCATAACACTGAGTGTGGCCCCAGCTTCCCCCTAAAGCCCATGCATCTAGATCTCTCCCATACTGTCTATATTAAACCAGCTAAAAAAATAACTTTAAATTTTAATAGAATCAGTGAATATCTGTCTGTCCTAAGATAACAAGTGAGTAAACAAAAATATAACTGGCAACAATGCCATCATTTAAAGGACAGCAAATAATGCCACAACAGGCTTTACTGTTACTTGTACTTAATCAAGAAGTTCCCAAACATATTTTCAGGTTGTCGTGTCTCTGTGTTTGTCCTCTGAATCTGCGCATTCTGCACTTGGTTTCTGAACCATTTTAGCCAAAAGTCCAGCATCCGCAGGATCAGTGAAGATATAAATTTTCCCTTGGTATATGATTTTGAGTTTGGCAGGGACAACAACAGTGTTAGGAATGCCTGCATCTCGTAAGGTTGGTCAGACTGCTTCAGATCTCTTTTGCTATTGTCTTGTGACATAGCTAATGTTCGGAAAAAAGGATATAGCTCTTCCATTGAGCAGTACCGGCCTTTTTTGTCTACTGAGTGCCAGAATCCAGTCTCGTTCTCCAATCCCCACTGTCACCATTAGCATAGCTCATGGCATCTCTGTGTCCAGTTGTCATCCTCGTGCGGCAACTCTATAGGCCTTTTGTAGTTGCAGAGTTCTGGAGTTATCCCCAAGACCCAAAGCTTCTGGTAGCCATTCCTGCAAAAATAGAGAGAGGTGATCCCCCTCTGCTTCCTCCAGGACACTGAACAAATGAACATTGGAACTCCGAACCTGATTTTCTAAGATTTCAAGACGAGAGTGATGGTATTGTGTTTCCTTAGCCGTAGCAGCCGTTACATGCTGTGTAGTTTCAGCCAATCTCCACATATCTTGTGATTCCGTTTGAAGTGTGGTAACTGCTGTCTCCACTGTGCCCAACTGACCAGATAATTTATCGAGCTTAGTACTGATTGCCCCTACAGATTGCGGGAGATGCTGCTGCATTTTTGTACCCAAGGACTGTAGTGTTTCTTTGTGCTGCGTGGTGGCCGCATGGTTGGGCTTACTGCCAAGTTGTTTGGTGCCAGAGGTACTGGGATCTTTCCCTCCAGTTCCTGCAGACAGATTCCCCTGAGTTTTCCTCATGTTGTTCACTGGGGTTCACACAACAAATTCTGTAAATTTGGCTGGTTTCCTAGTTCTCAGTACTGCACTATAATTATTGTTATTCGGCCCCAATGCACGGAGCTCTAGAAGGGAGCAGCCATCTTTGTTGGACTCCACAGCGCCCCCAAGAAATGAAAGTCTCAGCAGCTAAAATAAAGGCCGATTCTTTGTGCTAAGGGGAAGAGTTAACGTAACAGAGAGCAGGCTTTCATCTCTAGATTCGTTATGTTATACTGAGGACACTACTGACTAACACACAAAGCCAATTCAGTTTTTATTGGCTAACACGGAGGACCTTAAAAACAGGAGCAGGCACAACAATACCAGAATTGTTGGTGTGCTAGAGGGGGTGAAAGGAAACATTATGACAGCATTTTGGCAACCGTTTCTGACGCAGGTCCTTCAGCACCAATGACAAGGGCAACTGAAAATTGAACAGGCTCACCATTCACTAACCCCTCGCCCGCAAACAGGAAGCAGACCTCGCCCAATATTGCAAACATCTGTAGGTTCTCTGTCAAGGAAGAAGGTATGAGACTTGCCAGAGAATGGAGGCAATGAGTACGGTGGGGGGAGGGGGATGGATTTATATTTTTCAAGATTTTTGCCTCTGAAACTGTGTCCAAACAAAAGGAGTTCACAGAGATTAGACAGGTTCTGCAATAGGGTTACCACCTGTCCTGATTTTCGCAGGACAGTCCTGATTTGGGCAGCTGTATCCTGCCAAAAAACATGAGAAATACTACATGTCCTGATTTTATAGTAGAAAAAATATTTTCTAATTTTCCACTAAATGTTGCAGAAAACTACAATACCTTAACTAAAATACCTTAAAATGATAAGAAACAATAAAAGCAACTATGAAACTGCAATACTTAGCCTTAATTCCTATTATATAGAGAAAACAAGGGTGTTGCATTGGTCGAGGTTACGTACTGTCCTGCAAGAAATCATGTTTCAGTAAGAAATGTCCCACTTTGGGCTTCTTAAAAGGTGGTAACCCTATTCTGCAAAGACAGGGAAGGAGACATTGTATGAGTTACTCAGTTTCTCTGGTGATTTTGAATAATAATGGGCCCACCCTTAGCGTGTAATACCCGTGAAAAAGCTTGCAAAATTATTTAACAGGAAATCAGAAAGTGCACGGCCAGAGGACAGCCTTTTTTCAAATGAGTGTAACTCAGAACAAACAGCGCAAGATGCAGTATTCGAATCACAGAATGACCCAGCACGTGCTTTCTAAGACTGCCTCTCCACCTATGGCCAAATCCACCTCTAATAACCTTGGCACTGATCCTAAATTAGCATCAGCTCCCTCTCCAACATGTGCGGCTATGGCAAAAACACCCTAATCGATATCTAACTCATAATCTAAACAAGGCTTAAGAAAAGTCCCCCCCCTTCACAAGCCGGTTCAGGGGGTACTTTCAAGACATGACAGACAAGGAAGGCTCCCATATGGCAAAAAACTGGGGAGGGTTCTGGTATGGCTTTTATTTTACCATTAAGGCTAGGGGAGCAACAACATAGCTTAGACCAAGATTCCTTGGGGTAGTCAGCAGATCTCTGACAGATACAGGAGGGAGGTACGAGCTATCGCAAGTGCAGCTTAACACTGGGGCTAAATTAACCCTCGGTTCTATCTACAGCACCAATGTAGATGGATCTGAGTTTTTTCACAAACTATCTGTACACATGGCCAGCTATGACAGTCCCCTGGATTCTAGGGGGGGGAGAGGTCATTTGAATCATGGACACAGCCCTTAACTGCTCCACAAGGCAGGCTGGTGTCTTCTCACACAGAACCAGGGTTATTCCCATACTTATGAAGGAGCACTGTCTCATTGACATGTGGTGTCACCTTCATCCTAGTGGAAGGGAATATACCTGCTATTCACACACCTGCTCCTCCTCCGCTAGACTGGCAGGTATTCTGACCTCCCAAACCCTGGTACCTCACATACATGCCTTTATCACGCTGTTGTAGTCCTCCCACTTGCAATGTAAATCCCTTTGATGTTCTTGTATTGACCTTGCCTTGTCTGTTGCCCTTGATTATACCTTGTACTTGTTTTGCCTGATGTTCTTGAATGTACCTTTGTAATCTCCCTGGTTGCACCTGAAAATAGGCACTTGGTGTCTAGCGTACTCACCTGGTAAACAAAAGCAAATAAATAAATAAAGCTGGTACCATAAATATACCAGACCATGCCTCAGTCTTGATGAACCTGGTGGGTTGGGGTGGGGTATCTCTGGATCAGCCAAGACTTGGAGACTGGACTCATTATTGCTTAAAAATCAAGGGTAATATACACTTTATAAAGGGACAACTCCAGGGTTACTTGCACACAAACAAGAGTGAATACACTTCAGCAACAACCAGATGGCAGGCTTTAAAGGCCAGTGGTGGATCTAGGGGGTGGCGAAGGGTGCACCTGCGCCCCATTGTAACTTACTGGTTTGCTGCTGCTGCATTTGTTGAAGAAGTCTGATTTATTGATTATACAGAAGTGCATATTCAAAATTATGTGTTACATTTGTATTTTCTGTCAAAAATGTAAAGAAAAGGTGACTAGACAATATAAAGGATTAAAATAACATTACGAAAATTGCATACCACATATGCACTCCACCCCAGCATCCCCCATTGTAAAATCCTGGATCCGCCAAAGGCAGTGTTTAGAGGTGCAACAATCTCCTTTGCAGCTCATTAAAAAAAAAAGGCCGGTGATCAGAGAATTCCTACCCTGGAACAGGATATCAAAAAAGCCAAAGCCTCTCATGTGGTCAGCCTGGACCCAGGGGTGTACCTTAAACTCCAAAAGAGGCAATGGAAATATAACTCCCTCCGTAGTGTCAACATAGAGAGGGCCATGCTCCTGGCACAGGCTGGGAATTATTTTGAGGGGGATAGAGTAAGTACATAGCTGTCATGGCAGCTAAAAAGCAGACAAGGGGTGAAAAATATTGCCCAAATATATGATTCAAATGGAGACTTGAAATTCTCAGACCAAGATATTGGAGAGTGCTTGCTGGAGTTCTACCAGAAACTTTATTCCACAGAGGTGCAACCTTCTGATGAAGACCCAGCTGCCTGCTTTGCTAATGCCTCTCTCCCTAGGCTGACTATCACACAGTCTCAGCACTTAGAGGCAGGCATAACTTAATCAGAGATAGAGAAGACTGCAGGACACCTGAAGGGAGGGAAGGCTCCAGGGCCTGATGGATACCCTATTGAGTTTTATAAAATTGTCTTGTCAGAGTTGAAGGAGTCCCTGATAAATATGGTCATAGAAATCTTTGAGACAGGGATCTTGCCACTCTTCATGTGGTTTGCCACCATAATAGTTCTGCCTAAACAGGGCAAGGACCCTCAACATTGTGGGTCCTATAGACCGATCTCTCTGCTCACCTCTGACTACAAAATTATGGCCAGGGTCATAGCAAGTAGATTGGAAAAAACCCTGCCCTCACTGATACAGTACATCAAGACCAAGAGGGCTTTGTCCATGGGAGACGTGGAAAAAATAATGTTTGCAGAACCCTAATTGTGGTCTGGAGGTAGACAAAGAAATCTGCTGGGAAGTGCTCGGAGATCCTTGCCCTCAATGCAAAAAAAGCCTTTGCTTGCGTAATGTAGAAATACATTTGCAACCCTAGAGACATTTGACATGCAGACAGACATTCTATGGTGGATATCCACATTATATAACCAGCCCCCTGTCCAAATTTTAGTTAATGGCAGACTGTCTGAGCCCTCTACATTATACTGAGGGATCAGGCTGGGGTTCCCTCATCCCAACTATTATATGTTCTGCCTTTGGAGGTCCTGGCTGCTGCAATCAGATGTGATGAGGGTACAGGGTAGCAGAGCTGGGAGACTACATCATAAATTATCTACATTTGCCAAATACCTATTGCTCAGCTTAAAAGAACCTAGTAATTGTCTGTCACAGGTGCAGCAACTGCTAGATGATTATGAGAAACTTGCTGGTCACAAGAGCAATTGGTCAAAAAGTGAGATTACAGCCTTGGGGAAAAGAAGACCACACTATTTAGAACATAACCCTTTATACATGAGGGTGGTCGCCTCTTTAAAATATCTAGGATAATCAAGATCCCAAATAAGCTAGACCTCTTGTACAAAGAGAATTACTTACCCCCCCCCGACCTTGATCAAAAAGGACTGCACGAGACTGAAACCCTTGCCCATCATTCTAATAGGGAGAATCAACTCCATAAAGATAGGAGGCAGTATGGCACAGTGGTTTAAGGCTCTCAACTGCAAATCTGAAGATCTGGGTTTGAATCCCACAGCCCCCACTTGCATACTGTGTGACCCTGAGCAAGTCACTTAACTTCCTCGTGCTCCCAGGTTGCATCTGCAAACAAGCTTTCAGCTTAGTGTGTCTCACCTGGTAAAATAATTGGTTAAAGATGTGTAACAAAATGCCTCTACCTTTTTTTCAAATTTGCCAACTCATGCTCTAGACAAATTCTTTATGCAACTCAGTAGCTTCTAAATAGATTTATGTGGGCCAGGAAAACATTGAGAATAAAAAGGAATATCCTAGCTGGTCTACTGGTGCAGCGGTAAGGTTTCTTCCTGTAACACAGACATCCCGGGTTCAGGAATGGACCCCAGAGTTAGAGGGTCGGCAGGCCAGCGGGTGGGGGGGTAGAAGGAGGAGAAGGATTGAGCATCTGAGAGACTGCTCTACTTCTCTGCGTGAAGGGAGGTTGTGTGTCCAGCGCATAACTGACCTCTGGTGGAGGCTGGATGGAGCAGCTGACAGCATCTACATAGTTGCTGGAGGCGGGATAGATGTTGACATACAGTACATACCTTTGATGTCATTGTACATCCTGCTCCCCGGGGTGGAAATGGTGGAAAATTGGTGCTAGAAGGATGCTGCCCACCTCGCACCACAGGTCCTGCACCACTGCCTGTAGTACCACCAGAGATGAATCCTGGTGTCCGACGGAGGGTGAGCTCCCTCCTGAAGGCCCCGCCTGGAGTGGGAAACCTAGGGCGTAACCCCAGGATGGAAGCATCCCTGGATCGTATACCAGCATCTGACAGGTGGTTCAGCTCCATCACATGGCCCTGCTCTGTGGGGCAAGTCAGAGAGTATTTCCATTTGGGTAAGTCTGCAGAGGGTAGGTGAAGGGGCTGGGCGTGGTGCTGGGTTTATGAGGGCTGGTCCTGGAAGGCGAGGAAAAGTATAACAAATTAAAAAAAAAAAAGAATATCTTACAATTGCCTATCAGATCTGGAGGTCTAGCTCTGCCGAACTTCAAACATCACCTTTGGGCAGCCCAGATAGTCTATGTATCTGATTTGGAGAAGGATGGCAGCACCAGTGTTCCACAGTGGGTCCAGTTGGAGCAGGAAAAGATGTAGGTGGGGTGGAGGGGGGTCCCTTATAGGTTATCTTAACCAATTACTTTCCTACCATTGTCCCCATATCATTAAGAACCCTTTTGTGAAATATCTGGGAGCTATACGGGTAAAAATGCATACACTCATTGGTGTAGTGCAAACTATATCCCTGAAAACTCCCCTTAGATTAGCCTTCAGAAATAAACTGGGATATACTGTTTTCTGTCATCAGGCTATACATAGTTGGGGGAAAAAAGTGGGATCAGGGAGGTGAGAGCCCTATACTCAGGAGGGAACTTACTGTCATTTGATGGTATCAGGAAAGAATATACAATACAAGTGGGGGACTTCTTTACATTTTTGAGAGTGAGGAGTTATCTGTGGGTGGGGGAGGGGGGAGAACCTACTATGACCACAGTGGAGGAAATCCTTTACAAACCACAACCTCTGACCAAACCTCTCATGGCATGCCACCGACTTCTTCCAGTGCTACTAAACAAATCACTTGCAGCATGAGCATCTGATTTAGGATGTAATATCATTAAATGAAGACTGGACCCTAGCAATCCAACATGTGCATAACAGCTCACGGACAAATCACTTTCGTCAGGTGCAGTTAAACTTTTTTTAATTAGTGGTCATTATTTTTTATCCATGGATAACCGTGGTTTTATTCTCAGTTACAACCTCCCGTGTTGATATTTTCTGTTACAACATGGGAGGTTGTAATCACTGCCTGCCGCTCAAAAAAGATCTGCGCAGCTCATTGGCTGCTACTCTGACTCAGGACGATCATCAGCCCAAACATGGCGGCTCTGTTCTCGCTAACCTAGTTTCTGTGGGACGGGACATGGGAGCATATCCGTTACATTTAACTTCGTGCCAGTTTTTTTTTTTTTGGTTTTTTTACACAGTTTTCAATATATCTGGTTGATCCTGCCTTAAAGGTTCAAGAGAAAAAGAAAGCATTCAGGAAGTACAAGGAATCACAGAAGGAGCAGGACAGAGAACTGTATCAGTTAAAGCAAAAGGAAGCTGGGAAGGCAGTCAGAACAGCAAAGGCCCAAACCGAGGAAAAGATAACCAACTCAGTTAAGAAGGGGGATAAAACCTTTTATAGGTACATCAGGGAGCGAAGGAAGACCAAGGGAGTGATACTGAGGCTTAATAAAGGGGAGGTGGGGTGGGCAGAGGGTGACTGTGAAAAGGCAGAGATACTAAACAAATATTTTTGCTCAGTGTTTACAAACGAAGAGGGGGAGGTACCTAAAACAAACAATAGAAACACTCTGGATACAGAAGTTGATACCAGACTATTTACAGAAGAAAGGGTTCTGAAAGAACTCTTAAAACTGAAGGTGGACAAAGCAATGAGACCTGATGGGATTCATCCCTGAATTTAAAAGAACTAAGGGTAGAACTAGTGACACCACTGACTACCCTCTTTAACAAATCATGGGAGGATGGGGTGGTACCCGAGGACTGGAGGAGGGCAGATGTGATTCCCCTTCACAAAAGTACGAGCAAGGCAGAAGCAGAAAACTACAGACCTGTTAGTTTAACCTCAGTGATAGGGAAAATGATGGAATCACTTCTGAAGGAAAGAATTGTTGAGTATCTAGAGGCCAGAGGGGCACAGGACCCAAGGTAGCATGGATTCACAGCGGGAAGGTCATGCCAGACGAATCTGATAGATTTCTTTGACTGGGTGACCAAAGTAGTAGATCAGGGAGGGCTGTGGACATGGCCTACCTAGCTTTAGCAAGGCATTTGACACAGTCCCACACAAAGATTAATATACAAGTTAGCCAGCCTGGGAGTGGGTCCCAAGATGACAGCCAGGGTAAAGAATTGGCTGGAGAATAGGACACAGAGTAATAGTAAATGGAGTCCACTCTGAAGAAGGGGGTTACTAGTGGGGTACCGTGAGGTTCAGTATTAGGACCGGTCCTCTTCAATGTCTTTATAAGCGACATTGCAGAGGGACTGGAAGGAAAAGTATGTCTCTTTGCAGATGACACAAAGATCTGCAACAGAGTTGATGCACAAGGTGGGGTGGAAAGGATGAGAAGGGACTTGGCAAGGTTAGAGGAATGGTCAAATGTATGGCAGCTTAGATTCAATGCTAAGAAGTGCAAGGTAATGCACCTAGATACATACATAGATACATAGACAGTGTCGGCAGATAAGGGCCTATGGCCCACCCAGTCTGCCCATTTGAGTTTGTAAGTTCAGTTTATGTTTTTCTAGAAGTCTGTTGCCCCTTACCCCTGACCTCCAGAATTCCTTTATGTCTATCCCATGCATTCTTAAATCCCATGATTGTTTCAGCCCCCACCACTTCCTCTGGCAGGGTGTTCCACTTGTCCACCACCTCGCTCTGTGAAGAAATTCTTCCTCATGTTTCCTCTGAATCGCCCTCCTCCAACTTCATCCCATGCCCTCTAGTCCTGGAACATCTTTTTCGCTTAAAATAGTGTATTTCTGCACCCTGTTCCTCCCTGTAAGATACTTGTATGTCTCATCATATCCCCTCTTCCTCCTCTCCTCCAGGGAGTACATGTTCAGTTCCTTCAACCTGTCTTCATAGGACTTGTGATGCAACCATGCACCATCTTTGTTGCCCTCCTCTGAACCTTTCTACCCTGTCTATGTCCTTACGTAGGTATGGTCTCCAGAACTGTACACTGTACTCTAGGTGGGGCCTCACTAGTGTCTTGTATAGCGGAATTATGACCTCCCTTTTCCTGCTGGTGATGCCCCTGCCTATACATTCCAGCATCCTATTTGCTTTACCTGCTGCCTTGTCACACTGTTTCCCTACCTTGAGGTCATCAGAGATGATAACCCCAAGATCCCTTTCCTGCTTGGTGCATGCTATATCCTCACCCCCCAACTGATATATTGTGCCAGGGCTTTTGTGCCCCATATGCATTATCTTGCACTTGAATTTCAACTGCCAAACCCCTGACCATTCTTCAAGTTTCTGCAGGTCCCTTCTCATTCTGTCTACACCCTCTGGTGTGCCTACTCTGTTACAGAGCTTTGTGTCATCAGCGAACAGTGAAATTCTGCCTTCTAGGTCCTGCGCAATGTCACTGATGAAGATGTTGAATAGGACCGGTCCCAGCACTGATCCCTGTGGTACCCCACTGGTCACTCTTCCTCTGTGGAGTGACAGCCATTTACCACCACCCTCTGTGTCCTGCCACCCAGCCAGTTACCTACCCACCACACTACTGTCCTGCCCACACCCATATTCCCCAGTTTGTGTAATAGTCTTTTATGGCACAGTGTCAAAGGCCTTGCTGAAGTCCAGATAGGCCATGTCCACTGCCCTCCCCTGATCCACCTCCCTAGTCACCCAGTCAAAAATTCAAAGAGGTTGGTCTGACATGACCTCCCCTGGTGAAACCATGCTGCCTTGGGTCCTGTAGTCCATTGACAACCAAATGTTCCACCAATCTCCTTCAGTAGTGCTTCCATGATCTTCCTCACTACCGAGGTGAGGCTGACTGGTCTGTAGTTCCCTGCTTCCTCTTTGTTCCCACTTTTGTATAAGGGGACTACATCTGCTGTCCTCCAGTCTTTGGGTACCTCCCCTGTTTCCAGTGATCAGCTAAACAGGATAGCTAGAGGTTCAGCCACCACCTCTCTTAGTTCTTTAAGGACCCTGGGGTGCACCCCATCTGGCCCCATTGCTTTATCAACTCTTATTACTTCCAGTTCTTTCAGGACCCTTTCGTAAAGGGACTTGTGTCCATTTCTGCACCATTCTCACCCTTTACTCCCTTCAGACCCATTACCCTCCTCTTCTTAGTAAAGACTGAGCAGAAATACCTGTTCAATATGTCAGCTTTACTGTTGTCATCCTCCACGCCTCATCCTCCCCTTCAGTCTCACTATCCCTCCTTTGTCTTTCTTTTTCACTTATGTACCTGTAAAGGTTTTGTCTCCTCTACCCACTGAATTTGTAATGTGTTCTTCTGTCTGAGCTTTGCTTCCTTACTGACCTCCTGCCTCCTTTGCTTCTCCTGGTACTTCTCCCTATCCCTTCTGCCTGTGTCTTTTGTATTGCCCGATGCAATCTTTTGGCTTTCACTTTCTTTGCTACCTCTTTGGAAAACCATAATGGTCTCCTCTTCCTTTTCCTCTTGCTAACCTGCTTAATGCATAATTCTGTTGTTCTTGTAATCACCATTTTAAATACTGCCCACTGTTCCTCAACCCCTGATTTCTGTCCCATTCCCCTTAATGCCTCTTTCAAGTATCTCCCCATTTTCCCAAAGTCTGCCTCCCTAAAATCCAGGATACATATTTTTGTGTGGTTTGGTTCTGCTCTTTCTGTGATTTCAAACCACAATGACTGGTGGTCACTGTTCCCCAGGTGCTCCCCCACTGTTACCCCCATCACACTGTCCCTGTTTGTGAGCACAAGGTCCAGTATTGCTTTATACAGAGTTGGTTCCATGACCAGTTGCTTGAGGAAGGCACACTGAAGGGAGTCCAGGATAAATCTGCTCCTAGTTGATGCTGCTGCTGGGATGCTCCAGTCCACGTCTGGAATATTGAAGTCTCAACCAGTACTACCTCACCCTTGTCTGCCATCCTTTGGATGGCTAGCATCAACTCCTATCTGTTTCTTCCTCCTGGGCTGGTGGTCTATAGACCACACCTGTGCGGATGGCTGTCCCCATTTTCCTTTCCAGCTTAACCCACAGTATCTCTCCCCCATTTTGTTCCTCCTGGATCTCTGTGGCCCTTATGTCATTTTCACATACAGTGCCACTCCTCCTCCCTTCCTGCCTGCTCTGTCTCTTCTGAATATGTTGTAGCCAGGTATGGCCATCTCCCAGTCGTGGTTATCATTACACCAGGTTTCAGTGATGGCCACAATGTCCAGGTCTGACTGCACCATGACAGCCTCCAGATCTTCCATCTTGTTGCTAAGGCTCCTGGCATTTGCACACATGGCTTTCCATGATTTGACCTCCTAGACTGTTTCGCTGTTCTACTCCAGCCCTTCCTTGGTTGTCCTTTATCCCTGGTTCTCCTTGCTATCTGCCCTTCTGCTGAATTTTGCCCCTTTCTGCCTATCCACCTCTTGGACACTAATCTCCATCTTTTGCACACTGCTTTGCAGAGATAGCCACTCCTCTGGTTCACTGGTTCCACTGCTTGCTGTGGGTGAGCAAGTGGTGCATGCACTCCTATGCTCTCCCTTGCCTCTCGCAGGAAGTACTTCTGAGAAAGTGGGAACAAAACCCAGGGAAGAGTACACAATGGGGGGTGAGATACTAACAACAACAAAAAGGGAAAGGGACCTGGGGGTAGTCATATCAGATGACCTAAAGGTGGGCAAGCAGTGTGAGAGGGCAGCAAGGAGGGCTGGGGGGATACTGGGATGCATAGGGAGAGGCATCACCAGTAGGATGGAAGCTGTCCAGAGGAGGACAACTAAAATGGTGCAGGGTCTGCACCAGAAGACATATGAAGAGAGACTTAAGGAGCTTAATATGTATAGCCTCGAGGAAAGGAGGGAGAGGGGGGACATGATAGAAACTTTCAAGTACCTCAAGGGAATCAACAAAGTCCAAGAGGGTAGTATCTTTCAAAAAAAGAGGTGTGCAAGAACAAGGGGGCACAATTTGAAGATGGGGGGGCGGCTCAGAGGTAATTTAAGGAAGTATTTTTCACAGAGAGGGTTGTGGATGCATGGAACGCCATCCAGAGGAGGTTGTGGAATCAAACAGTGGTGGAATCCAACATGCATGGGACAGTCATAAGGCAATTCTAGGGGTTGGGGGTAGGAAGAAGTAGGCTGCTGGTTAACTAGGATCTGCAGCTTATCCATTAGGTAGGGAAATGGGCAGACTGGGTGGGCCACATGGTTCTTATCTGCCTTCAAATTCTATGTTTCTATGTTTCTATGTAAAAGAGCCAAACATGTATCCGGTTGATCCTGCCATACTTAACTCTCGAGCGGGGCTCTGTGGCTGCATTCCTGACTGACCGCAACTGATGACTGAGTGAGTGAGAGATGGTGTGTGTGTGTGCGTGTGTCTGCTTCTGGCAGAGCTCCTGCACTAACTCAAGTGTGGCACAGAGAAAAAAATAATTAATTAAATAAAATAACATCGCTGACCCACTGGCGTAGCAGTTGGATTTCTGCTTGCGATGCCGGAGACCCGAGTTCGGGAACGGACATGGGGAGTCAGAGGGCCAGCCAGGGCAGAAGGATTGAGTGTCTCATGGACTGCTCTCCTTCTCCGGGGTGAGGAAGGGGTGAGCATCTGGTGCCCAAGGGACCCCTGGCGGAGGCTGTGGGAATCACAGATAACTGGTGCCAGCACATAAGAGGGGTGGGGTGGATGCTGGATGTCATTGCACATCCCCGCCCCAGGGCAGTCTAGAAAATGTGCTGCCGGGCACCCTTGATGAAGCCCATCCTTGGCTGCAATTAGCTCTCAGGTGGGCTCCTTAACTTATCCCATCAGATGCGGCACTTGGCCGGTGCTGCAACCCCACCTGGGGCAAGCTGGCGGTATCAGGAAGTCCCGCCAATGTGAGAGTGGAGTCGAGGGTCCATGACTGGGCTGAGGTACTGGTGGTCGGTAGCAAGGAAAAGTATAGTAAATAAAAATAAATAAAATAACATGTGGGTGGGTGTGTGTAAAACCAGAATTTTACATACACCCTCAGTGTGGGATGCTTTTATACACCCCGAGGGCATTTATGTAGCATCCCACACCTTGGGTGTGTAAAATTCTGGTTACACACACCCACCCATATATTATTCTATATGTATTGCACATAATTCACCCCAGCAAGGCTACATAAATTTCAAGTCACTAGAGACCTTATATGTCCTAAATGTAAAGTGGCCGTGGGGGACTTCCTGCATCTAGCACTAACTTGCCCTAGGGTTATCCCCTTTTGGCATACAATGCACAAAACAATGGAACTAAGACTGAGAACCCACTCCTGAATACCCCACTAGAACTGATGTTGGGTGCTGAATGGACAGGGTGGGGCAGTGGCAAAAACATCCCTTGTGGAATGTGGCAGTAGTTAATGCTAGGAAAATGGATGCACAACACTGGATCAGTGATTTCTCTCCTAGCATAGCTCATTAGCATAAAAATGTGCCACTGTGTATGAAACCAGAAAGGATGCAGCCCAACCTGGAAGGTCAGGAGAAGTTATTTAAAACCATGTGGGAGCCACTGAGCCAAGCTGTTGAAGAGGGTATCGTCACCACCTAAAGATTATTGTAACATGGAGGTGGTTGCATCACTAAATTGGAATAGTTTGTGAACAGCAAGGAATGGGGTGCTCTCAGTAGATGCCATTGGCCTTGGTTGGGAGGGGACTAAACTATGAGTGTGGCTGTCCCAGCCATCTGTAAAACAGGAGTTTCTTACCTGAATCTTTCCTGTTCCATGTACGTGAGCATGTTACTGAATGTCTGACTATTTGTGCTAGATGTGAACAAGAACTGATAAGAAATGTTCAAATGGAATGTATAGCTGAGGTCTTAATAAAACATATATTATATTTTTTAAAATAAAAGAAGTGCTGACACCTTGGTCTTTACCAATGCACAACAGCACACCAAAGATTGTACTTAAAGCTCTTCTCCACTTGGACAAGTGGTTACTATTTGCGCTTTAAGTTATTATACACTAACTAATTTCCTATTCTAGATTACTACACAGCAATGTTTCTGAGTGTTGAGATTTTATAATTTTATTTGCATAAACTGCTAGAAATGACCTTTCATTACCTAGCTTTCAGTAAGTTTCATTGTTCATCTGTTTATTTTATTTATTGATTTATTTATTTATCAAGTCTAGGATTACAAATACCTTTGAGCCATGGTTCTTTTACAAAGGTTCCACGTCAGAGAAATACAAATTATGGGGAACATCAAGACAGGCATTACAACAATGTGGACATTGCAAACAGAGTACAGATTAATACAGTTCAAGGGTAGCATTGTAACAAGGCAGCCAGCGGCATTTGTCAGAGAAAATAGACAACAGATAAGAAGTGCCAGAGTCATAGGAGAGGAAGGGGGAATGTAGGAAGGGTGGCGAGAGGGTGAAAAGTGCAGCATTGGGTATACCAAGATGTGAGGGTAGAATCCAGTGAGGGGAGGGGGACAACTAGAGCAGAAAGGGAAGTGGAGAAACAAGGTTAAGTTGGGCAGTTTATATTTCAGACTATAGGATCCTGGTCGAGCCCTTGAAATAAATGAAAAAGTCACTATGAAAGCAGTATTTTGATCTGAGGTTCGAGCAGACTCGATAGACCGTAAGGCCTAATCTGCTGGCAATGAATATGTTAGTATGAACACAAGGGGTGGGGGAGGGCCTCGGCACCCAACTAGGGATCTGAGGTTTGAGCAGAATCGATAGACCGTAAGGCCTAATCTGCTGGCAATTAGTATGTTAGTATGTTAGCATGTTAGGTTAGACCTTCACAATAATGCACAATGATTTAATTGGGCTCTACCACGCCAGTTCGACATCTCTAATGTCGACCGGGGTTACAGCGACAGGAATCATGTCGATCGCAAATCGTAGTCGGCCTGATTCCTTGCAGACTCCCAGTCCTGTTTTTCTATCGGGGGCATCGCCCCCAACCCCCCAGACTAAAGGATTGTTAAGTCCAGTAGGAGTTAACTCAGGTTGGGGGTGCAGGACCAGGAGACAGCATGCCCCTGTCTTGGGCACACCATCACAGCGACCTGTCGGCAAAGGGTCGATTTTGCTGACAGGAGCTTAGTTCGCTGTGTTGGTGTCACCATACAGGGGGCATACCATTTAATTGTACTATTACTCTTGTTAATTTCCTTTGTAATATCTTGTATTAACTATAAGTAAATAAGGGATTCACATACCAGGGTAATTTTCCCCCTTTTGCTGGAAACAGAGAGTTTGTGTTTTATCAGTTATCTGGGAAACAGCTTTTACCCACATAAAAATAGCTTCATGGAATGTAAAGGGCTTAGGATCCCCCATTAAATGTAAAAAAAGTTTAAACTAGCTAAAATAAAGAAAAGATAGGCATAGCCCTATTACAAGAGACTCATTTGAGCACACAGGAGTCAGTTAAGCTTAATAAAGAATGAGTTGGACAGGTAAAATACTGTATAACTCCTTTAATACTGAGAAAAGAGGGACTGCTTTACTCATTAGCCCCTATGCACTAATGGGCAGGAAGTACGTGCTGGAGGCGCATATCCCATCCATGTAGGTCTGCACCTGTGGACAGGTGCACACATGCTGATATGCACAATCGGTGGCCATCTGTCTATGGCCCCGCCCCCACAGTGCCCAGGACCACACAGGACAGCCATGGGTGGAGTAGGGGACACATGTGTTATCTGTTAGACATGCTTGCATCTGCTCTCTCTGACTATTCCCAGGATGAGGTTGAAATCGGCTGGTGACAAGGGCTTTTAGTGTCACCACCCCATCCTGTGGAATTTGCTGTCCCTTGTGGTTAAGGGGGCTCCTACTTTGGAGATATTTAAGGCCCACTTTAAGGCCCTCCTATTCGCCTTGGCCTTTCTGGACTAAACTGTTCCATCTACAGATTTTACTACAGCTATTGGTAATTTTATGTTTTGGCTTGTTATTTATGGGAAATGTTTTTATGTGGCGTTAATTATCCATATGTTTATGTTTTTCTCTTTTGTTTTTATTAATTTCATTTCTGAATATATGTTTATTTATCTGTATGGCACCCAGAGCCTCCAGGATCAGGTGTCTTTTGAATAAATTTTGCCTTACCTTGCCTTGCCACGTCGGCATCTAATAGGATGCCCATAGCTGGCCAGGAGTGGATCCCTTACATGGAAAGGAACAGGTCCAGGTGCGTAAATGGCACCCGCGTGCACCCAAACCCATGCGTCTGTGCCCCTGGGCCAGTGATCATGTGGAATGATACCCCTCTCCCACCACACAGTGACTCCCCATCAGGCTGCATTAACCCCCCCACACACACCCCCGTGCCCTGTCCTCGTAAGTGCAGTGCCCCTCCCCCAACCCGTTCATACACTGCCCCTGGTACTGCTGGCACCCACACCATGAACACAGGTATGGCCCCCAAACTATGCACCCCCACCCAGAACTGCATGCCAGGACCACCCCCACCTTTGCTCCATGAGCCCCCAGCCCCAATGTGGTGGTCAGTATCACCCCTTCCCCATGGCACTGAACCCCCTTACCCATTTCTGTCAGTTGGTGCCATGGCTCTCGGACCAGCCAGTGGCACAGCCCTCACACACACCTCCTGTGTGCTGGCCATCCAAGTGATACTGGAGACACTGCCTATGGTAGGCTGCATGCCCAGCATCTCTTGGATGGCCAGTGGCCGAGGGAGGTGTGTGAGGGTTGTACATTGGCCATCCAAGTGATACTGGGAGCACGCTGCCTATATATAGGCTGCATGCCCAGCATCTCTTGGATGGCCAGTGGCCGAGGAGGTGTGTGGAGGGCTGTGCCACTGGCCATCCAAGTGATACTGGGAGTGCGCTGCCTATATATAGACTGTGCGCCCAGCATCACTTGGATGGCCGGTGGCCGAGGAGGTGTGTGGAGGGCTGTGCCACTGGCCATCCAAGTGATACTGGGAGTGCGCTGCCTATATATAGACTGTGCGCCCAGCATCACTTGGATGGCCGGTGGCCAAGGAGGTGTGTGGAGGGCTGTGCCACTGGGTTTCCAAACTGCAGCACCATCAGTGCAGGTACAGGAGTGGTGGCATTGTTGGTACTGTGGGGGGTGCAGCGGTGGTCTTGTATGGGGAGGGTCGGTCCTGGTGGTCCTGTATGGGTGGGGATAGGGGGTGCCTGCAACCAGGGGACGGTGCAACATTTGTGGTGTGTGTTTGGGGGGGGCAGCCTACAAGGGGCTGGGGCACAGCTGTCTGCTGGGGTGGGTGGCACTGGGCAGCCATTGGGGACAGCCACAGTGGTCTTATAGGTGGGGGAGTGGGCTATCTGCTGGGTCCGGGTGGTGACCGGTTGTGTGCATGGGGCACATTGGGGTTGTATGCCAGAGTTCTCCCTGGGATACCCTGCACCCTCCTCTGCACCCCCATGGCCAGCACTACGTGCCTTAGTGCATGGTGCATAGTGCTGGCATGCCCCCAGCCCTCCCCCTGCATGTTGTGGTCTGTGGGCCCGGGGGATCAGGTATGTTGGGGCTGCGAACCCCCCATTAGTGCATCCTGCATGGGTGCACATTCAGTGTGACATGCCACAGATACGTGGCATGTAGCCACTCCACCCATTTATGCACAGGGCCCATTATCAGGAATGGATTGAACTTTGTTAAAAGCAATCACTTAGGAGATTCAGAGGATTGCTATCAGTTTCTTACAGGTACCATAAGTGGTAGAAAGTTGTAATCTGTAACATTTATGCACTGAATAAAGAACAAGCCTTTTCTGATAATATAGCTACACATATAAGCTCCTTCAAGGAACATGATATTATATGTGAAGAGGAAGTTAATGAAATAGCAGACAGTTTTCTAGACAGAAGTAACCAAAAATTATCCAGTTCAAGGAGGGCCTTCTCCAACTTAAGGAGTGATTTGGGAATAGTGAACTCTTGGAGACTGATGCACCCCCAAGGGAGGTATTATTTAATATTTACTGGTTAGGGTTAATTAACCACCGCTGGTAGAACCTCGCAAACTCTGTAATTCATACTTGTGAATTATGGAGTTCCATAAACCATGGGTCCCAAAATAGCTGCCACTGTCCCTGAGCTCCTGTCCTACAAAATGTCCTTGCACTGGCGGTCCGCTTGCACTGTTGACAGAAAACTGCCAGCGCAAAAAACAGCCTTCTCACACAAGCAACAGAAAAATAACTGAGCGCGCTGTTTAGATTAAAGTCTGTAAGGAATTTATCTCAGAATGGCAACTGCATCCCGTTTCAAGCGAATGTATTGGAAAGGAAGAAATTCACTGTCCCCGCTTTGGCGGTCCGCTCACACTGCTGACAGAAAACTGCCAGTGCGAAAAGCAACAAAAATTTCATTAAAGCGCTTCTTTACAAAAAATAGTTTAAGCTGTTCACAAAAACATTAAAGCTGTTATGAACTACTGTTTTACCCTGCTCAACTTAAATAAATGTTCTTGTTGGCCACTGATACAGATTTCCTCACTCTCCATTTTTTCCATTAACCAGTAAATATATAAAATAAAACATGGGGAAGTCTGGAAAACTCAGATTTTATGCCCTCGGGGTTTATGGCGCATCACTCACTGAGGGTGTGTATAAAATCCTCGTTATTACCTATTTGACACATTAGAATGTCAAATAGATCTAAAACAAATGGGCAGACTAGATGGATCTAGCAGCCTCCTTCTATCATCAACGTCTATGTTTCTATGTTAACTACACTTCCCCATGCATTATTCTATATTTCTACTCCCTGAGACATGGCTCCTATAGTAGGCTAGATGATTTACTGGTCTCCAGTGGAGGCAGTATAGAGCAGTGGTTTAAGGCTCTGAGTTGCAAACCTGGAGAGCTGGGTTTGAATCCCACAGCCCCCACTTACATACTGTGTGACCCTGAGCAAGTCATTTAACTTCCTTGTGCTCCCAGGTTACACCTGAAAACAAGCTTTCAGCTTAATGTGTCTCTCCTGGTAAAACAAAGGTAAAAAAAGCTCAAACATAATTTCTGCAGAAATTAAGGACATTCTGATATCTGACCATGGACTTGATAACCTTACTGTATCAATAGATAAGGAAACATCAAAGGGATTAAGATGGAGCTTTAACATGTCTCTGCTTACATATAAAAATTCCTCGGCTCAAATTCTATTGAATGGAATAATATCTGAAACAATTCCTTTGGCCTGCAGAACCAGGCAAGGATGCCCCTTATCCCCTTACCTTTTTATCTTCGCTATTGAACCCCTGATTAGAGCTATTGCCAATCATCCTAAAAGATCTGGATTTAAAATAAATAAATATATGCATAAATAATTTGCTTTTGCTGATGATTTGCTCTTAACTCTTTCTAAGCCAGTGCAGTCATACAGTGCTCTCAAACTTCTGCTCAGAGAATTCGGTTCCTTATCAGGTCTAGAAGTTAACTGGGACAAATCACAAGCATTACGTCCAAACCCTACACCTTTCATTCTAAAAAATCTCAAGGAAATATTTGACAATAAATGGGTAAAAAATCAGATAACTTATTTATGGTTGCAAATTGTAACAAATCTGGACTTGTTGATTGACATAAACTACCTTCCTCTATTTGCTAGTATTGAACAAGACCTGAGAAGATGAGAGAGCCTTAACCTTTCACTATGGGGTAAGGTAAACTCAGTCAAAATGATCATTGCCCCAAAAATCTGCTACCTTTTTCAAAATATACCTGTGTTACTAACTAAAAAAGTTATGGATAAATTGAATACTATGGTAAGAAACTTCTTATGGGGTACTAAGCCTCCCAGGCTGAGTCTGGGCAAACTCCAAGCTCCTTATGAAATGGGTGGACTAGATCTTCCTCACTGGGACTGGTACCAATGGGCTTTCATGTTTAAGCAATCCTCTGCCTTTCTGATTCCTGAATTTAAGACTACCCCCCAACTCCCTTTATGGATGTTGTTGGAATCGGACTGACAAAGCCTAATAAATTTACTGACTTCATATACTTACCAATTCCCATAAATCTCAAGGGCAGTCCCTGTTTAAATAACACATTTTGTGTTATAAAAAGGATTCATAAAGTAACCAATCCCTCCTCTATCCCACTGATATCGATGCCTCTTTGGTCCAATCCCTCTTTAACACGAGGTGGAATACCTTTGTCTAATATTATCTGGTCACAAAAGGGCATAAATTATATAGGTGACCTTCTGCATAAGGATTCGGCTGCACTTATGTTGTTCACTGAACTTAAAGAGAAATTTGGTCTTCCATGGTTCCACTTTTACTACCACCTACAATTAAGGCATACCCTAGTAGACCATCTCTCTGAGATAGATTTTTCCTTACCCAACAATAAGGTGTTGGATCAACTGGTTAAAATAGGTCCACTTAAAAGGGGTGCCAGTTTAATCTATAAATCTCTTATATCTGCTCTCACCTCACCATCTCTCACTTACTCTGCCAAACAGAAATGGGAAGAAGAGTTGGGAACCAAGATAGATGACCTTGATTGGAGTTTTACATGGGACCATGCATACCATGGATGTAAGGACATCCAAGGTAAGCTCACTCAGTACAAAATTTTATATCACTTTTACAGAACACCGGTAAAACTTTTTGAAATGGGACTCACCTCGGATGCATGTTGCTGGAAATGTGATTCCTTAGATGCGAACATGTTACATAAGTTGTGGGAATGCCCCAAATTTAAGAAATTTTGGCAGGAAGTTAAAGCAAAATGTGAAGCTTCCCTTTCTATGGCTCTACCACACTCTTCACTTTTTTTTATTTTTGGAATTTTCAATTTTCAGATAAACATTACTTACAATCAGAAGTTGTGACTGTCAGTCGCATCTACTTGTGCTAAAAGATTAATTCTTAAATATTGGAGAACCCCACAGGTGCCCTCTCTATCTGAATGGCTAAATATGATGAGCTATACTGCTAACAATGAAAGAATCTCTTATTTACGCATGGATAGATTAAATAAATTTGTAGATATCTGGGGATCCTTTCTCCAACTATCCTCATCCGCAGGGGCTGTTTCAAATGCGAAGTTATAATTTATTGGGAGATGTTATTCTTAAGACATTAATTTGCTCTTGTTATGTTGAACTCTATTTATGTTTAGGTTTGGATATACAATTGCTAGTTTTTGTTATGTTTTAATTCATATTTATTCCCATCTTAACCTGAATAATGAATCAATTTGTATTTGTATGTATGAATTATTGTTTGTCTGTTGACATTTGTGCTATGTAGTTAAAAACCTGTATAATGCTGTCATGATTTACTTGGTTGCTTAAATAGATTGTTAATTAAAAGTGGAAACTCAATAAAGTACATTATGGAAAAAAAAAAACATGTCTCTGCTTGGAGAATCAAAAATTCCAAATTCCAAGAGTTAAAAAAACTGTCAAAGATTTCTTTAAAACTAATGACACTGGAGATGTACCAGACACCAGTTTATGGGATGCTTTTGAAACATATTTGAGGGGCAACATTATTAATTATTCCACATTAAGGAAAAAAGATTATTAGGTATTCCACATTATGGAAAAAAGATTATATAAAAGAACCTACTGACAAAGCAGACAAATTAAGACAGAACAAGGTTATAAACAAAATAAAACATACCACATAGGTTATAGGAGATAGTTTTACTCAAACATGACATTAACAATGTTTATTTGGCAAAAACAGAATATGCACTTTTCAGAACCTGGCAGACTTTTTGTTCCAGGCTGATAGGGAGCGGGTATTTTTCTTGGACTTAGAAATCACAAAAGTACAAGATGGCACATTAAGTACTTCTATCTGCCGCAAACCTACAGATAGAAATACCCTTTTACATGCCTCGAGCTGTCATCCTCGCCACACCATTAATAATATCCCTAAATCTCAGTTTATGAGAGTTAAGTGACTGCAGTGATACGGTGGATTTTGAAAAAATCTACGATATGGCAACTAGATTTACACAAAGAGGGTATGCACAGGTAAAGTTAGAAGCTGAAATGGATCAAGTAAGAGCTATGCCCAGGGAACAGTTGTTACAGTATCGGGCACAGGAACAGGACATACATCAAAGTGAGGCACCACTAACTTTTGTTACCACTTTTGGCCAAAATGTAGCTTCTATTAGGAACATTGTTACTAAAAACTGGGCAATACTTCAAACAGATTTAGCACTGAAGGATATGATTGGTACCTATCCTAAATTTGTTTTCAGAAGGGGAAAAAATATCTCAGATAGGTTGGTGCATTCGTATCAACCAGTGGTGGTTGAAAAAATTGGATGGTTGCCACCACAACCAGTGGGATTTTTTCGTTGTGGACACTGTAAATTTTGCAGTGTTATGCATCAAATAAAAACTTTTTCTACGATGAACACCAATAGATCTTTTGATGTTAGACAGTTTATTAATTGTTCATCTGTAGGAGTAATTTATTTGGCTACTTGCATTTGTGGTGCTTTTTATGTAGGAAAGACTTCACGAATCTTTAGACAGAGAGTCTGTGAACATTTGAGCGATATTGCTAACAAACACAAAGAATGCTTTGGTGCAACATATACAGCAGAGTTCTGGTCTGAATGCACACTGCTATTCATTTAGTGCAATAGAAAGAGTTACAATTGGACCTCGTGGGGAGACTTGGACATGAAGATCTTACGGAGGAGGCTTATTGGTTTATATTTTGGATGCTTTTGCAATATCCAGGTCTAAATGATTTATTTGATTTAGGTCCTTTTTAAGATGAACATTTTTATTTATTTTTCAGTTTAAATTCTTTAAATGGCTTAGGGTATCATGTAGTATTATCAAGCCAGAACCCTGCTATTTGTTGTTTGGCAAAATGAATTATGACTAATAATAATATATTTTTGTACCTTTGATAAGTTTTTGGGCTAAAATGTAAATTAATTTATGCTTTTTTTATTTAGATAGGTATATTGAACCTTGCCAATCTCTGAAAATAATGTTGAATTTACACCTGTTGCACATTTTATTATTTTGGTGTTATGTCACTTTAAATGATTCCTTTATTATGTGGTGGTTACTATGCTGTTGTGTGTCCCTGAAGTGGCGCTGTTTTTGGTACCAAAAGGCCGGTGGGACGTTTTCTTTGTTTAGGGAGCTGTTATATCTTTGCATGGCGTTACTGCATTGTGATACGAATTTTTTTCACACAAATACAGAAATATTTTGGAAGTGGTTGGTGCCATGTTTTTCTTGTTGTTCAGTTGTTCTCATACACTGGCACAACCATAAATTTGGAGCCGCTCTCTCTCGTTGTAGTTCATTTAAGACTTTTTGTGGACTCAGATGAGAAATCAGGCAAGCTACTGGCATACAGACTGAAAAGAAACAATCTCAGAATATAATTCCAGGAATCTTTGACAAATCTAACACAATGAAGGTTTCCAATAAAGATATAAATAATACCTTTATGGAGTTTTACAGAGTAGTGTGATGCATCAGCTGGAGAATATCCAGAAATTGTTTAGTATTCTGAAACTACCTGAACTTGATGAGCAAGAGAAAAACTAAACAAACCAGTTTCACTAAAAGAATGATATTTCAGGTGAACTGCACAAAGCACTAGGCCCTATAATTCCAAAATATTTAGTCAGAGTATTCAATGAAGTTTTTAAGGGGGAAGTCCTGCCTGAGTCTATGAAGAGAGCTTTTATTACTTTGATTCTTAAGAATGATAAAGACATGTTATTCTGTAAAAGTTGCAGACCTATTTCCTTGTTGAATGGAGACTACAAGATCCTAGTGAAAATCCTAGGAAACAGAACTGAGAGTGTCATCACAAAATTGATCAGCAAAGAACAAATGGGGTTTGTTCCAGGTAGATCAGGGATAGAAAATGTAAAAAAAAAACAACTAATAAACACCATTTGGGCCACAAATAAGGACAAAAAACAAATTATGGCGCTCGTCATAGACTTTTTAAAGCCTTTGATTCCCTAGAATATAACTTTCTTTATGAAACTTTAGTGAAATTCCATACTGGAGATAATTTTATCAGATGGATAAAAATTATTTCATCCCCAACAGTAATGACAAATGTCTGATTTCCCCATTCCTTTAGCCTTTCAAGAGGGCCACTTGCCCCTTTTCTCCATATCTGTTCATACTTGCTATTGAACCACTATTCAGAAGGATCAGTGGATCATCTGGCATTAATGAGGTAAAAACAGGGACATTCTCAAACAAAATATTAGCTTATGCAGATGATCTGCTGATCACTATGGCCAACTCAAATGAATCTTTTAAGACATTGAACATAGTAGTGCAGAAATGTGCTACAATATGAGGCCTAAAAGTAATCTGGAAAAAGACACAAACTATATGTCTCTCCATAAGTGGTATTGTAAAGCCAAATATTGATAGTCTCAAGGAGGAGTGCTGGGTTTTGGAAGCTGAGACATACTTTGGTCTCAAATTCCACAAGACCTTAAAAAATGGTTGGGTTTTATTTGGACCCACTATTAAACTATGTGGAATCAGATCTCAGAAATGGAAAAATCTAAACATAAGGAGAAGAGTGTACACAATCAAAGTGATACTAGCCCCCCAGTTTTTCTGTCTGTTCCAAAACATTCCCACGACAATAATGAAAAACAAGTTCACTCAGATAACAGACCTAATTAAAAGCTTTTTAAGGGGGGAGAAACCACTCAGAATGTCTCTACTTAAATTAAGGGTGCCTTTAAAGAAGGGGGTTTTAGCCTCTCCTGGAGAGAAAAATGACAAACTGCATTCTTACTCAAATTTGTAGCATTATATTTAGCTCCCTCTCCTGAAATATCTCCCTTTTGGTTTGCAGTAGAACAGCAGATATGTATGCCATATGAACTCTTAGACTAGTTATTCACAAATCTACCCAGAGAAATAAGAAGCAGTCCTTGCACCAGTTGCTCACGTTCCTTACCGAGACATTTATTTATTTCAAAAGTTTCACTAGGAGAGACATACTTAGCCATAAAAAACTCATTTCCGGAAGCGTTCTGGGAGAGGGGAGAGGGAGAAATACATATCCATACAGCGTAAAACTATTTACAGAGAATATACACTCATATTAAGGCACACTTTTATAAAATATATCATAAATTAAACATTGAGTAATATACACTGAATGTGCAAAAGCATATACGTAGGAATTATTTACAGAAAATGCAGCAACAGCAGTAAGTAACATTTGCCTAGAAAAATAGGGGATGAACCAGGTTAGTGCAAATGGCTAAGGGTAGTCTAGCAAAGGGTGAAGAGCAGAGAGGGGAGAAAGGAGAGGTGTATCATATGAAGGAGACAAGGAGGTCAGAATTAGGGTGGGTAGGCAGAGGATGTAGAGGATGGGGGAGGAGATATATAGTATGGGAGTCAGGGGTGGGGAAAAGAAGGGTGGAGCCAGGAAGAGGAAGGTATGGGGGCAATAACAGGGGTTAGGGTCAGGGGCAGTTACAGGAAGGGTGGAGTAATCACGTATAAGACTGGGGAAGGAGTGGATGGAGGTGGCAGAACAAATAGGACCAGGGAGGGAGTTCCAGAGTCTGGGAAGGCAGAAAGAGAAAGCAGCTTGTCCAGCCAAGGTCTGCCTGGATGGGAGAGTTAGAAAGCGAAGGTTAGAGATACAGAAAGAGTAGGGGGAGTTTGAAGGGGAGGAGAGGAGAGAAGCGACATAAAGTAGAATGGGAGGGAGCCCAGCCAGTAATTAGCAATAAGGGAAGAGCAATGAACAAGCCATCTGGCTTCAAGGAAGGGAAAGGAGAAAGAGGTGTAGACATGGCATTGGTGGGTCTGGGGGAGGGGGCAATCTAGGGCAAACCTACAGAAGGAGTGGAAGAGTGGATCCAGTCTGGCCAGGGTAGACTTGGGAGCACTAGCATAGATAGTGTCACTGTAGTCAAAGAGGGGAAGAATACCCTCGGTTCCTATACAGTGCACCAAGTTTAGGGTGAAGCTTTTTCTGTAAGTAGTCCACATGAGCAGAGAAGTCTAGGTGACTGTCGAGCCAGACTCCTAGGTACTTGAAAGTTGTGACGTTTTCAAGGCCAGTCCCATTCAGAGTGTGGAAGGAGGAAGGGCAGGGCTGGCAGTTTAGAGAGTTTTTGTCTGGTACCAAAAGTTATAGAGACCATTTTTTTTTGCATTGAAGGAAAGTTGATTTGACTGGAACCAGTGCTGGATATTGGTGAAAGCCAGTAGGAGTCTATTTGTCAGGTCTGGTACAGAGGAGCCTGAGGCAAATATGACAGTGTCATCAGTATACATATGTATGGATGCAGATGTACATACAGAGGGGAGGGAATTTAAAAAGATGGAGAAGAGGATGAGTCTGAGCACTGAGCCTTGGGGGATGCCAGTGTGGATGGGGGGTGGCAGGGAGTTGCCAATTTTGACAGCTTGAGTTCTGCCCATGAGGTAGGAATGGAACCAATCTGTGGCTTGAGTAGAGAGCCCAGCAGCAGAGAGCTGGGCTAGGAGGAGAGGGTGGGCTACAGTGTTGAAGGCATTATCCAGATCAATGAAAATAGCAGAGGTAACCAGGCATTAGTCCATACCTGTCATGATGGCGTCAATGAGCCTGACTAAGGAGGTAGATGTGGAGTGAGATTTATGGAAACCATTCTGGAAAGGGGAGAGGAAGGAAGAGAAGTCAAGGAATGTGGAGAGTAGAGAGAGTACCACATGCCCTTGGAGTTTAGCAAGGGTAGGTAGAAGAGAAATAGGGTGGTAGTTGCCCGGAGCTGAGGGGGTCACCACCCTTAGGGAGGGGAATGACAGTGGCTGATTTCCAGGATGAGGGAACTGAAGCCTGAGAGAAAGAGAGGTTGAGGAGTAGAGCAATAGGGTGGCAAATAGTAGAGGCAGAGAGAGGTGCAAGATCATTGGGTCCAGGCCATCTGGACTAGTGCCCTTTGTAGGGTTTAGAGCAAGTAGGGCATTAAGGGTTTCAACAGGTGAAACAGTGGAGAAAGAGAAGGTGGAGGGTAGAGGGTGATGAGAGGGGGGAGAGAGGAGGTGAGGAGGGGGAAGGGAGGAGAGGAGGGTGGAGGCACAGGTGGTAAAGAAGTTGTTAAATTCAGCAGCAACAGCAGAGGGTTCAGAAATGGTGGCCCCACTCACCTTATGGGAAGGGAAGCAGACTGGATGGGAGGGGAGAAAACAAAGGGAGTGGATGACCTTCCAAAACTTGGATGAGTGGTTAATGTTGTTTTGGAAGGTGGACGTAAAATAATCAGCCTTGGTGAGTTTAGTTGCCCTAGTGCAGGCACTGCATAAAGTATGATATCTGTGGTAATCAGCAGGGGACCCAGAAGATTTGTGAACCTTCTAGGCCTGATCGTGTGCCTGCAATCAGGCTAGTAGCTCTGCAGAGATCCTGGGAAGTGAGCGCCTCGGACTCTGGTTTTCTTAAGCGGGGTGTGACGATCTTAAATGGACACGAAGCGTGTTGAGAAGAAGTTTAATGCAGAGTCCATGTAGCTGGCAGTGGATATAGGTGACCAGTCTGTAGCTGCTAGATCCTTGTGAAGAGAGGAGAGGTCCAAGGATCAGAAAGAGTGAATCTGGATGAATTTGGGTGGGGCTTTGGGGCGGTGAACCTTGCGAACGCAGTTCATCATATGGTGGTCACTGATGGCATCTGGGAGGGTGCCCGAGGCAGTAATTCTATGGGGGTGTGAGGTGAGGGCCCAGTCCAGAAGAGTGTGGTTTAAAGTTTTAAGGTTCAAGCGAGTAGGATCAGAGATTAGTTGGGAGAGGTTAAGGGATTTGATGTTATCGCAGAGTTTGGTATTAGAAGGGGCGAGCCAATTTTTATTAAAGTTCCCAAGAATGAGGTGTTCCCCAGTGGAGCCATAACAGGAGATAGTGGAGAGAAGTTCAATAATAGTGGAAGGAGTTATGCTAGGGCAGAAAAATACTCTAGCAACAAAAATAGGGAGGAGAAGGGAAGGGAGATTTTGATAAGGAGAAGTTCATAGGCAGAAGGGGAAGAAATAGAGATAATAGGAACATACTGTAAAGCAGAGGAAAGGTACATGGCCACTCTGCCACCCCTGGTGGCAAGGTCCTGATGGATTAGGGAATAGCCAGGGATGACCACCGCTGAGTCAGGAATTTTATGGGGGATTCAGAAAGTATTAGTATGTTGGGATTGAGGCTCACCATGAGAGGTTGCAATAAATCTACTTTAGGAAGAAGACTACGGATGTTAACATGAGCAAGACTTAATCCCTTAGAGAAATTTGAGAAAGGGGGGGCTGCTGGGCTGGGATTGGTCTCAACATCACTGGCAAGCAGTAGCAAGATGAAAATAAGAAGTTTAGTTGGAGTAAAGGGGCGTTTGCATAGTGGGCGAGATAGGGTGCGATATCTAGGATGAGAGCAGGGGTAGAGGTGAGTAAGAGTTATAGGGTAGCTAGATGAAGGTTAGGAGAGGGGAGCAGAGAACAATGAGGAGGCCAGAGTGAGTGGGAGGGAATGGGAGAGCTTGAGTCTGGGAGGGTGGGGGAAATTGTGGGGAGGGGTAAGAGAATAAAGGGGAGAAGAGGTGAGAGTGCAGTAGACAGGTAAGGGTGAATAGGAGGGGGAGTTGAAAAAGAGTGAGGGTTAGCATAATCCAGCGGGGGGCAGGAGAAGGAAGAGAGTGTAGCTACTTTAGTTATAAAATGGAATCAGCTATGTAAAATAAGATACAGGCCCAGTCTCTAGCCCAGGTTTAATAACTGGGTGAGACAAGAAGTGTCAGATTGGAGCGCTCGCTAAATGGCAATGCTAATGAGTGGATAGAGAGAAGAAAAACAATTCAGACTGAGGTCAGATAATAGTTTAGGAGCTTCATGTTAGTGTGTCAGCACAGAGGTTGGTTGACGCAGGGCAGGTTGGTGGGGTTGGGGGGTAATTAGTGTGCAGAAGCAGATGGGGGACCAAGGAATTAATGGTCCTAAACATTGCTAAAAAAGTATAAATTAGGTTAAAGTTAGTAGTAATGAAAGAGTGATGGAGGGCAGAGGTGAATGTGGGAAGGGGTGAGGAGTAGCAGGTGTTGTTTACAGGGGAATGTGTAGCAGGAATAAAAGGTAGCAGAAGGTAATGTGAAATTGTAGCTGCTATGATAGAGTAGTGGTTAAGGTTGTTGCCTCCAGTGTACAGGGTTAAGGGTTTGAAACCTGGGGTGGGGGTGGGTTACCTAATGAAACAGGGGAAGTAAGGCTGCAGGATAGACCTGGAACAGGCTAATAAGAAGGGGAGAGATGCAAGATGGGGGAGTGCAGTAGTGACACTTAATTTGGAAGCACCCAGCAATCCTACTTAACAATAAACCCTTAAAAGATTATGGATGGAATAAATCTGGTATCACTAATATTAGTGATTTATTAGATCCTATTACTAGGACACTTCTATCCTGTGCGGAAGCCAGATAGAAATGTGAATGTCCCAGGTTTAAATTGTGAACTAACATCAAGTCAGGAAAGAACTACAGGACTCCATATTAGATAACAGTTTTACCATACCACCCTGTTATGGAGAATGGCACCAATGAATTAAAATAGTCACAATGAAGAAAGGTGCCTCCTTAATCTATAAAATGGTAATGACCAGTAATGGTCCATGTTCTCTGACACAGTCCCCAAAAACAAGTTGGGAGGAAGATCTTGGATATACCTTGACAGATGATGAGTTGTTATCCACAAAATGCTTACTTCTCCTGTAGGGAGGTTCAGGGAGGAACTACACAATACGAAATATTGCGTTAGTACTATTAATCCCCAAAAGTCTCGAAGATATAAGCAATGAACAGCATTCTGGCCAGCTGCATATGTTATGGAAAAATATACTTATTACATATGAAAAGCTAATAAAATATAGGGTTCCCTGTCTCCCTGAAATATTCATTTTGGGTATCACTCATCGAACGAGACACATTAAAGGCCACATATTATTTGGGTAATTTTAGCTCCTCACACATAAAAAATACTTCAGTTATCTGCTTGGAAATTCCTCAGAACCCCCTTCTATAAGAAATGGTATAACAGTCTGGCAATTATAGCGAAGAATAAGAGAATTTGTATCACATTTTAGGTAAAGGGGATAATTTTAATAGGGTATGGATCCCATTTCTGAAATTAAAAGTGTAATATTTTGTGATAAACTAATATACGTATCAATGGAAATTAGATTTATGGACATAATGATCCAAAATGATATGGGGCAACTTGTTAAAGCCCCTACAAGGGGGGAAAATGTTCTCAATCTATTTCTAACTACTCTACAGGAGAATATTGAAAGCTTTGAGGTTCTACACCCTCTTTCAAACAGTGACCACAACATGGTTTTTACAGAAGTTAATATAAAGCAATATGTTGAAATACATGGTTGTTCCAAATTTTTTTTTTTTACATAGCTGATTATAAATCAATAAACAAATATTTGAGGGACTGGGACTGGAAAAATAATCTTGCCAACAAAAATTTAAATACCATCTGTCTTACACGCCAAAACAAGATACAACACTGCTTTAATTGTTGGGTTCCGTTTAGAAATAAATATAATAATAATAAAAGAACTCCTCCGTGGTGGAACAAAAGTGTAAAGCGTAACATGAACAGAAAGCAAAAACTATATAAAAAATATAAAAAGCATCCTACCCTAGCAAACTGGTCTGCCTACAAAACAGCAGTTAACAAAAATAAGAGTTTAATCAGAAAATCCAAAAAACAACTTGAAGAAAAAATTGCAGCTTCAACCAAAGATAATTAAAAAATGTTTTATAATTATATTGGATCCATGAAAAAAAATTGTCCTACTATTGGACCCCTTAATACATCTGTGGGAGTCATTACTAATGAAAAAGAAATGGCAATGGAATTTAATAGGCATTTCATTAGCATGTTCAGTCCTAAAGACAATACTCCATCTTCAGTCATTGAGCAGATAAACACTACTAAACAATTTAGTGACGAAGAAGTAATGGACGCCATAAAAATATTGAAACATAATGGATCCACTGGAACTGACGGAATTCTCCCAATTTTCATAAAGAAACACAGCTTCTCATCCAGCAGGCCCTGTAATGGTTCTACTTAACATCTCCTTTACAACAGGCTCCACTATACTAATATGGAACCAGGCCATTGTGATTCCACTATATAAAAAAGGCAATAGAAATTTAATACAAAATTATAGGCCTGTAATTCTAACAGCAATATTCTGCAAACTAATAGAAAGACTATTAAAGGCTAGAATAACTGAGCATCTTACAACTGTAGGCTATATGAAAATCACTCAGCATGGATTTGTTAAGGGTAGATCTTGCCAAACAAAATTTTTTGCACTTTTTCGAGACGGTAAGTGAAGTTCTAGATAAAGGCTTGTCTGTCGGTGTAATTTTTGGGGACTTTTCTAAGGCCTTTGATTCAGTGTCTCATAAAATCCTCATCAGACTATTGAAAAAAATTGAAATATACCCTCAAATTGTAAGTTGGATTGAATCATGGCTCTCAAATCACACTCAATGAGTATCGCTCAAAGGTCATTTATCATCTTGGGGACCTGTTTCTAGTGGCATACCTCAGGGATCCATTTTGGGACCTGTTCTTTTTAACATATTGATCACCACTATAATCACCTTAAATAACCATTGTTGGATGACTAAATATGCAGACAGTTGCAAATTGGGAGGCATTGTAACAAATGCAAATTCTGCCCTTCATATCCAAAACAATCTTACACATCTTGAGAAATGGTCTGTCGAAAATGAACTATTATTTAATGAACACAAATGTAAGGTGATACATCTAGGGAAAAACAATCCATGCTATACTTACAAATTAAATAACACAAATTTACAAACAACAGGCAATGAAAGAAATTTGGGAGTAACCTTTTCAAACAATTTTTCCTTTGACAAACACACTACAGATGTCGTAAAAAAAGGAAATCAAATATTAGGATGTATTCTAAAAAATATCAAAAGTAGAAGTGAACATGTAATAATTCCCCTTTATTCAAGTCTTGTTAGATCACATTTGGAATATTGTTCAGCAGTCTATTCTCCACAACTTGTTAGAGGCAACAAATTAATAGAAAATATTCAACGCAACGCCACTAAAACAATTAAAACTGTACGGAGTTTTGACTATAGTACTAGGTTAAAAAAGGCCTGTACTCAATGCAGTACAGAAGAATGAGAGGCAATCTATGTGTAATATATAAAGCAATTAAAGAAAAGTCATTATTTGAAACCATTGGCTTATTAAGAAATACATCGACACTAACACTAGATCACATGATAGAAAAGTAACAGGAACTTTAAATAAATCAAATAAGAGAAATCAATGGTTTACACAAATAATTATTTCTACATGGAATAGTCAGTCAACAACATTGTCAAAAGCAAAACAACTGACATTTTTTAAAGTAGACTAGACACATATATGAATAATAAAAATTTCATTTTCCACCAGTAAAATTGGTGGCAAGTTTAATAAAGGCAAAACTGCCTACCAAACTCATAACTACCTATGAACCTATGAAGAAGATTGCTGGCATTAATAAGACTATTTATTTTCATCATAGTTGGGTATGTCATGACATGATTCAGAAACAGAACCTCTGTAGCTGTATTTGATTTCAAATGGATGTGATTTTGCTAAGGTAACACTAGTTTGTAAGATATTCTGAGTAACTAAATTTCATTATCTGTTTAATTAGTTCTCTCTGTATCAAATCAATATAACAATTCTGATTGTTGGTTTCTAGCTCAGAATTACTAATTTTATCTTTGTAATGTTCCATGTTTCTAGTGAGAAAATAAATACAAATGTTTATTAATAAAAAAAAAAATCCATACACAAAAACATATATCAAAGTACACACACTAGAGATGCAGAGAATTTAAATTTCGTGGCGAAGTTGCCACGAAGTTGCAAAACTTTGATTTCATGAAGCTTTTCAAAGTTCATACTGGCATCACCAACTTCGACTTTGCCAATTTCACAACACATTTGCCAGGCAAAGTGGCACTTTCTTCCATGTAGTGGCAACTCCATGATCAAAGTTTAGTCCCTTTGTAGAAAAAAGTGCCACTTTGCCTGGCAAAATCATTGTGAAGTTGGCACTTCGAACATTGTAAAATTTGTGAACTTCGCAAAGTTCTGGCAAAGCAAAATTTTCTCAACTTTGCACATCTCAGACATAGACTTATCCACACACACAATAACATACACATATAGTATAGAAACATGGAAACAGGAATGCACCAGTAATAGATGCATTCATTTGTTTAAACATTTTCTTTTCAAAGTCAAAATCAAATTTATTTTTGAGAAGCGCTTTTCAAGGTACCAAAGCACTTGTACATCAAGAATAAAACATATCATCAATATCAAATAATTAAAATGGCAATAATATTAAAATATCAGGCAGTTAAATTTCAGAGGCATCAGGAAATGCTAAACCAAATAAATATGCTTTTAGCGCAGATTTAAAAGCCTCAGTGGTCAGGCACTCTCTAACCCAAAGAAGTAAAGAGTTCCACAGAGTTGGAGCCACAAATGTAAATGCTTTGGCCCCCGAGGTTTTTAAACAGACCCTGGGAACCTCTAGCAATCCCTTGTCAGTGGAACAGAGTGGGCACATGGCGCGGTGGAGACAAAGGAGGTCTTGCAAATAACATGGTCCCTGTCAGTGTAGGGCTTTATAGGTCAGCAAACCGATCTTGAATGTGATCCTCCACTGCACCGGCAGCTAGTGCAGTCCACGGAGCACAGGTGAGACATGGCTAGATCTAGATAACCCAGTCAACACCCTAGCTGCAGTATTCTGCACCAGCTGCAGGCGGTGGATGTCCACCGCTGGAAGCCCTAGTTACAGAGCATTGCAGTAAACAAGGTGGGCGGTCACAAAGGCATGGACCAACGTTGGAAGATCATCAGGCAGAACAAGATGTTTTCACCAGAATGGCATGTTGAGCTGAGAAAAGAACAGTTACTTACTGTAACAATAGATCTTTGTGAGAATCTCCTTTGTTGGGCTACACCTTTGGAACTGTAAGCTGTCGGCATCAGGACCATTTAGAAACTTTTGCAACTGGGGACTGCCCCTGATGTATTACATTAGTGCCTATAAAATGTGGTTGGCCCTATCACTCCTCAGTTCCCCACCCAGTTGCCTGCTGGAGACACATTCAGAGGGTATCTATTCCAGGAGAAACCAGTAGACCAGACCAGGCCCAGGCCCACTTAGAGAGGCATGGCACTGGACTATAGAATTGAAAGCATAGTGCACTTATGGACACCTCAAAAAGGCAGTAGACATTTCTGCCTGCAAATACATCAGTAAGGGTGAAGGAGGGTGGATGCACTGTGGCCCAAAGGAGGATACTCTCTAGAAGATCTACCTTTATGGTAAGGAACTGTTTTAGCTTCATCGAGGATATCTCCTCCATTGGCCCAAACCTTTGGAACGATTCTCAAACAGTACACTAAATACCCAGGGTTGTTGTCAAGGTCTGATATGATATCATATGACAATGCCAGCAGATTTAGGCCACAAGGTATTACTCGGTATTGCAAAGATGGAAGAAGATAATAGACCATCAAGACCATCTTCCCCACACAAGTGGGGTTTATATTATTTTTAGCCCAAAAAGAGTTTGTCCAATTTACTTTTGAAATTATCAAAGTTTTGTTAGTCAACCATATATTGTGGAAGTGAATTCCAAAGCCTAGGTGCTCTTACTGTAAAGTAATTTTTACATTTATTTCCATTGACTCTTGGTATCCCGATTTGCCTATTGTGGCATCTTAAATTGATTGTTTTTTCTGCCATAGTAATAATTCACTCCGTGGTTAGTATGGGATCTTTTAAAATTTTGAATAACATAAGCAGATCTCCTCTATCCCTTCTGGACTGGAGGTCATAAAGACCTAATTCCCTTAATCTATCCTCATAAAACAGTTTTTTAACCTTAGGGATTAGTTTACTAGTCCTCTGCTCTCAATGATCTTTCTATCCTTACACAGATATGGGGCCCAAAAGGACAGTGCATAATCAGTTTAGGGTCAAATGTAAATATTATACAGTGGAATGATACAATTTTCATTCCTAGTAACAAATGACCTTATTATCGATGATAGTATACTGTATAATTACCCCTTTTTGCCACTTGTCTACACTGATCCCCACTTGACAACTGATCTGTAATTATTATCCCCAGATCTTTCTCAGAATTTGATGATATTATAGTTTTCCCACTAAGTGTATAATTTGTTCTTGTATTTCTTATTCCAAGATGGATCACCATACTCCTCTCTGTATTAAAGAGCATTTGTTTGAAATTGCCCAGTTTTCAATGCTTGCTGTGTCTTGTTGCAGCATACATTGTTTTATGGTTGTATCTACCTCAGAATAAATTTTTGTATCATCAGCAAACTTGCTGACTTTATTGTAAAGCTCGTCATGCAAATCACTAATAAAGATACCGATAAGGACCGGTCCAAGGATCAACCCCTGAGGCACCCCGCTACTCACACCTACCTCTTCTAATATTATATCTGTTATTTTTGCAGACTGGGAACAATCTCTTAGCCAAGATAAAACCCAATTAACAATAAATTTGTTAAATCCTAGTCTTGGCAATTTACAAACTACCAAGTGATGATTTACCAGGTCAAAAGTTTCTTTTAAAGTCCAGATATATTACATCTACCGGGATGTTTCTATCTAAACTTATACTGACCCCCTCATAAAAGGATATAGAATTTGTTGTTGTTGATCTTCCCTGGCTGAAGCCATGTTGAGTCTGGTCTTTTAGTCCTTTTGAATGAATTTCATTTTCAATCTTGATTTTCAGCACTTTTTCAAATAACTTACAAATAATTGAGGTCAGGCTTATTGGCCCATAGTTCATAGTAAGTTTTTTATCTCCTTTTTTGTGAACTGGCACTACTAATGCCTTCCTCCAATCTGCTGGGACTTGATCAGTATAGAAAGATTTATTGAATATAATGGTTAACGGAATTGTTATGGATTTAACCGCATTTTTTATGAACACTGAATTTATCTGATCTGGATTCAGAGCCATATTGTTCTTTAAGGTTAGAATTGCTTTTTCTATTTCTTCAGGTATAATATCTATATATGGGTCAGCAGAATAGGGCTGGTTCTGTAAGTTTTTTTAATCATCTTTCACTGAGAAAACAGACCCAAAATATGTCTTGAATGAGTTTGCGATTTGTTTTCTGGATTTTAATTCCACACCATTGTCATGTATACTTCCAATTGAATTATCAGTACCCTTGTTCAAATTTAGATAAGAAAAGAAAGCCTTTGTGTTTCCTTTGGTTACAAAAAGTTTAAATTAAATTATTTTTTTCTCTCATTTTTGATCATGATTTTGTTTTGTTTTTTAATTCAAGCCTGTATGCATGTAAGCTCTCTATTGATTTTGCTGTCTTTAATTTCTTAAATGCCTTCTCTTTCTTTTAAATTTGTTTAATAATATTACTTGTTAACCAAAGTGGAAGTTTACCCTTTCTATTTCTTATTTGTTTTAGTGGAATATATATTAATTCCAGATCATGTATTATTTCCTTAAATGCCAACCAACTTTGCTCTGCATCATGATCTAACATCATGACGGACCAGTTGTAGGCAAGTAATGCATTATTTATAGATTGATAATCTCCCTTGGCATAATTATATTTATAGGTATTATCCTTAATAAGTGTTGTTTGGTTATTCAATGAGAAATAAACAATGTTATGGTCACTGTTGCCAATAGGACTGCCTGTTGTTGGCTGAGAAATATCCAATGCACTATTAGAAAGTATCAAATTGAGTATATTATTGTCCCGTGTTGGTTCAGTGACCATCTGCTCTAAACCTAGGGTAAGATATGCATCAAGAAAACATAACTCTGGCTTTGATGATGCAGTCAAATTACTCCAATCTATTTCTGGTAGGTTGAAGTCTCTCTGGATTAGCATGTCTTTGTTCTTGTCACCTAAGTCTTTCATGGTTCTTAATAATTTGTTATCATAATCATCTCTCACAGCAGGTGGTCTATAGATATTCCCTACTGTTATTTTTTTTTATTAGCATGTTCCATATTTATGTAGCAACCTTCAATATCTTTCTGGTAATCTTCCATGTCTGCTATCTCTATTGATTTTAATGAATTTTTTATATAAACACAAACTCCACCCCCTCTTTTGTTATATCTATTCTTTTTATACAGCTTATATCCTGGGATGTTATTATACCAGGTTGACGTGTCATCCCACAAAGTCTCTATGATAGCTGCCACATCGATATTATGCTGCTTCAGAAGCCCTGTTAATTCACTTACTTTATTTAAATTTAGGCTTCTAGCATTACCCATAAGAAAGTTAAGATCACCCTTTGGCCTAATTGACTTTACAAATTCTGTCCCTGTTTGCTCCTTCTTTGTTAGTTTAAATGTTTAGATATTTCAGAAACAAAACTCTTCCCTAAAATATGACTACCCATTTTGCTCAAATGTAGCCCATCCCAACTGTACAATGAATAATTATTGCCAAACTGTTCCCAATGGGTGATGCAATGTATATTTTTTTTGAGGCATCACTTCCTCAGCCATTAACTTATAGATTTTATCTTTTGTGAAAGGTTTGGTGTGGCTCGTGGAACTGGTAGAATTTCAGATAGGCAGATCTCACAACCTATTTCCTTTAGTGTTTCAACAAGGCATATATACCTATTCTTAATATCTTCCCTTGTGAATTTAACTGTATCATTATCCCTGTATGAATAATTACCAGAGGATTTACACCAGCATTTTTTTAAACTGTGAGAACTTCTCTCTGGATGTCTGTAATCCAGACTCCTCTATAACTAGAGCATGTTCTATTTAATTTGTCATCCTTGCAAACAATACCGTCCACATATTTTCTAATGGAGTCTTTTAAAATAACAACCTGTCTTGCCATTAATATTAATAATAATAATAGCTTTATTTTTATGGCACCTTTCAAAAGCCAAGGCGCCGAACAAAGTTTGAAACACATCATACAGCTCAGTATCCTTAAAAACATAAAACAACAATAAAACAACTAATACAGTCAGAAAAAACCTCAACCACCAAACGCTTGCCTCCATGAATAAGTTTTCAAAGCCTGTTTAAATCCCTCCATGGTTGGGCACTCCCATAGCCTACGGGGTAGAGAATTCCAGAGGGTAGGGGCCACAAACATAAATGCGCAGGCTCCAAAAGATTTTAATCACACCCTTGGGATCTCTAGCAACTCCTCATCAGCTGAGCAGAGCGATTGCCCAGGGTGGTAAGGAACCAGGAACTCTTTCAGGTAGTCCATACCCTGTCTGTGTAGGGCTTTAAAAGTCAGAAGACCAACTTTAAAGGTGATCCGCCACTGTACTGGCAGCCAGTACAGTCCACGCAGCACCAGCAAAATATTACTGGACTGAGAGTTTCCTGTCAAAAGCCAGGCCGCCACATTCTGCAACAGCTGCAGGCTGTGGATTTCCACCCCCAGGTAGCAATAATCCAAGCATGTGGACACAAAGGCATGGACCAGCGTAGGAAGATCGCCGGATGGAACAAGGTGCTTAATCCTGGAGCTATTCCTCAGATGATAGAAAGAGGATTTGATGATGGCAGACACCTGTGAGTGCAGAGTAAGCCCTTCATCGAAAATTACCTCCAGGTTCCGCATCAGTTCAGAGGTCTTATTGTAGGTATAGGATTGTCTTTCCGATTTTTTTTGTAATCCATATCATGAGTGCTATCCCTAGTGATCAGGTCATCAGGTTCAATGTAGTCAGTACTGGCTGGTTTTGACATGTTTATAGCCCTTTGTCTATTACTGTCCCCAGAACTCTGGCCACTACAATGGACCTGGGCAATGGTAACCATTGTAGAGTTTTGTGCTATAGAACTGAGGAAATGGGGACTTCTTTTACTTTCTCCTGTGTTACCCGATTCATTTGTGAATTTATTATGGTTGGATTACTAGCTATAGGATCTACATTACTAATAATTTCAGTTTTTATTGAATCATCGGAGGAATCCTGGGGTTTATCCATCTGACCTGGGTGGTGCTGTACTCCTCATTGATCCTTATTATCCTCAGTACATACTAATGGTGGACATGAATTTTGAAGGGGCAGGTTGCATTCCATACATCTCCTTCATTTCTTTTTTTATTAGCGTTTATGACAGAACACCATTCGTTTTCATCCGGACTATCATCCTCCTTTCCTCTCTTTAGTAAGTCATCATTTTGTTTATTTGGGCCAGGGGGTGCATAGTTACTATGACTTGGTCTTGCAAAACAGATGCTCTCTGTATTGCTTTTTGTAATTTCTGTACTTTGTTTTTTAGTTCAATTATTCTAGTTTTTAAGACTCCATTTTCTATACATTGTGAGCATTTTACACCCTCGAAACCTGAGCTAGATTCAAGGCAGAAGTTCCTACATAAAATGCACATCATTGCCACCTCCCCAGTGCTCAAGGTCACAAGGCCCTCATTTACATCCGTCTTGGCTGATAATATTATATTATGTTCCCAGAACTTTTATTTACAATGGTGGAATTTTACTGACTCCTGCCACTATTCACCTTGATCCTTTGTTGACAAAGCCCTGCTCACTCTGTGGGCTCTCTAATGGCTCTGTTACCAGTAACTAGTTGACCTTTCTTGGTTCTGTATCAGAGTAGGTTTAAACAAAAGATGTACAGCTATTAATATTATAGGGTACAGTTTCCACTCCTGTGGAGAGTGCCTACAGAGATGTCCACTCTATATGGTACAGAAAACAATCAACAACACGACAATTGTTTATTTGGTTACAATAAAAGCTGTGGATACCTCAAAGTGTCCCCTAATCTGCTCTGGTCAACAGGGAAACAGCAGTATAAGAGAAAACCCCAGGGCTTAACCTCTTGTTTTAAAATGAGCACATGCACAATGTTTCGTATAGGTGGGAATAGCTGATACCTGTTTATCTAACATGCAATGAACTCAGCAAATATGTCAACTGTGCACTTTACTCTAACTACTGGCTCTACTTCTCTACCTGCCGTTATTCTCGGTACTACCAGATTGGTAGCTTACCTTGTCCTAGAATTTGGCTATAGGACTGCTCGGGTTGTCCCTCCTTACCCTCCAAACATGCAAAACACGCGCAGATGCGCATGTCTTTGCGCGTGTCTTTGTGCGTGCCAACGCGTGCTCGCCCTGCTCGCCGCAGGGCACACCTATAAGCAGGTACTGTGACCTGGAAATAGAATCCAGGGGTCATGGTGCAAGTGAGAACAAAGTTCTCGATTTAAAACTTAAAAACACAAAATCCTCACCTCAGCTATATATTAAGCACTGTGAGTCCTGTATTAGCTCCCCAAAAGTTATATTGTTACACTAGCATTGAGTTGTATTCCTCAGCTAATCCTGAGAGACTACCACTCCTCTTCCTGCTTCAGTTCAAGCAGGGCTCCAGGTCTATCGTGTCTGCTCAAAAAGGCAGCTCACAGTTCAGACAACTGCTGCTGCCCCCCCTCTCCTCTTTCCATCCCTCCTGCCAAATTCTCCGTCCCTGAGTCCATCACCCTGGTCAGTTCTCTCCCTACTTGTACCTTGCCCATGAACCTAACCCATCCCTTCTTAAAATTTCCCACTGAATCCAGTGAGATCACCTCTTCAGGCAGCATGTTCCAAGCTGCCACCACCCTTTCCTTGAAGTAATGTTTCCTAAGCTCCCTCCTGAACCTCCCCGACCAGTTTCAAACTATGTTCCCTCGTGGTCCCTTCCCCCTTCAATCTAAACATATCCTCAGTACTAACTTTTTTCATGCCCTTCAAGTACTTAAAGGTCTTGATCATATCTCATCTGTCCCTTCTATCCTCAAGGGAGTACATCTTGAGCTGTCTTAGACTCTCCCCATAGGGTTTTTCCCCGTTCCCTGAATCATCTTGGACACCCTCCTCTGGACTCCCTCTAGGAGCCTGATGTCCCTCTTTAAGTATGGGCACCAGAACTGCACACAGTACTCCAACTGCGGCCTCACTAACTGTTTGTACAGTGTTGGAATAAACTCCTCCCTCCTTGAAGTGATCCACCTAGCAATGCACCCCAACATTCTGTTTGCCTTTGTCACTGCTTTTCTACACTGTCCTGAGTGATTCATATTCCCTGTAATCACCACACCCAGATCCTTTTCCTCCTCAGAGATGGATATTTCCTCCCCCCAAGTGGTAACTGTACCCCGGTTCCTGGCCCTGAAATGCAGTACCATGCACTTCCTAGCATTGAAGCCCACCTGCCATGTGTTTGACCATTGTCCAAGTCTTTCCAGATCCTCTGGAGTACCCTCCTCCCCTCCTTACTGTCCACCACTGCACCTAAGTTGAAGCTGGCAGTGAACAGACTCATCTTGCTCTTAACTCCCTCCACTATGTCCACTATGAAAGCATTAAATAGCAGTGGACCCAAAACCGATCCTTGTGGGACCACACTGGTGACCTTCCTGGGTGTTGAAAATTCCCCCCACCACCACCACCACCCTCTGCTGTCTATTGCTCAGCCAGTTTCCTATCCACTGTACCAACTTCACCCCTACCCCCAGGTTACTCGATTTGCCCATCAGTCTCTCATGTGGCACTGAGTCAGATCCCTTGCTGAAATCCAGATACAGGACATCAACCAGCCAACACCATCTAGAACTTTTTTTACCCAGTCAAAAAATGTGACCAGGTTAGTTTGACAAGATCTGCCCTGTATGAACCCATATTGCTGGATGTCCTGAAGGCCATTTACTTACAGGAATGCCACCAGCCTCTCCTTTAAGATAGTCTCCAGTAATTTCCCCACTATGGACGTAAGGCTGACTGGTCTGTAATTTTCTGGCTCATCCCTGGGTCCGCTGTTGTGGAGGGGCACCACATGCACTGTTCTCCAGTCCAGTGGTACATATCCTGATTGAAGTGAGGTGTTGAACAACTCTGACAGAGGTGCTGCCATAACCCCTGCCAATTCCTTCAGGACTCTGGGGTGGATTTCATTCTGCCCCGGTGCCTTGTCTGTCCACAAGGACTTAAGGCCTTTCCACATTCTCTTCACCAGGATCTCGCCATCCATTATTTCCTCCCCTTCACCCTCCCAACCCTACCATTCCACTGCGGAATTGGACCTTCCTTTTTCCTTGTGACAATTGAACAGATGTACTCATTTAGTACTTCTGCCTGCTCATCTCCTTTCTCTGCTCACCCACTGTCCCTCTTTGTCCTGGTAATCTGGCTCCTACAATTTCTCCACTCTCTGTTGTACTTAAAAATTCCTTCTCACCATCCCTGATCCCTTGCGCCAGCCTTAGCTCCTTTGAGGCCTTGGCTGCCTTTACCACCTTGCTCACCTCCCTCAATCCCTTAATGTACTCCTCCATCTTCCTCCCCTGCGGGTTCAATTGTATTTTCTAAAGGCTAACCTTTTCTCCCTTACCCTCTCGTGCACCTCCCTGGACCTTGCTTTCTTACTGCAGGTCATTGTGACAACTTTTGTGGCCTCTAGCATGCCCAATTTCAAGATGGCCCATTTGCTTTCCGTATCCATGTTTGTGCTGATTGTTGCTATGTCCCCCTCAAGTATGGCTGCCATCCTTCTGAAGTCTGCACCCCTAAAGTCCACTACCCTCATTTTGGTAAGATTTCTCTCCCTCCCTCCACAGATTAAGGGAGAACCACACCGTACAGTGGTCACTCCCCGCCAGTGGGTCCTCTACCACCACATCCCTTACCTGGTCACCATCTGCCAATACCAGGTCCAAAATGTTCCCCTCTCTGGTCTGCTGTATCATCTGTTGTGTCAGGAATGCATCCTGGAATGCGCCCAGTATCTGTTGTTCACTAGCACTAGCGGAAGTCATTGTTCTCCAGTCCACCCCTGACAGGTTGAAGTCACCTACCACCACCATCCTGCTCCTGCCACAGTGCTTCATTAGGTTAACCACCAGTTCCCTGTCAGGTTCCTCAGGCTGGGATGGTGGTCTGTAAACCACTCCCAGACTAACCCTCCTACCCTTTGCATCTTGTATGGTAACCCACAACGTCTCCACGTTTCCCTCCTCTCCTTCCTCCATACTGCACTCTATTCCCTCCCTGATGAATAAAGCCACCCCTCCTCCCTTTTCACTTTTTCTATCCCTCCTATACAGTCTGTACCCTGGGATTATTAAGTCCCAGTCATGGTACTGGATGGCCCATGTCTCAGCGATGGCAGCTACGTCCACCCCCTTCCACCATCAGTGCCTGAAGCTCAGGTAAATTGTTGCCTAGGCTCCTCGCATTTGTGGAGACCACCTGCATCACATCCATCATCACAGGAGGCCTTGCAGTACCGCAAGACCATAGCCAGCATGTGGGTGAGAGATGATGTCCAGACAGTAGTGCTTAGTGAAAGTATGCACAGTACTTCATGTGGCAGCACCACATATGTCAGCTGCAGAAACATTTTGGAAACTGGCAACAGAAGTGGCCATACCATGGGTAGAGTGACCATGGATAGTACCAGGAAGCTCCTTACCATGCTTCCTATAACAGAACATAATAAACTGGCCAGCCATGTGGACAGGCACTGTTTAGTCACGGGGTACCCATCTTAATGGGAGGGAATGACATAAAAAACTGAAATGACCTTCTGCAGTCCTTAGTGTGGTCTAGACAGAAACATAGTGTTCCATGTACTGTACATCAAATGTATGCAGCAATGCTTCACCTGTGTTAGCATGCTCGGGATATTATACAGGAAAGTGTATGGTCTGATTCAAAGTGAAATTAGATACAACCTTTGATAAGAATTGAGGACTCGTCTGCAAAGACACCTGAAGTTGGATTTTCAAAAGACTTTGAAGGGGAAAAAATGCGCAAGTCTCCAAAACTGGCACAGTTAAAGAGCTACTGATGCCTCAAAGAAAACTTTGAAAAATATAATAATTAGGTACAATTCAGCTTGCATTACAAATATATTTTATAGATTTCTTCTTCCCATTTTTTGTTACAGAAGAAATTTGCAATCATACATGATCTTTATCTGTTAGTTCATCTGCCTCTCTACCTACTTCATGTCGTAATCTGCTGTTGTGACATCTCCGTCTGTTGCCATAGGAGTAACTGTGATGTCACAAGCAATGCATTATAACCTCAGGTGGGGAGAAAACAACAGGAATAGATGAATTCTTCAGGAGCAGAGATCCTGTATTCAAGCAAATGGCCTCAGTAATAAATAATGGGGAGGAAAAATACAGAACTAATGTGAAATATAAACTGAACTGTGTCTAAATATTATGTTTTGTTTAAGTTATCCTGAAGGCATCGGCTGCTCTTTAAGGGAAAGGCAAGTTGTGTTGCGCGATATTCTCAAAACATCTTCAGCTGCAGGAAAAATAGTCTGTGGATTACAGAAAAAAACACAGCTGTGGCAATACTTGCGGAGAAAAATAGCCATTGAAAAGTATGTATCATCCCCTTAATAGCTATTCTCAGCCACTGCTGCACCTTAGCTGTGGAAAAAAATGTTGCGCACATACTGCACCAAAGAGAGTGAGGTGTAACTCACATCCTGAGCAGAAGGCAGTGTACTATCAGTTGGGAACCAATTATAGTGGGGGTTGACGCACCATGCAACACCAATCAGGGGCCTTATAGTAGTGTCAGATATCAGATCACTAATAGTACACAATACTATTGCAATGTAACAGACCACACCCCACATGTATTTACTTATTTATTGATGTCTCGGATTAATACCTTTGAGCTAGAAGCTCATTTACAAAGGTTCCACATTGAACTGATACAAACATTTTACAGAAAGTAGATACAATACAAATACACAGGTAGCAAAAACTAGGTTGAAAATATTAACAAGAACAAGGCAGTAGGTACAAAAATGATAAATACAATTGTGTTAACAACTGACTACGAGAATGGGGCTACAGATGGCATCATAGCAGTGCAGCATCCCCCCTCATATTTCACTACAGTACAGAATACTGCCATGGAGTTCCATTCAGCTAAGTCAGCGGTAGCAGAGGGGCAGGATAACCCAGAGTAGGTAGGGGAGAGTCATAATGGGGGGGGGGGTAGAAGGATTCAGAAGGTAGGAGAGAGGGATGGAGGATAGTTGGGTGGGAACTGTCCAAGGGGGCGACATGGGGAGAGAGGCAGGGATTGGGAGGGATCCACCCAATGGGTTTTGTTAATGAAGGTAGGGGGTGCAGATGGGAAGGTGGTATAAGTGTGAGGGGAGATGGTAGGTGAGAATATGAAGTGAGTCAATGGGGGATAGGGAGGAGGAAGTTATATATAATCTTGGTGAGTATAGGAGGTGATGGGGAGGAGGGGGGTAAATGCTCAATAATGTAAAGAACAAGTGGCAGTTAGGTTACTGGGCCACAGTCGCATGTGCTAAGGGTGGCCAGATGCGACTGCAGTTTAGATTTCATGGGGCCGAGTTTTGGTTCCTGAATCAGTTCAGCGGTGAGAGAGTTTAGCCTGAGGGGGGCCTATACTAGAAGGATCTCTGCCCTTGCAAGATCCGGCAAAATGGAATTTGGAAGCCAGCTCTGCTGGATCCCCTGGTTTGATGGGAGCAGGTGGAGTAGCTGTTGTATTTCTGCAGACCAGGGGGCAGAAGGCCAAAAGTGATTTTTTGGCTAGTAGGCAAACCTGGTATTGAATCCTGTTATTCAGGTTTAGCCATCCTTGATAGAGTACAGCCCACAAGTGTGGGTTAAGCAGTGGGCACCCAGAACGAGTCTGCAGGCTTTGTTAAGGGCAGTCTTGATTCTCTTAAGGGCGGTGTCTATGCCTGCTCCATATACAACCAGTCCATAATCTATGACTGACAGCACCGAGCTGTTGATGGCAAGTTTTATGGCTAGTTTATAAGACAGTGTCTGTGTCAATGCAGCTGGCCAGTTCTGATGCTGGCTGCCTTGGCGATGTGGTCTATGTGTGTGCTATATGAGAGAGAGTAGTCGAGGATGACCCCAAGGTGCTTGAAATTATTGACCATGTCAAGTGACTCGTACTTGTTGTTGTATATCTTGAGGGGGTAGGACTTATGACAATTTTGGTGAGAGGCAAACAACATCGTTTTTCTTTTTCTGTAGTTAAGCAGGAGCTTTGAATTTAGGAGCCATTCTTCCAGAGCATGAAACTCGGCTTGCAGCATTTCTTCTAGAGCATCTGGGGCTGCATGACTTATGTCGTGAGCTGTACTGGAATATTGCAGGCCATTTGAACAATCAGTGGTTGTTTGGTCAGTAGCTTTATCTAAGAATCTGTTTACAATCTCCCAAGCTTGATCAGGGTATTCACAAAGTTATGGGTGATTGCCTGGTATCAAATCCACAACACAGCTGAATATTTAAAAAAATAAGTTAAACTACACTTCTGCAGCTGTCTCTTTTTTCCATTAAAAGTCTTACACAACCCAACCACTTTGGTAGAGAAATCCTGAAAGACATAGATATGCTGTCCCTTCCAGTTAAGTGGTTTATACTCCCTGGCTATTTTTAATACTTCTTCCTTAACAGAAAAATGTGAAAAAATGAACAATAATTTACCTAAGTCTGTTGCCACTTTGTGGTTCTGAAATTACAGAGAGAGATGGGCACGCTCAGTTTCCAGTGGCCAGGATCACTTGTAATCCAGAATTGCAGGTATAAATTTCTGAAGAAACTGTATCATATTATTGCCCTCCAGACCCTCCGGTACACCAGCTATTCATGTGTTACTACACCTTCCCCAGTTTTCAAGGTCATCAACTTTCTTTAACAAATACTGAATCTGATCATTTTGGTGTTCAATGTTATCTTCCAAAAATGAAACGGTATTCTCTAATTGAGCAATTTTATTTTTGGAGACCTCAATCCTTTTTGTATTGTCATTCGTGTCTTTTCTCAGGCACCTTTCATGTCTGCAATATTGATTTTGATACTAGCTAACATATCTTTAATTGTCTGAATGTCCGACTTACTAGTAGAAAGAAGTATTTCCCATTGAAGTATTATTTGTGACAGATTTCGGGCCATCCACCACAGATTTGCTGGTCGTCAGAGCCATAACGTAACTGGAATTACAAATCTTTCAACTCCCAGAAAATAAAGAAACAAAAGTGGATCGTGCCGAGTTTTGGGAATTCGTTACACAGTGTAAAGGTCTAATAAATAAAATAGAAAAATACGAAGTTCAGATGCAATGTACATGAGATTTAATAAATTAAAGGAATAGGTGAGCAGCAGCTGAGATCTCAAGTGGCCATTCCTGTCAGCACCAAGCGCGCACCTCATTTGACATGGTAGTGTGAGGGATGTGGGCACCGTTGGACATCACAGACTGCTTGGGTACTGTAGGGACAGACTTATGGATGTCAAATACACACCAATGAGTTCAACACTGCTAATGCTGGACTGTATGCAGATCAGTCAACTCATTAGTATATAATGACTACTGTGATTGTCTGCATACAGTCCCTGCACCAGGAACATGTCTGGTCCTGTCATGGTGGGTATCCAGGTGGATGTACAAGAACATAAGGCATAAATGCCTTTCTGGTGTGCGCTGCAGGGTGAGATCTGGGAAAGCTTGGGAGAACCAGTGGAAATGACTGCAGAACTAGTCCTCTTGTCCATTATGCCACAATGGAAGAAAATGCTACTACCAATATTTTTACTTGCAGCAAAAAAAGCAATAACAAGGTGATGGATGTCGTTGCAAATTCCATCCATTACAGAGTGGATAACAAACATTTTCCAAATGGAAAAGCTGACTGCATCCATTAAGGGTCAGCAAGACCGCTTTTTAACAAAACGGCAAAAACGGCACTGGTATGTAGCCCAGGTGGGCCTGGATTTTGTCCCTTAAGAGCTTACAATTCTTCGGGGTGGGGAGGGTGCAGATCCCACCGGGGAGGGGGAATGAAAAGTTCTCTATCTCTCAGGGAGGGATATCCAAGGTAGACAGCCTCACTGTATAATATATGTTGAGCAAAGATATCTTTTAAGTTCCTAATGAAGTAGTCTTATATAAAGATATGACTTTTGTTATATATATATATATATATATATATATATATATATATATATATATAATATATATATATATATATATATATTTATATATATATTTATATATCACACACATATATATATATATTGCCAAGACTGACCAGGACTGTCAGATGAATACATTGGAATGAAGAGGTATAAATGTCTTTCCATTTAACATGTTAAATTGTCTATAAAGGTGAAGTATATATAACAGAAAATATCAATAAAAATTAAATAAAAAAAAGGCATTTTTGGTGAGATGAGGAATTTTGCCCTGGTGTTTTGGCCAACATTCTCTTCCCATAAAACTGGTTCATTTCTGTGTGTGTGCACGTGCGGGTGTGTGCGCGTGCGGGTGTGTTTTGTATTAATGATCACAATGGCTGAAACTACACATTTGCAGCCACACTGCTATTGCTTGTAAAGCAGTTTGAGATGCAGTCTGTATGAAAAGCCCTATATAAATGTCAATTCTCCATATTCTACCTATCAGATATGTATTTGTAATTTTATAATCTAATTATTTACAAGAATTGTACCCTGGATCTATGTAATTATCTGTCTTACTCATTGTTTTTTATTGTCCTGTTTCAGCCTTTATTAGCCCTTATTCCAGTGGCATACCTATTGTGATTGTTATATCCTGATTGCTTCTCTCTCCTTCCAGTTATTTATTTCTTGTAAATTCTCTTGTTCATCTTGTACAGCATATCTTATTGTACATGTTATGTAATTAATTCTAGGTCACTCCTGAAAAAGGGAAATTTTAGCATCGGCTAGTCTGCCCCAATGCCAAAATCCAATAACTAAACATAGTTTAAATTCCCCTTTTGTCTTTTACATCCTCTTTTTTTTTCACGCACCCATCTAGATCACCTGATGGCCACCTCCCCAACTTGGACTGGCCAGGTAAGAGACATTACCCTTTTTTCAAGAACAGCTGCATTCAACCTGTAAATATTTTTTTTCTGAAACCAAAATTTGAATACGAAGGAGACCTACAACAAGACACACAGAGGCTGGAAAGATGGTCTAACATCTGGCAGCTGAGATTCAATGCAAAAAAATGCAAGATGATGCATCTGGGTAAAGGAAACCCAAGGACAGTATACTGGCTCAACGGTGTACAGCTCAGTGCCTCCCAGGAAGAAAGGGACCTAGGAGTTATCATTTGGAGTACCCTTAAGCAGACCAGCCAATGCAACACAGCTTACAGCAAGGCCAGCAGAATGCTGGGGTGCATAGCAAAGGGATTTGACAGCAGGAGCAGGGAGGTAATACTCCTAATCTACAGATCCCTGGTAGTACTGTGTCCAGTTTTGGAGCCCCCATCTAAAGAAGGATAAGAACAGATTGGAGACTGTCCAGAGAAGGGCAACCAAGATGATTCAGGGCCTCTAAGGGCACTCGTACGAGGGTGTGACCGGGAGCTCCTGCCACTCTTGAGGACTGACGTTTTCTTGGATCTGCTCCAACAGTTCTTCTATTTCTTAGTCTGTTCTATCCTTTACTATTTCTAGTCCATAAGGTTGGCCACCTGTGGGCACCCCCTTCTCCCTCTCTTGACTATGCTATAGTGTCCTCTTTGGTTTTCCTTTTCCCTCTTAGGTCCTCATACAGGGAGGTTATTGTGGTGACCTCCGAGTGTACGTAAAACAGATTGTGTTTATTGTTGCTGGATTTAGTATGTAATAGCACTATGTTATAAAATACCTTAATGTATATACCTTATGTTTATGAAACCTGTAAATGTTTAAATTACCATGGCACTTGGTGTTTTGATAATGGTAAAAAGTACTAGGTTACTATTATAGAAATTAAGCTAGTTGTGCTATTTAAAATGCATGTAAATAGTTTTAAACTTAACAAGCCAGAAATATGCATATATCCCATGATGCATTGCATTATGGAAGTATGTATGATGTTGTATTTCTTTGAAACTTGATTTGTTGCCAATGCCCTTTGGGGTAACTCTTCTTTCAGTGATTCTGCATTGAGGTTCTTTGTTTATAGCTTGTTTTTTTTCTTTTTGAGCCCCCCACTATGTAAGCAAATAGGGCCTGCATAGGGGTTATGGCTACAGCTCAGCTAGTGAATTGGATCAGAGATCAGTGTCAGTAGGTGCTGGCTAAGTGCAGAGAAAGGACATTCATTGTTTGTTGCTGCAAACTGATGTACTGAAGAATGAATATGGCATTGCAGAAGCTTATTTTTTGTATTTTGAATAAACATCACACAGAGATTGTGTGTTGAACCTGAAGTTCAGTGTTTGGTCCATCTTTTATCCCACAACCCCTCCACAGAGGGGCATCTAGAAGCACTGAATATGATCTTGCTGGAGGCTAGGAAGGAGAGAGGGGAGATGATTGAAACATATAAGTTCTTGAGGGGAATAAATAAGGTGCCTTCCTCTGACCTGTTCAACATAATTATTGACTCCAACACTAGAGGTCATGAGTGGAAGTTGGGGGCGCCTTCAAGAGGGAGCTCAGGAAGCACTATTTTACAGAAAGAACCATGGAATAGGCTACCCAATGAGGTGGTGGAAGCAAAGACTGTAGAATTATTCAAGCTGGGATGGGACAGAGCTAAGGCAAGATCAAAAGATGTGGGAGCAGTTGGGGACATAAAAGAAGAAGGGGAATTAGGTCCTGCGCTCGGAATAGATCTCAGGAACTCATGGACAGACTAGATGAACCCTTGGTCTCCTTCTGCCATCGCTTTTTCTCTGTTTCTATGATTCTATGAGTAATTGATAAGACCTGACAGGATATAAAGTGTTGAGGGTTACCAAAACACCCAGGGCATGACGAGGCCCAATGCCACAGGTCACGTGACTTACATATGTATTTATTTACATATACATGTACATGCTTTGATTAAGATAACTTAATGAATGCAACATGAGTTTTACTAGAAATGCTGATTAAATGTTCATAATAGATATAAACTAGTTATTTTATCTTTGTGTAAATATTGAAACCCACTTCAGAGTATATGTTACCTCGTATTTGTGATGTTCCTTGAAGGAAACGTTTGTGTACTATATTGTATTGTCTTTTTAGTAACTTATGAATACTTAAAATGTTGAAACTCAGGGGCACCTTGAAAATGGGACTGTGGTCCTAATGGTGTATTGTGCCATCTGATCCTGTTGAAAAATAAAGGTTTTTACTACTACTACTACTTATAATCCCTGGAAGTGCTGGCATTCCCCAACACAGGATCATACCTTTATGAATGAAATTTTTTTTATCTATGCAGCACCAGGTTGTGCATTAGAGAAAGAGTAAGGTGCTTCTGGGGGTCCTAGGTTTCCAATTGCCTTGGCACAGCTGGTAGTGCAACAGAATGGTATTCTGGGTGGCCTGGCTTCAAATCACAGCTAAGGTACTTATTTCTTTCTTGCTTCTGTTTGTATGGGTTCCATATTTGTGCTTGAGAATGTATTTATCTGTGCAGCATCAGGTTGTGCATTAGAAAAAGAGTAAGGTGCTTCTGGGAGCCCCAGGTTTCCAGTTGCCTTGGTGACGTAGGGCAGTCTTTTTTAATGCTAATATTGGAATTGTTTAATTTACATTTAAAGTACAACTGACATGATCCTGGCAGGCAACCCATACAATGGAGTTGCTTGCCTTAGGACCTATTTTAGCCATATTTCTGCTTTTTTACAATTTCTAAGAAAAGTTATTAGCTCCGTAAAGCCTGGCTCGTAACTTCCATGTATGAGCTGAACAGCCACCAAGCACTGCAGCCCAGTCCATAAAAATAGCATAATCATGATGTGAAGTAGGGAACAGGGCTGCAAACACTCTATCTTTGCTGGCTGGTATACCTGTATGGGGCTATAATATATGCTATACATTAGCCCCATACAGTACATGTACACCTACCAGCAAAGATAATCTAAGTACATTTAGGTGCCCCCCACCCGATTTTATTACATTCTCCATAGAGCACCTGCAGCCCCGTTACCTACCTCATGCCTTAATTATGTTATTTTAAGGGGCAGAGCTGCAGCGCTCAGTGGTCACTCAACTCATACACAAAAGTTATGAGACGGGCTTTATGGAGCTAATAACATTTATCAGAAATCATAAAAAAGCCAAAGTATGTCTAAAATAGCTCCTAGGGCAGGCAACTCTTTGTTATGGGTTGCCTGCCTAGAGCCAAACATGGTGTCAGCTGCTCTTTAATTAGATCATACTGATATCTGGTTTAGGTCTGTGGTTGAATAGTGCTGGGTAGGGTTGTTAGCTGTGAGAGACACTGACTAGGTACAAGGTCCCCAGGTAATCTCATATCGCATTTGTGTGAACTACTGTCATACTGAACTTTATATTTTAGATGGCCATTACCAACAAATCAAGTTCACCGCTCAACAAACAAGGTCCATCTTAGTTGAGCAGTGCCCTTGATTTGTTCGCAGTGGTCATCTAAGATATGCAAAACTGAGTTTAAAACATCACCCCATTCATGTCAATAGAGCACGTTCCCACTCCCTCCATATAGTGACATAAGAAAAATGGGTGGATCGCAGTACTAGGAAGTTGAAAGGACTCAGCGGCTCAGCTCCATGGAGCCAAATTACGATCCCTTCCCTTCCAAAGTAGAGAACACCGAAAAATCTAATTTTGCCACGATCTGACTTTGGGAAGGTTAAGGGTTCTTACCAGTTGTTGATGTGAGCACCAGGAAATGTGCTCTTTAAAAACTAACAAAAGCTGCGGTCCAGGTGGACTGACTCTTTCTATGCTGAAATACACAGATTTCCACATAGCTGAAACTCTTACATATGTATTTAGGTAGTTCCTCTCCTCAGGTTCTATTCCCCAAGCTTGAAAACTGGCCAGGGTTGTCCCAATTTTTAAGGGGGGGGGGCAGACTGGGCCAACTGACATACTACCAATCTATTTCCCTACTTTCACTGGTTTCTAAATTACTGGAAGGGCTGCTGGTTAAACAATTTACTGCACATCACCAGAACTATTTTTTATTTGATGGTTTTCAGTGAAGGTTCCACATGCTGCACGACATAGGGGTCTCCATATCGAAGGTCTTGGATGACATCAGCAAAGCAGTGGACTCTGGACAACTTACTGGTGCCATCTTTGTTGACCTCTCTAATGCTTTCCACATGGCTGACCACCAAATTCTATTGTATAGACTTGCTGAGGTGGGGGAAGCAATAAATTGATTTTGATCATACTTGTACCTGAGAAGCCAGACAATTGTGAAAAATGGAAATGAGTCCACTACACTGATTGTCTTTAGAGGGGTACTGCAGGGCTAGAGATGCTCTTTTTTTTGATCTACCTTATAGGTTGGATGACTCACTATCTTCTACACACAGATGATACAGTAGTCTACACTTCCAGCTCTTCAGCCTTGGAGGTTCAAGATAAGTGCCAATGAAACTTGGATGGCTTACAGGTGTTTTTCAGTAATTCTAAATTGAAATTGAATTTCCTCCAAAACCAAGCTTATGCTCTTTGGTACAACCCTGAAACTTAAAGACTGCACAAATATATCTGCAACGGATGTAACCGGGACCTTTCTGTAATGTGTAGAAACATACAATTACTTAGGATTCTGGCAAGATCCTGCAGGGTTAGGAAAGAAGCATGTGGATAAACTGATTATGAAGGTGGGTAAGAGGGTCGGGCTGTTGTACAAAAACCACAATAATTTGGATTCTGAAACAATTAAAAAAAAGTCCTGGTACAGAGTTTTCCATTATTTGATTATACACATATTTTGTTAGATTATGCCACAAATGAGAGAGTACAAAAACTTGAGGTCCTCTACAACCACCTTGCCAGACTGATTCTCAAGTGCCCCAGGGATACCCACCATTGTGATTATTATCAATGGATAGGGTGGATCTCCTTGCCCGATAGAAGGAGGCTACACATGGAATTGTTTTAGTCTACAAGAGTGTGTTTGGCCAAGTGCCAGAATACCTGGGCAATGGACTCTGTAAGGAGAGTCAGCTCCTCTTTGAAGACCCTGAATCTCCAGAAAATGGTAGTCCCAAGAATGAAAATTCAAAGGTCTTCGGATTTTTATACCCAGTGTGTACCCACACTGTGGAACCAATTTCTGCCAAATTTCGTTCAGTGGACCTGAAACTTCCTTCAGAGAATGTTCTAAAATATTGGTTCTTGAGTTAAATTTCAGCACAGGAAGATTGTCGCTGTAATGCATTCACAGTTTTTACATACCTGTATTACAGTGTATGGTGCAACACTATAGTGTATGGTGAAATGCTGAGGATGGAAATCCATCCCTCGAACAACATTGTTGTGCTGCAGTAGCTACATCAGCTAGTTTGTTCTGCAGCACAACTTTGAATGTGTTCGCGCATGTGCTGTACATGAACCTCCGCTCTTCCTGAAACAACCTTGGCAGTGAGAATAGACCCAGGAAGAGAGGCGATGAGAAAAAAAAAACCTAAAGTAAGGGCAAACTCTATGTGTGTGTGGACCAGACACTATGAAAGACAATGCATGGTCCACTATTGGCAACAAGCGTTATGTGGCCATCTCAAGGTTGCCATGGTGACCAAAACCCCTCAAGCTTCTCCTTGAGGTTTAAATGGTCACCATGGCGACTCCGCGATGGCTACTCATGCTTGTTGCCAATAGTTGCTGATACATTATCCTCTGTGTTCTATGCAGAAATTCATCCCTAGAATAAAATTGCACTGCAGCAGCTATGTCATTTTGCTGTTGTGCTGCGCCAGCTACTTACTGTAGCTACTGCAGCATAACAACATGGAACGTCTTCTCATGCCACCTTTATTCAAACCTCGGCACCTGATAAAATGGCCATGGTAGTGAGAGAGAGCTGAATATGGAAGTGAGTGGTGACCAAAAGAACTGCTAAGGTCCCAAGCCCCACAATAGTAAAGGAATTAGCGGAGCGGTGGAGATCTTTTTTCATATGTGCTGGGCACAGGCTTGAAGTAATGGTTGCTCATATACTATAAAAGATTGTGTATGAGCAACCATACACATACAAGGCATGGTAAAAGACGACCTCTCGAGCTGTGCTCTCGAGGTTTTCTGTTACCATATATACCTCTCAGTTGAAACACAGCCATGTTGTGTATGATTGCTCATACACAATCCTCTATGTTAAACTGTTTTGTCTGTCATCTACTGTAAGTTTATGAATGCATAATTGAAACGTGTGTGTTGTTATATGTTTTCTGTGGGTCACCATTGTAAATGAGCTTTGCTCAATGGTTATAACCCTAAATAAATGAAATGAAAAAAAATGAAATGAAATCAGAACGATATTTCAGGTAGCTAGGGTGCAAATCCCAGTTGAGGCACTTCTTTCTTTCTCACTCTCTTCTATTTGGTTGGATACTTCAACACCTCACACATTGGAAGGTCTTATTGCCCTTAGAAAATGAGCTTTTTCAGTAACAAAATAAAAAAAAAAGTTTCATGTTTTTTTTTTTTTTTTTACCAGGAGAGACACACTAAGCTGAAAGCTTGTTTACAGGTGTGACTTGGGAGCATAAAGAAGTTAAGCAACTTGCTCAGGGTCACACAGAGTATGCAGGTGGGGGCTATGAGATTCAAACCCAGGTTTCTAGGTTTACAGCTCAGAGCCTTAAACCACTGTGCTATACTGCCTCCTGTAAAATAGTTAGTCTGCAGAAACAGTGCCGGCTGTTTTTATTCAGAGGGCTTTGTTATGTATGATAAATTTAGGCCTTGTGACTGCTGTCAGCCAATCAGGTTTCAGGATTTTTTGAACCCATTTTCCTGGTCTCAGGAAGTGTACCTTATGATGTAGACAGCCAGTTCTTGGCTGAAATATCAATTTGTTTTAATTACATATAAAAAAATGTACTGGGAAGGTCATTTTGAGGAAACTACTGTCTTAGAGGAACTAGCACATCAACACCCCCCAGGGATAAGTTCAAAGGACAGGACATAGCTAAACTGCAGATATCTGGGGTGCAATTACTTTGTCAATTTGCTTTCATCCCAGGAAATAAGATTAGCCATTCATAATTCCCTCAGAGAAAATCCTTTGACTCACAATAGTTGTCAGGAAGAACTTGAGAGGGAGGGATGTCAGAGAGAAACTAGAATGGACATTGAAGAGAGGTTGATGTCTGAGCCAGGGAGGACCCAGACGAATTTGGAAGGTCCAATATACTTTCCCAGGGAACCCTTGAATTACATCAGAGAGACCTTTGAGGTGTAGATTCCAAGGTCCAGACAGGATTAAAGAGGTAAATACACTTTTGCTTGAATACAGTGACTTAGATCAAAGAAACTTTTGAGATGTATGTGTAGCAGAGCACAAACTGGTTTAATCTGGTTAACCTGAGGGAGGAAAGGCAGTGAGGTCACATATTATGTTTTTCAAATATTTTATTTGGACATCCTGTGAGATAAAATATAGATGTTGTTACACCAAGGCGGAGTTAGTGACCTCATGAGAAGGCCGGCTCAGAACTGTGTTTAATTGCTGAGAGAACCTGGACAGAGACACACAAGACAATATTTCTGACTGAGAGAAGAGAGACCATCAAGACACTTAAGTAAGGACCTTAGACAAGATTAGTCTGAAGTTATTAATTGTAGGAACTGAACTTTTACCTGTTTGTTTTAAGGCTGTATGTGTTGGGATATACTGTATATTTGTTGTATATTTATTGTTCTGTTTTGATATTTTAAAGTAAAGAGATATTTTTACAACGGAAACTGTCTGGAGTGCCTTGACATTTCTTTTTATTTTAAGTGGAGCTTGTAAAGGTTATAAGTAACACTGTGTATGGGCTTATTGTATATCAAACTGGGAAATGGATAGAGTTCTCTAAAGTCTTGCATAGAGTTCTAAGGGTTAATTTGAAAGACCTGGTTCAGCGCCCATAGGCAAAGATATATGGCCCCTCGAAGACAGAATTATCTGAGTCTGATAATTGGGTACGCTAACAAGAGGTTATCAGTTTGAATCCCTCCAGAGCTTGAGACTAAGGTGACTTAAACCCACAAAACAGACAAGAGGGTTACCTTGTTCTGTTCACTGTCCACAAATCATACGCTCAGAGGTTGGCACTTTGGGAGTAGAGGGCTGAGCGAGTTTGTGACATACCTCAGGACTGAGGGATGACTCATGTGGTACCCCTCCATAAGAGCAGTCCCAAAGACAAACCAGGAAACTACAGGCTAGTAAGGCTCACATTCATCATGAAAAAAATGACTAAGACAATCTTGGAGGAGAGGCTGGTGTACCTTCTGGAGACCAATGGGCCGTAGGACATTAGGCAGCACGGGTTTGTCATGGGCAGATCCTGTCAGGCCAACCTGATGGATTACTATGACTGGGTAACTTGACAGTTGGACAAGGGCCACACAGTGGATGTCCTGTTTCTGGACTTCAGTAAGGCATTTGACTTGGCGCCATGTGGGAGACTGGGTAGTAAGCTGGCAGGTACAGGTGCAGGGGTAAAAATGGTGGGATGGGTAGTAAAATGGTTATAGGGACTGCAGCAGAGAGTGGTGGTGGGAGGGAAGCTCCCATCTCCAAGGGCAGTGACAAGCGGAGTACCACAGGGCTCAGTTTTGGGACCAGTGTTGTTTGGGTTGTTCAGCGTTGGTCGTCAGGAGATGTCAAACACCCAGTTGGAATGGTCTGACTTCAGCCTTCCCATAATCGAGGATGTTGTGATGATCATTCGAGCATTGCGACCAACCTGCTGTGATTTGGACCCTGGTCCCACGCGCCTCTTAGTGGGTTGCGTGGATAAGATTGGCCTAGCCCTAGCTTTGATCGTATGGAAGTCTTTGGAGAGGGGGATTTTTCCAGATCCCCTTAAAGAGGCTATAATTAAGCCTCTTTTAAAGAAACCCTCCTTAGACCCATACTGTCTAGCAAATTACAGGCCAGTTCTCAACTTACCCTTTGTGGGTAAAGTTATTGAGAAAGTGGTCGCAGTGCAGTTGGAGGATCATCTGACCAACAACAATATCTACGATTCATTCCAGTCTGGATTTAGAAAAGGCATAGTACCGAGACAGCGTCGATGAGTACTAAATGACTCTCCTAATGGCAAGAGATCGTAGGACCCGATCCATCTTGGTACTACTTGATCTCTCTGCAGTGTTTGACACTGTTGACCATGGTGTGCTGTTGGAGTGCTTGCGGTTACTCTGTGGACTGTCTGGTACGGTCCTCAGATGGTTTCAATCTTACCTTGATGGTAGGACTCAGAGAGTGGTGTCAGGAATTTTCTCCTCAGCATCATTCTCCCTGCCCTGTGGGGTACTGCAGGGCTCCATTTTAGCACCCATGTTGTTTTCGGTGTATATGCTACCATTGGGGGCGATTATTAGACGGTACGGTTTGGGTTTTCACTGCTATGCAGATGATACCCAGCTGTATATGTCTTTTGTGCCCGGTCAGGACGCTGCCTTGTCGGTAATTAATAACTGCCTTGAAGAAATCCAAGAATGGATGAATGGGAGTTGGCTGAGGTTAAACCCGGAGAAAACTGAGGTGTTGGTTGTGGATATAGGTCGCTGTGAGGCGAGTCTGCCAAAGGGATCACCCTCAGGCCTATGGCTTGGAGGTGTCCAGCTGACGACCTCAGACCAGGTGCGAAATCTTGGCGTAGTAATTGATGACCGTTTGACACTTAAATCCCAGGTGTCAGCGGTCATAAAGACTTCCTTTTTTCATCAGAGGAATATTGCCAGGGTGAAGCACTTGGTTCCTCCAGAGGACCTCCCAACATTGATCCACCTTTGTTACCTCCCGGCTTGACTATTGTAACTCCCTACCTAGGGCTATCGGGGTTGAACTCTGCCTGCAGCTGGTGCAGAATGCAGCAGCCAGGCTGTTGACTGGAGTTTCTAGATCCAGTCACATAATGCCTGTGCTCGCGGACTGCACTGGCTGCCAGTGTTTTGCTAATTACCTTCAAGGTCGGTTTGCTGACCTATAAAGCCCTACATGATCTGGGACCTACCTACCTGAAAGAGCTCCTGTGCCCCTATAGTCCCTCTCGCCCCCTCCGATCCACTGACGAGGGATTGCTAGAGATTCCCAGGGTACGCTTGAAAACATCTGGTGCTAGATCGTTTAGTTTTATGGCACCTACCCTGTGGAATTCTCTACCTCGTCAGGTGCGAGATTGCTCGACCATCCTTAGTTTTAAGGGAGCGCTGAAAACCCACCTTTTTAATATAGCTTTTAAGGATTTTTATTAGTTTGATTTATTATATTTATTGTTATATGTATTTGTACAGGCGCTTTGATTTTAAGAAAAGCGCCTTTTAAAAATAAAGTTGAATTGAATTGAATTGAAAATATCAGACATCTCAGTGGGTATCAAGAGCAAGATCAGTTTGTTTGCAGATGACACCAAGTTGAGAGAGGTAGTGGATGACCTAGGAGGGTGGCATGGGTTGCAGATTATCTGTCAAAATTGGAAACCTGGTCGGACACTTGGCAGTTGAGGTTCAATGCCAAAAAGTGCAAAGTGCTACATTTCATGGCAAAAAAAAAAAAAAACAAGAAGGAGCAACCAGCTGGGGATGGGGGTTCAGCTAGCCATGACAGAGGAGGAGAAAGATCTTGGCATGATTATAATAGGCTCAATGAACAACTCAGCACAATGCAGGAAGGCAGCTGCAAAGGCCAACAAAATGCTGGATTGTATTGCCAGGGGTGTATCTTCAAAGAGAAGGGAGGTGTTCTTGCCATTGTATAGGTCACTGGTTAGGCCACACCTGGAGTACTGCAGCAGTACTGGCACCCATACCTGAAGAGGAACATTAAGTTACTGGAGGGGATGCAGCACAGGGCAACAAAGTCATCCAGGGGCTAGGGGACATACCCTATGTATGTGAGAGAGAGCTTTTTTATCTTTGGGTCTATGTAAGCTGCTACTGGGGTTATGTGTTGTCTGTAACTTATTTAAAATGCTAAACCTTCTTAAAAATATAATTTGAAACAGATCCATCTGGAAAATGGGTTTTTGACTTACTGATCAGTTTGTTAAACCTACCTGCATAAAAATAAAGTTTTGCTAATATTACGTGAGCAGGCTGAGGGAGTTGAACAAGTACTCACTGGAGGAGAGGAGAGACGGGGGGATATGATTGAAACCTTCAAGTACATGAAGGGAATAAATAAAACAGGCATGGAGGGACTATTCAAGTTAAGGGGGGTAGGGACACTAGAGGTCACAGTCTCAGACTGGATGGGGGAAGGTTCATGAGGGAAATGAGACGACACTTTTTTATGGAGACAGTGGTGTCTGGGTGGAATGTGTTGCCTGTGGAAGTGGTATCCTGTAGAACAGTGGACTGCTTCAAAGGGGTATGGGGTAGGGTAAGAGGGAGGGGCAGGGGAGGGAGGGAGGCAGCTGCAGTATAAGGGTTGCTATTGCACACTCCAGCAGACTTGGTAGACCATAAGGCCTTTATCTGCTGGCAAATTCGTATGTTTGTATCTTCTAAAGATTCATAAAGTACTGTGTAGGCTTCACTTCCACTTTTAGCTCTCCATCTGACTTTACACATCTTTACAGGCAGACTAGATGGATGTCAATTCATTTTGCGTCTGTAAACATCTATGGATCTAGGTATCGTCTCAATAATTTCACAGCCTTGATTCTCTAGTATCTGCAAGCAGTCCGTTTCTTTTCTTTTTATTGTATTATCATTGAGAAAACAAGTCAGTTGTCTATAGCCAACCTCTTGTTCACACAGCTTCTCCTCCAAACATCAGCCACACACTACCAAATATCAAGTGAACTGACTCATGAGTCCTCAAGCTCTTGTAAGTACTGTGAAACTTTTTCCAGTCCAATGTAGAGAAAAAAACTCTGGAAACCTTGGTAAACAGCTCCTTTACCCTTCCTGTAGAAACTTCTGTATAACATTAATTTCGCATTTTCACCAGCTTTGGTTTCATTGAGCTAAATGCAGCTCAGTTAGATGGAGCCAAGGTATCGCTGCGTGATCATGGGTTTCTGTTCCTTTGAGATGGTGTTGCTCAGTTCTTTTTTATAAAATTAAAATAGGCTTCTGCTGACTATGCTTCAACTTTGACATAATAGCAAGAGGGAAGTTTTCAGGGGCATTGTAATTACTGTGTGTGTAAATATCTGTTCATGTAGATATGAGTCCCTCAATGTCATGCATGGGTGGGGATGACTCACATACAAGAGAACAGGCCAAGCATCATTCTTTTGCAGTGAAACATAACCAGTGTTGGTAAGTGAAATGGAGATAGCTAGCACAGTTCAGGATTTCCAGGTAGGACTAAACCTGTTCTTTTTTTTTTTTCCAACTCTGTTTTTGCTCCTCTGACCAGCACCTTGTGGATGTACCCCAATCAGACTGTCTGCCGGGTCTTTCCAGCCCTGTCACCCCACCATCCAGTCTGACTGGGAGACCGTGACTTACCCCACATGGTGGGGCCTTGTGCCGTTGAGACCATGGGGGAATCCCAGGAGGAAGGAGGGATCGAGATGCTGATCCAGTCAACCTTGGCAGTTGCAGGGCCTGTGAGGTCTCAGGTCCTCCTGCTGTGGTAGTTGGAGGCTTTTACCCCTTAATTACTCTCCACTCATTGGCTGGAGCTGTGAGTGGTTTCCAATGGAGTAGTACATGTTGAGCGTGCGTGCTGCCGCAATCAGACTCTAGCCACACACCCTCCTGCATACACTGGCACCTCCAGCTGTCACTGGCACCTGTGGTCACCCAGGTGGCGGCATTGCAGCAGAGTGTTACCTTGCTCCCACCATAGGAGGAGGAAAGCATCCACTGGGACACTTTTCTAAACCCTACTCTCTGACATCAGAAGCAGTAGTGCTACCAGTGTACAGATGTGCCTGCCAACCAAACCCACTCCTGAGAGAGAATGGTCTTGAAGGTTACACGTCATAAGTAGGGATAGCATTTTGGTTGATAATCTTGGATGTGTGTCCATAGTAAGATGTGGTATGGTCACTGCTGTGTGGCAGGAGGGGTGGATGAGACAGATACCAAATAGAGCTGTATGTAATATGGAATTCCACCGGCAGAATTGGTGTGCAATGGCAATTCTGCTTCTAAAATTCTTTTTGGAATTTCTTTCCTAAGCCTGCAGAATTCCAAAAAGCACTTCAGTGTAAACTGTGGAATAGTATTTTACAGATTATACAATCCGTGTAATATTATTCTGTGGTTTGCGGAATATGGATCGGCAGCTAACGTAAATAGTTTATGTAAACTCCGTATTGCTAACCTGAAGTTTAAAAAAAAATAAATCCACTTTTGAAATTTTAGAATTGTGCAGAATTAGGCAGAATTTCTAAAATTCCATGGAATTCCAGCAGAAGTGGAATTTGAAAACTCCACACAGTTATAATACCAAATCCTTTCTGTCGCCACAATACTTTGCTACTATGAGACACAGGGAATCACCCCCACCCCTCCAAGCCCCATCCAACAGATCTGTTCTAGATATCAACATTAGTGTAAGTCTTATGTGCCCCCCAGGCCCTGGGCAGTTTCTTATTTTGTTTAAATATTCACTGTTTTTGCTCCGCCTGCCTTGGTGTGGTGAGTTATCACCTTCCGAGATATACTGGCCTTCAATAAGCTAGCTGTTGATGGGGATTTATCTTAATTGTTCCCCTCATTTTTAGTGTGTGCTTCCTGCCCCTTTTGGGGTGCAAGGATGTGAGCCCAAGGTCTGAGATGTGAGTGTGCTAAGGCACGCGCCATCAATACCAAACACAGCATCCTTCACTCTCTGTGTTCCGAGCCATTCTATCACCCATATGCTTATAGTTGGCATGGCACTGTGAGATGTGGCCTCCCCCCTCAGTGGACAGCATCCCCTGGGATGCTCAGTCTTCCTCTTCTGCCCCCAATAATTCAGGCTCATTCTCGAACTGGGGTCGCCAGCGTCACGAATGTTAGCCCTAACGCTGTGCTGATGTGCTGGCTGGCAGATTCTTATTTTTAATAAATATTTAGGTTTTAGTATGAGACAGGCAGTTGTTTGGATTCCTCATTAAAAATCCTTCAATGGAGGGGGGGCACTAATAAGCAGCTAACTAAGCAGACATGTTCTCTCCTCTCTCCTCACCGCCGGCTTTAAAAAGTAATTAAGCTTAAAAGGTTTGCCTCTAATTTCGGTTAATGCAGGGAGAACTGGAGACAAGTTATACCTGACCTCAAATGTGGGTTAAAGTTAGAGGATCACAGGGAAAGCCAGAAAGAAGCAAGCGGCCGGCACACACGGAGAAAGCGTAGCCAAGATTTCACTGTCGTCGGAGGAAATAAGTGCTCTAGACTGGGAACTAACAGGCCAGGTCCTCATGGTGCTTGAACCCCATCTGTGCAAGCTAGAAACAAAGATAGATGATAAGCTGCCAGAGGTCCTGACCCAGCAAATGGCACAGGCATTGCGAATTGCAGAAGCTGAAGATTGTATTTCTCACCTGGAAGACGAGATGACTCCAGTCCCGGGACAAGTAGCAGCACTGCAAAATGAGTTGGAAGATTTCAAGAAGGCCTTCGATTATTAGGAAAATTACCAATGCAGGCTGAATCTGCACCTGAGGGACTGCTGGAGGGACGAGAAGGAGCTGTAGTCATGGGGTTCTGTGCCACAACTCTGCTGAAGCTTCTGGGACTAACACCGAAGAACGACCAGTTTAAAATGGAGAGGGCACACAAAGCACTGATGCCTAGGCTGATAGCAGATCAGCCACCTAGGCAAGTGATAATGAGATTCCATAACTTCCAGGATAGAGAGGCAGTGCTGGGAGCATATAGAGAAAAGGGACCAGTAGTCTATAAGGGCCATAGACTTTCATATCACAGGATTACTCAGCCAGACTACTGAAAAGAAGGAAACTGTTCAATGTGATAATGGCAAAGCTGCAAAAATTGAAGGTGGAAAATTTTATGGTTTATCTCACCATGGTCAAAATCCGACATGAAGGAGCTACGTACTCATTTTGGGAGGTGGGCAAAGCGGACACTTTTGTGAGAGATCTGCAGAAGAAAGTTGGGTGAGGAGCACTGGAAGATGGAGGACTGGTGATTGAGAAAGCTAAGTTGAGATTTGTTGTTTTTTGACTTTACCCATGATTCCCCATGATGGGCCGCAGCCCGGGATTGTACAAACACTCCCCACCCCGATCGGTGTTAAAAGAGTAGAAGAACCATATCTGAGAACATTTGCAGAGGGACTTGCTAAAGGGACATGGGCAACACTTGGTCCTGCAGAGCTATAGGTAACAGCAGCCCACATGAGGAGGACTTGAAGTTCAGATGGTGGATAGGCTATGGCGGGCTGGTGGGGGGTGCAGGGCACAGTGTGAGCATGCTGCTTGTTCCTCACCCTAGCCTTGACCTGCAGGGTGGTCCCTCTCCATTGGTCTGCATAATGGACACCTTAAGAATATGACATGGAACAAAGAAGATTATTGAACTATATTTGGACCTGCTCGCTCTATCTGGGGTGGGGCGGAGAAAGGAAAGAAGTGATGTCTGGGAAGCGGGGTGGCCATGGTGGGGGAATGTTGGGTACAGAAATATGGTTCAGGTTTATTTGTTAAAATCTTATGAAACTACACTAAGTTTGGACCTTGCCTGTAGTACAGGTTAAACTAGGGGCACTCGGAGGTTGTTATGAGCCGGTGGGGAGGAGGAAGGGGAGACATGCTCTTCGAGGGGGATTGGGTAGACACTCATGCATATTCAGCAGTTAGTGTCATGGTTCATAATCATAGTGGGGTTTTGGGGAGGGGGCAGGGGAGAAGTTTGGCTGTGGACAAGTTTAGTTGCTATTTAGGGAGGGGGGAATGGGAAGATATGTGGGTCAAAGTAGCAATATTTAAGAAATGAGTTTTCATGGGAGGGGGGAGGGAGGTTGTCTAAGGGATATCATGGATCTGAAGTAGGAATAAAGAGAAAGAGGAGGGAGGGTTGGGGATGGGGGTGGGGGATGGGTATACGCCGTATTTTATGAATGATAAGGGAGAAGATGGGGGGGTAGGGGAGTTTAGAATATGTTATTGTGTTTTACATTGTTTACCTTTATATAAATACATCCATTTTAGGTGCATGAAGTATATTAAGTGGTTGGATATAAGGGAGGAAAAGAACTTGGTGGGTATGGTGGTCTGCCCAGTCATCAATGAAACTACACGGCTCATGGAGATGGGCACAGGGAAAAGGAATGGAATGGCAGAATGATTAAGCTAAGGGACTTGACTGTAATAGCATGGAATGTTAGGGGGGGCTGCCACCCTGATGAAGCGCATGGGCCTCCTGACGGCAATTAAAAGGCAAGGGACCGAGGTGGCACTGCTGCAGGAGACCCACCTTACAGATCTTGAACATGCAAAACTTGCACATGGATGGATGGGGAAATGTTTTGCAGTGTCATACAGTACTCCTCCCATAAAAGAGGAGTTGCTATCTTACTGCACAAAAATCTCCCGTTTCAAGTTAAGAGGGTGGTGAAGGATCCAGAAGGGGGCAGATATGTATTTGTTAAAGAGGAGCTGTATGGAGAAATGGTTACCTTTGGTAGTATCTATGCACCAGCAGTCTATGACCTGAATTTCTATTGCACACTCCTGTCATTGCTAGTCAAGGAACAATTCCCGAGGCTCATAATGGGAGGAGACATGAACTGTACCATGAACCTCCTCCTAGATCACTCAGGGAGCTGGAGTAGGACAGGGGAGGCAATTAAACAATGGCAGATGGGTATGGGGGCTCTTGATCTGGTGGATGGGTGGCGTGCTGCAAATCCAGGAGCACGTGAGTACACATTTTATTCGAACCCTCACGGTGCATGGTCACATATTGATTACATCTATATGCCCAGGGAGTGGTACACAAGAGTGCAAAAGATTAAATACAGTCCCATACACATACTGGACCATGCAATGGTTATCTTGGCAATCACTGTAGGGGAACATAGAGAGGGGCCTCCCCCATGGAAGTTTCCAACCTATTTGTTGGGAGATCAAAAGTTTAGAGAATTTTTAGAGAACCAGTGGAAGGTGTATATTGGAGTTAATTAAGCGATAAGGCATGACCAGGGGTTAGATTAACAGTCTGTTAATCACCCACTAGGGGTGTAATGTGGCACGAGGTGCAGCCGAGTGCCATGTTGCCCTTAGGGGGTGATTAACTGACTGTTAATCTAACTCCTGGGAGTGCCTTATTGCTATTATAAGAAACACACCAAAAGAAAAGTGTTAAAAGTATACTTTTTCAATGTTTTCCTCATTTAGAGGAAGATTTTTAATAAAATAGTTCTTCCACCAACAGTTTAAGAATGCTGGTTCAAAATCAGAATGCATCATTCCACACATTCAGCAGGGCTAAAGGATGGAATGCTGACAGAAAGAATCCATGTGCCTTGGTGATCAGGCTGTACATGACAGTATAACATGGATTAATGTAAGGCTGCTGGAATCCTAACAGCCAATCAGATTGCAGCATTTCTGAGACCCTTTTTATAATATGGATTCCTCCACTACCATGGCCACAATATGGGATGCTGGAAAGGCATATATGAGAGGAATGATTATAACCTACATTTTTAAGGTTAAGAAACATTGACAGGAGAAAAGGCTGGAACTAGAAACACTCTTAAAAGAATTGGAGAGAAGAGTAGCAGGAAGAGGAGATGGGGGAAGAAAGGGGAGTATTGGAGGTTACCAGAGAGGCTCTGAATGCATTACTATGGGGAGAAGCCAGGAAATCATGGATGTTCTATAAAAAACAAATGTATGAATAGGGAAATAAACCCGGCCCATTTCTGGTCCATCTGATACGGGGAGGGAAATGCCCCACACAAATCACAGGTATTGAGGACAAGGGAGGTACGCTTCACAGGGAAAATCAGAGCGTGTTTCCTGTTTTTTTTTGGGAACCTATACCAGATGGAGTGTGGGGGGCAGATGGGACTAGCCAAGACCTTACTGGACCGTTTAACACTGCTAAAAGTAACGAGGGAACAAAGAGATATTCTAAATCAGTCAATAAAAAGGATAGAGGTGTTGAGGGCTATCCAAGGGCTGAAAGTGGGTAAAGCTAGTGGCTCAGATGGCTTCCCAGCAGAATACTATAACAGCATGACAAACCAGTTGGCAGGCCCACTATCTGAGACTTTCCAGCAGCTGGGGGGGGGGGAGACTTGGAGCTCCCTGAATCATATTTTGATGCAGTAATGTGCCTGATCCCTAAACCAGGAAAGGACTCAACAGAGTGCACATCATATAAGCCAATCTCCCTGCTGAACTGTGACCTTAAAATATTGGCAAAGATTTTGGCCACTAGATTGGAGTTAGTGCTGCCGGAGATTATTCACCCAGACCAGACCGGGTTAATAAAGGGACGCCTCTCATATCATAACATTCTCCAGTTGTTAAATGTGGTGTGGAGAGCGAATTGGTTGAAGGAAGATACATATATAATCTCCATTGATGCAGAAAAGGTGTTTGACCATGTGGAGTGGGGATACCTATTTGAGGTGTTGACCCAGTTTGGTCTGGGTGAAGCATTTGTGGGGTAGGTGCAGGCAATGTATAGATCCCCTAGGGCCCAGGTGATGGTGAATGGCACACTGTCAGGAAGATTGGATTTAACTAGGGGCACTCCGCACTCGGCAAGGATGCCCACTCTCCCCCCTGCTTTTTACTTTGGTGTTGGAACCACTGGCGCTGGCAATACGGCAATGCGGGGAGATCAGAGGTGTGAAGGCAGTATCGGATAGGCAGCATAAAATTACTTTATATGCAGATGATATGCTGTTATTTGTGAGGAACCTGGAGACCTCCGTGACCCCATTGTTAAATCTAATCGACCGCTGTGCACAATTCTCAGGTTATAAGATAAACTTGGATAAATCTGAATTACTGAGTTTGCCTGGGGGTTCAGGTGGGAAGGGGACATGGAGGTTAAAGGTAGTTGGTCAGAGTTTCACGTACTTGGGCATCAAGGTGGGCAGGTCATTGGGATCCTAATATGAACTGAATTACACCCCCATTATCAGGGCCATAGAGGCTGATCTCCGGAGGTGGGCTCCCCTGCCCATGTCTTGGTTGGGAAGAGTTAACTTGATCACAATGAACATCCTCCCCAGGATTTTGTATATCATGCAAATGGTACACATCGGGTTGACAAAGGGGGCTATTAAAAGACTAGAGGTGGCCTTCTCCTCCTTTATTTGGCAGGAAAAGTGCTCAAGAGCGAGTTTGCAGAAACTGAAGGTAGCAACGGCTAGGGAAGGGCTGAATTTCCTGGATCTCCGAAATTATTTTTTATCTATACAGCAGAGATATATCAGTGACTGGGTACATAAACCAAGAGTAGCTAGCTGGGTGGACTTGGAACAGGTTGGGTGCCAAGGCAGGATTACAGCGTATCTAGATAGGAGAGGGCGTACAGCATACCAGGCACAGGGGGAGTGGAACCCACTGATACTGGCAGTCCTAAATGGATGGAGTCAACCTATGAAAAGTAGGACAATAAAACGAGTGGATACACTGTTGTTACCGATAGCCAGGAACCCGTTCTTTTTGCCAGGTCTAGAAGATCCAGGGTTTAGAGTGTGGGAGGAGAAAGGAATACAGAGTGCTGGAGACCTCTGTGTGAGAGGCAACCTGTGTTCCTTCACTGAACTACAACAGGGCTTGGGCTTAGAGAAAGGTCACCTTTTCAGATACTTCCAGGTTGGGCCTATTTTACGGGTCTGGACAGAAGAGAAAATGGGACCCAAGACAGGGGCAGATCCAGGAGTCCTATAGATGGGGGAGCTCAAGTCAGAAAAAAATAAAAATAATAGGCTAGGGGTGTGGTGGCCTGTCTAGGCCCCCAGAAATTTTTTAACATTTTGGCGCATTCTGGTGCATTTTGAATGGTATTTCTAATGCAATTTCTACTCATTTCCTCCCTCCTCATGCTTTGTTAGTTGCACCCTAGCACCATCCGCAGAGTCCCCACAGTCCACATGACAGTATGTTGCCCAAAATACCCTCCCACCCCAAAAAGAAACACAAAATACCAAAGGACTGCAGCTGGGCAGCAGCACATCTGAAACACATAACAGTGAGAAAAGTTAAAAGAGACTTGCTGATAAAGACAAATTGCAGACAAATTAAATGACAATCCAAGTAAACAAGTTCACATATGTCACTCACTCAAGTACATTATGACATTTCCATAAAGCCAACCCATCCCAGGTTTGTCCTGCAGTACAGATTAACGCATCCCCCAACCTTATCTCAGCAAAAAAAAAAAAATGCAATAACTATAGAAATATGGAAACAAAGTCACTTTGCTACCTAGTTTCTGAAAATATAATTTCAAGTGTGCTTGCTATTTTTGCAAAACATATTTTATTCCATAGAACAATTAATTCCAAAGAAAATACATTTTTAAATAAATAAAATATGTTTTATTGTTTTAAAATGTCCTTTACTGGGATAACCCCATGGTATAAGGCATCCCATTTTTATGATAGGCCCAAGAAGTCAGTAAGCACACAGAAAAACAGTTTTTAAACAAATATAAAAATGCATGTTTTTTTTTTTTTTAGCAACAGCACTTGCTTGGGTACATCACAACGTGCACCCCCCCCCATTCAACACATAGAACTACATAGACTAAATATTTGATTCTAGCACTTTTTTTCGTCAATTTTATAACTGCCTGTGTCAATGAGCCAAATAAGGTCTTATGACTTCTGTTGCCAATTTTGCTCTCCAAGCGTGCAGAAACTCCTGCACATGCCATAATATACAGCACATCTCCTTCAAAGTCCCTATGTCTATTAATTCCCTCTGTACTCATTCACACTGTACAACCATGACTGAAAAGACCACACAGATTAGACATACAGTACCTGCTGAAGTTTTTACCTCAGTTCAAAGGTCTCATGTACCAGTTTCTGCATCTCCTGGTTCATGCTGTCGCTGAGACCAGACCTGCCCCAGCATTAGTTTTGTACCATTCCTAGCCTGCTACCGGAGGGCACTACTCTCCAACTCCCTCTCCTGCAAATCCACTCCAAAATCAATCTGCCATATAGGGCAAAATTAGCAGTGACCTTAAACAATTTTAATGTCATGAATTTAAGATCCCCATACTAGAAATGAATAACACTAGTACTACACTTATTACACACCCAGTTTGATGGAACACTAATGTCCTGTCCCATCCCAGCAACTGCCCCACCCCCCACCCACCATAGTTTGTGACTGTGAAAGTCTTTTTTTAAAGCAAGAAGTACCTGAATAAATGAAGACTTGATCCATTTTCGCCAGGCTGAAGTCTATGTGCCCCTAGTTGAGTACTGTCTTTGGTCACCTGGACGCCAGACTTTGTCTCTCTAGACAGCACACACTGACCCCATGACTCCTAATGAGCAGAGCTCTCAGCTGCAGCTTGCTTCAGCTATCAGAAGATGACCTGAACCTCACTCCAACTCCTTGTGCTGATTTACCAAGGCCACACGGACCCTGAGTTACTGGACTGCTGCTGCCTGAAACCTCGGGCTTTGCTCTTCACTTGTGGGTTCCAGTCTCTCTCTCTCTGTCTCCTCCTCAGTAGTACACTCACTCCTCTCTTGCTCCAACATTAATCTTCTGAGTTATTGAATTACAGCTCACTCTTGTTTCAGCAGTCCAGACATTTAAAGAAGGCGCCCCTTCCTAGCCACATCCACTACTGGACGCAACAGCAAATCAGGAGCAGTGAGTACCAGGTGACCTGGTTGAGATCTGTATTGTTAAGGTCCACTCTGCTTTGCTGCAGCTGTACCCCCCCAAGCATGAACCCCTCCCCTGCACATGAACAAAGGAGCTGCACCAAGCCTGCAAAAGTAGAGAATGAATGCTCAGGCTCACCAAGGCAAGACCAGCTGCTGCCACAGTGCTGGGACCTGACCACATGGCGCAGGATGAACGTTAGTAAGAAATTCATGCTAGAGACCAGCTGGGTGCACTATCTAATGCGGCTGGGTGGGGGTGGTTGTTTACTGCACTACCAGAACACTGGAGGACAGGGTCAGCCTTAACCATTCTGGGCCCCTGTGCAGCCCCCTGCCGGACCCCACCACTCCATTCCCTGTGGGCCCCCCCCACATCCAACATTTACACCTAATCCTCCTGTCCTGAATTACTAAAGCAGTAGCAGGTCTACTAGTTTAACCAGCATCTTTTAATTAGTGCCATTGACTGCACTGAATTATTTGACTTCACCGTTGGAAATGAATCTGACTGAGCCTGGAGCAAGAACTTAAGTAAGTACGGTACTAGTACCGTATTCATTTCTGTAAGGACAGGGGCATCATCACTGGACACTCACATCTCCGATACTCGGATTTGCAAACAAGTTAAACAACTTAACTTTTCTGGAAGTGTGAGAGAGACAGAATAGAGAAGATTATCATGGGACACCAGTAAGGTTGCCACCTGTCAAGTTTTTTTACCTGGTGATCAGATTTTAAGGGTCCCTAAATAGGAAATCCAATTTTGCCCTGTGCTGGTCAGGTTTTTGAGCCACTTTGAGTACTCACATACTTTTGAAACATATTTTGCCATATCATTCATTGTTTCACCTACATGTCCAGGCTACAAACAAGTTCTCTTGTCAATATAGCCCTTTGTTTGTGAAAGCAGTCAACCGGGGAGGTGTAAAGTATGGCCTTTAACACCATTAGCACTTACTTAACTTAATCTTTTCCACTGCAGCAAAGCTGCCCCCACCTTTTGTAACAGTAACAGAGCCAGCTGTCTTCCACTTCCATTTGCTGGTAAACATTTTCATCTCTAACAACATTTAGGCATTTTTAAATGTTTTAAATTATTTGTTTTCCTCAAGAAAAAAGCATGGGCCCCCAAGGTGCAGGGACACAGTTTGCACCTAGCTAAGGCCAGCTCTGCTGGAGGACAGATGAGACCAGTGTGGCTCAGACAGCTTTCATGGAGGCATTAGTGCATACTGATAAAGAATGCAGCACAGTGTGTTACTATAGAGGAGCTCCATGATGGGGGAGCTATAGCACCCTTAGCCCCCCCCCCAAATCCGCCTATGCCAAGAGATGGGGAAATTAGAGTACCTAATAGATCAGGCTAAAAAGGATCCCAAGGGCTTCATATGGAAGGCTGCAAAGCAAGGGAAATAATATACTCCTGCCCTAACTCTTAAAACCAAGGGATGGTGGGAAAGGGACCTGGGCTTTCAAACAGAGGAAGACAATTGGAAGATGCGTCTCACTATGCACATGGGTATAATAGTATGTAATAGGTTCAAAGAGGTCTTCTATACGTTTGCGCACAGACTCTACTGCCCACCAGCCATAGTGCATAAATTCCACCCAGCAATCTGCTCTAAATGTGGTAGGTGTGAGAAAGAAGAGGGAACATATTTCCATTGTTTCTGGGCATGACCAATATTAAAAAGGTTCTGGAGGATGATAATATTAGAGGTGGGGGAAGATGATGGGCAGAACATTGCCACTGGATCCTTTGGTATGCCTGTTTGGGGTAAAGAACGGAGGACAGGGGGAATGGAACCCGCTACCATGGTGGGTGAGGGTCCTACTTATATTGGCCAGACACTGTATGCAAAACACGTGGGTCTCAAATGCAACCCCCACAATATGGCAGTGGTGGACACTTTCTACCCAGACTTTGGCCCTGAAGAAGCTCACTCTGACAGTTAGAGGAAGGGAAGAGGGATTCCTTTGTAGTTGGGCACCATATCTAGCTAATCTGAGCCCAGCTGAGGCCCTGATGTTATAGGAAGGTTTGGATGCCTAAGAAAAGAGAAGAAATGTCAGGACAGCTGGAGGGAAGGACCGCATAGGGGGATCCTGATCCCCCCATATGGTCAAGTGAAGGATAAGAAATGTGAGGAGAATGATGTATACCTACCCAATACTGTATCAACTGTAGAGATCAATTGTTAAAATAATTTAAATGTCCTTTCTTTGATAAAACAAGTGCACATAGGGATGAATTGTATGAAGCATTGTTGGTTAAATCCTTTTTTTTTTGAGTGTTGTATGATGTTGTATGTGGATGTAAACTATAAAGCTATTAATAAACAGATTATGCAAAAAAAAAAAAATCCTACAATGGCTCTGTCTAAGAATAGGTTCATCCCCGAGCACTAAAATTCTGTATTATCAGTGTCAGTGGCTCAGCAGGTTGCACACTCCCCTCTGTGGCCGGAAGATCGGAAGATAGTGGGTTCTAGCCCCTCACCGGTAACTTGGGGTAAAAATCCAAATACTAACACTGTAATGCAGCATGGGGGTGAGGGGGGTGAGGCTGCACCCCTGAGGTGCCTTCTTTCAGAAGAGATGTTAAACCAAGGCCCTGTCTGCCTGTTCTGGTGGTGTGGGTGTTAAAGATCCTATAGCACATCTCAGAAGGAGCAGGGAATTGTATTAAACAGAAGAAAAACAAAGAAATACAAATCCAGACAGAAAATAACAAAAGAAAATGTTTTCTGTCAAAAGAATCCAAGAAAGTAAATACCCCTATAATCAACAAAATGAAAACCCCAAGTTATTCAACAAAATAACCATACTTAAAAAGGACAGAAAAAAAACTAACAGAGAAACCCCTTAGAAAAAACAAAATTAAATAATACAGACTTGTTCTGCTCTGTTTGTATTTTTCAATAAACCAGATGCCACTAAAACCCACCCGGTCCCCAATACCTTTCTGTCTCCCCCATAAACGTACATGTTCAGACTAAGTTATAACCGGAGAAACCTAGGGAACAATATTTTCCCTGACAATTAGCATACTACAACAATGTGATTGCTTGCCATAATCCTTGGAACAATCCAGATTCTGTTGTATTTGTTTTTCCACTGCAGAGACGTCATGCAAGGCAGCTTCTGTCATCTTTGCAGTTGATGTAAATGAGAGACTGGATCTGTTGCAACACTAGCTGGCACCTTGCCTTCCTGTCACAGATCGAATGTTATGCTGGCAAAGATCACTATCAGTGTGTTGTTATTAAATCTCTTACACTGTATTGGAAAATCTCCTAGCACCAAATTTGAGTATGTTAACTGGAAGCTTCTCTCTATCCGCCAGAAACTTCCAAAAGGAAACCCCAAAAGTCACTCCAACAGAAAATGTTGCATGGTTTCAACCTGCAAATAACCTCTGGTGTAGGATACATTCTGTCTTCCATGCTTTTCTGTTTGGAGTTCATGGAAACATAGAAACATAGAAGTTGATGGCAAATAAGGACCACAAGGCCCGTCCAGTCTGCTCATTTCTTTTTTTACCTTATGAATGTGCCATTGGCCTTTGCTCTGTCAATGTCCTATCTATTCACACTCATCTGTATTTTATGCCTATCCCATGCCTGTTTGAAGCCCTGCACTGTATTCATATCCGCCACTTCCTGAGGTAGGCCATTCCATGCATCCACCACCCTTTCTGTGAAAAAGAACTTCCTCACATTACCCCTTAATCGGCCTCCCTCTAATTTCATGCTGTGTCCTCTTGTCCTGCTATTTTTCTTATATTGAAATATGTTAGATTCTTTCACCTTGCTAATGCCCTTAAGGTATTTGAATGTTTTAATCATATCACCTCTCTCCCTCCTTTGCTCTAGGGTATACATATTGAGCTCCGTTGATCTGTCCTCATATGTTTTCTGATTCAGTCCCTGCACCATTTTGGTTGCCCTTCTCTGGACTGCATCAATTTGGTTAATGTCCTTGTGAAGGTGTGGCCTCCAGTACTGCATGCAGTACTCCAGATGGGGCCTAACCAGTGTCTTGTAAAGAGAGATTATTACCTCCCTCTTCCGACTTGTGATACCCCTACTAATACACCCCAACATCCCTCTAGCCTTACCTACTGCTTTAGTGGTCTGCTTGGATGATTTTAGGTCATTGGTGATGATGACACCGAAGTCTCTTTCTTCCCTTGTGACTGCCAGCAATTCCCCTCCCAGCCTATAGGTGGCTTCAGGGTTTCTCTTTCCTATGTGCATGATCTTGCACTTCTTTGCATTAAATCCCGGTTGCCACTCTTCCGAGCATTTTGCTAGTTTATCCAGATCTCTTCTCATTCTGCCCACCCCATCTGGATCATCTACTCTGTTGCAGATCTTGGTGTCATCTTCAAACAGGCTAACCTTACCCTCCAGTCCATCTGCAATGTCACTGATGAAGGTATTAAAGAGGACTGCTCCCAGGACTGATCCCTGAGATACCCCACTTGTGACTTGCATCTCTTCTGACTGTATACCATTTACCACCACTCTCTGTTTTCTGCCAGCCAACCAATTTGCCACCCAGTTGACCAATGTCTGACCCACCCTGAGCCTACCCAGCTTATTAATCAAACTTCTATGTGGAACAGTATCGAAAGCTTTGCTGAAGTCAAGGTAGGTGACATCAACTGCTTCCCCTTGGTCCACCACTCTGGTTACCCAGTCAAAGAAATCTATGAGATTAGTTTGACAGGACCTTCCTTTTGTAAACCCATGCTGTCTTGGATCCTGTGCTCCTATGGATTCTAGGTGTTGCACTATCCTTTCCTTAAGGAGTGTCTCCATAATCTTGCTCACTACTGAGGTAAGACTGACTGGTCTGTAGTTCCCTACCTCCTCCCTGCTACCACTCTTGTGGACCAGGATCACATGAGCCCTTCTCCAGTCTTCTGGGACCTCTCCTGTGCTCAGAGACTCTCTCAACAGTTCTAATAATGGCTCTGCTAGTTCCACCCATAGCTCCTTTAGTACCCTGGGATGTATGCCATCAGGTCCCATTGCCTTGTCCACCCTGAGCTTATCGAGCTCTTGTAGGACCCTTTCTTTTGTAAAGGGACTAGTGCACACCTCCCTCCCCTCTGTGTCCATGGTGCTGAACTGTGGGCCCTGCCCTATCTTCTCTTCAGTAAATACTGAGCAGAAGTATCTATTTGGATAGATGCCTTTACATGGTCCTCCTCCTCACATGCCCCTTATCCCCTTTGATCTTAGCAATACCCCCTCTGGACTTTCTCCTTTCACTAATATATCTATAGAAAGTCTTGTCACCTTCTTTTACTGTTTGTGCTAGTGTTTCCTTGGTTTGGGCCTTTGCTTGCCTTACTGCCTTCCCTGCTTCCCTTAGGGAAGTTTGGTGTGCCTCTCTGTCTTCATCCTGCTGCGTCCCTTATATTTCCTGAAGGCCAGCCTTTTGGCTCTGACCTTTTCTGTTATTGTGTTTGAGAACCAAAGTGGTTTCCTTCTTCTTTTGCACTTCCTTTTCTCACTAGCACAATGGGATGTTGCTTCAAGTATTGCATCTTTAATGCTTGTCCACTTGCCCGTACCCCCTCACCTGTATTTCTTTTTGCCAGGGCTAGCTTAACTCTGTTGGCCATCTTATCAAAGTCAGCTCGGCTGAAGTCCCATATTTTTGCTTTGGAATGGGATGATTTTGTTCTAGTGGCCAAATTGAACCATACCATGTGATGCTCACTGGCACCTAGGTGACCTTCTACCTGGAGATCTGTGATCCTTTCCCTGTTAGTCAGTACTAGATATAGGATAGCCCTGTCTCTTGTGGGTTGTTGTACCAGTTGTTTGAGGCCCTCCCCCTGCAGGGAATCCACTATGTGTCCAGTTCTGGCAGATGTTCCTGCTGTTATTGACCAATCCGTATCTGGCATGTTGAAGTCTCCCATTATCTGAACCTCCCCTTTAGCTGTCATGTTTTGTATATCTTCTAACAGTAATGAGTCGTAATGTGTCTGTTCCTTCAGACTCCCAGCTTTCCATAACAACTCAACCAGAGTACATCCCACATTTTACTCGGGACCCTCTTATCCAGTGAAGACAGTGGGGAAGTTCAAGCTAAGATGGGATAGGCACTATGGAAACCTAAGGCAGTAAAGAAACTGGGAGGGGGTAGCGTTCACGGGCAGACTAGATGGATCGTAAAGTCCCCTTCTGCCGGCACTTTCTTATGTTCTTATGTATCCATGAGCTGTGCAAGAACCAGCTGTATTTTGCCATCAGAATATAAGGGAAACTTTGTAGACTGAGGCAAAAAAATACGATCACTAAATTATATGTCTGTTTCGTAGTCAGCAAAAGCAAATGTTTAGTAAGTTTCCAATCATACAATTTGCACAAAGCTGGCACTACAGAAGGAGGAATCTGCAATGTCTGACTATTTCTCGGAGGAAGATTTTGCCATCCCCGAAATATATATCCAGTCCACTGAAAAACAAACTCATGTCAAATTTTGATTTTTATATATATATATATATATATATATATATATATATATATATATATATATATATATATATATATATATATATATATATATATATATATATTTATATATATATGTATATATATATATATATATATATATATATATATATAAAATACACTCATAAATTTTGCTTCCAGGTTCTACAGAGAGGGTATATATAACTGAAGTAGGCAAAAATCTGAAGCAAGGACCTTTTTATCACCTGGACTCTCTTTTTTTTTTTCCAACTATTTTTCTGGCCCTCCGTCTCGGAACTCTCTCGGGCCACTGCACTCGCCGACTCGCTCTACCACCTGCAGTGTTCTCCTACATCTTCAATTTCATCGCGGTTCCCCAGGACAGGAAGCAGCAACCCGAGGAAACCGCAGGGACAGTGACGGGGAACCAGCATAGGGCGTGTGGTGGAGGCACTGACAGGGCCGTCGCCTATCCGAGGTGGAGGGTATTTTCTAGATTTATGCCCTCTGTGTTGGACATGCAATGCTGCCCAGCCTGCGATGTGAGTGCTGCCACCCAGGTCCAGAAGGCAGCTGCCAATGTCTACCCCATGCTCGTGAGCCCCTAAGCATTGCAGTGCCGCTGGTCTCCACTGGGGGCTGCTGCTGTGCTGGACTTCCCCTGGATCCCTCCCCGAGAGAGGAGAGCAGTCCTATGAACACTCAATCCTCTCTCTCCCCTGCTGACCCATGGAAACCTGGGCTCGCTCCCGAACCCAGGTCGCTGGCACATTGCGAGGTGTGGCATCCAGTGCCTCAAACCTCAGCGCCACCAGGCTGGCTACCTGGAGTCTCTTTTGTTTGGAAAACCTGCAGTATCTCCATACTGCAACTTTAGTCATACTAAAGGTCAGTTTTTCTTCCAAATTTAATCTGGACACATCCCCATTACCAAATTTAACCCCAAAACATTCATCAGCATTTCAGACAATCTAATTCCTGTGATACTGTCGATATCATGTGGCACATTCCCCAATTGTAATCCCGTGTTTTTAGTAATATTCAGTTTTGCTTCTGATGCTGCTGAAAATTTGTAATGACCTTAAAAGCTTAGCCAGCCCTGTGGTGTAGATGGCTGAGGTGCTATAAGTGGGGTACTTGGGCTCTTAGGGTTCTGGGAGATGTCAGATGGTGGAGTCAAAGAGGCAGTGCTGAGGGGAGCCCAGCCTGTCCTGGCTATAGGAGAGAGAAAATAATAGCTGAAAAAAAGACCTTAAAATCGTCTTGCCTAGACTGATTATCCACCACATGCAAACAAACATCATCTGCATAAGCAGTAACTTTCACTTGCGTTGTAGATAGTGGTAGAGATATGCCCATTATTCCCCTATCCTGAATAATATATTTCAAAATTGGGTCCAGAGAAAAAAAATACTGGGCAGCCCTGCCTCACCCCACTTTTAACAGAAAGTGCCCTCCCCATAATCCCATTCATAAGGGGTATAACTAATGCTCCTTTATGTAATGACCAGATCCATTTAATCAAGACCCATTGAATACCATATATAGAAACACCAGAAAATGAATAATGATGAAAAACCCTGTCAAAGGCCTTTTCCAGGTCTAGAAACAAAAAAAAAACTTTGATTACATGAGAATTAACAGATTCCACTAAATCTCTTAAAATGCATAAATTTCCCTGTATTGATCAATGAGGAATAGAGTTGTATTGGCTCAGTTAGTTTTTAAACCTCCTTTTGAAGGCGATTACAAAACATTTTAGAAAAAAAATGTAAATCTGAATTTAATAAACTAACAGGCCTCCACTTTTCTAGTCATGCTGAGTTTCCTTTCTTAAACAAACAAACAAATGAAAAATGATAAGTGCAGTATCAAAGGGAGCAGATGTGAGTCTGTCGTAAATTGGAACACTTGCTGCAAAAAATAAACCAATATGTCTGCAAATGTTTTATAAAATTTATTTGAAATCCCATCAATTGCTTGGGAACACCCCCTTTTCAAATGTGCAATAACCTTTCTTATTTTTGTATCTGAGACAAGGGTAACTAAGGTTTCTATGTCCTGTTCCATCCTCCTAGGGATAGATAATACGGGAAACCCTGTCACTTCTGGTGCAGTACTAAACAGTTTTTGCACATAGTGCTTCATTTCCCTTGTCGTCAGTTACTGCAGACTCATTCCAGGCTGTTTATCTAGATATTACTGTGTGGCCTACCCGGTGTTCACAGCCTGCATACGGACCTGTAAATGATGTGTTTTTCTGTACAATACTTATGCTCCATAGTGAGGGAAGCAGCTCAATTATACTGAAATTTCAACTTCTCTGCTCTGACCTCTGTAATTTGATCTTTCGCACTCACCATTCCTGCCTTACTTCTTTCCAACAACTTATACAAATTATTCCTTAACTTTAAATAGTGCAGAAATCCGACTACTGTGCTCTATTTATCCAAATTTTTTGAAATAAAATTATAATGTCTCTTGTTAGCTCTTCCCTCCAGCTTAATGGGATGTTGTTGCATACTTCTCAAGTGTCCCTCCTTATGAGGGACATTCCTCATTTTACCCCTCAAAATTGTCCTGTCCCTCATTTGTCCCTCATGCAAAAGGTGCTGTGCACAAAGAGAATGTACTGTAAATTTATACTTTAAAGTAGAAATTAATAATGTTTTAAGATGCTAAACAAAAAAATAATCTTTATACAAATAAAGACAATGGTTTCCACAGTGTTTCTGAGCATATATCTCCATGTTTGCGGATGTGTCCCTCATTATGAGAGTCAGCGTCCTTCATTGTCCCTCATTTTGAGTATCCATGTCCCTCATTTCGGTGACTAAAGGTTGAGAGGTATGTGTCATCGCAACAATACACAGAGTGTCTCACTGCCAGAAGCTGTAAAACTGTTTCCTGTATCTCTATGTCATTCAAAATGGAGGACTTCAGCCTTCGCCTCCCTTCATGCTGATTTTGCCTATGGTCTCCAAATCGGAATAATGCCTTTAACAAAAGATGACCAGAAAATTCTACTGGAACTCTCAAACATTCCTCCATCACTAGAGATGAGAAACAAATAATCAATCCATTTAGATAAAACATTACAGTAGTAGGGAGTTCTGCCTGTTTTATGAAGGACTCTATACGCATCCTGTAATTCTGCTTCAGTAATCATATGAAACAAAGGTGTCACGCTAGGAATTAAGGTCTCCCCCCAAAATTATATGCCTCTTCCTATGCAAATATAGAGTAATTAAATCCCGTTAAAGGGGAATGGTCATCTACAGGATTTCTTAATGTCTGAAAGCCCATAAACAGCTAATCTGAGTGAGCCATTGTGTTTATCCATGAGTCTTTGCAGTCCAGAGTTATTCATATGTAAATCAGCCTGTAATTAAGGGCTGGTGGCAGCTATATGTTTTGGGCTCCTGACAGGAAATTATGTCACTGAGGGTCTTGGTACTCTTTGATTGTATTTAATCCAACAAGTTTTATAGAAATCTGACTTTTTTGTGTGTTTTAAGGTGTTATTACAACACTTTCTACATCTACAATAATTGTTTTGTATGTGCATTGAAATGAGTGAGTTATCACCTTTATGTTTCAAACTGTTAGTAAAAATAATCCATCTTCAGGATTGCTTTATCCTCTAGGCTATACTGCCAGCTGAACATGTCAATACAGATTTCTGGGGCTGCCACAGTACTGACGTCTTTCTTTTTCCGTTTCCTCTCTTGCAGCCTTTTCTCTTACAATTTTGGGTGTGAACTCTGGTCTACAAGATGCAAATGTGGCTATGTACCTATTGGCCTGGTATCGTGGCCTCCCTGTGCTCCCACAACACACCTGGGAACAAGCTGTTGCTCAGCGTGCCTTTCCTGGACAAAGACAGTAAAAATAATCTGAGCATGTGTTATGATTCTGCAGATATTATGCTCTTTCTGTCCAGATTTGACTTTAAAAGAAAGAAATAGGACACAGTTACTTATTTATTAATTGCAAAACACATAGATGGACAACATTATTAAAACATGCAGAATCTAAAATACATTATTAAAAAATATTTTACTTCTTTTGATGAAATTAAAAGTATAACAGTTTCCTACTGAAATACATTGGATGGAATGGGATTTTGTAATTACAACACTTTCTACATTTATAATAAATGTTTTGTATGTGCATTGAAACTAGTGAGTTATCACCTTTACATTTCAAACTGTTAGCAAAAATAATTCAATAGAATTCTGGCATTGTTTCAATAGAAAATCCCATTCTGCCCAAAGTATTTCAGTAAGAAACTGTTATACGTTTAACTTCATCAAAAGAAGTAAAATACTCTTTAATTAATGGTGATCATTTTTTACGTATAGATAAAGACACTTTTATCTCCAGTTACAACCTCCCGGTTGATATTTTTTATTATATAATGGGCTTTTAAAATGCTGGCAACTGATTGGTCAGACTGGTGCTTTAGCCATGTGTAAATCTTACAGCAAACACACAGCTAAAGTCAGGGGCAGTTCAAGTAGCTTTAATGTGGGGGGGCAATAAATCTAGAATAATGGCTGGAGGGTCCAGAAAATTGTACAATTTTAGCAGTGATTTTGTGCCATTTTTTGGTGTCATATAGTGTTTATTTCCTATACATAACTTATACAATTGGGTGATAGCAGGATTTAAAACATTGTAAATCTTGCAGCCAGCCAATCAGGATCGAGAATTTTTGGTACCCATTGTATAACTGGTACTCACCAACACAAGCAGAATTATGTTATGCCAAGCCACACTCGTCTTTGTATTTTGGATCTTTAATTTCACTGGAGGGTGCACTATTTCTTTTCCATATTTGTTATTAACTGTTATGGGAAGGAAACAGTGCACCCTCCAGTGAAATAAAATTCTGAAATACAAAGATAGTATGACTTGGCATAACATGATTCTATTTAATGAAAATATTATGGATTGTTGTCTATACTACTTCAATTCAGAATGACCTTCACAATTGCCACCATGCAGTGTTCCCAGCAGGTCTACAAAACAGGGGGTGCAGGGTACCCCCCCTCCAAATATTTCAGAAGTACAAATTGTGTACTGAAGGTATGCTGCATCCTTTGCAAACCATCAGTGGAGGTACATATTTGATTTTAAGTGCAGGCTCTCACACTTGTGCATAGAGCGCGCACACACACTCACACACACACACACACTGAGTCAGGGCAGGGAACTGAGCTGAGGGCAGGAACTTAGTTTTGGACTTCATGTCATTGACAACAACAGCTGCAGCATTTAGCAGAGAGAGACTGGAGAGAGAGCTTACTGTGTGTATTATGCAGTTAATGCCACTGCAGAAAGCAAACACTCAATTGGATTTGTTCATAACCAGAATAACGGCAGCAAAACAACGGGGATTTCTGAAAAGACAGGCACTGACCAATCACACAAGTTCATACACATCATCTAACTCGTCATTCATCACAGTAATCAGGGCACTTGCATAATCATAATCATTATCATCATCATATTCATCATAAAGTTCATAATGCATTCTCAATTTATTACATCAGAAATAAATACAACTACAGCAATGGCATGCATGATGGCAGGTCAGTCTAAGTCTCTCTCTCTCTCTCTCTCTCAGACAGTGCTGCCTGTGTGTGGGAGTTGGAAGTCTCTGGGGAATCATCAGGACATACCAGCAATGGGGGCAGAGGCAAGCTGAGTAGACCCCCAGTAACAGCACAGCAGCAAGCCAGCAATCATTAGTTACAGGAAGGTACCTGTCTGGCTGCAGAACAGCACAATTTACTTTTTGTTCACTGCTGTGCTGATTGCACGCTAAGGGAAATGGATTCCATGTTCCATATATTGATATATTATACAATGGCAAGAAAGAATCCTGGATTCTGATTGGTCAATGTGTGCCTGAGATAGTGATGATATTACAGTATAACATCACTGTCATTGATTAGCATTAGCTTTGCTGGCTGTATTCATAGAGTCTTTTTTTCCTCTTCTCTAAGAAAGTCACTAAAAATCTACTAAAAACATTTTTTTTAATTTTTTTTTATTTTGTATAACATCGAGCCATTGTATAATAGCAATTAGGCATTCCAGGGTGAGTGTTATTGTGTAATGACATCGCTCCTGGGGTGGTGGAAGCACTCGGCTTTGCCTTGTGCTTCAACCCACCCCAGGAGTGACTTTATTACATGATAACACACACCCTGTCGTGCCTTATTGCTTAATTGTTTGCCATCATCCACCAAGCTAGATTAAGGCAGCTTTAAAAAAAAACAGTTAACTACAGTCTCCAGTGACAGTCACCCAGCACCTGACCTGACTCTCCCACACCCAGAGTACTCAAAAGCACAAACCTTTCTGCTCAATGGTTGGCTGGGGGTAAAGCAAGCACGAACTAACTGCAGCTAGCCAACATTTGGTTCACTATGCTGACTGTTCAGACATTGGGGACCCTGGTTGACTTCCGCTTGCTAGTTGCTGTTGTGGGGAACTTGAAGCATACAATTAAAACAACAGCTGCACAGTCTGTTTGTGATGCATAGTGCATTTTAAAATTGCAACAGAAGATGACCAGGTGGCAGTAGTGAAATTAATTAGGATCTGGGCCTGAGCCGAGTGAAACAGTAGGATGATGGAGCAGACTAGGAGGAGGAGTGGTGATGAGGTGTGGCATTCACGAGGCAAATGATAGGGTGAGGCCGGTGGGGGGGCAATGCTTCAACATGAAAGGTGCTTGGCTCAGTCTGTCAGTCACTCTAGTCTGAGTCCTATCTAGGCTGTGAGACTGGAGAGAGGGAAGGGAAGAGAATGGATCATCATTGATTGCCATCGTTGCCGGGTCTGGGATGGGAAGGGAATACTGGGGGAGTGAGCGCCAGTGGCCCGATGTCATTCCAACAGAGGGAGCACCGGAGGATTGACCTAACACCACTCAATTACACAAGTCCACTCACGTCAATATAGATCCTCAAATAAGTCCACGACTTGCGTCCTGTAAATCAATTCCCTAGTTACAAGCGCTGCTGTATAAAACCCAAGTTGGAAGAGGGCGAACAATCTGTAAAGGAGGACTGGGTTTTTTATTTTTTTTTAATCGGCCACAGACCTCCATATCTATGAGTGAGTAAAAAGTAAGTAGGTACAACAAGCTCTGTTTCCTCCATCTTAAAAACTTTTATGAAGCAGGCGCAAGCAATCTGAAAGGAGGACTGGGCAGGGCAGAGAGTAATGAAGCTCTGTTTCCTAACCTCATTCATTCACTTTCCGAGGAGGACTGGGAGATACAGCAAGCACGTTTTCCTTTTGCAGTACCAGTGTGGGATTAACAATCTAAGATGTGGCTAGGGCTTTTAAACATGGATAAAACTTACTTCTGTTTTTAATATATTTTTTCCTCCTCAGATGATCGCCGTGCTGATAATTTCCTGGGACAGGCTGCACTTCCCAGTAATCAGTGACTGACTAATGTCTCGCTCTGCTCCCGCATACAAACGTGACTATTGTACTCTCATCTTTTAATTGGTCTAACTATAAAAATCTCTTCCATTGGTTCTCCTCTCCCAGTGTTACTATGGAGATGAGGGTATTCTGCCAAAGTCACTATAGTAACACTAAGTAAATAGGAGAACCAATGGAAGAAGAATTCAAGAGTACACATTTCATAGCAGGCAGGCAGACAGACTAGCATGCCGATTTCCTCTGTCAGTCGCATGTGTGATGTTCACCACAGGGCGGTCTTCCAAAATAAAAAAGTATTTTTCACTGCCAGTAGGAAATACGTTATCCATCATGGGATCACGGGATTTAAGAATGCATGGGATAGACATAAAGGAATTCTGGAGGTCAGGGGTAAGGGGCAACAGACTTCTAGGAAAACAAACTGAACTTACAAGCTCAAATGGGCAGACTGGGTGGGCCATAGGCCCTTATCTGCCGACACTGTCTATGTATCTATGTATCTATGTATCCATACATTACCAAAAAGGGAAAAAAAGACTGGAAAGAGTGGGGGGGGGCCAAAATAACTGGATGGCCCACCCTGAAATACAAGTGGGGGGGGTCATGCCCTGGCCTGCCCCCCCGTTTTAGCCACCCCTGGCTAAAGTTCCAGCTGACCTGTTCTCACCTGATCACATATGTTAAAACCTGTAGATCAAGTAACAGAGTGTTGACAGCACTTAAAGCTGCCATTTATTTTTTTCTTTCACTGAACTATTTCAAGCTCGTTCTGTGTGAATCATACAGCCATAACAGTTAAAATGGGCCCCAGAAAGCAGTCACACACTACGAAAATACCCTTTTTTAATTGGTTTTGCAGTTCTGTAGAGGTGCTTCTGATAGCTTCTGCAAGTACAACTGATTGCAAAATCTCCTCAGTGTTAATGAGCAAGTATAATGTCCGTCCTGGACCAACAGCAGTGACGTCATAGCACAGCAACCACAATGTCCATCCGGGACTGACAGGACTGACGATATTGCACATCAACCACATAATTTAGTTACAGAAATCCTACCAGCATGTATTCAAGAAGCAAGCAGTCCAGTGGTTAGTGAAGCCGCTCTTCCTCGTCCTGCTGTTATCTGGTGTCAGTGACCGCACAAGTGATGACGCACGACTGACTTCTTCCTCAGGCAGTGTCTCAGTACAATGTACTGACCATAGCGTGGTGCCTGAAATTTATATTCTTTCCTCTCCTGAAGGCATGACAACTCCACCCTCAGCCACAGTGTCAGTGGACCATTTAGAAAATGGGGCAGGACTATTTTATCATAGGCGGAAGAACAAGTGCCTTCTATGTATTGAAATTAAAAATATTAATTTGTTCTCAGTCAAAAACACATTTTGTTCTTCATTTCATTTTATAATCACAATAATGCACTGGGGCGGGCAAGTGCTGTGATGACGCACGACTCGGGTGGTTTACGGCTGAGGTGTGTGTAAATCTCACAACACACCCCCTGTCATGCATTATTGCTTAATTACTGTACAACCAGGAGGTTGTAATCAGCATCTGTCAATCAAGCTTCACCACAGAAAGGTAACTGGCAAGTAGTTTCACTGTGGGTGGGCTGAACATCTTGTCCAATGTGGTGGCTCCATTACTGAGCACCAGTACTGGCACTCAAGCTTTGCCACACACTGTTAAGACAAGTAAGATTTTAAATATTTTTAAAAAGCAATCTGGTTGATCCTGCCGCTCATACCCTTCAAATGTGTCTTACACTATGCAGCTATGCTGACCGGACCACATCTTTCCAGAATGCCGTTACCACTGTAATGTAACAGACCACATCATTCCAGAATGCCATTACCACTGTAATGTCAAAAAACCCAGAAAACAAAAGCCCAAATGAAAAGAAAAAAAAAGGGAGAGACAGGCAGTACGTGCACGCTGCGGTGTGTGTGTGTGTGTGTGTGTGTGTGTGTGTGTGTGCATCTGTCTGACAGAAGTGCTGCACTAACTGAACTGTGCTGAAAGGGAAAAAAATGATCACCATTAATTAAATAAAATAATATATGGGTGTGTGTGTATGTAAAATCCAGAATTTTACACACACACTGGGTGTGGGATGCTTTTATAAACCCTTTGGGCTTCGCCCTTGGGGTTTATGTAGCATTCTACACCTCGGGTGTGAGTAAAATTCTGGTTACTCACACCCACCCATGTATTATTCTATATTGTAATAATGCATTTCAGGTTACGCATGTTTTAACAATGTTGTCCATCTATGTGTTTTTGCAATTAATGAACAAGTAATTGTGTCCTATTGTTTTTTTTTCTTTTCAGGTCAAATCTGGATAGAAAGAGTATAATATTTTCATAATCTTGACACATGCTCAAAATCCGTTCTGCTGGGTGAACAAAGCTTGTTCAAGGCTCGTTGCTTTAACCTCTAGACTGTACTGCCAGCTGATAATCAAAAGCTACAAATTGCATGACTGGCTCATGATACCAGGCTGGTAGGTATGTAGCCACATTTGCATCTTGTAGATCTGAGTTCACACCTGAAATTGTAAGGGAAAAGGCTGCAAGAGAGGGACCAGAAAAAGACAGAAGTTAGTGCTGTGGCAGTCCCAGAAATCCATACTGACATGAACACTGCCAGGGTTTAGAAATCTTGATATGGGGCCCCAATACCTGTTGGCACAACAGAGCCAGCCTTGAGAGATGTCGTTTTTGATGATCAGCTGTCTGTATCGCTTAGAGGTTAAAGCAATCCTGAAGATGGATTATTTTTACTAACAGTTTGAAATGTAAAGGTGATAGCTCAATAGTTTCAAGGCACATACAAGTCAATTATTATAAATGTAGAAAGTGTTGTAATAACACCTTAAATCACACTTAATAAAACATATGATCTCCTATTTAATCTGTTGGATTGCATACAGTCAAAGGAGGACCAAGTACCTCAGTGACATCATTTCCTGTCAGGAGCCCAAAATATATGGCTGCCACCAGCCCTTAATTACAGGCTGATTTAGATATGAATTACTCTGGACTGCAAAGACTCACAGATAAACACAATGGCTCATTCAAATTAGCTTTTTATGGGCTTTCAGACATTAAGAAATCCTGTAGATGACAGTTCCCCTTTAAGACCTCTCTTGTTTTTTATCCTGCGGAGCATAGATGTTAACTAGTCTAACATTTTCTGAATGGAACCCTATATCTAATACCAACACCCTTTCTGGCTATATATCCACCAACCTAGCAACTGAAAAGCTTGAGCCCCTGAACAATATTCTTGTTCCATCAGCCACCTTCTTCCCAAATGTCCAATATGATGGCTCCCACACACATGTTTGTTTTTTTACTGTGAGATATGAAACAAAGAGCTCAGTCTTGTTTCCTGTAAAAGAAATTATGCCTTAATTAGTATGGCATAAATATGAAAAAAACAGCTCTCTTTTTCTCAGGGATTTTATACTACACTCATTCAGGGAGGCTATATGAATAGTGCCCATGCTTGCTTAGGGGAGAAGGGCAACACGTTTATCCTCTGGACCACAGAATTCATATTCAGGTTACTCCATTCTTCTCTGTTTTGGCTTTTGTTTCTTTTTGTTGTGTAGAAGGAACAGCTCCTTCTTCCTCAGTCTCTGATGAAGGCAATGTATGTGAGGACCTCGATCTCCCAGAGATACTGGAATTGTCCGAGTCCATATTTCCGACATTACAGTCCCCCCTACCCTTTTTGTGAGGCCAAAACTTCAAACTGATTTTGAATAAGTACCGAGGCATTTTGCATATATTTAGATGATACTCTTGTTCTCCTTCTAGAAACAACCATGATGGCTTTGGTGGGGGGGGGGGGCGACACAGCATCAGGATCAGGATTAGGCTCAGGCTGCTGTGTAAAAGGTGTTGTGACTACAGGTTTTACTGCACATAGAGAGTCTGGAGCTGAAACCTAGGGAACATTGACCTCTGAGGGGACTACAGGCTCAGATAAGGATAGCAGGGCTTCTGCCACCACAGGAGATTACAATTGAAGGGTTGGCTTTGGTGCACTACCTGTAGAAGTGCCTTCCTGTGGATCTCCAGCTGTCTGGGGTTCATTTGCGCCATGCTGAGCTTTCTTTAGTAGCGTGTCCTGATCAACCCCCCCAGCTGATTCTTAGAAGCCCAGGGACAATCATGAAATGTGTGTCCTTGTTCTTCGCAAAGATTACACCGAAACACATTTCTACACACTATGCTATGTCCCAACTCATTACAAAGTTCACATTTCAAATTATCGTGGGTGCTACTGAGATGTGCGGGCAACCCACATTTATGACAGGCCTTGTGTTGCCCATGTAGAAGCATATGTCCCTATCCCTGCCAAGAAAAAAATGATTTGGCAGATGAACCACTCTTAAATTCTTGGTGAATAGCTTAGTTTTACATTTCCAGCCCCTGGTCCAGAGGTTCTCAGTACCCAAAGTAGGAGAGGGGGACTCAACACTTCTTGTCTTTGCCTGAGCCAAAAGTTAATATTATTAATGTGAACCCCTTCATTGCGAAACAAAATAGTTATTGTTTTTGTCAGGGAGGTTGTAAGTGGTATCACTGCAAAGGGTGACTATAAAGGGGAAAACTTTAACAACTGATATTTGTACCACAAATGTTCATGACCCTGGGATGTTCTAAAACTCACGTCATGAGTATCCTCCCCAGAGACATGAATCAAGGCATAAATCTCAGAGGAGAAAAACTGCATTGATTCCTTCGGGAGTTTTCTACCAGCGTGTACCCTATCAGTGTGATCATCCAAGCCCCGTTTGTATTTGAGCTGTACTGCATTCCTGAGGGGTGCAGGTTCTGTCCTGTCTCTGAACAAGTCAGCAAACCTCTGATCCATATTTGGCCTGCCAGCATTAGAAGGACCTGCTTCAGTGTCTGAATTATTTTCATGAACCCAATCACCCCTTGATTTAGAGCCTCCCTCTTGTCCAGCCTGTTCTCCCAGTGTAGATTCAACAGCCTGCCCCCTCAACAGTATCTTCCTGGACACGCATTTCTCTCTCTATGTGAGTTACTGCAGCTGACTCTACTTGTTCCACCACTGTCTCCTCCTGAGAGTTTGAAGTGTCTACAGGATCTGCAGACTCGGTTGCCCCCTCTGAAGGTGCTGGCAGTTCAGATGATGCCTCTTGCTCCCTACCATCATTCCAGATGCTCACATCCCTCATACCCACAACTGCTCCATTCATCTGTTCCCCAGGGAGTTCCAGAGTGAATTCCATTCAGCTCACCCGAATCGACTAGAGACAGCGTTCCGAGTGTTCAGAATGACCTTGAAGGAGTTGAGAAGGGTGGGTCGAAGGCTAGAGAGGGGCTGGCGGAAATAGGGCCTGGAGTTTGACAGACAGGTTGATGGACCACTATATGGTCTATCAATCAGCAATCACCCATAAGAAGGCAGAATTCCTGTCCAGGGAGATTGCTGCTGCGCAGAACTGACCTGCTCAGCTCTTCCAGACTGTGGACAGACTGTGCAATCCAGTCTGTCTCCAGCCTGGTAGAGCCTTTTCACAAGAGGAGTGTGATGAGTTTGCTCAGTTCTTCACAGATAAGGTTGACCACCATCAGGTCGGGGATCTGTCCAGCCCCCTCTAGTGGGTATTACGAAGGTCGGCAGGAGGTGGCAGGTGCTCAGTTTACCTGGTCTGACTTCAGCCGGCTGGAAATCGTAGACATCATGGGGGTCATCCAGACTTTGCGGCCAACCAGCTGTAGTTTGAACCTGGGCCCTACACCCCTTCTTTTAGGGTGTGTAGATGAAATTGTCCCGGTCCTAGCCAAGATAGTCTGGAGGTCTTTAGAAAGGGGGGCCTTTCTGGATCCCCCGAAGGAGGCAGTTCTTTGACCTCTCCTTAAAAAGCCCTCCCTTGACCTGGACTGTTTGGTCAACTAAAGACCTGTCTCAAACCTACCCTTTGTGGGAAAGGTTATTGAGAAGGTGGTTGTGTTGTAGCTGGATGACCATTTGTCCAGCCACGATGTCTATGATTCTCTCCAGTCAGGATTTAGGAAGAGATATAGTACCGAGACGGCCCTTGTCCGGGTGTTAAATGTCCTCCTAATAGCGAGAGATCGGAGGACTCGTTCCATTTTGGTCCTCCTTGATCTCTCTGCAGCATTTGACACTGTGGACCATGGTGTGCTATTGAAGTGCCTGCGGTTCATCTGTGGACTATCTGGGGGGGTCCACAGATGGTTTCGATCTTTCCTCGAGGGTAGGACTCAGAGAGTGGTGTCTGGGATTTATTCCTCAGTCCCTCTCTCCCGATCTTGTGGGGTACCGCAGGGTTCCATTTTGGCACCCATGCTGTTTGCAGTGTACATTCTGCCATTGGGAGAGATCATTAGGCAGTTTGGTCTGAGTTTTCACTGCTATGCAGATGATACTCAGCTGTATATGTCCTTTGTGCCCAGACAAGATGTGATCCTCTTGGTATTTAATAAATGTCTATCCAAGATCCAGGACTGGATGAGTGCCAGCTGGCTGTGGTTGAACCCGGATAAAACTGAGGTGCTGGTTGTGGACCCAGATCGACGGGAGGTGGATTTGTCGGCTGGACAACCATCAGGGCTTTGGCTCGAGGGTGCTCAGCTGACTACCTCAGATTGGGTGCAGAACCTGGGCGTTATGTTTGATGACAGCCTGCCCTCAAATCACAGGTGTCAGCCATTGTTAAATCCTCTTTTTTACCATCTGAGAAATATCACCTGGGTGAAGCATCTGGTTCCTCCCGGTGATCTTCCAGCCTTGGTCCATGACTTCGTAACCTCCCCCTTGACTACTGTAGTGCCCTTTACCTAGGGCAACCAGGGGTTGATATCCGCCGCTTGCAGCTAGTGCAGAATTTGGCAGCCAGGTTATTGACTGGTACCTCTAGGGCCAGTCATATGACACCTGTGCTCCGCGGACTGCACTGGCTGTCAGTACAGTGGCAGATCACCTTCAAGGTCGGGTTACTGACCTATAAGGTCCTACATGATCAGGGACCCCCGCTACTTTCAAGATCTCCTTCGCCCATAACACCCTCTCCGTCCTCTCTGATCCACCGATGAGGGATTGCTAGAGATTCCCAGGGTTCATTTAAAATCATCGGGGGCCCAGTCTTTTGCTTTTTGTGGCCCAGATCCTGTGGAATTCTCTACCTCATTGTATACGAGTGTGCCTGACCATCCAGAGTTTTAAAATAGCACTAAAAACACATCTGTTTAGTTTTGCCTATGCTGAATTTGGCTGAAACTGATGGTTAGTGCAGTATATTTATATTTATTTTAGCTGCCTTTGATTTGATTAACTTTATATTTATTGTTGGAATTTTACTTAAATATTGGTGTTATGATGGTTTTAACTGTGTTGTTTGTTTTATTTTAGTGTACAAGTGCCTTGGTTTTAGAAAGGTGCTTTTTATAAATAAAGAAATCAATCAATCAGTGCCTCAACCAGCTGACAATATTTTAATTCCTCCATGCTTTTCTGTCTCACCGACATATTCCATTCTGGATCTGGGATCCAGACACCTTCCATATTTTTAATCCAGCCAGCCCCTAACAGGGCTTTGTCAGGGGTCCATTTTCCATCCACCTGTGCCTGCTCTTCTTGGTTGAATGCTGTTGTCAGCTGTCTTCTAGCTCAATAGTTCTTAGACTTTGTCATAGTGAGCCTCCCCAAATCCATGAAAAAGATTTTGAGCCTCCCCCCAAAACTGAAATAATCTTGGGCCTCCCCAAAGAAAAATAACATACTATACTTTGCACAGTACACCATGAATAAACTGAAACCCCTGTGAGTACTTGGCTCACATTCAGTTCTTTGTCTTATACTGACATGGAACCTTTGAGAAAGAGCTCCTGTACTCAAAGGTGTTATCTGAATAACAAATAAATAAAATAAACAAATATTATTATTCATCTTATTGTAACCACACACACAGCCACAGGCCAGCCTACTTGCTCTGCTATTTTCATTCTTGAATCATTGTTATCCCCTGTTGCAGTACCTTCATGGGTCAGACTACTTTCTCTGTTTCCTCTCTATATGAAATAACCTTCCTACATACTTTGCCTCTCCCCTTCCTTCCCTGCTCCTAAGCAACCTCTCTGGGATTACTTTGCTCCTTCCTGCTATTGCTCTGAGCACTTCTGTACTCAACCCTTGTACTTGGGCTGTTCTGCCATCAGTCTACAGATTGATCAATTACCACCACTCATTATTAGTTTATTGTTCATATTTGTTTACACTATTGTTCACTGTATATTTCTTGATTGTTTTGCAATTACCTTTTGAAATGTATTCACTCCCTACTCTTCCCCAGGTACACCTGAAATGAGACTTGGCTCATTTCACCTTCCCTTGTCACCTATTAGTAAATAATTACATAAAATTTACCTACTATTATCATCTTTCACTTTGCTTCATCTCTTCATACAAAATATATAAAACTCAGAATTTAAATACAGCACTTTTTCAGACTTGCTTGAGCCTCCCCTGGAACAGGCTGGGGCCTCCCAAGGGAGGCTGGCCTCACCATTTGAGAACCCCTGTTCTAGCTGATAGTGGCTGCCCACCTGTTCTGACACTTTGATCCTTTTCTGTCCGCTGTACATCAAATTGCTGGCTGGCACTGTCACATTCTGGGCTCAATTCCTGCGGGCGTTTCCTCGGTGAAACCTCTGCTGCTGCCATTCTACATTTCAAGTTAACTTTCTGCTTTGAATATTGTTCTTCATATTCTGCAAGTATCTGTAACAAAAGCTGTTTCCCTAAAGTCAACTCTGATTCTAGCTGCTTCTCTGCTGTTAGAGTATCTTCAACTGAGGTGAGACCCACATCTGATTCAAATGCCCTACACTCTGCCTCTTCTTCTTGACTTGCCATCTGTCCCTTCTTTGTATCAGCCATCATTGCTGAAACTGCCTCACTGTCCTCTAATAATGCCTCGACCAGGGGTGAGGATAAACCCCTAGCCAGCTATTGCTCTCTGTCCTCCTCCACAACCCTGGATTCCTCCATCTTGGAAGATGGGACAACAGCACTCCCCTCCAAGAGTAGAGGAATTTCCCTGGTGTCCATGCCAAATTTTCCCCAATCATTAAAAATACCACCAATATCTTAATCTGGTTCAGTATGTCAGTTTATATCTGTATCTCCCCACTCCCTCTAGGACAAAGCTGAAAATATCACCTAGCCCTCCTTTCCCTGTCAACAAAAATGAACTAAACCAAAAAAAATCCTTTGCTTGATAGTCAGGAGTACAGTAGTAATAGCTATTACATGTGACTCTAGATGTTCCACAGGGGACATGTGCTTCCTAACTATTGCAATCTGGATTAATTTGCATTTCTGCTAATTGTAATTTTTTTACTCTGGAGTTTGCTTAGGCATGTGTTGAATAGTTCTCTATGCGTAACCCTGGTTTCTAAGTCAGATCAAAGCCAGCGAGATAGACAGTGTTCCCTTGATTCTGCATGTCCTTTCTTGCAGCCAAAGGTCCTAGGCTCATGGCCATTTTCAGGAGCAAGGTAATTCCCATATTTCCAGGTAGGCCAGTCTGAATCGGAAATTCTGCTCTCAGTATTCTCACTAGGATTCCAAAACAAATTTATTTGCAATGAACAATACATGTAATCTAACTTTCTGTTTCCTTGTACAGCAGTTAGTGCAATATATTCTGAATATAATTCTATTTTTTTGTATACTATTGAAGTACCGTAAAGTATGTCACTGCCCTTTACACTTATGAGACTGGAAGTCAGACTGCTGAGCACTGAAATGTTTTTTTCCTTCGGTGCTATGCAAAAATATAGAGAGTGCTTAGCAGTTGTTTTTTTTAATTTTATCTCTAGGTCTTTGAAATGATCTCAGCTACAAGGGGAGCAGGTGGCTCATCCCCTTTACATACTAACAAATGAATTGAGGAAGGAAAGAAGGAAAGACTGCTTTTTTTTGTTATCTATTTTTCCTCCTTGGCCGCCTGACCTGCTCCCCTTCTCGGGGACATCCAGACGCTGACCGCCTCTAATGCGGGCACCCTGACTCCTGCGGCTTCCCCCCCACAGCAGGGCTGCAGGGAGCCCCCAACTCCCCACGGAACACGGATCCAAGCGGGTGCTGTGGCGAAACTTCAGAAAGCCATCAAGCCGCTCGCATCAGGCGCCATTTTTCCCTGGTTTTGGTGTCCCCATTACTGCATGCTCAGGTAGTACCTCCAGTCTCCACTGGGGGCCGCTGCTGAGTGATGCGTCACCTGATCCCACTCCCAGAAAGGAGAGCAGTCCTCTGGATGCACAATCCTCTCCTCCCCTTGCCGACCCCCGGCACCCCGAGTCCGTTCCTGAACCCGGGTCGCTGACGTGGGTCAAGATAAGGCACTGAAAGACTGCTTTTTATGTTGATTGTACGTATGCACAAGAAACATATTGTGGCAGCTTGCTGCAGAAGTGGGTTGTGGAGGCACGGCACTGTTGTGGCCAATACCCCCCCCCAGCCTTTGGAGGCTTGACCCGCTTTTGCCAATGGGGTGGCACGCTGCTGCTGACACTAGTTCAGCCAGTGTGCCACAACCTTATAAGGTTTCAGCCGCTGCAATCAGGGGCCACCTCGTTATTGCAGCATAAGCCATTCCGCTGCAATGAGGGGCAACCTGTCATTGCTGCGGAACACATTATTGTGATATTGTTTGTGAACACAGCAGCGGCTTGCCGCCGTGTTCTAAACAATATTAGTGAGCCCCCCGTGCCGAGAGGGTGGCCAATCCCCCTTGGCAGCATGTGCCCCCCCACCACAGTATTTGTGTGCCGACGGGGGCCCCAATCCCCAATGGCTTCAATGCCCATAACAATAACATTCATGTTGCCAACAGGGGAGCCCACTCCCCATCGGCATTGTGTCCCCCTGCAAAGTTTCATTTGCTGCACGTAGTAGCAGTTGTGCCGGTGGTGCCCAATCCCCCGGCCTGCGCCCCTTTTGCAGCTGATGGGTTTAATCCTCCTTCGCTAGAGTGCCTCCAAAACAACTGTGTTGACATGCGAGCATATCCAGTGTGCCAAATGGTTCTGTAAAAAACAAACCGTCCGTGATGTTATTTTTGTATTTAGTAAGCTGTAAAGAAAGCGGTCCTCGCTATTTCCTGCCCCTCCCACAACCCGGCACCCACCCTCTGTGCACCCTGCCTCCCTGCACACCCTCCCACCCATACTTATTGGTGAGTCTGGTTTATCTTCGGTGGACCGGGAACACGTCTGCACTCTTCAAAGCCAACTGCGGACTGAGGAAATGCTGGTAAGCTATATAATGGCATAAATAGGGTTTTTTCAACTTTGATGCATATCTCAGGCATTTTTTGGAATTATGGCACCAAATTTTCAACATGGGGTTTTTTGGGACCCCTCCTCATGAATTCAGCCACTGCCATGGCATTATTGGGCCCTGAAAGGTGATTTCTCGGTCACTGTGCGGAATCACCTTTCATGACCAATAACAAAACGACAGTGCCAGTGTTCATGAGGTGGGCTCTCAAAAAGTCTATGTTGCAAATTTGGTAGAAAAAAATCCAAGAAATGACTGTTTTACGAGTGTGCGATGTGCAGTTGCTATGCATGCTCGTAACTTCGCAAATTTGCAATATTTTCACTCCAGATTTTCAACATTGCCATTTTCCTTTACCTCCTTATGAACAGTATAGCTGTCATTTTCTACATCCTGGCTGAAATGTGTTTTCGCCCTTCTGGCGCAGAATAGCACGGTCACTGTGGAAAATCAGTGTTTGGGACACAGTGTGAAAATCACAGTGACACTGTTCATGAGCAGAGGTCCTAAAATGCCTATGTTGAAATTTGGTGATGAAAGTCCATAAAATGACTGTGTTACAAGTGTGCGTTGCGCAGTTTCCATGCACGCTCATAACTTCGCCAGTTTGCAATATTTTCACTCCAGATTTTCAACATTGCCATTGTTCCACATCTCATGAACAGTGCAGCTGTCATTTTCACATCCTGGCCAAAATGTGTTTTTCGCACTTCTGGCACAGAATATACGTCGCTGTGGAAATCAGTGTTCAGGACACACAAAAATCACAGTGAAACTGTTCAGGAGCAGAGGTCCTAAAATGCCTATGTTGAAAATTTTGTGATGAAACTCCATAAAATGATTGTGTGTTATGAGCATGCGTTGTGCAGTTCCTGCACCCTTGTAACCCCATAGTTAGTAATATTTTCCATGCAAGATTTTCAACACTGGCATTTTCACACCTCCTTATGAACAGTACAACTGTCATTTTCACATCCTGGCTGAAATGTGTTTCGCGTTTCCGGCGCAGAATACCACAGTCACTTTCGGAAATCAGTGTTTGGGACAGATTAGGATCGAGCGAGTGAGCGAGGGGGAGTGACCAAGCTCAACTGAGCTCTGTCGGGACTGCTGCGGATTTCTTTCTGGCCAGAAATAGGCACCAACCCAGGCAGGAGCCCAGTACAAAAGGGCAGCCTGCAGCGCCGGGCGAAACAGAACGAGCGGGTGAGGGAGGGGGACTGAGCGAGCTCAACATTCGGCATTGACAAATGCTTGTTTTAATAGTTCTTGTTGACTAGGAAAGGAGGACTAGGCAATTCTGCCTATTTTTATCCTCATCCTGGGGGGAAGGGGGGATACAGATGGAAACCAACTGACATTGAACCAGATTTTACTGTTGATGGTATTTTTAGTGAATGGGGGAAATTTTGCCAGGACACTGGGGAAATTCTCCATCTTTGTTCGAAAAGTGCCATCTTTAACATCCACATGAACAACCACCAGAATAGGTGGACAGGACCTCGGTTAAGCATCTCATCTGAAAGGCGGCACCTCAGGAGTGCAGCACCCCATCATGCTGCACTACAGTGTCAGTATTGGGATTTAACCCAGTTTCCTGGTGTGGGGATGGAACCCACAGCTTTCCAGTCTTCTGGCCTCAGTTGAGAGTGTGCAGCCTGCTGAGCCACTGACACTGCAGAAATAATTTGACCTACTGGGAAGTGAACCCAGGCCCCTGGAATACTGTCCTGGTGCTCTAACCATGGAGTGACAGGCTCACATATTTGCCAACTGAGTTCTTTCCTAGAGCCATATGGAATGTGGAATTCATGTGGGATGGTAATTCTGCTTCGGAAATGGTTTTTGGAATTTATTTTTGAATTGTACAGAATTCCAAAAAGTCTTTCTATGTTAACCACAGAATAACTTTTTGATGATTACGTAAGACACAGAATAACTTTCTGTAGATTGCGGAAAAGGAATGTTTGGTTCATATAGGAAAACTTTTCACTTTTGAAATCTCATAATTCCACTACTTACAGAATTCCAGGAATTAGGCAGAACTTTCCAAAATCATGGAATTCAATTCCACCGAAATTTGAAGATTCAGAACAGCACAGTTTTGTCCCCCACAAACTCGGCTGGAATACGCTGTCTCCACTTTTTCTTCAGGGTACTTTTCTCATTTGAGCTTCAGGTAGAAACAATGTCAGCTGACACCACTTGTTCTGGAATCCTATTCCAGGTGTCCACCACTCATTCTGTGAAGAAGTTCTTCATAGTATTCCCCCTAAATCTTCTTCCTTTCATTGACGTTGAATGCCCTATCTCCTTTTGTCCTTGTATATCCTGAAAAGCTGCATTTGTCTGATGTTGGTGTTTAGATATTTGCAAACAGTAATCATGTCTCCAGCGCCTTCTGTTTTTCTTTGGTAACAGTCCCAGTCCTGCTACTTGATCTTCCTAGCTAAAACAAAATCACACATACCCCAGTATGGCTTCAAACACTTCAGTAGCACCCCTCTGCACCTTCTCAGTCCTTTTGATGTTATCTTTCCTCAGACACAGGGACAAGGAGTGTACATTATATTGAAGATCGGGTCTGACTAGTGATCAGTCAAGGGCTGTTACAATTAAGCAATAATGCATAACAGGGCATGTGTCTTGCTGGGATAACATCATGCCTCGGGTGGTTGGTCCAACACCAGAGAAGTGATATTATCCCCCTAACAGATGCGCTGGAGTGCATTATTGCAATTATAAAATGATTCACTTGTTAAAAAAAAGAAGAAGAAGAAACATGAAAAAGTACTTTTTAGTTGCTTTTTGAATGGGCTGGGATAACATCACTGCTGAAGGTCAGCACTGGCCAATCAGAGCCCAGGAATTTGTCCTGCCATTTTATAATATCCTTTGATCTGCCTATGAAGTTCCTCTTGATGCATGCCCTGATTTTATTGTCATTGCTAATTGCTGCAACACACTGTCGTCTCCATTAAAAGTTGTTGCTGATCATTAATATCATGGCCTTTTCTTGCTGTCAGTAATCTCTGTATTGTGTAGTGTCTCAGTTTTGCTGAGTCAAATCACCACGTTGCTGCTAGGCTCACAATTCCCTCAATCACTGCCCTGGATACTTAAGCATCTCATCAGAAATCTTAGGGCCTGATATCCCAAGTCTACCACCCTTTGTCTTCAGGATGCTTGCTGAAGTTGTAAAGTGCTGCGTAGTCTGTGTCCAAGCAAAAGTGCCAGTGCAGACTCCTGGGACCCAAAGCTTCTTCATCTCGCTGTGCTTACATTTGCAACCCTTTTGCTGCACTGTTAAATCTATCCCTTACTTCAGGTGACATACTATCTTTCTGGATGTGTGCAAGAGTTGTTCCTCTCCATAAATGGGGTGGGGGTAAGCATAACCCAAAACTGATGTGGACTCATATCCATTCTCCGTGCTCTCCTAAGTTTCTGAAGTGCATCCATTTACAGCTAACTGATTATCTCTGTCAGCACCACCTTCTCTCATCCTAGTAATCCAGCTTCAGGAAGAGAAATTCTACCTTTTCCACCCTGCTCAGTGTCACTCAGCAATGAATAATGGTCTCCTCACAGGGGTCGTCTTCATAGCCCACTCCAAGACTTTGACTTGGTGGAGTATGTACTTCTGTCACAGAAAGGCAGGAATCTTGGTCTCAGCCTAACATCTGTCAAGTGGTCCGAGACCTACCTGAGTGGTCAGAACCAGTTAATGCCCATAGAAGGTATTAACGCAGATCATGCTACATTAAGATGGAAGTGCCTCAAGGCTCTGTGCTGTTCTGCATTTGCAAGTTTGTAAATGATCTCCCAAGGCATAAGGGGAGGTGTCACCTTCACATATGTGCAGATGATACCATGCTTTACTACAGCCCACAGTCTATGTTCCAGGTCAAGACAGTCCTCCAGTCTGACTTGGATATGATCTCCTGGTTCTTCAACAATTGCCTGATCCAAAAGGCAACCAAAACTAAGGTAATAGTATTCGGCTCCCAGCATGTACTGATGCATTCAATAGAACCTCTCCATATCAAGAAACCAGATGGCAACTCCATTGAGCAAATCCGTGTTTTTAAATATCTCGAGGTATGGCTCGATTCCTCTCTCATACAGCAAGCACATAGGTCACATCCTAGTCACATGTAACATCCAAGATCAGCATGTTCTTCAGGACCAAGCACTGCATCAGTGAAAAATGCAAAGAGGCAGGTATTCTCATACGTGCTACTCCTGACTATTGACTGTGGGGGCCTCATATACAGATCAGCAAACACATCCACTCTTCTAGCCCTAGATTTTCTGTATAACAAGCTGTGCAGGTTTATACTCTGATGTGACTTGACCACCCATCACTGTACTCCCTTTGACAAGCTCAACTAGCTATGTCCTTTAGGCAGGTATGACTATTACTGGTTCTCTTTGCTATACAACTGTGTACACGGGTGGGCTCTTGATTATCCCTTAACACACTGTATGCAGTTGAGAGATGTCTACTCACTCTACTCATTTGCAGAGCCTAACATTAAGATTCCCAGAATAAAGTACAATCCTGGTTAAATTGCCTTTACATAGTCTGTCCCAGATTTCTGGGATGAGCTCCACCCTCAATTTAGGAATGCCCTCAGCATTAGAGATGGGGCAAAGTTAAAATTCCTGGGCGTATTTTCTGCGAAGCAGCCGAAATTCACCCCTGTGGAGCTCCGCAAAGTTTTTCCCACATTCAGAAACTTTGAAAGGGTGAAGTTCCACCACGAAGTGCAGAATTTTGCCCACGAAGTGTGGAATTTCATCCACGAACAGTGGAATTTGGGCAAAATTTCACAATTCATGGGCGAAATTCTGCAATTCATGGGAGAAATTCCACACTTTGTGGTGAAACTTCACCATGCAGAATTCGTGGAATAATTCACAAAGTGAAGTTTTCCAACTTCACTCATCTCTACTCAGCATACAAGCATTCAAAATCACCCTCAAGAACCTCCTGAGACCACCCTGCGTGTCTTTTGGTCTGAGGTTGCCTACGCCCCGTCGCTGCACATAGTACATTTAATAAAGTGATTTTCTTAGATTCTTAGATTAGGGATTAATTTATATTAAATGGAAGCTTGTACCGGCAATAGTCTGTCCACATATATGTTAATAATTTAGCTGCTGCTGTTATTGAATGGGAAGGGATTGTAGTTTGGCCCTAACAAGATAGCCAGCTGATCCCTTCCACTTCCTGATTCATCCCTGCCCCGTGTTATGACGTTCAGCAAGGGAGAGCATGGGGCATGCCCCATTGAAATGAATGGGGGCATTTTTTTATTAGCATTTTGTACATCATGATGGCGGGTTAGAGATTAGTGAAGGCCACCGCTCAACTAACAGGGGCCTCATTATTCGAGGCGGTGACTTTCATTAATCTCTAACTTTCCATCATAATGTAGAAAATGCTAATAAAAAAATGCCCCCATTCATTTCAATGGGGCACACCCCCGCGGTCTCCCTTGCTGATGTCATAACATGTCTGAGTGTGGGGGCGTGGAAATGAATCGGAAAGTGGAAGGGATCGGCTGGCTACCTTGTTGGTGCCAAGCTACGATCCCTTCCCATTCAATAACGGGCACAGAAAAATTATTAACATTTATGTGGAAAGACTATCGCCAGCACAAATTTCTGTTTAACGTAAAGTAACCCCTAATGTAAGAAAATCACTTTAAGGCCCCGTTTTCCACACTACTGTTGTTCCACCTATGTCATCCTGTAATTGATGTTTTCTTTACAGCTCATTTGATTTTACATTGCGTTACTATCTTGTAAAGACCATTGGTCCATCCAGTCTCTCCGGTCCGTATCCAGATGCTCATGAAGCATTTTTCGACATTGAAATGAATCTGCCATTTTTCAGCTTGCTTCCAGAGCATGTCAAGGTCCTGCTGTATTTCATTTACTTCCTGCTGAAATGCAACCAACCTTCATATTTTGGTGTCATCCACAAACACGGCAATGAGCCGCTGGAAGCTGGTGTATCCAGCAGGATGCTTAAGCTCACGGATGACACTGAGATGGCCGAGGTGGTGGAGTCCCTTGAGAAGGGGGAAAATGTCAGAAGTAGCTGAACAAGATGGGCAAGTGGTTGAACTCCTGGGGCCAGATTTCTGTTTGGCACAAGTTCCAGGAGCGTCAAAGAAATGGTGCACAGGGAGCGTGACAAAAAAACAGGATTATCTAGCTCGTGCAACATTTAGAGGCCCACTAGACCCCTTTTCTGTGGTCTAGCATGCATCAGTGCTGGGGTCTCTTGAAGCAGCTTATAGCCAGTTTTTGTGGCAAACAAAGGAGGTCCAAGTGCCATGACAACGTCCGAGATTAGAAAATCGGGTACAGTTGTGGCTTTTGGATTTGACACAGTTACAGCGATGCATGGGACTGATGGAAGGATTCCTTTAGAAATCCAGCCCCTGGAGTCTCAGAGTCAGTGTAGTCGAATACAAGGTGTTACACTCGGGGAGGAACAACAGAGGTAGGCCCTACGCACTGTGTGGGTCCCCTCCTTCTGCAGTGGAGGAAAAGGACATGGGGGGGCATAAGAAGCACGTGGCTGATGCTTGACAAGCAGTGCACAGCCACCATCAAGGGGGCCAGCAGAATGCTGGGGTGCATTAAAGGGAAGGGGGAGACAAACAGATAAGGGGAAGTAATGCTGCCACTTTACAAGGCACTGGTCCGGCCCCACCTATAGTACTGCATGCAGTTCTGGGCTCCTCAATACAAAAGGGGCATTGAGGCAGTCGAGAGAGTGCAACACAAGGCCATCACCCACCAGAGGTCAAGTATAAGGTCTGCGGTGATACTACATGCAGGGAAAAATGAGTAGACTAGGTGGAACAAGCGGCCCTTATCTGGCAGAAAATTCTATGTTTCTAGTGGTACGGGGCAAAAGCTTTGAAGAATGACTGCTGGCCTTTATGTGTTCATCCTGAAGAAAGAGTTTGTTAGGGACACAATCTCTGTCTTTCACATACTCGAGGATCAAACAGACGGAAATGTAGGATCAGGTATTCTCCAGCAGGGCACAGGGACACAGCCTGAAGCTCAGAGATGGCAAACTGAAGCATAATGTTAGAAGGCACTTCTCCGAAAGGGTGGTCAGCGCACTGGAGCAGCCTACCAGGCAGAGAGAGACAGTGTACATGAAGATAATACAGACTTTCAATGTAAGCCTGGACAAATTCCTGCTTAGGAAAAGGAATCACATGGTATCCTGGGTTGCTGCGTGAGCACAGATTCCCTGTAAATGAGTACATGTGGCATGGCATGCTGATTCATTCCTGTTTATGAAGAGGGATGGACCTGCTGGACCGAGAGCCCCTTCAGAATGTTGCTATGTATCAAGTTATGGATGTTCTATATGCCGTTGGATGTGAGGTTCTCTAAAAATATTTTTGCCATTACACAGCCTGTGTTTAATCTGTTTTGTTCTTGATTGTAAAGCAGTGTAACTGTCTCAGCCAATCAAAGCACTAGATTACTCTGGCCCGGTGGTGCTAAGGGTTGAGGCGCTGGACGCCACACCTCGTGCCACGCCGGCGACCCAGGTTTGGAAGTGGACTCGGGCCATTGGGGATCGGCGGGGCAGGGAAGGATTGAGCATCCGGAGGACTGCTCTCCTTCTTTGGGAGGGAGGGGGGACATGACCATGCCATTCTGGTGACCCCCAGTGGAGACTGGGAGTCCTATCCAGCAGTCGGGGTCCAACCAGTGGGGATCAGCCGTGGCGCTCTCTGTGGATGTGTGTGCGGCGCGCATGTACCATGCTGGAGAGCATTGCACTGCTGGGCCAGTGGGGGAGAAGCAAGAAAAACCCCTCGGCTCATGTGGATAGGCGAAAGCTCCACCTGGGACCAGCCACACTCCCACCATCAGACTCACGGACTGGGCGCGGCCCAACACTCCAGTTTCAGCGCTTCAGACTTTCAGATAGAGTGCCAGGGCAGGTGGCCCTGCCTTGGGGGGCTCAGAGCCAGGGGAATTGCAAAGCTGGAGTGGCCTGGCCTGGATGGGTTTCAGACAGGGAGGTAGAGCTGGTTCCTGGGGGTAGCTGAAGAGAGTTCTGCAGGAGTACCAGGGGAGATAAATAAAGTTAAAGGAAAAAAAAAAAAGGCGCTAGATTACTGTACCTCTTGTCCAGCGTACAGTCAGTGCCTCACACTCCTCCAATCATACCATTCCCATTGCACCAATGAAATGGCGGCTTCAAGGTTGAAAATGGAAATCAGCAGTGATTAAACTTTAAACTTTTAGTCTTGTTTTTTGTAGTAAACTAATTCCAAAATAAAATCTTTGCACAGACTAGTTTTATAAATGTGAACCCCACAGTGTAAGCAGTGTCAGTATGCCCTCCACTTTGTTGAATTTGGAAGGTACCATAATGTCATGTAGACTGGTGGTGGTGGTGGTGGTGGTGGAGGAGGGGGATTCAAAATCAAAAGAAAATAAATCTGAGTATTTACCTTTATTTACAGTGTCTGACTCGTTTCTTGAGTAGCAATAGTTACACTGCTTTATAATATATTAACACTTACAATGTTCTGTGTCTCTAATATGATAAGAATGTTATCTCATGCTGTTTTGGGCTGACAGAACTGCTCAGGTTAGCTTCACGGTCCTCTCACCTAAAACCAGATGAGATAATGTTCTTATCTTGTAAGAGATGCAGGACACTGTATGTATTAATATATGTAAGCCCCCCAAAATGGGCTTACCTCTGAGTGGCGGCTCCGGTCTCCCCCATGGCACTGGCTGTCCCATGGCTCCAGGTGGGAGTCACACCTTGTGACCTCTGTGGTGCAGCTTGCAGCTGCGGTCTCTGTGTTCCCACTGTCTCAGCCTCTAGACAGGTGGGCCAAGCAGTGGGGTAGTTCTTCTGTGCCTCTGGGCGCGGTGGTGGTCCTGGGTCCAGTTTGTGAGTTTGGCCGGGCTCAGGACTGCAAGAGGAAATAAATAAATAACTGTAAATAAAATGGCAGAGCCGCACGCACTGAGCATGTGCGGCTGCCGGCTCTGTGAAATTTAAAGGAGCAGCTGCTGCTTTGCGTAGAAATAGTTTCGGTGCCGACTGGCACCGCGGGCACCATTGTAAAAAGTTGAAACAGGACTACAACTCCTGTAGGGCATTTGGGGAGCAAAGGGTTTTGGTGCCATAGGATTGGTCCAGGATTGGATCTTGGTGTTTTGGTGCCAGGAGTGCTGAGGGCATAAAAGGGAACAGAGAGGGAAAAATGGGAGATTGAGGAGGGAGATCGAGGAGGGAGATTGAGGAGGGAGTGGTCGGAGCAGGGCATTCGCCTGCTTGGCCATGTGGCTGCAGTTTGTTCTTTATCGCAGTTTGTTCTTTATTGTTTTTGTAAAAGTGTTAGTGCAGCAGTCAGGTAAAAGGAAGTGGCGGCAGATGTCTCTATGGAGCCCTATGCTTTGGGGCTAAAAGTCAGAGTAGTCTCCGAGAGGGACTGAATGAAGTGCTGCCGCCAAAGAAAGAGATATGAAGTGAGGGAGTCCTAGTTGGGGGCCTGGGAAGTGGGCAGCCCCAGATCCTAGCATGCCTTTGCACCTTGATTGTGGAGTTCTGGGCTCTGCGCCCATAATAGGAGCGCACTTTGAGGGTGGCTGAAGATGCAGGCAGCTATCCCTTAAGAGGTGTGTACCTTGTGGGTCCTAAAGAAGAGGTGGATAGTGAGGGGGCTGCACCTTGTGGGTCGGCCATCCCCTGGAGGTCTGTGCTCCTTGTGGAGGCAACAGGGAAAAGAAGAGAACTGCTTGCTGTTTGCTTTTAAAGGCCTGATTTGGCCTTGAGTTTGCTGCCTGTGCTTGGACTGCTGGCTGCCCGGATTTTAGGGAGGCAGCTTGGATTCTCTCCTCAAATGGGACCTCTCGGTCCAGAGTGCTGTGCAAGTGTCTAGTGTGACCCTTTTGGTTCTGAGCTCCTATTAGTTTCGGATGTGACCCCTCGGTCCAGAGTGACTTTGGAGCTTCTAATGTGACCACATGGTCCTGCGCAACTTGTCTGTGTTTTACTGCTCCATGGAGTGACTGTTCCTGTTATAATTAACTGTTCATTAAATGGGATCCCCTGTTTCTGCAGTTGAAGTGTTTGCCTCTTGTGTTTAGAGGAACTACGTTGCTATTAAAAGAAGTTTGCCTCCACATTGGCTGGCCCGTCGGTGCAGCTACAAGGTGTCCATCGGGTTCGGGGACAAATTTCAGAGTTGGTGGGCCAGCTGGGGGAGAAGGCTTGAGCATCCCATGGACTGCTGTCCTTCTCTGGGGGGGGGGAGGAGAGTGTCCAGTGCAATGCGGACCTCTGGGAGAGGCTGAGGGTACCGCCATGGCTGGCACCACACGTAAGGGGGTGGGGGCAGGCGCTGGCGTCATTGCACATCCCGCCCCAGGAAGGGGGTGCAAAAACATGCATGATCAGCTAATGCGCACGCCTGCTTCCACTGCTGCTCCCTGCCGCAGACCAAAAAGTCTGCCAGAGGGGTATGTGTCCCGCTCCAGTGGCCCTGCCATTGGTGGCAAGCCAGGGCCTTGTGACTGTGTTTCCTGGGAAGGGGGCGCCTGCCCAGTGGCTCAGCCCAGGGGTCAAGCCTGGCGATGGGGTGAGTGGTGAGCTGGAGCAGGGGTGCTAGGCCTCCCGAGCCAGTGAGGGGGAAAAAAGTTTGCCCCCACAGCCATGTTTTCAGTGAATTCCAGGGTGACATCCAGAGGAGTGGGAACCAGAGACCCCTTGAGGAAGACATTGAGAGGCCTGCCTGGTGAAGACAGTCTACAAAGGCCTCTGGGCAAAGTTGACAAGGCCAGGCAGGTAAATGGTCAGTGTTCTTCATCCCTCCAGTGTACCAGCTCTGCACCCTGAAGGTCCGAGGGCACCCCGGTTCCATCAGATCTGGTAAGCCAGGCCGACCAGGTATGTGGACTCTATTTTGGCTGTAACAGACCCCCTTCCCCATGAATTCTACCATCATCTCAAATACCCCTAGACAGGGAAGGGAGGGGGAGCCTTACATATATAATAATATGTTATGTATGCAGCTGTTGCAGTTCTCTTGTCCCTCGACTCAGCAATAAAAGAGCACCTGGAATGCTTTTGTAGACTTGCCTATTTAAAAATGTTTAACAAACTTTTCAAAAATGAAGCTGCAGAGTTGACAGCAGTTTTCCCAAGACAGTGCAACACCAACGTAATGAAAAATGTCATATTTCAGCCCTGACCATAACCTTTAATGACCTCCTACAGCTGCCCATCTACCCCCACCCCAGCCATCTTCTTGGCTGTAACCTGGGAAATAATGACTCTGCAGTGCTACTTTCAGAATGCAGCCTTGTTGTGTAATCATGATCCCCTGTGGAAGTCCCTAAAATAACCTGCAGCACAGACTCACATGGCTCATTCACAGTGACAGTTACCTCGCAGCCTACTAAGCGAGGTGGATTTGGTCAGTGTGCGAGCAACCAACACCTCACTGAGTCAGCAGGTTTCTCAATGACACAGAGCTGTTTCACAACGCACACACAGCGTGAAATAAGCAGCCTGGGGGGTTGACTCATTGCCGGGGTTAATGTTCAGATGCCAGTGTATCACATCAGAGAAGGGAATGGCATGAATCAGTGTGATAATGATGATGCCCATAATTGGGTGTGGTATGCAAGAAAGACTCTGAGTTAAAAAAAAAACTTTTTATTTTGCAATTCATTTACCCTGGATGGCCTAGCTGAGATTCAACACCTCATTTTCAGTGCGGTCCTGTTTCTACCCTTTTCCGCAGTGGGCTAGAGTACTGTGAAGTTAAGTGAACTGCTCAAGGTCACACAGTGAGTATTTGGCTCTAGCGGGGTTTGCACCTGTGACCTCCCAGTTTCCAAGCTGGTGCTCTAACCAGTAGGCCACACTGTTTCAACCGTGCTGATGAATGTGCTGGTGTGATCAGGAAGGCTTTTGAAAGGTAGGATACAGCCAATGAAAACCACAGGCCTTGTTCTCTGCGTGTGGCATAGGTACCAAATGCTTAAAAAAATGAGGCATGACAGGGTACGTATTATTATTGGACAACAGCATGCCTTAGGAAGTGAGGCAGGAGGCAAAGCTGAGTGCCTTAGTCATCTGAGAAGTGCCGTTATACCACAATTATGCACACCCTGGCGTGCCTTATTGTGATTATAAAATGTGTCTTTTCTGATTTTTTTTTTTAAAACCATAGACTGAAGTTCAGAAAAATAAGCATTTCTGATCTGTGCTTTTGTACTGGAATAACGCATGGTCAAGTGATCAGCTTCCATTCCACCAATCACAGCACTGGATTTTCCCAACAGTTTTTACAATCACTTTTGTAAGTTAAATGGGGGCACCAAGATTTGTCTCTCATAGTATAAATGTGTAATCTTCAGCATGTGAATGGAGGGGGGTGGAGCACTACAGTTGTCAGGCTGGGCGGCTGTGTTGAGAGCTCCGTCCGAATGCTAAACATAATTTGGGTTGCGTAGTTTTCCTTTGAACCCTTTTTTTATTTTATTTCACTTTAAAGTTCACTCCGAGTAACAAAACTAATCGGTAGCCTAGTAGTTAGGTGGGGTGCAGAGTAGTCAGGGACGTGCAGTGAGTTAGAGGTAGGCGCTAGGTTTTTTAGTTTTTAGCCAGGCCCCCGCTCAATTCATATTGCTCCATTGTTCCTGTAGTGCTTTGCCCTGGTTGAAATTTTTTTCTATTTATGAAGCTTCCAAAGCTGAGCCACCAAAATTATTATGGACCCTTCTTTCATTCATATTGGGATCCTCTTGCTGACATCATCCTCTACGGCAAGAGCAGGGAAGGAGACGGTCTTCCTCTATATTGGAAGCGTCTGACAGATTGCCGGGGACCTGCTTGTTTGGCTACCTATGCGCGTTCAACTAAATGTTGCAGCCACCACCATTTTCTTTGGAGCCTAACAATTTTCAACTCTCCACGCCATGGCTTTCAACACCCCTATTAACTGTGGGTTAAGCCTCTTTGTTACCCGGTTTCCTCTGCTTAACTGGTTGTTGCCATTTACGAGGATTTTTGGCTCTTGTTGGACTGGTCTTCCATGCTTAACTGTGGTTTTACAGGACTGGTTTTCTCATTGAACTGTAAGTTGTTCTTGTAATTTAAATTAACTTTCTGAGGATAGTGAGAGAACCTTCAGACTCAGGACCTTATATGCAGTGTTTGGTACTGTCTGCAACAGTTTGGGTTGAACAAACTTTAGAAGCAAGTTCAATGGTTTGCAGTAGTGAGAGTACAGTACTGTATTGGGCACTGGGCTGGCAGTATAGCCTAGAGGTTAGAGGGACGAGGTGTGAACAAGCTTGATCCATCCAGCAGACCAGACCTGAGTTTGATTCGCACAACCTCCACTTGCATACTGTGTGACTCTGAGCAAGTCACTTAAATGCCCAGTGCTCCCAGGTTGCCCCTGAAAACAGGCACTTGTGCCTAGTGGGCCTTACTTGGTTACCAAAGACTAAAATAAAAATAAATAAAAAAATTCCACCCATATCAAGCATTTTGGCTTTCTTTGGTGACAGCAGAGATTTGTATGCTGGACTTGTTATACTATGCTAAGCACTACAGGACGTTGCACACTGAACTGCTGGGGTTCTCCTAATTTCTAAAGTTGACATTAAAATTGCCCTTGTTTCATTAATTTTTTTAGGGGTCGGGTGGATTTTGATTTACATTATAGCTGAGGTTTTAAAAGCGGTTTATTTATTTATTTAGTGGTTGGGTGGGTTTGGGATTGGAATACGGTTTTGGAGGGAGTGGGGATGGGAAGGGAGGATATTACATTTATTTATAATTTACCTTGGGGTTTTTAAGGGTTTCTAGAGAGTTTATATTCTTTAATTGTTGTTTATTCAGCACACTTGTGATGTGTTGGGACACTGGAACCCCTAGGTGGAGCTACTCCTTGGCCCAGCTATTGGATCTGTTCCCTTTTGCTGTACCCTTTTGAAAAATCTCCCATGCCAGCTGATACATCTAGATGCTGCAGGGTGGTGGGCTTTGTCCAAAGGCAGAGGACTGGGTGGAAGGGCTCGGAAAGAGCTACCAGGGAGAGTGGGATTGGGGTGGTGGGAATCAGGGGGTGCACTGGGGCAAAATGGGTACTAGAAAGGGGTCCTCCCTGTCTGATTCCCATACCCTTAGGTTCCACTGGTTCAAGTGGACAGGGAACAAGTAGGCCAACAGTCTCCACTTGTGCTACTCAGGCAGTGCTTTGCAATGCCAGTTCGATGAGGAATAAAACTGCTGCTATGGCGGATCTGATTTCCTCGGTCAGCCTGGCTTGTATCTTAGAGACCTGGCTGGATGATGACGCCAGTCCAGTCCTAGAGGCGGTGATCCCAGTGTGGTTTTCTGTTGTACACTGCCCGAGAAAGGACCGCGGGGTGGATGAGTGCCCATCTGTTTTAGATCCAGCCTGAACTTCTCTGTGCTCCCGGTGGGACTTACAAGGTCATTTGAGTGTGTGGCCATTTGAGGGGGGCCAAGTACAGGCTACAGGATCCTTCCTGTGTACCGACCGCCAGGCTACGAGAAGGAGTTCCTGCAGAAAGTCATGGACTTCATGGCCGACCTGGTGTTGGAGTCACCCAGATGGCTAATACTGGGTGATTTCAGTGCCTAGGTTGATGATGAACTCTTATCTTTTGGTCAAGACTTCCTCCAGTCCATGGAATCACTGGACCTGTCACAAGTATTTACCTCTGCAACCCACTCACATGGTCATTCCTTGAATCTGGTGTTCACACTGGGTCTCAAGATTGAAAATCTTGAGGCTGATACAGTTGTTTGGTCGGATCATTGCACAATGAAGTTCTCATTTGGGGTCCCCCAGAGAATCCTCCCCCTGTGGAGATGGCCCATTACTGCCCTTTAAGGGGTTTGACTCCATTAGGATTTCAAGCAGTATTGGACCTATCGGGTGTGCTTGACTGCTTGCAAAGCAGAACCAGAGTGAATGCAGTAGCTACTCTTAAGGCCATTGTCTCAGCCCTCGATTCTAGCACGGTCCGTCTCGACCCTTGACCTCTCACACCTGAGATCCCCATGGTTTGATGGGGAGATAAGGGAGCTGAAGACTAAGGGTCGGAAGTTGGGGCACCGTTGGCAGAGATCCTGGGCTTAGGAGGACAAATTGGTTTTGAAATCCCGTTATAAGGATTATCAAAAGATAATCTCCAATAAGAAGGCAGAGCTCCTTTCCAGGGAGATTAGACAAGCTCAGCTCTTCCAGACAGTAGACAGGCTTCTTCAGCCTACCTGCCTCCAGCAGGTGAGACCCTTGTCATCTACTAGATATGTAGAGTTTTGCTCTATTTTTCACTGACAAGATATCCTCTGTCAGATCTGGCATCACCCCCAAGGCCTCTCAGTTGGCTTGTGGTGTCTGGCCTGGGACTAACAGAAGCCCTCCTCAAGTCTGGAGCGAGTTTGATGCAGTGGAGGTGGAAGAGGTTAGTAGGATTGTCTTGAAGCTGTGGTCAAAATATTATGACCTGGATCAGGGCCCAACATGCTTCTTAGTGGACTGTGTTTGGTCCATCAGGCCAGTATTTGCCGAGATAGTCCAGTATGCCCTTTCGAGAGGGGAAGGGGGGAATTCCAGGGCTTTTGAAAGAGGCTCTCATGAAACCCCCTCTTGAAAAAGCCTTGTCTGGACCCAGACTGTCTGCTGAATTACAGACCCACCTCTAACCTTTCCTTTTTGGGGAAGGTTATTGAGAAAGAGGTGGCTTTACAGATCAGGGCACATCTTGCTACCTGTGACATCATTCAACTGCTTTAGTCTGGATTTAGGTCCAGGCAGAGTAAGGAGACAGCCCTTGTCAAAGTGTAAAATGATCTCCTTAGGGTGAGAGATAGAGGTGCATGATCTATTCTTGTTCTCCTCGATCTCTCTGCTGCATTTGACACTGTTGACCATGAGGTGTTACTGGATCTCCTTCAGGAACATTGTGGAATGGCTGGTACAGTCATCAACTAGTTCAAGCCTTTTCTCACAGGCAGAACGCAAAGTGTGGTCTTGGGAATTTTTTCCTCCCGCTCGATGCCCCATCCTATGGAGTCCCACAGGACTCAATCTTGTTGTCCATTCTTTTTGTGGTATATATACTGCTCCTGGGAGACACTATTAGATGGTAAGGCATGAGTTTTCACTGCTACGCAGATGACACCCAGCTGTACATGTCTTTTGTGCCTGGACAACAGGATGCGTTCTCTGTATTCAGTTCTTGCCTGGCTGAGGTCTAGGGAAGGATGTCTTCCAACTGGCTAAAGCTCAATCCAGATAAGACAGAGGTATTGGTGATTGAGCTTGGTCATCCACGGGATGCTGAGCGGGTTGGGGAGAATGCCAGCTTAATACTCGGTGGCTCCCGGTTGACCGTCTCAGCGAAGATGAAAGAGCTGGGCATCATCATCGCCAGCAATCTGACACTAGAGGCTCAGGTGTCAGCCATTGTCCAAAAAGGTTTTTACCACTTGAGGAATGTCACCTGGATCAAACCTTTTATCCACCCCGCCCCCGATGACCTGCCCTCACTAATACATGCCTTTGTAACATCCAGGCTAGATTACTGCAATGCCTTGTACCTGGGGCTAACGGGAGGTGCCCTGCATCACCTGCAGCTAGTGCAGAATGGCAGCCAGACTGTGGGCGGGGCTTCCCAAGTCCTGCCATATAATGTCAGTTGTACACAGTCTACGCTGGTTGCCAGTGAGGTGGTGGATTGCCTTCAAGGTCGGCTTGCTGACCTATAAAGCCGTACATAGCCTGGGGCCTTGCTACCTGCAGGACCTACTGTCTCCCTACCAGCCCCCTCCGTCCTCTCCATTCCTCTGAGGAGGGCCTCCTAGCAGTTCTCAGGGTCCAGTTGAAATCATCTGGCAAGCGTTCATTTCCTTTGGCCATTCCAACCCTGTGTAACTTGTTTCCAAGCTTTTTAAGCGAGGCCCCATCATTGGAAGCCTTTAAAAGAGGTCTAAAGTCCCACCTATTTAAGGAGACATTTTCCTTAGATTAAAAATTGTTGAATATTCCTTAATGGTATTGGTCCATATGCACAAAGGTCAGAAGGTACGTGCCATGGGCATGTGCCCCACCCATGGAGCTCCGCACCTGTGGATAGATGCGCACCTGGTGACATGTATGACTGCCAGCCACCTGTCCATGGCCCCACCTCTCTGGCATGCAGGTTCATGCTGGGCAGAGCCACGGACCCAGGTGGGAATCCAATCAGATGCCCATCTCGAGTCCCGCTGTGGATCCTTTACATGGCAGGGCACATGTTGCCTGCATGACCCTGTGGATGTCGGATGGCTTGTGGCCATGAAGGTGTGAGGTGGGCTGTGCCGCCAGCCGTCCCAGCTGCAGCACCAACTACCAGGTACAGACAGGGGGGACGTTGGGGCTGCAGGGTTGGGGGAAGACACGGATTACCACTGAGGAAGCCAGGGCGTGCAGGCAGGGGTACAGGGTGCATATGCTGTGCAGTGCAGGACAGGGGTACCAGTCCAGTGGCATGGCTGGTGAGGGGGGAGGGGGTGAACACACCTACTGACTGGGGCCTGGGTTCTGCTGGGGGGGTGTCTCCATGATGCCAGGTCTGGTGGGGGATGCCATGTGTGGGAGAGGGGGGTCACTGGCTCATACAGGGGTGGGGTTGCCTTGTGTTGGTGAGGGGGAAGGTTATATGGCTGGTCCAGGGACTGGGCGGACGGGCGCAGATCCATGATGGAGGACCACTGTGATTTGCGGGCACTAGCCTGATTGGCTACCTCAGCCCTCGCTGTCTGTCTTATGGACTAGAGCAGCATGGAGGGTTGGTTCCTGTTCTCATCGTGACCAGAAGGTGCAGTCCGTGGGAGTCCGCAATGGATTACAGCAGGGTCCCCCCGGTGTAACCTCCGTACCACTATGCCCCCTGCAGGTTCCACTGCATGCTTTTGTGCATGACATGTAGTGTAGACACGTCCCCGCCCACCCCCCGCTCATTGCAGTCTGTGTGGCCAGGGGATTGGGTGCATAGGGACTGCTCTCTCTGGTTAGTGCATCCTGCGTGTGGGGCACAATGGACACGGGGTGGCTGCACGCCACAGATACGCGGTGAGTAGCCACTCCACACATTAGTACATAGGGCCCATTAGGTTTTATCTAGTTTAGTTGTGAAAATTGTTTCTTTGTTATATTTCATATTTTACTTTTGTTTATATTTCAGATTGTTGTATTTTATTACTGTATACTTTTACCACTGTACAGCGCCTAGACCCTCCGGGGATGGGTGCTTTATAAATAAAGTTTTACTTACTTGCTTACTTACTCACGGAACTGTTGACCAGCAATCAATGCAGACATTGTAAGTATGAGTTATGGAAGGAAGGGTTGGCTGGAACATGGTTCTGACTCTGACTGTGATAGTATTGGGCGCAAACTGCGGATTCCGATTTTGCGAACATTTTGCAAAAGTTCACAAAATGTAACTTTTGCAGAATTTCAATCCTTAATTTAATACAACTATCCGCAATACATGCAATCATTCCACAGTTGTATAGATAATAGACTGGTCAGTTCTTCAGAATTCCAATCCACAATTTAATACATTGCAGTCATTCCACAGTTCTAAGTTGGAATTTCGGAAAAGTTGCTGAAGTGCATTGTATAATCTTGCAGGGGAAAAGTTTTGACTTTGACGGTAACTCCACCAGCAGAATCTTATTTTCACAAAGTAACAGACTGATCTTTTGCTAAAAGGTTCTGAATTACTCTGGTTTACCAAACCAGGTACGTTTTCCAGACTGGGTCAGGACTGTGTCAGAGGCAGATCCAGATCAGGACAAATGACAGGATGAGGTTGTTCCTACCCACGTATAATGAGCATTTTTTTAACTTCATGTAATGTTTAACATAGTTATTTTATGTTTGCCCCCATGATTTCTCATCTTTATATGGAATAAAACTCCAAAACCACTTAAATTATCAGGACCGGGTCAGAACAAGCCACTGGCAGATCCAAACTGATCAGTGGACCTGGCTAGGTCAAACCAGGGTCCAGTTAAAAGTAACTCTGGTTTTCTCTTTTTTTTCCCTGCTGCTTGCCACTGAGCCATCTGCCCAGGTCATGGCCCCCTCCGCTTCCACTCCCACATTAGCCGCAACTCCTGGATACCCCCTGGATTAACCCCCAGGGTGGGGTTGCGGCACTGGGTCAAGTGCCACAGACAACAGAATAGGTCCAGGATCCAGCCTGGTAGCTCATTAGAGCAGAGGGGCATGCATCATCCTGGCAGCCAGCAGTGTAATTTTTCCCCCTTTAGGTAGGGGCAGGGACATACAATGACGACCTGCATCTGCCCCACCCTCGAGCCTGCGTAGGCGTCAGTGCTTGTGGTACAACCCAGCCTCCACTGGGTACCCTCACAGTGCCAATCACTCCACCACCCTCCCCCCTGGAGAAGGAGAGCAGTCGTGGGATGCTCAATCCTTCTCCCCCTGGCTGGCCCTCTGAATACCTGGGTCTGTTCCTGAACCCAGGTCGCCGGCATCGCAAGCAGAAATCCAACCGCTGCACCGATGGTGCAGTGACTCTGGTTTTCATAGCTGAGTTGAGGTGGACTGATCTGGGCGGGGGGTCCGCTCTGACACAGAACCAGTTCTCCCATCCCTAATCCAAGTACAGGACATATCAAGTATATCACACGTGAAAGGTAGGCAGTGTGGAGTTGCCCCAGGGAAGGTCAGCCAATCACAGCAGAGATAAGCACAGGGAAGGTCGAGCAATATCAGCTTAGTACCAGAGGGAGCTCTTTAGTGACCAAGTGTGTTGCGGTCACAGTAGAGAAGTGCAGGAATTCATCGGCAGGCATAATTAGTTTACAAGGAAGTAGAAGCAGGCAGTGTCAGCAGTGGTCCTGTTCAGTAGCAGAGCAGTGAGGGTTGCATGGTAAGTCTGACAGAGACCAAGGTACCTCAGATTTTGGAGGGGAGATCGAGTACTCCACCACTGCGCAGAAAGGGTTTTGCAGCAATCTGGAAACGGATGCCACAGCATACATCGGATCCGTGTGGCAGACATTTTTGCTGAAATGTATGTATCCTGGGCGACAAAAAGATGAATGCTCAACATGCATTTTTGAAAGACATAGCAGTAGCATAAGTAAATGATTCACACACTGCAGCAGTACTCATCCATCTGTAATGTACAATACTCATGTAACACACACCCATGCACAAACACACACGCACACACCCAGGGTGACACACTCATATCAGGATTCCACTTAAAAGAGTACTACAGTCAGAATAGTGTGTCCTTCTGTTTGTTAGTTTCATGGCCCCTAGGGATTTCCATCTTAGCTTGGTTTATTGATCTTTTTCCTACAATGCCTCCTGTCCCACTTGACAGTGATTTATCCGGGACCATAGATTCAGCAAGTACTGGTTTAGCATACATTTTACAATGGTACAGCTGTGATTTTAAGTAACTTTCTTTATCCAGGGAACACTAAAGGCTGCATTTACAGTTTAGTAAATACTTGAGGGCTGTTTGAGTGGGTTATTCAGAAAGAAAACATCTAGCCTCTTTATTAAAAAATAAAATCATTGATCTGGGGTGATTTGTGTGCTTTTTATGGCAGTGTGTAGTTTGATGAAATGAAAAGTTTTAAGAACAAAACATTTCCTCCTGTTGGCAAGACATGACACACTCACATAGAAAACAGAAATATTGAATTAGAGCTATTTAGCGGAGGCCAGCACATCAGGCTTCTGTCTCTAGTATTTGCTGAATCAGTGGTCCTGGACAGATCACTGTTACATAAGGCAGGATGCATTGCAGGAAAAAGAAGTGCAATAAACCTTGCTGAGATGGAGAGATCCCCAGGGGCCATGCAACTAGTGACCCACAGTAGATCAACACCAACAGCGAAACCCGAAAAAGGACCATTACAGTGACAGTCACTGTAATGGTCCGGGTTTCACTGATGCGGTTTCTCCCAGTGTTCTGGCCCCTCCCCGAAACAACTTTGACCTGGAGTTGATTATATTTAAATGTGGGGGGGGGGGTGCAGGGGGCATAGCCCCCCACAAAAAACACTTGAAACATTGACGGCCCCATGCTGATTGTCAGCATTGTGCTGTCTCTGTGAGGGATGTTGGCGGAATGTCTGTCAACATTCTGTGGGGCTTCCCCATGCAACTACCATATAACTAGCAGACTCATTTAGAAAAAAAACTCCTAATAGTAAACAAAGGGAAGGACACACCAGGACTACACACAGAAATCAAGCACTCTGCACAGCATATGTTTTTGTAAATTTTGACTATAGTATTTCTTTAAAGAGCCACCGATGCCTCGAGAAGAACTTTGAGAAACATAATATTGGGACAAGAAACAGCTTATATTTCTCTTTAGCGCTGTATTTTTTTATCCCCAGTATTTATTATTGAGATCACATGCATGGAAACAGGATAGTTGGTCCCTTGAGGGCTCATCAGCTCCTGTTGTTTCTTCTCAACCTGATGTCATAATACTCTGCTTGTGACATCGCAGCTATTCCCATGACAACAGACTGTGATGTCACAGCAGAACATTATGATTTCAAGTAGGGAATAAGCTATAGATTTAAATGAACTCTAAGGGATGAAGATCTTACTTTTGTGAGAATTTCTTCATTAAGAAATAATGGAGGGGAGAAATCTATACCAGATATATGAAATACAAGCTGACTTGTGTTTGAATATTTTGTTTTCTAAAGTTTCCAAATGGTGTCAGCAGCTCTTTAAAGTTGATTCACTAGTTCTCTGTTTGCATCTTACATTTACGTGCCGTGCCCCAAATTTCCCATTTAATTATAAAAAAGATGATAAATGCAAAGATTTCCAGAGTTAGAGAAGGTGGCCAGATATCCAATAGAGGTCCCTGTTGGAAATTTCCAGGTATCCTGGTGGATCAGTTTGACATACACGCCGCAGCACACACACACACACACACACACACACACACACTCTACTGTACTGTACTACCGACTCTTCAGTCTCACATGTAGGGTATACCGGGTGAGAAGACCAGTGAGACCAGTGACTAAACCTCTTGGCAGCACTGGAGCATACAACATGCAGCAGCAGATCAACCAAGAAGAGAAGGCAAGGTTTTGGCAGAGCCCAGGACAACTCATGTGAAGCCATCAAACATACCACAGCACAGACAGGTACAAAAGGTTGGTAGAGTCCTTAACAGCTCAGGAGGAGACATCCCGCACACAGCAGCATGTTGGGGCAAGCCCGGCTGGCAGAGACTATTTATTTACTTGAAATTTCTTCTAGCAGGATAACCTCATGCAATGCAACCTCTCGTTTTCATGGGGGTCCCAGGGAGGATAACAAGAAGGAGTAATATAACTTAACACAGCAGAAAAGCAGTTACAGACAATATACAAATATAAGGTATAAATACATTATAAAAACAAATATGATACAAAATAGAGAATAAACGTCTCGGTAAGGTTGTATAATTTTTTTTATACACACCTGAGTCATATGATGCCACATAAAATGTGACAGCAGAGCTTGAGGAGTTAATTAAGGCACCACACACCAAGGGTGTGTATAAAAAAAAAAAATTGCACACCTCTACCTATATACTGAGTTTTGTAACCACTGACACAGAAGTACGACACCGTGGCAGCCTGCCTAACTGCTTTACTTTCACTTTTTTCCCTCACTGAGAGGCACACTTCGCAGTCGACCAGAGAAACCTTGAGGATTTGGACTGCTGAATTTCGATGATTCTCCACTTGTTAACTGACCGGTATTTCTACACTCTGGGCTGCTGCAGCTTGATTTACGTATTGGCATTTTTTAAATTTAATTGTAACCAAGAGTTGAGCAATGTGAAATGTGATGTGTGCTGACTGTGACAGACGCGATGTTTTGGCACTGCCGAGAGACAGAAAACAGTTGCAGCACCACTTGTGCTGTTCCAACTTTGAGTGACAGCTGAATGCTTTCTCTTGTGATCTCAGTTACAACTGACCAGTTATAATGGGAAATAATCAGCCAGCTATCTGGTTATAATCAGGCTCAGTTAGTAATTATACATCTAAGCAATAACACACAATAGGGTGTGGGTTATGCTGTGATATATGCACGTCTAGAGGTGCGGTGAGGCATGCAGCCACAGGTGGAAGGTCTTACTGCCCCTAGAAGTGTGTTTATCAGAGCATAACCCACACCATGCAGTGTGTTATTGTGCTCATAAAATGGGTATATGCTGAGAAGTATTGCAAGTTTTTCAAAAAATGAATAAAAATTTAGTTTTCCTTTTTTGAAGCAAAATAGTCCCTCCACCTAACTGTCAGTAGGGGATCTTCAGAGTGAGACAATTTTCTGAATTTTATCTCCCCCATCACTTGACTACTTTATTGTGTGCCACTTTCTTTTAATCACACAACTGAGTTTCTAACTTTTGTCTCCCCCCCCGCCACCACTCCCATTCATTTACAGTGGGGTTCTATGATTTCTCTAAGACTGATCATGGTGGATCGCTAGCCTGCTGCCAAGATCCAGATTTTCTTGTGGTCTTGCTGGCAGCACGCCTCTATTTGCAGTCACAAATTTCATCAAAATGCCAGCGTTCTCGTACAGGAGAGGGTCAGTGGGGAGAACAAGGCAGTGCAGTCAGCTGACGGGTTGTACAGGGCACCGACAGCTGAGGAGGGATAACACTGGGGATAAAAAAAGACTTTTGAAGTTTAGGTGACTGCTGTGTGGACTGGAGGGAAGGGTGGGAGAGACAGAAACAGAGCGGCAGTTTTAAAATTAACTGAGAAGCAGCTCGACATTTTGTTCTGCTAATTTTAAATGTTATGGTACCAAGGAATCAAGATGGTGGTTTTGGAGGTGTGAAGGCAGGGTGGCACAGGGATACAAACGCCAAACGAGTGTGCACTCAAGGAAACACTTTGACTCCAGTTTCTGGAAAAAACTTTCATTTATTAAAAGAAAAATGACATGATTATTTTATCACAAAAACATTTCATATAACTGTTGAAAAAAACATTAAAGTACACCGTGATTTGGTTGAGCAGCAAAACATACTTACTATATATCTGTGCACGTTAATGTTTTTTTTCAACTGCTGTGATAAATTGTATGAAATGTTTTTATGACAAAATAACCATGTGGGGCTAATTGTTGAACATGAATTAGTACCAGTATAAAAAGAGCACATTTAGTTTGTTTTAGCTACACCCCCTAAGGAAGGGTCTTGTGACCCGAAGCTCCAGGGAAAAGAGTGTGGCACGTACGCTTGCTCTCACCTTTATTTTCTTTTAATAAACTAAAGTTTTTCCAGAAACTGGAGTCAAAGTGTTTCCTTGAGTGCACACTTGTTTGGAGTTTGCATTTGAGTGGGGTAGCCCCCCCCCATGTGTGCACAAGCCTGCCTTGAATTCATGATTCACCTTTGGAGTTTGCTGGCACAGGGATACCATTAGCAAGCCGGTTGCCTTTTTGAACATTTGTTTTTTCAGTGTTCTATAAAGTAAAAAAAAGACATAGGTGCCAAGGAGTGAGCCAGTCAGAATGCTTTACTGTGTTTACCCATTTTATACAATTAAAGATTATATAAGTGGAATAACAGCAGTATGGAAAATTGGGCCTTAAAAGTATTATGTACTGCAATAGGGGTAGGTGACACTGGACCAAAACATTTAGGCAACTTTAGAGATGGCATTAGGCACACCACAGCTGTCATGTTCTTTATTTTATATCTCTGTACCAGGGAGGAGACCCTTGTCAGGTTCCCCTTCACTTTTCCCAGGAACAGTTCACCCCTTGTAGCCCACCCTGCAATACAGAACTAATATTAAACTGACTCAGTTATCTATATCTTTGGCATGCTTCCAGCCACAGATGAGCCTAATGCCTGATTTGAAAGAACTTTGCATGGACTTTTGAGGTATGCTGGCCACTGGGCATGAATATGTTCCTTTAACGTCACCTTTCTTGCGACTAAAAATGAACTATGGGAGAATGAGTGTTTAAAAACAGCTGAGAATAATGAAAATGTGGCATCGCTGCATTAAAAGGAGTGCTCATTTTATTATTTCAGATGTGAAAAAAGTGCCAATGCAGACTCCAAATGGGGAATATGGGGTGTCAAACAGGACAGGGGATAAGGAAAAATCTGAAATAGAATAAAAAGCTAAGGTCAAGAGGGCATATCTAATGGCCCAACGCCAGCTCATTGTGCTGCCGTGCAGGCAACCCACGTTCGGAAACGAGCTTGGGGTGCCGTATTTCGAGGTAGGCCTGATCGCAGCAGCTGCTGTTTGTCAATGCGCTGCAGTCGGAAGGGCTGGCATTGAGCAGCCCCTGCCATAGCAACCCCGATGGTGGGCCATGGGAGCTTGCTCTCTCTCCGCAGGACACTGCTGTGTGCAGCTGAGGCCATCAGCAAGCTGTTCCCATGCCAGGAGAGGAGGAAGGACAGGTAAGAAAGCCAGGGATAAAAAAAAAAACACATGTCTGCATGATATCTGGAGTTGCTAGCAGTCCAGAACACCACCAAAAGTGATGAGCGAGAGTAGGTGTGATGGAACATGTATGCACCTCACTTAGCAAAAATGCTGCTGCCAGTAAAGATACTCTGTTGAGGCAGACAAAGTCTCCAATTAATTCATATTTGTTGTGTACCCTACAGGCATCTTGCTTAATATATTCAGTGCAAGTAAAATTTGCCAACAGGCGGAGCAGATTGTTACATAGTCTATGACCAATACCAAGGTACAAGATACATATTTATTTGTACACAGGAGTTACATGTAGCAGCAAACAGCAAACCACCTTGCCCCAAACAATCCTGCTGATCGGGAGTTCCGGGACTTCCCTGTGTCCTAGTGGCTGTTGACACTGGATCCTAGTCCAATGGACCGCTTTGGGGGGGCAGCCCTTATCCCAGAGCCAGTGCCACAGAGGGGAAACTGTGGGAGATTACGGGTTGGCTACGGGACCCAAGCGCGACAGGAGAGCACCAGGCCTGCACAGGACATATCCCTGTAACCAGGTTATATTTTGAACAAACATGGCTAAGGGTGAAAAAAACTCTGGAGAAAAAAGGATAAGTTAGATTTTCACTGAAACATGCACTGCTGCTTTAAGGCAGTAGTGCATGACAGCGATGAAAATGTTGACATATTTTTTTTTATTTTATTTTAGATTGTCCTCACCTCCCCACTTGAATGATGACATTCTTTGAATGCCTTACCTCCTGCTATGCTTCAAGGTCTTACCGCTTGGTCACGCTACACTGGAAGATGAATGTCAAAGTCATTACACCTCAAACAGTGTAAAAATGGCAGGATCAAGCTGGCCCGGTGGCGCTGAGGGTTGAGGCGCTGGACACCACACCTTGCACTGTACCGGCGACCCGAGTTCAGGAGTGAGTTTGGGCACCAGGGGTCGGCAGGGGAGGGAGAAGACTGAGCATCTGATGGACTGCTCTCTTCTCCCGGGGGGTGGGCATTGGGGTTGTCCAGCATCCCAGCGACCCCCGTTGAAGATTGGGGGAGGCGCTGCAGGAGGTGGACCTAATGTGTGGGTGAGCATGGCTGACACCGGCAGGGTTGCCATGCGCCATGGTGTCATTACACACCCATGCTCGGGGGTGGGAGGGAGTTCAAGAGGGGAACAAAAAATGGAAAAACACCCTCCGGTCTGGATAGGCGATGGCCCCACAGTGCCAACGCTGGACCTCTACCTCCATACCCTTCGATCTCTCTGTGGACCTTGGGCCCGGTCGGGTTCTGTGGGGGGAAAGTAATGTCCTTGAGGAAGGTGGGGATCACAGCGGGTGGTAGAGCGGCAGGCGAGTTGGAAGCCTAAGAGAGTTCCAGAACCCGGAGGAGATAAAAAGAGATGTAAAAAAAACAAAAAAATGGCAGGACCAACCTGATATTTTTTTATCACTTTTTACCTATCAAACTCATGGTAGAATCAACCTGATCACCTAAATAAAACTCTAATTTCTGCCAGACAAGGAGTACTTTTTGCCCCACAAAAAACATTTCTAGCCATTTTATAAGATAGATGATCCACTACAGGGTGCGTGGTTGTGCTCTGATATACACATGCCTTGGGTGGTTGAACACACGAGGCCACAGGCCTCGCACGAACACACACCAAGGCATGCGTATATCAGAGCACGACCACATACCCTGTAGTGGATTAGCTATTACATAACACATACCACCCCATGCAGTATTTCTTATCTTATTTATTTGAAATAACTTCGACCAAGACAGCACAAGGAGATGTAGCATCTCGTTTTCATGGGGGTCTCAAGGAGGACCGCAGCAGGTTAACATAGTGCAGCAGAAGTAGTTTCATACAGGCTAAAATATACACAGGAAAAAAACAAACTGTAAAGGTAACCATGAAGTGAAGCTGAGAAGTTCTGACCCAAAATGGACTCAACAAAACACTAATAATAGTACGAGATGCCATAACTGCACATATAAACATATTATGTTAAAGACTTCAGTATTTAAAATAAAGGAAACTTAAATTTAACATGAACACTGTAAAGGCCTTCTGTGTTAACCTGGACAAATTTCTGTTTACCAAGGGAATCACTGGGCACCCTGTGTAGTAGGGTGGGTGGCGAATTCCTATAAAAAGGTGTATGTTTACTGGTCTGGTGGCACTGAGGGTTGAGGCGCTGTATGCCACACCTCGCTGTACACTGTAGACCCGGGTTCAGAAGGGGACTTGGGTTGCTGGGCTCAGCCGGGGGAGGGGGGGGAGTGGATTGAGCATCTGAGAGACTGCTCTCCTTTCCTGGTGTGGGAGAGGTTGTTTGCCTGACCTGTGACTGCCTCCAGGTGGAGGGCTGGTGGTTGCAGGCTAGGGCGGCATGGAACGGATGGTGCTGGGGCCTGGTGAGGCATGCAATGTTGTCGGCAAGTCAGTATTATCGGGTCAGTGGTTTGAGAGTATTGCTGTCACAAATACACAGCCAGCTGATCAACTTAAAAAAAAAATATCGGCGTTCCCATTTTTACAAGTTTCACAATAGCAAGAGGGAGAATGTAAAATTGAACTCCGGTTTCTAGGACGTCTTGCCTATAAGTGAGTAATGTTCTCATCCTCTGTTGTTTTTGATAGCTATAGTCTGGGGAAGATAACATATTTTGTGTTTTTGTATTCCAACACTCCTTTGATTTTAGCCAACTTACAAAAACAAATTCTCTGACTCAAAAGCCAGTGTAACAAGTGTGTTGCAGTTAACCGACTAATCTTTGGCTTTTTTAACACAACATGCCTTCCCTATTAAAGGTGGGTTGTTGGGGGAACTCAAAAGCAGTTATCAAGACATCTTTCACCAGTTCACTTACTACGTAAATCAAAATGTTTTACTTAGTAAGAGAGTAGAGGAAACCCCTGCGTGGGAAATGAGCTATGCCAACTGAACTATGAATTTTAGAATTTGAAACCGTTAGCATGAGATACCCTCTTACAGTTATTACAAATCTTCCTTTCCTTTGTAGCCCATCAAAAATGCTGATTAATTAGTGCATGAGATACCCTTATCTTGTCAAGTGTGTCTCACGCGTTCACTTGACTGTTACCTTTCTGAATGTGTCTTCTCTTCCAGCATTAGAGCAGCAGCGATTCTTCCTGTTTTGCTTTATTTTATTTGTTTTACTTCTATTTTTAATAATTCAAGGAGGACTTATATTATGCTTATATATTCTGATGGACTGCCTTTGTTTGTGTGAGTTCACTCACCTGGGAAACTCGTTACAAGAATGGTTTCCCACACGTTCTTCATGCACGAGTACGGTGAAGTGAAGCTAAGCTGTCCAGACACATGAAGGGTGCAAGTGAAACCATTCTCATAGTGGCAAGAGTGTTCAGACAAATGTATTACCACATTATAAATCACTTTTATTAAAAACATTTAAAAAATACCTGTATCTGTGGGTTTGCGTGTTTTAGAAATATTCAAGTGGTCTGCAGGGAGACAGAGCACTCATAGCTGTAAAAGAGAATCTCTCACGCTGAGAAAATAATAGCCCCCATACTCAGAGCAAACTGCTAGGACCGTGCATACAGATGTGCTCTGTGGTAGTTAGTGCACAGCCGGTGGGGGGCGGTATTAAGACAGCATGCTCTGACCGGAGCGCACTAACTCTGTGAATATGGGACCAGCCAGCACAGTGCATAGTGATTATGTGCTGTGGTGACACAGCCCGTGGCTAAATATGGCTCACAGAGGAGGCCACTGGAGATAGCACTGCCCAAACGGGATAGTGCCAAGGCTCCTGTGAGCCATATTCAGCCTTGGCATGCTAATGAGCCCATTGGGCTTGCAAGGTGCAAAGAGTCCGTTGGCATGCCCATTATGGGCTTATTAGTATGCCAGCAGAGCCCCCCAGACCGCCCATGCTGTGCATATCCTTGAGAGTCCCTGGTATCTAGTGGACCCCTCTTCCCAATCACCCATGCTGAGTACATCCCCAAGACTCCCTGGGCCCCCCACCCCCTGATCACCCACACTGATAGTGTCTGATACATTTTCTGGCATCTAGTAGACCTCCTACCCCTGATCACCCATGCAGAGTACCTCCCTGAGATTCTCTGATGTCTGGTGAACACCGCATCCCCGATCACACATATCGATAGTGTCTAACACATTCCCTGGTGTAACGTGGACCTCTGATCACCCACACTGATAGTTTCTAATACACTTCTTGATAGACTAGCGGACCCCTCTCCTGACCCTCCTGCTCGGACCCTCCACCCTGTCCTCCTCACCCCAGTATTCATTCAATCAATCAATCAATCTTTATTTAACCAGGCAGTTACATAATTGAGCAAGCTAATTTTCAAGATGGTCCTGGACACATAGGACAAATGTGTTTACAGTAGACAACAATTCATAGTACAGCAGACAGTAATACAGGCTGTTATAGGATACAAGGTCAGTATTAGCTGTAGCAGAACATGTAAAGCAAGTGCAAAGACAGGCATTGAAAGTACAGCATATACAGGTTGAAGTCTGTAGAGTACAAAAGGAGGAGTGGAAGGAAGGACACAGAGGAGGGCAGTGGGAAGAGAAGGTGTCAGACACATAATGAAGAGGGAAGAGGGCAGCCTACTTGAAGAAGGCCCCCAGAGGAGTTAACTTGGGGAAGGGAGGAGGTAGTTGGGGGGGGTGGTTACCCTAGAGGGATGCCGGCTGACAGGGGGAAATAAGAAGAGTTCCACTCCTCAAGTCCTGTGTGCTCACTCAGGGTCTGAGCTGTGGTGCAGAGAAGAGGCAGCAAACCCCTTATTCACCATAAGAAAGAACAATCTCTCTGCACTCTATTTGGGTAATTAACCACCAACACCAGGAAATTCCAACTTCAAGGATTTTCATTGCAGCATCTTAGCATACAACTGGAACATTTTCTCCAAGTGCCTCCATTCACAATTGAATGATTGTCCCGGCGCTTCGACCAAGGTGTGGTCTTCATCAGGGGTGGAGATCATTCATTACAACCCTCCTTAAATAGCTCTTTTTAATTGAAACACTTTAACTCAGCCGGCCCAGTGGCGCTGAGGGTTGAGGTGCTAGGTGCCACACCTCGCACCACGCTGGTGATCCGGGTTTGGGAGCGGAGTCGGGTCACCGGGGGTTGGTTGGGGGGAGAAAGGCCGAGCGTCCATCGACAGCTCGCCTTCTTTGGGGGGAGGGTGGGTGATCCATCTTGGCGAATGGTGACCTCTGCTGGAGGCTGGGGGCACGACAGCTCGTCGGCACCTCGGGGGTTTCATTGGTCACGGGTGGAGGCCTGTGGACCAATCACCTCTAGGGGCTGCAACAATCTCGGGGGAGGATGTTGCAGATGTCAGCGCTCATGCCTTGATGTTGAGGGCAGCAACGTCCTCACAGAATAGGGGAAAATCACCCTCCAGAGCCAGGTAGACGGAGCGCCAAAGCCAGTCCTGATGTGCCACTGACTGTGACTGTCCAGGGGTCTGGAGAAGACATTAAGGTAGAGGGGTTTCACCCCACCCTGAACCCTGCCCAGGGGTAATCCATGGCAGGATGAGGGACCCCAAGCAGCAGGTAAGTCGGTGGCAGGGATGGGTTCAATTGGCGACTCCTGAAGGAGCAGCTCTGGCAGGGATGTAGGAGGGGAGAAAAATAAATAAAAAAAAAAAAAGAAACACTTTAACCCTTAGGTGTTAACATTTATCATTAGCTTTTTGTTTTTCATTTTAAGTGGCCCTGGAGAGCTTCGAACTTGTGCCCTTCCAAAATACAAACTTTTACTTTTTAAACAATCAGTTCAATATTTTACATCTTATATTACAATTAAACTTAGTTATATTAATTCAAATTCAAAAATAAAAGGGTAAACAAGAAAAAAGGAAACTTTTGCTTTTCTTAATGTAGCTCCTAATACTGCTATACGATTACAAGATTGCATTCCTCTTTATACATTTTTAAAAACCTATAACAGTTTCCTCCTTTTATGCTAGTTTAGAAAGCTCAGGAATATTCTTTGCTATTTGTTTTTTGTCTTTTGTTTTTAATTTTTGAACCCATTTTACTATACGTGCAGAATTATTATAGTAAAAGAAATTCACATAGCTCCTTTCAGTAACCCAATAAATACAATCTCCTAATAAATATTTAAATAAAATCCTCCTGGCATGATATTAAAGATAAAGTCTTAACAGACTTAAAAGGTAAATAAAAGGTTTATTACTTAAGGTTGAAATAGAAAATTAAAAGGAGGAAACTGTTATAGGTTTTTAAAAATGTATAAAGAGGAATGTAATCTCGTAACCCTATAGCAGTATTAGGAGCTACATTGAGAAAAGCAAAAGTTTCCTTTTTCCTTGTTTACCCTTTCATTTTTGAATTTGAATTAATATGACTAAGTTTAATTGTAATACAGGATGTAAAATATTGAACTGATTGTTTAAAAAGTAAAAGTTTATATTTTGGAAGAGTACAAGTTCGAAGAGTAAAAGTTTGTATTTTGGAAGAGTACAAGTTCGAAGCTCTCCAGGGCCACTTAAACTGGAAAACAAAAAGCTAATGATAAATGTGAACACCTAAGGGTTAAGGTGTTTCAATTAAAAAGGGCTATTTAAGGAGGATTGTAATGAATGATCTCCACCCCCTGATGAAGACCACACCTTGGTCGAAGTGCCGGGGCTATCATTCGATTGTGAATGGAGATACTTGGAGAAAATGTTCCAGTTGTATGCCAAGATGCTGCAATAAATATCCTCGAAGTTGGAATCTCCTGGTGTTGGTGGTTAATTACACAAATAGAGTGCAGAGAGATTGTTCTTTCTTAGGGGAATAAAAAGGCCAGGGATATCCAGAAGTTAGGTGACTCAGTCCAGCAGGGTAGTGTGTTACCTGAAGCAGTCACACGCCATTTTCAGGCATCTGTAGAGCAGCCATCTGAATGTATAGTGGCTGGGCAGCAGGAAGAGTCTGTGACTTTTACATGTTATTCCAGAGCACTGGTAAAAAGGAGCTAATAACAGTTGAGCCAAGGCGTGTCCTTGACTGTGGTAGCTTAAGGAGGACAAAGGAGGAGGAGTTCCTTAGTCCATAGGCACCTTTTGAACGTTCAAACTGGTCACAGATATAGGGTGGTAGTTTGTTAGATGTAGCCCAGAATAGCCACATGAGGGTGTTTATTTGCCTCCTCATGGAGAGGGACTGCCAGTCTAATGCTTGGTACAATGAGCAGTGATGAGTCTGCAAGGGCAAGTCAAGAACAAATCTTAATGCGTGATGATAGAGTGTATCAAACATAGAAACATAGAATTTGACGGCAGATAAGGACCGCTTGGCCCACCCAGTCTGCCCATTTCCCTACCTAATGGATAAGCTGCAGATCCTAGTTAACCAGCAGCCTACTTCTTTCTACCCCCACCCCCTAGAATTGCCTTATGACTGTCCCATGCATGCTTGAATTCAATCACTGTTTTTGACTCCACAACTTCCTCCAGAAGGCTGTTCCATGCATCCACAACCCTCTCTGTGAAAAATACTTCCTTACATTACCTCTGAGCTGCCCCCTCTATCTTCAAGTGCCCCTTGTTCTTGCACACCTCTTTTTGAAAGATGCTACCCTCTTGGACTTTGTTGATTCCTTGAGGTACTTGAAAGTTTCTATCATGTCCCCTCTCACCCTCCTTTCTCGAGGCTATACATATTGCTCCTCTTTTTAGTCTCTCTTTCATATACCCTCCTGCAGACCCTGCACCATTTTAGTTGCCCTCTTCTGGACAGCTTCCATGTTGTCTATGTCCTTGCAGAGATTGGGTCTCCAGAACTGCACACAGTACTCCAGATGGGGTCTCACTAGCTGTCTGTACAGAGGGATAACAACTTCCTGTTTTCAAGCTTTTGAAGCGCATACTGGGGGCAATGGCTATATAGGAAGTCAACTTAGTCAATCAGGGGAAGAAAGGTTGTTTGAACCAGCAACTTTCTAGCTTCCAGGGTGAGTAGGCATCTTATGCAGTAGAATATACCGAGGCGCTGCCTTAGCTTTTTTGTTAACTCATTTAGATGAGCACCGAAGGTGAGTTTGTTATCCAACCAGACTCCCAGATATTTAAATGCATTCACTAGCTCTAGTGGTTCACTAAGGAGGGTGATAATCTGTGGGGTACCAGGTGTCCCCGTATTGTGGGAAGAGGATGGAGAGGTAATCACGGCTTTTGTTTTTTTGGAATTTAACAAGAGCTAAGTGAATGTCAGACAGTGACTGGCCAAGGTGGTGAGTGGAGGGCTGTGCTGGCCACCAGTGTACTTGTCAGTTTTCTCACTTTATTCAGATTAGTGTTTGGGGTGAGGGGAGTGCAGGGTAGAGGGCCCAAAGCTGGTGGGCCAGGAGGGGTGAACTAAACTACCAGGGAATGTGTAAGCCTCTATCAATATGGGTGACAGGGGGAAGAAGGGGCCATTAGATACCAGGGAAGGTGTTAAATACTATGTCAATATGGCTGATTGGGGTGGGAGGGTGCACCTGATGCCAGGGAATCTCGGGGATGTAGTCAGCATGGGCAGTCAGGCGTGGGGCACAGCCTTTGCACCCTGTTAAGGACAGAGATTCAGCAGCATTAAACAGCATTGCAGTGGTGGCTGTTTTACGCTGCCAGAGCCTTCAAATACACTGCTGCACCCATTATACATGAGGCATCCCTTGTTTGCATAGGTGCAACAGTATATTCTGTGCTGTCATACTGTTGGGTTAGTGCATCACATGGGGGGGCCTGGGGAGGCCCGCCCACCAGCCCTATTCATGGATAGCCCTGCGCTAACTCAGTTAGTGCCATGCCAGTCATTTAAATATGGGGGGCCATGTATTTAATTGGCTAGGCTAATCAAAACAGATGCAGGGGATTTATAATGTAGGAGTGCTTTGTGTAGTACCCTTCTTGCGTTCTCTCTTACCTGAGGAACGTGCGTGAAACTGTATCATATTGAGCCACACTTTGTCTCAAACCAGCAATCTATAAAATTGCAGTGGCACAGCATTGCTGTTCATACAGATTTGTAAAAGAGTGAAGTTCTTTGCCTCTCTCCTGTCAGCCATCCAGAACCTATTTTCATTGAAACTAAGAATTCATTATTAATGCATTAAAGGTTTGCAGTGCAAATGTTATATTCGCCTGTTATGAACGGATTGTGTTTTAATAGTCTTGGTTTGTACTACTGTTTTATGTTCTGGAGCCTCCTTGAAAATTGGCATGTGATGCCCGAGGAGTCTACCTGGTTACCAAATCCAAAACCAAAAAATAAGTGTCTAAGAGTGCCCCATCGCAAGGTTTTAAAGCAGCAGTATTTGTTTCTATTAAATAAATAATTTTTTTTTGTTAGTAATAATGTATTTCTGGCAAAACATTAACATACATATTTTTCTTTTCACTGTATTTTGCTGCTGAACTGAGATGTGGGGTTTTAATATTTTAAAAGTCCCTGGCCACACCCGCTTTGAATAAAGTAAACATTCTGGTGTGGTGCTGGGCTGTTTATCATCAGAAATGTGTGCTAACATCTTCTTAATACATCCGCTGTAAGACTCCAGTACGTAAAGTTGAAACGTTACCTCGGGAGTAGGGATTCGTAAAAATTGCTAGTGCCGGCCATTTTTAATGACTTCATTTACAAAATTAGAAATTAAAGCGGTTTTGAAAACATCATAAAGAAATAAAAATATATTGAAGATTAATGTAATTGCCTCAGAAATACATTAATACTAGAAATCTAGATGACGACATTTTGTGCTGACACAAATACTGCAGATTTCATGTACATAAAAGTGTCAGTAATGTTTAGAAATAGACAGTCTCGAGTGGCTAAAAATGATGTCATGATTTATAATGTGTATTGTATGTAGCTTGCAATTTGTGTATCATTCTAGAGCTAGCAGTCGTGCCTCCTATTTGACAGCACTATAAACAAAGCACTTTTTGCATCCCACTGTACCAAAAGGCACCCCAACAAAATCAAGATACTGTATCTTGTGGGTCAGTACTACCATCTGTGTGATGCAACTTTTAAACAGAGAATAAACCAATACGGTAATTCAGTGCAAATCTGACTCTGCCATTATGGTCTGAAGACATTTGTTCTTGGTATAAGTTCTTCCTGTTCTACTTGGTCTTAGAGGAGCTGAACAGCTTATCCATTCTGAACACACACCTGCATACAGAACGGATGCGTGATTATGGTAGATATGACTAGTAAGCAGCAAATACCTGTGTGATGTGGAATTGCTGCAATCACCAAGGCTACGTGTTTGACAATTTTAGTCATTGGTGGTCTGGCTGATCTCTTGGTGGTGTTTCCTGAGTAGGTTGTTGTCATGCTGTGTAACTATCTCAATTTATAGAGACGCTCAGCCCAACCATTAGCAGCAGGGGAAAGGAATGGGATGGTACTTGACCTAGTACTGAGACTGTGAAGCATTAATGTTAAATAAGAAACTGCCGAATTGAACGTATTATCTTATCCATCATTGATTATGATGATATGATTGACACCACTGCCCCAAAGTGTCACCTATCACAACTGCATGCTACGTTTAACTCTCTCTGATGCTTTATTTTCCGCTGCCCACTCTGTGGCACACCACTATACCCTATGTGGTTGACTGCATCGTGGGAGGGGTGTGAGTAGAGGGGGACTTAGAAAAGGCATTGATACTAAATGAATACTTCTTTTCAGTATTCATCATAGAGGGGGAGGGATAGGGACCACAGCTAGGCGGCAGCAAAATGGGGGAGGGAGGTAAACACAGTCCCTTTACAGAACAGAGAGTCCTATAGGAACTCACAAAACTGAGAGTGAACAAAGTGAGGGGACCAGATGATATACACTCCAGGATATTAAAGGAATTATGGATGGTGCTAGCGACACTGCTGGTGGCCCTGTTTAGTGAGTCACTCTATACAGGGGTGGTTTCAGAGCACTGGAAGGGCTTAAATATAGTCCTTCTCTACAAGAGTGTTACCAGGGAGGAGGCAGGACACTACAGGCTGGTCAGCCTCATCTCAGTAGTAGGTAAGATCATGTGGGCGCTGCTTAAGGAGAGGATTGTGGAACACTTGGAAACCATGGGAGCACAGGATCCAAGGCAGCATGGATTCATAGCAGGAAGGTCATGTCAAACAAACCTGACTGACTTTTTTTTTCTATATGCATTTTTTCAGTTTTTCTCCATTTTTCTCCTTGTAATTCCCAGGACCCCAACAATCATGGCAGTGCATTAATGCGAAGGCGCACACACACTGCGGGCACCAGCTCAGCCCCTTCCGCCCCACCCTGGCACTCACCAGGCTCCTTCATAACACAAATTGCCATCCGTCTTCCACCAGGTGGCAGACAAGGGCTGGGGAAACCCCTCATCCCTCCCCAGGAGAGGAGAGCCACCACACAGCAGCTCAATCCTGCTCCGTGCCCCTTGCTAACCCCCGACAACCCAGGCTCATTCCTGAACCTTGGCCACCAGTGTGGCGTTAGGTGTGGCATACAGCACCTCAACCCTCAGCGTCACCGGGCCGGCTCATCTGATTGACTTTTTTGACTGGGTGATGAAGAAGGTGGATCAGGGAGGAGCAGTGGATATCGCCTACCTTGATTTCAGCAAGGCCTTCAGCACCGTACCCCACAGAAGACTGATGAACAAGCTAGGGAGCCTGGGGGTGGGCCACAAAGTGGAAAACTGGGTTAGCAACTGGTTGAGGGACTGGAAGCAGAGGGTGGCAGTAAATGGGATCAAATCTGAGGAAAGGAGGGTGACCAGTGGGGTACCTCAGGGATCGGTACTGGGGCCAGTCCTTTTTAATGTCTTCATCGGGGACATTGCTGAAGGGCTGGAGAGGAAAGTTTGCCAATTTGCAGATGATACCAAAATCTGCAACAGAGTAGACACACTGGAGGGGGTCACAAGAATGAGGAGGGATCTGAGAAGGCTGGAAGAGTGGTCAGAGGTGTGGCAATTAAAGTTTTACACGAAGAAGTGCAGGATCATGTACCTGGGGTGAAAAAACCCTGCGGAGAGCTACAGGATGGTGGGGGGGGGGGGGTTGCTGACAGTCACCAGGGAAGAGAGGGATTTAGGAATAATCATCTCAGATCAGCTAAATGTGGCCAAACAGTGTAACAAGGCTGAGGGGAGGACCAGTGGGATGCTGGGGTGCATAGGAAGGGGTATCACTAGCAGAAGAAGGTAGATGGTGATGCTATTGTACTAAACACTGGTGAGGCCTCATCTGTAGTACAGTGTTCAGTTCTGGAGGCTACATCTTTACAAAGACATAGACAAGGTGAAGGTGGTCCAGTGAAGGGCGACCAAGATGGTGAAGGGTTTTTATTTATTTAGTTTTATTTAGTTTTTGTTTACCGGGTAAGTACACTAGACAAGTTTTATGCCTATTTTCAGGAACGACCCGGGAAACATATGAAAACACATGAGGACAGATTAAAAGACCTCAATATGTATACTCTTGAGGAGAGAAGGGAACGTGGGAATATGATAGAGACCTTCAAATATCTTAAAGGCTTGAACAAAGTGCAGGTGGGGGACATTTTTCAGTAAAAGAGTTGTACAAGGATGAGGGGGCACGATATGAGATTGGAGGGGGGCAGGATAAGGGGAAATGTGAGGAAGTTTTTCTTCACAGAAAGGGTGGCGGATGCTTGGAATAGCCTGCCCCAGGAAGCAGTGGGTGCTAACACAGTGGGGGATTCAAACATGCATGGGATAGACATAAGGGAACCCTTGATGGGGTGAAGAGAGGTGATAGCCAATGACCAAGTGGGATCAATGGCAGCAGAAACAGGCAGGGAATACGGGCAGACTAGGTGGGCCTAGCGGTCCTTATCTGCAATCAACTACTATGTTACTAAGGATCGTCATTCACTCAGCTGCAGTCAGTCATAGCAGCTTGGCCTATATGGGTTTAAATACTGGCTGGATGAAGTTCCTAGCTTCAACAATCTACTTTCCACCTCCGAACTTGTGGCACAACCTATGTTCCTGTTCTGGAACATCCTTCTTCATCTTCTTCATCTCCAGGTGCAAAAAGAAGGCTGGCCAGCTTGCCTTGCTCTGTAGAATCCCGTAGTCATTGAACAGGCTGCCTTGCCATGAAAGTCTGCCCACCAACCAATGCCCCCTCTTCCAAACAGTTCTGTCAGATATTGTTCACATCCCACAGGTTATAAAATGGGATGGGAAAATTCTGCATCCTGATTGGTCATTAACTGTGCATTAGTAGTGTCTAACGCATGGTTAAAAACAAGTGCTGCCAACTTGGAAGCAAGACATCAATGAAATCCTTGGACCTCTCCCTAGCATGGCAGTTATAATAGGCATTTTTTCTCCCCACACAGTCACAGGTCACAACAGCCTAATTTCTTACTATACAGTAAATCATAGAATACAATATTACAATACACCATGAACTGACATCTAAACATTATATTTTAAACATTTGTTTTCTGTCCACTGCGATTTTGTCCCCAGCCCGGCTGCAATTTGCCTTAGCCCCACCCCCACTGGTCACTCACTCACTCTCGCCAGCCACTTCGTTCCTCATTCACTGACAAAACAATTCAGCCAGCTGCTCACTGTATCCCACCCCACCACTTCCTCCCACCCACCAGCTGCTCACTGTCTCCCACCCCGCCACTTACTCCCAGCCACCAGCTGCTCACTGTCTCCCACCCCGCCACTTACTCCCAGCCACCAGCTGCTCACTGTCTCCCACCCCGCCACTTACTCCCAGCCACCAGCTGCTCACTGTCACCCATCCAGCCACTTACTCCCAGCCACCAGCTGCTCACTGTCTCCCACCCCGCCACTTACTCCCAGCCACCAGCTGCTCACTGTCTCCCACCCGCCACTTACTCCCAGCCACCAGCTGCTCACTGTCTCCACCCGCCACTTACTCCCAGCCACCAGCTGCTCACTGTCTCCACCCCGCCACTTACTCCCAGCCACCAGCTGCTCACTGTCTCCACCCCGCTACTACTCCCAGCCACCAGCTGCTCACTGTCTCCCACCACGCCACTTACTCCCAGCCACCAGCTGCTCACTGTCTCCCACCCCGCCACTTACTCCCAGCCACCAGCTGCTCACTGTCTCCCACTCTGCCACTTACTCCCAGCCACCAGCTGCTCACTGTCTCCCACCCCGCCACTTACTCCCAGCCACCAGCTGCTCACTGTCTCCCACCCCGCCACTTACTCCCAGCCACCAGCTGCTCACTGTCTCCACCCCGCCACTTACTCCCAGCCACCAGCTGCTCACTGTCTCCCACCCCGCCACTTACTCCCAGCCACCAGCTGCTCACTGTCTCCACCCCACTTACTCCCAGCCACCAGCTGCTCACTGTCTCCCACCCCACCACTTACTCCCACCCACCAGCTGCTCACTGTCTCCCACCCCGCCACTTACTCCCAGCCACCAGCTGCTCACTGTCTCCAACCCGCCACTTACTCCCAGCCACCATCTGCTCACTGTCACTCACCGCCCACCTCCCAGCCACCAGCTGCTCACTGTCTCCCACCTGCCACTTACTCCCAGCCATCAGCTGCTCACTGTCTCCCACCCCACTTACTCCCAGCCACCAGCTGCTCACTGTCTCCCACCCTGCACTTACCCCACCCACCAGCTGCTCACTGTCTCCCACCCCGCCACTTACTCCCACCACCAGCTGCTCACTGTCTCCCACCCGCCACTTACTCCCACCCACCAGCTGCTCACTGTCTCCCACCCCGCCACTTACTCCCACCCACCAGCTGCTCACTGTCCCCACCCACCACATACTCCCAGCCACCAGCTGCTCACTGTCTCCCACCCCACCACTTACTCCCAGCCACCAGCTGCTCACTGTCTCCCACTCCCAACTTACTCCCAGCCACCAGCTGCTCACTGTCTCCACCCATCCCTTACTCCAGCCACCAGCTGCTCACTGTCTCCCACCCCCTTACTCCCAGCCACCAGCTGCTCACTGTCTCCACTCCGCCACTTACTCCCAGCCACCAGCTGCTCACTGTCTCCCACCCGCCACTTACTCCCACCCACCAGCTGCTCCTGTCTCCCACCCCGATGCACTCCCAGCCACCAGCTGCTCACTGTCTCCCACCCCGCCTTACTCCACCCACCAGCTGCTCACTGTCTCCCACCCTGCACTTACTCCCACCCACCAGCTGCTCACTGTCTCCCACCCCGCCACTTACTCCCAGCCACCAGCTGCTCACTGTCTCCCACCCCGCCACTTACTCCCAGCCACCAGCTGCTCACTGTCTCCACCCCGCCACCTCCCAGCCACCAGCTGCTCACTGTCTCCCACCCGCCCTTACTCCCAGCCACCAGCTGCTCACTGTCTCCCACCCCCACCGCCTCCCAGCCACCAGCTGCTCACTGTCTCCCACCCTGCCACTTACTCCCAGCCACCAGCTGCTCACTGTCTCCCACCCGCCACTTACTCCCAGCCACCAGCTGCTCACTGTCTCCCACCCCGCCACTTACTCCCAGCCACCAGCTGCTCACTGTCTCCCCCCGCCACTTACTCCCAGCCACCAGCTGCTCACTGTCTCCCACCCCCACTTCCCAGCCACCAGCTGCTCACTGTCTCCCACCCCGCCACTTACTCCCAGCCACCAGCTGCTCACTGTCTCCCACCCCCCACCTACTCCCAGCCACCAGCTGCTCACTGTCTCCACCCCGCCACTTACTCCCAGCCACCAGCTGCTCACTGTCTCCCACCCGCCACTTACTCCCAGCCACCAGCTGCTCACTGTCTCCCACCCCGCCACTTACTCCCAGCCACCAGCTGCTCACTGTCTCCCACCCTGCCACTTACTCCCAGCCACCAGCTGCTCACTGTCTCCACCCCGCCACTTACTCCCAGCCACCAGCTGCTCACTGTCTCCCACCCCGCCACTTACTCCCACCCACCAGCTGCTCACTGTCTCCCACCCTGCCACTTACCCAGCCACCAGCTGCTCACTGTCTCCCACCCGCCACTTACTCCCAGCCACCAGCTGCTCACTGTCTCCACCCCCACGTACTCCCAGCCACCAGCTGCTCACTGTCTCCCACCCCGCCACTTACTCCCAGCCACCAGCTGCTCACTGTCTCCCACCCCGCCACTTACTCCCAGCCACCAGCTGCTCACTGTCTCCCACCCCGCCACTTACTCCCAGCCACCAGCTGCTCACTGTCTCCCACCCCGCCACTTACTCCCACCCACCAGCTGCTCACTGTCTCCCACCCCGCCACTTACTCCCAGCCACCAGCTGCTCACTGTCTCCCACCCCGCCACTTACTCCCAGCCACCAGCTGCTCACTGTCTCCCACCCCGCCACTTACTCCCAGCCACCAGCTGCTCACTGTCTCCCACCCCGCCACTTACTCCCACCCACCAGCTGCTCACTGTCTCCCCCCCCCCACTTCTCCCACCCACCAGCTGCTCACTGTCTCCACCCCCACTACTCCCAACCACCAGCTGCTCACTGTCTCCCACCCGCCACTTACTCCCAGCCACCAGCTGCTCACTGTCTCCCACCCCGCCACTTACTCCCAGCCACCAGCTGCTCACTGTCTCCCACCCCGCCACTTACTCCCAGCCACCAGCTGCTCACTGTCTCCCACCCCGCCACTTACTCCCACCACCAGCTGCTCACTGTCTCCCACCCCGCCACTTACTCCCAGCCACCAGCTGCTCACTGTCTCCCACCCCGCCACTTACTCCCACCACCAGCTGCTCACTGTCTCCCACCCCGCACTTACTCCCAGCCACCAGCTGCTCACTGTCTCCCACCCCGCCACTTACTCCCACCCACCAGCTGCTCACTGTCTCCCACCCCACTCTCCAGCCACCAGCTGCTCACTGTCTCCACCCCACTTCCCACCCACCAGCTGCTCACTGTCTCCCACCCTGCCACTTACTCCCAGCCATCAGCTGCTCACTGTATCCCACCCTGCTACTTACTCCCAGCCACCAGCTGCTCACTGTCTCCACCCCGCCACTTACTCCCAGCCACCAGCTGCTCACTGTCTCCCACCCCGCCACTTACTCCCAGCCACCAGCTGCTCACTGTCTCCCACCCTGCCACTTACTCCCAGCCACCAGCTGCTCACTGTCTCCCACCCCGCCACTTACTCCCAGCCACCAGCTGCTCACTGTCTCCCACCCCGCCACTTACTCCCAGCCACCAGCTGCTCACTGTCTCCCACCCCGCCACTTACTCCCACCCACCAGCTGCTCACTGTCTCCCACCCCACTTACTCCCAGCCACCAGCTGCTCACTGTCTCCCACCATGCCACTTACTCCCCAGACACCAGCTGCTCAGTGTCTCCCACCCGCCACTTACTCCCACCCACCACTGCTCCTGTCTCCCACCCTTGCCCTTACCCCAGCCACCAGCTGCTGACTGTCTCCCACCCCGCCACTTACTCCCACCCACCAGCTGCTCACTGCCTTTTGTTTCTGTCCATTTTTATTTGTTTATTTTTGCAATATGCCACCTGCCCTCCAGCAGCTCATTATCCCCCATGCGTCTAGTCTGCTCGCTCCCCTTCCCCCCATCATCACACGCCGTGACAATCGCACTGGAAGGAGTCGTCAAAGGCAATTCAGTGGCTGCAGGTTACATAGATGCTGCAGAGATAGGAAGCTGGTGTAAGTTTTCTTTCAAATCACTTAGCAGCACTCCAAATGCTGCACTTGCATCTTCCTTTCACTTGCCTGCTCACTCAGTCACCTGCCTATCCACTCGCCAGGACCACAGTGATAGATAAACTGCTTAAAGAGGGAGTCACACGACTCCGTCTGTTTTTTTTCTAAATAAATCCATATAGTGTGTGGAGGAGGGGGCTGCTGGGGAACTAGAAGTACACAGGCTACGTTACGACAAACCTCAAAAAAAAAATTAGAATAAACTAATGCAGGCAGAGGAACTAGTTTACATAACAAAACATTAAATGTTTAATTTTTAATTGTGTAAACATATATATTTTAATTTTATGTCCATGTAAAATACACAACCCCATTTTATAAGCACAATAAAACATTTCAGGGGTGTGCATTAGGCAAGCAATAAGACACGATGAGGCGTGGGTTATGGCCTGATAAGAACAGGCTCCAGGTGCCTTATTTATGAGGGCATGAAGTGCTTGTGCTGAGTGCCTTTAGCACCTGGGAGTGCTTTCAGGCCATAACCCACCTCGGCGTCTTATTTAAGCTTATAAAACCAGGCTCCAAGTATTATTTCTTTAATAGGTCCCCAACTAAATATTTAAAAAATTAGAAGAGCTGGCCCCGGGCTCAGTGGTTGGATTTCTGCTTGCGACGCCGATGACCCAGGTTTGGGAGTGAACCTGGGAGTCAGAGGGACAGCTGGGGGGAGGATGCTTGAGCATCCAATGGGCTGCTAAGCTCCTCCGTGGGGGGGGGTTACATGGGCCAGGGGTTGGCCTGACCTCTGGTGATGGCCAGAGTTACCACAGCCCCAGGCCTGCACCAATGGGGAGAGCGTGACGGAGGCCGGCATTAGCCATGGTGCCATCGTGGCATGTCACGTTCAGGAAGGGCATACAATGGAAAAATGCCTCTCCTGGCACGACACTGACGTGGGGGGCCTGATAGTGGCTCCTCACCTGTTTGCTGCCACTGCTCTCGCCTGGACCCTGATGAAGACTTGATTTCCCTGGGGAGGGGGGTAAGGGGAGGCCCCCCATCGTGTCCCCATCTGGGGGGGTAAGCCAGGGCTCCATGGGGGTCTGACAGGACATGCCGGCGAGGCAGGGAGTTGGAGTGGCAGTGCTGAGTAGGAGGCAGGGGTAAAACAAGAGAAAATAAAAAATAGAAATATAAAAAAGGGGTGTGGGTGTTTCAATAGCTCTAATAGTAAAAAAATAGTCCCAGCTGTTAAAGTTCTTTGAAAGTGTTTGATCAGCAGTAGAGGGTTAGCTACAGTATGTATTCAGCAGGTTATGTTCATATCACTGGTGCTTTTAGTATTATTAGACCACCACTCACACACTCATTTTCTTTTTATTTTGTTATGTGTTTGTGTAGAAATGCTCAGAATGCCCGTTTGCCTGATACCGAGTAGTGTTTTATGATCAGTACATGTTCAGCTATGCATTCATCAGGTTGTTTGCCTGTCACTGCTGCATTTAGTTCTATTACACTCTCCTCACAGATTCATTTTATTTTTCTTTTATAGTGTATAGTGGGACGTCATTGTTCACCGAAATCTAGCACTCTCAAAATGTTGTTCTGCTGCACTAGTGATGTCTGCAGTGCAGTAGAACCAAAAAGTGACATCCACAGGACAGCGGAATGACTTTTCATTCTGCTGCAGTGCGGACGTCACACATGGTGTCCTCGAGCAGCAATCTGACAGTTAGTCTTATTTTAAAAAGAAAGATGTAGTAATTTTTTTTTTGAGGCAACGACGTTCCACTATACACTATATAGAACAGTGCATGAGTAACAGTTAACAACAGAGCTATTCTTTCACCTCATTGGTACTATGACGACTGATTACCTCTCGAGCTGCGCTCTCGAGGTAATCTGTCATCATAGTACCAACTTGGTGAAAGAATAGCCCTGTTGTTAACTGTTACTCATGTACTATCCTATATGTATTGTTTTTATGAAGAAAATTTGCTCAGACTGTCACTTTGCCTTAGATCGACTGTCTGCTTTAACAGATAGTGAGCGTGTCCCCCTGTAGCTATCGTAGTTACCGGTTTTCAGATAGTAGCTTTCGAGCGTTCACTAAATGAAATGTTTTTATTTATTTATTATTTTTTTTAATGAACGAGGCATACAAATAGCGGCTAGGACCGGGTTTCTATTTTTATTTTGAAGTGCTGCTTCCGTTCCTGGATCACTGACAGAGGAGTGCTGTTAGATCTATAGCAGGATTTGAAAGCCATGGGACACGCGGCTTTACCATGTCAAAATGACAACAGTGTTATTAGAACAGTGTTATTGAAGCTCAGCATGGCGAGATCTGAATGTCGACAGGAAATTTCACTGTCAGACATTATGTGTTTTCTATCGGGGGGCTGCATCCTCCCCCCTTCAGATAACTAACTTTGAGTCGGAGTTGGTTTGGGGGGAAGGGGGGTGAAAGGGTGAAATTTCGCCCTTGGGTCTCTCATAGGAACAATCTCAAAACCTGTTGAGATTGTTGCGGTGAGGGATTTCGCCATTGTGCATTCACTGTAGTTGTTTGTGTGTCTGTATATTTGTGCTGGGCGGGGTGAGTCTTCTCCAGCTCGCACCGGAGGTCCACGTCATTTGGAAGTCCTGTACAGCCGCAGTTCATTGGTGGTTCGCTTTGTGTAGCTGTGCAAAACTTGCAGGTTTTTAATACATCTTTTTTTTTTTTTTACTGGAGTATAACTGATTTCTATGGCGGATCCAAGTGTCATGCACATCTCTCCGCTTCAGTGCTGTCAGAGGTTTCTTACCCGCAACAACACAGGTTACATTTTCTTTTGGTAACATTTTTTGCCCAGAGCTAGGTTCCATTGTGTGTGTGTGTGCCTGTGTCTCCAGCTCATAGTGAAGTTCCACGTAAATTGAAATTCCAGCCATCAAGCACACTGATATGCTTTGGTTGTGGGGCTCAGGTTGGCACAAGTAGTGCCGGTTGTCAGGTTACGTCCCGATAATGACACGGCTGAAAAAGGCTTTCAGCCAATCAGGACACAGGAAATGTTTTGCCCATTTTATAAACATTTCTAATGTGTGGCCAAGGGCTAAAGGCAAGAGGCCACACTACCCCCAGTTGTGCATTAGAAATGTCTAATGCACAGCCCCTTGTGTCTTATTGCTTACATAAACAAGGAAAGAAAAGGTGGAAACACATTGTTACATAGGCAGAGGCAAACCCAAGCTGCTAAAATACATTCCCTAATTTCATAAAAGCACACTTTAATCATATATGGGTGTTTTCAGGTAAAATCTACCCCAAATAAACAGCAACCTGACTGGGTCAAAAGTTTTGAACACGTTTTCATTAAAATACTGTTATCTGTATTGATCTGAAATGCAGATAAGGTAAAATATGTGCCACACATGGTTTTCTTTGTCTGTTATTGTTTTTAGGTACCCCTCCTTACCAGAATTGGGGCTATTTTTTGGCTTCAAAGTTAAAATGGAAGCATATTTCAGTGAAATGTCCTATTTTTTATCTTTTAAACTTAATTTTTTCATTCAAGTGAAACATTTAAATGCCATTTTATAGGTGCAATAAGACACTCCAAGGTGTGCCATTGTGGTGATATAATCTACACTTCTGAGGTGCGTTTAATGGCACTTGGCTGTACCTTGTGCCTAACAGTACACTTGAGACGTGCAATTATATCACGATAATGAACCCCCTATCATGTCTTACTGCTTATGTATCCCTACTTTACTATTGAATTACATGATTCTGCCCCTTGTAATACCCCCCCCCCCGGTTGTTGCATGAGTTTTCCTGTTGTTAAACATGGTATAATAATGTGGTAAAACAGTTTCAGTAAAATAATCAATAAATGCAAATGGAGAGTTGGCGTAGGCCAGGGTGCAGAGGCAGTTCATCATGCTGCCATTGGGGAAACCGGGGTTCACTCAGAGCCTTGGAATCCCACACTGGAGACAACTAGAGGCTGGACACATTGTGGAGGTGATGAGCTCAGCTCTAGGGAAGGGTGCAAGCTGCTTGGCATTTATGTATCCTGCCCCCTGCTGGCAAACAAGGCTATGCATTGGCATCCAATGTGGAAAATGGAAACAGAGAAAGTGATAGCAAAACAAAGTCCATCCAGCCTGCCCTTATTTGGTACCTATTGCCCCATGGATTTAGTGCCTAACGGGATCTATCCATCCACTTTGCCTCCCTCCCTCCTTCATCAGAAAAATAACAAGCCCTTGAATCTGTCCAGCCAAGCCTTAAACTCCATTATAGTTCCTGCCTCCACCACACCTTTTGGCAGCCCATGCCACTAGTGCATCACTCTCTGTGTGTAGATAAACTTCCCAAAATCCTTCTCAAACCTCTTAGCTACCAGTCCTCAATCATGGGCCCCAAGTAAGTGCATTTTCATTCCGAGTGAACAGGTCCTTGTTTTCCACTTGGTTTATACGTTTAGAAGCATGTACATTTCTGTTATATTCCCCCTATCCCTTATAACCTCCAGGGAGTACATATTGTCTTGAGGGCTTCCAGCTTTTCCTCATTCGTCTGTCCTTGTTTTCTTGTGATCATCTTGGTGGCCCTCTGTTGCACAGTCTCCAGTCTGCCCCAGTCCTTCTGTTGGTTGAGTTCCAAAACTGGGCACAGTACTCCAGACGAGGCCTCACCAGGATCCTGTACTGGGGCAAGATCACCTCTTTTCTGCTGCTGTCAAAGCCCTACCTATACACCCCAGCATCCTTTTTGCCGTGCTGTGTGCCCTGTTGCGTTGACCTGAAACTGAAATTGTTGCCGATAATGACTTTGTGGTATCTCTCCTCCACAGTCAATGCTATTCTTACCCCTCTCATCCAATACTCAGTGCAGGGATTCCTCCTGCCAATGTACATTGCCTTGTACTTTGTGGTATTAAGCCTCAATGGCCATATTGTGAACTCCTTTTCCAGCCGTTCTAGGTTTCTCATCGTATCTCTGACATCCTCTGCACTGCTCACACTTCCACTCTGCTTTGCATCCTCTGAAAAGAGACACATCTTGTTCGGTATACCTTCCCCTATGTCACCAATGAAGATCTTGAACAGCAGATGCCCTAGGACTGATCCCTGCAGCATCCTACTACTGATCCTCCAAACCCGATTCCATCCCATTTAGCACCACTCTTTGTTGTCCTTCCCAACCAATTCCCTATCCACCTAGTTAGTCTTTAAAGGGGAACAGTCAGCACAAAGCATCCAATATCTGCTAATATAGACACACAAGAGAAGATTATCCTCGGTACATGCCAGAACCCGCAGCAAATTATCTCAGACCATCGGCTGTGGTCAAGCAGAGCCACACACTAGGCTCAATCCCCTCAGTTAAACCCATTGAATTGGGAGAAGAATTTGGCATCCCCATCCCTGAGAAAGCCTGGCAAATAATCTGCTCCTCATACATGGGTCTTTTTACTGGTTTAACCAGTTGTACCGCCCTCCTCAGATATTTCATGAATTTCACCCTGAGATCTCTCCTATGTGTGGGAGGTGTACTAAGGAAATGGGCATATATCTTCATTATTTCTGGGGATGTGAGAAGCTTCAACCCTTCTGGGGGGAAGTGGTGGAGAGAGTGGGGCAGATTCACAGGTGCAGGATATCCGTCACTCCAACAGCTATTGTGAAAATGGAAGACTAGCATTACTCACCGAAAGCGTGGACAAAGGACACCAAAGACTCAAGTGCATTTCTTTATTTGTGGTTAACACAGCAACTAGTGACCAGACAGAACAAGGGGTGTGAAATGACATCTCAATGTTCTGGGTGCCTGTGCTATATCAAGAAATTGTGCGCGAAACGTCGAGAAGTCAACATACACTCCTCGCGCTAGCTGGTGACTGGTTGCTGTGTTACCCACAAATAAAGAAATACACTTGAACCTTTGGTATTGCATTGTATGTCCAAGCTTTCAGTGAGTCACATGGGTTTTCTGTTTTCAGGTAAGCAGTAACAACTGAGAAGCTGGTAATTTTCGAAGTATTAATAACTGGTCGTGGGTATGGGTGACCCAAGGAGCAGCTGAGGTCCACCTTCCTCCAGCCAGTCGTTAATCCAAGGAAATGACTAGCTTCGAGGTTATTGTGATTATAAGTTTAATCGCAATAAAAATTTCTTTTTTCGCAATATTTTTTACTTAAATAATGTTTTTAGTAGAGTGGCACAAGCTGTGTGTGCCGCACAATGTCAGTTGGCAGCTGGATCACTCATTTCTAAGACGTTAATGACCAATTGAGTAGCCAATCAGGAACTTCGCTTGGCTCATGAATAATTAATTAGACTTATAAGGTTGCGTATTCACTGTGCTGCACCACCTACAGCATGTTGCAGCCCTGTTTGTGTTCAGTAGTACTCTGATAGCTAAGCTGGTGGGATTGAGGAGAATGAGTGATTGTTACATAGCAGAAATGTAAGGTTCTTGCTGGTATTCGGAAGGCACTGTATCCAAAATACATGGGGTCTCCTGTCAACCCTCCCACTCTGTATGTGGGAAGACCTCATACTTAAGGTGCTTCCTTTGGAATGGCTGACCTACTCCCTCAGAGATAAAGGAGACACGTCTGAGAGGGTGTGCGGCCAAAATCTGGACTCAGTCCCACCACAATGTACAGCGCTGATAAGGGCTGGGATATGCTGAGGTCATGCTTCAGTCCCCTTTCACTTTGAACCAGCCCCTCCCCCAATATGGCATTTCATTGTTTTGGGTGTGCGCGCCCTCCTTAGTGCTATCTACATAACTAATGGATTCACTTACAAATAACTGTGATGTCTAACATATGCTAATGCACTTAAGTTCCTTTGAACGAAGTTGAGCCTGTGTTTACTGTTTTTATAGGTTTTAGAGTTTTTATATCTGTATGCCAGCTCTCCAGGCATTACTTATGGTGAAATACACTTGTATAAGCAACACGTGTAACTGAGAAGCTATGTGTTACAAACATGGCATGTTCTGATTGCTTCATTTTGCACTTTTTTTGTATTAATTGAAAAGCTCAATAAATATACTTTCCAAAAAAAAAAAAGATATTCCTGTGTGGTACGGATAAAATCAAGGTACAACATATCGACAGCCTGCCCGGTCCATTGCTCCTGTGATCCAAAGAAAACTATCAGGCTGGCCTGGCCTGAGCTTGCTGCTATGATCCCACGCTGTTTGCAGTCCTGCAACCCATCAATGCCTAGGTACGCCACTATTTTCTACTAAAATGTAGTCTCCATGAGTTTACCAATAATTGATGTTAGGCTAACTGCTCTGTAGTTTCCAGGGTTTACCTTGCTTCACCCTTGTTGAGTGGTACCTCAGTTGTCATTTCCCAGTCCTCTTGAACTACCCTAATCCCTAGGAAGCATTTAAATAAGGCTAGGGTGCAGCCAAGCAAAGGCAGACTCGCCCTGAGGAAGCCAAAACCAGGCAAAGCTCTGGGCTTCTTTTTTGTCTATCGTGCTTTATCTGTGCATGATAAGGTAATGTCTAAGCAATTCAGCACGCAGTTCATGTGTAGCGCTGTATGCTATAATTAGCACTGCCCTTTATGGTCATCGTGCCTGTGTAATGGTGTGTAACTGTATTTGCCAGTTTAAAGCACGTAAGCAAAATGGATTTCAGGGCATAGCCCAACTTTAAAAAAAGGTCATGCATGTGTAACAAGGACTGAAAATAGACAATAAGCTTCAAAAGCAGGTTTCAGAATTCCAAGTGAATTTTATATAAACATTACCAATTTAAGTTAACTTAAGTGCATCCCATCTATGGGTCTAGCCAGACACTTGCCTGCCTTTCTCATGCACATGAAAGGATGCAGCCATGGGGCAGTTGTGGGGGAGAGACTAAAGGACAAAAAAAAAAAAAAACAGGAATGAAGAACTTTTTTTTATATACAGCTATTTGTTTCCTGTCTCCTCCTCCCGCCAACTGATGATGGGGACACATAGGTATATTTTTTACAGGATTTCTCCCCTTGCCCCCCCCCCGAGGCCCTGGCACACGGCCGTGCGAGTGTGTGGAGGCACGCATGCACCCCGTGGTGCCAGCTCAGCCCCTTCCACCTCCTGTAACTGTTTGCTGCCCCCTCTCCACCTACACTACCCACTGGACCTCCACTCAGTGGGAGCGGAACTACGGGGGGGCGCCAACCCACCCTCACCACCCTCAGGAGAGGACAGCTGCCCATCTACATGCCTGATCCTGCTCTTCCCTACCCCACATGCCGGCACCCCAGTGACCCAATGTCATTCCTGAACCCGGGTCGCTGGCGTAGCACAAAGTAAGGTGTCCAGCGCCTTAACCCTCTGTGCCACCGGGCCAGCAAGAACATGTTTTAAAGAGCAAATGGAACATTTATTTTATTATTTTTAGTCATAACGACAGCCTTCTTTAAAATGAAATGTTTGGTGCAGGCTTGGTAGCGTGGTGGTAGCACTACTGCTTGATAAGCCAGCGACACATATGTAGAAATAAGCGCAGACCATTGGGGGCTGGCCACAGAGGAAGGATTAAGCATCCTGGGAAGTACTCTCCTTCAGAGGCAAAGGGGGGATGCTCTCTGCTGTGTGTCTGCCAACTGGTGGAGACAGGTTGGCAGCACAGGCAGAAACACCAAGAAGGGAGGGGTTGTTGCTGGACGCCTGTCAGGCATGCATGACTAGAACACTGCACACTGGAACTCCAGGGGAGAAAATCTGGAGGCAGGAGGAAAATGTGAGCCATCTAAGCTGACTCCCCACACAGGTTCTCACACAACTGACACAGCTGGCTGCCACCATACTGTGGTCCTGGGTAAGCGGTGGGTAACAGTTAAGTGAAAAGATCAGTGATGAGGTTTTGAGGGGGACGCAGCTGGAAAAGACCAGAAAGACAAACAGCTATGTGGAAACAAAATGTTTGTAGTTCAAGTCTGACTCCCTTCAGTTGCCCGTGAAGTTGCAGTGGCAGTGCTCTCACAGTCTGAAGGGAGGAGGGGCACATTGCTTTCATGGCAACAACAACAACTCTTATGGGGGTGGGCCTGGTACTGATGAGGCTGGTGATTGCATAATATTGGACAAGTTCAACCCAACTTGTCCACATCTCAGTGCTGGCAGACACTACTTTAGGAGGTGGGTGCAGGCTTAAGGCAGAACAGGAAAAATTGCTGGCATAGACCTTGAATGATGTCCACCCCCAACACAGACCACACAGTCCTCTGATGCCCCAGATGTACCCCCTCCCCCTCTACAGCTGCTATTATAGACTTGGGAACTACTTTTTCTCCTTGTGACAGTCAGGGGGCCATGATGGAAGAGATCTGATCTTCCATAGTGTGGGCCCTGGGGTGTCTGGAAAGCAGATTCCGGAGCCAGTGTAATGAGTCCATTGGACATTAGGGGGCATAAGTGGTTTCAAAAGCATGAGATACATGCATAGGGAGTCATACTGTCTTGTATTTTGCAGGGTAACAGTCAGCATAAAGGACCCCCACACTCAAGTGAGGGGGCTGGTTCCAATGTGCACTTTGTGTGTGAAAACATGTTGGTTTACTTAAAGAGTTTACTGCAGTGTACTAGATTGTATCAGACTAATTTTGTTTAGTTCTAGGCTGGCCTATTCTGTTACTACAAATCCCAGACTCCCCTACAGCTGACATCAGAGCAGTAGGCAGCAGTGGGAGATTTAATAGCCTGCACTGCCTTTTAGAGCTTTTATAATCTCTGATCAGATGTTTTCCGAGTCTGCTTTTCTCTAGGGGCTAAGTACTATCCTCTGTGACTGTACTTAGTCCTGGGAAGACAATGGGACCAGCAAACAAAAGATCACAGCTTGTATAAACTCTAACATGTACTGCAGGCTACTGAATCTCCCACTACTGCCTACTGCTCTGATGTCAGCTGCAGGGGATTCTGGGATTTGCAGTAGCAGAAGATGTCAGCCTAGTACTAAGCAAAATTAGCGTTATACAATCTTTATACCACACTAAACAGTAAGTAAACCAACAGGTGTTTGAACACAAAGTGCACATTGGGACCAGCCTCACACTTGAGTGTGGGGTTCTTGGTGGTGATTGTTTCCCTTAAATTTATATTTATTTATAATACTGTACCTCAGAACAGCACTGAGAATAGACTTGTCTTAACTGTCTACGCCTGATAAAAAATAAAGATTATTCATTCATACCAGGGGCTGTGAGTGCAATAAAAAAAGAAGTTTTGTTGCACTGCTGCTTAAACTGGTCTGGCAACATAATTGTTTCTAAGGCAAATGGAGAGACCACGTCTGCATTTAGTCTATATACCTTTCCTCCTCACCCCACCTCTCACCTGCCCCTTTTGTGGTTATCACTTGACTTACTATGCGAGGGTGTGAAACTCTAGTACAGATGAAAGAGTTTGGGGTAACAAAACCCAGAATAGGCCCTCTATTTTCTAAAAATACTCTTAGGCAGTTTACATATCTGACTGCCTCTTAGATGATTAACTCCTACCAACCTACTCTGAAAGCAATGCCTGTAGTGTAGTGCTGTCATTCAGAGGATGTGTAACTCTGGCATTATGTGTAAACTGTATGACTCATTCAACATTTTTGTCTTACAGCTGCCCTTAGTCACGAATATCACTTACACGCCCTACAGAAAAACTCACAAATCCATAGGTTGCTCCAATATAGCTCTACCTATTTTTATTCACATATTAGGGACACCAACTAGCCAATGGCAATGCAAGCAGAACGAAACAAGGGGGTTTCTTTGGTTTAAATCATGAGTGGAGAAATATCCAGTATCTGCTGAAATACACGGAAAACCTAATTTGTATGGGTGAGAAGTCAAACACAGGGTAGCATACTCCAAGATTTTGCACCTCTGCGAGCAAGGTTTGTGCGTGTACTGTGAGGTTTGTGCACGTGCACACCAAACTTTCCATATTGGCAGTCTCACTATGCATGGGGTAAAGTTGTTTTTACAGAAGTGCAAAGGCACCCCAAGGGCCCACGTAAATAAGATGGAATCTCATTAATATGAGTGCACTAGGACATCAGAAGCCTTTCGGAAATGCTAACAGCCTGCCTCAACAGCACTAATGAACACGTGCCAAAAGTACCTTTTAAAGGCTCATAGATAACCCACCTCTCTCACCAGATCCCTCCCCCCAATTGTGTGAGAGTGGAGGGTGGCTCCATTTTTTGCTTCATTAACTCCCCTGTCTCCAGTAATGTTTTATCCCTGGCATCTAGTGGTACCCCCTCCTTCACTTGATCCCTGCTAGAATGAAGTCCATGGTGTCTAGTGGTCCCCTGTCCTCTGATCCCTGTTGACAGACTAAACATCTTCCCCAGCATCTGGTAGTACATCCTTCCCTCCCTTCTCTGATCCCTGTAAGAATTAAGTTCCTGGAGTCCAGTGGTTCTTTCTCACTTCTGGTAGCCTCCATAATCCCCCACTGCCACCCCGCACAGCCCCATAATGTCGGCCAGACTTACACATCTCTATCACTCTTGCTGTCTGCTGCACACCTGCTGTAGCTCAATATAGGAGTTGTGGTCAGAATAACAACTAAGGCTGCATAAAGCTGTACTGGGCATGTGTGCAGACTTAGATTTTATTCCACACAGCTATATATTATTCATAACATAGCCAAATTTCCCACCTTTTTCCATCAAACTTGGGGGATAGCCTTGGGACCTTCTCTTTTCACGACCACATTAGTGGTGACTCTTAACTCCCACCCAAAATAGATGTCTGGCACTTACTCAGTGAACACCCATTTTGGATGGGAGTAATGCATTACCACTAATGTGGTCTTGAGGAGAGGTGGTCCGAAGGCTATCACCCAGTTCTGGTGGAAAAAGATGGAAATTTGTCTGCTATGAGGAGAAGTGAAATTGTATCAGATAAAAACTTTAGGCTGGAGCCACAAGCAGGCCCTTGTTAGCTGGACGCTGGCCTTGATTTGTACAGCATGTGTGTTTAAATGTCTAAAAACACATCCCATAGACTACAGCCCCCCCCCATGTCCTTATACACACTCCGTGGAATATCTGAGCGCAGGGGCATTGCCGGTAATGGAGGAAGTGGAGGAGATCATTTGGCTGACCCCTCAGGGGCAAATTGCAATCCCTTCCCTTTTAAAGGGGCATGAATTTAAAATTAAGGAAATATGCTGACAGAGCTCACAGGCAGGCAAGGGTGCCTATCCTTGTGTTTTGTAGGCCTTGAAAAAGGTGCTGTTTAATAGCTGCGCCTGACTCATTATCTAGACCAGTACTTTGGGAAATAATGATCGATTTGGGCATAGAACAAAAGTCTAAGAATAATGATAATGAGACTGTACACATTTACCTGAATCAAGGTCTGTTATGGTAATGAGGGGGGGGGGTTACTGCAAATCCAGTGAAGGAGTCAAGCAGGGATGTACCCCAGCCATGGTGCTGTTTGTGATTTATAGTACTAGTGTCCTGTAGAACTTGGATGCTGATAATACATTATTCTCCCAAGATGCAAAATAAATCTTGCCCTGTCTTAACCTACACTGATGAACTGGCCCTTCTTTCACTTACAGCCGTGGGATTAGACAGGAAACGAGATGCCCTAGAACACATGCACAGAAAATTAAAGCTGCAAAAAAGAAACAAAAGAAAAAAAATCAGTAAAAGCCGAATATTCTTTGGAAAGATCTAACCAATGTGCACATGGAGAATAATTGGAACCCCATTTCAAGTTGTTCATGAATAAGTGTACCCATGAGTAAAAATTACTAGTAACAGGAGACAGAATAAACGTGCAACCGGTTAAATGTGAAGAAAGGGAGGTTATAAACGGGTTCCGCTGGGATCTGTCCTGGGTCTGGTCCTTTTCAACATGTTCATTAGTGACACTGGTGAGGGAATCCAGGGCAGGCTGTGTCTCTTCGCAGATGACACAAACCTATGTGGGAGGGTGGATAGTGATGAGGGAATAAGGGATATGCAGAGGGGCCTACAAAAACTAGAGGGGGTGGTCCAAGGCCTGGCAGTTAAAATTCAATGTAAAAAAGTGCAAGGTAGTGCACTTAGGGAAAAGGAGCCACAAGACGGAGTACTGGATGGGTGGGGTAGGACTTAACACTACAGAAGAGGAACGGGATCTAGGAGTTATTATCAGCAACTCCCTTAAACAAACGAGCCAGCGCAACAAGGCCTGTAGCAAGGCTAACAGGATGCTGGGATGTATCGGGAGGGGTACAGATAGCAGGAAAAAAAATGTAATACTTCTCCAATACAGATCACTGCTGAGGCATCACCTGGAGTACTGCGTCCAGTTCTGGAGTCCTCACCTCAGAAAGGACAGCGATAGGTTGGAAACAGTGCAGCGCAGAGTAACAAACATGATTCAGAGCCAGCAAAGCAGATCCTATGAGGGGTTCCTCAAGGCACTAAATATGTACTCATTGGAAACCAGAAGGGAGACGGGAGATACGATAGAGACCTTCAAGTTCCTTGAAGGAATTAACAAGGTAAGCTGTGGGGAATTATTTACCCTGCATACCAACTCGAGTTGCCATGGTCACGAGTGGAAAGTAACAGGAGGGAGGTTCAGGAAGGATGTGAGGAAGTTCTTCTGTACGGAAAGGGTGGTGGAACCTTGGAACAGTCTGTCGGCCGAGGTGGTGGGTGCAAACATAGTCGGGGGGATTTAAGCAGGCATAGGACAGAATAAAGGGGATAGTGGTCACCTGAGGTGACAAGACCAGGGAGGAGAATTGGGATAGGATGGGAAGGGTTAGTACCCTGGAGGAATGATAGGTTCAAGGGAAGGTTCCAAGGATTACAAGGAATATGGGCAGACTGGATGGACTGCTAGTCTTTTTCTGCCGTCATTGCCTATGTTTCTATAGTAAGCCAAAAGTCAAGAAAATATCTTTAGGCCCCTAAAATGTAATCAGCAATTTAGTGACAGTTGAGTGGATGCTAGCTATGCCAAATCCAGTGTTACTGCACTCTATGTTTCTGATGTTTGGTGGGGTTCCAGATGTGATTACTATTGATAAGGCCTTAAATTTCTTTTATAGTGCACTATTGACCCTCCCAATATCAATACTGGCAGGTCTGGTCAGGGCAGAATTTGGTGCCATAGATATTTATTATTTCCAGGAGGGTTATGTACTGGATGACATTTCGAAGTATGGGATATAGAGAATAATGGATAGGCAAGTGTGTGTTATGGATTTTTATTACACATCCGAGGTGTGTGATGACCCGTAAACCTCGAGAGCGAAGCTCAAGAGGTTGACACAGTCAACACACTGCGGTGGCTGTAAAAATCCTTAACACACCGCCTATCTTTTTATTTTTATAATCACTGGTGTTTTGGCGCTGTTTGCCGGCTTAGCGTGGCTTAGCGTGGCATTGCGTGGCTTTGCGCGGCTTTTCATATCAATCAGCTGGTTGATATGACTTTTTAAACCAGTTTATATTGGGGCTCACCAGTAATTATATAGAGAATAATGCATATGTAGGTGTGTGATATGCAGTTTTTTTACACACCCATGGTGTGTGCTAATATATGAACCTCGAGAGTGATTGACACACATATTGACACACACCAAGGGTGTGTAAAAAAAAACTGCAGATAGCACACCTTCATATATGTTATTTTTTATAATGACTGGTGCTAAGTAAACAAAGCTCAGAGTCTTAGCATTACATGCTTCCTGCATTGCTGATTCGACCGCTGTATGGGCTCCATGGCATGTTGGTTGTTCGAAGAGTTTTTCGTAGATTGAGTGTGATGAGCTTGCTCGGTTCTTTGCGAATAAGGTGTCCAGCATCAGGGCAGAGACCCAACTGGCACACTCTATGGGAGCTGTTAGTGGCTGGTGTATGGTCACTCCTCCTCGGTTTGTCTGGAGCTCCTTTGACCAGCTGGAAATCAGGGATGTTGTGCAGATTGCCCAGGGTATGTGCCCAATGTGCTGTAGTTTGGATCCGGGCCCAATTCCCTGATTATGGATTGTTGTGACATCGTTGGCCCAGTCCTTGCAAGGATAGTTTTGTGCTCCTTAGAGTCTGATGAGTTTTCTAGCTCCCTGAAGGAGGTGGTGGTGATACCTCTCCTGAAGAAAGTTGCTCTGAACCCAAGCTGCCTTGCAAACTACAGACCAGTCTCTAACCTTCCCTTTGTTGGGAAGGTGATTGTGCAAGTTGTGGCGCTGCATCTGGAGAACCACTTGACCATCCATGACATCTACAAACCTCTCCAATCCAGTTTTTATAAGAGGCATAGTGCTGAAACTGCTCTGGTTCGGGTGCTCAATGATCTTTTGGTGGCGAGAGAGCAGAAGCGCTGTTCTATCTTGATACTTCTTGATCTCTCTTCAGCTTTTGACACCGTGGACCATGGGGTGCTCCTTGAGTGCCTGAGGTTCATCTGTGGCCTGTCTTGTACAGTTCTCAGTTGGTTTAAGTCCTTCCTCACTAGCAGAACTCAGAGGGTGGTGTCGGCGATTTTTTCCTCTGACCCATTCTCTCTGCCATGTGGGGTCCCTCAGGGCTTGGTGTTGTCCCCCATGTTGTTCGCGGTGTATATGCTGCCCCTCAGTGACACTGTAAGACAGTATGGGCTAAGGTTTCGCTGCTATACTGATGATACCCAACTCTACCTGTCTTTTGCACCTGACCAGGATAGTGTGTGTTTGGTATTTAACAACTGCCTCGCTGAAATCCAGGATTGGATGAGCTCCAGCTGGTTGAAGTTGAACTCCAGAAAGACTGAGGTGATGGTTGTGGACCCTGATCACTGGACAGAGGGGTTGGGGGCTGGCCAACCTTCCGGACTCTATCTGGGAGGTACCCAGCTTCTTTCCTCTGAATGGGTGCGGGACCTGGGGGTGATTCTTGATGATGGGCTGACACTGCGTTCTCAGGTGTCGGCAGTCATCAAATCCTCCTTTTACCATCTAAGGAACATCGCCAGGGTCAAGCACCTTGTTCCATTCAGTGACTTTCCTATGCTGATCCATGCCTTTGTGACCTTGTGCCTTGACTACTGCAACTCCCTTTATCTAGGACTTCCAGGGGTTGATATCCACTGCTTGCAGCTAGTGCAGAACACTGCAGCCAGGTTGTTGATGGGGACCCCACGTGTGAGTCACATCACACTGGTGCTACGCAAACTGCACTGGCTGCCTATTCAGTGGTGGATCACTTTCAAGGTTGGGCATCTGACCTATAAGGCCCTACATGGACAGGGCCTGGATTATCTGCAAGAGCTTCTGTCTCCCTCCTGCCCCAGGCGACCGCTCTGCTCAGCTGACGAGGGATTGCTAGAGATTCCCAGGGTGACTTTGAAGGCATCGGGGGCCCGTGCATTTATGTATGTGGCCCCAGCCCTGTGGAATTCTCTACCCCGTCAGATACGGGACTGCACGACTGTGGAGGGCTTTAAGAAGGGCCTGAAAATACACTTATGGCTAAAAGCTTACCCAAATTGCTTATTTTAGCTTTTTACTTATTCTGTTTTCTGATCATTGTGTATTTTATTGCTTTTATATGTTCTTTTATTGTTCAGCACCTTGACATTTGAAAGGTGCTTTATAAATAAAGTTTATTATTATTATTATTAAAGACAAGGTGAAGGTTCAACAGCTTCTCCATTGTTAAAAGTTTAAAAAAAACTGTGAATGGTTCAATTTTCTGAGTCGGTAAGTACCTTAGCGTGGTACACACAACCTGGCACAAGACAGTAAAAGTCGTATCAACTTGCAGGTTGATATGACTTTTTACAGGTCTCAAAAACAGGCTGATATCGGGGGTCACCAGTTATTATATAACCGTCTACCGTTACTGTGCATAACAGGAAAGGAACATCTTTTGGATAGAAGAAGTCCTGCTGACTGAATCCTAGAATCCTAAAATGAAAGTACCTTTTTTTCTTGATTGGAATGGGCTTTGGGGGTGGGGGACTTATTGGGAACAGAATACATAGAATAATTTATGGGCAGCCATACACAATGAGGCAGTATTTCCATTGAGGGGCTGAGAATAGATGGCATCATGTGGACCTTGAGAGGGATGCTTGAGATGGAAACACCCCAGGTTGTATGTGTTTGCCCACATTTTATTTTTTATGGTATATGCTTTTTAAAATTACAGAACAAAGACATTGGTCTCCAAACAAAGACAGTTTCCATTGTTTAAACATTTGAAGACTAATAAACCCTCTGCCATCTGTTAATACAGTGCCAGTGATAGTATTCCAGTTTAAAAAGGATTTCAAAAATAATCTTACAGTACTTAAAAGTGAAGAATTGGAAAAAAAAATGAGGACATTTTGTTAGCATGTGCACAACAGGCAGGCCATGTGGCATGGAGGGTTTGAAGTGGTGTGAGCCTTACCTCCTGCCATGTTGGTTATCTCGAGCTCAGGTCACTGGGGTGGGCGGTGGGGGGCAGGAGGATGGAGCATCCAGAAGACTGCTCTCCTGTCCCAGGGTGGTGAGGACTGCCATCTCAGCCCTTGGCTGCCCCCAGGTGGATGCCTGGGGGACAACAACAGTGTCAGGGTATCAGGAAGGGAAGGACTACTGTTCCATGATGTGCACACACCTCCATGCACACACACACCTATGTACCACTGTGGCAGGGGAAGCAGGAGAGAGAACCCGGAAAATAAACTGGACTCAAGCTCCACGATGCTGTGTCAAACCCCCTGACTTGTGCCCACCACCCATATCACCGGTCCATACTGGATGAAGAATCTCCAGGTGGGGGGAGAGTGGCCCACCCCTTTCACACCCCGCCATGGGGGGGAAGTAGCAAGCCATGGGGGTCACTGGATCTAGGTGAGTACCAGAAGAGGTGGTAGCTGTCGAGGGTGGGGCGAGATGGACCAGAACAGCCCTGCCTGAGTCCACCAGGGAACAAAGGAATATGGAAAAAAAAAAGAACATGCACAACAGATTGGAATGCACACAACAGCCTAGACTGTGCAGAACAAGGTGTTCCAACTGGCTGATTTTTTTCTATAGGAAAAGGCCTTACCATGTACTACATAACAGTAAGCATTTAATATACATATTTAATAAAAACAAAGGCTTACTGATATATCCAAGCAGAACAATATAATAAATTGCATCCATTCTATTCAAGAATTAAGGTTTCTCATCAATTTAAACCATATCTGAACCTGCTAAGAAATCTCGATGACAGAAACATTTATATATCACTTTTTGCTTCCAAATATAAAAAAGGAAAATTGTGCTAGAACAAAACCAGAAAAGAAAATATGGTAGGAAAATCATGTAATCCAGGTGATATAGAGGATTTCCCCCACATTATATCTATATGTAAAGAGAATAAACATATAAGAGGAAACAATACTTGGGAAAATTATTGCCGATATATATAAATCATCTTTGCATTTACCTGGATATCTGTTGAACTCTAATGCAGTACAGAACTCACAGTTGTAGCTAATCTGAAGGGAATACTTGTTAAAGGGAGAAAATGTATCATATGTTACGACTTAATCTCCCTCCTTTTTAATACTTTGAATAATTTTTATACAATATAACGTATATAATCAATATATACTTTTGATTGTAAGGGTGATTAATGATATACTGTTGCCAGGGGCGTCATTTCAGCAAAATCATAGGGGTAGCAAGGTGGGGGGGGGGGCACGATGTGGGTGGGGCCACGTTGGGCGGGGCCAGAGAGGGTGGCATTTGTCAATGTGACATAGGGTTAGTTAAGTAATTTAAAAATGGTTATAAGTTGAATAGTAAAGTTTGAATATAAATCTGAAATGGGTCATTACAGTTGTTGATTCAAATTAAATAGCTAGTTTATCAAATTATGGAATCATCAGTATCGTGAAAGTCCCATTCCTCAACCATACAAATATTAAACAAAAACGAACTGATGAAAAAAATCACGCCAAAAACCTGTAAAAAAAAATAATAAAAGGAAAGAGAACCTATGTATGTGCAGTTTGATTGTGTCAGTAGATTTTAAAATGCATTTTGTGGCATTCGACAATTTCTACAGCTATCAATATAACTTACGATACTTGGTGATACCTCTGTAGTCTCTCGACCTATTTTTCTGACAGTGCACTGAATCTGCCTAAGCAACCAAACTGCACATGCAAGTGCTTTATCCTGCCCTGGGCCTGCATCCGAAAGGTCACAAAACACTCCACGTTTCCCCTTGAGTGTCAATGAATTACTAAAGAAAATTAAGGAAATCTCAGTTTGAACTCTAACCTTTCGTATGCCACATACACATATACCATGTGGGTTTTCTCAGGCAGTCCCCGGTAACACCTGCTTTTTCCCAGTAACAAAGGAGTGTGGGTTTATTTAGTTGGTGACTCCTTGGCACATACTGAAGCTATGATGTGGGTCATATACTGACACCACTGCTAGAGAAGTCCTGCCAACGTGATACTACCAGCCTTTCCTAATCATACATTCAGGGATTACATGGGCAAGCCATATTTCCACATGCAAAACTGCTGGACTAACACTGCTGACACTATGTTAGCCCTAGAAATGAATCCAGAGGTAACATCACAGACACTCATTTTCTAGTAGCTTTGCAGATGGCTGCTGGGCTAATATCACTGACACTGTAGCAGACCTGGGTAAGGCAGCTGGGCTACCACCACAAAAACTGTGGTAGCCTTGGGGAAAGCTACTGATCTAATATCACTGAAATTCTAGCAGTCTTGGGGAAGTACTGATGACATCCTGGTAGCCCTGGAATGGCTGCTAGGCTAGTACTGCTGGCACTCAGCCTTGGTGAAGGCCGCTAGGCTAAAATCCTGACACTGATAGCTCTGAGGAATGCTACTGGGCTTACACCACTGACATGCTAGCCTCAGAGAAGGCTTTGGGGCTAATACATGGGCACAACCACTGGGGGGGCCAGTCTCCCCCAACTTTTTAAGCCATACCAACTGCCCAATGATATTAGCATCAGCATGAAAGTGTAGGTAGGGATGTGGTTGCTCCCATAAACACCACAGACACTAGTACCCTTGCAAACATCACTGACAGTAGCAATCCTGGGGAAGGATGCTGGGCTAACATTCTTGCATTCTGTTAGTGCTGATGAACACTGCTAACACCACCACTGATAATCTTGCAGCCCTGGGGAAGGCTGCTAGGCTAACACTGCTGACACTCTGATAGCCCTGAGAAAGACTGATGGGCCTGCACCTCTGACACGCGTGTAGCCCTGATAAGGATTTCCAGACTAGCACTGCTGACATTTCAGTAGCCTTGAGTAATGTTATCTTTGCTTCGATCCCATGCTATTAGCCCTCTTTTAGGAACCCGTTTCCACAGAGTGTGACAATGAGCCAGTACCTAGTTTGTATTCAGTGAATTTGCTGAAATTTGGCTCGTTTACCTTCAGTTCAGTCCATCTGAACTTTTGGGCCACTTCGGATCATTTCAGCCTTTGGCAAAAAAAAAAAAATGTCTAGCCCTCCATAATAAGTGGCCAAAACTAATTCTATAGCCACTTCTTCGTTACCACCCAATCACTCTCCACCCTCCCCCAGACTTTTTTTTCTTAACAAAACAAAATCCAGCTCCTGGCACAGCACCAGATATTGAGTTTTGTTTCAAAAACAACTGGAGAAACAGGAGGGCATCCCCTCAGCTGCTACTGACCACCCCAGTCTTGACCCCAAAATCAGATCATCAACCATATGTCTTGCTAACTGTTATACATTTGGTGCTTTTTAAAAAGTAAGGATACTGATTACTGGAAATGTAAGCCTCCTTTAAAAAAAAATTCATGAAAACTTGCAGTTAGTTCACATTATGGAAAGACTGGAAGGCTGAATTAATCTTAGTGGGTTTGAATCTGATGATTCAAATGGCTAAACTGACACATCCTTCACTTATTATTTAAACCACCATTAGAAGGAAAGGAGAATATTTATCATTTAAACAATAAACATTATAGGCCACTTGAGGACAGGAAGTGCTACAGTTAGATGTATTGCTTTAAAACCTGGCAAGCTATCTGAGGTTTGCCCACATGGTCCTTGAGACAATATATCTTTAGTGTTTTTAGTATACCTGTAGTGCTTGGGGGGGGGGTCGGACTGCATCCTTACCTTATGGCTTCTGGTCCGGACTGCCCTGCCCTTCTCTGTGACATAAACAATTAATGCTTGGCTCCTCGCTTCTTTCCTCACTGTGCTCGCTCGCCTCACCCGCCACCCGGTTTAAGTAACTCCCGGCTGAAAAGCCGAATTTCAAAAATCACTCGAGTCTGTCTCACGCTCTAGTCTCTCGTTGCTCGCACCTCAGTTGCACTCTCTTCAACTTGCCTGGAAGTTGTTTCGTGTGGTGGTGGTGGTTGGGTAGGTTCCTGGGTTTTTTCGCTGCTGCTCCCACTCAATCCACCAATTTATCAGGTGACCCTTTCTCACGCCATGGCAGCAACAGGATGGATGTCGGGGTCGTGAGTGGGTGGATGGTGGGGCTGAGAGTCGAGAACACATGCAGTGCGCACCAGGCACCACCCAGATAGACAGTCAGACTTCTTGCTGAAACGGCTCCTCCACACAGCAACACAAAGCCACAACAACTTGCACAAGCCACAGGTGTGCACAGGCAGGCATGTAATGCCAGGGAGGCAAAAACAATACATTTTAATTTTTTCAAGTGCCCATTAAGCCATGGCAAGGGCAGAGGTTGCAAGCCCTGTCATAGGGGTCGCGAAGGTTCATAGGGTCATGAATGCACTCTGATGCACTTTTCAAATTAGGCCCCTGACTGTTGCATACAGAGACTATAAATTATGCTTTTTACTATTAACTATGTTTTTATGTTTTCTCATATTTGATAGTTTGTAATGACTTAAGGCCACAATGAAGCTGAATTGAATTTAAAAAAAAAGTTCACTGGCCTGGTGGCGCAGAGGGCAGAGGCACCCGTGCCTCACCTGCTGTCACGCCGGTGACCTGGGGTCGGGAACAATCCTGGGCCGCTTGGGGGTTCGCCTAGGGGAGGAAGATTGAGCGACCCAGCGGATGCTCTTCTCTGGGGAGGGACCATAGACTGTGCTGCCGCAACACTGCCACTTAGGTGACAATAGGTGGTGATGCAGCCAGTGTGACAGTTCCGGGTGAGGGACGCTCCCTGGCGGAAGATGAAGGCATGTCCCCCAATGTGCACATGTGAAACCGCTTCCTCCATAGAGCATCTGTTTATAGGGGAGCACACTGGAAAACACTGCCAGCAGCAGAATGCTGTCCTGCAGCGCCCCATAGACCCCACACTGCCTACTAGGCACAGGGACCACAGATCCTAACATGGCACTGGAAGGGGGCTTGGGGGACCCCTCCGATGGCTTCGCCACTGAGGGCAATCTGTGGGGCACTTGGTGGCCCTAAGGTAAGGTGCAGGGATGGCAGGTGATGGAGTTGGGAGAGCCATGAGGACTGAAGAGGGCCACCAGCGGAGCGGGACAAAAAATGTTATTTACTCTTTTTTCATACTTCCACTGGACCAAACCAGAGAATCACCTTCTGTTGCCCTCATTTCTCTTTTTCTGCACTGAGAGCTTCTAGAGGTTTGATGCTCCCTATATGCATTCACTCAGACTCCCATCACTGGTTCCCAACCACTAACATAGAAACATAGAAACATAGAATTTGACAGCAGATAAGAACCGCTTGGCCCACCCAGTCTGCCCATTTCCCTACCTAATGGATAAGCTGCAGATCCTAGTTAACCAGCAGCCTACTTCTTCCTACCCCCACCCCCTAGAATTGCCTTATGACTGTCCCATGCATGCTTGAATTCCACCACTGTTTTTGACTCCACAACCTCCTCCGGAAGCCGTTCCATGCATCCACAACCCTCTCTGTGAAAAATACTCCTTTAAATTACCTCTGAGCCGCTCCCTCTTTTTTTTTCAAATTGTGCCCCTTGTTCTTGCACACCTCTTTTTTTGAAAGATGCTACCTCTTGGACTTTGTTGATTCCCTTGAGGTACTTGAAAGTTTCTATCATGTCCCCCCTCTCCCTCCTTTCCTCAAGGCTATACATATTAAGCTCCTTAAGTCTCTCTTCATATGTCTTCTGGTGCAGACCCTGCACCATTTTAGTTGCCCTCCTCTGGACAGCTTCCATCCTGTCTATGTCTTTGCGGAGACTGGGTCTCCAGAACTGCATGCAGTACTCCAGATGGGGTCTCACCAGCTGTCTGTACAGAGGGATAATAACTTCCTGTTTTCTACTGGTGATGCCTCTCCCTATGCATCCCAGTATTCCCCCAGCCCTCCTTGCTGCCCTCTCATATTGCTTGCCCACCTTTAGGTCATCTGATATGACTACCCCCAGGTCCTTTTCCATTTTTGTTGTTGTTAGTATCTCACCCCCCATTGTGTACTCTTCCCCTGGGTTTTTGTTTCCCAGGTGCATTACCTTGCACTTCTTAGCATTGAATCTAAGCTGCCATACATTTGACCATTCCTCTAACCTTGCCAAGTCCCTTCTCATCCTTTCCACCCCACCTTGTGCATAAACTCTGTTGCAGATCTTTGTGTCATCTGCAAAGAGACATACTTTTCCTTTTAGTCCCTCTGCAATGTCGACTATAAAGACATTGAAGAGGACCGTCTAATACTGAACCCTGCGGTACCCACTAGTAACCCCCTTTCTTCAGAGTGGACTCCATTTACTATTACTCTGTGTCCTATTCTCCAGCCAATTCTTTACCTAGGCTGTCATCTTGGGACCCACTCCCAGGCTGGCTAACTTGTATATTAATCTTTTGTGTGGGACTGTGTCAAATGCCTTGCTAAAGTCTAGGTAGGCCATGTCCACAGCCCCTCCCTGATCTACTACTTTGGTCAACCAGTCAAAGAACTCTATCAGATTTGTCTGGCATGACCTTCCCGCTGTGAATCCATGCTGCCTAGGGTCCTGTGCCCCTCTGACCTCTAGATACTCGACAATTCTTTCCTTCAGAAGTGATTCCATCATTTTCCTACCACTGAGGTTAAACTAACAGGTCTGTAGTTTCCTGCTTCTGCCTTGCTCCCACTTTTGTGAAGGGGAATCACATCTGCCCTCCTCCAGTCCTCGGGTACCACCCCATCCTCCCATGATTTGTTAAAGAGGGTAGTCAGTGGTGTCACTAGTTCTACCCTTAGTTCTTTTAGAATTCTGGGATGAATCCCATCAGGCCTCATTGCTTTGTCCACCTTCAGTTTTAAGAGTTATTTCAGAACCTTTTCTTCTGTAAAGGGCTGGTATCAACTTCTGTATCCAGAGTGTTTCTACTGTTTGTTTTAGGCACCTTCCCTCTTCCTTTGTAAATACTGAGCAAACATATTTGTTTAGTATCTCTGCCTTTTCACAGTCACCCTCTGCCCACCCTCCCTCCCCTTTATTAAGCCTCACTATCCCTCCCTTTGTCTTCCTTCGCTCCCTGATGTACCTATAAAGGTTTTATCCCCCTTCTTAACCTGTTCAGTTATAAACACGTAGGCTGTCCCGCAGGTAGGACGTTAGCGGTCCCCGGAGTCCTTCCATCCACAGAACTACTTCACTTGATTAGAAGATCAGGGGGTGAAGTCAATGAGAAAGAGGCAAGTCAGAAAGTGTAATGGGATGAGGGGACTTTCTCTATCCTGGGGCCTATGTCCTTTTCCTGTTCCCCACTGACACTCTTATTCATCTCTTCCTCTATAGAGGTGTGACCTGAGAAGATGGGGGGCTTCCACTTGATAGAGTTGCTGGAGAGGCTCGGCAAGACATACCCTCTCTGATATTCCCCTGTAAGCCCAACTCTTTTTTTTTTTTTTTTTTTAGCGTTTTATTGACATTTTCAGGAATGCAACAATATATCTAGCAGATATGATATGGATATCAAGAGAGATACATTAAAATACATACAGGTAAGGTATAACAATCTACCACAGTTAAACATGTTTATAACTGAACAGGTTATAAAGTATCTATTCAAGTAAACAAATACAATTCTCAACTATGAAAAAAGAGATGAACTGCTTCCAGCTGAAATGCTTTGGCCTGCAAGGGAAGCGTGTTTCAGGAAATGGTCCCAAATATGGTAGAACCTGGGAATGTATGTTGTGAGACATGAGACAGTATTTCATACTCTGCTAACTTGCAATGAGCTGCTCTCCATTCAGAGCAGGAGGTGGAAGCTGTTGTGCACCAGTGGAACAATATTTGCCTTTTGGCCTCTAATGCTGCAGGGAGGAGCCATTGTAAGCCTCTGCCAGACAGATTTGGTACCACTGAGGTGTATCCTAATATCCACAGCCATGGATTGGGTGGGACATTGCAGGTAAAAATAGTGGTGCAAAATTTATGAATGTGGGCCCAGTAGTCTTGTATTATCATGCAAAACCAAATAATGTGTTCCAGGGTACCTTCTGACTGCTGACATCACTAGTACGGGTTGATGTTAAACAGCCCCATTTTATGCAATACTTCTTGGGTTCTGTACCACCCATGTAGAATTTTCTTCTGGATGAGCCACTACTTGACGTATCTAAAGCCTTTATGGGCTTATAGTATCACTGCTTTCCGGCTGCTGTCTGGGATGGTTATCTGCAGTTCTGTTCCCAATCCTGACTTAGCTTTTCGAGAACAGGGCAGGTTGGGGAGAGGAGGTGCGGATAGATCTATGTCACCCAGTCTTATCAGGTTTTTCATCCAACCAACAGTTGCTTTGGGAGATCAGCGGTACCCTCTTGGTTACTTGCCCACTGTCAGTTAAGAACTGCTTGTCTGATTTTCAGGTCCCTCCAGAAATCTTATTTCAGGAGGTGATATCTATTCTGTAAGTGCTGGAAAGTATCCAACATTTGGCCTTCCTGGGTAAGTAGGTGACCCTCCACCTTGATGCCAGCTTCTGTCCACTGCCAATGATAAAGTGGCTTACAATCTACAGTAATGGGGGGGGGTGTTCCACCGGGGTTCCCAATAACCTAGGTGGTTGTCTGCACAGCAGTGTCACTTGGGGAGGGTGTTCCATACCTCAGCAGTGAGCCTCATCATGGGGGATAGGCTAGTGACTTCCCTTTTCTGTACCCCAGTTGTTGGGTGCCATGGTAGGGGTGCTTTGGAGGCATGCTCCAGATGGATCCACAAAGAGGTGAGAGGCAACTGTGGCTGAAACCAACATAACAGCTGTTTAATGTCTGCTGCTTGCTGACTCACCCAAAGCCAGTGGAGGTGCCAGACACTTTTGTGCCTGGGGGAATGCAATTTTGGCAACAAGAAATGGGGCCTGGACCCTCCCCAGTGGTAAGAGAGGAAAACCTTTTCTGTCCTTTGGAAGGCCGACTGAGAGATGCATAGGGAGAGATTGTTAAGGCAAAAAATACGTTTTGGGAAGCTCATCATTTTGTATGCCACAGACTTTCCTCCAAATGTTAAGTTGAGTTTGGCCCATTGGGAGACGTCAGTCTCCAGGTCTTCAACTGATGGGTTAGGTTAAGCTCTATAAGTTGTTTGAAATTTGGGGAGATGGCCATTCCCAGGTATTTTATTTATTCTGGGGACCATTTAAGTTGCCAAGGCCTGATATGGTCCTCCTAGCAATGCGGATTTAGGGGTAACACTTCTGTTTTTCCCCAGTTAACCTTCGGGCCCAATACAGACGTAAATGCCTCCAGAGTGCTCATGACATATGGAAGTGTGGTAACTGGGTTGGATATAATAAGGAGTAAATTGTTTGTGTATGTGTGTTTTAAGGGTGGTTGTACTGATCTTGATCCCATCAACAGTGGGCATCTGTAGTCTCTGAAGTGGTGGCTCCATTGCTGTGAGGTATATAAGGGGGGATAGTAGGCAGCCTTTTCTAGTGCCCCTGCCTAATGGGAAGGATGAAGAGGCTAGGCCATTGGTCAGAACCTTGGCTGAGGGGTTGTCATATAAAAGTCTTACCCGCTTCATGAAGGAGAGCCCTATTCCTACTGCATCCATGGCTTGGAATAGGTATGACCATTCAATAGAATCAAACACCTTCTCTGTGTCAATACTCATGAGACAGGCTTGGAGAGACTGATTAGAGCCTGCCCGTATGGTTCTGAAGAGAGCACACAGGTTGTCCACGGCCATTTTCCCCTTCACAAAGACTGTTTGATGGTGATCAGTGATGTGAGGATGACCTGCTGCAGCCTGAGTACTAAGAGCTTTGGTGGCACTTTAGCATATTCACATTAAGGAGTGAGACTGGGCAATGGGCAAGTTCAGCATTTGTCGGCTATCCTTGCTAGGCTTGGAGACCAGAGTAATGAGGGCCTCAGACATACGAACATACGAATCTTCCAGCTGAAACAGGCCTTGTGGTCTATCAAGTTAGTCTGCTCGAATGTGCAGCTACCACCTTTATATTGCAGCTGCCCCCCCTCACCTTTACCCCCTCCTCGCACTCTGTCCCATGCTCTTTTAAAACTGCCCACTGTGCTACAGGATACCACCTCATCGGGTAGAGTGTTCCATTTCTCCACCACCCTCTCTGTGAAAAATGCCTCCTCATCTCTCTCGATATCTTCCACCCTCCAACCTGAGACCATGCCCTCTGGTGTCCCTTCCTCTCCTCAGCTTAAATATCCCTTCTGTTCCCATTTTGTTAATCCCCTTCAAATATTTGAAGGTCTCAATCATATCCCCCCAATCCCTCCTCTCCTCCAGGGTGTACATATTCAACTCAGTCAGCCTGTCCTCGTAGGTTTCGCCCTCCAGCTCTTGGATCATCTTAGTTGCCCTACGCTGCACCCCCCTCCAGCAATCTGATATCCTTCTTCAAAAAGGGACGAGTGACTTGGGTTTGTGCTGTCTCATAGATGCCTAGGAGTCTAGAGTCTAGCTAGGTCAGGAAGGCATGCTAGAATTCCGCAAGCAGCCCATCAGGGCCAGGGCGTTGCCTTTGGAGAGGGCTTTAATAGCCGCTCTGATTTTTTGTGGTGTAACTGGGCAGTCTAAGGTCTGCTGCTGCTTCTCTGTTATAGTGGAGAGGGCACTGTCCCCTAAAATGGTTGTTAGTGGAAGGATCAACCTAGGTGGAATACAATCTGGCATAGAAATCCTGAAAAGCTTGGTTAGCCTCTGCTTTAGCAGTCAGAATCTTCCCTGTGGGCTTTCTGATGCTGGCAGTTCATTTGGAGGCTTGCTGTATCCTGGTTCAGTATGCTAGCCGCTTGCCAGCTTGCTCCCCCAGATTCCCAGTATTTATTGGAGGTACACTGGATGGCACGCTTAGTTGCACTGTGGGTGAAGGCATTAATTTGTTACTTAAGATCATGATCTGCCATTTGAGCTGTGGAGAGGGAGGGCCTAGGGAGGCGTTAAACCCCTTCTCACACTTTTTCATGGCTTCCTTTAATTGTGTGAGCTCTGGAGGCACTGGCGCTTTGAGTCGCTGAGTAACTTATGAGCCTCACTCTGAGGTATGCTTTGAAAGCATCTAGTGGGGTAGCCCTAGACACATCAGTTGTATCATTGGTGGTGAAATAGAAGTCTGTTTCTGCCTCTAACCAGAGTTTGAATTTGGGGTCTTGTAATGAAAGGGTGTTTAGTCTCCATGTGGGGGAGGAAGGAGTGGTTTGGTCTAATGTCAGTACCAGGGAGACAGTAGCATGATCCAAAAAGGCAACTCATCCCATAGTTACTGAGAGAACTGATTTCGAGGTAGCAGATTCGATCAGAAAAAATATAGACTGCTGCCTGTGTCATGCCTTGCGGAATGGAACGAGATATCCCTGCCCCTTGGGTTCAGGTACCTCCAGTGGTGAAGCAAAGAGAATTCTTGTGCTAGCTACATGAGGGCCTTCCTGGATTTGATAGAGGACAGTGATGTCCTTCTGAGTTTGTCTAGCACAAGGTCCCAGAGTTCGCTGAAATTCCTACCAGCATAAGTTTTTTTTAACTCTCAGTTTATCATGCCCTCTTCTACGCCGCAGCTGCGCCACTTCCTGAGGATCCTACAAGGTACCAGTGGCTAGGTGTACTACTGTACTACTCCCTGGTACTCTGCCTCCATGCTGCCTTGGATTGTCCCCCGGGCAGGGAGGCAGAGAGCACCCCATTTCTACTCCCCCCTACCTGCATGAACTTTCATCAGTCAGCATCCATGGGTTTCCAGGTTTGGTCCTTTGTCATGGTACTGGAGGCCATTGTTGGGCCAGCTGTGGGGTCTTTTCATCATTTCACCCATCCTGGAGGATGTCAGCATGCACAGAGGTCCAAGGATCCAAAGAGCATGAGCATGCAAGGTGCGCTGCCGCTCCGGGTCTCGGACAATGTCTTCCTCACCCACAGTGCCTCCGAACTACACTGCCATCTGTGGTCAACCAGGTGGCAGTATTGAAGCGGGGATGGTGACTCTCCTTTCTCAGAGGAGGAGAGCATCCTCTAGAATGCTCAATCCTCCTCCCCCGAGCTTGTTCCTGAGCTTGGGTCACTGGTATCATGGGCGGTAGCACTACTGCTGCTCCAGCGGGCCAGCACGCTCTCAGTATAAGTTTGTCTCCTGGTTGGTGCAGGTCTGTTAGGGCTTGTGCAATCTCTGGGAAGAAAGTGATGGAGTCTTCCCTTGGCTTGTACATATTTCCCCAAGACCATCAGCTGCGACTTAACCTACAGCCTAACCATTACCCAGCAACCATCCTTACTGCATTTGGTGTCAAGGATTTGAATAGGACGGTGTTTATGGAATAGGATGGCCACTCTTTTTGCTTTGGTTGTGCCTGAGCTGCATATTACCTTCCCTACACACTCTCACTGGGGTTTGTGTGTTTCCAAGGGGAGTAAATGTGTTTCTTGTAACAGGGCTATGTCACACTTTTGTTTACACAGGTGGATGAGCATTTGCAAATGCTTGATGAGGGAATTAATCCCCTGCACGTTCCAAGAGGCAAACTTTAGTTCAGCTGTACTACTTCTCATGGCTGATGTTACAAAAGATGGCTGTAACAATATGGGATCTATTCCCCTTGGGGTCCAACTTGGAGATGTTAAATGCGGGCGAAGGCCTGTTACCTCTCCTGGAAGTGGTTGGGCAGCAGCAGGAAGGTAGTACACAACATACAGAACTTAACAATTATATTGCTATCTGAAATCTGTAAAACTAACAACTGAAGTCCTGATAAAACAGTATCTATGTCTCGAGGAAACCCATTAATCAAAAGAGTACTGTGTGTACTGGTACCGACCACTGTCATGCAAAAGAGGATATAGCAATTTGTGAAACAGTCCCTTACAAAAACAGGGAGTAAACAGGAGAGCAAACACTCTGCAAGTGGGTACAGGTAGAAATATAACCAAAATACTAGGACTGAATCCCTACAAATGGCAGATACTGGTAACATTAAAGTGTCTATGAGATGCAGAAGGGCCTCTAATGGCATACTGTCAGCTCCTAGTACTTCTTGCTGGAGTTTCCTATGCTTCCCTCAGGCTGGGACTTAGGAAATAATTTAAACACTCTGTTATGAAATCTGTAGGTATTGCAGAGTTGTTGCCCTGTGGTGGTGGTGGTGGTGGTGGGGGTGATGAGTGACTGAAAGCCCCAGACATGAGAACCAGGTTAGTGCATGATCGTTGGCTGAATCTACCATTCTGTGCATTAGGATGAAGGAGACTAGAAACATCCCACTAACGCTGTAGGGAGAGAGGTCCATATGGTAGATGAGGGAGATGGGGGGGGGGTGCAGTGCAATTGCCACAGGAGGCTGAAAAAAGTCTAAACCGGACAGGAGGAGAAGGTGAAGAAATGGATGCCCACTGGTAGAAAATTGGTGATGTCACCTTCTGGAAACTTAGGGTTTCGTGCTATGCTGTGCATAACAAAATACAGCTTTAACTGGCAGTAATGCTTAGGGCAGGAAGCACGGCTTGGTATTCCCTGTGATCTTGCATGTCCAAGTCGAGGGTACTTCCCAGTCTCAGTGTGTTTTGTGCAGCATTTGTCCTGGCTGATTTTGTAGACCTCTGTTCTTAATTTCTCTGGTATCTGCATGTCCAGCTCAGCTTCCCAGACAGGCTGCAGAAGGGGGCCAGAGGTATTCAAGTAGGAACTAATCTGCTGGCCGCTGCTCCAAGCTGTTGCAGGTGGGGCACATTCATGGTAGTGTAGCACTGAAGTCTTCCTCCTGGGATTTCCTAGGTGAGCTACAGCATGTGGGTACCACCTATCATAGATGCAGAGTTGCAATCTGGCTAGGCTACCATGTTTGGGGGCTGACAGAGGGGAGGAGAGAAAGAGGAAAGAAGGCCAGTACAAGGTAGAAGTCAAAGTTCAAAGGGTAGAAGTTTGATATTGAAAAAGGTAGGTCATTTAGGGTAATCTGACAAAGTTAATGTTCCTTTTGTTAGAGCAAGGAGATGCTGAGGAAAGGAAGGAGATACAGCAAGGCCTGCACTACTGTGTCCAAAAGAAAGCACTCGTCAAATGCTGTAAGGGTGTAGGTGATGCTAAGCTGAAACTGTGGCTTGGGTGCGAGGGGGAATATCTGAGTTGCTCCTTGTCCAGTGGTTTCATTAGGCTGCAGAAGGTCACTTTGGGGGGTATGTAACATTGGCTACCATATGATTTAAACACTCTTTGCTTCCAGGGTATCAGGCAGATTTTGTATTGCTAGGGTTGGCATGGATTGTTGAAATCTGCAAACACAAGGCCACATACAGTGCAATTATAAAAGCTGCACTACCAATGAGTTGGGAGTCACAGTTCGTGACATAGTGCAGCGTATGGGGGAGGGGCAAGGTTCAAGCAAAGTATAGTGCTTCATTGTACTTGGTCCTGCGAGAGATTTATTCTTACCATGAAAAAAAAACATAGAAGGAGGGGCGAGTGAGGGCACCTCAGTGCAGATAATTAGGATGAGGCTGAGTAAACATGGGGGGGGGATGCAAAATAAGCAACCAGCCTTGGAAGCCCCACAGAACATAGAGAATTCAGACGATTGCTTCTGCAACCCATAAAGATTACCTCGGGGGTGGGGGTTAGTAGCTACTATCTGTATTCGAACTTAGGCAACATTAGCATATTCACATACCTGAACTATTGTGAAAAACTGACTTTAAGCTGAACAGTACACCAGAGATTCATAGAAGATGAGTTTGTCAAAATTCAAGTTGCTGCTCTGGGCTTTGCTGGGGATGACACAGCCCTTCCTGATGCTGTCATTGAAAGGGGGAGGGATACCCTCCGAGATCCAGGTGTGCTGTGGTGGAGTTTGCGTGGCATCAGCCCAGTAGGATACTTTGCTAATGTCTTTGGCAGGTAGTTGGGGACAAGATGGTGTGGTCAGTTTCAGTCCATCTTTTAACTGAGGTAGTACAGATCTGCCCGGAGGTGATATGTCCGAGGAATTTCCTTCTCCCATCAAAGTCTGTGAGTCTCGGTCCTACTCTGGTGTTATGGTCAGGGGTCATCTGGGGCTACAGGTTTGAGCTACCTGTGTTCCCAGTCTTAGAGTGTTTACATTGCCATTGTTCAGGGGGTGCTGCACTGATTGAGGGGTCTGGAGAATATGGTGTGGTATCCATTTCTGTCTGTTGAATTGTGGCAGCATTGTGAGATCTGGGCCGTGTGCCTGGGCCACCAGTAGCCATGTCCCTCCGTGTGATAGGATCTAACCTCCAGGAGCACTTAGTAAAGACTGCTGCCTTGCTCATCTCAGAGAAGTCATGAAATACACCATTTTGCTCTGTTTTGAAGGTTGCTGGGTGTGTCAGGTGGCACTTTATTCCAGCGGCTGCAGAGCTTGTTAGATGCCCCTGAAGGCTGCTGGTGCTTACTGAACTTAGTCAAATAGCCCTGGAAAAGTGAGATGCATTGGCCATGCTGGGTCAGTGTTCCTTTTTCTCTTGCCACTCTAAGAAGGGTTTCTTTTATGGAGTACCAGAGACACGTAGTCAGAATTGGTCTTGGTCATTCACCAGGCTTAGGGCAAGGGGATAGAGTCCTATTAGACCTTTGGATGTGTAGTTGCCCAGCCAGGACATTTAGTAGCTCAGAAAGCAGATGTGTCATAAAGTCATTCATATTTTTACTTCTGCTCCTTCTGATGCCCTGGTGATTCTTAGGTTGTTTCTGTTGCCCCTGCATTCAAGGTCTTCTTTTTTGTCCAAAAGAAGAGAAATTTTCATTTTGCAGGTGGTGTATTTCGGTGTCTCTCGAGACCACCTGATGATTGAGGTGCTTGAGGGTTGTTTCAGCATCAGAAACCCTAACGTTCATATGGTTAATTTGCCCCAAAGAGAGTTCATACTGGTTTTAACCCCTGTGACTTCTAAGATCTTGTCGACCATTTGAGCACTAACAGTTGGATCCATGAGTTGCAGGAAGGCTGGAGTGGCTGCTATCATCTTGAGGAGAGGCTGGGTTTCAGTCCATGATTCTGACAGAGAAACGGAGAGATTTCGTTCCAAAAGTCACAGATTTCATTAGTGCAGAACAAGGTCTAATGAAAATGTAAAAGAGAACTTCCGACTGTCACTTTTAAAAAACGATTATTTTTCTGTTGGAAGACCAAGGTGACGAGCCAATGAGTTATGCGGCCATCTTGTATACACTCCAACTGGGAAGTCCCTGTAAGCCCAACTCTTAATGTCCAATTCCTCTGCGTCTGACACCAGTAAGAGGGTAGGCACTGAAGTAATCCCGCCACTGAGGGACCGCTAATTCCTGTTGCCATGGCTGTATTCCTCATAGTAATAGTAAGGGTCAGCTGTGCAGGGGGCAGAGCAACCTTCCTTCAAGGGGAAACCAAGACAGAGGCCTGTGCTGTGCCTTGCTGGTTGGCACCAGCTGTCTTGCACTAAGGGCATGTACCACGGACAGCAGGATGGCAAGTGGCAGTGCAACAGCCAGCCAGAGCTTTACAAAATGTTATAAAATGGATAGGAGAAATCCTGGAACCTGATTGGCTAAAGCAGTCTTTGACCCATGATGATACCTCAGTATATTATAATGGTTCAGAACCAGTTAACAAGATTAGTTATTTCCCAAAACGTTGAGGCCATATTATAATCACAATAATACACTCTAGGGGGTGAACTATCATGAGAAATCTTCACTTCTTGGGAGGTTGAAGGCACTCAGCATTGCCTCATGCCTCACAATGTTCCTGAGGCACAACAATATCTGTTGACTAATATTGATTTTCACCAGAGCAGTAATCAATGGTGGTGGTGAAGTGAACTTAGAAAAGTATGTCTACACAAAAAGGAACTCGTTTGTGAGAGAGAAATGTGTACAACAGGAAAGTGCTGCCTTAAAGGTAAATGCCTGTCTCTGAGGCAACTTATTTTGTATTAGGAATGTCTTGTATATGAAGAGGGCAATACAAAACCAAAGTCCTCACCTTCCTTGCTGTTCCTTCAATGCTGTCAATAGTATTAGTTCCCATGTCATGCCCTTTTGTTTCTGTTCAGAAAAATAAAATACCTGCTCAAAACTTCTGGAGATATTAGCAGAATTTACAACTGCACATTCAGATCATGCATAAGCATCAACGGCATGCCTTTGTGTTCAGTAACAATCCAATTCAAGTATAAAAAGCAAAACCGGCACCAGAGAAATGAAGCCAATGAATGGCTTTATTCCACAATTGCCAGCACCATCAGCTCAGCTGATGGTGCTGGCACTGTGAACAAAGTCATCCATTGCTCATTTCTCTGGTGCCGGTTTTGCTTTTTATACATTCAGATCATTCCCTGAAGACTCCAGCCAGTCATTTTTCTGCCAGATAGTGTTTCAAATGATTATTCAGGCAACCAAATTGCACATGCAGATATTGTGTGGACTAATATCTGGCATTTGAACCTGTTTGCAGCTGGTTAGGTTTTGCAATATTTTGTTTTGCACTCTGGAAGAACTTCTGCCATGAACAGTTGTCCTGTGGGGTAGATTGCGTGTGCTGTTATGGGGGAATTATCGGGGGGTCTATACTTTCCTCTGGGTTAAGCCTCAAACACATAGCCATACATGCAACGGAACAGCCCACGGAGAACGTGCAATCCCTCTCCGCCCTACAGCTCCTCCCCCGCCTCTAGGTATTACTCATTCAGGTTTCTGTTGTAAAATAAATACAAGGTGGCTGAGTAAGTTCTGTTATTATTTCACTGTGTTGGCTAAGACTGATTGGCTGTTGCACAATAGTAGGTGGAGTGTGCCTGAAACTGATCCAAGGTCAAAGCAGTGCAAAGCAAGGTAACCCATGCAATAACTGTAGTGATTACTAATCCCCACTCTCACCTCTCCAACATAATATAGTGCAATAACAAGGTAACCCATGCAATAACTGTAGTGATTATAAATCCCCACTCTCACCTCTCCAACATAATATAGTGCAATAACAAGGTAACCCATTCAGTTACCATACTGATTATAAATCCCCACTCTCACCTCTCCAGCATGATATAGTGCAATAACAAGGTAACCAACGCAATTACTGTAGTGATTATTAATCCCCGCTCTCACCTCTCCAACATAATATAGTACAATAACAAGGTAAGCCATGCAGTTACCGTACTGATTATAAATTCTCACTCTCACCTCTCCAACATAATATAGTGCAACAAAAAGGTAACCCATGCAATTACTGTAGTCATTATTAATCCCCACTCTCACCTCTCCAACATAATATAGTGCAATAACAAGGTAACCCATGCAGTTACCGTACTGATTATAAATCCCCACTCTGTCTAGGAGGGGAACCAGAATCTTAGGTGATGGGTTTAAATGCTTCATTGGCAAGCATTTAAATTAGCCAAGGGGGGAGGCACTGGAAAGGAGCAGGGAAATCCTAGCCACTCCAAAAAAAATCACGGTAGTAAGTGCGGTAAACACCAACATAGAGGTGTCCATAGGGAGACGGACAGGGGTAAATGGGGAAAGCGACAAAAGAAAGAAGGACAGGGATGGGGCAAAAAGGAGTAAGGCCATCAGGAAATGGAGGGCAATGAGTACCAGTACCCGTAGTCTGGGCAACAAGCTCCCTGAGCTGGTGGCCTTAATGGAAGAGGGATGCCTGGATATCATAGCAGTCACAGAAACATGGTACACAGAGAACCCTGACTGGGATGTTAACATACCAGGGTACATAACCTACAGGACAGACAGGCAGGGAAGAAGAGGGGGAGGAGTAGCTCTCTATGTAAAGGAAGGGATAAAAGCAACTGAACAAAAGAGGAAACAGGGAGGAGAGGAGGCACTGTGGGTCACCTTGTAGACTGGAAAGGGCACCACAATCCGCACAGGGGTTGTGTACAGACCCCCATGTCAGGGGGAGGGAATGGACAAGGATATGATAGAAGGCATTCTTAGGCAGAGAAAGGGAAGATACTGTTGATGGGAGACCTGAATATGCCAGATGTTAACTGGAGCACATTTGCTGCAGCTACATCCAAGAGCAGGACTATTCTCGATGCCCTACAGGTGGCAGGCCTCAGACAGCTAGTTTCGGAACCCACTTGTGAGGGAGCAATCTTAGACCTCATACTCTCAAATGGGGGCAGTGAGAGGATCTCAGATCTAGAAGTGGGTTGCCATCTGGGAACAAATGACCATCAAACAGTATGGTTCACGTTAAACTCAGCTACAGAGTCAAGCCATACAAAAGTGAGGGTACTGGACTTCAGGAGGGATGACTTTGGCAAGATGGGAGAGTGCCTCAGAAAAGCATTAGCAAACAGGCTAGAAGGAGGGGTGGCCAACAATGGGGAATCATCAAAACTGCCATCACAGAGGCAACAAGCCTTTGTGTGAAGCAAATAAATCAAAATGAAAGAAAAAGCCTCTATGGTTCTCAAAAGAGGTGGCTGGGAAAGTCAGGGAGAAAAAGATAGCATTCAGGAAGTATAAGGAAACACAGAAGGTGCAGGACAGAGAGCTGTACGAGTTAAGGTAGAAGGAAGCAGGGAGGGAAGTCAGAATAGCAAAGGCCCAAACTGAGGAAAAGATTGCCAACTCAGTTCGAAGGGGGATAAAACCTTTTATAGGTACATCAGAGAGCATAGAAAGACAAAGGGAGGGATAGTGAGACTGAATAGAATGAACAGTGGGTGGGCAGAGGGGGACAGTGAAAAAGCAGAGATATTGAACGTATGTTTCTGCTCAGTATTCACGAAAGAGGAGGGGGAAGTGCCTAATCCAATTAACAGAAGCACTTTTGATAGGGGGGTCGATCCCAGTCCTTTCACAGAAGAAAGGATTCTGCAAGAACTCCTAAAACTGAAGGTGGACAAAGCAATGGGGCCTGATGGAATTCACCCCAGAATTCTAAAAGAATAAAGGGGGAACTAGTGAAACCACTGACTACTCTTTTTAACAAATCATGGGAGGATGGTGTGGTACCCAAGGACTGGAGGAAGGCGGATGTGATTCCCCTTCACAAAAGTGGAACCAAGACAGAGCCAGGAAACTACAGACCTGTCAGTTTGACCTCTGTGGTAGGAAAGTGATGGAGTCACTTCTGAAGGAAAGAATTGTTGAGTGCCTAGAGGCCAGTGGGGCACAGGACCCAAGGCAGCATGGGTTCACAGTGGGAAGGTCATGTCAGACAAATCTAATAGATTTCTTTGACTGGGTGACCAAAGTAGTAGACCAGGGAGGGGCTGTGGACATGGCCTACCTAGACTTTAGCAAGGCATTTGACACAGTCCCACACAAAAGATTAATAGTCAAATTAACCAGCCTGGGAGTGGGTCCCAGGGTGGTAGCCTGGGTAAAACATTGGCTGGACAACAGGACACAGAAAGTAATTGTAAATGGAGTCACTCTGAAGAAGAGGGGTTACTAATGGGTACCCATGAGTTCAGTACTAGGTCCAGTCCTTTTAGTGTCTTTATAAAGTGACATTACAGAGGGACTGGAAGGAAAAGTATGCCTCTTTGCAGATGACGCAAAGATCTGCAACAGGGTAGATACACAAGGAGGCGTGGAAAGGATGAGAAGGGACTTGGCAAGGTTGGAGGAATGGTCAGAAGTAAGACAGCTAGGATTCAATGCAAAGAAGTGCAAAATAATGCACCTGGGAAACAAGAACCCAGGGGAAGATTACACAATGAGGGGTTGGGGAGGTAGTAACAACAACAACAAGCATTTGTCAATGCTGAACGTTAAGCTTGCAGGTATTTGCAGTGGTGTTTGCACGTGTGAATTAGCACCCTAATGCCCTGTCGATTACTGTTATTTGCACATAAATTTTCAGCATGACCTTTTATTACCCCATTATGCGCTACATAGGTGGAAACACGTTTTGGGAAGGATGTGAAAAATGACAGCTGTACTGCTCATAAGGAAGTGTGGTAAAATGGCTATGTTGAAAATCTGGAGTGGAAATATTGAAAATTCGCAAACCTACGAGTGTGCGTGGGAACTGTGCAACGCACGCTTGTAAAACAATCGTCAGGAATTTTTTCACCAAATTTTCAACACTGGCATTTTAAAACTTCTGCTAATGAACAGTGTCACTGTGATTGTCTTACTGTGTCCCATACATTGATTTTGCACACATCCGCCATTGTGCACTACATGGGCGGAAACACGTTTGGGCAGGATGTGAAAAAATGACAGCTGTACTGCTCATAAGGAGGTGGTAAAATGGCAATGTTGAAAATCTGGGTGAAAATATTGAAAATTTGCAAACTACAGCTGCGTAGGAACTGCTAGCCTAGCGCTCAAGCAAAACAGTTATTTTAGGAATTTGTTCACCAAATTTTCAACACAGCCATTTTAAGACTCTGCTCATGAACAGTGACACTGTGATTTTCTTAATGTGTTCCATACATTGAGTTCGCACACCAATCGCATTATGCGCTCATGCAAGGAAACATGTTTTGGGCAGGATGTGAAAATGACAGCTGTACTGCTCATGAGGAGAGTGTGGTAAAATGGCAATGATGAAAATCTGGAGAAAATATTGAAAATTCACAAACTTACGGCGTACGTGGGAACTGCAGCACGAACTCGTAGAAACAGTCATTTTAGAATTTTTCGCAAATTTTCAACACAGCCATTTAAGACCTCTGCTCATGATCAGTGTCACTGTGATTTTCTTAATGTGTCCATACATTGAGTTTGCTTTACCACTGCCATGTTAATAGCTACATGAGGAAACACGTTTGGGCAGGATGTGAAAAATGACAGCTGTACTGCTCATGAGGAGGTGTGGTAAAATGGCAATGTTGAAAATCTGGAGTGCAAATATTGAAAATTCATAAGCGTCTGGTGTGCGGGAACTGCCTGGCCTGACTCTAAAATAGTCATTTTAGGAATTTTTCACCAAATTTTCAACACAGCCATTTTAAGACCTCTGTTAATGAACAGTATCACCATGATTTTCTTAATGCATCTCATACATTGATTTACGTACTGACTGCACCATTGGGTGCCCTTGGGCGGAAACACGTTTAGGTAGGATGTGAAAAATGACAGCTGGACTGCTCATAAGGAGGTGTGGTAAAATGGCAATGTTGAAAAAATCTGGAGTGAAAAATATTGAAAATCGCAAGCGTGCAGTGTGCGGTAGGAACTACATAACGCATGCTCAGTAAAACAGTCTTGGAATTTTGCCAATTTTACTCAACATGGGGTTTTGGGACCCCTTCTCGCAGAATGATGTCACTGTCATGGCGTTATTATTCCGGACGAAGGGTGATTTGCACAGTGACGCAAATCACCCTTCGAACTAATAACATACGTGACAGTGACATCACTCATGAAGGGGGTCAAAAACATGTTAATGTCTTAAAAAAGTAAAAAATACCTGAGATATGCAATAAAGTTGAAAACCCCTATCTAGCCCATTATACAGCTTACGGCATTTCCTCAGTTCTCGGTCGGCTTTGAAGAGTGCAAGCGTGTTCCCGGTCCACCAAAGATCATCGCGCCGAGCTCCAGAGGTAAGTATGGGGTGAGGGGGGGTGTGGGGAGGCTGGGTACACAGTGGGTGGGTGCAGGTTGTGGGAGGGGGGACTGGGAGAAGCGCCGTGGGACTGTTTTCACTTTACAGGTGAAAAAAAAAAAGACTACGTGGGACGTTTACCATGCTGGGGTGGGCTCCCAGTGTGACAGAAGGATGGCTTGTGGGGAAGGGCTGTGGAGCCGACAGGGGATTGGGCACCCCGGTCGGCAAATAACGCGGGATGTTTTCCATGCTGGGGTGGGCTCCCAGAGTGGCACCAAAGCTTTGGGGTGGCGGCGTGATGCGGGGGGCGGCGTGACGCGGTGCTCTGTTTGACAGCGATGGTTTTCTTTGAAGCGAAGACCACCGCTGTCATACAAAGCTCCTGCACCCATTGGTGCAGGACCGCCATGCCTGCTCAACGGAGCAGTGGATTGCAAGGGAGAGGCACACCTCCAAAGTGTGCTACTCTCCAAACGTTCACTCATGCTGCGAGTTTAATGTAAAAAGGAAAGGGACCTGGGGGTAATCTATCAGATCACCTTAAGGTAAGCAAGCAATGTGAGAAGGCAGTAGGGAGGGCTGGGGGTATACTGGGATGCATAGGGAGAGGCATCACCAGCAGAAAACAGGAAGCTGTCTTCCCTCTGTACAGACAGTTGGTGAGACCCCATCTGGAGTACTGCGTCCAGTTCTGGAGACCCCATCTCCGCAAGGACATAGACAGGATAGAGGCAGTCCAGAGGAGTGCAACCAAAATGGTGCAAGGTCTGCCCGAGAAGCCGTACGAGGAGAGACTAAAGGAGCTTAATATGTACACCCTTGAGGAAAGAAGGGAGCGAGGGGACATGATTGAAACTTTTAAGTACCTCAGTGGAATCAATAAAGTCCAAGAGGGTAGCATCTTTCAGAAAAAGAGCCGTACAAGAACAAGGGGACACAATTTAAAGATGGGGGGGGGGCAGTTCAGGGCAATGTGAGGAAGAATTTTTTCACAGCCAGGGTAGTGGATGCATGAAACAGCCTTCCTGAGGAGGTTGTGGGGTCTAAAACTGTGGCAGAATTCAAGAATGCATGGGACAGACATAAGGCAATTCTTGTTGGGGGTAGGAAGAAATAGGCTGTTGGTTAACTAGGATCTGCGGCCTATCCTGTTGGTAGGGAAATGGGCAGACTAGGTGGGCCAAGCGATCCTTATCTGCCGTCAAACTCTATGTTTCTATGTTTCACCTTTCCAACATAATATAGTGCAACAACAAGATAAGCCATGCAATTACCGTACTGATTATAAATCTCCACTCTCACCTCTCCAACATAATATAGTGCAACAACAAGGTAACCCATGCAGTTACCATATTGATTATAAGTCCACACTCTCACCTGTCCAATATCACCCTGCTTTCTCAAATGCACCTTAACATATTAAAGCAATAATAAACTCCAGGGTGTGTGTAATTAGGGAACAATGCTACACCTTAGGCATACTGGACCACAAAGCCACAGACCGAGTGTGTTCAGCCACCCGAGAAGTGACATTATCCAAATAATAACACACACCCTGGACTGTAGTATCGCTATTAAGAAATAGTCAAAATGTTAACAAAAAGGCATTTTTTTAATAACAGTTTTTGCATTGATGTGTTATCATGGAACAACAGCATGGCTTGGAATCTTTGTTGGCCAGTCAGAGTCTTGGATTTCTCTTAGCCATTTATATAACAACATTTAAAGCGCTACTGTAGTAGTGCCAGAAATAACAGGCAGAAAATATTACTAATTTTTAAAAGTAGTCAGTTGTTATGTTTTATTTCTGAAATATTTTTCTTTTTTCCTTTTGCAAATAAGGTTTATTACCTGACAGTATTAGGTGTGATGTCAAGAGCAGTGTTACCTCGTAGAGGACATATCTAGTTATTTTCCTCTTCATACCTCGTCTTAATTGTGATCTCATGCACTGTGACATCACAAGTTACTGACCTAGTAGCAACTGATTGGCTGTGGTTGGTCAGTTGTGATGTCATGAACAGGGAGGTCATATGACTGATGATCTATGAGGAGGACTAGAACTCAGCATGACAGCCTCCAGGTAGAGTACTGTTCCACATATAACACCATGTATTGTCTGGTAGAAAATCTTCTAATTAGCAAAATGAGAACAAAAAAATTATTCGAATATAAGAAGTAATAGTTCACTACTTTCCCAAATTAATATTGGTCTCAGGCAGTATGCTAGCTCTTTAAAGTCCTGAATGGACTAGGCCCCCATCATTTCCCCATGCTCCTGACTCTCCTACGCACTAGGCAGATCAACAACTGATCCCAAGGACAGGGGCTGCTACAGTCCCGCCATTACGTTTAAAGAGCATCTCTCTAGTATAATAAAAAGCTTAAACACACTAGACTTACACCAGTTATGTTTAAACTTTATTATTTTCTAGTTTATTATTATTTTTCTATTTTCCCTTGCTTTTGGTTTACTCAATAGTGTAGCTAATGCAGCAATTATTTCACTGAGGTCTTTCAAAATGTATCTGACTTTCCCCTGCTAACCACACAATTGCTGGGTTTTTTTTTTGTATTTATTCTGCTTTTTTCCTAGCTGGACCCTACTGTCGGAATCGGCCATGGTCACGGCCCCCGGGACTCTCACCTACTGCCCATTGATGTTGCTCTCCCGGTCACCCCGTTACCTCTCGAGGTAATGTGGCACCAGTCTCCGTATTCGCCTATGGCCAGTATGTGGTCGGAGAGCTTCTGGTGGCATAGGCTAATTGAAGTCCTGGGGAGGGCTTCACAGAGACAGGGTCCCGCCATGTTTTTCCCTTCCCTTGTAGGCCAGGGCAGAGACGTGCAATGACGCCAGTGTCTGTCTCGCCCCAGAAAGCGTTAATTTCACGTCGTGTACAGGGTGGCCACCCGGCCTCTGCCAGGTGTCACTCCTGTGCGATCGCGGGTCCCTCCCTCCTTCCCTTCCCCCCAGAGAAGGAGAGCAGTCCTAGGGACACTCAATCCTTCTCCCCCCGGCTGGCCCTCCGACGACCCAAGTCTGTTCCTGAACCTGGGTAGCCGGCGTTGCAAGCGGAAATCCAACCGCTGCGCCAATGGGCCAGGTCACAATTGCTGTTTGTGACATCACAGTCTGTTGTCATGGTGAGCACAGTGATGTCATAAACAAAGGCACTGTGAGGTTAACAGGGGCGTGTCAAATGTTTTCAAAGGTTTCCATACAGGCTTTTTAGATGGACTACCATGATGTGCTGTGAATTCTGGAAAGGATCATCGAACATGAAAATAATGTATTCTCCAAAAAATTGTAACAGCTGAAACATCGTATTTATGAAAGCACCTGCTGAAGTGCAGAGTTGCTCTTTAAAATCTGCGGGAGTAGGTCACTTACGGCTACCCCTGTCATTTGGAATGCATGGTAAGATTTATTGTATGCATGCCAAACTTTCCTCAAGCGTTTTCAGTTGTGCACTACTGGTGTTTGCTAAATTTTTTTGAATTTGTGATGTATAAATAATATAATAGATAGGAATTCATCAGTAACAAGACTATAGTATATGGTTACCCTTTGTTATATATAAAAATCAGCCTGCTCAAAATCCTTGTTAAGCACATTCTAAACCGTTATGTGCATTCTAAAGTGTTGTTATGCACATTCCGAACAGTTGTTATGCACAGTTCAAAGGTTATGTAATTTTAAATTTCTAATTTTTGCTACATCTAGCTACTTATTAACCACCCAGTGCCCAAAGTCATACCTTTTACCTTTCAAAAGTCTGGAAATTTGATTTTGATATGGGAGTAACAAAGAAATGGCAAGATTTTTTGTTTTCACTTCAGTGAGGGCCTGTCACTCTAGTGTAATACAGAATCATAGAAGCTTGATGGCAGAAAAGGACCATACTGACCCATCTAGTCTGCCCTTTTCCCCCCTACGACTTCCCCTCCCTGCCAGTCCCCGCCTCCCTCCCCGATACTCAGCCCCATATGCTTGTCCCATGCCCTCTTAAATTCTTCCATTGATTTAGCCCCCATCATTCCATCTGGTAGTCTGTTCCAGGGTTCCACCATGTTCTCTGTGAAGAAATGTTCTCTTGGGCCGGCCCGCTGGTGCAGCAGTAGGGCTACCACTCACGGCACCAGCGACACGGGTTCGGGAACGGACTCGGGCAGCTGGAGGGCCGGCTGGGGGGAGGAAGATTGAGCGCCCAGTGGCTGCTCTCCTCCTCCGGGTAGGGTGGGATGCAAGTCCTGCTGCTATACCGCCACCAGGGTGACCACAGGTGGAGGTGCAGCGAGACTGCACACAGCAGGGTGGGAGGACGTCTGCCGGGAGCCGGAGCGCCAGCATGTCGTGACGTGCTTCGCCCCTAGGCTTCCATAGCATGCGGATGCCCTGAGGGCAGGGAGACAAGAAAAAACTGAAAAATCCTGCACCAGGCTCCCGTAGATGTGACCCGATCAACCCGAGAACACCCATAACCAGGCTCCATAGAAGGGGCCGGCGAGGCCTTCCAACACAGACTTAAGGACCAAGAGAGGGCTGAGGGACCCTCTCTCTGCCCCGCCCGGGGGGGCAAATCGAGGCAGGATGGGGACAGGCTTGCGGCACCCGGAGGAGTGCCTGGGGTGGGACTACGGAGTGCAGCGGCCTAGGAATCCCAGAAGAAAGGATCCTGGTGCAGAGTGGAGGGTAGCATAAAAAAAAAAAAAAAAAAATGTTCTCTCACATTGCCCCAGTATCTATTTTTTTTTTGGGGCTGTCTCAGCGCCAAGTCATGGCCCCCGTCGCCCCTCACTCTCATATCAGCTGTTCTCCCAGTGCTCCCTGGCTTACCCCCCAGGACGGGGCTGCAGCACCAACCAGGGTGCTACGGACACAGTTTGCGCTAGTGGGAGCCAGCCTGAGAGCAATGGAGGGGTGGCGGAGCGGCGTCATAGAGGCGCTGAGGCGATTTTTTCTGATGTTGCTCCCTCTGGAGCTGGGTGCGTGCAATGACACCAGCCAAGGAGGAACACGCACACTCCTGTGCGTGCTCTTCTTGAATCGTCTACACTCGGCTCCCCCCCACGCTCATGCACGTCACCTTGCTCCCCAGCCTCCGCCAGAGGAACTCAGGTGCTGATGCGCAGTTCCCCTCCCGGGAAGGAGAGCAGTCCATCGGATGCTCAATCGCCCCTGCCCCTGCTGACCCCCCGGCGGCAGATGCCGTTTCAACACGGTCGCCAGCCTGGTGCGAGGCGTGGCATCCAGCGCCTCAACCCTCAGCACCACTGGGCCTGCCCCTGTATCTTTTTCCTTGCAGTCTGAGGCTGTGCCCTCTAGTTTTGCCCCCCTCCTTCCTCTTAAGTAAACACTCTTCTCCCACTTTATTGAGCCCCTTTACATATTTAAAAGTTTCAATCATGTCTTCCCTTTCCCTCCTTCTCTCCGGTGTGTATAGATCCAGCTCCTTACACCTCTACTCATATGACTTTCCCTGCATACCCTGCACCATCTTGGTTGCCCTTCTCTGAACCCTCTCCAATGCATCTATATCCTTGTGGAGATGAGGTCTCCAGAACTGAACCCCATACTCCAGGTGTGGCCTCACCATAGCTTTGTAAAGGGGCATTATTACCTCCCTCTTTCTGCTAGTAATGCCCCTGCCTATGCATACCAACATTCCATTGGCCTTTCCCGCCGCACTGCTACATTGGATTTGTACCTTAAGGTTCGAGGAGACTATGATCCTCAGATCCCTCTCCTGTTCTGTTACTTTAATTTCCTTCCCACCTAGGGTGTACCCTGCTCTTCTGTTCCAACTCCCCAAGTGCATCACAGCACACATCTTGGCACTAAATTTCAGCTGCCATGTCTCAGACCATTTTTCAAGTGTCTTTAAGTCCTCCCTCATGTTGTCCACCCTATTGCATATTTTCGTATCATCAGCAAATAGGCACACCCTCCCCCTCAAACCCTCAGCAATATCACTGATGTAGATGCTGAAGAGAAGCGGACCCAAAACTGACTCCTGTGGCACTCCACTCTTCAGCCTCCTCGTCCCGGAGTGCACCCAGTTTAGCACCTCCCTCTGAGTTCTTCCAGACATTAGGCCTCCACCCAGCTTGTTATATTCCCACCCAACCTCAGGCTTTCCATCTTGCTCACCAGCCTTCTATAGGGGACAGTGTCAAAGACCTTACTGAAGTCCAGATAGGCTAAGTCCACTGCCCCCTGGTCAATCACCTGAGTCACCCAATCAAAGAACTGAATTAGGTTTGTCTGGCAAGACTTCCCCTTCGTGAAGCCATGCTGTCTGCTGTCCTGCAAGCCACTGTCCTCCAGATACCCCACCACCCTCTCCTTGATTAATGCCTCCATTACCTTCCCCATCACTGACATGAGGCTGATAGGTCAGTAGTTCCCCCTTCACCTCCTTACTACCGCCCTTGTGTAAAGGCACTATGACAGCCCCCCTTCCAGTTATATATATGGCACACTCCACACATTCCATCGTATAATACCATTGATCTGGTGTCAGAATGATACTATTATGACTATCTGATGGCAGAGCAATGGTATTATGGGTTTTTGATGTCACTGATTACCTATGGGAAAAAACAGCACCCATATATTACAAAAATAAATCTTACTGGCTTAAAGCAGCGGTCACACCATAGTGCTTTTGGCTATGTTTCTTTCTGCAGAGTGTGCCTTTATTCTGTTTATGAACTCACAGAGGGATTGTGACAGCACTTATAAAACCTCTGATTATAAACCAAGCAGCCACCTACTGCTGCAGCCCTGCCCTCAGAAACAGTATTTTTTGATGATGATGATGATGATCACTCAGCTCGTAGTCAGAATTAATGAGTACGGCATTACTAAAGAGGACATGAAATTATTTCTAATTGGCAGCTGTTTATAATGTTGTTATTTATAGATATGAAGTTCCTACTTCTAAGTGACACATATATAACTGTTCCTCAATAAAAAAGTGACATGAAAAACTGCATTTTGAATTGTTCCATTTTTAATGACCACATTCTGTTACAATTCTTTACATAAAACTAGAGACCAGGGGCATGATTTTCAGAGCCCCGACATTGACGCAAGTTGCCCGCGCCAAATACAATTGACGCATGGGGCACCGTTCATCAGCACTTGTGGCAGCCCCAATTTTCCAACCCAGCTTGCACCAGGAGGGGGCTGCCTGTGTCAGAGTCACCTGCACCAGGTGTGTGTCAGCCCTCCACTTTTGCCATGGCATCAGGGGGCTTGTGGCAGATGCAAGCTACAGTATCCCCATTGTCAGGATTCCTGAGGCTTGCTGGACCCGCCAGGCCTTAGATCGGCCAGTGCCTGGTCTAACTCCCCATGCGCCACTACTCTTTGGCACTGCAGGATGGCAGGTGATGCCAAGTGAGCCAGCTGCCCTTCCAGGGGACGGGCACTGGGCACTCAGCTAGGAGGGACGCCTGTCAGGGGTGCTGCATGCCACTGCATGGCTGACTGGCATGCCAGATGACTGCACTGGGCACATCCAGTGGGCATCAGTGGACCACCTGTGGGACGCCCGAATGCATGGTGGTCTGGCACATGTACCCCCCCTGCCTGGCATCTCCCATGCCTGACTCAGGCCCCACAGTGGTCTGTACAGTGGCCCACACAGGTGTGTCCATGTCCATTGCTGTGGCTAGCCTCTGTCAAAGCCTTCCCATGCCTTTGTTTGGCACACTGAAGTGGCTGCTGCGAACTGTGAGTGTTTGGCACCGGGACCCCTCCTGTGCAGAGATTGGGTGCCAGATACCTGGTGTACCAGCGATCAGCACAAGCTACTGTTTGCTGCAACTTGCGTTGATCTTTGGGCAGCTTTGAAAATGTAGCCCCCGGAGTTTTATGTCACCACTTGTGTACAGAACTCATAACACGGTATTCATAGGTCAGCAGCTCATGACAAGCATTCTATTCACAAACTATGGCATAGTAAAACTCCAAAATATGGTTCCATGAAGAGAACTATGAAGGACGTTGTCCATGAAAAGAGAACCATTAAAAAAATTAACATACATTTCCTGTCCCCTTTAAGATAACTATTACAGTCAATCCTGGGAAAAAACAAACAAATATTCACCAAGTGCCTCATTAAGTCCACTGGATAGGCAGTTCCTTGGTATGATTTGCCTTCCGAGGTTTTTTTTGGGAGGGGGGTCAGCAAGTCTTTAAGAAAATGTAGCAGTCCTTACAAGACAACAATTACATATGAACATAATGAAGTAAGAAAGAAAGTCAACAAATTGTCCAACAAGGTCTTTCCCACACAAACCCAATAGGCTATCTATTCAATCTGGTGTGGTTGGATTTTCCAAACTACTGCTGCAGGATGCAGTTATGGCACTCTGAATGTATCTAAAGGCTTGCAGGTGATTTTCAAACATTTGGTTGCATTTAGGACAACACATGCGTTATTTTTTTTTTATGCATATGCCATTTTTGTTCATAACCTGTGACCCTTGCAGCAGAATATTAGACCCCCTTTTATGTGGTCTAACAGTTTTGTCACAAGTAGCACAATTTTGGCTAAAAGCATGATGCCAAACTTTGAAACTCCTGCCCATGTTCTCTGGGTATTTATCTAGCCTCAGGTTCAAGACTTTGGGCCGGATTTTCAGAATGGGCTGCCACAGCCGCAACTGCATGCTGCCTTTGCATGTGTGGCCATTCTGACAAATCCATCCAAAGTGCAGGCACCATAACTAAAAGCAGACAAACATCTCAAATTCTCACTGTGTGGCTGTTTGCAAAAAAAAAAAGAACCCTGATAAAAATTAAATTTGATTCTGATTTTTGACAGAATTTTTTGTATCTTATTTCCCCAGGATTCTCCAGCTGAGACGCAGACATCTTGTTTTCCATAGGGTCCTGCTTTTTACCCATTTTCACAGCTGGGAGGCTAAGTGGCGTGCTCAAGATCACAAAGTGACTATTTGGCTCTGGCGGGGTTTGAACCTGGGATCTCCTGGTTTCCAAGCTGGTGCTATGACTGTTAGATCACTCTGCCCTCTAATTTGGACAGACATAGAAGCATGTTGGACCATCCTGTCCCGATGGTCACTAATGCAAGTCTGCTAGCTGATGGATCCTGGATGGGTTGGTTTCAAAATACTGTGCCCTGGACAGTTCCCAGATGAGATGGGGACAATGTTGGAATTACAGAGGGGCTTGCCATGGGCTCTATCCCCCTAGCACTCAAGTGAGCCCCAATAGCTTACACATCACTGCCATTGACTTATAATGGGAAGGGGGTCTCAGTTTAAAGATATGACAGTTATGGGTCCCCCATCCCAAAAAGTGTAATTCCAACATTGGGTGGGGATCATGGACATTATAAGTTAATAGAGCCTCTGAGCATTAGGTTTGGGTGAGAGGACTGGGAAGCAGAGTGGCTTTGCCTGCCCAAACCTCATAAGAGAAGTCTTCTATACCATAAAGGACATTCCTCAGATCCGATTAACTTATTATAAATCAAACAAGTTTAGCTCGAGTGATGTATAAGTTTGGAGTCTTTTTTGTAATTTTAGTTTGCCGTTCTCCCCATGATGCTGAAGTGGAGTGCTCCCTTCTACTGCTCCTGCATGATAGCACATGGTACGCACAATAAGAGGTATAGTGGCTCTGCACGCTGATTGGCTGAAAGCACCTTAGTGATTTATAATACAGAGAAGACCTAGGTATGATGGGGATGTGATGAAATAGGTTCAAAACTGGTTGCAGGGCACAAGGCAAAGGGTCATAATTAAAGGTCATCGATCGGCATGGAAACAGGCGACCAGTGGGGTTCCACAATCCATAGAGGTTAATTCTGGGACTTAGATCTTGGATGACTCACCACCAGGGGTGCAAAAGCTGCTAAGCCCTTTCTGTAACCTGCACCATACACGAGACTCTGAAAACTAATTCTTCCTGGTCCCACGGTGCTGTACTACTCAAGGGCAATGATCGTTTGAATATAGAGCCCCACTCTGGATTAACTCAGTTCACAGAGACATCCGTACAGAAGCCAAACTGGGCCCTTTCAAATATAAGCTCCGTCAGCACCTTATAGCAAACAGCAGTTGTGACTGTTTCCATTAGCCCTTCCCTACCACCCCAAGCCATGTCATTTTAAGCACTTTAAACTGCACTGAGCTCTGAGCACTGAGTCCTACCCCCTCCTCCTATCTATCCCCCCATCCCCCCACTCCCCTCTAGGCTCTCCCTTACCCCCCCCCACACTTTCTGTACCCTCTACCCTCTCCCAACCTAGCTCTTCCAATTAAGTTATTACCTGTCTTGACAAGGCCTTTTAGACAGATTCTCATAGTTTGTGTATCTGTGTATCTCCTGTCTAAAACAGTTTGAGTGCTGTACACAAGGCACTTTTTTGTACAATTCTGATTAATCTGTCAACATAAACTTCTCCTGAAATGTATTGTTAAAATGTTTACTCTGCTAGTCTGCCTCTGTTATCTGTACTTATATCTACTGACGTGGAACCTTTGTAAAATAGGTTATTGCTCAAAGGTGTTGTAATCTGAGACTTCAATAAATAAATAAATAAAATAAATATTCTGCACTGTGAAAGAGCAGAACCAAACCACACAAAAACACGTATCCTGGATTTTAGGGGGGCAAACTTTGGGAAAATGGGGAGATACTTGAAAGAGGCATTAAGGGGAATGGGGCAGGAATCAGGGGTTGAGGAACAGTGGGAAGTATTTAAAATGGGGATTACAAGAGCAACATAATTATGCATTAAGCAGGTTAGCAAGAGGAAAAGAAAGAGGAGACCATTATGGTTTTCCAAAGAGGTAGCAAAGAAAGTGAAAGCCAAAAGATTGCATTCAGGCAATACAAAAAGACACAGGCAGAAGGGGATAGGGAGAAGTACCAGGAGAAGCAAAGGGAGGCAGGGAGGTCAGTAAGGGAAGCCAAAGCTCAGACAGAAGAACACATTGCAAAATCAGTGGGTAGAGGACAAAACCTTTACAGGTACATAAGTGAAAAAGAAAAGGCAAAGGGAGGATAGTGAGACTGAAGGGGAGGATGGGGCTGTGTGGAGGATGACAACAGTAAAGCTAACATATTGAACAGGTATTTCTGCTCAGTCTTTACTAAGGAAGAGGAGGGTAATGGGTCTGAATGGAGTACAAGGGTGAGAATGGTGCAGAATGGACACAAGTCCTTTACACGAGAAAGGGTCCTGAAGGAACTGGAAGTAATAAGAGTTGATAAAGCAATGGGGCCAGATGGGGTGCACCCAGGGTCCTAAAGAACTAAGAGAGGTGGTGGCTGAACCTCTTGCTATCCTGTTTAGCCAATCACTAGAAACGGAGAGTACCCAAAGACTGGAGGATAGCAGATGTAGTCCCCTTATACAAAAGTGGGAACAAAGAGGAAACAGGGAACTACAGACCAGTCAGCCTCACCTCAGTGATGTGGGAAGATCATGGAAGCACTACTGAAGGAGAGATTGGTGGAACATCTGGTTGTCAATGGACTACAAGACCCAAGGCAGCATGGTTTCACCAGGGAAGGTCATGTCAGACCAACCTCATTGAATTTTTGACTGGGTGACTAGGAGGTGGATCAGGGAGGGCAGTGGACATGGCCTATCTGGACTTTGCAAGGGCCTTTGACACTGTGCCACAAGAAGACTATTGCACAAACTGGGGAATATGGGTGTGGGCAGGACAGTAGATGCGGTGGGTAGGTAACTGGCTGGGTGGCAGGACACAGAGGGTGGTGGTAAATGGCTGTCACCTACAGAGGGAAGAGTGACCAGTGGGTACCACAGGGATCAGTGCTGGGACCGGTACTATTCAATATCTTCATCAGTGACATTGCACAGGACCTGAAGGCAGAATTTCACTGTTCGCTGATGACACAAAGCTCTGTAACACAGTAGACACACCAGGGTGTAGACAGAATGAGAAGGACCTGCAGAAACTTGAAGAATGGTCAGGGGTTTGGCAGTTGAAATTCAATGCAAGGAAGTGCAAGATAATGCATATAGGGCACAAACCCTGGCACAATATATCAGTTGGGGGTGAGGATATAGCATGCACCAAGCAGGAAAGGGATCTTGGAGTTATCATCTCTGATGACCTCAAGGCAGGGAAACAGTGTGACAAGGCAGCAGATAAAGCAAATAGGATGCTGGGATGCATAGGCAGGGCAACACCAGCAGGAAAGGAGGTCATAATTCCACTATACAAGACACTAGTGAGGCGCACCTGGAGTACACTGTGCAGTTCTGGAGACCTTACCTACGTAAGGACATAGACAGGGTAGAGAAGGTTCAGAGGAGGGCAACAAAGATGGTGCATGGATTGCATCACAAGTCCTATGAGGACAGGTTGAAGGCACTGAACATGTACTCCCTGGAGGAGAGGAGGAGAGAGGGATATGATAGAGACATGCAAGTATCTTACAGGGAAGAACAGGGTGCAGGAATACACTATTTTTAAGCGAAAAGATGTTCCAGGACTAGGGCATGGGATGAAGTTGGAGGAGGATGATTCAGAGGAAACGTGAGGAAGAATTTCTTCACAGAGCGGGTGGTGGACAAGTGGAACACCCTGCCAGAGAAGTGGTGGGGGCCGAAACAATCACGGGATTTAAGAATGCATGGGATAGACATAAAGGAATTGTGGAGATCAGGGGTAAGGGGCAACAGACTTCCTGGAAAACATAAACTGAACTTACAAACTTAAATGGGCAGACTGGGTGGGCCATAGGCCCTTATCTGCCGACACTGTCTATGTATCTATGTACTTTTAAAGCAGCAGTGCAAGGAAATTGGGCAAACAATGTGGCCGTACCTTTTTTCACTATAAAAGATTACAAACACCTTCCAGTTTTATTTGGTGGTAACTTTTTCTAGTTCTACCAACATATGAGTATTTTAAAACATTTTTCAGTTTAGTTTTTTCTCAAGAAAAAAAATGTTCTTCAAATTTGACTTAGAAATAATGATTGCAAACCTGGTAAGGACTAGGACTGAGAAAATAAACATACAGGCCTGGATATTCAGATTGTACCTGGCAGTGGCGTAAGCTAGGGCACAGTGCACTGGGATGCACTGGGGCCAGGACCAGGTGATATTCAATGGTGATGCAACATGGCTCAGCACCGTTGAATATGCCATAGACTGCACATGGCGCCATGGCACTGTGCCGGTGCAAGCCACAGATAGGGAGCACGGGGATGCACCAGCGCAAATGTAGTTGCACTAGGCACATCACCCATGATATTCAGCAGAGGGCATGCAAATGAGGCCATAATACATGCAAGGTGCAACTGGGGCCATTTGCATGCCATGCGCAGGGCAGCCCAGCGACTTGCGCCTGGTGCCCTGCACAGCATGACGTGTGCACTGTGGGGGTCCTGGGGCATCCCCCGCCCGTAGCTACGATCGCGGTAAATATCTACTAAATCATTCCCTGGTAGTCTAGTGGACCCCCTCCCTCCTGAGTCCCCGATCGCGGTAGATGTGTAATAAATCATTCCCTGGTAGTCTAGTGAACCCCCCTCCCTCCTGAGTCCCCGATCGTGGTAGATGTGTAATAAAACATTCCCTGGTAGTCTAGTGGACCCCCTTCCCTCCCAATTCCCCAATTGCAGTAAAGTGCCCTAAATTAGTTCCCTGGTGATCCAGTGGCATCTCCACCCCTCCCACCCACACAGGACCTGTCGCCCACCCCTCACCCCTCTCCCATCATTGTCAGGAGACTGCAACCTGCCCGCATACCGCCTGGCCACCTGCCGAATGACAGGTACAGTATGGGCTTGCAGGGCATACTGTACCAGACAGTCCCAAATATATGAATGACGCCATTCATATATTTGGGACTGTCTACAGTGCCCTGCACAATCCCATACTGTACCTGTCGTCGGCGAGACATCGCGGTAGGTTGCACTACCCGCCAATGATGAAATCTTGTAGCATGAATGAGTCTATCCAGGTGGGGAGAGTGAAGTACCACTGGATCGCACAGAGATAGTGAGGGCACTTCCTGTCGAGGGGCTCGGGAGGAGGGCACTGAACCTGAGTGCCCTGCCACATTACCTGCGATCGGAGAATCGGGAGGGAGGGTTCCTAGACTACCAGGGAATATGAGTGGTTGTGGACAGTGTTCGGGGTGGGCAGGTGGCCACCCACAGCTATTGGCTGCTGTGTTGTACCCTGCATACAGCAGCCCACCTGTGGGTGGCTGGGAGTTGTTTCTACTCTTCACAGGCTCAACTTTGAGCCCCCCATGTGGCTCACTGCAGGGTTGCACCAGCAACTGCGCCACACATCCCGGGCTGAATATCGGGATGTGCCACATATGCATGGGCATGTCCCCTGTATCTGTACCGCATACAATTACATTGTGACCTGGCACATCAGGATTTGAGCTGCGCCTGGCAGCCCTTTCAGTATCCCACTGGGGTGAAATGCAGGTTGCGCTATGTGCAACCCCTTTGAATATCTGGGCCACAGTGTGCAGCATAGGAGGTACCTAGAAAAACAGATTTGACAGGTATGCTAATATTTTAATTAATTGTACTTCACGCTAGTTTTTTTTTGACAAACTATTTTGGTTGCACTGCTGCTTTAATAAAGTGCTACACTGTAGCATTAGCCAGGCTGCATGCACCATCTTTGCTTTTCTAGTTTCCGAGTTTCCCAATTTGCTGGCAGTACTTTTAGGGAGGGTGTGCAATTTCTCGTGTAGTTGCATCTGGGGCTTAGATTGTTCAAAATCTTTTTTTTTTTTTACAGGTGGCCTGCTGGGGGGGGGTGGGGAGTAACAACTGATGACACCAAGATGGGAAGAACATTTACAGTCCAGCAAGAGAAGAATAAAATGCAGAAGGAACCAGACAAATGTAGGAACTGAGCAGAGAATGACAGATGAACGTCAACAATGAGAAATGCTCAATGACGCAGTAAGGAAAAAAAAAAAAGCACATGAGGGTGAAGTAGTACCTGTACGGTATGAGGAGTACAGAAATCCATCAGGAAAAAGACTTGGGAGTACGGACCAGTAGCAACTTTAAATGGGAGCTACATTGTGCGGCAGCAGCTGCTGGGCAAAACAATATTATGACATGCATGAAAGCGACAATGTTTGTTACTCACCATGTCATTTTTCTCAGCAATAATGATTTTCTGGCAGAAACATCAATATGGCCATTTTCCTTTTTTACTTTCTTTCATTCCTGGACTAAGACGTAGGATTTTTGAAGTTTTTAAAACCCCAGCTCCCTTGCCATGCCCGCCATGAAAATAAATAAATATCTTTGTGCAGTGCTGTGCTGTTTACTATTGGAAACATGTGGTAGCACCATCCCAATACATCCACAGTATGAATCTAGTATTTACATTTATTTATTCTTTTCCATAAAGCTTTTTTTTCTGTGGTTAATGCAGGTGGACTGTTCAGCCCTGTCCCTGCCACCCACAACCAGCACCCACCTCCCCCCAACTCACGTTGCCTGAATTCCCCCACGGATTGCCCCCCATGGTGGGGTTGGGAAGGGGAGGGCTGTCACCCCCCACCCAGTGACCTCATCCAGAAGTGGGCTTAGTGCCCGTGGTGGCGTGGGGGTAGGTGGGCAGGGCTACATGAAGCCCATGTCAACATTTTCCATTTTCTCCCCTTGACTTCTAGCCATGGTGGCATGTAAGCATGTGCACGTAGTAGTGCACACATGCTATGAGATGGGGGCCCCTCACTTCTATGCCGCTTGAGCACCAGTACTACCACCTGGCCTGTACAAGGTGGCAGCCAAGGGCCAAGGCTGCATGTCTCCCTACCCCAGGAGAGAAGAGCTGTCTGATTGATGCCTGATCATCTCCCTCGCCTAACCTCCGGCTCCCCGAGCTCTTTCTCAAACTCAGGTTGAATGCATGGTGAAAGGTAAGGCACACAGCACCTCAGCCCTCTGTGCCATCTGACCCGCAGTACTATGTACATTTAGCATGTAACCCCACCTGAAGAGATTTTTAAACACTGCAAGTGGCGGCCATCTTTAATCACGTGAATAAATACAAAATCACCTATAATGGGAGTTTTATAAATATCTGAGAACATTAAAAATACACTGAGGATGAATCTAAGGATGTCAGAAATACAGTTTTCTAAACAAAACTATATAATAAAAAATTGTTGGAGAGAAATACTGCTGCTTTAAAGAGCTGCTGATGCCGTCAGGAGAACTTTAACAAAACATAACATTAAGACACAGTTTGGCTTGCATTTCACATTAGTTCTGTATTCCTCCTCCGTGTTATTTACTACTGATGTAATTTGCATGAAAACAGGACCTTTACTCTTGAAGAGTTCATCTGTTCCTGTTGCTTTCTACCTATCTGAAGTCATAATGCACTGTTTATGACATCACAGTTACTCCCATGGCAAAAGAGTGTGATGTCACAACAGAGGATTATGACTTGAAGTAGGGAGCAAGCCACAGAGGCAGATGAACGTTGAAGTATAAAGATCATGTATTTGTGCAAATTTCCTCAGTAATAAATAATGTTGAGGAGAAATCTATAGAATATATATGGAATACAAGCTGAATTGTACCTAAATATTATGTTGTTCAAAGTTTTCTTTGAGGCATCAGCAGCTCTTTAAGAGAAACATCATAAGCAGGTCTAATGATATAATAATCAAGGCCCCTGGAACTCTCCAATCCCACGGCCATGGAATATTCTGAAGAACTCATGTCATGCTGCAGAACATATATAGCACAGCGGATACTATTGATCTTGGGGATTTTTAATAAAAATGTGCATTTTTCCATATTGCCCAATTCCCTTCCCCTCCTTGTTTATCCTAAAGCCCCTCCTCTATGCTCAGCGTATTATGCCATCGATTACATCACCTAATATTTCAGCCAGTGGCAGGACTGCGTTCTGCCACAGACATGAATAATTTCTGCTGCAGGATTGAATGAATGCTGCATAGAAGCCCAGGAACCCTACTGCAGAAATTAGGATTGAAGTACCACAGAGAACATGGGGCCCTGGTTATAATGCCCTTATACAGCTCTTTGGTCCAGCGCCATCTTAAGAGCACAGTGTGCAGTTCTGGTCCCCATATCCGAGAAAAGATATTATGATATTGTGGATAAAGTGCAGAGAAAGAAGCAGAATGGTTGATGGCTTGGAAAACATGGGATAGGAGGAATGACTGGCAGAACAGGGTCTGTTCTCCATCTAGAGGAAAAGACTCCAGGGAGTCATGATTACAGTGTTCAAGTCTCTGAAAGGGATAACCCCATCAGCCCAAGTGCAGCCCTTGAAGATTCAAGCTGCACAAGGATGAAAGAAGAAGGGGACACCAAAGATCATTGAATGGAGGAATATTCAAGGGAAGCATCAGAAAGAACAAGTGGTGAATGCAGGTGGTATTGGCTGACAGTATAATGACCATCAAGCTCAGATTCTACAAATACTTGGGGTGACAGCGCATTCCCACGCAGCTGGTGTAAGGGAAGAATTCAAGGGACTGCGGGTCTTCTCTCCTTAAATATGTGCAGTGTCACCCACCTGGAATGCAGTGCAATTATCGCAGTTGCTGCCTGTCACATCTTACAGGATACTGCAGGAAATCATGCAATCCAGTGGCACTTAATTCAGTTTGTCATGCATAAAAGTGTGACATTTTGGTCACTGAGTGCTTCATCCTGTATGCACAGTATGTATATGTTACAGTATGTATATCTGTATATATGTATTGAATGCATGTGTATAGGTACAGGATGCATGTATGTAGAATACGTATGCATGCACAGTATGTATAGAATACATGTATATACAGTATGTGTGTATGGGATGGATGGATGGGATAGATCCGAGGGTGCTAAGGGAACTGGCATCACTGTTAGCCAAACTCTTTGTGGGGCTGTTCAATAACTGTACAGCAAGGGGTGGTTTCCAGGGACTGTATGATGGTGGATGTGGTTCTGCTGCATGATGTAGGGGACAAGGAGCAACCATGAAACTATAGACCCATCAGCACTACGTCCTTGGTTGAAAAACTGATGGAGACACTAGTAAAAGAAGAACTAGTGGAATACCTGGAGAAAAGGGACTTCAGGATAGTAAGCAGCACGGCTTCATGATGGGGGAGGGTCATCTTGTTAGACCAACCTGATATTATTCTTTGGCTGGGTAACTAAGGTAGTTAAGGGCCATACTGCAGATTTACTCTCACTCAACTTCAGCAAGGCATTCAACTTGGTGCCGCATCGAAGGCTGCTGAAGAAGATGGGAGATCTGGGAACAGCTAAGGAAATAGTAAGGTGGGTAGGAAGTTGATTGGAGGGGAGGCAGCAGACAGTTGTGGTGAATGAAGTCAGATCAGAGGAAAGAGAGGTCATTAGTTAAGTACTGCAATGAATCTTTCTGAGCCCAGTCCTCTGCAATAAGTTCATCAGTGGCATGGGAGTGGAAATCCACGGCAGGATGAGTCTATTAGCAGATGACACTAAACACTGTGTAGGACTGACAACATGGAGGGGATAAGGGAGTTGCAGAGAGACCTGCAAAGGCTGGAAAATTGGTCCAAAGTCTGGCAGCTGAAATTCAATGCCATAAAGGGCAACATTATGCGCTTAGAGAACAAACACCCCCAGAACAGAGTAGTGGATGGTGAGGTTAAGTGGAACACACCATCACAGGAAAGGAACCTAGGCGTCATCATGAGTGACTCCCTTAAAGAAACCAACCAGAGTAGCAAGGCTAACAGGATGTTGGGGTGCATCGGGAGAGGGTTCGACAGCAGAAGGCAGGGGGTACTGTTACCTCTGTATAGGTTGCTGATGAGGCAACACCTTTTGTACTGTGCCCAGTTCTGCCCCCCCCCAAAAAAAAAGGACAGGGACAGGTTAGAGAAGGTAAAGGTATCATGACCAAGATGATTCAGGGCCAGGAGGCCAGATCCTAGGATGATCAGCTAAAGGCACCAAACCTGTTTTCACTCGAAATTAGAAGAGAAAGGGGGGATATGATAGATACCTTCAAGTTCCTGAAAGGCATTAGCAAAGTGGACTGTGAGGAACTGTTTACCAGGAACAGAGAAGATAGGACAAGGGGTCATGTGTGGAGGTTAATGGGGGGAAGGTTTAAAAAGGATGTGAAGAAGTATTATTTGCAAGTAGGACCTCATTGTAAATGAGCTTTGCCTCAGTCAAGCATGTCCTTGTTCATATTTTACTATGAATAAAAATTCTGTCTGTCCATCCATCCATCTACAGACAGTATCTATCTATCTATCTGTCTACCTACCTACAGTATCTATCTATCTATCTATGTACAGTATCTATCATCTATCTGTCTGTCTGTCTATCTACTATCTATCTACCAACAGACAGTATCTATCTATCTATCTATCTATCTATCTATCTATCTATCTATCTATCTATCTATCTATCTATCTATCTTATCTCCTCTCTCTCTTTCTCTATCTGGCTGAGCCACGGAATGGTCTTTTGGCAGAGGCGGTGAGTGCCAAAACCATAAATTACTTTGAGCAGGGCTAGGATAGGGCCAAGGGATATTAGCTTCTCAGTGGTAAGTGGAGGGCAGAAACATGGATAACAAAAGGGAGAATGGTGTAAGCAAAGCCCCAGGAGAGACAGTAGATCCTGGGGTATGGTAGAGTAATAGGGGCAGGCTGGGTAGCCTTTTCTGCTGTCATCATCTATGTTTCTATGTACAGTATGTATGTATGTATGTGTGTATGTGTGTGTGTATGTATGTATGTACGTACGTACGTACGTACATACGTGTGTATGTATGTATGTACTTGTGTATGTATGTATGTACATATGTATGTGTGTATGTATGCACATATGTGTGAATGGACAGTATGTATATATACATGTGCAGTATGTACAGTATGTATAATATGTATGTACCGTATTTCACCGTTTTGAAGCCGCTCTCAAATAGTATCCGCCCTCAGATATAAGCCGCAGTCAATTTACAGTGTTGTTAATAGAAGCCGCCCTCAAATATAAGCCTAACCGCACTGAAATGGGAGAAATGCCATACCTGTGTGCGATGCTGCTCCGACACCTCTGACACCTCCAACACTAGCTTCCAGGAGTGTCCATATTTTAGGGACAGAAAATGTAAAAGTTTTTAACAAATAAATCCCATTACTGTTGAAAAGCTTAGCTTAACCTAAGCACACAAAGAAAGACAAACACTTCCGGATTTTTCGGGTTCCTACCACGTGATATGTTGCTACCACGTGGTATGTAGAGTCCGTAGCAGCATAGAACAACAGGCAGTTGTGTAGAATGAAACCACAAAACTAGAAGAGCTTGGTTTTAGCTGTGCTTTATTTTATTTTATTTTTTTACTGCTGCAGTATACCGTAGTGATTAAAAAAAATAAAGAAAAGTTTCAGTCCACTTCATCCTCGCTATCCAGCCCGGTGTCTTGCTCAGAGCTTTCTGCATCGGGTGTTTCCTCCTCTATGAAGTTGGGTTCTTTCTCTTGGGATGCTCCTGCACTCCAACTCTGACCGGATTGTCCACCTAAGAAGAGTATAGTGGTTAGTACTCTTTTTTTAATGATTTTATCATTAATGTTTGAGGCAACTGAAATTACCATTCAGTGTTGCCAACTTCACCTCAATTGCTTGGCGAGCTTCAAATGCCATTCCATCTGGCCTCCCTGAATTCCATTAACCTCTTTAGGCATTTGTTTGCCTTTCAATACAACAAATGGTGAAAGTCTGAAACGAATGAGTACTAAACGCTTATTAATATAAGCTGCCCTCAAATTATAACCGTCCCCGAATTAAAGACGCACATTAAAATTAAAAGTTTTAATAGAAGCTACGGCTTCAAAATGGTGAAATACTGGTATGTATGTATGGACAGTATGTATATATGCATGTACAGTCTGTATGTATGTGCAGTATGCATATATATATATATATATATATATATATATATATATATATATATATATATATATATATATATATATATATATATATATATAAAGAACCTCTGTGCACAAACACTGAGAAAGGGTTACCCAAAGGGCATTTGGCTGGGAAGCCAAGTTTCAAGAAAATACAAAATCACATGCCCCCACAATGCAAAGCATCATGGGCTGCATATGCAAATCACCACAGAATGTTATGCTGGTCCAACTTTAAGCAGAATTGCATGGTGCCGAAGGCCTCTCACACAGTTTGCAAAGGGTGCCAACAGAAGACATAGACATGTATTTAGTCCTACCAGGACTCATCAGTATGCCTCGCCTGTTTGACACCCCAGTGGAATGGACCAGCTACCCTTAAGGCAGTGTGCCTTGGATATATTATGGTGAACCCATTAAAATAAAAACTATTTAAAGACAAAGAACCATATATATATATATGTATATATATATATATATATATATATACACTGTATATATATATATATGTATTATAGTGTCACGGTAATGCCACTATAGGTAGGGTTGAGTAGCCACTTTAATGCAAAACCTCAAATTTTGCACCTTAATAACTTTGCCACCGTATGACAGATTTGCCTGACATTTTTGCATGTGTGGTCTAGCACCATAGATCTCTGGATCTGGCAAGTTGCGTTATGGTCGGATGTACGGTTGCTGAGCTATAGAACACCATAAAATGCAAAAAAACTGACTTTTTGCACATTTCTTTGCTCGTGCCCACAGCCTGCACAGCTTGTCTGTTCAGTCCAAAAATTTCAGGGAAGATGCAGCCTTGGTCACCAATGTGCCCTTTGAAGATTTGGTGCAAACATATTAAACCATTCAAAAGTTATTCAAAAAAACAAATTTTCCATTATAGTCAATGGGAAAAGTTAACAAAAATCACATTTTCATGACAGGCTCTTTTTTACGGTCTCAAATGGCCCTTTTACTTTCATGAGTCAGTCATCTTGTTTACAGTTAGTGACACAGAAAAATGCCTGGCATTTAAAATTGGGACCCTCTAGGTAAACACTGATTGTTGTGTTTACCTGGTCAGGTCCTGAGGATGCTAGCTATGTCTATTTTGGGGGGTTAAACCCCTCAGAAATACGTTTTTAAACTTTTTCTGAAAAATACTTTCACAAAATACTTTCGCAAATGCAAAAGTTTCGTGATTTATTTTGCAAAACTTTTGTCATTTGTAAAAGTATTTTGCGAAAGTATGCTCAAAATAACTGCAAAATCTTTGCCAGCCTCCTTCAACCAAACAGTTGGGTCTTTTGGGCTGAAGTGTGCAGGGTAGCAAGCCTTGGTCCCACATACATGCCTTTTGGTGGTTTGGTGCCAGAGCATTCAAGGGGCCCAAAATTACAGTGTACTGAAGTTGAGCAGTTTCCCATAGGATAGCATTGCAGCGCCTGTCACACCTTCCGGTGCCTGTATCTCGAAAACAAAGCGAGATACAGAGTTTTCACTACTAGCAGCTTAGAATCTGCTGAAACAAGTATGGAAACAGTAGATGACACTTGCAGTGGAATTTTTTTCCTACTTGCTACGGTTACAGAGATATTGGTAAAAACATGTTTCAGTGGTTCTAAGAGTGGCTTTCCGGTGTCCGTAGCTTGTAAACGATGTGAGGTACAGGTTCAGTCAATACATGGTTGCAAGAAGTGCTGAGTGTCACGATTACAGGGACATTTTAATTTTTTTGGTAGCTCTTATGGTTACTGAGATATCGGCAACTTTGTGTTACAAGGTTTCCTTGCCCTATATGGCTGTTGTATGGCTCCACTGTGAAGTGTGAGTGGGAACATAGGGCACAGAGAGCCCACAATCACACATATGCATAAAATGTACAATGTGAAGGGAGTGCAGGGCCCCGAGGGCCCGTGCTCCCACTAACACATACCATTTACTACTTACATTACACTTTCTCAAAAAGAAGGGAAATTCATTGCAAAAAACTCTGTTAATGCATCAGTTAGGGTTGTTTCCACAGTGACAAAAGTGTGGAAAATTGGTGTTAGGGTTACAACCCCTCTACCCCATCACCAACCCCCCACCCTCCAGACACCACCAGGCATTGGGGTGTGCGTTGGAGTGGTAGTGCCTCTCACCCCATTCTCCTATACTGCACCACCACAGATTCTTTACACATGGAATGGGTGAGAGCTAGGCACGACCACCCAACGCATACCCCATGCCTGTAGTGTCTGGAGGGTGGGGACTGGTGGTGGATGGAGGGTGGTAACCCTAACACCGAATTTCTGCACTTTTGTCACTGTGGAAACAACCCTAACTGATACATTAACGGAGTTTTTTGCAATGAATATATATATATATATATATATATATATATATATACACACACACACACACACACACATATATACAAACATATACAGTATGTACTGTATGTATAGTATGCATATATAGTACAGTATTTATGTACAGTATGTATGCACTGTATGTATGTTTGTATATATGTTTGTTTGGCTGCATGTAACAATGTTACAGTCACAGCTTTCATGACAAGCACTGACATAGTCAATGTTCAAGTTAAAGAAGAACACTTAAGTCTGAAACATCCTGGAACTGTATTTCAGTTACTTTGTGCACTTGTACCGAACATTATACTGTCACCATTTGTGCAACTGTTTAACTACTTAGAGCACTGTGTGTACTTCCAAACCCATTTTCTGAGAACTGTTATAATGCTGATCTGGTGCCAAACACTAACTGGTCCCGTCTGACCCACATTTAGCGGGAGAAATGTTGGATGTATACAGTTCCTAAGATCTTTCAGGTGTTTGACAAACTGGTGAAAGCTGTATGGGGGTGGAAGTGGAGTGGGCTGTTAAAAGACAAAGTGTAACTGAGTGTAAGGGTTAAACCACTGTATATTTCCATAAGGTTCAGGGCTTCAGTGGAAATGCTGATAACAAACGGGTCTTCGTGGAGTTTGTTTCCCTCTGGCAGGGGAAGCTTGTGGTCCCCGGTGTGTATAAATGAGTCTTTCATTCTGTCTGCACTTCCTCTTTTCAAAGACTTGGCAATTTTCCACTGACAGCCCACCAAGAAGCAAGTTTTCAGAAGAGACCAGATGTGCACCTGAAGTAGCAGAGCACATTTCACACATAATCTCTCTGCCATTTCAAACCTGAATTTTTTTTTTGCACAATCCATACTTTCCATGGCCTAGTGAATGACATTAATTCAACAAAGGGAGACAACAGTTTTTTCTTGAATCTGTTACCTCACTCCTGCTGCAATTCATGGTACACCTCAGTGGAATATGATCTGGGAGATTTTGATTGGCACTTGACCATGAATAACAGTATAACTGTGGCCCCTAGTTCTCCATGGTACACTTCAGTCCTGATATCTGCGGCAGGGCTGCTAGGCTTTAGATATAGAATTTGTTTATTCCTGCTGCACGACATATGCTTTTGTGGCAGAATGCAGTACAGCCACTTGCTCAAGTATGATGTGGTTTTATCGATGAAATCACGTGCAGAGCACACAGGAGGTGATTTGGCATATACAAGGAGGGGGAAGAGACCCAGGCACTATTGAAAAACTGTACATTTTAATGTACAATCACCAAAAGCAGTGAATTCCATGGCACTTTACATAATCTGAGGCATGGTGCTAGTTCCATGGAAAATTCTAGAGTTGCGGAATTGCGGAATTCAGGGGCCCTAATTATAACATAACATTGTGGTAACGAAAGGATCCATCTTTTCCACCTTTCCTGTTGCACAGAAGTGACTACACCAGGTTTGACTATGGACATGCCTCCCAACTTCTCAGCTGGAATGCAATCCCTACTCATGCTGGGTAACCCTCAATGCCATTCTCCCTATAGAATTGGTCTAGTTCTGCTTTAGAAACCTCAACAGTGCTAGTTTCCACAAGATCACTGGTTAGGCTGTTTCACAGGTTAACAACCATCTGTGTGAAGTAATGTTTTCTAATGTTTCCTCTTATCCTGTTCCTATCCCTCAGTTGGAGTGCATGGCCTCTACTTCCATTTGCAGTCTCTAGTTCAAACATCTGTGTATATGTCACCCTTTCTACCCACTTTAGTAATTTGGCAGAAAAAGATGACAAATCTTTGATGTAAGGGGAACAGAGGCGTTATTGTATCAATGAATAGGGCACATGAAAGACTTCTTTTTTTTAACTTATGGGCAGTACAGGAATTAGACATTTTCACTTTAATTTATCATTGCATCAGCAACACACTGTCGTGCACTGTCTCACTTCATTAACCTGCTCCAACACCCTGGCAGGGTAACAGCCCACATTGCTGTATACTCTCTCTGCATCACTGCCTATTGGGCCTTTGTAAGAGGTGTTATGCCTGAGCCAGCATGCAGCAAAACACTGCTTTGTACCCTGTGACTGCAGCAGCATGTTTTCCAAGTCCCTGCAAGGTGTTACACCGGAGTCAGCATGCAGCAACACACAGTGCTCTAAACTGACTCTCTTACTGCCTCACTGCCTGTTACAGCTTCCTAGGAGGTATTATACCCGAGCCAGGAGGCAGCAGCACACAGTGCTCTAAACTGACTCTCTTACTGCATCACTGCCTGTTGCAGCTTCCTGGGAGGTGTTATACCTGAGCCAGCATGCAGCAACACACAATGCTCTAAACTAACTCTCTTACTGCATCACTGCCTGTCGCAGCTTCCTGAGAGATGTTATACCTGAGTCAGCATGCAGCAACACACAGTGCTCTAAACTGACTCTCTTACTGCCTCACTGCAGCTTCCTGGGAGGTGTTATACCCGAGCCAGGAGGCAGCAACACACAATGCTCTAAACTAACTCTCTTACTACATCACTGCATATTGCAACTTCCTGGGAGGTGTTACATCTGAGCCAGCATGCAGCAACACACAGTGCTCTAAACTGACTCTCGTACTGCATCACTGCCTATCGCAACTTCCTAGGAGATGTTACACCTGTGCCTACATGCAGCAACATACTGCTTAGTGCTCTCTGACTGCATCACCGTGTTTTGCAAGTTCTTGAAAGGTGTTATGCCTGACCCCATACTCAGCGACACACACTTCTTTAAGCTGGCTCGCTCACTTCATCACTGTGTATTACAACTTCCTGCGAGGTGTTACACTTGAGCCAGCATGCAGCAGCACACACTGCTGTCCACCTCTGACTGCATCACTGTGTATTCCAGCTTCCTCAGTGGTGTTACATGTGTGGCTGCATACAGCAACACAGAGTGCTCTACACTCTAGCACTGCATCACTGCCTATTGCGACTTCATGAGAGGCGTTACATACAGTGCTCTATACTCTGGCACTACATCACTGCCTATTGCGACTTTATGAGAGGCATTACACACAGTGCTCTACACTCTGGCACTGCATCACTGCCTATTGCGACTTCATGAGAGGCGTTACATACAGTGCTCTACATTCTGGCACTGCATCACTGCCTATTGCGACTTCATGAGAGGCATTACATACAGTGCTCTACATTCTGGCACTGCATCACTGCCTTTTGCAACTTCATGACCTGCGTTACACACATTACTCTGCACTCTGGCACTGCATCACTGCCTTTTCCGAGTTCCTTAGAGGTGTCAGAATTAAGCCAACAAGCTTTTCACTCTTGTGTTGGAGACAGGTGAATATCTCCTAGAAGAAGATCAAACCCATCCAAGCACGATGCAATGCAATGAATCCATGATGATCTTGTCTTTCATTCCCCCAGTGCATCCTGCTGAATTTTGGGTATTTAGAATGGAATCGTTATTGTCCTGTAGGAGATGATCAGAACTGTAGTGGCTCTGGACTGTGCCAAATGGCCTGATCATCATTAGGTGAAACTGCTCCTCCCAGCTCGGCAGAGTGCTTAGCCCTTGCCTGGTATGCAATCTTCTTCTAGATCATTTCCCCCAAATATTGGATGCTTTCTCAAGATGGTATAACTTGCAGGCATACAGTTTACATGGACTGTTCCAGCTGCAGGTCACATGACAGTTTTCATAATGCAGTGTTGTTTGCTCTCACTGAATGTCATTTCAGGCCAAGGCAGGGGAAATCCATGCCAAACATTTTGATTAACTGGCTCCCAGTGCACAAAGCATATGGCAGTTAAAACTGACATCACTATGCACAACCTAGTTTTAGTGAACATTTAGTTTTATGGTGTATACATGCAATGGAGAAGCTCAAGTATCTTCATAAAGGGTCATACCCTCTTTATATTTCTCTTTCTTTGCATGTAAAAATGTGGTGACTTCCAGTAGTTTTTGGGTAACATTCATGCCCCACCGGCTCATAACTTGGCAAATGTTTGCTTCTGCATATGGCTGCTCCTGTTTGAAACTTTGAGGTGGGCATGGTTGGAAACAGAAATCATGCTTCACATCCCATGTCAACCAAGTGACCTTTCCAAAAGACAAATGAATAGGGGGAGGTACAGCTCAGGTGGGCAAATCATTATGACAGGGTAAATAGTGACACCACTCACCGGATTAAAAATGAATTCCATTTTTTTTTCTGTCTTGCTTTTTGCTCCCCCATTACCACCTTGCCTACCTGGCAACAGGAGAGACATGATATTTTCTAGTTTTCTCCCCTAATTCCCGGGACCCCAGTTCGCGGTTGTGCATGCGCGTGGAGGCGCACATGGGCTCTGCGGCACTGGTGATGACCCCTTCCTCCCTCCTGGCCTAATGCCAGGTTCCTCCCATGGCTTGACACTGCCACCTAGCCTCCACTGGGAGGCAGCCAAGAGCCTGGGAAACCCCATGTCGCTCCCCGGAGAGGAGAGTTGCCTTGCGGCTGTTCAATCCATCTCCTCGCCCTCTTCGCCCCTGGCTGACCCCTGGTGGCCCAAGCTCACTTCCAAACTCGGGTCGCCGGCATGGTGCGAGGTGTGGCGTCCAGCACTTTAACCCTTAGTACCACTGTGCTGGCTTATTTATTCCATTTTATCCAAAAATTCTGCATCAGTGCCAGAACCTCAAGATTTCACATTCCTACAGTGACATAAATACACAGCAAACTTGAAGAAGAATCATAGACCATTAACCCCTGAAGAAGTGGTCATGGGACTGCGAAATGTTGGGGAATAAGTGGAAATGGACAGACATTATTGGGGCTGATACAGAGTTCATGACTAAAACCGAACACATTTTTATGTTTATGAGTGCATGTGCGCAGCAAACATTTTGTTACAAAGTATTACATCTTAGGGGTATGTCACTGTTGGGTCCAATGCAACTCAGGCTGCAAGGGGCTTGGTAGTGACAGCCCAGTGATCAGCTAGGTGACGTGCATTTCTTTTTGTGGGTCAGAAACCTCTCGTGGTTAAATGGAGCCAACTTCTTCATTCACAGAGTGGCTGGAATCTTTTATCTGCATAAACCTCCCCCTCAGTGGCAGTTTTACTTATTCAGTTCCCCTTCTCCACCAGAAATCCGCTGCACTCAGCGACAGTGTTATTGATCTGCTTCCCTTCTCCCCCCCCAGAAAGAAGCCATAATCAGCAGCAGTGTTACCAATCTGCTCCCCTCAGAAATTAGCCAAACTCAGCAGCAGAACTCCCCCGCCGAAACGAGCCACACTCAGTGGCAGTGTTACCATACACATAGATGTGTCTCCCATTTTCGCTCTCCCCATTATTTTGTGATTCTGCCTCCTGCTGAGGTTCCTTCCCTGATGCAGCCATGTACCTGGCCCTTCTAACTACTGCACCAGTTTGATTCTCCCTCCCACTGTGGCTCCCTCCCTATTGCTTCTGCCTCTGTGCAATTTTCCCTCCTGCTGTGGCTCCCTCCTTGTCATGGCCACATATGTGGCCCTTGTAACTTCTGCTCTTGTGTGATTCTCCTCCCTCTCCCCCCCCCCACTGTGGCTCCCCCCTGTTGCGGACTCGCACCTGGCCCTTCTAACTTCTGCCCCAAACATGAAACTGACACTGGGGTGCCTGATCCCCAGTGTCAGTACTTGAAATAAAGAAAACTGTCCCTCATAATCTCTTTTTTTATGTTTTTTTAAATCCCTGTAAAAAAGAAAACAGTCCATCGATGTCTGTTGCTGCTGCTTCTCTGCCGCCATTACACTCCCACCACCCAACTCCTCTACTCAGCACCCACCACCCTATACTCCCTGCACTTTACTTACCTGCTGGGTGTCCAACACTTTAATTCTTTCTGGACCAGAGACATGTCTTCACCCTAAACGCCGGACTAGGAACTGAGGAAATAAGGTATGCAGTCATGTATTTCAATACATTTTGAACTTGTACTCATAACTTGATCATTTTTCAATATTTTCTCCCAAAATTTTCAACATGGCTTTTCTAGGACCCCACAGCATTAACAAGGTAGGTGATAATCTTCAAATCTGGCCTAAAAGGCAATTTTGCAATCATTTCATAAAATTACCTTATGGGCGAGATTTGAAAATGTTCACCTCCTGGGTTCATGCAGTAAAGGGTAAAAATATTAAAAAACAAAAAAGTTATGAACGTATGTTTAACATTTTCAATGCTCGCTCAATTTTCAACATTATGATCCCAAGTGTTCAATACCCATTTTTTATAACCACCTCATGGACATGACAATAGTTGTTTTTCAAATCCAGGCCAAAATGTGTTTTCGTATCAGTGATGCAAAATGATGTTTCAGCTGAAATTTGAAAAATTGTACCTACTGGGTTCATTTGGTGGGGTAATAAGAAGACTATGTTGAAAGTCTGGGGTCAAAATAGTAAAAAAACAGCAAAATTACGAAGGTACGTTAACATTTTTCAATGCTCGCTCATAACTTTGGTAATTTAAATAACACTCTCTTGCCCATGCAGTCTGGGTTTAGAAAACACCATTTGACCACCTCTTCCCTGTTACGGGTCACAGACTCCATTTTCTCTGCTATGGATCAGAGTCATATTACTACTTCTATCTTCATAGACCTGGCCAACACCTATGATTCAGCCTCCCACCCCCTACTGCTACACAAACTAAAATCTGATGGTCTTGCAGCTCCTACTGTCAAATGGTTTAGGTCCTATCTCCATGATAGATGACAATCTGTCCAAATAGGTGATATATTCTCCTCCCCTCTTCCTATCCTCTCTGGGGTCCCCCAAGGCTCTATATTAGTCACCATCCTATTCTCCCTCTTTATTAATGACCTCCTCTCTACCTGCAACTCCTCCCACATGCACATGTATGTTGATGATACTGTCATCTTCACTTCTGGCCCCTCCTCCCTCAGCGTGCAATCCCCTCTCCATCAAGACTTTGACAGAGTGCAGATGTGATTTCAGTCTAACCAGTTAAAACTCAACACCAAAAAACAGTTCACTGACCATGCAGCCAGTATAGTGTTATGCTTGTGCAACTGTTTTAGTTTGGTTTTGGCCGTTCGCACTCTCTATTCCAGAGGAATTACCACCCTGTAGGGGTGTGAAGGCAAGGAACCCTCGGAGAGGGTTCCACCCCAGAGGTACAATGGGATAGTTACTGTGGCTAACGGTACCTTAGGAATCTCTCTAAGGAGAGAGTGCTGCCACTGGAGGAGGAGGGGAGGATGGTGGGGCAAAGAAAAAATGCTTCACAGTGAGGCTTAGAGGAACTGCTTATATAGCTCAGGAAGTGGGAGTGGCTGGCTGCTAGGCCACCGAACTACAGGCAAGCCTTTCATTTCACTGATCTATGCAGCCAGTATAGTGTTATGCTTGTGAAACTGTGTTAGTTTGGTTTTGGACGTTTGCAGTCTCTATTCCAGAGGAATTACCACCCTGTAGGGGTACAAAGGCAAGGAACCCTCAGAGAGGGTTCCACCCCTACAGGTGCAATGGGACGGTTCCTGTGGCTAAAGGTACCTTAGGAATCCCCTCCAAAAAATGTAGTATCATCCCCAAATGGAGGCAACATGAAGCATATGAGCAAGCAGTAACTGTGACATAGGAGCAGTAACTATAACGTAGTAGTAGAGAAGCATAGGTAGTTTGATAATGCAATGAAATGTTCAGTTGGATAACATAATGACTGCCCAAGTTTGTGTAGCATGATGCTGATAGTTTGCGTTGAGAGTAGGGGATCTCCTAAGGAGAGAGGGAATGGCAGGACATCCTCTACCTCCATCCAACAGCGGAACCTACCTAAAGAAACTAGGAGAAACAACTATGCTAAGTGTTATGACCTGAGGCAATGGAGGAGAGAATAAAAACCCTATGAGGAGGAAATCTCTGGGAATCCAAGGCCTAGGTCGCCTTCCCTCCAGACTTGGGATAGTTTAATTGGTGATGGCTCTGCAGCTGCAATTTGGAAAACCCAATTAAGGGAGGTGGAAAATATTCTAATTTGGAGGAAGGCTCTCACTCAAACCCTCTAGCAGGAACGCCGTGGAAGGTTGCAAGAAAACTCTGCAACAATACATGCATCCAAGGCGCAGGAGGAGAGCAACAACTGCCGAGGCACTCACCTGGGATACCCACCCTAAATCAAACCAGGTGAACCAGAGGCAGTTGTAGGGAGAATGCAGTGAAGGTGCCTTGCTAAGGAAACCACTAAAGTCAATGGCTAACCGTTATAGTGGAACACTAGAGCCAAAGGAGATCGTCATAACCACCCTTCACTGCTAGTCTTAAATTCTACACCAGGAGCTGCTGTTGCGTAGCAAGCAGCTAAAGCCAAGCCTGGGGTAAGGACATTCCCAGCTATGGGCCAGGTGAAAAGGATCCGGCCCCAAGTTGGACACGCTCAAGATGCAGACTAAATACAGAGTGAGACCATCGGCTGCAGGAACCCTGCGCCAAAATGGAATGGAATGGCTGGCATGCCCCAGAAATTGATTGAGAGCTGAAAAGCTGGTGAGCTGAATGAGCACGGCATGCTGAGATCGTAATGTGCCTTGAGTGCTGAGACCTTGCATTGTTGAATGCAGATTGAGTGCAGCAGAATCCCAGAGGCTGAAGCCGAGGGGATGGCAGTAGGCATGAAGCAATGGTTTGCATAAGCAAGTGTGGACCTGCACGTAGGTCAATAAGCAGTAGTAGTGATATGTGAACCTGCATAGCATAGTGCATAGCAATTAAACAGCACTGAATTAGGGGCAAGCCAGCCAAACATGAATAGCCAAATCAAGGTGACAAACACACTGAGGATTTTCAGCAGCGAAGCAATTTTAATATCAAAACTATATTAACAGCCTCAACAGGAGCTAGTTGGCTGACCTCAGAGTTAGAAGTGCAATAAAACAGGGAGACAATGCATGAAAGCAGGTGTAGCCAGGCAGTGCAGTAAAGCTGCAAGTAAAATGAGAAGACCAGGTAGGGTCAGAGTAAACTGTGTCAGGTGAAAAGAACTGAGTATGCAACATTTATTTGTTTATTTGATATATTGGGTTTACAACCTTTGAGCCAGAGGCTCATTTACAAAGGTACCTCATCACATGTAAGACAGAAGCTAATACAGAACAGGGTATAACAACAATTACATTAAGCATGTATTACAGACATTTGCCACAGACATTATTTACAATATTTGGATGACGATATTTACATCATCACAGCAGAAAGACATTATTAGCTTGAGAAAGCATCTAAACAGAGTAGTCAGTCCTATTCATGGGTTTGGTATTGTTGATGGAGGTTGCAATCCATAATGGACTTTGTCAGATAATTTGGATCAGAGTGGGTGAGAGAGTGAAATGTTAGTTGCAGCTACAGGAGCAGATATTGAAGAGGTGGTTGCGAAGAGTGGTTTTGAAGTTGGCGATCTTGGGTACACTAGTGATGGTGTTTGGGAGTGCATTAAACCATGTGGGAGCCCTGTAGTGGAAAGATCTTTGGGCAAAGGGAGGTTTTTACCCTGGGCACAACCAGTGGTGCTTTCTCTGAGTTGCGGGTGGAGATAGTGGGGGTGGCAGGATGAAGAGAGGCGGTGACCCCAGGGGGAAGAGTCTGAGCAGTATTTTCTTGGACAATATGCAGGTCTGGTAGTGGAGCCTTTCATCGAGGTTGAGAAGATTGGTAGAGGTATAGGGGGAGCAGGTGTGAGGGAGCCTAGGTGCGCCAGTTAGGAGCCTGCAGGCCTTGTTTAGGGAGACCTGGATTTTCTGGAGTGCGGAGTTATCTGCTGCCCCGTATACAGGGAACCCATAGTCCACTAGGGACACTATTGGTGAGGTGATGGCAAGCCTAAGGGCATGGGGGGAGGCAGTCCCTGTGTTGGTAAAGGAGTCCAATCCGGGTGTTTGTTGCGGCAGCAAGGGTGTTTATGTGGTCACGGAAGGTAAGGGCCAAGTCGAGGGTAAGTCCAAGATATTTGTAGTTGGATACCTGTTCAAACGGGTGCTGGGTGCTGGGGAGGATGCGGAGAGGTGCACTTTTTGCTTTGTTTTGGTGGTGAGAGAAGATCATTGATTTAGTCTTTTTTATGTTTATGACCAGCCTGCTGTCCTTAAACCATGTTTCGGCCTGGGAGAAGGCATGTTGGAGGGAGTCCTGAAGGGGCGTGAGTTTATGATGTGAAGTAAAGAGCAATGCATCGTCTGCATGTGGTAAGATTTTTGTGGAGCAGGCCTTTGGTGAGGAGTTTAGGTAGAGGGAGAAAAGAAGTGGCCCCAGGATAGAGCCCTGGGGCACCCTGGAGTGGACGAGGTAGTGTGTTGGATAGGGTTCCGTTAATTTTGATGCATTGGGACTGGGCGGAAAGGTAACTGGAGCACCAGGCTAGGGGGCCTGTGGAGAAACCAAGTTTGTGGAGAGAGTCAAGAAGGAGAGGGTGGCAGGCTGCATCGAAAGCCTTGGATAGGTCTATGAACACAGCTCCTGCAATGTTATCGGTGTCTAGGGAGGAGTGCAGGAAGTTGGTGAATTCTAGGAGAGTTGTGGTGGTGCTATGGCCCGAATGGAAGCCATGCTGCTCTGTGCATAGAATGTCATACTTGGCTAGGTATTCAGTAAGTTGGGTGGCAACCACTTTTTCTAGTGCTTTAGAGAGGGGGGAAGAATGGAGATGGGTCGATAGTTATTTGGGGAGGCTTTGTAACCATTTTTATGGATGGGGGTAATGACAGCTGTTTTCCAGGCACTAGGGAATTGCCCTAGGCATAGGGATTTATTGAGCAGGTCCATTAGGGGGATTAGGACCTGTCGAGGACTAGTCGAAGGAGCCTGGAATCTAGGGGGTCATTTATAGGGTTATTGCTGTTTAGCGCTTTTTGTAGGTAAGGACAAGCTTCATGGGTGAATATTTTGTGCAGGAGGAAACAAGGATGCTACAGGGTTGGGGGTTAGGATTGGAGCACAGGGTCAAAGAAACAACTAAAGAACAGTGCTGAGATCTGAGAAGGTGGTGTTTAGACAGTTTGCTATGGTGAGTGTGTCTATGGAGGCAGTGCCATTTATGGTGAGCTGGGAGGGAGGTAGGGAGCGTGATTTCCCATTGAGTTCTTTGATGTTACTCCAGAAAGTCCTTGCAGACCCCCAAGTGGTTGTGAGAGTGGATTGATAGTGGTCTGCTTTGGCCTTACGGATGGCTCGAGTGTATCTATCGCTAGCGGCATTATAGGATTGTCTGTCCGGCAACCTGCCAGATTCTGTGTCTTTGTGCCAGAGATTATCCCTGTCTCTCAACATTTGGAGTAGGGAGGGGGTTATCCAAGGAGCATGAAGCAGCTATGGCTGAGCTGAAACACACAGATAATGATTGCAGTTGCATTGCAGTAATTTGAGCATGGTGAGCACAGTGTTAAAACACAGGCACTGGATACAATAGTAATTAAACAGCAGCAGTGGCTGCAGCTGTAGGTAACTGAAAGCAGTAGCAGGAGCTCTGAGTAGCAGTATGCTAGGAGCTTAGAAACAAAGCCCCCCCTAAAAAAGGAAGGAAGCACACACAGCCGAAGGCAAAATGAAAACCAGAAGTAGGAAAATGAACACAGAAGTCCAGCAGAGACAAGGAGTAGCAAAGGGGGGGGTAGGCCCCAGCCAGCCAAGGAGGCCCAAACTGCTCAGAGGACAAACTGACAGAGCCTTCGGCTGCAAAGAAAAAATGCTTCACAGTGAGGCTTAGAGGAACTGCTTATATAGCTCAGGAAGTGGGAGTGGCTGGCTGCTAGGCCACCGAACTACAGGCAAACCTTTCATTTACCATGTCTTTCAGCACCAGACAGAAATTGGCTACCTTCCAGTACACCCCTGCTTTCTCCCCATTGGATGGTTTCCCCCTAGTGAATGTCCCCACTTTTAAATATCTTGGGCTATGGCTAGACAACCACATAAATTTCACCACCCACATAGACACCATCTGTTCAAAACTCCATCCCAAGCTCGCAGTCCTCTACCATCACAAAGACAATCTCTCTCTCCCCACCCATTGGGTGCTTGTAACTAAAATTATACTACCTGTCATTGACTATGCTGACATGGTCTATGGCACTACCCCACCACGTCCCTCTCTAGGCTGGATACTCTCCTTAATTCCTTCTGCCACTTTGCCACCTCCGCCCCTCCCCTAACTCACCATTGTCATCTCTATTTCTCTCTCTCCCTATCACCACTATCCCACAGGCAGATGGTTCACTGTGCCTTCTTGTTGCTAAGTTCTGGTTTGGGACTCTTCCCCCTACCTCTCCTCCTGGCTCTCACAATCTAACCCTTCAGCATACTCCCTTCATCACAGAGACCAACGTACCTTTTCTCTTCCTCACCCCCACTCAGCTGCAGGTCAGTCAGCTTTCTCCTATCATCTTCCCCTTCTCTGGAACAAACTCCCCTGTGATCTTCGCCTATCTCCCTCTGTCTCCTCTTTCAAAAGACTCCTCAGACTTCTCCCATTCCCACAGTGTTCACTCTCCTCCTCCTCCTTCCTATGGCCAGCTTAAGCTCAACCACACAACTATTTACTGCAGCCATCACTCAAGGTTTCCCCTTGGCTTACTCTAACTACCTCTATAGTGTCTATTTATTCCTAATGGTTTTGTATACAGTGTTTTTTTCAATCTGATTGTACAATCTGTGCTACCATGTTCCCCTTCCCGTATCGCACCTGGTAACGAGTCTCGGCTGAGTGTACCTTTCCCGGTTAACAAATTTTAAATAAATAAATGTTCAATATTTTGGTCCTAAAGTTTTTGACATAGCCTTTTTTTTCACACCCCTCATGAACCAGACAGCTGTCATTTTTCAAATCCTGCCCAAAATGTGATTTTGCACTTCTGGCACCAAATGACGTTTCGTCCAGTATTTTATAAATTACACCTGTCATGTTCAGAAGAGGTTGGGTCATAAAAAGACTATGTTGACATTTTGGGGGTCAAAACTGTTACAACCCCCCCAAAAATGATGAAGTAATATTGTTTTGCAGGGATGGCTGTTGACCCAGTGGGGACCACATTACCTACCCATGCCAGTGAACTGAGTTCAGGTGCGAGCTCAATGAGCCGGCTGAATGGGCTGAGGCTGGGGAAAAGGAGCTGCAGTGTGTGGCATTGATCCCAGCCTGGGGAGGGACAAAGCAGTGTTCTGGTGCACACATGACACCTTGTGGTAGGCCGGGGAGCCTTCCTTCACAAAGGGTTGATGTCCATGTCGAGGCCTGATGGCCCAATGCACTGCGTCTGGACAAGTAGGTTTGCCTGACAGTTTCAAATGACAGCATGGGGCACAGACCTACAGTTAATAGGGCGTCAGGATTCACCCCAAGTTACTCATCTCACTAAGCATGCCTGCCACACACACCACACACACAAACATTAGGCATTGACAAATGCTTGTTAATCCAGTGAGTGGTGTCACTGGACTATATAGAAACAGACATCACCAGTGACTAAGGGCCATGGGGGCAGGGAACACGGCTGCTACTATATATTTTTCATATTCATATAAAGACAATAAAAAAGGTTTTCTGTTTTAAACCACCTTAAACCCTGGCAGAATTCACTAAACATTAAAGGAAGGAGTACATGCACAAGGTAACCCCTATTTCTCAACTGCACAGCTCCTTCAAAGCGATGATCATTTGTATGCGCTCATAGCCATCTGACAAACCAAGTTTGTAAGCATTAGCTACAGTTAATGAAAATGGTTTCTTTTCTCGAAACAACTAAGTGTAAATGGAAACAGAACTGACTACTGTATTTCAAAACTCACTCTGAACTTTTGTTTTCCATCCCACACACCCCCTCTCCCCTCCCACGATGGCATCAGTACCCACGCTCTTCCTGTGGCTGAGACAGTCTCTGCCTATACAATACTGTATTGTTTGGTACTCCACACAGCTCAATCTGTTTAAAATATCTTCTTTATTCAGCAAACCTCCTGCACACGCACATGTCTAGTACACAGCTTTTTCATTTTTATTTAGAATTTTAATAACATGGTAAGTCTACTGAGACAATTACAGCCCCTTTTTCAGGGTCGACCTGGAAGTGCAGCAATAAGAGGTACTGTGCAGTGAGTTCCATACAGGAAAGCATAGTTGAAGCATCATACAAATTAAGCATACAGTAAAAGAATATACAGACATATTACAATACAGTAGTTCAATATACAGAAACATAAAACATTACAAAGCAAGTAAACAATGAATATATTGGCAGACCACATATTGCAAACACTGTACATATCACATCCATGAGTATAACAGATAAAAATCTAGGAATCTGCATTGGACATGCCAGTGTCCTAAAGGAGAGTAAAGGCTGGCTGAGGAAGAAAGTCACATATGTTCTGGCAATAGTCCAGATAATTGTTCAGGCACTAGGAAACGAGTGACAACAAAGCAGGAAAATAGTAGACAGGAGGGAATGTGGTTAAAGAGGAGGGAAAAGAGGTAGGTGTAGGAGGGAAGAGGGGAGAGGATAACGCACAGTGAGAGGAGTGCAGGCGTTAATGGTAGCAAGAGCAGACTACAGGGTCAGAGAGGAAGGACAGCATATTGGTTTTGAACATAGTAAGAGAAGAGCTAGACAGAACAGAAGGGGGAGAGAGTTCCAATCAGACACTGCTGCAAATCAAAAGGACTTGTGTGTAACAGCTAAGCGCAAACTGGGTCATAAAAGGAGGGGGGGGGAGGCTGAACATAGTGCACGAGGAGCATGTCACTGAGGCAAGGTGGGGTATGTTTGTGGACTAGTTTATAAACAAAACTGAGGATGGTGTACCTTAGCTTGGAGATGTAGGGTAGCCAGCCCAGAGCAGAGAGGACATCACAGTGGTGGCAGCGGGCACTTACTCCCAGAGCAAACCTCCCTACTAGATGGTAGGCCTGAGAGAAGAGAAGAGAAGAGAAGAGAGAGAGAGAGGAGATGTAGAAGAGATGAAGAAGAAGCAGTTGTTGATAGTAATAGAGGGGCAACATAGGTTATGAGAGGAAGAAGAGAAGAGGAAGCAATCCTAAGACAGGAAGCAGAAGTGAGGAAGGGATGGACTGGATAAAGGAGGCCTAACTTTTGGTTCAGAGTTTTAACCATGTTGGAGACATGGGCATTTAGGGAGAGCGAAGTGTCCAGGGTGATACCCAAGTACTTAAAGGTAAGGATGAGAGATGGAGGTGAACTAGAGGAGGGGAGGTAGTGGGAGAAGAGCACACATTTTGTTTTTTTTCGTATTAAGGATAAGTTGATTCCACGTGAATCAACCTTCAAGGTCCACAAAGTCTGAGGCAAGCAGACAGTTGATCTGCACTATGTCAGGTGAGAAGTGATAGATAATCGCATCATCAGCATAGAGCTGCACAGAGGCACCTCCGCAGTTGCTGGGTAAGTCATTAGTAAACAAAGAGAACAAGACTGGCCCAAGTATGGAGCCCTGCGGCATACCATGAGTTATCAGTTTAAGGCAAGAGAGAGAGAGAGAGGGAGACGACCCACTTAATCCTTTGTCAATGGTCAGAATGATAGCTTTTGACCCAATTTGAGAGCACTGGAATCAAAGGCAAGAGCAGAAGACCATGGTTCACCAGGTCAAACACTTTTGTAAGGTCGGCAAAGATGGCACTAGTGGCAGACCCATTGTCCTTGGCATAGACAATATCAGAGGTTATCTTTATCAAGGCTGTTGGGTGCTGTGATTCTTTCTGAAGCCATTTTGGAGGGGGGGAACAGTTTGTGAAGTTCAAGGTAATTCTGAAGGTGACTGTAGACTATGCATGCCTGGATTTTAGCCAGTGGACAGAGGATGGATACAGTTCTGAAGTTCTCAGTGATCATGTTGCCCCCCACCTTATGCACTGGCATGACCATGGCTACTTTCCATTTGTCAGGAACAGTACTGGAGAGGAAGGACCAGGCCAGTCTAAACAGAATCTCTTTTTTATGTTGTCTTGCGCAAGCAACATATTGTGGTAGCTTGGAATAGCAGGTTTTGGAGGTGTGGTCGTGTCGTGGCCAATGGCACCACTGCTTTTTCGGGCTGGGCTCTGTGGCACAAAATGAAACAGCATGCTGTCTGTGACAGCAGTGCAAAAGCGTACCACCAACTTGAAACAATGTTGCCGCTGCAATGAGGGTGTGACCTGTCATTGCAGGGCACACTTTGCCTGGTGTAACATTTCAATAAACATGGCGGGCTGCGGCTGTGGACGTCCACCTGTCACAGTCCCCAGGAAGCCGACTTCGGGGGTGCCCAATCCCCCTATCAGTATATGTGCCCCCTTTACTGTTTTGTCTGCTGAGGGGTGCCCAACCCCCCTCAGCATCATCCTCCCAAACACAGACACGCTTGCCGATGGGGCTCAATCCCCGTCGGCATGCTTCCCCCCCATCGCGTTTGCATTTTCTGCCCCACCCCAATTGTGTCACACTGGGAGCCCACCTCAGTGTGGCTAACAAGACCCCCCAAACAAATGGAACACACTGGGAGCTCACACCAGTGTGCCCAACACCTGTTAAAAAAGGAAATGGTCCATGGTGATTATTTTATTTTTTTAGTAACCTGAAACAAAGAAGACGGTCACTTGCCATTGGGTGCCCTCCCCCAGCCTGTGCCCACCCTCTGCATACCCACCTCCCCACACACCCTCACCCCATACTTACCTCTGGAGCCCAGCATGATGATCTTTGGTGGATCGGGAAATGTCTGCACTCTTCAAAACCGACCACGAACTGAAGAAATGCCGGTAAGCTGTATAATGGCATAAATGGGGGGTTTTCAACTTAGGTAGATATCTCAGTCATTTTCAACTTTTGGCTCCAAATTTTCAACATTGGGTTCTTGGGATCCACCTCATGAACTCAGTCACTGTCATTTTCGTTATTCGGTCCGAAAGATGATTTCCACGGTCACTATGTGGAATCACCTTTTGGGACAGACTATGAGAAAACAACAATCAGTAGTCATGGGGTGGCTCCAAAAACTATGCTGCAGAAACAAATTTGGTGAAAAATTTCAAAAAAATGACCGTGTTACAAGCGTGCGTTGCGCAGTTTCCACACACGCTTGTAACTTCGAGAATTTTTAATATTTTCACTCCAGATTTTCAACATTGCTATTTTATTCACACCTCCTTATGAACAGTACAGCTGTCATTCTTCACATCCTGCCCAAAATGTGTTTTCACACATGTGGCGCACAATGGCGAGGTTGCTGTGGGAAATTAATGTTCGGGAAAGATTAAGAAAATCACAGTGAAACTGTTCATGAGCAGTGGTCCCAAAATGCCAATGTTGAAAATTTGGTGACAAAATTCCACACAATGACTGTGTTACGAGTGTGTGTTGCACAGTTTCCACGCATGCTCGTAACTTTGAGAATTTTTTATATTTTCACTCCAGATTTTCAACATTGCCATTTCTTCACACCTCCTTATGAACAGTACAGCTGTCATTTTTCACATCCTGTCTGAAATGTGGTTTTGCACATCTTCCGCAGAATGGCGTGGTCACTGTGGGACATCAACGTTCAGGACAGATTAACAAAATCACAGTGCTACTGTTCATGAGCGGAGGTCCCAAATGCTTTCATGAGGTGGGGTCATGAAAAACCCATGTTTAAAATTTGGGAGTGTAAATACAAACAAATGCCTGGGGCATTAGGGTTTCTATCCATAACGTCCCATCCTGTAAAGACTGACCGGTGTCAGGGGTGTGACTTTGAATTGTTGGCTGTAATGCTCACGGCCATTCCACCCTCACCCCCACCCCCACCCTGCAGCCACTGACAGGCATCAAGGTGTGCCTTGGACTCATTGGCTCCAAAGTTCACCCCATTTTCCTACAGTGCACCCAACTCAATGTATTTTCTTATGGAATGGGGTGAGCGTAAGGCCCGAGGACCCCAAGGCACAATGCGATACTTGTTGGAGTCTGCAGGGTAGGGTAAAGTGAAATGGCATGAGCGTTATGGCCGATGACCCAAAGGCACATCTCAATACCTGTCAGTCTCTGCAAGGTGGTGTGGGGATGGTGTCACTTCCATACTTCACTGCCATTCCTATTATGCATCTCTCTATCTCCTGCACTACCAATGCCAATGTCAGCAAGACAACATTCGGCATTGACAAATGCTTGTTTATATATACTTTTTGCCTTCTTTGGGCCACTCAGATCCTCTATCCCATCACCCCAACTTCTCTCAGGGCTTATCTTGCTCTCTACGATGGCACCCACTGTATCCCCTCTCTGTTGCCCAGTTCCCTTCGAAAGGCAACCATTGTGTGAGGAGGGCTAGCCTGGGTTGGCTGCAGGGTCTGCAAACTTCCGTACAGCTGTCATTCTGCATCAGCTGAGTGGGTTTCCAGTTGTCTGCTCCCCCCTTGGGACACACATGCTAGAGCCAGCTGGATGTCATCATAAGCATTACCCATTTAAACATTCGTAAGAATGTAATCTGTAAGCTACTCTTGAATGCACCGCTGTGAAGACTAAGAAAATTACTACTTTCATTAATACCTGCACCTTTTTTTAAAGCCTTTAAACACTGTTCAATAAGTCTTTCAGCATTTTAATAATTGTGCTGGATCTTCTGGCTCTCAGGTGTTTATTTGTCATTAGTGCCTTTGTCGTTCTTTTTTTTTGGTGTTTTTAGTTAGTGTGCTTTTTGGCCCCCTATAGCTAACCGGCCCCCTCACCCAGCCCTATCATTTGCCTTCTCTGGGACTTACCATGGCTCTGTAGTACGCTGGCTTGCCCCCCTGGGTGAAGCCATCAGGTGTGGACCCTCCCCCTGACGGAGACTTGGTCGATATGTTTCAGAGCAATAACCGTGGTTGGTGGTGAAACCTCGTGTAATGATAACCATGACTGGGAGATGGCCGTACCTGGCTACAACATATTCAGAAGAGACAGAGCAGGCAGGAAGGGAGGAGGAGTGGCACTGTATGTGAAAAATGACGTAAGGGCCACACAGATCCAGGAGGAACAAAATGGGGGAGAGATACTGTGGGTTAAGCTGGAAAGGAAAATGGGGCCAGCCATCCGCACAGGTGTGGTCTATAGACCACCAGCCCAGGAGGAAGAAACAGATAGGGAGCTGATGCTAGCCATCCAAAGGATGGCAGACAAGGATGAGGTAGTACTGGTTGGAGACTTCAATATACCAGACGTGGACTGGAGCATCCCAGCAGCAGCATCAACTAGGAGCAGATTTATCCTGGACTCCCTTCAGGGTGCCTTCCTCAAGCAACTGGTCATGGAACCAACTCGGCAGAAGGCAATACTGGACCTTGTGCTCACAAACAGGGACAGTGTGATGGGGTAACAGTGGGTGAGCACCTGGGTAACAGTGACCACCAGTCATTGTGGTTTGAAATCACAGAAAGAGCAGAACCAAACCACACAAAAACACGTATCCTGGATTTTAGGGGGGCAGACTTTGGGAAAATGGGAGATACTTGAAAGAGGCATTAAGGGGAATGGGACAGGAATCAGGGGTTGAGGAACAGTGGGCAGTATTTAAAATGGGGATTATAAGAACAACAGAATTATGCATTAAGCAGGTTAGCAAGAGGAAAAGGAAGAGGAGACCATTATGGTTTTCCAAAGAGGTAGCAAAGAAAGTGAAAGCCAAAAAGATTGCATTCAGGCAATACAAAAAGACACAGGCAGAAGGGGATAGGGAGAAGTACCAGGAGAAACAAAGGGAGGCAGGGAAGTCAGTAAGGGAAGCCAAAGCTCAGACAGAAGAACACATTGCAAAATCAGTGGGTAAAGGGGACAAAACCTTTTACAGGTACATAAGTGAAAAAAGAAAGACAAAGGGAGGGATAGTGAGACTGAAGGGGGAGGATGGGAGCCGCGTGGAGGATGACAACAATAAAGCTGACATATTGAACAGGTATTTCTGCTCAGTCTTTACTAAGGAAGAGGGGGGTAATGGGTCTGAAGGGAGTACAAGGGGTGAGAATGGTGCAGAAATGGACACAAGTCCCTTTACACGAGAAAGGGTCCTGAAGGAACTGGAAGTAATAAAACTGATAAAGCAATGGGGCCAGATGGGTGCACCCTAGGGTCCTTAAAGAACTAAGAGAGGTGGTGGCTGAACCTCTGGCTATCCTGTTTAGCCAATCACTGGAAACAAGGAGGTACCAAAGACTGGAGGACAGCAGATGTAGTCCCCTTATACAAAGTGGGAACAAGAGGAAGCAGGGAACTACAGACCAGTCAGCCTCACCTGAGTAGTGGGAAAGATCATGGAAGCACTACTGAAGGAGAGATTGGTGGAACATCTGGTTTGTCAATGGACTACAGGACCCAAGGCAGCATGGGTTTCACCAGGGGAGGTCATGTCAGACCAACCTCATTGAATTTTTTGACTAGGTGACTAGGGAGGTGGATCAGGGAGGGCAGTGGACATGGCCTATCTGGACTTCAGCAAGGCCTTTGACACTGTGCCACATAGAAGACTATTACACAAACTGGGAATATGGGTGTGGGCAGGACAGTAGTGTGGTGGGTAGGTAACTGGCTGGGTGGCAGGACACAGAGGGTGGTGGTAAATGGCTGTCACTCCACAGAGGGAAGAGTAACCAGTGGGGTACCACAGGGATCAGTGCTGGGACCGGTCCTATTCAACATCTTCATCAGTGACATTGCACAGGATCTAGAAGGCAGAATTTCACTGTTCACTGATGACACAAAGCTCTGTAACAGAGTAGACACACAGAGGGTGTAGACAGAATGAGAGGGACCTGCAGAAACTTGAAGAATGGTCAAGGGTTTGGCAGTTGAAATTCAATGCAAAGAAGTGCAAGATAATGCATATGGGGCACAAAAACCCTGGCACAATATATCAGTTGGGGGTGAGGATATAGCATGCACCAAGCAGGAAAGGGATCTTGGGGTTGTCATCTCTGATGACCTCAAGGTAGAAACAGTGTGACAAGGCATCAGGTAAAGCAAATAGGATGCTGGGATGTATAGGCAGGGGCATCACCAGCAGGAAAAGGAGGTCATAATTCTGCTATACAAGACACTGTGAGGCCCCACCTGAGTACAGTGTACAGTTCTGGAGACCATACCTACGTAAGGACATAGACAGGGTAGAGAAGGTTCAGAGAAGGGCAACAAAGATGGTGCATGGGTTGCATCACAAGTCCTATGAAGACAGGTTGAAGGAACTGAACATGTACTCCCTGGAGGAGAGGAGGGAGAGGGGATATGATAGAGACATACAAGTATCTTACAGGGAGGAACAGGGTGCAGGAAAACACTATTTTTAAGCGAAAAGATTTTTCAGGACTAGAGGGCATGGGATGAAGTTGGAGGAGGGGACGATTCAGAGGAAACATGAAAGAATTTCTTCACAGAACAGGTGGTGGACAAGTGGAACACCCTGCCAGAGGAAAGTGGGGGCTGAAACAATCACGGGATTTAAGAATGCATGGGATAGACATAAAAGAATTCTAGAGGCAGGGGTAAGGGAAACAGACTTCTAGGAAAACAAACTGAACTTACAAGCTCAAATGGGCAGACTAGGTGGGCCATAGGCCCTTATCTGCCAGACACTGTCTATTTATCTATGTATGATATCTATGTGGTGTGGGGCCTGCGGTGAGGATGGACATCCTCCTGCAGTGGTCAAATTTTTTTCTCTTTTTGGTGCCCGCCCTAAGTTCTAGTGCATGCCTTTTACATGCCCTATATGTGCTGGAGTAGAATTAAAACATTCTGCACCTGATTCCACAACACCAACTGCACTGCCACCTGTGGCCATCCAGGTGGTGATAGTACACCAACGTTCATTCACCTTCCCTCTCTGAGGCGGAGAGCACCCTTTTTGACATTCTGTTCCCCTCCCTCAGTCAACCCTCCAATGACTCGGGCTCATACCCAAACCGAGATTGTCAGCATTAGGATGAACTTGTCTTTAAAATGTGTCTTCAATTTCTCGGGTAGATTTTGCCATCATCTGTCATGACATTGTAGGACCATGGAGCTTCTTGCTGCATCAATGTGGCAATTGCAGACCAATGTCCATCTCCTCTGATCCAAACTGTATCATTTCCGTGTAGCTGTTGAGGCTCCTTGGATCCTCTATCATAATTTGCTTTCTGCTTCTAGTTTGTTTTTGAAACCAGCACATTGTGGATAATGGCACTGAAGATCTGGGAAGGGCTTGGTTGCAGGTAGCCTTGTGTGTTATTTCCTACTGTACAGCAGTTTTGCTGGTGACTTCCCACATGTCAGTGGAGTAGCCCTGTATTTGAGTAAAGCAAGATAAGGGTCTTCGTTTGTCTTCTTGGCCTTTTTGAGAAGTTGCTTCACAATCTTGACACTAAACTCCACAAGCTCATTAGATGGTGGATATCTGGGACTTGACATGATATGTTCAAATTCATAAAAAGTGGCAAATATTTTGCATTCCGCAGAACTGTTACCCATTATCACTCATCACTTGTCTGGGAATTCCATGTGTAACCACTACCACCTCTTCTTACCAGAAATTCACTCCAGCTATATACAGGCCACACAGAAGACAATTCACCAGTCCATGGGGTTATTTGCTTTTTTAGGCTTAATAGTTTGATACAGTAGACCTGACTGAACGACAGGGCAGACCCTCACCCCCACCCCTAGTGTCTAGGGGTTTAATGATATAAAGTCTCAGGGAGGGACGGAGGGGATCTGACCCCTCGGGTCACTTTTCAACTTCAAATGTACATTTAGGTGGTTACTGATCTTGTGATGACTTGGGTTCGAATTTTAGGCAGATGGAGACTGCCAACATGGAGATAGATTCTCACTGCACCTCAGACATTCACTGCCCATTTGGTTTTCCCTCAGTCCTGAAAAACATGGGGTTAGGAGGCAACACAGGCATGCAGTTCACTTCAAAGATTCGAGTTCCACACAACTTTTGGATGCAACTGGCAACCCATTTTATTTGTTGCATTTAAAATGCTCAAGCCATATTTTCCTTGAGGTAACATATTTACATAAGTGCACTTTTACTGAGCTCACTGTTTCAAACGACGACATCCGTCATGGGACATTTTCTCAAATGAGGAAGGGGGATTCGAACCTCCAACCTGCCACCTTACTTGTGGCTAAAAGGCTTCTAAAATTACTTGCTTTCAACCTTTAGCAGGGGGTCAGTGCTTGCTGGTTTCCAACTTGATACCATCTAAATTCAGCCTGACTGAAATACAAGTTTCCCTTTCCTGGAAAAGAAGCTGGGGAAACTCACTCCCACTTTCCTGACACTTTGAGAGAGAGCCTGATGATTTCCCCACCAGAGGGGCAGGTAGTAACATTTACAACCTTGTGACAGAGTTCTATTATGGGGTATAGCTGGACCCAGTTCTTTTAATTTATCCCAGATACATGTACAGTCACCTAGACTCCCCTGCACCCGGCCCAAATAAGAGGACATCAGAGAGGAGGCCTAACTTCAGGAGATACAAACAACTTGGACAGTCTTTACCTGGTGGACATAAGGAAGTGAAAAGGATAAGAGCTGCCTCTTCATACCCCTCCATAGATCCAGCTGCCACCTGAATGTCTGGGCCCCTTGTGGCAACCACCATGACTCTTGCATAGCTGAGGAGTCATCTCTTTCTCCTCCTGACTCTCTCCAGAATTTCTGCTCTTCCTTCCTTTTCCCGCCGCACCGGTGGGTTGTGGAAAACTGCTCCTGCTGCCATATAGCAGGTAGAGGGGCTAACAATCCCCTCATACCACAGGCCTCACCAACCTTAACATGCTGGGCCACCCGCGCCACATTCAACCGCCGAGATACTCCCTCCTGGCCCTCTCCTCGCGGCCCCGGCTAACTGCCGCCCTGGCCTGATGGTGGCAAAAAACTAAGGTGTGCCACGCCCAGCGGTTTGCACACACTCACGGTGTCTTAAAGGCACCTTTGATGACTCCTTGCAATGGCAGGGGGGTTACACTTGCCTGGCAAAAACAGGTTTGCTGTTGATGATTACTTGGCATGCTGGTATATCAGACAGTAAGATGACTTCTGGAAAGTTTAAATAAAAAATCCATGATTAAAACAAAATTCTTTCCTTGAAGACTCAACCAATAAATCCCCACTTTTCCCCACTAACCTTGCGGTTGCTGATGGGGAATCATGGTTTCTTTTGGTAACTTGGCCGTATACGTTTGGCATACGTCACAGCTGCTCACCATATTCTCTATGTCCATACTCATGTTGGGCCAGATACCACTTCTCTGGCTTGTCTCTCTGGTTTTTCTAGTCCTAAGTGTCCTTCATAGAAACATAGAAATTGTCAGCAGATAAGGACTGCTAGGCCCATCCAGTCTGCTCGTAGGCCCTATACACTGTATGTGGCCACTGACCCTATGTGATCAATGGCTTTTCATCACTCCCTCCTCTCTCAAGCTTCCCTTGTGCCTGTCCCAGGCATGCTTAAACCCCTCCACTGTGCTTGTCCCCACTACCTCCTATGGCAGACTGTTCCAAGGATCGACTACCCTTTCTGTGTAGAAAAACTTCCTCACATTACCTCTTAATCTACCCCCTTCCAATTTCATATTGTGCCCCCTTGTTCTAGTACTCTTTCTACATTTGAAAAGGTCCCCCACCTGCACCTTGTTTATGCCCTTGGGGCACTTGAAAGTTTCAATCATGTTCCCCCGCTGTCTCCTCTCCTCCAGTGAGTACATATTGAGATCCCTTAGTTTCTCCTCATATGTTTTGTGGTGCAAGCCCTGCGCCATCCTTGTTGTCCTTCTCTAGATAGTCTCCACCTTATCTATGTCCTTGCGCAGATGTGGTCTGCAGAACTTCACGCAGTACTCCAGGTGAGGCCTTACTAATGTTTTATACAATGGCATCACCACCTCCCGCCTCCTGCTAGTGATACCCCTGTCTATGCACCCCAGCATGCCACTGACCATCCCTGTCGCCTTTATTTATTTTATTTTTTTATTTTAAACATTTGTTTACCAGGTAAGTACAATGAGCCAAAGGCCCGTTTTCATGTACGACCCGGGGACTGAATATATATACAGTCAAGATGTTTACAATAAACAAACAACATCACAAATACAATATAACAAACATAACACAACATAGATAAATAATAATTAAAAACAACAACAATACAATTTATCTAAAAAATAATTTCTTAACCTAATTTTAAAAGTCTGATGACACACATTTTCATATAAAGCAATAGGAAGCTCATTCCAATTTTTAGCAGCAGAGTAAGAAAAAGAACGATCCCCCATTTTAGTCTTAGTCTTAGGAAGATTTAACTTAATTTGTTGATCAGAACGAAGTTCACGAGAATTTACTTTACCATGAAGAAGTGAATATAATGGAGAATCAGTCCCTTGCCGAAGAGTTTTATCTGTTAATAAACATAAGCTGTATAAACAACCCATCATGGGAGGAAGCCAGGAAGATAACCTATACAATTCACAATGATGAGTAGAATAAGGCAAATTGAAGGTAAATCTACAAATACCATGAAACACATTTGTAAGAAGAGATAAATCTCTATTTAACAAATTAGTAAAGAGAAATGCATTGTAATTCATTGTGGTAATAAGACACCTTCAGCTATTGCACGTCTTGCTGGTAAAGTCAACAAAGATTTATACCTAAATAATACTCCAAGTCTCTGATTTATCTGATGAGAAATATATTTAACATGATCAGAGAATTTCAAATGTTGATCTAAAAAAACACCAAGATATTTAAACTGTTTAACCTGCTCCATCCTATGCCCTAATAAATCAAAAATGGATAAGTCCAGACATCTTTTCAATCTAATTCGAGATCCAAAAAGCATACACTTTGTTTTGGTATTATTTAATGCTTAACAGTTTCCCTTTAACAACCACATAAGATATCAAAGTCTTTATTCAATGCCTTATTTATTAGTTCAACAGAAGTTGAACTTTTATACAAAATAATATAATCCGCATAAATCAGACAATGCGTATCATTAAATAAGGATGGCACAACATCTACAAATACCGTAAACAACAAAGGGCCCAAAGCGGACCCTTGTGGCACCCCCTCAGCAAAAACTTTACTAGTTGAAAAAGCTCCATTTAATCCTACCTTAAGTAGACGTCCAAACAAATAACTATGAAACCAATCAATAGCAATCTCTGTCATACCATATCTTCGAAGCGTCCCAATCAACAAAGAATGATCCACTAAATCAAAAGCCTTTGACAGGTCCACGAAAACAGCACCAGTGAGCAAACCCTCATCCATAGCTACACTGGTGTGGTTCGTGAACCTGGCCAAGGCAGTCCCTGTCCCATGATACTTACGAAACCCATGTTGATCATGCGTCCTAAGCCCATTATCTTGTAAATAGACAGTAAACTGTTCACTTACAAGTCTCTCAAAGATCTTACCTAGGGGTGGTAAAAGGGAAATAGGACGATAATTGTCCATAGCCATTCTATCACCTGATTTATAAATAGGCTTGATTACTGTTTGCTTCCATACATCAGGGAAACACCCAGTAAGCAAGGACAAATTATAAATATAAGTAAGTGGATAAGTAATATGTTCAAAAATCAACTTTAAGAACCTAGTATCAAGTTCACATGCACTAGAATAAATAGACATATGTTTCAACAAATAATAAACCCAAGAAGGCTCTATAAATGTGAAAGAAAAAGAACCAGATTTAGAATCATCAAAATAATTTCCATCATTACATGGATCCTTAATAAAGGTCCATGTATACCTAGATAGATCAAGAAATTTGTCCAAGAAAGAATCACAAATATCCTGCACATCAGAAATCATCTGACATCCTTTTTAAAAAAAAAACATGGATTCCTCTCTTGATGGATTAATTAAAGAATTTATAGAAGACCAAAACCTTTTGAATTTTTAGACTAATGGTTTGTAAGTTCTGATAACAAGATTTACTTTGCCTAATTTTTATTTTACATTCATTTCTAAGCTTCCTATAGTTATTAAAATCACTCATTAACTTAGTTACCTTAAACAATTTCAGCTACATCTCTCGACTTTTATTAAGCGTAACAAAGGAGCAGTAATCCACTTATTTTGAGAGCTCTAACTCTCCTAATCACTCTTGGAAAATGTTTATTTTGTAACCCCAGAAGAATAGTTGTAAAATAATCAACAGCAATATTAACATCCGGGATTACATCCAAATAAGTCCAATCAATATTCTGCAAATCAACAAGAAGATCACCACTAATTTCATTAGTAAACTTACGATATGAAATAAACCTAGAAGGCAATTTAGGCCTTTTAGATCTCCATATGCAATAAGTGGCCAAATGGTCACTTATTACATCTGGTAATACACCAACACTAGAAATGTTAATCTGTTTGTTAACAAGCACCCAATCTAAAATTGTATGATTTTGACTATTCATATTCAAACGAGTAAATGAATTTATAAGCTGAGACAAACCAACATTAGTCAGTAGCGATTCTACAAAAGGGTCATTAATAGGATCCCAATGAATATTAAAATCCCCAGTAATCAAAAGATTACTACCTGATTTTAAAGTTGATACAAACCCCAAAATATCTTCCAACCCTTTCTTAGCAGTCTTAGGGGGGATTATAAATTGTATATAATCGCAATTTTTGGCAACCACCCAACTTTAATTCCAATAACAACCATTCAAAGTCAGATGCTTATATATTGGGGAAACATCTCCACTACTTGTAGTTCAGGCTTATAATACACAATTATACCCCCTCCCTTCTTTTTTCCAATCCTATCTTTCCGAATTGCATTGTAACCTTCAAAAGCAACAAGATTATCTGGTACAGAGGGTTTCAACCAAGTTTCAATTACACAAAATATATCTGGATCATAAATAGGAAGACAAGCCTCAATTTCAGCTTGTTTAGACATGAGACTTCTAACATTTAAATGTGTTATTCTCAAACCTTTAGATTGCCAATAAATATCATAATCCCCTTCATTTGAAATTAGAGGACCAGGGTTTGTTTCCACATCACCTGATAAAAGTAGAATACATCACAAAGTACCAAGCAATAAGGAAACAAACGAAATTTTTACAATAGGTGCTGAACCAAAAACCCCCATTTCATATATATTTCTCCTACTAAGACTACCCAAATCCCTTATAATTAAGGACCTGGACATACCAGTGGTGGAAGCACTCACTAAATTTGAAAATGTATAATCAATAACCGAATAGTTACAAGCAGTTGCCAATACAGGGTCAGTATCATACATGAGGCCATGATCTAATAAAAACAACCCCAAACCACAACATATCATAAATATCCTAAAACCCCACATTTTAACTGTCTAACAGATAATAAGTAGTATAATAGTAATTACACAGTTATCAATCCAACAACAGGCACACTTTAATTCTATATACAGCCTCCCCGTAGTCTCCCTCCGTTGACTCCGGAAAGTGACTCCACCACCACTCCTGCGTACTTCCACTCATGCGTACAGCCGCTCCGCGAGACAGCCACTAGGATTACACAAATATCAATAAAATTAATTAGAAGTCTCCGCCCAATTATCAGTCCAGCTCACTGCCCGCCCGGTAGCCCCCTCGCCTACCGAAACACCGGCAATTGCTGTAGAAAGCGGCAGACACCTTGCAGTGATAGGGCACAGTTGTTTTCTCCACGAATGACAGTCGCAATCTCCTCAATCAGCTGCAGGCAGGTAAAATCGATGGAGAAGTTGCAGCGTGGGCTTGATAATAAAGTGCAGCAGCAGTTCACAATTAAACAAACCTGCAGAGCTTTTAAACTGAAGTCTCCACCCCCAATTATCAGTCCAGCCTCACTCGCCCGCCCGGTAGCCCCCTCACTTACCGAGACACCGGCAATTGCTGTAGAAAGCGGCAGACACCTTGCAGTGATAGGGCACAGTTGTTTTCTCCACGAATGACAGTCGCACTGCTTTGATACCTTAAGGTCATCAGAGATGATAACCCCTAGGTCCCTTTCCTCTTTGGTGACAGTCAGCTGCTCCACCCCAACCTGTAGCTCTCCCCAGAGTTCCCTCTACCGAGGTGCATTATTTTGCACTTCTTTTCATTGAACCTCAGTTGCCACATTCTGACCATCTTTAACTTCTCCAGGTCCCTCTTCATTTTCTGCACCCCTTTTGGGGTATCCACTCTGCTGCAGATCTTGGCATCATCTGCACACAGGCAGACCTTTCCTTCCAGCCCCTCTGCAATATCACTAATGAAGAAACTGAACAGGACTGGTCCTAGTACTGATCCCTGAGATGCCCCACTGGTCACCCCCCTCTGCCCAGATTGCACCCCATTTACCACCCTCTGTCTCCTGTCTGTTAACCAGTTCCTAACCCAGTTCACCACCTTGTCTCCCATGCCCAGACTACCCATCTTGTTAATCAGCCTTCTATGTGGGACAGTGTCAAAGGCTTTGCTGAAATCTAGGTAGGCAATGTCTACTGCCCTTCCCTAATTTATTTCCCTAGTCACCCAATCAAAAACATCTATTACATTCGTTAGACATGACCTTCCTGCTGTGAATCCATGTTGCCTCAGATCCAGAGCACCGCTGGATTCCATATGTGCCACTATCCTTTCTTTCGGCAGTGTCTCCATGATCTTTCACACCATTGAGATGAGGCTGACTGGCCTGTAGTTTCCCGGCTCCTTCCTACTGCTGCTTTTGTGCAGTGGGACTACATGTACCCTCCTCCAGTCCTCTGGAATGACACCCGTGTTGACTGACTCTGTGAACAGAGTCACCAGAGGCACTGCTAGTTCCCTTCACAGCTCCTTTAATATCCTTGGGTGGATGCCATCTGGCCCCGTGGACTTATCCATCTTCAGCTTTGTGAGTTCTTACAGAACTCTCTCTCCACTGTGAAGGGACTGGTGTTCACTTCTTCCCAACCCCCCATTGCCTCTGCAACCCAACTGTGATCCTTGACCCTCCCCCTCCTTAGTGAATACTGAGCGGAAGTATTTGTTCAGTATTTCTGCCTTGTCCAGATCCCCCTCCTTACATGCTCTCTTCTCCCCTTTGAGCCTCACAGTCCCCCCCTTGGTTTTTCTTCTTTCACCGATGTATCAATAAAATGCCTTATCCCCTTTGTTTACAGACCGTGCTAAGCCCTCTTTTGTCTGCACCTTTGCAGACCAGGAAAACACCTCCTAATGGCTGACACATTGTTCAGGGCAGCTCCCAAACAGTCATTAGAAGCATTTGATGCCTGAGGGAAGCAGGAATAACGATGCAACGTCCTTTTAAAAGAACATCATCTGTCTCTGAAAGCTCCTCACAACAGTGGAAATACAGCTTGTTCCCAAACCTTCTTTCCATCCGCCAGCCACGGAATTTATAACCTCTTGAAGGGTTTGATCTGTAGCCGTCTCTTTTGCATTTTTTTCCCGTCTTTGAAGACAGGTCTTGATGTTTTGAGAAGGTTAACCTGGACACTTACATCTGTTTCAGTATCATTTTGTTCACCCAGACCCAGTTTTGGAGCTGCTCTGGACAATGTACCAGCCACTAGGAGGCGTTTTCCTGGTCTGAATTTCAACTGTAAATCATACTGTTGCAGTCTCAACAACAGCAGCAGCATCATTTCACCAGAATCACGGGGTTGCAAAAGCCCATTTCAGTAGCGTTGTAGGGGCTGCAAAGCTCCTCTACACTCCAAATTTTATATAAGTAAATGCTAGAAAAACCTTCTTTTAGAAGTTGCATTGGACATTATAGAGGTTGCAAATAAATCAGAGATGTCTCAACTACAGCCCTTGGCTACCCCTAAATGACGCCCCTGAACAACAGCCTTCGTATGTGAGGGGGAGTGTTACAGAGTCCTTTCTTGGAAATGGTAATGAGAGGCTTATGCTCAGTTTCTGCCACTACTGGGATGCCATAGATATACTCCTGAAACTTTTCACAACCAAAAGCTAGTCCTGATGTTTCTTTTTCAATCTGAACATCATTTTGCTCTGTGCTGGTCAGAGCACAAGAGGCATACTCTACAAGCAACCGCACGTTCTCATGTAGCTGCTTTAAGACAGCTCTATTGCCATCTTTTGAGGTGTCAGTAGGAACATTTGTTTGCAGTTTAGGGTCATACCACTTCAGAATTAGTTCTTTGATCAAAATTTGCTTTGGCTGAAGCGATCCACGGAATGCTGTTGGCATCGCTGCCATTCCCTTCTTTCCAGAACGAGACTGCGTAGAAAACTAGTCTTCACTATCCAGTTAGGTAAACATTTTCCCAGAGAGTGGAACATTCCAAGAAATTGCTTTTAGCATTTGGGTTGTGGTATGTGTAGTATAGTTTTGACCTTTTCAGGATCTGGCTGTACCCCTTCGGGAGTTAGTTTCTCTCCAAGACAGATAATTTCCTGAACTGTGAATTGATGTTTATTGTTGTTAAGCTTTAAACCATGTATACAAGCCAATTCCAGGACACGCTTCAATCACCGATCATATTCCTTTATATTAGAACCCCATATGAAGATATCATCTGCTGCACTATGTGATGAAACACTTCAGGTGCGGAGCTAATTCCAAAAGAAACCATAGGACGCAGTAGCCCCCAAATGGCATGTGAAATGTGCAAAGTCAGGAGTTCTGCTCATCCTAGGGAACTTGCCAAAACCCTGCAGATGCATCAAATTTGGAAAAAAAATACTTAGCAGCGGACAGTTCACTGAGGATCGCTTCCTTTGTAAGAAGGTAAACGTGTTCTCTTTTAATGTATTTGCTGAAGTCTTTTGGGTCTATACAAATTCACTGGGAGCCATCTTTTTTCTCCATTGTCACCAGTGAATACACCCTCTCCATGAGCTCCTCTGTTTTCCTTATGATTCCTTGTGGAATCATCTGATATAATTACATGTATAGTCTGCCTGTAAGTGATACACGCACCTTCCTAGCTGCATGTATTAAGGGTGCAGCATCCTCCCTCAACTGAATCTTGTATTGCACTGGTAGGCATCCCATACTTTTAGATACATCATCGAACTCTATACCATTAAATACACCATCAAACTGATCAACTACACCCATGGCTTGAAATTCATATTTTTTCATGTTAATCACATTTATTCTCATTACCAGGCCCAATCTCACACAGGTTTTCATAGCTAGCCTGCATGTCTGGGGGCGCTCTCTAGAGTTAAATCTGCTTCTCGAAGCAAACGCTCTTTTACATTTTTATTGCTGACCCCATCACTATCTGATCTTTAAAGGATCACTCAGTGTGCCAAAACTACAGGACTCGCAAATTAATCCGAGACCAGTTACACATCCTTCAGTTATTTCATGGTCCTTTTATATTCCTGAATGAAACACGTGCCTCTCATAAGTTACATTTTTTTTCTAGGACTGCAGTGTGGCTCAAATTTTTCAATAAGTGCTCATTATACTTGCAATTTTCCTCAGCAGAAAATGTGAAAGCATTGCAATGCATGATTTCAGTCTCATCCCTTTTACAAACGTGCTGGTGGAACACTTGTAATAGTAGTATTCTGAGGCCCTGTTCACACTGGGCTTGTTAAAATGTTTTAAAGCTCCTAAAATGTTTTAACAAGCTCAAACATGGTTTGTGCTCACACTGAACACGGCTTGAAACCGTGTTTAAAAACCGTGTTTGAACCCTGCAAACTATCTAGTTTTGAAACTGGTTTTAAACATGGTTTCAAATGAAACATGGTTTACCTAGTGGTGTGAATGGGCATGTGATGCGTGTTTCTCCTTTGCACTATGTTATTAGTCCTCCCTCTACCCGGCATTCTTTATGGAACCGTGCTGTGTTTGGAAATGTTACAGTCTCTAGAGTGGATGGACCTTTACCATGCTTAAACACGATACATAACAGTGTGGACAGGCTTCCGTGGTGAGTTTGAAAACATTTTTAATACAATAATTGAGACAGTGTATGTGTTTGCATCAGTGTGTATGTGTTAATGTGTCAGTATATGTGTGTTCACATCTGTGTATGTATTAGTATGTGTTGGTGTGTGTGTTCCCATTTGTGTATGTATTAGTGTGCATTAGTCTCTGTATTCTGTATTCCCTGGAGGAGAGGAGAGAGAGGGACGGAGGATATGATAGAGATATTCAAGTACCTCAGGGGTATAAACAAGGTACAGGAGGGGGAGGGTAACATCTTTCAGAAAAGAAGGTGTACAAGAACAAGGGGGCATGATATGAGGCTGAAGCGGGTAGGCTCAAGCGCAACATGAGGAAGTACTTTTCACAGAAAGAGTAGTGGATGCTTGGAACAGCCTCCCTATGGAGGTGGTGGGGGCAAAAATGGAATTCAAGAATGCATGGGATAGACGTAAGAGTACTCTCACAATAGGCGAGAGAGGGTAAGTCGCAGATCAATTAGGGTCTTCGGTATTACATTAGGTAGGGAACAGGGCAGACTAGCTGGGCCACACAGTTCTTATCTGCCATCACCTACTATTTTTTATGTTTCTAAGTATGTATCTTTGTGTATGTATTAGTGTACGTCACTGTGTTTACGCATCAATGCGTATGTATTGGTATATGTCAATATGTACTTATGCATCTGTGTGTGTGTGTTAAAGTGTGTCAGTGTGTGTTTGCATCTGTGTATATGTTGAGTATTTGTAAATATTGTGTCTGCCTCATTTTCAGTTTTACCTGTGTCTAACTCTAACCATTTTCACAACTATTATGCCCTTTTTTCTCTCTTATATTACCTTGAAACAATCTGTTTTTCTGCCTTTATAGTAATACTGTTGGCAAAGCAGCCAATTGGCTATAGCTAGCTCTTGTTTAAAACAAATTAGTTTTAATTCATGATATTCAAAGCACGTATTTGTTTCTATGTGTCCTGAGCTTGTATCACCATGATTTCATGGTGTGTCCCAAATTTGCCCCCCTTTCCTCACGTTTTGAGGGACAGTGTTTGACCTTTGGCTTTCTAGCTGGTCGCCAAAGTATAAAAGGCACAAAGTAGGACTGTCATGCCAGTGATGTGTGTGCTTGTGTGTGTTGGGGGGGGGGGGAATGAGGTCATGTGTCTCTAAAATAAATTAATTACAATCCTGCCCTTACCTAAGTAGGTTATATACCACCTGAATGTATCTACCCCTGCCCTTAGATTTTCTTATCTGTTTGACGGTGCTGCTCAGGGACAATTCATAATGCAATATTGTGCACTAAGGGCTCCTAATTTTGCAACATTTTGCCAAACCTCTAGGAGGCACTGTAGCGCAGAGGTTAGAGCACTGAGCTGTGAAACCAGAGACTCAGCCCGTGGACATCTGGCATCGGCTGCACCCTTTTCTGATGCGATCCTTGGCTGTAGCATCCCCAGCCTCCGCTGGGAGTCTCTGATGCCGGGGAACCAAAACCCACCTTCCCCAGGAGAGGAGAGCAGTCCTCTCGATGCTCAATCCTCTCCTCCCTGGCCAACCTTGGGTAACCCGAGCTCGCTCCTGAGCCCAGGTCACTGGCATGGTGCGAGACTGTGGTATCCAGTGCCTCAACCCTCAGTGCCGCCTGGCTGGCTTGTCAGAAAACAGTAGTAAACTAATGTGTCCCCCGTGTTTTGATATATATCTTTACTGAAGTTTCTGAATGCAGCTTTTTATTTTAGGTGTAGACTAAGAATTCCCATTTTTAAGTAGTCCACAAAAACACTAGGTCTTGGTTCGGTTGCTCTTGCCATGAAAAAGTTGCTACTTTCATATTGGAAATCCCCTATATCTCCCTCGGTAAATGAATGGTTTAATAACTTAGGTTTGTTGGTTAATGATGAAAGAATTGCTTAAATTGTAGCAGACAAGTTAGATGCCTTTGAAAGAATTTGGTCTCCTTTCCTCTCTCTCCCCTGAGAAGCAGAGCCTTAACGATGGAACAAACTTAATAATCTTAAGTTAATATTATTTAGTAGTTTAGTAATATGTTATACTGTTTTATCTCATGCTGCACAGTAAGGTTTCTAGCAGTACTTATTATATGGCACTAATTGATCCTGTGTTTCTCCCTTTATTAAGTTTAAAGAAATGTTGTACTAGTAATGAAATGTTTTAATGTCTTTTAATGTATTGGTTTGTTAATATCTCACAGATTATGTTGTACTGGTTTTCTATTTTCTGAAAAATAAAAACTTTTGGTAAAAAAAAAGAAAAAATAAGAAAACAGTAGTAAACAGTAAAACTTTAAATCTGAAATTTTAAACTACCAGGCAGTGCAAAAATCTGGGAAGTAATGAACATTTCCTGGTTAACTAGTACTGTTGCTTTAATGCAATTTATAGGATGGAAAAAAAATCACGTACAGTTTAAATAAGAAACTAGACATTTTTACTTCCAGGTGGAATGTGTGGGTTATATAGGACATGAAACTACACCCTCATATCTTCTAAATGTTATTTCTTTCTATGTCAATAGACAACTCTTTTCATGTAGCTGTTAAGGATGTATGCAAATGCATTATTCAGTTTTCACAGTTCATACTAGGCCCTCTTACTGTCCTGGGAGGCCCCATTTCATGGTTATTGAAATCTCATTGTCCCCGTGAGCTGCATTAACATATGAAAACATGATGCGTAATCACCCTTTAAACTCCCCAGTATGCCAGTCTGCTTAATTAGTCTTAAAAGAAACAAGTTACAAAAAGGTGTGAAATACCACATTTACCTTCAGTGAGTTTTGCAAACTATCTGAATTATAATGCATGTTTTTTTCCATTTAAACTTCATTCAGTTTATGAGTTTCTAGAGAATTTTTGCAGGGTATTTATTCTTTCAGCATATAGATACAATGGTATAAATGGGTGATCTGACATCATGTTCTCATTTGCTAATGCAGCTCTCATGGACAATGAGATTTTAACAACCATGAAATGGAGATGCCCTGGGCAGTCACAGGGGCTACCATGAGCAGTGAAAACAAACTAAAGGTAACACATATAGCCCTAACAACTACAGGAAAGGAGTTGTCTGTTGACATGGAAACAAATACAATTTAAATGATATGCGGGTATAGTTTTCCTTTAAGATTTGTATTTCATCTCCAAGATCTCGAGGTACTGTGTGAGGCTCTAGTTGCTGAGGGTGGAAAGAGCAGCAGGAGACAGAGACTGGACACTGTAGGGCATTTTTTGGAGGGTATATTTTTGTGCACCCCCCGCAGCCTCAAAGATGCATCAGATGGGAGGGATCTGAGAGTAGAATGGGATCCGTGCTGACCCTCGATGCTATGTAGGGGTATAGCGGGTTGCCCACAGAATTTGTAATATAAGTCTTGGGACAGAAACTTAGAAACATAGACTTTGACAGCAGATAAGGACTGCTTGGCCCACCTACTCTGCCCATTTCCCTACCTATGGGATAAGCTGCAGATCCTAGTTAACCAACAGCCTACTTCTTCCTACCCCTCACAAGAATTGCCTTATGTCTGTTCCATGCATTCTTGAACTCCCCCACTGACCCCATGACCTCCTCAGGAAGGCCGCTCCATGCATCCACCACCCTCTCCATGAAAAATACTTCCTCACTTTGCCCCTGAGCTGTCCCCCCTCTATCTTCAAATTGTGCCCCCTTGTCCTTGCACATCTCTTTTTCTGAAATATGCTACCCTCTTGCACTTTGTTGATTCCCTTGAGGTACTTGAAAGTTTCTGTCATATCCCCCCTCTCCCTCATTTCCTCGAGGATATACATATTAAGCTTGTTTAGTCTCTCTTCGTATGGCTTCTGGTGTAGACCCTGCACCATTTTAGTTGCCTCCTGTGGACTGCCTCCATCCTGTCTATGTCCTTGTGGAGAAGGGGTCTCCAGAGCTACACACAGTACTCCAGATGGTGTCTCCCCAACTGTTTGTACAGCGTGATAACAACTTCTTGTTTTTCACTGGTGATGTCTCTCCCTATGCATCTCAGTTTACCCTCAGCCCTCTTTACTGCCTTCTCACATTGCTTGCCTAACTTTAGGTCATCTGATATGACTACCCCCAGGTCCCTTTCCATTTTTATGGCTGTGGGAAGAGCCTACAGCTATCTTGCTATCTGTAGCTGGAAAATGAAGTATCATGGAACACATTTTTTTGACTTTCAATGTATCTTTCCACATCTACAAATCACTATGTCAACTGAAATAAAATACTCCTTTATGTTTAGAATGTTGGAGACATAACTCCAAGGTGCTTATCAGATGGCTATTAGGAAATTGAACAGCTTGTTAAATATTGGTTGCCTGTTAAACTGCAGATTTGTTTACCCTCTTTGGAATGCAACAACTTGCACATTTAAATACTTAGCATTTAAACTTTTTCTTGCTACTACTGTAGTTTCAATTGGGCATGTATTGTCTTTCAAGAAAGATTCATAGTTCATAAATGGCATCCTTTCCCAGCAAATCTATAAAGATTTACACTGTTTTTTAACCTCTTAAGACACTATCTGATAAGCCATCTCAGACATATGCCAGGTCTTCAGTGAACTACCCAGGCTAAATATATAGCAATTAGCAGGCATTTTTTACTATGCGTTTGGGGGGAAATATATTGAGCTACAGCAAACACACACACACACACACACACACACACACACACACACACACACATACATATACAATCTGTACACACCATCCTCATGGCCACAACATTCAAAATAAATACTTAATTCCAATATATTATAAAATAATAAAGAAACTGTTTGTTTATGTCAGTGAACACAGTGAAGTTCAGTTTAGAGTAGATTTCCTTCAACTATTTCTTATCCCATATTTTGTATCCTAAATAGCGTAGGGGACATGCTACATCTCACTGTCATAGGGATTTTCATGTTATACATTTTTTGCACTGTATTTACTCAGGCTGTCCCAGATTAGATGCAATATCTTGTTTTCAGTGGGGTCACAATTTTACCATTTTGATAATGTATTTCTTCAGGGTAGCCTAGTCCAGGGCCCCCATATTCAAAGGAGATGCATGGTGCATCCCGATGGAAAAGGAAGATGTGCCACTCAACTCCAGCAATGCACCGCAGTGTGATATTCAAATGTGTGGGATGCGCTGGCTGCAAGGGAATGGCCCAGGGTGCACACAAATGGTATGCTGCACAAGTCAAGGCAGCATTCCCATGTATATGCTGTGCTGTGGCAAATTCAGTGGGAATGTGCCCCTTGCAGTTCAGAGCAGTGCAGCTCACAGTTAGGCCATGAATAGCTGGCCTAACCTGGCCAGCCACCCACAGGCACACTGCAGAAGTGTACCCAGGTGCACAGCAGCCTGGCAGCCCTGGTGGACTAGAGGTAACCCCTCCCATCCACAATCAATCCAACTCCATCCCCAAAGAGCTCCATAGTATAGGGGACCCCCCATGAATCGTACCAGAGGAAACCATGGTCCATATCCATAACACGGAGGACCCCCCACCCATTGCCTCGATATGCAGACACCCTCGCTCGCCCATACTCGACCTGGCAAGCCACTGACTGCAATGGACCCGGGCTGGGGACCTGCACTCTGGAATGGCCCAAGTGACTGTACAATGCATTGGGGCACTATGCAAGCCACGGACCCGCCATTGTGTGCAGCCTTGTGTATGTCCCTGGCAAGCCGTGAGAGGGAATTGACATGCCTCCAGTGCATGCCTTGTTGATGCTGTATCTTCCTGCTGTCATACTCTGCTGCAGGCCCACATTCTCCCCCGTTCCCCTGTGTAACATGTCACACTCTGGACTGCTGAGGTTTCCTGGGTGCCATGGATTGTGGTATCCTGTAGTGCCATTTGCAATGTACGCTCCAGGCTATGGATAGTGTATCCGTGGTTTCCTGATTGTACAAACGAGTTGGAGGTCGACTGTAACATGCCTGTTCTGGGTCCTGTGTGAGTGGGTACAGCATTGGGCATCACCTGCACTAAGCAGTGCAACAGTACTGGGACGATGGATCTGCATGCAAGTGCCTGAGGTGTATGGCCACTGGGCATTATCGCCCGTACACAGATCATGCCTACATATGACACATTCCAGCATCCTACTACCAGTGTTCCACCACTCAAAAATAAGATGCCATTTCTTCTGTGACCTATCCAGGCTAAATATATAGCAATCAGCAGGCATATTCTAGGAAAACACATTGCAAAAATGTGTAAAAGTAAGATAACATTGAAACTGCTTCTCAGCAGATCTGCATTGTGCAAATTCATTCAAAATAATGGGTAAAAGCATTCCAGAAGCTCTCCACGGCCATATTGGCTCTGACTAGAGCATGTTGTTGTTGTTAGTACCTCCCCCCCCCATTGTGTACTCTTCCCCTGGGTTTTTGTTTCCCAGGTGTATTACTTTCCACTTCTTTGCATTGAATCTAAGCTGCCATAATTTTACATTTTACATGTGGCTGTCTATCATATGAAATGTTCTAGTTGAAAGATGTATTTTTGTACAACACTATGTACTGTGTTCATGCACTAAATGTTCATTAATACAAAGATATTTACAACAAAAAAGAAAAGATGAAGGGCTAATTGTCCCCTGAGTAAAGGACTAGGAAAATTACAAGTTAAAAATCATAGTTTTTGGTGCTGTTTAAATTCCCATATAATACTTTTCCTACCCCCACTGTAGCTGTATTGTATGTTGAAGAATTTTTCAAAGCATGCAGGTACATAAAGGAGGGGGAAGGGACTGTAATGTGGCCACAGGGGGCCAGACACATGATGCTTTCCCCTTCCTGTGTAATCAAATACAAAATGGGTTGCAGTGGAATAACACATTTATCTCTTCATTTGCATGGTAAGACCTTCATAGCTAACTTTTGGCTTTGCCACTTATGAGTCTTTCAACTCACTACTGGAAAGAAATGTGTTATTCCACTGCAACACATTATGTTTTTCATATTATAAGGGCACAGGAGTTGTCCTATCATTAGGGTTAGATTTGCTGTTCTGTGTTAAACCCCAGTTTTTGCACCAGAATAATGCAGTTGCCACTGGAGGGAACAGTCTGAAATTTGGTATATCCAACATGGGGTCCAGGACCTCTAGATCCTGGAAATGTCATTATGATTAGTTAAGCGGTTTAAAAGTTGCAGAAGGTTGAATATGGCCAAAAATAATTGTTTTATTTATTTAGTTTTTGTTGACCGGGGTAATTGCACTAGACAAATATTGCCTATTTTCAGGCACGACCCGGGGGAGGGGGATACAGATGAATGCCAGCTGACCCTGAACCAGATTAAGCTGTTGGCGGTATTTTTTTTTTAGTGACTATGAAATATGAAAATGAAGACTGTGTTTCTAGCTATATAATAATTGACAGGGCCAGCCTGCCTGCACAGCAGTACAGCTACCACCTGCGACGCTGAAGATCCAGGTTCAGGAACGAGTCTGGGAATTGGAAGGCTGGCTGGTGTGAGGAGGATTAAGCACCCCGGAGCATACTCTTCTCCTCTGGGGAAGAAGGGCCGTCACTGCCACTGCAATACTTTAACCTGGGTGACCTTGGTGGGAATGCAGTCAGACAGATGTAGAGGGAGAAGGATGTAGGACAGAGCTCACAGAATAGCACACTTGTCTATATCTGCTTGAGCTCCATAATGGGCCAAAATCTCATGGTCAGGGCTAAAGGGGAACAACAGTTCCAAGCACCAGGATTCCATAGTTGTAGCCAAGGGGGTTTCTTGGGTGCCAAGGAACTCCTTTTCCATACTGCCTTCAGTTTGTTTTCCTAAAGTTGTTTTGTATGCCAGCCTCCAGGTCTAAATTATAGGGTAGTTTTTGTGAAACCTCTCTGTCCCGTAGCCTGGCTATGCCCCTTTATTCCCTTGCACACTCCAGCCCCCACCACGGCCACTGTCCACTTTGGGGACACCCAGGCAATCTGCCTGCATGGCACTGGAGGAGGTGGAGGGTTGCTTCTGCCCTGGCTGGATCCTGCCATGAGGGGGTAAGCTTGTGGGATTGTAAGTTCCTACAGGTAAGTGGCAGGGATCCCTGGGGATGGGACTGGGTCCACCATTGGGGGGGGAGGTCACAGCAGATGAAAAATGTGAATTAAAATAAAAAAAATTGTTGGCAGTTGAAACCTGAAACTTTTTTCTTTACAGCTTTTTCTTCCAATGGGTTGGCTTTGGTGGCTCTCAGCCCTTTCCCTACCACCCCCCCAGCATCTGCCCATCCGACTGACCACTCTGGTGAGAATTTAGGGGGCGGTGGTCAGCTGATGATATGGGTGCAGGAGCAGGCAGGCAGGGCTTCACAAAGCTGGTACCTTCCCTTTTCCATTTTTGACCCTGTTCCCCAAGCGGAGGCATGCATATGCCACAGAGTCCTGCAGCTCTCCCTTTCACTGCACTTCTTGACCTGCACTACCACATGGCCTCCACCAGGTGGCAGTGATTTGGCAAAGCATGCGGGTCCTCCCCCGGGAAAGGAGAGCAGTCATCAGGCGCTCAATCTTTTCACTCCCAGGTCGACCTCCAGCAACCCACACTCACCACCGAACATGGGACGCCAGTATGGCAGGAGGTAAGATGCTAATAGCGCATCAACTCTCCTCGCCACTGGGCTGGCCCTGAAACTTTCAAGTTTATTACAGTCTGATCCAAGAAGATGCCTTTGATAGGTGATTTTCTAAAAAAAGAGTTTCATTTTTATATTATTAACAAAAGATTACTGCATTGTCATGCAAGTGCAGAATGCTTTTTCAATGCTCTATTCATAAGGTGTTTTTTATACTGGCATGGTAGTGCCAGTATAGTTAAGGTTCAATGGTCACTTCTATGTTACCCCAAATGTTGCACTTTAATAACTTTGCAACCATATGACCGAGGCACACAAAATATTTCATGAGACATCAGGTACCATTGATCTCTTGATGTGGCAAGTTTTAGACCAGTCGGATGTGGGGTTGCGGAGATGCATAATGTCAAAAAATGCAAAAATTACCATTTGGGTCAAATCCTTTGCCATGCTGCATCTCTGAAATGGATCGGTGGTGTGGTTTGACATTGTTTGGGTATATGGGGTCTAGGTTGCAGATGTGCCTTTTGAAGGTTTGGTCAAAAAAATATTAATCCATTCAAAAGTTATTAAAATGTTAAGTTTCCCATTATAAACTATGGGAAAAATTATACGTTCCATGTGAAAGCAGGTTTTGCTGCCACGAAAGCACTTTTTGCTGCCTCAAATGGTATCAGTAGTGTTGTGCTGCTGCCATCTTGTTTTCAGCTAGCAATGGGGGGAAAACGCTGTAATTCAAAAAATACTGCCTCTTGGTAAACACCAACAGTTGTGTTTACCTAATCGGGGCCCAAGAAACACTATTCTGGCCTTAGCTTTTGAAAATAGTGGCCAGAAATATGTTTTTCTGCTCGGTTGTTGGTAGTGTTGCAAATTTGTGGCACTATTTTTGCAAAATTACTGCATATTGTGGCAGTTGTTGCACAACTAATCGGCCCCTGTAAACAATCTAAATCTTTTCTGGCCTTTTTTTTTTTTACAAAAAATAAGGCCAGAATCAGATTCCTTGGCCCCCATTTAGGTAAATACCTGTTGGTTTTTACCTAATAAAAGGATCTTTCATCCTTTTACTGCCTCCAAGGAGGCTGAGGCATTTTTAATAAAAAAAAAAGTTTCTGCCAACATCAGGGTGCCAAATCCCTGTGTCGGAAGTGGTAGAGGTCCCCCTCCCACTAGTCTGGGACACTGGGGAGCAAACTCCCAGTGTCCCCAAAAAATTCAACTTTTTTTGCCAACATCGGGGTGACCAATCCCCATGTCAGCACTAGAACCCCCCCCACCACTGTGGGACACTGTGGAGCCCACTCCCAGTGTCCCCAATTATGTACTTCCCCCCCACCAGTACTTGATATTTTTGCCGACATTGGGGTGCCCAATCCCTGTGTCAGCACTAGAACACCCCCAGTGTCCCCAGTTAATGTCCTTCCACACACCCAGTACTGTGGGACACTGGGGAGCCCACCCCCGGTGTCTCCTAAAATGTTGATTTATGTTTCCCTGTAAAAAAAGAAAACAGTCCTCAGACATTTTTTTCCTGAAAAAAAGAAAATGGTCCCTCATTGTCTCCACTGTTTCCTCCCCATCCCAACCCTCCCACTGAACAACCCCCCCCCACACTCCTGCTTGCCCTATACTTACCACTGGAGAATGTTGTCTGCAATCTTCTGTGGATTGGGATGCATCTGCACTCTTCAAAGTCGAATCACAAACTGAAGAATCAAGGTACATGCCATATAATGGCTGTCAATGGCATTTTGAACTTATGTTGATATCTTGGTCACTATTTGGTATTTTTACACCAAATTTTCAACATGGGCTGTTGGGATCCCACCTCATGAACACAGTCACTGTTGTTTCATTAATCTGATCCATAAGGTGATTTTGTGGTTGCTGCGTGAAATCACCTTTCAGGACTGAGTAATAAAATAACAGTGCCATTGTTCACGAGGTGGGGTCCCAAAAAGCCCATGTTGAAAATTTGGTGAGAAAACACCTACAAATGCCCGAGTTACGTCCGTCCATTGAATTTTACCTATGCACGCATGTAAGTTTGATACTTTTCAATATTTTCCACCAAATTTTCAGCATAGCCATTTTTTCACACCTTCTCATGAACAGTATAGCTGTCATGTTTCACATCTGCCCGAAACATTTTTTTCGCACCTGTTGTGCAGAATGGCACATTCACTGTGCAAAATCACCTTTGAGGACTGATTAATGAAATGACAGTGCCAATGTTCATGAGGTGGGGTCCCAAAAAGGCCAAGTTGAAAATCTGGTGAACAAATTCCTAAAAATGCCCAAATTACGTGCATCTGTTGAATTTATTCTACGCACGTGCATCACTTTTGTACTTTGAATATTTTGCCACCAAATTTTCAACATAGCCATTTTTTCACATCACCTCATGAACAGTACAGCTGTCATTTTTCACATCTGTGCTGAAATGTGTTTTTGCGCCTGTGGTGCATAATGGCTTTACAGTTGTGCATAATTACATTTTGCCTTGCATTTCACAAATTCTCTGTACCAGGGTACATGAGGTGGAGTAATAAGATGGCTATGCTGACAGTTTGGTCACTGTTGTTTGATACATGAAGGCGCAGGGCCCAGAAGGCCCTGCACTTCCACACCTACATACTTATGCGCATCTTCGGAGGGATTGGCCACAGTAAAATAAGGATACTATTATACTATCTCAAAAAGTAAGGAAATTCATTGCAAAAACTTTGTTAATGCATCAAGTTAGGGTTCATATTAAAGTGACAAAAGTATGGAAATGTGGTGTTAGGGTTCCCAACCCTAACACCCCACCTGACCCCCCCACCCAACTCTACCATCCCACCCCACCCTCCACACACCAACAGGTATCGGGTGTGCCTTGGGGATCACTGGCCATAATGCTCACCCCATTCTTCTATACTGTACCATCTCAGCTTCCTTACACATGGAATGGGGTATGTTAGGGCCATCGGACTTCAGGCACATCCCAACACCTGCTGGTGTGGAAGGTGGGGCAGTAGGGTTGGGTGGAGTGAGGTGGGTGTTAGGGTGGGAACCCTAACACCACATTTCCATAATTTTGTCACTTTCATATGAACCCTAACTGATGCATTAATGAACTTTTTGCAATGAATATATAATATATGCACACACACACACACACACACACACACACACACACACATATATACACACTGTAGCTGTCCAATAAATACAACCGTGGAGTCAAGCCATACAAATGTGAGGGTACTGGACTTTAGGAGGGCTGATTTTGACAAAATGGGAAAACACCTAGGGAATGCACTAGCAAATAGGCAGGAAGGAGGGGTGGAGGAACAATGGGGAAGAATCAAAAATGCCATCCAAAAAGCAACAAGCCTTTGTGTGAAGCAAATAAACAAAACAAAATGAAGGAAAAAAAATACTATGGTTCTCAAAAGAGGTGATGGGGAAGGTTAGGGAGAAAAAGACAGCATTCAGGAAGTATAAGGAATCACTAAAGGAGCAGGACAGAGAAATGTATCAGTCAAAGCAGAAGGAAGTAGGAAAGGCAGTCAGAATAGCAAAGGCCCAAATTGAGGAAAAGATAGCCAACTCAGTTAAGAAGGGGGATAAAACCTTTTATAGGTACATTAGTGAGTGAAGAAAGACCAAGGGAAGGATTATGAGGCTTAGTAAAGGGGAGGATGGGTGGGCAGAGGGTGACAGTGAAAAGGCAGACATACTGAAAGAATACTTTTGTTCAGTATTCACAAAAGAAGAGGAGGGAGGTACCTAAACCAAACAATAGAAGCAGTCTGGATACTGGGATCAATACCAGTCCATTCACAGAACAAAGGGTCCTGAAAGAACTCCTAAAACTCAAGGTGGACAAGGCAATGGGGCCTGATGATATACACCCCAGAATTCTAAAAGAACTAAGGGGAGAACTAGTGGCACCACTGACTTTCCTTTTTAACAAATCATGGGAGGATGGTGTGGTACCTGAAGACTGGAGGAGGGCGAATGTGATTCTCCTTCACAAAAGTGGGAGCAAGGCAGAGGCAGGAAACTACAGACCTGTTAGTTTGACCTCAGTGGTGGGGAAAATAATGGAATCACTTCTAAAAGAAAGAACTGTTGAGTACCTAGAGGCCAGTGGGGCACAGGACCCAAGGCAGCATGGATTCACAGCGGAAAGGTCATGTCAGACAAATCTAATAGATTTCTTTGACTAGGTGACCAAAGTAGTAGACCAGGCAGGAGTTGTGGATGTGGTCTACCTAGACTTTAGCAAGGCATTTGATACATTTCTACACAAAAGAGTAATAAACAAGCTAGCCAGCCTGGGAGTGAGTTCCAAGATGGTGGCCTGGGTAAAATATTGGCTGGACAACAGGATGCAGAGGGTAATAGTAAATGGAGTCCACTCCAAAGAAAGGGTGGTTACTAGCGGGGTACTGCAGGGTTCAGTACTGGGGCCGGTCCTCTTCAATGTCTTTATAAGTGACATTGCAGAGGGACTGGAAGGAAAGGTATGACTTTTTGCAGATGACACAAAGATCTGCAACAGGGTTAATACACAAGAAGGTGGGGTAGAAAGGATGAGAACGGACTTGGGAAGATTGGAGGAGTGGTCAAAAGTATGGTTGCTTAGATTCAATGCAAAGAAGTGCAAAGTAATGTACCTGGGAAACAAAACCCAGGGGAAGAGTACACAATGGGGGGATACTAACAACAACAAAAATGGAAAGGGACCTGGGGGTAGTCATATCAGATAACCTAAAGGTAGGCAAGCAATGTGAGAAAGCAGTAAGGAGGGCTGGGGGGATACTGGGATGCATAGGGAGATGCATCACCTATAGAAAATAAGAAGTTGTTATTCCTCTGTACAGACAGTTGGTGAGACCCCATCTGGAGTACTGCATGCAGTTCTGGAGACCCCATCTCCACAAGAACATAGTCAGGATGGAGGCAGTCCAGAGGAGGGCAACTAAAATGGTGCAGGGTCTGCATGAGAAATCATATGAAGAGAGAGACTAAAGGAGCTTAATTTGTATACCTTCGACGAAAGGAGGGAGAGGGAGGACATGATATAAACTTTCAAGTACCTCAAAGGACTCAACAAAGTCCAAGAGGGTAGCATCTTTCAGAAAAAGAGATGTGTAAGAGCAAGGGGGCACAGTTTGAAGATAGAGGGGGGACAGCTCAGGGGCAATGTAAGGAAGTATTTTCCACAGAGAGCTTGGTGGACGCATGGAACAGCCTTCCTGAGGAGGTTATGGAGTCAAAAACAGTGGGGGAATTCAAGAATGCATGGAACAGACATAAGGCAATTATAGTGAGGGGTAGAAGGGTGTAAGGTGTAAGTAGGCTGCTGGTTAACTAGGATCTGCAGCTTATCCATTAGGTAGGGAAATGGGCAGACTAGGTGGGCCAAGCGGTCCTTATCTGCCGTCAAAGTCTATGTTTATAGTGGTGCCCATGCACTACTGGCATTGAACGAAGCACCATGCCCCACCTTACCGGTGTCGCAGAGCCAACACAGTGACTGGCACAGTTCTCATCTCACCACCAGCCACTGTATGAACTGACAGGAAGCATGTCTCCTCTGAACTGTAAAGGGAGTGCACGAGGGGTGGCAGGGTGCTATGTGCTCCCCGATGCTGGATTCCCATTCCTGTATGAAAAAAATATTCCTGGTAGTCTAGGGGTCCCTCCCCCCTCCCCGGTGTCCATTGTCATTGTGTTTAAAAAATAAATAAATAGAAGATCCCTGTTCTGTGGTAGTCCCATCCCCGATCCCTGTCCCAATATTAACAAAGAACATATTACCTTTCAGTGTAGTTATATTCCTGTGGTGGTCTAGTGGCCACCACCCTACGCACTCCTCTTAGATAATGACTGACCACCCCACTCCCCCAATCCCTATTCCCAGTCTGCGACCAGCACATCCCTCCTCTCACCTCTACAGCTGGCACAGATTGCATTCTGAATGACTGCCACTGCACAATATGGCAGTGAATGAGAGCGCCTGCCACATTGTACAGCGGTAGTCATTCAGAATGCAGTCTGCGGCCAGTTGTGGAGGTGAAAGGGGGGCTGTGCTGGTCGCAGACTGGGAATAAGGATGAGGGAGGGGAGCGGGGTGGTCAGTCATTACCTAAGAGTGTGAGGGGGCTGGGCGGGCCACAAGATCACCAGGAATATAACTGACAGTAAAAGGTAATATGTTCTTTTTTAATACTGGGGTGGGGATCAGGCATCGGGGGAGAGGGGATGGACTACTACAGTACAAGGATACTTTTTTATGCGAAACAGAATTGTACTACGATTCAGTTTCCTAGACAGAACAGAATCGTGCTGTGACTCAGTTTCCTCGGTGAGTGCTGGATGACCATGCTGCAGGGAAGAAATCCGAATAGCTCAGGAGGGATGAGGAGTGTCCCAGGTGCCCTTTCTCTGGTGTCTATTGGCATCCCCCATCCTCCTATCGCCATCCCCACCGCCCGCCCATTGCTGTCATAAAACTTGGCAATATTAAGGTGCCCAACCCCCGTGTCGGCATTCACACAGCCCCCTCAAGTGCTGCTGGACACTGGGAAGCCCACTCCCACTGTAAACAAACAATCCTTATATTTTCTTTGTTCTCTACAAAAAAAAAACATTCCCATGATGTCTTTAATTTTTTTTTACCTGAAACAAAGAAAACCATCCCTCATCATCACCGCTGACCCCCTCCACCCCATCCACACCCTCCCACTGAGAACCCACCTCCCCACACCCCCCCTTACTCTATGCCTACCTCCAGAGCTCGTCCACTGTCATCTTCTGTGGACTGAGACACGCATGCACTTTTCAAAGCTGAACTGCAAACTGTGCAATGAAGGTAAGCACTGTACAATGTATTTCAAAGGTGTTTTCAACTTATGTTGATATCTGTGCCATTTTTGGGAATTATTCCACCAAATTTTCAACACGGGCTTTTGGAAACCCCACCTCGTGAACACTGTGACTGTCCTTTCGTTACTCAGGCTTGGAAGGTGATTTCACAGTGACTGCATGAAATCACCTTTTGGGACTGAATAATGAAATGACAGTGCCAGTGTTCATGAGATGGGGTTCCAAAAATGCTCATGTTTAAAATTTGGTGGAAAATTCCATTAAATGTCTGCATTATGCACACCTGTTGAAAATTTTCTACATATGTGCATAACTTTGGTAATTGCTAATATTCTGACTCCAGATTTTCAACATAGCCATTTGTTTGCACCTCCTCACGAACAGTACAGCTGTCATTTTTCACATCCTGCCCAAAGCGTGTTTACATACCTGTGGCGCAGAATGGCACGGTTCCTGTGCAAAATCACATTTTGGGACCAATTAATGAAATCACAGTGCTAGTGTTCATGAGGTGGGGTCCCAAAAAGCCTATGTTGAAAATCCGGTGAAAAAAATCCTAAAAATGGCAGTTATGTGTGCCCATTTACATTTTTCAATAGACGTGTATAACTTTGGTAATTTTTAATATTTTGACTCCAGATTTTCAGTATAGCCATTATTTCACACCACCTCATGAACAGTACAGCTGTTATTTTTCACATCCTCCCTAAAATGTGTTTTAGCACCTGTGGCGTGGAATAACATTTTCTATACCAGGGTACATGACGTGGGGTCATAACATGACTACGCTAACAATTTTGTCTCTGTTCTCCTATGAATAGAGGGCCCTATACTTCCATGGGTACATATGTATATGTATGTATGGAAGGATGACAGCATCACAGACGAATACCTAAATGATTATATTATCTGAAAAATTAAGGAAATTCATGGCAAAAAACTTAATTAATGCATCAGTTAGGGTTGTTACTAAAGTGAGAAAGAAAAGCAGGGAAATGGGGTGTTTGGGTTTCCAACTCTAACACCGCACCCCAACCCTGTGGAGACTGACAGGCATCGGGGGGGTGCCTTAGAGTCATCAGCCTTAATGCCCCTACCCCCACCCTGCAGAGACTAAGAGGCATTGGGGGGTGCCTTGGAGTTGTCAGCCCTAAAGCTCACCCATTCAATAAGTAAATAAGCTGATATGGGCACAGAAGAGGAGAATGGTGGGAGCACTACAGCTGACGACTCAAAAGGCACCCCCCCGATGCTTCTCAGTCTCTGCAAGGTGGGGGTAGGGGCATTAGGGCTGATGACTCTAAGGCACCCCCCGATGCCTCTCAGTCTCTTTTGGAAACCCTAACACTCCATTTCTCTGCTTTTCTCGCTTTAGCAACAACCCTAACTGATACATTAATGACGTTTTTTACAGTGATACATATAGAGTAACTGTTTTCCCTTTTTTTCCCGTAGGGAAACTGTGGCATAATTTGCCGTAATGAAGGAGTGTTCATTACGGCAAACACGCACATGGTTTCCCTTACTCTGCGCATGCGCCTGCCTCGGCCTCAGCTCTTCCTCTGGACCACTGGACATTGTCATCTTTTTCCAGGAGACTGAACCGTCACTCTTGGACTTGACGCTAAGTCAATTCAAACTGCTTCCACAGAGGGAGGAAAAGAAAATATTAACTGTAGTGCTGCCGACACCGAGAGAACTACAAAAAAAAAATGTGCACCCGTGCACGCTGAAACCGGACCACAGCAGCCGGCAACATCACTTTATTTTATAAAACTGCTGAGGCAAAAAAAGGGGAAACCCAGCAATTATATAAAATAAAATATGGGTCGATGTGTGTAAACTCAAAGTTTACACACACACAAGGGGTTAGATGCTATTCATAAACCCTGAGAGTGAAGCATCAAACCCCTCGGGTGTGTGTAAACTTTTCATTACACACGCCAACCCATGCTTTATTCACTAATATGTATGTAACCCCACTGTCACCCGGGGTTACTAGAATCCCATTTAGATCTAGTGGTAGGCAGGGAAAGGCAGCTTGTGTGACACCAGTTAAATGGGTTTCACACTGTCTCACTCTGTTCTCAGTCTCAGCTGAGCTGGAGGGATGACACATAGAATTCTCGCAGTAGCATAAGCCACAGTGGAATGTTGCAGCTGGGAGTTAGGTTAGAATGCTGTTTTTTTTTCAAAGGGAGTAGTGTAGTGAGTAGTAGTCAGTAGTGAGTCTGCAGTGGGGGGAGGAGGTGCACTGCAGTTGGCAGTCCCTCATAGCCCCCAGTTCTGTACAGAGCTACCACAGAGGAGGGTGTGTGTTCTCACCCTAGAGAAGGACACAGAAGAATACTTGCTGAAGTGGTTGAGACCGTTCCTCAGTTGTTCCAGTGCCACATCCCTGAGAGGGATGGGGGAACAAGACCAGCTCTTCAGGGGCGATTCCTCTGGCCCTGTTGGAGGAAGAGAAGCTGCCTGTGAAGAAGATTTGTGCTGAGGCACCGAGAAGTATGTTGTTGTTCTGTGAGATAAGCACTGGGGCACCTGCGAACCATGGTGAGTCTGCTCTGCCAGACAGCCTATGTTTTCACCGAGACTGTTGTGTTAAGTATCTGCTACTGAGGGTCAGGAAAGGACAGTCAAGTACAGTACTTAAGTTTGTGTATGACTTGAAATGCATCTAAGCAGTGGGGGTCTACAGGGATGGACATAGCCACTTAAAGAACGTTACAAGTCAGGACACCAGTTACCAGAGACAGTAGATTGTTAAATGTGACAAACATTTCGAGATAGCATTCTACAACCAGAGATTTTCAAAGGAAAGGTGTTGACTCCAAATGAATGGCTGGGTATGGATTTGGGGACAAGAGGTGGGAGACCCCCCATCTGGATTAACCAGATTCACCTCCACGGATTCACTTTGGGCACCTATAGCTTTCTCCCAGGCACTTGGCCAGTGTCTGCACAAGGTACTCAGACGTGGGATTAAGATGTGTGTTTTCCCTTAGAGCTTGGAAGTGCTCATGGGTGGTAGAGGGAGCCACCAGCAGAAGTGTCCATGCTATATGGAAGAGTGTACCAGTGCTGGCCGAGGGCCATGCCAGGGAATCCAGGATAGAGAGAGTACCAGTTCAGGCTGAGAGCCCAGTGTGTTCAGAACCTGAGGGTAAAAGTTGTGACGATGAAGAAGATGTGTCCTGACCTCTATAGTACTGTACAACCAATGAGAGTAGCCCCGTGGGGGTCCACCCTGCTTTCTATTCCTGTGTGTAAGTGAATAAAAGCCCCACTTTAGAATCCCACTCCTGGTATGGACATTCACAGTTCTTGCTTCCTGTGTCCAGAATTACATGGGTGCCCCTGTCTAGAAGTACAAACCTAGCCCTGATACCGAGCGAATGTTTTCTTCCAGAACCCAGGCTCACCAGGTAATGGGTTATAAAAATGGAGGCAACGGGTGCTAAATAACATCAAAAAACCCTTTAGACTGGAACCTGGTTACATATACATATATATATATATATATATATATATATATATATATAGTTATACATACATGTAAGGCTATGCCTGGAGTTCAGTGGCCTAGCAGCCAGCCACTCCCACTTCCTGAGCTATATAAGCAGTTCCTCTAAGCCTTACTATGAAGCACTTTATGTTTGCCCCACCATCCTCCCCTCCTCCTCCAGCAGCAGCACTCTCTCCTTAGGGGGATTCCTAAGGTACCTTTTGCCATGGGAACTGTCTCGTGGCACCTCTAGGGGTGGAATCCTCTCCGAGAGTTCCTTGTTGTCATACCTCTACAGGGTGGTAATTCCTCTGGAACAGAGAGTGTGAACGGCCAAAACCAAACTAACACAGTTGCACCAGCATAACACTGTACTGGCTACGTAGGTCAGTGAAATATATATATATATATATATATATATTTATAAAATGGGTAGGAAAAATTATCTCAGCTGGTTGGTTGAAACACATCACAGGACCATGGATATATCAGAGAACAACTGCACACCTGCACTTTCACACCCCTCCAAAACATTTTTGCCATTTTATAAGATAGAAAACCCACTCTAGGGTGTGCAGTCGTGCTCCGATGTACTCTCGCATTGGGTGGTTGACACACTTGGCCTGCGGCCTTGTGCGTAACAACACACACCAAGGTGTACGTGTATCAGAGTGCGACCACACACCTTACAGTGGGTTATCTATTATATATGTGTATGTACAGTGTATATATATATATATATATATAGAGAGAGAGAGAGAGAGAGAGAGACACACACACATATAAAAATGCACACACACTATGCATGCTGAGCTTTTTAGGTGTCCGACCCTCCTGCCACCACTACCACCTGAAGTTAAAAGCCTCAAATCTGGAGACTGTTTCATCTTTTAAGTCTTCTCATCCCTATGTGAATGTTGGGGAGGAGGAATGGTCAAGACAGGAAAAGGTGGGACATCCTTCTACCCTTTCAGGGGGGAAATCCAAGGCTGCACCATCCCTTTGTAGTTATGCCAGTGCAGGAAAGGATACATTAGGGACTGATTTCTTCTTATCTCTCGAATATTCAAGGGGGTAAGATACTGGTGAGTAAGATGGGCCTCAGCGGAAATTATCTTCCTCCCCCACTGAGCCCTTGACACTTACATCTGCATCCAAGGTCTCAGCAACAAGACTAGCTGGGAGCAGTCACTGGGCAGAGGACAGTCTGGGGCTTATTCATCACAGCATGCCATACAGATGGGCACATAGATGGGAGGCTGCCTGCAATTTCATATTGACCTTGGAAATCAGATTATATGCAGAACTTTATTTTGCTAAGAATTACACTCAGATGACCACAGCTGCCAAATCTGTTTCTCAACTCTTTGAGCTAATCCCTGGTGAACATGGTATCATGTTCCGACAATGTCTGCAATATTCCTTCACTCAGTGTTGGGGGCGTGATTGGAGTTAGTAGACATAAGACAATATTGCATGATCAAATACTTTATGGAGTTCATTTCTAGCATAGAAAGACACAACTAAAGATATTTAACATTTGACTATTATAATTTATTTTTTTATTCTTTGGTAACCAGGGAAGGCCCACAAGGCACAAGTGCCTGTTTTCAGGGGCGACCTGGGAGCACTGAGCGGTTAAGTGACTTGCTCAGAGTCACACAGTATGCAAGTGGAGGTTGTGAGAATCAAACCTAAGTCTGGTCTGCTGGATGTACCAAGCTCATTCACAGCTCATTACTCTAACTTCTAGGCTATACTAGAGAAGTAATTAAAGTTCTGAAGTATGAAACATGTATGCACAAGTTTGAATCCCACCACAGCTGCTGACCATGGCATGACTTTGAGCAGGTCACATGACTTGGCTGTGCTTCAGTCACCACCATGGTCGATTACTCTGGTGAAATTTAACAGTAAAGGAAAATTAGACCAACAGGGATTCAAACACTGATCTTTTAGTGCACAGTCCTATGCCCTGTCCACTAGGTTACAGTTTTAAGGTGTCAGCATGGCACAGCTGGCAGCAGATTCATGTCTGGGGTAGATGGTTCTGTGTTCTAGTCCTACACCTGGATTCAGCTCATACCATAAAAGGCTGTCACCCAAGTGCAGTATGGGGGGGGGGGCTGCTGTTGAGGTGTGCCATCCTTTGAATGAGACGTTAACCCGAGGTCCCTTCTACACATCTCTGGTACAGTTCTGGTGGGTATCCTAGTGGAAGTGAAAGAACCAGAGGCACTTTACAAAAGAGATGGGGATTTTCCGCAGCATCCTGGCCAACATTCTCCTTCCCATAAAACTGACTCATGCATTTGTCCAAGGTGTGTGTGTGTGTGTGTGTGTGTGTGTGTACTGGTGTGCAAAATGGCTGCCGCTATACATTTGGTCACTTCACTACCAGTCTCTCATTGTTTGTAAAGCAGTTTGGGATGCACTTTGTATGAAAAGTGCTATATAAATGCTCATTTGCCTTTTCTATTTATTTTAAGATCGTTTTGTAGGCTAGCCTCTTAAGCCTGGAGGCTTTTTTTACAATTGGGTTTTGCTCAAGACAACTAACAGTGGCACAGACAATGATACACTGTTACCGTTTATAGCATGTACTGCACAAAAGTACATTTACACAAGTGTTTTATCTTTCCGGGTCTAAACATAGCTGTTCTCTGTTTCAGATGAACCAGATTTAGGGGACATTGCACAATACCCCAAAATATAAGGAGGTATGTTTATAAAAGCACTAGCACCTCCTATATGTAACTAAAGGATATTGTGCATGTGAACTTATACAAGAAGCAGTGAGATACAGGAATTGTAAAACAGTACAGTGTTCAATGGTTTGGTGAGATTTTGTTCAACGACCCCTATACATATGTGGGGATTTTTTTCTTGCGCTTTATCTTGTAACTAAGGAACATTTCTGCAGTACTGTGGGAGAAAATGTATCATGACCAAGCAATGAATTAATTTCAGAGACCTTGACTCCTGACAGTAGTGAACCATTAGTGACTGTAACTGTATTATCTGTGCATCCGGGCTTTGCATGTTTTTTGCTGGATAGTGCTTTGCCCATTCTCCTACCCTGTATGATTCTATAGAATCAATTACTGTACTGCTTCCCCTAGTATGAGTGCACAAGGCCAGGATTTGGATCAATTCTGGTCTGTTAAGATCAAAGAGTTAGGAGAACCAAAAATAGCAGACAGGAAAGCGCTACACATGTTATGAGCAGTCAGTTGTGTCATTTTATTTCTGAAGTATTTATCTTTTTCCTTTTCCTCATTATAGATCGCAGGAACCACCCCAACCAATCACTGCCCTCCTTCAGTTGCGCGTGAGTTACTATAGGAGTACCTCACACACTGCACCACTATAACGGGCTTCTTACTGACCACTCCTGCCTTCAGTTCACAGTCCTCTAGTCCTAAGAACAGACAAGGTGACACTGTTATATCCATAAGCCTCCAATCAGACCCATAAACTTATGTTAGTACGTTTTCTATGTGATGGTGTTACAATGGATATGTGGAATAGCACTCTGCCTGGCAACTGACCAATCTAGTTCTGTTCCTCTCACTATAGCATCAGTACTGTGACCTCACTGACAGTGACATCACAGGTGATTAACTGGGTAGCTACTGAGTGGCTCTTCCTGAGCAGCTGTGATGCCACAGTCAGTGAGGTCACAATGCTGAGGATGTAACAGGAGGAACAGAGCTAGATATGTCAGCTGCCAGGCAGAGTGCTGTTCTGCACGTCACACCTACTAACATCAAGTAAAAAATCTTATTATCCAAAGGCAAAAGAAAAATGACCTCAGATATAAAAGGAACTAGTTCACAGCTTTTAAATACAGTACTAATATTAGCTTTAGGCAGTACACTAGCTCTTATTGTTATTATTATTATTATATATAGAATAATACATGGGTGGGTGTGTGTGTAACCAGAAGTTTGCACACACCTAAGGTGTGGGATGCTACGAGGGGTTTATACAAGCATCCCACATGAAGGGTGTGTGTAAAATTCTGGTTCTACACACACACACACACACACACACACACACACACACACATGTTTTGTTTTTCATAATTACTGGTGATAATTTTTAATCAGTATGGTTTTGCATGTTTGAAAAAGTGAAAGTGGCAGTTATATTCATAGCTGTCGCATCTATGTGAGCATAAGAGTGATTGACAGCTGATGATTACAACAGCCTGGTTGTAATGCAAAATAACAACCTGGAGGTTGTAACGTGATTTTAAGATCTGGTTATCCAGATATTAAAAATGATCACCAGTAATTATAATAATAATAATAATTATTATTATTATAGAGGTATGTTTTGAAAGCTGTCCAACCTGGATAGCTTGTATTGTGTTTTTTTTCTCTTTAAACTGTAATAAAAACAACATTAAAAAAATAACCTTTATTCATTTTTTTTACAGTTTTATTTCACAGGATAGTCCAACTGAAAAGTAAAAAAAAAATCTATTTTTCAGTGAGGTCCTTTTTTACTCATTTTTGCAGCTAGGTGCACTTAACGACTGATTACTGGACAATACTGAAGCAGTTCCCAGAAAAACATGCTAAAGTAAGCAGTATTTCCTGTTTTATTTTACACGACTGTGCCACATCCTGGTTTTGCAAGGTGACTGTGGCAGAGGATGACGTTTAGTGCATGGGGTGGAATAAATGCTTTCTTTTTTTTTTTCTTGAGAATTCTGCTTTCACACAAAATGACGCTGAATACTTACGTCCTGGGAGCTTAGTGCATACTGAAAAAAAAGAGGGAAGTGCTGTAAGGTTGTGGTACACAATCACTGAGCAGGGCACTGCCCTGATTCTAAGAAAACACGTGACTTAAAACAACAACAACGCAGCACTTTTAGGCAGCCCTGAGTTCTGATTTCTATGACAGTGTGGAGGACACACACGTGCTTCCCCTTCCTAGATTCCTTGTAACCTTAAAGCAGCAGTGCATGTTTGCAATGAAAAGTTTGACCTATACTTTTTAATCTGTTTTAGAATTTCCCCTTATCTCCAGTCTTGTACAATACCCCCCTGCCCCCCATTTTCAGTTTGCTTTAGCACTTGTTTTCGCAATGGAAAAAATAAAAAGGAGCGCTTCCTTTAATATGACTCAGTCCAGGTTTCCATCGGCATTTTGTGTTGTTTTTGAACACTCATTGTTTAAAGTTACTTCTCCTGAGCCTAAAATGAACTAGTATGCAGCAGACACGTCTCCCGGACCTTATGGAACCATAAGTGTACAAAAACAGCATAGCATACTGAAGAAAACTTGGTCCAAGCCATATTAAGTGGAGTGCTCCTTTTATTATTTCACATGTAAAAAAAGCGATTAATCAGACTCAAAATCATGAAAAAAAGATCATACAAGTAAGCATTAATCCACGTGAAGGTGGCATCTAATGGGGAATTAATGCATGGTTGGGACCGCTGTGGCACGAGGCTGCAGGCCGAGTGCCTACAATGGCCCAACCATGCATTAATTCCCCATTAGATGCCACCTTCGGAGTGGATTAATGTGCTTGTAACATGGCTTGCGTAATGCTACTTTTATGTGGATATTGTTTTACTTGTTATAACACATGCATCACTACTACTACTAATTATGTCACTTACTCAATTATGGTTTATATCTCTTCTTTATAAGACTCTGTGTAAATGCCACAATGCGTGTGCACATTGCACTGCCGACATTCACTTACGTAGTGTATAGCAACTTGTGACACGTTACGAGTTTGATTAACATTGCAAGATACAGATAACATTACTTTCTCAGTTAGAAACCTCACCATTCTGAATGACTGTTCTACTCGTATGCTTCCATTTTCACTCATATTGCTGCCCTGGTGGATTGTGGGAACTATCTGTTCGCTGCATAGTTTACTGTGCCCATACACTGACAGGACTTTGTGAGCTGAGTGTGCAGAGCTCCGCTGATCTTTCAAACCAACAGGTGGCACTTGTCCAAGAGGAGACCACTTTTGCTCTTTTTGTCAATGCCGTCTTTTAGGATCTAGCAGTTTGCTATTGCATTCTGCTGCCACTATTCCTATTTGCATCTGGTACCATCGTGAGTTCCAAATGGAACACTTTCAGCTGACACATCTATTTTCTTTACTGCCTATTCCTCGGCACACTACAACTCAATCGGACATTTCCTCCACACACAGAGTGCATTTCTGACCAATAGGTGGCAGCCTCGTTCGCATTCATGTTGCTTTACTTGATCTCTCCTCTCTTGATCGCGCCACCTATTGGTTGACCTACCAATGTACCTACTGCTGAGCACATCAGTCAGGGGATTTGTAAGTGCATTCATGAGCTCAACACGGCATTATCGTCTCATAATGCCATGTTGCTCTTGTACCACCTGATGCTCTTGCACCAATCGTGTTTGTTCCCTGCGATGTTAGTATTTTTGCCATATTACAAGACAGAAGGTAATGGCAATCTAAAATTGATTATAAGTAAGCATTAATCCACGATGAAGGTGGCATCTAATGGGAATTAATACATGGTTGGGACCGCTAGGCACAAGGCCACAAGCTGAGTGCCTACAACGGCCCAACCATACATTAATTCCCCATTAGATGCCACCTTCAGAGTGGATTAATGTGCTTGTAACATGGCTTGTGTAATGCTATTTTTATGTGGATATTGTTTTACTTGTTATGACACACTCATCACTACTAATTATGTCACTCACTCAATTATGGTTTATATCTCTTCTTTATAAGGCCCTGTGTAAATGCCACAATGCACGTGCACATTGCACTGCCAACATCCACTTACATAGTGTGTACCAACTTGTGACATGTTATGAGTTTGATTAATGTTGTAAGATACAGATAACATTATTTTCTCAGTTAGAAACCTCGCCGATTCCGATCAGCTGTTCTAGTCGTATGCTTCCATTTTCACTCATATTGCTGACCTGGTGGATTGTGGGAACTATCTGTTCGCTGCATAGTTTACTGTGCCCAAACACTGACAGGACTTGTGTGAGCTGAGTGTGCAGGGCTCCGCTGATCTTTCCGACCAACAGGTGGCACTTGTCCAAGAGGAGACCACTTTTGCTCTTTTTGTCAATGCCGTCTTTTAGGATCTAGCAGTTTTTCTATCGCATTCTGCTGCCACTATTCCTATTTGCATTGGGTGCCGTTGTGAGCTTCAAACAGAATACTTTCAGCTGACACATCTATTTTCTTTACTACCTATTCCTCGGCACACTACAACTTAATCAGACATCTCCTCCACACACAGAGTGCATTTCTGACCAACAGGTGGTGGCCTCATTTGCACTCATGTTGCATTACTAGATCTCTCCTCTCTTGATCGCGCCACCTATTGGTCGACCTACCAAAGTACCTACTGCTGAGCACATTAGTCAGGGGATTTGTAAGCGCGTTCATGAGCTCAATACAGTATTATTGTCTCATAATGCCGTGTTGCTCTTGTACCACCTGATGCTGTTGCACCAATCGTGATTGTTCCCTGCGATGCTAGTATTTTTACCATGTTGCAAGACAGAAGGTAATGGGCAATCTGAAATAGATTATAAATCTAATTAAATATTCATGAGCTTAGCGAGGCTCTTAAATTGGCTACTGGATCAGTCATTAAGGTCTTAGAAATGACCGATCCAGCTGTCAACTAATGCAGTATAGCATGCAACGTCTTAAACGTAAGACGTTTTTGTGTCAAAGTGCTTGCGCCATACCACTGATGCAGGGAAAAAAAGAACAAAAACTTGTAAAATGAAAGTTGATACTGTGATTACATGTATTATCACATTACCAGCCACTAACCCAGTCATTTCCTTGGAATGGATTTGTCTCATAGTATCAGTATGGAGGCGAGGTGCAGTGGGGACATAGTCAACTGTGAGGACTGGGGGTGCTCTTCTCTAGGGTTACGCTTTGAAGGAGAGGGCAGTACCCTGTCTACAGGACCTTTTCGGAGCTCCATGCTTAGATGGTAGCAGCAAGAGACAAGATATCTGAGCTGCAGCACCGGCTCAGCTAGGGTCCACCCCCCACAACCCCACTCCCCCAGTGGCCCACTGGGCCAAGGGGCTGGAGGGTGGTGGCAAAGGAGAGGGAGAAGGGTGGCAGGGGCAGCCTCAAGGGGCTTGACAAGTCTCACACCATTCAGACAGCAAATCACTTTGCACCCCTTGAAGAGGCTCAGGTACCTGACTCTGTTGGGAGTGGGGGACTCTGAATTAGTTGGATGAAATGAGTAGGATGACTTGGTGCCTCCCGGGGGGAGGAGTGAGCAGGAAGAAGTCAGCAAGGAGAGTCTTAGTGATTGGGGATTCAATGATTAGGGAAGTAGAGAGGGTGGTGGGCAGGGAAGGGAAGGGGAGTGAAATCATCAGATGCCTTCCTTGTGCATTGGCCATCAGGGATAAGGCTAGGATAGGGAGGATGGCAGAGAAGGAAGAGTGGGAGCTGGGAGTGCTGATACACTTGTGTACCAATGATCTGGCAAACCAGCCTGTGGAGGCAGTGAAACAAAATGTTTAAGAGACTGGGGGCAGACTGAAGGTGCATGCAGCTTCCCTGGCCTTTTCTGAGGTCCTCCCTCTATGGAATAGGGGGAATAGGAACAATAGGGTTGCGAAGGAAGAGACTGAGGAGTTTAATGATTGGCTGCAGGGATGGTGCCAGGAAGAGAGGTATCATCTTGTGGAAGAGTGGGCGGTTTCTGGAACAGGAGGCTCTTTAAGGGTGATGGCCTTCACCTGACGAGAGAGGGAGGCCAGTGTTCTGGCAGAAGTTTGATGTTTACTGACTGTGGGGAAGAAGGAGGCTGAGGAAGCTCACAGCATCCTCAGGAAAGAAGGGCCACTTAGGGACAAATGACCTGGCTGGGAAAGGGATTAGAGCAGTGCAGGAGGAGTTTGTGGACTTGGGGAGGGGACTTAGACAAGTAGCACACATGGTAACCTTCTTGGAGGTGCTGCCTGTCTATGGCATGGATGAGACTAGGGTGCTCCACACCATGAGATTCAATCAATGTTTGAAAAACTGGTGCAGAGCTCAGGGTTTTGGCTTCATTGGGGACTGGGGTCCACCTGGAGGATGCAGGCCTATACTGGCACGATGGTCTGCATCTGTCCAGGAAGGGACCAGGATCCTAGGTGATAAGTTTAAATGCTTCATTGGCAAGCATTTAAACTAGCCGGGGGCACTGAAAAGGAGCAGGTAAATCCTAGCGTCCCCCCAAAAATCAGAGCAGTTAGTGAGGTAAGCACCAAGATAGAGAAGTCGATAGGGAGAAGGGCAGGGGTAATAAATAGAGGAAAAAGGCAAAGGCAGTAAGGATAGAGATGGGGCAAAAAGGGGGTAAGGCCATCAAAAAATGTAGGGTAATGAGTACCAATACCAGTAGTCTAGATAACAAGCTCCCTGAACTGGTGGCCTTGATGGAAGAGGGATGCCTGGATACTGTGGCAGTCACAGAAACATGGTACACAGAGAACCATGACTGGAATGTCAACATACCAGGGTACACAATCTACAGGAGGGACAGGGAGGGTAGAAGAGGAGGAGGAGGAGGAGGAAGAGTAGCTCTCTATGTAAGGGAAGGGATCAAAGCAACAGAACAAAAGGGTAAACAGGGAGGTGAGAAGGCACTGTGGGCCACCCTGGAGACTGGAAATGGCACCATAATCCACACAGGGGTTGTATACAGACCCCCATCTCAGGGGGAGGCAATGGACAAGGAAATGATAGAAGGCATCCTTAGGATGGCAGAGAAAGGGGAGATATTGTTGATGGGGGACCTGAATATGCCAGATTTTAACTGGAGCACCTTTGCTGCAGCCACATCCAAGAGCAGGGCCATTCTCGATGCCCTACAGGGGGCATGCCTCAGACTGCTAGCATCGGAACCCACTTGGGAGGGAGCAATCTTAGACCTGGTACTCTCAAATGGAGATGGAGAGAAGATTTCTGATCTAAAATTGCGTAGCCATCTGGGAACAAGTGACCACCAAACAGTGTGGTTCATGATAAACTCAGCTGCAGAGTCAAACTATACAAAAGTGAGGGTATTAGACTTCAGGACAGTTGACTTTGTCAAAATGGGAGAGTGCCTCAGAAAAGCACTAGCAAACATGTAAGAAGGAGGGGTGGAGCAACAATGGGGAAACATCAAAACTGCCATTACAGAGGCAACGAGCCTTTTTGTGAAGCAGATAAACAAATTAAAATGAAAGAAAAAAACACTATGGTTCTCAAAAGAGGTAGGGGGAAGGTTAGGGAAAAAAAGATAGCATTCGGGAAGTATAAGGCAACACAAAAGAAGCAGGACACAGAACTGCACCAGTTAAAGCAGAAGGAAGCAGGGAAGGCAGTCAGAATAGCAAAGGCCCAAACTGAGGAAAAGATAGCCAACTCGGTGAAGAAGGGGGAGAAAACCTTTTATAGGTACATTAGGGAGCGAATGAAGACAAAGGGAGGGATAATGAGGCTGAATAAAGGGCAGGGTGGCTGGGCAGAGAGGGACAGTGAAAAAGCAGGGATACTGAACAAATACTTCTGCTCAGTACTCGCAAAAGAAGAAGAGGGGCCGGTACCTAATCCAATCAATAGAAGCACTCTGGATAGGGGAGTCAATACCAGTTCTTTCACAGAAGAAAGGGTTCTGATAGAACTCCTAAAACTGAAGGTGAACAAAGCAATGCAGCCTGATGGAATTCACCCCAGAATTCTAAAAGAACTAAGGGGAGAACTAGTGACACCACTGACTACCCTTTTTAACAAACCATGGGAGGATGGTGTGGTACCTGAGGACTGGAGGAGGGCGGATGTGATTCCCCTTCACAAAAGTTGGAGCAAGACAGAGTCAGGAAACTACAGACCTGTCAGTTTGACCTCAATGGTAGGGAAAATGATGGAATCACTTCTGAAAGAAAGAATTGCTCAGTACCTAGAGGCCAGTGCGGCAGAGGACCCAAGGCAGTATGGATTCACAGTGGGAAGGTCATGTCAGATGAATCTGATTGATTTCTTTGACTGGATGACCAAAGTAGTAGACCAGGGAGGGGCTGTGGACATGGCCTACCTGGACTTTAACAAGGCATTTGACACAGTCCCACACAAAAGATTAATAAACAAATTAGCCAGCCTGGGAGTGAGTCCCAGGGTGGTAGCCTGGGTAAAATATTGTCCGGACAACAGGACACAGAAGGTAATAGTAAATAGAGTCCACTCCGAAGAAAGGAGGGTTACTAGTGGAGTACCGCAGAGTTCAGTACTGAGTCCGGTTCTTTTTAATGTCTTCATGAGTAACATTGCAGAGGGACTGGAAGGAAAAATATGCCTCTTTGCAGATGACACAAAGATCTGCAACAGGGTTGATACACAAGGGATGAGAAGGGACTTGGCAAGGTTGGAGGAATGGTCAGAAGTATGGCAGCTTAGATTCAATGCGAAGAAGTGCAAAGTAATGCATCTGGGAAACAAAAATCCAGGGGAAGAGTATACAATGGGGAGGAGGTAGTAACAACAACAAGAAGCATTTGTCAATGCTGAATGTTTGCTTGCTGGCATTAGCATTGAAAGTGCAGGAGTTAGACAGATGCAGAATAGGAATGGCAGTGAAGTACTGAACTGACGCCAATCCTACCCCACCCTGTAGAGACGGACAGGCATTGGGGTGTGCCTTTGGGTCTTTACCCATAACACTCATGCCATTTCACCTCACCCTACCTGCAGACACCGACAAGTGTTGAGGTGTGCCTTGGGGTGTTCGGGCTTTACACTCACCTCATTTCATAAGGAAAAACGCTGAAATGGGTGCAGTATAGGAGAATGGGGTGAACTTTGGGGCCGAAGAGTCCAAGGCACACCTTGATGCCTGTCACTGGCTGCAGGGTGGGGGTGGGGTTGGAATGGCATGAGCATTACTGTCAACAATCCCAGGTCACATCCCTGACACCTGTCAGTCCCTACAGGGTAGGGCAATATGGTCGGAAACCCTAATGCCCTGGGCGTTACTTGGTATTTTCATTCCATGTTTTCAACATGGGCTTTTTGTGACCACACTGCATGAACAGTGACACTATCAGTTCATTAACCAAAAGGTGATTTTGCACAGCGACTGCACCATTTGGCGCCACAGGTGCGAAAACACATTTCGAACAGGATGTGAAAAATGACAGCTGTACTGTTCATGAGGAGGTGTAAAAAAATGGTAATGTTGAAAATCTGGAGTGAAAATATAAAAAAATTGGTGAAGTCACGAGTGTGCGTAGAAACTACACAACGCACACCTGTAATGTAATTATTTTGGGTGATTTTTTTACATCAGATTTTCAACATAGGCATTTTGTGACCACTCATGAAAAGTGGCACTGTGATTTTCTTAATCTGTCCCGAACGTTGATTTCACACAGCAACCACGCTCCCATTGTGTGCCACAGGTGTGAAAATATGTTTTGGGCTGGATGTGAAACATGAAAGCTGTACTGTTCATAAGGATGTGTGCAAAATGACAATGTTGAAAAATCTGCAGTAAAAATTTGAAAAGTGGCAAAGTTACGAGCGTGCGTAGAAACTGCTCAACGCACACTGGTAACGCAGTCATTTTTTGGAATTTTTTCACCAGATTTGCAACATGGGCTTTTTGTGGCCTCTCCTTATGAACAGTGTCACTGTGATTTTCATAATCTGTCCCGAATGTTGATTTCGCACAGTGACTGCTCCATTGTGTGCCAGTTGTGCAAAAACACATTTTGGATAGGATGTGAAAAATGGCAGCTGTACTGTTCATAAGGAAGTGTAGAAAAATGGCAATGTTGAAAATCTGGAGTTAAAATATTAAAAATTCTCTAAAGTTACTAGCGTGCGTGGAACTATGTAACGCATGCTCGTGAATACAGTCATTTATTGGAATTTTTCCACCAAATTTGCAACATAGGTTTTTTTGGAGCTCACCTCATGAACAGTGACACTGTCATTTCATTAATCAGTCCAGGAAGGTGACTCTGCGCAGTGACCGCAAAATCACCTTTCGGGACAAATAACGAAATGACGGTGACTGAGTTCATGCGGTGGGGTCCCAAGAACCCCATGTTGAAAATTTGGAGCCAAAAGTCACCCAAATGGCCAAGATATCCACATAAGCTGAACCCCCCCCCCATTTATGCCATTATACAGCCTTTCTTCAGTTCACGGTTGGCTTTGAAGAGTGCAGACGTGTTCCCGCTCCACTGAAAATTGTTGCACCAGGCTCCAGAGGTAAGTATGGGGTGAGGGGGTGCGAGGAGGTGGGTGCACAAAGGGTGGGTGTGGTTGGGGATGGGGGTGCCGTGACCACGAGGGACTGTTTTCTCTTTACAGGTAATAAAAAAAAAGACATCATGGAAGTTTTTTTTTTTTTGCAGGTTACTTTGGGACACTGGGGTGGGCTCCCAGTGTGCCACCTGTGTTTTGGGAGGGGGACTGAAGCTGATGGGGACTGGGCCCCCGCTGTAAAAGAAAGCGTATCTGTTTGGGGGCATGGAGCTAGGGATTGAAAACTCTGGCAGACAAATTCCAACAAGGGGACATGAAACTGACAGGGATTGGGCCCCATCGGCAAATGAACTGGGAAGGGGGCATGCTGACAGGGGAATTGGGCACCACCTATGTCAGCTTTGAGAGGCAGATGGCTACAGCTGCTGCCATGTTTCTTGAAATGTTACACCAGGCAGGGCATGCCCTGCAATGAGAGGACACTCCCTCATAGCAGCAGTGGATTTCTTTTACGTCAGTGGCACGCTTCTGAGCTGCTGTCATAGACAGTATGCTCATTTATTTATGCTACACAGACAAGCCCCAAAAAGCAGTGGCGGCATCGGCCACAACACTGCCGCACCTCCACAACCTGCTACTCCAGCAAACTGTCACAACATGTTTCTTGCACATGCGAGCAAGCAAACATAAAAATGAATAGGGACCTGGGGTAGTCATATCAGATGACCTAAAGGTTAGCAAGCAACGTGAGAAGGCAGTAGGTATAGCTGGGGGGATACTGGGATGTATAGGGAGAGGCATCACCAGTAGAGAACAGGAAGTTTTTATCCCTCTGTACAGACAGTTGGTGAGACCGCATCTGGAGTACTACAAGCAGTTTTGGAGACCCCATCTCCGCGAGGACAGAGACAGGATAGAGGTAGTCCAGAGTAGGGCAACTAAAATGGTGCAGGGTCTGCAACAGAAGCCATACAAAGAGAGACTAAAGGAGCTTAATATGTATACCATTGAGGAAAGAAGGGAGAGGGGGGCATGATAGAAACTTTTAAGTACCTCAGGGGAATCAACAAAGTCCAAGAGGGTAACATCTTTCAGAAAAAGAGATGCAAGAACAAGGGGACACAATTTGAAAATAGAGGGGGGACAGCTCAGGGGCAATGTGAGGAAGTATATTTTCACAGAGAAGTTGGTGGATGCATGTAACGGCTTTCCTGAGGAGGTCATGAGGTCAAAAATAGTGGGGGAATTCAAGAATGCATGGGACAGACACAAGGCAATTCTTGTGGGGGGTAGGAAGAAATAAGCTGTTGGTTAACTAGGATCTGCAGCTTATCCAGTAGATAGGGAAATGGGCAGACTAGGTGGGCCAAGTGGTCCTTATCCGCTGTCAAAGTCTATGTTTCTATGTTTCTGTGAGAAGGGAGAGCAGGTGTGGAACCTAGATAGGGTGCCCCCTGAACAAAGAGCTATTAGCAGTAAGGTGGGTAACAATAAGGTTGAAGTTTAAATTAGGTTAGGGGGTAGAGGCCAATGAGGGAGAGTTGAAAAAGCCTACATTCAGTTTAACGAGCTCTGGCAGAGCCACTATGAGTGTGAATGCATTAACTAGATAAGGGTGTTTCATGGGCTTAAACATAAACATTTATTTATTTAAAAAATATCAGATTTACAAACCTTTGAGTCAGAGACTCATTTACAAAGGCACCTCGTCAAAACTAATACAAAGACAGCACAGTTAACAAGTCAAAAAACAATGGCTCGGAGAGCAGACAGTTATAACAATCATTCTCTGGAGATATATGGGTAACAGTAAATAAACAGATTACATAGTTCAGGCACACAGGCACCATGTCAAGAAGACCAAAGCAGTTCAAACAATATACAATAGCTAAAGCAAATAGACATCAGGAGTCAAAGAGAAGCCCAGAGTGTTCACATTAAGGCTGTTGCATATACACTAACTGAATCAAAGTACAGTACATTGAGAAAGGGCATATTTAAGCAATAAGGCATGACAGGGTGTGTGTTATCATGTAATAATGTTACTCCTGGGGTATGTTGAAGCATGAGGTGAAGCCGGGTGCTTTCACCACCCCAGGAGTGATGTTATTACAAGATAACACACACCCTGGAGTGCCTTATTGCTATTATACAATGGCTTGTTGTTATATACAGAATAAAAAATAAATTTTAAAGGATGTTTTTGTTAGTGTGGAAAAATATTTCTTAAGAGAAAATGCAAGAAATGATCCAAATCCAAAGCTACGGTGATGTTATTGTGTAATAACATCACTGTTTCAATGGGTCAGCAGCCAATCAGCTTCTTACATTTTTCCTTGCTATTGTATAATTAAAAATAATGTCACCATCTGTATTACAGTTACCTATATGTTTTGCATTTTATTCTATGCACTGTTACAGCAATCAACTCAACAGAACCAGGCCATCATATACATGAAGGTACTGTACCCTAACTGAAAACACTGCTGAGATAACTGTATGTTGTGACAAGGCGGAAGATAAACACAATGTTGAGACAAGTTTTTGAAGACATTTGATGTGTTTTTTTTAGAGACTGATATACAGTTCACACACAAAATTCATATAATATAAAAGTGCATATGCCCAAATGCCAATGTAAATTTGACACATTTCATTGCAAGCTGTTCTCTTGAAGGAAGATATTACTATATAAGGCCTAAAAATGGGCATCAGGTAAATGTAAACTGGGGTAGGTGTGTTATTGAGGGTATTGCATAGTTTATCTTTATTGCTGCTCCACCAGATCAGCAATATTCGCACAAACTGTGCCCAGTCCAGACTATACAGCTCTGGCCTGGGTCTGGTGATGTGGGTTTTACCCATACCTCACTGCATGTGGTTTGGTGATATACTGTACAGATGGCTACAAAGTCTAACCCATTGAAGCCTAAAGTTTCAGAAAACCATTATGCTAAAAATATCAAGACTCTCTCCCTCCCTCACCCCCCAGTCACAATTAATCCTCTACTAAAGTCATGCTTAAATACTGGTGCCTCTACATCCACGCCACTAAGCTTTTAATGCCAACATGCTTCTTTTTTCTGCTGCTGTGAGTTCCCCCATATGTGAAGTCCCATTCTGCTTGTGGCAGCTCCCCCCCTACAACCAGATAATTTATTTTAAAACATTTTGTTGAGAAATTTTTGTTTTAGTATATCCATGGTCAGGAAAAAGGAATTTGTAAAAGAAACCAAAATCCCCATTTATCAGTTCATTGAATCACAATACAGCATGTTATAAATTTTTCAGATTCTATGTGTAACCTACAGCAAGTCAAACAGAAAGTAGACACACAAATGCCTGCCTATTTGCAAGTGAAGCAAATCTGGTTATTATCATTCAATTATAAACACCTATAGTCACAAACTGTAAGTTAAGAAGATTCAGTAGAATATAATCAGTAGCCCAGAACTGCTTGCCTGAGAATGAAGTTAGTATATTATTTGGAAAAAGGCAAGGCTGTGTCTCTTGCTATGCAATGTCCTGCAAAGATGGTCGTGTCAAATGGCTTAATGAGGTGCTGTGAGGTGCCTAAGGGAACTTGTTATGCAGAAAGCTCCAGGAACACAGTGGTAAAAACTGGAATAACAAGCTCCAAGGAGTAATTAACTCACCAGGAATGTTAAAAAAAAACTACCCCATTCATTCACAGGTGTCAATGTATATTTGTTAACCATGCTGGTTTATCTTCTTGCTTCCCTCATGGTAAAAATGTGAAACTACATTTGTGTCATTTTAAATGAAAAATGAGTGATAAATAGCTTGGTCCAGTTGGGTGGCAGCTCTGATAGTTGTTCCAGTCTTTCTTTTCACTGATATAAACTGAGCCAGGAAAAAAAGTAAATAGGAAAAAAAAAAAACCAGCATTTTATTTCTACAAGTAGTTGATAATTGCAGCTGGTATTTTTAACACTTGCAAGTAAACTCCACTTCTCAAACTTAAAAAGAAAAATACACTTCATCACAGACTGTGTTTACCAAGTACTGTGCCAATTTTAGTACATAAATGTTTAAGAAATACCTGAAAGCTGTCTATTTTCCTTGGAAGCTGAATCCTTAAGCTGCAGTTTCAGACACTTAGTGTTTCCTTTTGAGACACCAGGTGACTCTGATAATTATTTGTTCCACGGGTTTTTAAGTCAGTTTAAAGTCATCAAGTATTATCTGTTCTCCCAGTCCTTAACAAAATGCAGGGACTCCACAGACTTGTTGTTCCTTGACCAGATACCCAACTAGTGAGTCTTCTTTCAGCACTATAGATCCACCTCATTCCCTCCACATGAATAAAAAAAAGGTGGCTGGATCTTTAGGAGCTTCTGGTGGAGGTGGGTTTGATCTACTTCCAAAAACAATGCTGCCTCCCACTACTCAAGTTCCAGTTCTTGTACCACCCATTTAAGAAAGAAAATAGTACCCTGCAACCATTGACTAATATGAAAGTGTATTTATTTGAGGCGGAAAACATTTCTTGGAGGAGGGTAAGGTGGAGGAGACTATTTACACCTTCAATCAGTTCCACGGACAGAAAACATGACATCACTCCTTTTGTACATGCAATACTCCTGTAGGTTCTGCCCACAGTCATAAAAAATAAGGAAGCTAGGAAAGAAAAAGGGAGAAGGACTAGGAAAAAGCAAAGAGGGATCAGGAGAAAGATGGAAAGGGGTCTGTCTTAATGCCAGGAGTTTGGGAAATAAAATTAGTGAGTTCCAGGCAATGGTGGCAGCCACAGAGATGGATCTAGTAGCTGTTATAGAAACTTGGGTCACAGAGAATAACGACTGGGATCTGAGAGTCAGAGGCTACACCATGTTTAGATGGGATAAAGGAAAAGGAAAAGGAGAAAGCACAGCTCTATATTTCAGAGGAGGCACAGAGGCAGTGGAGAATGGAAACTTAAGGGAAGGTAATGGGGAAACAGAATTGCTGTGGGTTCAGCTCACAGCATCCTCAGGAAAGAAACTATGGGTGGTATGATCTGTGGACCTCCAGGACAGGGGAAAAGAGAGAGGTAAGAAGGTAGGGTCAGAAATAGAAAGGGTGTGGGAAAGAGGGAGATGGTGGTAGTGGGAAACCTAAATCTGCTAGATATCGATTGGATCATTCCAGTGGCCTGGAGCTCCAAAAATCAGGCTCTTCTGGGTACATTGCAGGACTGCCTGCTGGTGCAGCTGGTCAAGGAACTTATTAGGAAGATGCCATTCTCGACGTGGTGTTCACTAGCTGAGAAGTGGTAGGAGGAGTGAGGGTAAGGGAGCCACTAGGGTCCAGAGACCATAACTCTATATGTTTTGACCTGGCCTGTGGGACAAGTAAGCTCTCATCAAAGGTTGAAGTCCTAGATTTCAGAACAACAGACATAAACCGAAAGAGGTAGCTTGCTCAGGATAAGTTAGTCAGAGTGGACAGCGTCAGGGATGGGGAGGACATAAGGGGGGCAATCAAGGAGGCAATTCTCGAGGCAACAAATTCTTGCATGAAAATAGTAATAAAAAGAAAAAGATTTGATAGACCAATACAGTTCTCTGGAAAGGTCAGGGAAGCAGTTAGAGCCAAAAAGAAGGCCTTCAACAGGTGTAAGGGAAAACAAGGGAAGGAAGAATGGCGAGAGTACCAAATAAGAACAAGGGAAACCAAAAAGGTGGTCTGAGAAGCAACGGCAGACAGAAAAGCTGTGTATTGTGGAAGGGGTCAAGGAAGGGGAAACTCAATTCTTTAGACGAATTATGGAAAAAAAGAAAGAATGAAGGAGGAACTGTTAGATTAACAGAGGGAGGTAGAGTAATTGAGGAGGATGGGCAGAAAGCAGCCACTCTTAACAACTATTTTTGTTCACTATTCACAAGGGAAGACAGAGGGCCTCTGCCAGACAGTGGCATTAAGGCACCTATAAGGGGATCCCTGAGATGAAGCAGCAAGGATTTACCAGGGTTTGGAAAGGGCTAGCACCTTAAAGGTAGATAAGACACTGGGGCAAGATGGGATGCATCCTAGGGCACACAAGGAATTGGAAAAGGAAATATCTGAACCCCTGGTGGGGCTATTCAATGGCTCAGTTCAGACAGGGGTAGTTCCAAAAGACTGGGGAGTAGCACACATAGTCCTGCTCCCTAAAAGGAGGGACAAGGAACAACCGGGTAATTATAGATCTCTCTGTCTTACCTCTGTTTTGGGTAAACTGATGGAGACACTAGTCTAAGAACTACCTGGAGAGCAATGGACTCCAGGATAGTACGCAGCATGGGTTTGTGGTAGGGAGGTCTGCTCAGACTGACCTGATTGTATCTTCTGTGACTGGATAATGAGGGTAGTGGAAAAGGGCCAGGCTGTGGATTTATTCTACTTCAATTTCAACAAGGCTTTCCAATTGGTGCTTCACAGAAGGTTGCTGAAGAAGCTAGAGGATCTAAGTACAGTGAAGGACACAGTTGGATGGTTGAGAAACTGGTTGGAAGGGAGACAGCAGAGGGTTGTGGTTAATAGAGTCAAATCAGGAGAGAGGGAGGGAGGTGGTCACCAGTAGGGCTGCCACAAGGATTGGTCGTAGGTCTAGTCCTTTTCAATATGCCCATCAATGACATGGGAAAGGAATCCATGGCAAGATGTGTCTCTTTGTAGATGACACTAAGCTCTTTGGCAGTGTAGACAGCGAGGAGGGGGTTAAGAAGACACAGAGGTACTTGTACATACCAGTAAGGCAAACAGGATTCTAGGGTATATAGGAAGGGGTATTGCCAGCAGAAATAAGGCGACATTACTACTTTCATATAGATCACTAGTGAGGCCCCACCTGGAGGGCTCTACCGCGTTGGTTCGACATCTTTGATGTTGACCGGCGTTACAGCGACAGGAATCATGCCAACTGCAAATTACAGTCGGCACGATTTCTTGACAGACTCCCGGTCCTGCTTTCATCATGGGGCTTAGCCCCGGACCCCGCACCCCTACTAAAGATTCTAACTCCAGTTGGAGCTAAGTCGGGCCGGGGGTGTAGGACCAGGAGACAGCATGTCCCTGTCTCGGGCGCACCAACACAGCGACCTGTCGGCAAAGTGTCGATTTTGCTGACAGGAGCGTAGTTCACTGGGTTGGTGTCACCGTAAGGGGGGCATACCCACCTGGAGTACTGTGCCAAGTTCTGGATTCCTCACCTAAAGAATCATAAGGACAGGCTGAAGACAGTTCAGCATAGACTGACCAAATGATTCAAGGGCAACAGATCAGATCGTATGAGAATCGGCTCAAGGCACTGAACATGTACAGAAGAGCTCCATATTGCCTTGAACAGGAGAGAATATGTTGGTGCCGCCTTCCTTGACCTATTCAAGACATTTCACATGGTAAATCACAACCTCCTATTAACCAAACTCATGGAGCTGGGATTATCAACAGATACCACCTCATGGTTTTCTGACTACCTGAGCAACAGGACCTAGAAGGTCAAATATAGGGATGTGTTTTCTGGTCTGCAGCCACTGACAACTGGAGTGCCACCAGGTTCCATCTTGTTGCTCCTTCTGTTCAGCCTGTTTGTAAACAATGTTTTATTGGCAGACTGGATGGACCAATGGTATTTTTCTGCCATCATTTTCTACGTTTCTATGTAAGAACACGAGAGCATGAGTGGAAACTGATGGGGTGGAGATTCAAGAGAGAAGTAAGAACGGTTTATTTTACAGAAAGGGTGGTAGAGCTGTGGAAAAATCTGCCAGCTGATGAGGTGGGCACTAAACTATCAATGGTTTCAAGCACAGCTGGGGTAGAATGAAGGGCTTAGTGATTGCTCAGGGTGATTAGCGGTAGGGCGGAGAGCATGGGGATGAATAGTGTGGGTTAGAACCCTGTACAGTCAATAGGTCCCGGGTTTGTTAGGGTTCATGAGTAGACTGGATGGACCAATGGTCTTTTTCTACCATCATTGTCTAAGTTTCTGTGATTAACAACCTGCTGGAAGGAAGAGGCCAACCAATTGTTAATCCCTCAGAAATTACCGGCGTCTCTGTCATTATTGCTTAAGTAAACAAGCATTTGTCAATGCCGAATGTTGTCTTGCTAGTTTTGGCATTGGTAGTGCAGGAGTTAGAGAGACGCATAATAGAAGCAGCAGTGAAGTACAGAACAGACATCAACCCCACCCCACCCTGCAGAGGGACAGGCATTGGGGTAAGGGTTTGGGTCGCTGGCCATAACGCTCATGCTATTTCACCTCACCCTACCCTGCAGAGTCTGACAAGTGTCACGTTGTGCCTTGGGGTCATCTGGCCTTATGCTCACCCCATTTCATAAGGAAGTACGTTGAGATGGATGCAGCATAAGAGAATGGGTTGAACGTTGGGGCTGAAGAGTCCAAGGCACACCTTGATGCCTGTCAGTGGCTGCAGGGTGGAGGTGGAGGACCAGTGGTGTGAGCAGTACAGCACACAATACAAAGATAGACCCCTGATGCCTGTTAGTCTGTACAGGGTGAGATGTAATGGTTAGAAACCCTAATTCTCTGGGCGTGTGTTGGTATTTGCACTCCAAATTTTAAAACATGGCCTTTTTGTGACCCCACCTCATGAAAGCATTTGGGGCCTCTGCTCATGAACAGTGATTTTGTTAATCTGACCGGAACGTTGATTTCCCACAGTGACTGCGCCATTCCACACCACATGAAAATGTCAGCTACACCATTGATAAGGAGGTGTGAAGAGATGGCATTGTGGGAAATCTGAAGTGAAAATATTAAAGAGTCTCAGTTACAAGCGTGTGTGAAAACTGCACATTGCATGCTAATAACACAGTCATTTAGTGGAATTATTACACCAAATTTTTTACATATGCATTTTGGGATCTCTGCTCATGAACAGTGGCACTATGATTATCTTAATGTGCCTGAACGTGATTTCCCACAGTAACTGCATGATTGTGCACCAGATGTGCAAAACTACATTTTGGGCAGTACGTGACAAATGACAGCTGAACTGTTCATAAGAAGGTGTGCAAAAATGACAATGTTGAAAATCTGGAGTGAAAATATTACAAATTCTCTAACTTATGACTGTGCATGGACACTGCGCAACTCACGCTTGTAACATAGTCATTTTATGGGATTTTGTTACCAAATTTTCAACATAGGCATTTTCGGACCTCTGCTAATGAACAGTGTTACTGTGATTTTCTTAGTCTGTTCTGAACATTGTTTTCCTACAGTGACTGCACCACTGTGTGCCGGATGTGCGAAAACACAGTTCGAGTAGGATGTGGAAAATGAAAGCTTTACTGTTCATAAGAAGGTGTGAAAAAATGGCAATGGTGAAAATATGGAGTAAGTAGTGACTTATCAAAAGCCTTCGATACTGTCTCCCACCCCCTCTTGCTAGTTACCCTTAGTCACTTAAGCTTTGCCACTGGGCCTGTTTCTTGGTGCTCCAGCTACTTGTCGGCCCGCTCACAACGTGTAAAAATCAATGGGAAACTTTCCAGCACCTGCCCTATCCGCCTCGGAGTCCCTCAGGGCTCCATTCTTGGGCCCTTGCTCTTCTCCTTTTTTTTCAACTCCCTGCCCATTGAATGTACTGGTAAAATCCTTCTTTACGCAGATGATGCTGTACTCTTTGCCTCCGACCATAATCCCATCTCACTTCAGGATTCTCTGCAGGAATCCTACAATGACACAGAAGCCTGGTTTACTGAGCACAAACTCCTAATCTAAAGAAAACCAAAACCATGCTCTTTGCCCACCCCCAAAATAAATCCAGTAACTATCCTCTCGCAGTCTACTCCACCTCTAAACTCCCTATTGAGCTAGTTCACTCTTATAAATACCTAGGTATAACCTTTGACCCTGCCCTCTGGTTTCATGCCCACATCTCTGCCTCTGCCTCAGCCTCTAACACTGGCTGGGTATCCTCTATCGTCATAAAAACTGCCTCCCCACGGATGCCCTCCGACTTGCAGTCACATCCTCTGTTCTACCTCTGGTAGACTATGGCTTACCTGTGTATGGTGCAGCAGACCAGACTGCCCTGCACAAGATGCGCCTCACCTTAAACAAGGCCTGCAGGCTCATAACTGGGGCTCCTAGTCTAACCCACACTTGCCTTCTTTACACCATGGCTAATCTACTCAACCTAGATGAGCGCCTCAAATACCAAACCTGCCTCCTAACAAAAAAATCACTCTTTGGGCTATCTCCACTGGGTCTGTCAACAACTATCCACTGAGCAAACCCTACAATGCATACCCATATATCCCGCAAAACTGCACTGGTTATACCGAGGGTGAGAACCTCGCAAGGTCAAAGGGCTTACCCCTACAGAGCCCCCTGTTGGCATAATGCCCTCCCTGCCGGAATCACTGATGCCGCTTCGTTATCTTATTTTAAAACTAGCCTTAGAAATCGCCTGCTCTCAACACACAGCTGTACCTGCCTCTAAGCCTTCTCCTATCCTTCCAGACAAAGCTCGCTGAGCCGCTCTCTGACCTTCTGTCCAGCTCTACCTTTACTTGCTACTATCTTCCCAACACCCCTCTTCTGATGTCTTCCACCCAGCTGTACCTTTATTCTTCCCACTGAATCAATCTCCATGTAACTACTGTATATTGTCTACTCTGTAAAGCTCACATGTAAGCCTGTTGTGTACTGTGTTTGACATACGCCTGTATTTTTGCCTGATTCCTAAATGTACTATGATTTTTTGTCTGCCCTGATGTTTGTTGCTTGCACTGTTTTGTCCTCTCTGTGACGAGGTACCTTTGTAAATGAGCCTCTGGCTCAAAGGTTGTTAAACTGATGTTCTAATAAATATTAAAAATGATCGGAGTTACGAGTGTGCGTGGAAAGTGCACAATGCACGCTTGTAAAAGGATGTGGATCCACATCTGGATTGGTGGAGCTCCTCGTGCCTGCTTTTCCCACTGCCTACTCTCTAAGGTCACTGGGTCCTGCCATCCTTAAGGTTCCTGTGTCATGTACCCAAATGGGGGACAGGGATTCTGCATCCTGTGCCCTGAGATTATGGAACTCCTTTCCTGTCCAGGTCAGGTCCTCCCCTTCCCAGGCATGTCTAGCAACCTTCCTGTGGAAGCACTTGAAGCTCTCCTCAGTATGTGACTGTCGCAGACCTCCCTGAGTACCCTGGTCCCTGCACTGGACTTGAGCACATCATCTCCTGTACTTGGCTCCGTCCCTGCTGTTGTTGCCTGCCGCCTGGGTGTGACCCTGTGTAAAGTGTGTCAATCCTGTATATATCTGTATATATATTGCTTTAGAAAACCTGTACTTTTTTATATCTGATGGTGTCCACTGTTATAACCTGAGCTATCCTACTATGTGTACTATGCCTCTCCTGACTTCAGTATATCTGCCTTACTTGCTTCAATTTGTACTTTGTATGTTCTTTTAATTTCCTGTACTCTCCTGGGTCATACCTGAAAATAGGCATATGTTTTGTCTAGTGTACTTACCTGGTTAATAAAAGCTAAATAAATAAAACAGTCATTTTATGGACGTTTGTCACCTAATTTTCAACATAGGCATTTTAGGACCTCTGTTCATGAGCAGAGTCACTGTGATTTTCCTAATCTATCCCAAACACGGATTTCCCACAGTGACCACGCTATTCTGCGCCGGAAGTGCGAAAACACATTTTGGCCGGGATGTGAAGAATGGCAGCTGTACTGTTCATAAGGAGGTGTGGAAAAATGTCAATGTTAAAAATCTGGAGTGAAAATATTACAGGTTCGTGAAGTTATGAGCGTGCGTGGAAACTGCTCAATGCACGTTCGTAAAACAGTCATTTAATAAACTTTTGGCACCACATTTTCAACATAGGCATTTTAGGACCACTGCTCATGAACAGTGTCACTGTGATTTTCTTACTCTGTCCCGAACACTGATTTCCCACAGCGACCACGCTATTCTGCACCGGAAGTGTGAAAACACATTTTGGCCAGGATGTGAAAAATGACAGCTATACTGTTCATAAGGAGGTGTGGAAAAATGTCAATGTTGAAAATCTGGAGAGAAAATATTACAGATTCGAGAAATTATGAGCATGCATGGAAACTGTGCAATGTGCACTCGTAAAGCAGTCATTTTTTGGATTTCTTTCACCAAATTTGCAACATTGGCTTTTTGAGAGGCCACTGCATGAACAGTGGCACTGTTATTTTGTTAATCAGCCCCGAAGGGTGATTTCGCGCAGTGACTGCAAAATCACCTTTCGGGACTGAATAACGCCATGACAGTAACTGAATTCATGAGGAGTGATCCCAATGACCCCATGTTGAACATCTGGTGGAAAAATTCCCAAAAATGCCTGAGATATGCATCAAAGTTGAATAAACCCTGTTTATGCCATTATACAGCATACCAGCATTTCTTCAGTTCGCGGTCAGCTTTGAAGAGTGCAGACGTGTTCCCGATCCACAGAAGATCATCGCACTGGGCTCCAGAGGTAAGTATGGGGTGAGGGGGGTATGGGGAGGTGGGTCACGAGTGGGTGGGAGCAGGTTGGGGAGAGGGCTTCAGATCATGAGGGACTGTTTTCCACTTTACAGGGAGAAACAAATATTATGGGAAGATTTTTGTTTTACAGGAGATATTTGACACGCTGGGGTGGGCTCCCAGCGTGTCACTTGTGTGTTTTTTTTGGGGACTGGAGCCGATGGGGATTGGACACTCCATCAGCAACAAAAAGAATGTTAGGTGATGCCGACGGGATTGGGCCCCATCGGCAAATGAACTGGAAGGGGGGTGTCACCTGCATGTGTTTTTTTGGGTGAGGGAGACTGAGCAGATGATGATTGGGCACCTGTTGGCAAATAGAGTGTTTTTTGGGGGATGATGCTGACAGGGATTGGGCTCCCCCGTCGGCAAAAATTAACTGGGGAGGGGGGCATGATGATGCCGACAAGGGGATTGGGCACCCCAACGTCGGCTTTTCTGGGAACTGTGCAAGGTGGACGGCTCAGCCACCACCATGTCACACTGAAATGTTACACTGGGAAAGGCACGCCCTGCAATGAGGTGGAGCTCCCTTATTGCAGTGGCTAAAACCTTTGAAGGTGGTGGCACGCTTTTGCACTGCTGTCATAGACAGCATGCAATCTAATTCATGCCACGAAGCCCAGCTCCAAAAAGCAGTGGCACCACTGGCCACAACACGTCCGCGCCGCCAAAACCTGCTATTCTAAAGTTACTGCAACATGTTTCTTGTGCAGGTGAAAGACAACATAAAAAGTGTGATATAGATCATAACTGTTGCTGTAACATGCACTACTGCTAAGGTGCCAGTCAGCCAACAACATACCATAAAATAACAATTTTTAGTTGGCATCAGTGCGGCTCAGCTCTCTAACTTTCTTTAAATAAAAGGTTAAAGTTCTGTTTATTCAATTCTTCATTACTAAGAACATGTGCATGAGAACACTTGGTCCAATTTTCCTGTGTAATTTGAATGCAGCTGCATCTGAGGACTAGGATGCTAGCACTCTGCATCTTGTCTGTAGGCACAAACACTCGGTTTTCCAAACACCGCAGATTTGCTGTCAGAAACACTTTTGAGCGGCATGCGTTCAACCAGCCACAAAATGGATGCATACTTTACCAGGCTAAAAGTGGTCTAGTGCAGTGTTTTTCAAGCTTCAGATCCTGGCAGCTGAAACGTGCCTCAAAGTGTGTCCACAAAACTTTACTGGTGGACGAACTCCTTATGTGTTTAAACCTCACCCCCTGTTATAGCCCCATATCTTTTTAATTTTTTTTATTATATTCTTTTGGTAACCGGCTACGGCCCACTAGGCATAAGTGCCTGTTTTCAGGGGCAACCTGGGAGCACTGGGGAGGTTAAGTGACTTGCTCAGAGTCACAAAGTATGCAGTTGGAGGTTGTGGGAATCAAATCCAGGTCTGTCTGCTGGATGTACCAAGCTCATTAACAGCTCATTACTCTAACCTCTAGGCTATGCTGCCAGCTCTCTTATATAAACAATTTATTTTCCAATGGCATACATTAAATCAGGTCCCTGATGTATTTTCACTTGAAATGAATCTCTTATGTTTTTATAAAGATAAGAAACTATCCATCTCATTACCATTGTAATTGGGGCTCTAAAGAGCTCTGTGGCCACAGAAAATTGGGCTGGTGGCCACGTGTGTCTGGAGTGGCCAAGTCTGAAAAATGCTGGTCTAGTGGGCATCTATTGGATGCATGATGGAAACTTCAGATGCAGGTCCAGTGGAAATGAAAATCAGATGCAACAGGAAACTAAGTCCAAAAGCTGCATTTGAAAACTCATCCCCTTTGAGTTCATCTGCCTCAGATGGTCCATGCCTTCCCTAGGTCAAGTAACATACAACCATTTCTACAGTGACAGATTCTGGAAGAACTCCTGGCCCTTTAGGTGTAATCCAGTGAACAGGTAGAGTGTTGGTCAACAGGCTTTAAGACATTTAGAGAATGGATACCACAAAGATAAAAAATTAAATATATAATAAAATAAACAATGGTCCAAGCAGTTAAGGAAAGGAAGGAAACTACAAAACAAGCATCCTTGCTCTAAATCATATTCTCCAAACGTAGACATTGAATACTTTTTGTTAGAACAGCATGGCTCAGTTGTAGCATGTCTGCCTTTTATCTATATGGTTGTGAGGTTAGGCCCCACATCACAACTGGACTCAAGCCCAGCAGTAGTAATACAGCAGTGCCGTACTGGGGGGCACTGCATTGCCACAGGGGCTGCCTTCCTTGGATGAGGCATAAAGTGAGGGTTCAAAGAGCCTGTGACATCACAGGAAAAAGTCTGAAAACTATCGTATCTAGGCCAAATTTAACGTATAACTCTGTTATTTCTTATATTTGCCATCACCTCATTATTATTACTGGTACTGGATCCCAGGGAAAAAAGAGCAAGGGCAAAAGAACCCATGAGGATCGGAATAATAGGGGTAGTACTTTGCAGAAGTTTTAGATTCCAATGGAATGGAATTTCATGGAAGTTCAGAAAATTTCATGGAATTCTGTTGGATACAGAATTTTGAAAGTGGAATGTTTTTTATTTACATAAACCACAGATTCTTTTTCTGCAGTCCATGGAAAAGTATTCCGCAGTTTACATGATATGTGGAAAAATATTCTGCAGTTTACATAGAAATATTTTCCGAAATTTCATGGAATTGAAAACCACTCCGAAAAGCGTTTCGAAAGTGGAAATGTCATATTGCATAAATTCTGCTGGGGAAATTCGATAATCAGTACAACTCCTGTAAGGGTTCTAGAGAAGAGGCCTGGAACAGAGGAGTCAAGGGAAAATGCATTGGGGGGGGTGAGTCGACTGAGAGGGACAAAAGTCTGGATAGAAAGAAATTAGGGAGAGTTGGGAAAGTTGGAACTTGGAAAGCAGTCTGCATGAACACAAGAAGCCTGGGAAATACAATGGGGGTGCTCCAGGCAGTAGCAGCAGAGGCAAAATGTAATTTGTTAGCAAGAACAAATACATTGGTGGCACAATATCATGACTTGGATCCAGCTGTTCCTAGGAACTCTGCATTCAGGAAAGACTGGATGCAGGGTAGAGAAGGGGGTAGCTCTGTACATACAATACAGCATACATGCCACAGAAGACTGCACCCTAAAAGAAGAGAGTGGGGTGGAATTGGTATAAGCACAGTTAGCAACAGATAAGGGGAGGGTCATTAGGGTAGGTGTGGTGTGCAGGGTCCCAAACCAGGCAGAAGATATGTACAGAGTGAGGGAAAAACATGAGGAGGACATTTTGCAAAGGTGTAGGTTGTACTAATGGGAGACGTGACTCTATAGACTGGGAAATCCTGTTGGGCAAAAGTGCACAAGAGCCTGGTGCTGGTAGAGGTAATGCAGGAGTGCTTACTGATCCACTGTGATATGGAGCCTACCAAGGATGGGGCTATGCTGAACTCAGTGCTCTCCAGTGGGGACAGCACAGAGAGGTCAAAGTACAGGAGCCCTTTGGGACCAAAGACCACAACTCAGTATGGTTTAGCGTCATGCTGGAGACCCATGCTTAAATTCAGCAACAATGGTCCTGGACCTTAGAAGGGATGATTTTAGAAAAGAGGGGCAGTTAATTCAGAAGAACGTGAGGATGAGGGAAGTGGAGGGGGTTGAGGCTAACTGGGAGGTTATAAAGTAGGGAACTGTGGGAGCAGCTAGCTCCTGTTTGAGGTAGGTAGAAAAGAAAAGGGAACACAAAAGATCACTTTGGCTCTCAAGGGAAGTGGTGGAAGCAAAAAAGATAAGGACGGCAACTTTCAAGAAATGCAAGGAAGACCAGCAAATGGGAAATAGGGAACTCTGGGTGGAAAAAGCAAGGAAGGCTAACAGACTGGTAGGAAAAGCAAAAGCAAGAGTCAAACTGAAAATAGCAGAGAGTATCCAGGAAGGGAACACAACTTTCTTCTGCTATACAAGTAACAAGAGAGGACAAAGGGGGAATCATCAGACTGAGCAAAGAAGGTGAACCTGAAGAAGATGATGAGAAGCAGATATTCTAAATGAATACTTCAGCTCAGTCTTCATGAAGGAGGAAGGACCGCTCCCAGAGTGGGTGTTTCTAACCTGGGTGGGGGCATGGGTCAGAGATGGGAGGGGTAGCAGCAGAGAGACAGTGTTTAAGAGGCTCAGAACTCTCAAGGAAGTGGTTAATTTGGAAGTGTTTAGGTGTTGGAACTCATATTTAGATTTCTAGATGGTGGGACTGTCATTTTTAGGTGGTTTAATTCTCTTAGAGTAATCAATGGAGAAAGATGACAGAGGTGGTGGTACTGTCATATGCTTTTTTAAGAGGTGGTGGAACATAGTTCCTGTGGACGCCTGCTAAATTTAATCCCTGCCTGAAGGTGATTAAGTCACCAGGCCTAGATGGCCTACACCCTAGGGTGCTAAGGGGTGTTGCTCAGTTACTGATGGAATCACTAACTGACCTCTTTAACTGCTCCATAGAAAAAGGGGTGGAGTGGGTTCAGGCATATTGGGGGGAGGCCAATGTGGTTCCACTCCATAAGAGCAGGAGTAGAGAAGACCCAGGGAACTGCAGACCAGGTCAGCTTGACCCCTCTCTATGGGAAACTGCTAGCAATCTTTAGTAAAGGGCATGTAGTAGAATGACTGGAGGCCACCGGGCTCCAGGACAAGAGGCGACATAGGTTTATGTCAGGTAGATCATGCCAGACAAACCTGATAGACTTCTTCGATTGGGTTATGAAGGCAGTAGATAAGGGCCAAATAGTAGACATGCTGTATTTGGACTTTAACAAGGTCTTCGACTCTGCCCCACAGGAGACTTGTGAAAAAACTGTGGGATCTGGGGACGGGAGATAAATTAACTAGACTGATTAGTAACTGACTGGGAAAAGAACCCAGAGGGTAGCTTCTCACCAGGAAATATTCAAGGGTTAGACAGGTGACTAGTTGGGTATTACAGGGGTCCATCCTGGGGCTGGTCCTTTTCAATATAGTCATCTGTGATATAAGGGAGGGAATCCAGAGTAAAATCAGTCTCTTTGCATATGGAAATGACATCGGAGGAAAAGGACCTGGGGATCATTATTAGTGACAGTCCAAAGTCCCTTGCCCAGTGCAAGAATGCCACAGGGAAAGCAAATAGGTTGCTGGGGGCATATGGAGAGTGTTTGCTAGCAGAAGGAAGGAAGTGATTCCGCCCCGTACAAATCGTTGGTGAGACTTCACCTGGAGTATTTGTATGCAGTTCTGGAACCTGCAGCTGAAGAACAAGAGGGACCTCTTTGAGGCTGTGCAGAGGACGGCCACAGAGATGATTCACAGTCACCAAGGAAAGAAGTCCATCTGGGCATTCCTCGCCCAGATGAACTGACGCAGCTCACGATACGAGCCACAGACCCTGCAAGGAGCTTCAGTTGCCTGTGTAGCCTCCAGTAACAGGTGAACAGCCAGACTGTAGCCCGGGACCCACTCTGCGAGCTGACTGGAGCTTTTGGAGGTACTGCAGCCCCTCCATTGGATGTTGCTTACTGTTCCTTCAACCCCATTGGCTTTGGGTAAATTCCCTGGACAAGACTGTCTCAGCTAGCATCTCCCCCACCCCTCCACTGATTAAATACACTTTTTTCCCACCCCTAAAACTAGGCGCCTCCCTCATTGGCTACCAAAACACCTCCACTTATTGGGCTGTTGAAGCTCACCCTGCAGCCAATCATTTTACTGGTTGCCTATCCTTCAGATCTTACCATAAACACTACAGTGCTCCCTGAGCTGCTAATCCACTGCCATATCCTGAGTTCAGGAACCATGTCTCCCCTGCCCGGACACATGCTCCTTCTTACTATCCTATGCACCTGCCTCCCCCCACTCCTGTCTAACATGCCACCAACTCTCCCTAACCTGCCTACCCCCATCCTGCTGCACTTTGGCAGACCCCATTACCCCTCTGACTCGGTGACCATCTCATCACCCAGCCTGATTTGGTCCCACTACATTTGCATCCCTGCCCCTTCCTCCTAGCCCCCTCACACTCTTGGGTAATTCTGCAACTAGCCACCTCCCGACCTGCTGCCCCCAGTTGTTCAAGCCCACTACCAAGATGTCACTCATCAGCATTATGGTACTTACAAGTGTTTGCACACTACCTCACTATTGTCTTCCTGCTCCTTGCAGCAGCAGACATACACCTGAACCCTGGCCTCCCAAGGACCCCCGTCTTACCAATTGTAACAGGTTCCTCCCCTAATACAACCACAACCACAAGCCCCACTGGAGACCACCTCCCATGTGGTCTGCATCTCTTGCACCTAGATATAAGAAGTCTGCCCCTCAAACTTGACTCCCTCCAGTTACTTGCAGCTCACTATGCCCCCGATGTCCTCACCCTCTCTGAAACGTGGCTAAACAAGAATATCTCTAATCCCTCAGTTACTATCCCAGGCCACACACTGGCCAGCCAGGACAGGTCAGTGGTGGCGTGGCCATCTATGTAAACACAGAATTGCGCTTCTCAGTAGTCCTAGCCAATACCGAACCCCACGCCTACCAACTACTACTGCTACAACTGTCTCTTCCCTTCTCTCTCCTGATCTACATAGCTGGCATTTGCTGCTGGCCTGGCACACCAGCAACATGTGTCACTGATCTCCTCGTGCAAATCTCCTCCTCAACCCCTACTGCAGAACTATATATTTTGGGAGACTTCAACCACAATTGGCTAGCTCCATCCTTCAACAAAACCCAGACAGACATATCTGCACTAAACCTATCGCAAACCATCATCGAACTCACACGTCTAAACCTCAAAACTTGCAACCACTCACTAATAGACTAGGCTCTCACCAGCAACCCCCACCAGGTTATCAATGCAGGACTACTACCTGATTCCCTAAGTGATCACCATATCATTTACCTAGTCCAGAAAATTCACCGCCCCAAATCCGCCCCAAAGTACCTAGTCCAATGCTCCTACAAATCCCTAAACCTCGCCCCTGTGCTTGAAGACCTTGTGCTTGCTAACTGGGAATCCCCCAATATATTCTGCTCCATAGACAATGCCTTCAAACACTTTGAAAGCACATTCCTCAAAGTCTGGGACATGCATGCCCATCTGCGTCATACTAGGGTATGTGGCAACCACCTGCCTTGGATCACCCAAGAACTTTTAGCATGCCAAAATGCATGGGACAAAGTATGGAGAACCCATAAAGCCTCATGCTTCCCACATGACTTCACCATCTATCGGACTCTATGCAACAAGTGCACCAGAGCAACCCGTCTAGCTAAACCGGGATACTTCAGCTCCTCCCGTAACTCTAACTTTAATAGTCCATCCAGATTCTGCAAGGTCATTCATTCTCTGTTCTCCCCACCAGCCGCTTGCTCCAGCCCACTCCTAATCATGAATAACACCTTCCTCTTGGAGCCACGTGCTTTTGCCAAAGAATTCAACACATATTTCTCCTCCTGTGCCTCTGCTCTCTTCTCCTTCTTGCCCACTCTTGTGCAACATATTCCTCCCGCCGGAATTAAGAACACACACGGGCCACTCACGTTCTCCTTCCTAGATATCTTGCCAGCTGATGCCTTTGAGTCCCTATGGGCTATCATCTCATCAAAAGGTAAATCCCCTGATGGCTTAGACAACTAACTCCTCCACTTCTCTGCCCCTGCCATAGCAACCCCCCTCGCCAACCTCCTAAACCTCTCCTTTTCCACTGCATCTTTCCCCCTGATAGGGAAGCATGCTGTTGTCATCCTCCTCCCTAAATGGGGTGCCCCCACCTCCCCCCCAATTACCAATCTATCTCTCTCCTCCCAGCTCTTGACAAACTACAAGAACACCTAGTGCTCAACCAACTCACCTCCTTGCTCTCCGAATCCAATTTCTTCACATCGTTCCAGTCTGGATTCAGGAAGGGACACTCCACTGCCTCCTCCCTGATCAGGCTGACAGACACCATCCTCACTGGAATGGAAAGAGAGCTGATTACCTCAGCTACCTTCATCAACTATGACAAAGCTTTCGACACTGTCTCCCACCCCCTGCTGTTATCGTGCCTCTCAGAAGCTGGCCTCTCTGACTCAGCCAACAAATGGCTCCATGCCTACCTCTCAGGCAGAACACAATCAGTTAGAATTTCCGACGCCACTTCCTCCCCCCTCCCTATGCATACCGGAGTTCCCCAAGGGTCAGTACTCGGTCCCATTCTGTTCTTCATCTTTCTCAATAACCTCCCTCTAGAGTGCTCAACAACATCTATTCATATGTACTCAGACAATACTGTCCTATTCGCCTCTGGCTCCTCCCAGGATGACGTAACAGCCAACCTCCAGTCCAACTTCAACAAAGTTCAGCTTTGGTCCAGCTCTCACCAGCTCTCCCTCAATGCTAAAAAGAACTGTTACCATGACCTTCGGCACTTGGCAACGTCTATTGAGGTTCCCCTCCCTCCCCTCCTTCCACACCCTTGATGGGACAATACTAGAGGACGCCACTTCCTTCCAGCACCTAGGGATATGGCTCGACCGTCATCTGTCCTTCTCCAACCACATCGTCGCAATCATGAAAAAACTTCACTCAAGCTTGGTGCCCTCTACAGGAACCGCCATAGCCTCCCCCTTACTGTTAGGCATGAACTAGTGCAGAAGATGATCCTTCCCTCCTTTGATTACTGCAACATAGTCTACAGTGCTGTTCCCAAATCTACCCTAGCCAGACTGGACCCCCTTTTCCATGCCTTCTGTCACTTCACTCTCGATGTCGCCCCCCCAAACCCATCACTGCAACCTCCACCATTCCCTTGCATTCCCATCCCTTGAAAACTACTGCCTGCACCACTGCACTAAATTTGTCTCAACATTTTGGCTCAATGCCCTCCTGTCCTATCTCTCTTCACTACTTTCCCCTGCCCCCACCCCTACTCATGCCCTTAGATCCCTCGACTACCGTCACCTACTAATCCCAAGGAGGAGGACCACTATCGGGCAAGCAGCCTTCTCACATTGCTTCCCTAAACTCTGGAATGAGCTCCCTCCTCAAATTCATCACTCCTCCTCCACCCACTCCCTATCTACAGCACTGGCAAACTACCTCATGGTAAATTGCTCCTGCACTTGATACTTACAAGTGCCTCCCTACCCAGTCCGACCCCCCCCGACTGCCTGGCCAGCGGCACCTAGCATACGCTATGGAAGCTGGCTTATTCTAACCCTAATATGGCACTTCTTAGCCTGTGTTTTCTTGTCCTGTCCTAAACTGCACTTATTACTCTGTCTTATCGCCTCAGCATTATCAAATTCCATGTGCTTCATGCTAAACTGTAACCAATGTATTCTATGTGCTACAAATCAAACTGCATCCAATGTTACTGTCAATCACTATACTGTAATCTATGTGCCTTGTACTACTAGTTGAACTGTAACAGTTGTCATACCCCTGTTTTCCTTTGTAACTTGTATAACTATAATCTCACCCGACTGTATACCTGTTTAAATGTAATTCTCTTGGTAACCTGCATGTTATCTCCTTTGTACCACCTCCCCAGGTCGCACCAGGAGATGAGCATCTTCTTGCTCAGTGATGCCTTTCCTGCCAAAATAATTTAAATAAATAAATAAATAAGTATGAGGGGAGACAGGAGAGTCTCAGTATGTCCATGCTGGAAGCCAGGAGGGAGAGGGTTATGACAGTGACCTTTAGTACCTAAGGGTAGTAATAAACTGGACAGCAGTGCCTTATTCACAAGAAGCAAGGACAAGTTAACAAGATTCCATGGATGGAAACTGGTGATGGGGACAGGGAGCTCAGGAGGAATATTAGGAATCCTTCTTTGCAGAAAGGGTGGTGAACAAGTGAAATGTCCTGCCAGAAGTGGTCAGTGTGGAGTCCACTGCTGTCTTTAAACATGGGTTGGATAGACACAGGGAATGGTCCAGAGCAGAGGGAGGAGGGTGGGCAGTGGATAAAGGGAATGAGTGGACCAGGGAGAAGATGTTGAAATATAGTCAAGGCCATTGGTAGACTAGTTCCTGTCCAGCATTAGGCTGTGTGCAGATGCAGCAGGTACTGAGTAGATGTGATGGGCCATTGGGCCTATTTCTGCTTCAGTATGATTCACATCTGGCTCAAATTAGGACCAGCTTATTAAGCTAGCTCAGGAGAAGGGTGGAGTAGAACATGCACATAGAATGTACCAATACCGTGCTAATTTTACAAAAAATATATATAATAAAGAAAACTGGTAAAAGAACTTGATTGTAAACACAGTGATAAATTATGGGACTGGCTATGGAAAAGTGCCTACATCATACCTCTGCTGTATTGGAAACAATGGGAGTGTTACCCAGTGGTCCATGATGGCAGTGTGCTAGTAAACATGACTCTCTTATCACATTTCATGGTCTTGTCCTTTAGTTGAAAGGTATGGGAAATGTTATTAAGTATGTACTAATGTTGTCAGTTTTATGTCCCTTCTGATCCTAATATGTATCCTGTGGGGCACTGCCATCGTATCTCATATTCCCAATGTTTTATAGTTGTGGATCTTGTCAGCTTTAAGTCTCAAAAAGGCCAATACTAGCTTGTTAGAGAGACCTCCTCCCAAATTTGACAAGAGAGTTCAGCATATGTGAAAACTGACCATTAATGAACATATGTATGACATTATAACTGACAGAGTTAAGCTGTTTGAATCAATTTGGCATCCCTTTCTACCGTAATTATGGAATTATCTGTAACAAATATATTTTTTTAAAGCCGAGATGGTAATTTAATATTTTTGGAACAGTATTAGCCACTGCTAAGCAATTTAAGTCACAAATTGTAGTGAGAAAGAAATAATGTGACCATCATTCTTCGTTTGTGTTTTTGCATATTGTTAAAGTGCCACTGTGTACTCCCTTTTGCATCATATTATTTCTAGTTGAAACCCCACTTCTTATGATTGCTGGCCTTGTCTAAAATTAACTGATGTTCCTGGCTGTTTTCCCTGCTTCCCTTCTTTGTAGAAGTGAAATGCATGCTGATGGTGTAATTATAACCAATCTTGTTTTGTTTCGTATCCTTGAACTACTCTTATTGTACACTTCCTGAACATTTAGGAATGCCCCAAGCAGTGCAGCCACCATGATGTCTTCTCTGTCTCTCTCTCTCACTGCATCATGAGTGGCTAGACCGCTGTTGGGGTGTTCCCAAGTCCAGGAAAGATGCAGTGAGAGTTGATCAAGGACTGTAAACAAATATTTACTGTGAATCTGAATTTATTGTATTTGTAAATCTGAATTTATTGTATTTTGCAACCTTGTATCTTATATAGCATTGTATTTTTGTTTTGTCCTGTTGTTTCTTGCCTGCTGCTCATTGTGCTGTACTTATAGTCTACTTCTGTGCCATTGTCTTGGCCCGGGTCGTGCCTGAAAATTGTCCCTGGGATCAGTACACTTAGCTGGTTACCAAAGTCATAAATAAATAAATAAACAAACACGTTTACGTGTGGTAAATCAACCGTCTCTACAGAATGTAAGCAATCATAAACGTGTTTTTATAGTATTGGGAAACTGGGCCTAGGTGTTGACTGTCGCTTTTACTTTGCAACTATCTGTACAAATATTTGTAGAACTTTAGTTACTATTTTGTTGTAGCATGTTGATATTTATATTTCTTGAAACTCCAAGAAATATTCAGTGTTTTTAAAATGCTTCTTCTGTTTTGATTGCTTACTGCTGGATTCTGTTATATTACATTTCATAAATCTTCAATAAATACCTTAAAGAGCTAGTGTATTGCCTGAAATGAATATTTACTTTCCAGGCTAGTGAAGTATTATTTCCTTTATCTGAAATATGTTTCCTTTTCTCTTTAGCTACTTAGAATCAGAGACCTTCAAGTGTCTCAAGGGCATAAATAAGGTACAGGAGGGTAGCATCTTTCAGAAAAAGAGATGTTCTAGAACAAGAGGTCATGACAAGAGGCTGGAAGGGGTAGACCAAGGAGCACCATGCGGAAGTATTTCTTCACAGAAAAGGTGATGGATGCATGGAATAGCCTCCCAGCGGAGGTGGTGGGGGAAGATTCAGTAGAGGAATTCAAAAATGCATGGGATAAGCATAGGGGAACCCTACTGATAGTAAAGAGATTAAAGCCAGAGATCAAGTAGAGTCTGTGGTCTTTATAGCAGGTAAAGTAAGTGGGCAGACTGGGTGAGCCTGGCAGTCCTTATCTGCTGTCAGTTTTTGCGTTTCTATGTTTCTATATGTTTCCACTTGACAATACTTGGTGTGACGTGTGGAACAGTACTCTACCTGGAGGCTGATGTACCTGGTTCTATTCCTCCTCATACCTCATCAGCCTTATGACTGCACTGTCTGTGACATCACAACTGACCAAAAAGCACCAATCACCCGGTGCAAGATCGGTCACTTGTGATGTCACAGTGTCAGGTCACAATGTTGTTGATGAGATGTGAAGAGGGATAGAACCAGACATATAAGCATCCGAGTAAAATACTGCTCTTTTCATCGGTTCTTCTACTACTACCAGGTAGAAAACCTTCAGATGAGTAAATAAAAACAGAAAAATACAGAGTAACAGCTAATTGCTTTTAAATTTTCTGCCTGCTATTTTTTGGTGCTACTTCCTATTTAAAGCAACTACATCTTGGACAAGGTATTCATTAACTGATCCAACAGAATTCAGGATGTGAAAAGTGGTACTTCTTTTTCTAAATTGGCTACCTTTAAAGTTGTTATTCTGTCACCAGGGTCTGTTTTGGGGCTCCTTTTGTTTTCCATTTTATTAACGAACTTCCCGTCTAGTGACAATGTAAGCATTCAAATGTATGCAGATGACGTACATTTGAATCTATGCAGATGATGTTGTTTTATATTGTCACAGAACATCACCTTATCTTGTTCAGGATAAATTACATAAACTGTGTCTGTTTCATAGCATTACTGTTTTGGTTTGATGCAAACAAATTAATATTAAATCATAAGAAAATGAATGTGCTTTTCGGTACAAGACATAAACTTGCAAACAGACCCCCTTTGCATCATTGGTCCCAATAATCATATGCTTTAACAAGCTTACAAATCCAAATACCTGTGTGTTATTCTTGATGAGCACTTAAAGAGCTGGTGACACTTCAGGAGGACTTTAACAAAACCTAATATTTAGACACAGTCCAGCTTGTATTTCCACTAGTGTTGATTTTTCCTCCCCATTTTTACTACTGAGGTAATTTGTATGAAAACAGAAGCTTCGCTCCTGAAGAGTTATCTATTCCAGCTGCTTTCTCCCTATCTGAAGTCAAAGAGCACTGCTTGTGGTATCACAGTTACTCCTATAGCAACATATTGTGATGTCACAACAGAGGATTATGACTTGAAGAAGGGAGTAAGCTATAGAGGTAGATGGACTCTAAAGGAACTCTAATGGATAATGATCATGTAGTCATGCAAATGTCCTTAGTAATAAATAATGGGGAGGAGAAATATACAAAATATAAATAGAACGCAGGCAGAATTGTACCTAATTATTGTGTTTTTTAAAGTTTTCTTTGAGGTGTCAGTAGCTCTTTAACTTATGAATGAAACATTTTAGCAGTTTTGAAATCTGTAAACCAGAAGCTTCTCGAGTTTTATAGATGATGAAACACCTTGGCATTTAAGTCTAGGAAAGCAGTGGCTGTGCAGATTGTCTCTGAACTGCTGCCAAACCAGTTGCATGTCATATTTAACAAATACAGTGGGTGAGATATTCAAAAGGGTTGCGCGTGGCACAACAGTGTTGTGCCACGCACAACCCACTGATGCACCCAGGCGTGATTTTCAAAGGGGCTAGGTGCGCCATGCACTGATGCACCGCGCAAGTGTGGGTGCCCATGCATGGTCCAGCACACTATTCATCCCGTGATGTGCGACATATGCAGGCACAACCTGCCTTGTGCCACACAGAGGGGCACAAAGATGTGCCCGAAAAAAAGGAACATGTTGAGGGACACCCACAGGTGGTCCGCTGTATTGCTGGGCACAACACGGCAGCCGTCTGCTGTGGGTGGTCACCTCACCTCCCGAGACACAGTACAGGCATCATGTCCCCCCACACCCAATCGCGGGCATATGTGATACATTATAACCCTGGTGGTCCAGTGGACCTGCCCCCTGCCCAATCGCGGGCATAAAATGTAGTGAAATTCCCTAGTGGTCCAGTGGACCTGCTCCCCTGAGCAATCGCGGGCATATGTGATAAATTATAACTCTGGTGGTCCAGTGGACCTGCACCCCTGTCCGAATGTGGGCATGTAATGTAATTAAATTCCCTGGTGTTCCAGTAGACCTGATCCCTGACCCGATCGCGGGCAAATGATGAAGTTGCATCCCTGGTGGTCCAGCGGTCTCCCCTCCCCACCCACCCATTGGAGACCCACTGCCCTGCTCCCCCAGTCAGCGGTGGGCAGCAGCTCCCACCATAAGCCGCCCGGCCACCCGCCATCTGACAGCATACAGTATGGCTGTACACCTATTGGTCTACTGCATGGACCAATGGGCATGCAGACCGACACTGCACAGTCCTGAAATGTGAATGGTTCATTTACATTTCAGGACTGTGTAGTACAGTATGGTCTACATGCCCTTGGCTCACGCAATGGACCAATAGGCATACAGCCATACTGTACATTGTCAGTCAGCGGGTGGCCGGGCGGCTTATGGGTGGAAGCTGCTGCCCACTGCTGACTGGGGGCAGGAGTGGGTATGGTCTCAGTGGGCAGGTCCACTGGACCACCAGGGTTATAATTTATCACATATGCCCATGATCGGCAGGGAGCAGGTCCAATGGACCACCAGGAATTTCCCACAGTTTATGCCCGCGATAGGGCAGGGAGCAGGTCCACTGGACCACCAGGAATTTCACACAGTTTATGCTCACAATCATGCAGGGAGCAGGTCCACTGGACCACCAGGGAATTTAACTACAGTTTATGCCCATGATCGGCATGGGAGCAGGTCCACTGGACCACCAGGAATTTCACTACAGTTTATGCCTGCAATCGGGCAGGGGAGCAGGTCCACTGGATCACCAGGGATATAATTACATTACCCCGTGATCAGGCGAGCCCTGGTGCATCCCAGTTGTGCTGCGCCCAGGCTTGCGCCTGCCTGGGCGAGTCTGTAGTATCTGGCTCAGAATTTGTAAATTTACCTTGATATTGCTCAGGACTGCCCACCACCACATACATGAGTGTCATGTCCCCATACTATAGAAGAGTACATCAATGGAGTTTGATAATTCACAAACTATTACATTTGAAAGACCCTCAAATTCTGCATAAACAATTGCCATTGCAAACTGGTGATGGACATGCCCTAAGGTTTGTAACTAACTGATGTTTTGCAGTTCCTAGCATCCAAACAAACTCGGGTAAATGTCCACTTCCTTATCTAGCATTGTCTATTTGGGACAGGTTTTTTTGCCACAAGTGAGACAGTTAACTAAAATGTAGAAATTTTAAAATACTTTGAGAGCCGAGCTGTTTGTGAAGTCCAAATGCTAATGAACTGTGTGCAAATTAAATCCACATTGCTAGTTCAGTAACTTATTATTTTCACTGATTAGCAATACATGTACCTATTTATATTTGATAACTAATGTTTATTGTAGGGTCACAATTTGCACAGCATAACTTGATTACTGAGTTATCAGTTACCTAATATTCACGTTACAAATGCATGTAAATCCTCCACTTGAAAACTAGAAAATCAAATCGGAATCCAGTTGAAGTGCACCAGTACAAGTGAACTGATTACCCATAATTGTGACAGAGTTAATTGGTTTGAGGTCTATTTAGAACCGAACGCATGTGCTAAAAGACCTTGCTCTCATTTGAAACATTTACATGCCCCTGTAATTCAGTTACTGAGTAACCAATGCACCGTAGCCCAAGGGAGATTCACAACAATGGGAGTTTGAGGACAAATGCATTGGAAGTTTGGAAAGTGATGGTACACTTGTCATACATATGAAAACTGGGATGCGGAAGCACCATTTTTAACCTTTTGAGATGGTAGTAAACTGCTGGAACAAGAAGCTGAGACTCTTACTGAAGTATATTCCTTCTAAGGATTTCAAATGCATTTCTGCCAGAAGGACACTGCAGGAAGTTCACAATAAACAAATAAACAAATGAAAAAAAAAAGAAACTCCAGAGATGCAAATAGTCAATATAAAAATCTGTGGGTCCTTTATTCAGAGCTGGCCGTCTGCACGTGCAAATAGGTGTGCCCGTGGAAAAATAGAGCCAGCTGGCTCTGGCGCCATATTCAAACAGATAGCGTAATCCAAACTGACTGCACTATCTATCTAAATATGGGGCCATGGTAGCCTGGCACACATCAAGCAGCGCCATGCTTGGCACAGTGCTACCAGAGTGCTAGGCTGAAGACTGCTCATAGGGGTAAAGTGCAGCATGCACTGGTTAGCGTCATGGCCTCCTTGGGCAATATTCAGCCCAAACATGCAGATGAGCCTACTGGGCATGCACGGTACTAAGGGGCCATTTGCATGCACATTATGGGCTCATCTGCATGTGAGCAACATCTGAGTGTGCCGCCCAGTTACCCCCAAGCCCCAAGCCCTGTTAGGAAACATTGGTGGTTCAGTGATCCTTCCCCTGCCCTGATCTCTGTCCCCATGCACAAAAAAAATATCATTGGTGGTTCAGCAGTCCCTCCTCTGCCCCGATTCCTGTCCCCATGTATAAAAAGTATAATTGGTGGTCCAGTGGTTCCTCCCTCCCTCGCTCCCCATCATCGCCCATGTTTCATATAAATACATCCCAGGTGGTCTAGCAGCCCTCCCCTCCCTCATTCCTCCGATTGCAATCCCAATGAAACCCACAATACCCTGGTAGTCTAGTGGTCCCCCCACCTCAGCAGGTGTGATCCACCAACCCACTTCCCCCAATGCAACCCATGCTGGCAAATGGTACAACACTCCTCACATCCCCATTGCCAGTCATCAATTGAACTGTCACTGAGAGTGTGCAGTAGACAGTATGCACTCATTGGTTGACTGATCAATCTCTGGGCCCTGCACGCCCAACCATCCATAATTTTTGAGAGACTGTAATTGTATCCTTATTTCCCTGTGTGGCCCTGCACTCCCATCACTAGACCATAATTCTCTGTGTTTGTGTAGACAGTGCAGAACCCCTGGGCCCCAGCTGCCATGTATGGTAGGTAGTAATAGTTTATTGATCAACATAATTGTCATTACAATGTATAGATTGGCCTGCACTCCCAGTACTTCATAATGGTATTCATATTTGCATTTGCGAGTGCACAGTGTCATCCATCCATAATGTTTGAGATACTGTAATTGTATCCCTATTTACATGTGGATACCGGGCTCTCCGGCCCTTCACCCTCATCAGTCCATAATGGCATCCATATTTGCATTTGGAGCGGAGGGTCAAGAGGACCCTGAGCTTCCATCTGTGCATAATTTTTGAGATAGTGTAGGTCCTTCACTCTAATGCCGTAGTATGCAGACCCAAAGAAACACCTGACAACTTAATATATTTTCATGAAACCAACAAAAGACACATTGACGGGCAAGTATCTGTACCCTGGAAAATTTAGAAGAAAATTGCAAACCCTTCTTCACAGTGGAGTGACAACAAAATGACTCTGTACACCTCCCATTACAGTGTTATGCTACAGGAAATGAAGCAAAGTTTAACCCTCGAGAACTCCATACAAAATTAATATATTTTCACAAAACTGGCAAAAGGTACATCGGTGTGGCAAGCTGTCTTTACCCTGGAAATTTTAAAGAAAATTGTAAACCATTTCTTTACAACGCGGTGACAAAAAATGACTGTACACCTCGACATAATGTTATCCTCTGGGAAGCAAAGTAAAATTTAACCCCGCTTGAACTCCAGAGTAAAGTAATATATTTTCACCAAACCAGAAAAAGGCACATCTGTGGTGCAAGCTTTTTGTATCCTGAAAATGTCATACCAAAATAACAAGCCATTTTCTAACTGTGCAGTAAGAAAGAAACAGCTGTCTTAAAAATCTTTTTTCACAAATTGCGAAAAAGAATCCTTTTCCGCAATTTCTTCTTTCGCAATTTGCGGTAAAAGAAAATCCTTTTTCACAAAGTGTGAAAAAGAATCCTTTTTTGTGATTCTTTTTCCACAGTTTGCGGCAAAAGAAAATCCTTTATCGCAAATTGTGATGTATATACATGCTGCTCTTACGCCAGGTCGCACCTGGAAATTAGCTCTGCTCAGTGTGCCTTCCGTTGCCAAATTTTAAATAAATAAATTGTAAAAAGATCCTGTTTCACAGCATACTTTTCTGAGATTTTCGAAAAAGGATTTCTGCAGCTAAAAAAACACATTTCTGAACAACTTATCAAAAAACTAACCCCAGAATCCGATTCTAGGGGCCCCCGGTTAGGTAAACACACCTGCTGGTGTTTACAAAAGCCCTCTACTTTTTTAGCAGTTTTATTTTGTTTCCCTTGCTAACTGAAAACAAGATGGCAGCAGCACGATAAAAGATTCTGCATTTGCTCAAGAAATTCCCCATTTGTGATCAAGAATTCTTTTTTGAGCAGGACATCTAACTGGTCCCACAGGAAATAATAGAAAACTTTAAAATTGAATAACTTTGAAATGGATGAATATGTTTTCGGCAAACCTTTCAAAGGCACATCTGTGACCCAAGACCTACATACCCTAATAATTTTAGACCAAAATTCAACACCGTTTTTGCATAGCGGCATGAACAAAGAATTTCACCAAAAGTGATAATTTTCAAATATTTTGATAATCTGTATCTCTGCACCTACATATCCCACCAGAATGAAACTTGCCACATCAAGAGAGTTTTGGTCCCTGATGGCCCATGCAAAATGTTATACAAGTCGGGTCAATGGTTCTGAAGTTATGAAAGTTCAAAATGTTCAGTTTAACATAGAAGTGAAGACTGAACCCTAATGTAGGGGCATGACTGTGCCCCACATGAGCCCTTTTTGCTGCACTGTTGTTATGCAGCACATACAGTATAAAATATGTTTCACTGCCTAAAGTACATTGAAAATGTTGTATACTACATAGCGGTTTGGTACCAGAGAAAGACAGATTTAGTATAAAAGAAAAGTTTCCCTCGATAGGGAAAAGGCTGGAGAATGTATTTGTTTTACTTTAAATTCATAAGGTATCTAAGGTGAACAAGCCTTGTTTTTCCCGTCAGTCCAGAGCCAGTTGCAAACAGCCTTGAGAACAGTTGTAAATGACCTTGGTGCTTCAGACAGCCCAGAGCCTGACAGAGGGCGTATAACCTCCCCCCCCCAACATTAGTTGTGCAGAGCTTGGTGTTTTCAGTCTGCCCAGAGACTGGGAGAGGGAAGGACATGCAGTCTTCATGTCCTCAAAGCAATTTGAAGCACAGATGAGAAAAGATCCCAGCGATGTTATGTGATCCTGACTTGCATCCTGACAAATGCCATGTAACGATTTATTTTCTTATATATTATTTTTATTTTCTTATGATTTGGAACCTTGTTGGAATAAAATCACACAGCAAGCATGTTGTACTCTATACAAACTGAATCAGTGTCTGTCTTTTACACTGACACTCTGGGAAAACAGTATTTTTTTCTTCCCTTTTCATCTGTGATCCTGTATTTGTGAGATGCATATTGCAGAAATGATTGAAGTGCAAGAAAATGATCATAGGATTTCAAAGGCTGGATGCAGATGTGTATACTTGCTGCGCTACATCGGCATCCATCCAATTATATCCAGACAGCCCTGTGCTACAGTGGTAGTTATACGAAGTTGAATGGTATATCACAGTGCTTACGGTGGCAAACATTGGTGTGTACTAAGGCAAATGTATGTCATTCAAGTACTAAATGTACTGCACATCAGTTTACCTGCACAAACACCATTCAATATATCACAGTGCCATTCAACGTTCAACTTCAATATAACTATCAGCAAATTTTCAGAAGGTACATCAGTTTATGACAAGAAGTCACACTGGTAAACTAATGCAGGCCGGCTACGCAAAACAGGCAAGTACCCAGTCTGTGTATGTCTGCACTTGTGGACTGGCACATGGGGCACATCGTTCACCACCGCCAGCCACCACATATCCCCTGTCTGTGGTGCCGCCCCTGCATGTTGGTGCATGGGGGCAGATCAGCAGACACAGGTGGGCATTCAGTTGGATGCCCATCCTAGTCCCAAAGTGGATCCGCTGCTCCATGTGGAGCAGGGGATTGTGGGACACCAGGCATCCCAGGATTAACAGAAAAATAGGTAATTGCCCCAGTGGCTGCCTCCAGCCCCCTCTGCCTGATCAGAGGCTTGGGGCAGCATGGCGGGGGGGTCAGTTCCACCGCAGCCAGTGGGTGCTCTTCATGGGAGTGTGTGCAGTGGCTACAATAGAGTCCCTGCTTGCACAGACTGTACACCCCCCCTCTCCTACCACTCTGCGCCTTAGTGAATGATGCGTAGCATTGGTACACTCCCTGGCCACTCTTCTGGACCATTCATGCGCATAACTGCAAGAACAGATGGGGGATTGGGTGCGGAAGGGACTCCCCCCCCTTTTATGAATGCTGTGTGAGTCCGCAGGACACCTGATGCGTGGTTACCAGACTTAGGGAAGCCTTCATGCTGAGGATATGCAGTGCTTAGGCTTTCCACATGGCAGGCGTGACCACAATTTGCATTTAAAAAGACACAGTTGTGGAGTTGTATCCTGTTTGAGTGCACCAGCCACTTGCACCTTTGTTGGATGCAGCCAGCTAATAGATAGTCTAACAGTTTGGACACATTTCTATGTTGAAAACAGTGGTCGATGCAGTTTGATGGATCCTTATAAAATTCCTGCCCCAGAGGTTCAAACTGTGCTGAACGAAAGCCTGAAATACTCCTGGCAGTCATCAACTCCCAGCAAGCCTGTCTATGTGCATGTATGTAGTGTGTGTTCATAGGTGCAATAATGGCTAAAAGTTGTAGGAACATGAATCTACTGAACCTTTCACATCAATGGCAATGGCCACTTTGCAAGGCTAAAACATTGAGGGGGATGGGACCCCCCTTATCTCCCCAGTGGCTGTGCCATATTGGTGCATGTGAGCACATGTGTGCAAGGACTGTAAATGGTTTGTATAATAGTAGTACTACTGTGGACAGTACTAGCATTGAAATAACAATGGAAGTCATCTAAGCCCAGTGGTGCTTGAAGAATGCATTGTGCTCTCATGTAGGTGACTCCCTAAACCTGCTCACCCACCCACTCTACATCAGAACAGCCTTGTGAGTGGTGTGGCAGCATTGTTGTCAGGCTCCAGGTGTGTGTGTGTGTGCGGAGGGGATTTGCCACCACCGTGATTAGTAGTGAAAGTTGCGGAGAGTACGGGACTTTGTAGGTGACCACACAACCTTCAGCATACTGAGGGCAGTGCCATGAGGATGATAGAGCACTGTAGGTGGTGGACAAGACACCACAGAGGGTAAAATTGAAAATCCTTGTACTTATGATGGCACAAAGCCTCGCATTTCATTATCCCGGGTGATGTCTGCGCCCCAGATTAACAAACTTGTTTGAAGCCTGGAAGGTCTGAAAGTCTACGTACCCACAAGCAAGGGTCTGTCTGCCTGGGATGACTTCTGGGAGCAGCAGAACTGGACTGGAGAAAAGCAAACCAAGAGACATGTGATAGAAGGAAGGGCAGTGTCTTACAATTGTAGGTACGGTACGGCAAGTAGCTGTGGAAAACAGATAGCAAAAAAATCTGGCCCAATATGCTTTTTGGATGCTATAAAGTGGCACCATATTTTTAACAATTCAGTTACCCAGGATCACCCAACTGAAATGCATATCCCCCACCTTCTGGGTCTGTGTGGGTGGCTGTTTGTGTTTGTCTGTAGCTCAGTTCTTGGGGATTTGCAAGATTTTCTGCTTGGAGTAACTACACCATTCTTGCTCACTACATCTGTGAAGGTCTCCTGGACTGGATTTCTGCAAAACATCACCACCTGGTATTTGCATTTGCAGTTTAAAATCAACTTTTTGGAAGCTATCCCAAGCAAAACAGAAGTCAAGCAACTATTTTTTTTTTATTTATTTAGAGTCTAGGATTACAAGTACCTTTGAGCCAAGGCTCGTTTACAACGGTTCCACGTCAATTGAGGTACAATGCAAACATTACATAAAGTTGAGTAACAATGCAGAAATGGTGCACAGACATTTTTCAGCAACTGAAATACAATACATTGAGGGAAAGTGAGTACCAGGGGCAGGGTAGCCAGAGGTAACTGAGGCTTGAATGGACACAAAGAGAAAAGCAGCTGCAGCATTTGTCATTGTCAGGCTTCAGAAAAGTGCTTGGAGGTAGGGGCATGTCTGACAAATTCAATGACTCTGGGTCCTGCTTGAATCCACATTTTCATCTGGATTGCTCCTAAGGATCTGTTTGTGGGCTTTTAAACAACTTCTTTAGATAACAAAGGAAGCATAAGGACAAAAGAATTTCACATCCTGCACTTGAGTAAGTGTGCCCCAGTCTATCAATGTAATAGGGCAGGAGTGCATGCCTGAAGGCTCTTGCATAGCAAAAGCCTCTTCTGTGACCCTGGATGACCTCTGTCATGAATTGTACCAATAGCCCAGGTGGCACATAAAGAAATCAGACTGCGCATTTCTGTGTTTGTTAGCTGTGACAGTGGGGGGGGGGGGAGTGGGTCACAGTCATCGACCAGGGAAAGGAGACCGGAGAGCTGCGTGGAGCCGTGGCTGTAGTGGGGTCACAGTCCATGACCAGAGGAAGGAGAGCTGAACTGTTTGGAGCTGAAATAGCAAGGTGCACAGGTCGCAGTTCGGCAACTGAAGCAAGGACTGCCGGCCCACCGCAGACTGTGGTGTAGGATCAGGCCAATCAAGGAGAGAGGTGCCAAGGTGGTCAGGCTTTAAAAAGCCAGCCAGACCGCAGAGCTGAGAGCTGTGTTTGTTCCCATCCTCCCTCCCTGACCCCTATTAAATAAGGAGGGGAGGAGGAGCCATATATGAAGTGGAGGAGCTAACAGATCACAGGTCACAGGTCTACAGGGGGAGGAGCTAACAGATCACAGGTCTACAGGTCACTTGATCTTGGATTACTGATGCTGGAGGTGCTGGGGACTTGAACTTGATGACTTGGACTTGAACTGGGTGACTATGGTTATTAATTCTGATGCCTGTGGTTTGCACATGCTTTATTATTTCTATAAAGTCTTGACTGTGGGTTGGGGCTGAGTAGGGGTGAGGGTCAGGGCCCAAAATACATAAGGTATGATTTAGGACTGTGTCTGAGTATCACGGAAGAAATGGTAGGGCAGCACGGAGGAGGGACTCGAGGGGGATCTTTGTTAGGGTGGTGGGTGCAGTGGCTGTGGAATGGCTACGATCCTAAATTGGGCTTGGAGGATGGGGGTTGTATGATGTAAGCAGCTCACTCAGCTGAGGGAGGAAGTGGCGAGGCTAAGGTAGGGGTTAAATGGGGGGGAAGCTGGGAAAAGGAGGTAGAGAGACCGGGACGGTATAAGCCAAGGAAGGAGTGGGAAGGGCTGAATGGATTCACTGGAGGATCAGATACACTGTTCCGGAAGTCAAGGGCTTGGGAGGGAGAGGATGGAAGGGGATCCGGGGGGATAAACCAGAGGTGGTAACAGACAGCAGCAAGTCCAGAGTTGGGACAGGGACGCCTGAGACAGGAGGAAAGGGGTCAGTGGGAACTGACAGCAGGAGGTCTAGAGGCACAAAAATGATGCCTGTAGCTAGAGAAAAGGGGCCGCGGGGATCAGGAGGTGGAAGACAGTAGGCTCAGGAAAAGGCAGATGGATGCCCAAGAATGAAGGATGACGTAGTATAGGTGAAATGGGCCAGAGGGTAGAAGTAACAAATAGTTTTGCCCCCTAGGTATCCTAGTCGAGGATATTTTGAGGAAGGTCTGGTCAGGGGCCATCAGAGAAGGGGGGCAGAGCGACTGGGGAACGTGGGGGAAAGATCTCAGGTGCAGTGGAAGGGGAGGAGGGGCAGGCACATTGCATGCAGGGGAAGGTGGAGGAGGGACGGCACATTAGGACACACCAGAGGGTGGCACTAGGGAACTGTGGCATAAGAAAAGGGCAGGAAGGAAGCACTGAAGACCTGGAGTTGAGCTCCTGGGAGGCTAAAAATGAACAGGAGGAAACCCTGCAGGGCAGGAGCTACAGTAGGAGGCTGGGGCATGCACCGGGCAGGGTGCAGGAGAGGGGAAATATGCAGACAGGGCAGGTGGTGATGAGGAAGTCTTCTCCAAGTGAGGTACGGTGCTTAAAACCTTCTGCAAAGATGGTCAGGACAGGAACAGTTGGAAGGGGATCAAGCACAGTTGGCACAATCTCACACAGTGATGCAGATGGGGAAAGGCCAGGAGCAGATAGAGGGAGGTCAGGTGAAGTTGGCACATACTCAAGCAGTGATGTAGGAGGGGTCTGCAGGGATGAAGAGGTACAGGAGGGGGGAGTCTGAGGAAAGGCTAAAGAGAGAGGGTGAAGAGGGACAGATGCTGGGTGTGGGTAAAAATCAGGATAAGCTAGGTGATGGGAACAAAAGATGAGCAGGGGCAGAAACCAAATCAGGATGGAACATGAGGAGGAGTCCAAAGGGAGCCAAACCCTGTGACACAAAGCTAGAGGCCAAAAGGACAACCAGGAAGCAGGGGGCAGTAGGGTGGCACTCTTGGGGGACTCACTAATTAAGGGGCTAAAATGGGTAAGTAAGGGAGCAAAAACAATGCAGTATGTACAGTGCATGCCAGGGATGACTGCGCTTGGAGGTGAGGCATCATATTCCTTCCTGGGGTAAGCAGCAGGATGAAAGGACACATCTGGTGTTTCACCTGGGCACAATTGACTTGAAGGGGAACAGTCTGATGGAGGAACAGGCAAGGTTCGAGGAACTCGCTAGGTTCTGTAAGAGCAACACAGTTTTTTCTTCCATTTCCTTCTCTGAGGTGTTGCCAGTACCAACAGCAAGCACATCCAGAAAGGAGAAGATAAGGGCATTCAACACTTGGCTAAAAGGTTGGTGCAGTCGGATGGGGTTCGGCCGGATAGGTGACTGGGGCTCTACATAGGAGGGGCTGTATGCCCAAGACAGGCTGCACCTGAGCTCTTCAGGAGCAGCTGCACTAAAGGGCAAACTGGGGGACTTCATGGCAAGGAAGTTCAATTTAAACTAAATAAGGTAGGGGGGGCTAAGGACAGGGCCATCCTTACATGAGGCAGAGCAGAGAGGCTATCAGCCTCCCCCCCCCCAGATCACAGCACTCATCAAGGGAACACTTAGCAGCAGGAAGGACGGGATGGGGCTACATGTTGGAGGGCTTTGGTTGCAAATGCCAGGAGCCTGGGGAACAAAATGGGAGAACTGGAGGCCACCATGATGGAGGAGAACCTAGACATTGTGGCAGTGGGTGAGACTTGGTGGAATGAGCACCATGCCTGGGAGACGGTGATCCCAGGGTATCATTTGTTTAGGAAGGATCGGAAGGGAAAGAGGGGGGAGGGGTGGCATTATATGTCAGGGAAGGGATTGGGGCCATGGAAGGGCAGGATGAGGAGGGGGAACCAGAGGTAATGTGGGTCACCCTAGACAGGGGACGGGGGAAAACCTGTGCATTGGGGTAGTCTATAGGCCTCCTGTGCAGGGGAGGAAGGGATAGGCACTTTGTGGAATCTGTAACAGGATGGCATGGAAAGGGAAATAAGCTAGTTGGGAACTTAAACCTTCCGACATCAACTTGGAGGGCCAGACAGCAACCATGCAAGGAGCAGGGAAATCTTAGAGGCTCTTCAAGGCACATTCCTGCAGCAAAGGGTCAGTGAGCTCACAAGGGGTGTAAACCTGTTGGATGTGGTCCTCACAAATGGGGACAGTGTGGAGGAGGTGGAATGGGAGGAAGAGCTTGGCACCAGTGACCACAGGACTGTCAGGTTCAGGGTGAGAGTGGGCAGAGTGAGGGTTAGGATGAGAACCAAGGTAATGGACTTTAGGAAGGCTGACTTTCATGGAATGAGGAAGGTAGTTAGGAAGAAATGTTGAGGATAGGGGATGCAGGGGGTGGAGGAATCATGGGCAGCTATCAAGAGAGGGGTATTTAAAGCCATGGACTCATGTATAAGAAGGGTAAGAAAGAATAGAAGACAGAAAAAACCTCAATAGTTCACTAGAGAGGTGGCGTTAGGGGTCAAGAAGAAGACTAGAGCATTCAAGAGGTACAGGAGGACTCAAAAGGATGAGGACAGGGAAACCTACAGGGGAAAAAAGAAAGGAGGCAGGGCAAAAGATAAGGAGGGCTAAGGAGGCCACTGAGGAGAAGATAGTGAAGCAGGCAAGGAGGGAGGACAAATCCTTCTTTAGGTACGTTTAAGAAAGGAGGAGGAGGGCATAGCATGGGATTGGGAGGATAAGGGGGAAAGTGGAACATTACTAGAAGGGGATTTCAAAAAAAGCAGAGGCATTAAACAGCTGTTTCGCCCAATCTTCATGGAGGAAAGAGGGCAGGGGACCAGGACAGGCTGGGAGGTGACAGCCACAGGCAGGTGGGTGTGGTAGAATTCACAGCTGAAGGAGTAGGGAAGATCTGGGTAGACTTAGAGTGGACAAGGCAATGGGGCCTGATGGAATACACCCAAGGGTTCTCAAGGAGGTGAAGGATGAACTGGCACCGCATCTGGCGCAGGCTGTTTAACTTGTCCTTGGTTACAGGGATGGTGCCAATGGACTGGAAGAGGGCAGAGGTGGTCACACTACATAAGGGGTGCAGAAGACGAGGTCAAAACTACCATTCCATTAGTCTTACCTTGGTGGTGGGGAAGGTAATGGAAACACTACTTAAGATCAGGTTGATAGAATACTTGGAGATGAATGGCATGCAGGATGACAGGCAGCATGGCTTCACCAAGGGAAGGTCCTGTCAGACTAACCTGATAGAGTTTTTTGATGGGGTGACACAGATAGTGGACCAGGGAGGAGTGGTGGACGTTGCCTATCTGGATTTCAATAAGGCCTTCAACACCGTTCCGCATGGTGGAATGGTACATAAGCTGGACAGACTAGGGGTAGACCTCAGGATCACCAGGTGGGTGGAAAACTGGTTGAAGGGAAGGAGTCAGACTGTGGTGGTAAATGGAATACATTCCAGGAACAGGCAGTAACCAGTGGGGTGCCACAGGGTTGGTGCTAGGACCAATACTTTTAACATCTATGTTAGTGACCCTAGCGGAGGGTCTGGAGGGATGGTGTACCTGTTTGCAGATAATACAAAGGTCTGCAATAGGGTGAATTCACCTAGTGGGGTGTAAGCCATGAAGTGAGACCTGAGAGGCTGGAGAGGTGGTCTGACACCTGGAAACTGGAAGCTTATGCACAAAAGTGCTCGCTGATGCACCTGGGGAGGAGGAATAGGAGGGAAACTTACCCCTTTGGGGGCGGTAATTAAGAGAAGGAAACGGAAGGAGCTGGGATTATGGTATCACTGGCCTCAAAGTGGGCAGCCAGTGTAGCAGGGTGGTGGGAAAGGCAAATGGAATGTTGGCCTGCATTAGGAGGAGTTTTAATAGCAGGAAGAGGGAGATGCTAATGCCATTATACAGAACCATGGTCAGGCCGCATCTGGAGTATGGGGTGCAGTTCTGGAGGCCTCACCTACGAAGAGATGTTGACTTGATGGAAAGGGTACAGAGAAGGGCAACCAAAATGGTTTGAGGGATGCAGGATGTACCCTATGAGAGAAGATTGAGATGGCTGAATTTGTACCCTCTGGAGACTAGGAGGGAGAGGGGGACATGACTGAGACCTTTAAGTATCTGAAGGGAATAAATAAGGTGGAGGGTGATAGCTTGTTCAAACTGAAGAAGGGAGCGAACACCAGGGGACATAGCCTCAAACTGGAAGGTGGGCAATACAGAGGTAATGACGGTTCAGTTTTTCACAGAGAGGGTGGAGGAGGCCTGGTACAAGCTGCCAGAGGAGGTAGTGGCAGCGGAAATGGTGGAGGGGTTCAAGAGGGATTGGGATAGATTTAAGGGGTTGGGAAAAGAGGGTGGAAGCATAACAGAAGGGGGGAGGTAGGGTGTTGCGCAGACTAGATGGGCCGTGGGGCCTTTCTCTGCCATCACATTTCTGTGTGTCTGTGTATCTTATGTTTAGCGGGCTCCTTTCCACCCAGTTTTATAGCTGGGTGAAGCTGATGGAGTTTAAGAGTAGGGTTATCAGAACTAGTTCTAAAAAGATTGAATCCTTTTAGAACCCATGACTTCAAGTTCTAATTTACAACTAGAACACCCATTGCTTTTAGGTATTAAGGGTTCTGAACAATAAATACAATGCTTTTTTGTTCAGAAATTTCAAAAACAGGACATGCCAGCCTGGAAAGCAAACTAATTATTATCCTAAAATGTTTTAGAGAGAAAGTGTGAGAATGTTCTGCTCGTATGCAGATGTGCCAAACACATGGAATTTTGACACTTGGCATTTGCACTTGCTTGTTTGCATTTTGGAAGGCACAGTGTTTCTGCTCTCTGCATGTGCAGTGAAACAATATTATTGCTGTGCTGTGGGGACAGGACTTTATTTTTTTCTCCTCGCATTATCTTTTATATATTCTTTCTCCAGTCCTGTCTACGAAAGAGTTCGAGTTCTTAAAGAAGATTAGAACCCTAGAACTATTTGCAAAGTTCTATTCCAGAACCAGAACCCAGAACTTCTTGCTCATGTTACACAGCGAGTCACTGGATGTGGTGGGATTTAACTTGTGGTCTCCTGCTCACAGTGTTTAACCGCCGGGCCACACGACCTGCCCTAAAGAATCACTGACAGATGGGAAGAACAGAAATCTAATTGGTGACTGACATCACTTGTCAGAACATTGCGTTGGACTGCAGGTCATTCCTACCCCCTGCGCATCTCTGGAGCCTCTTGGACGGTGTACTTACTGACCATTCTGCCTGCATTTTGCAGATAAACTAAATACTATATTCATATCCATCTGGATACCAGAGAGTTTTCTCAGAGAGTGCAAATAATATGAATAGAAATTTTTGTCTCATTTCAGAAAATGACCCAGAAAATTGGTGATGCTTGAACAGTGTTTTTGACTATCCTAATACAATCTGGCATAGTTCATCTGTCCAACTCAGGATCGCTTGTAGGGCCCCCTATAGGAGCACCATTGCAGTGTATTAAAATTATTCAATTGGACCACACTAGAGGACAGATTAGAATACTGCTTGCTCAGCCTGGCATTCAGATTAGCAAAAGGTCCTATTTTTGCTTAGCCTTAGGGATATCCTGACTACCAAGTCCCAGAGAAGGACTCTCCGGTCCTCTAATAATGCACTTCTAGAAGTTCCCAGTGTGTAGTCCAACACAGGGTAAATGTCCCTTGCAGCTATTGCCCCATCCTTATAGAACAACCTCCAGCCCTCCTTCCAAGACTGCACCTCCCTTTGGGGTTCAAGAAAGGGCTTAAAGCCTCTTTACTGGAGTGTAATAATTGCAGCGGCCTTCATTGAGATGGTAACTCCCACTAAAAGTTTGTCTGCTTGCCTACATTCAGCACTTGTTTTATTACTATTTCTCTCTGTACCTGACTGCTTCACTTGGCTGCTGACATGTGTCACCCCTAGGGGGCGCTACCCCCAAGGGATACTACCCCTCCCTGCATGACCAGGTGCAGGTTGAGGGGCCTGGGTACTGAAACGCGTGTGCCTCCACCCAGAGGACAGGGTTGGTGGTAGCGTAGCTAACCTGGGTACAACCCTCCGGGACATTATTACCCCTGTTTTTCCTCTAGTGGCCTAAATAGTTCACAGAATACATAATTGCAATTGACATCTGACAACAATTTTAACCACGCACTTGTTGCACTTACCACCAGGGCTGATTCAGCTGGCTTGGCCCTGAGACCCTTTGTAAAATAAGATTTAGCATAACAACCAACAGCATTTCAATGCTGTTTGTACAGAGGTACACCACAACCAGTTTCAATGCAAAAAGATTTAGATCTGATTTATTTAAGGGGCAGTAACAAGGAAGGGGCAATATCTAGTGGTTGATTCAAGATCTGAAAGGTTCAGGCTATAAGGCATGCACTTAAAGGTCCCTGTAGCACAGTCACACACTCTGGGTACCCAGTTGGAACTACAGGCTAGCCAGAAGCGTTACCCGGGGTAGGCTGGTGTTGCAGCTGGTTGGGGCCCTGTAATGGAAAAAAAACATGCATGCACTTTAACCCACAATTTGTAATCTGGAGCCGGATGGCTTAGTCCAAAATGATTAGCGACAACAATTAAACCAGTTGACACACTTTGATTTGAGCTTTGTTGCAGGGAGCTACCCTGGTGTTTACTCATGCTACCCAGTACAGGATGCAGGATGGACGAAATGGAGACCTCAGGAAGAAGTACTGGATTGAAAGGAGAAGCAGGACCCACACAAAGCACTGTGATGCTGATCTTGTTCATTGGTGTTGAGCAGGTAGCCGAATCCCCAGGCAGGTCCCTCGTCGGTTGGTTCTCTGCAGCGTGAGCGGCTGTCTGGGCCGAAATGGCAAGGTCCAGACCGGGTAAACAATTAGGATGACAGTCCAGTAAGTGTTGGATGCAGCTTCCAGAAAGCGTGACACATTCAAGCAGCGGGGAACCAAATTGTGACCCACTATCAGCATTCAGCACACTTATAGTAAAAGCAAGGTAAATACCATGGTTCAGAGGACAGTCCGGTTGCAATTCACAGTGTCTCTGTGCAAACTGTACACTCTGCAGCAATCTCAAGTCCTGACAGGCCAATTGCACTGAGGCAAATCTTCGTTCCACTCCAGGAGAATTCAATTCATCACAAATCAGGTTCTGATTGAAAAGGCTGCAATTTCAGATGAAATCCGTTCTCAGGCTCAAGGTTCCTTCCCTTTTGAAGAAAGTAGCAGGCAGGCTAAACATAGCCTTCCACCAGTTTCCCCACATACTTATAGTAGAAGCAGTTGCTCAATCTCTCGAGCTGTTCACTCTCTCAACTGTAACTCCACAGTGACACACTGCTGCAGGCAGCTTGGAACTTTCCCAGAGATCCAAAAGGTTTGATTAGTTGATCCATCTGTCTGCCACCGCTAGAGCTCCCCCTCCAGGTCCATTTAGGCGCCAAAGGGCAAAACTACAATTCCTACAGAAATTCAATTCCACAAGACCCCTGGGGACAGACTCCATTTTAGGGTCCCCAGAGGTACTGATTGTTCCAAACTAGCAGTCCAGAGCCAAGGTGGTGGTGATTAACAGAAGTGTCCATGCTGCAAAGGAAGGCAGGTCAAGCAAACTACAATATTATTATTATTATTGCAGAAAATCAGTAAACAGTCACAGATTCTTGTAGGCTCCGTCTGAGCAATTAGCTATGGCAGAATGGAGCAGTAATACAGCAGCCCAGGCAGGACTCGGGCCTGAAACTACTTGGCCACTGCCCAGATTAATTATACACTACGAGATAGGCAGCTCTTAAAGAGACAGGCACGGGGGCTAACAGGGCACTGACATGCAAAACACTTTCAAATGCATAGGGACACAAAAAGTCAGCCTAGCAGTGGGCATTTAGGCAAGCCCAAGGAAGACTGTTGAGAACCCCATTTGTAGGGGGCTACACTGATTTGCCAGACCTCTCTTGAATTGTAATCTTAGTTGGCCTGTTGTTGTTACCATATATATATATATATATATATATAGCACCGAATGTATGTAATGCTGAATGCACAACTTTGCTGTTGTATCATGGATATAAATAGCCCAGTGTAATCTTCAACTATGTATGAATGCATAAAGCCTGTTATGTCTATGACTCACTGTAATTAATTTATTTTATTTATTTATTTCATTTGTGTTAATCAAGTAGGTACACTAGACAGCAAGGCTGCCTATTTTCAAGTACAACCTGGGAGGTTACAGTTCATTAAAACATATTAGACATCAGTACAGCATCTGATTGTTACAAATGAAAAAAAGAGATAGGTAATGAGAATACCGATACAGACAGATACAGAACAACAGTGCATTGGCAGTATCAATTACGTCAACCATCGATACAGAATTGGACCAATATTTAAAATCAGAAACTAACCATATACGGGTACGTACTAGTGAATAGAGGGGTAACTATCTAGATTAGCCTTGCAGAGGATAGACAGTGATCCAGGATAGGGGAGCCACAGCCAGCCTAGATATCTGGGGGGCTTATCAACAGGCAGGGTTGGTCTGAAGCAAGAGCAATGGCTGGATCTATTTAGAGTCGCTCGAGGTCATGCTTGAAGCTGTGCAAGGAAGGGAGTTTCTGAGGGACAGCGAAGGGAGTTCCATAGTTTTGGTGCACAAGTTGAGAAAGCATTTTCCCCATTTTGGTTTTACTTTGGTTGGACGAGGAGGATTTTATCCGAAGATCTCAGGGGTAGGCCGAGGACGCTAGTTTTAGCATAAGGGCCAATTTTTCTGACACTTGGGAGGAGACAATGTTCCTAATAAACACGATTGGTAAACTGGCAAACAGCCCTTGGCAGCCATCCCAGAGTAGAGTAAAGAGAGCATCGGTGCTAATCCTAGGGAGAGCCAAGGCAAAGTGACCAATGTTATTGTAGCAAATGTTCCATTTCTGTAATAGACCATCTGTGTTCCCTGGATAGGCTAATAGCCCATAAGCTTGTTTAGACTTAAGGATCCTCTGTGCAATAGCCAGTCTAGCTACAGATGTGAGGCTGTGTCGGATTCTGTAGGCTAGTCCCAGTTGGATATTTACAGATTTAAAAATTGTAGTTAGGTGCAGATAATTAAACCTGAGTTGCCCCTGAAAAGGGACAGTTAGTCTCAGTGGACCTACCCAGTCAACAAAATTCAATAATGGGCCTACCCGGTCAACAAAATTCAACAAATAAATAAATACTATCTGAGCATCACCATGGATAATGCATTATTCATTCTGGATGGAAGGTCCAGCCCACAAATGCCATTTGCAGGATATCCAAACTATAGAAAGAATTATCTGAGTCACTCTCTGTAAACATAGCTCCAAGGTTTGGCTATGCCCTGCAGCATGCACAAGAATAAGGCTCATGCTGTCTGTCTTTTATCAAATAGCCCTGGGTCCAGAGAACAAGTCCAAATTTCCAGCAGCAGAATGCTCCACTCAAGGTACTCCATTCTAGGCAGCTGACCCAAAGGTATTATGTCTTGGGAAACTAACTGGTGTGTGGATGGTTAGCAGCTCATTTCCCACCTGGGGCTGAAGACCCCACAGCATCCTTCAAGACTTATGGGTAAAAAGGGCTGACAGCTGGGCAGTTGGCACACCTTGGGAAACTGTCTCATTGCAAAACATTGAGGCTGCAGTTACCTTACCTCAGGACCACTCTGTTCAGCTCAACTCTCCTCTCATCTCTGTGTGCAGAAGAAATCGAGTGTAACCCCCCACCCCATCTAGAAGCATACTTATTTTAATCACAGGTGGTCCAGGCAGGAAGAAAGGAGCACTCAAAAGTGCTAACATTTGAGACCTTGCACATCACTGATGCAGGGAGGAATGAAGAATGCCTACCTGCGTGCTGTTTTCAAGCTGTGCATTTAACCCCCTTCATCTCAGAATCTGGATTCTTCCTCGAGCTGTCCACCAGACCGAGACCTCCCTCTTCTCTCTTGGAGGTCCCAAGGGAACCCTTGCACCACCCCAGGCTGGATTCTGCCCCTGGAATATAACTCATGACAAATTAATCAAACTGCAAATAGGAGGGGGGGAAAAGGAAAGGATTTCATTTGACTCCCCCTCTACAGACAAATAAGGGATGAACCACTGTTTCTCCCCAACTGACTTTATTTTCACCTGCATGGCAAATGATTCCAGTGATACAGGGCTCACCATTCCTTCATAGAAAGCAATTGATCAGCTCCATGGGGCTACAACTTTGTACACATTGGCTGGACCTATTAGACAGCAGAACCACAATTTCAGCAGACACCAGAAGGATTCTCGTTTCTTAATCTTCCTCTCTCAGGTGATCTACCCAAGACCCTGGAACCCAGATCCCTGCAATTTCCTGGCATATAAAGACCTGGTAAGCCAAGCCTTCCTTTTGCTTTTTTCCAATGGGTCCCTTTTACTTTGGCACCGGTCGTCCCCCATTCTCCGGTGTGGGAAAGCGAGCTGCCCCCCCACCTGGACCCCTGTGCATTGGCCTAAACCACAGGGCATCCAGGATTTTTTCCTGACAACCCAGACCCTGACCCCCACCTTCCAAATGGCTGGTTCTGATGATCAAACTGAGGCCACTGCTACCCTGATCACTTGCCTCCGCCTCAGTTCTCCATGGTCCCCAATTCACTCCGGGATGTTCTGCTATTAATGCTTCCTATGAGGAGTCTCAACCAGGCCCACTTCCCTTACAAGCAGTTCCAGAGCTTGAGTTTTTTTTATTTATTTCAACCTTGTACTGTACTGTATACACTGTATACACTTTTTCTTCCTTGTATATTATTGCTTTTTGTATACCTGCTTCTGTACTGTACTTTGATGTATTCATGACCAGGTCCACCTTGCAAATGAGCCTTGCTCAATGGTGCCCGCCTGGATGAATAAAGATTTTGATTGATTGATTGAGTTAAGCTCCAGCATTGGGACCACCCTCCAAGGCCTACCAATTTTTGGTCTGTGACCCACCTGGACTTCATGGACTAGCCTCAGGACCTGTCCCTCCAAACAGGCTCCTTAAATGGGAGAAAGGCTCCCCGGCTCCCTTGACCCTCCCCCAGGCTGCCCTGCCACAACGGGTATGAGGGGAACCACTGCCACCAGTTCCTCTCCTGAGAGGGCCCTACCATAGCCCTCCCAGCCCTGGTGACCTGGGAAAAACATCAACAGGCTTCCTAATGGGTCTTACACCCCTGCTAGACTCACTAAAGCCTCCTAATGCCCTAGCCCTCCACGACACAGGACCTGGTTGCCTGTGTCCCCAGTGGAGCGCCATGCCCCCACGCCTCACTGACCGTGGCACAATGGAGCCAACCTGACTGCACTCTACTTGGGGGTGTTTCCCCACTGGCCCTCCTGGACTACCGAGCTCCCTCATTTGCCCACCTATTCTTGTCCTGGTTCTACTCTCCAGCCTCTCCTTCCAGCCCCAGGCCTAGTGCCTGGGCTGGAAAAGGTCCTGTTACTTCCTGTCAGCTCCCTTATATACCCTATTTCTGCCCTCTGCTGCCACCTTGAGGCATCCAGAGCAATATCCCCCAGAGCACTAAACCCATTTCCCAGCTCGGGGTGTAGGAGGCGGAAAGGGATGCCTAAAAGTGGGACTCATAAGCCCTGCATTTGCAGGGACTTACACTAGCATCATGCATTTAACTGCAGGAATCAATAAACAATATTTGTTTACACTCTGTGTGAAGGCTTTGATGGTATTCCAATCACCCATTAAATGCAGGCAACCTAATCTGCGGTACCCTCTATCTCTCTCTCTCGGAGCATGCGCAAGTGCTAAATCTGATTTTATAAATTACAGTCAGCCTGATCTATGATGTGGTGCCAAGTCCAGTATCTGATTTCATCTCACTGGTGTACCTTATGAGTCATCTTCGCAATCACACCCAGACCTCCTACATTGTTTACCCTGCCTGAAGCAGCCAGTTGTCTGGAGAAGGACTCACAGCATTTGTGGTCTGTTCAACCACCCAGTCCAATGCAGCTGCCTCAAAGGATGCCGAGAACGAGGAGCACTTGGATGACAGTGGGCTCAGGGAGGGTTAGAGCAGTCAGGCAGAGGCACATCCCAGATCCTATTCCTCTCAAGAACTCATATGCCACACTGGCAAATGAGGACAACCAAATAGAGGTGCCCAGGGAAGTGGAAGGAAAGGATGTGGAGGTTAGGCAAGGAGGTGACCTCAGTGGGGAAAGCAGTGGACCCCAGAGGAGGAGGAAGCGAATCCTGGTGGGGGACTCCATCATAAGAGGGATCCAGCTAGGAACACAGGAGGGGGATGACAGGGAGGTGAGGTGCTCACCAGGTGCCATGGCATGGAGGGATGGAAGGAAGATATTGGGATCACTGGGAAGGCAAGACAGGAGGGTGAGCTGGATGTCATTATCCACCTAGGTACTAATAACTTGGCAAATGGGGAGCCAAAGGAAGTTCAGGAAGAGTTTAGGAAACTGGGAGGGGTCTCAAGCAAGTAGCTACTTCTGTCACTTCTCAGAAGTACTACCTGTGAGAGGCAAGGGAGACATAGGAGTGCATGCACCAGGAACTTTAACTCATGGTTGAAGAACTGGTGCTGTGAGGAAGGGTTTGGATTCATTGGTGACTGGGGACCCATCTGGAGGGATGGAGGTTTGTTCAAGCCTGACGGCCTGCATCCATCCTGGAGGGGAATCCAAGCACTTAATGATAAGTTTAAATGCTACATTGACAAGCATTTAAACTAGCAAAGGGGGGTGGCAGGCCAGCAAGGATGGTACCTACTTGCTCACCCCCACAGCTAGTAATGGAACCAGTGAACCAGAGGAGTGGCTATCTCTGCAAAGCAGTGCAAAGATGGAGATTAGTGTCCAAAAGGTGGATAAGCAGAAAAGGGGCAAAATTCAGCAGAAGGGCAGACAGCAAGGAGAACCAGGGATAAATGACAACCAAGCAAGGGCTGGAGTAGAGTGAGAAGCAGTCTAGGGAGGTCAAATCATGGAAAGCCATGTGTGCAAATGCCAGGAGCCTTAGCAACAAGATGGAAGATCTGGAGGCTGTCATGGTACAGTCAGACCTGGACATTGTGGCCATCACTGAAACCTGGTGTAATGATAACCATGACTGGGAGATGGCCATACCTGGCTACAACATATTCAGAAGAGACAGAGCAGGTAGGAAGGGAGGAGGAGTGGCACTGTATGTGAAAATGACATAAGGGCCACACAGATCCAGGAGGAACAAAATGGGGAGAGATACTGTGGGTTAAGCTGGAAAGGAAAATGGGGCCAGCCATCGCACAGGTGTGGCTCTATAGACCACCAGCCCAGGAGGAAGAAACAGATAGAGTTGATGCTAGCCATCCAAAGGATGGCAGACAAGGTGAGGTAGTACTGGCTGGAGACTTCAATATACCAGACGTGGACTGGAGCATCCCAGCAGCAGCATCAACTAGGAGCAGATTTATCCTGACTCCTTCAGGGTGCCTTCCTCAAGCAACTGGTCATGGAACCAACTCGGCAGAAGGCAATACTGGACCTTGTGCTCACAAACAGGGACAGTGTGATGGGGGTATAGTGGGGAGCACCTGGGTAACAGTGACCACCAGTCATTGTGGTTTGAAATCACAGAAAGAGCAGAACCAAACCACACAAAACACGATCCTGGATTTTAGGGGGCAGACTTTGGGAAAATGGGGAGATGCTTGAAAGAGGCATTAGGGAATGGGACAGGAATCAGGGATTGAGGAACAGTGGGCAGTATTTAAAATGGGATTATAAGAACAACAGAATTATGCATTAAGCAGGTTAGCAAGAGGAAAGAAAGAGGAGACCATTATGGTTTCCAAAGAGGTAGCAAAGAAAGTGAAAGCTAAAAGATTGCATTCAGGCAATACAAAAGACACAGGCAGAAGGGAATAGGAAGAAGTACCAGGAGAAACAAAGGGAGGCAGGGAAGTCAGTAAGGGAAGCCAAAGCTCAGACAGAAGAACACATTGCAAAATCAGTGGTTAAAGGACAAAACCTTTACAGGTACATAAGTGAAAAAGAAGGACAAAGGGAGGGATAGTGAGACTGAAGGGGAGGATGGGAGCCGTGGAGGATGACAACAGTAAAGTTGACATATTGAACAGGTATTTCTGCTCAGTCTTTACTAAGGAAGAGGGGGTAATGGGTCTGAAGGGAGTACAAGGGTGAGAATGGTGCAGAAATGGACACAAGTCCCTTTACGAGAAAGGGTCCTGAAGGAACTGGAAGTAATAAGAGCTGATAAGCAATGGGGCCAGATGGTGCACCCAGGGTCCTTAAAGAACTAAGAGAGGTGGTGGCTGAACCTCTGGCTATCCTGTTCAGCCAATCACTGGAAACAGGGAGGTACCCAAAGACTGGAGGACAGCAGATGTAGTCCCCTTTATACAAAAGTGGGAACAAAGAGGAAGCAGGGAACTACAGACCAGTCAGCCTCACCTCGGTAGTGGGAAAGATCAGAAGCACTACTGAAGGAGAGATTGGTGGAACATCTGGTTGTCAATGGACTACAGGACCCAAGGCAGCATGGTTTCACCAGGGGAGGTCATGTCAGACCAACCTCATTGAATTTTTGACTGGGTGACTAGGGAGATGGATCAGGGAGGGCAGTGGACATGGCCTATCTGGACTTCAGCAAGGCCTCTTGACACTGTGCCACATAGAAGACTATTACACAAACTGGGGAATATGGGTGTGGGCAGGACAGTAGTGTGGTGGGTAGGTAACTGGCTGGGTGGCAGGACACAGAGGGTGGTGGTAAATGGCTGTCACTCCACAGAGGGAAGAGTGACCAGTGGGTACCACAGGGATCAGTGCTGGGACCGGTCCTATTCAACATCTTCATCAGTGACATTGCACAGGATATAGAAGGCAGAATTTCACTGTTCGCTGATGACACAAAGCTCTGTAACAGAGTAGACACACCAGAGGGTGTAGACAGAATGAGAAGGGACCTGCAGAAACTTGAAGAATGGTCAAGGGTTTGGCAGGTTGAAATTCAATGCAAAGAAGTGCAAGATAATGCATATGGGGCACAAAACCCTGGCACAATATATCAGTTGGGGGGGTGAGGATATAGCATGCACCAAGCAGGAAAGGGATCTTGGGGTTGTCATCTCTGATGACCTCAAGGTAGGGAAACAGTGTGACAAGGCATCAGGTAAAGCAAATAGGATGCTGGAATGTATAGGCAGGGGCATCACCAGCAGGAAAAAGGAGGTCATAATTCCGCTATACAAGACACTAGTGAGGCCCCACCTGGAGTACAGTGTACAGTTCTGGAGACCATACCTACATAAGGACATAGACAGGGTAGAGAAGGTTCAGAGAGGGCAACAAAGATGGTGCATGGGTTGCATCACAAGTCCTATGAAGACAGGTTGAAGGAACTGAACATGTACTCCTGGAGGACAGGAGGGAGAGAGGATATGTTAGAGACATACAAGTATCTTACAGGAGGAACAGGGTGCAGGAAAACACTATTTTAGCGAAAAGATGTTTCAGGACTAGAGGGCATGGGATGAAGTTGGAGGAGGACGATTCAGAGGAAACATGAGAAAGAATTTCTTCACAGAGCGGGTGGTGGACAAGTGGAACACCCTGCCAGAGGAAGTGGTGGGGCTGAAACAATCACGGATTTAAGAATGCATGGGATAGACATAAAGGAATTCTAGAGGTCAGGGGTGAGGAAATAGACTTCTGGAAAACAAACTGAACTTACAAAGCTCAAATGGGCAGACTAGGTGGGCCATGAGCTGTATCTGCCGACACCGTTTTATGTATCTATGTATCTATGTATCTATGTAACAGAATCCTCAACCATTCCAAGTAAGCCAGGACATGCCTTCTGAACAGCAGCTTTAGAACTGTGACTAGCCCATTCTGAGGGTTGGAATTTTACATTATGGAGATGAGCCCTTTATTGGTGCCCTCCCTGAAAGAATCACTGGCTGGTTGAAGGACCAGTGCCAGGTGGAGAAGCACATAGCTTCTATGAATCCTGGGCCCTCATGGCTCTCATGGTCACTGAGAAACATTCACCTGAGATGGTTTAGACCCCCCATACATCAAAGTCTACAGTTTATACTGCTCTCCCCAGTCAATCAAGTCTCCTCTGTGCAAGCAGTCCAAGAAAGTAACTGGTAAAGCTATTCGAGGGAACCTCCTTGAGGGTGAGTCCTCATTTTAGGCCATACACCTCCCAGTACTATTGGCCAGACCTGAAGGGAGACCTGTGTAACACCCCAGACTAGGACCATATCGCTACTGACTGGGCCTGGCAAGTACCTACCCCCCCCCCCGCAGGGGCAACTGACACCATAAGCAACCTCCTGATCTGGAAGCTCCCCAACTCTTCTGGGCCTCTTCTTAGACTTTTCCCACAGGAGTACGAGTGCTCACAGACCACACTATGAGAGTATCAATCTCACAGACAGGGAGAATCATGGTTACTGCTAAGAATGACAACCAGAGGGAGGGTTGGGGATCACATCTACATATCTCTTGTTTTCATCACCCAAAAGTGGGTCAGTCTTAAAACGAGGGACAATGAGGCAAATGTGGGCTATGGGACACCCCATCAGATCTTAGGTGACAGAAGCTAAGCTAGAACACTGTGGAACATAAGCAGTTTTATGTTCAGAGTTTGATGTTCTTTGAGCAACAGAGATTACTGTGACTCTGCTTTAAAAACAACACCCTTAGAGACAGCAATGCATCACCTACCGTCTTTCTGAAGGCCAGAGCTCCTCCCAGATGCTTATGCATGTCCTTGGTCTCCCTATGGAAATCCCTAAGGTCTCCACTGGAATGAGTGTGAGGGCACTGTCTGTGGCTGCTCCTCTCTCTGGAACAGGCTCCTGCTTTCTCTGGTCTGGTGATACCCACAGCTGTTTCAAACACTGGCTCAAAGCCTGGTTACTGAACGAGGCTAAATGCCTATGCTCTCCAGGCCAATCTCCAACAACATTGTACTTTTCCCACCCATCTTAACTGCTAACTCTGCTCTTATAACTTGTTTTGCTTCATTTAGCTGTGAACTAAACTGTAAACTGTCATGTGTTTTTTTTTCCTTTTGACTTCCTCCAACATATTGTAAACTGTACTGCATTCTTTGTGTTGCTGTATTCCTGAGGATCTGTATGTAACTCAGAAGTGCCGTATTTGTGGCCCGGGTCGTGCTTGAAAGCAGTCTCTCGGATCAGTATGCTTACCCTGTAATCACAGACTTAAATAAATAAACAAAACCTTAGCACAGAATGTGGGACAGCACCCTCTCTATGTTGGAGACAGGACGGACTTCAAAGGAGTAAAGTATATCAGCTCAGTGTGTGTGTGTGTGTGTGTGTGTGTGTGTGTGTGTGCAAGCGTGCCTGTGTATGTGTGTGTGTGGTGGGGAGTCATAGTAGCCAGAAACACCACTTCTGGAACTCACTATCACATTATGTATCCACAGCACTTATCAAACGGGAGCAGGAGTGTTAATTGGTAGTCTGCCAGGAATGTCTCCTGGAGTACTGTATCTCCACCCCAGTCCCGGGGGGAATTGTTTCCTTGTGCAAACACATAGTCGTGCTCCAAGTAACACCCTAAGTATTATATTTGTTTAAAAAGGAAAAAAACTTGCAGTTTTTCAGGGGACTCAATTTTGATGTCAACTCCTGCTCTGTTTGGACCACAATTCCCCCCCACAATTGGCTTTCATCCACTGACACAGAAAATGCAAGCTTATTTCTGTTTTCGGCACAGAATCTCCCTGTTATGGCCACATACACAAGCCACTGCCTGTTGTGTAACATCACATGGCCTTTCGCAACTTGCACCTCTTGCGCAAGAGGGAGCACAGCGTAATTGTTTCAGGTGCCGAACTGTGACTAGCTGCTGCAAGCCTGCCATTTCAAAGAAAGCTCTACGTGACAGCCGGCCCTCTGCAGCCCTGCTGTATAAACAGCTCTGAGAAACCAAGAAACTTCTGGCAACAAGCTATTGCACAACCACCCCTTTCCTGAAATACCAGCAGATCATTAGTATGCTGTGCCCCAAGTAAGGCAAACATTAAAAAGTGCATGTGTGTGTTATATATAGCTAGAGTTCTTCCTCAAACGAGGTCTGTAAAGAGGTAATTCTCTGTCTAACCAACCACAAGCAAGTTTGGAGTTTCTTCGTTATTTAGTGCTTATGACACCACCAACTGTCCCTGATTTTCAAGAGGGAGTTTGGGCAAAGTGCTACATTGCAGAATTAGAATTAGAATCAGTACACTCCAATAAATCTCATAATAAAACAAGCATTTGTCAATGCGAATGTTTGCTTGCTGGCATTGGTAGTGCAGGAGTCAGAAATGCAAAATAGGAAGGCAGTGGTAATGCCAACACCCTTCCCCCCGCAGAGACTGAAAGGCGTTGGAAGTGTGGCTTTGGGTCAGCCATAACGCTGGCACCATTCCACCTCACCCCACCCTGCAGAGAGCGAGAGGTGTCAGGGTGTGCATTGGGGTCTTCGGCCTTTATGCTCACCCCATTCCATAAGGAAATAAGTTGAGATGGGTGCAATATAGGAGAATGGGGTGAACGTTAGGGTGACGGAACCCAAGGCACACCTCAATGCCTGTCAGTAGCTGTAGGGTGGGGGGTGGGGGTAGAATTCTACAAACATTATAGCCGACGAACCCAAGTTAAATCCCTGACACCTGTCAGTCTCTACAGGGTATGGCTGGAAACCTTAATGCCCCGGGTGTTTGTTGGTATTTTCACTCCAAATTTTCAACAGTGGCTTTTTGGACCCCACCTCATGAATAGTGGTGCTATAATTTCATTACTCAATCCTGAAAGGTGATTTCGCACAGCAACTGAGCCATTGGGAGCCACAGGTGCGGAAACACATTTCGGGAAGGATGCAAAAAATTACAGCTGTTCTGTTCATGAGAAGGTGTAAAAAAATGGCGATGTTCAAAATCTGGAGAGAAAATATGAAAAATTTGCAAACTTACGAGCATGCGCAGATACTACGCAATGCACGCCCGTAATGCTGTCATTTTTGGGATTTTTTTACCAAATTTTCAACATGGGCATTTTGAGACCTCTCCTCATGAACAGTGGCACTGTGATTTTGTTACTCTGTCCCAAAAGTTGATTTCGGTACAGCGCACTACTTCTATTGTAAGCCAGGGAGGTGCTGTGAAACATCAAGCTGGCAGGATGTGAAAATGACAGCTGTACTGTTCATAAGTGAGGTAAAAATGTGGGAAATTAAATAGGAGATAGTTTTAGTGTTGTTCAAATTAGTGGTAAAATAGTGTTCTTTGCTGTAATTAGTTTCAAATTCCACTTCCATGAGTCCCCGTGAGAAGTCGTAAGTGCTGTGTATTTGTATGTGTTGGAATTATTATTTTGCAGATTAAAAGGGATTGCCGCTATTTTCTGCGTTCTGCATTTAATTTGTGATTTTATTACTCGGACTGTGTGCCACCAATTGGTTTCTACAAGTTTATTCAGGGCTGGCCTGGCTACCTGTGACTGCACCTACCCAAGAGGCTTGGTTCACAGCATTACTTGTCTGGCGTGCCAAAATGGCAATGTTGAAAATCTGGAGTGAAAATATTAAACATTCTCAAAGTTACGATTGTGCATGCAAACTGCATAACGCATGCTCGTGAGATAGTCATTTTTTGGGATTTTTTCACCAAATTTTCAACATAGGCATTTTGGGACCTCTGCTCATGAACAGTGTCATTGTGGTTTTCTTAATCTGTTCCGAACATTGATTTCCCACAGCGATCACACCATTGTGCGTCACATGAACGAAAACACATTTCGGGCAGGATGTGAAAAATGATAGTTGTACCATTTATAAGGAGGTGTGAAAAAATGGTAATGTTGAAAATTTGGAGTGAAAATATTAACAATTCTTGAAGTTACGAGCATGCGTGGAAACTACACAATGCATGCTTGTAACACAGTCATTTTTTTGGAATTTTTCACCAGATTTGCAACATAAGCTTTTTGGGAGCCCACCTCATGAACAGTGGCACTGTTGTTTCATTAATTGATCCCGAAAGGTGATTCTGCGCAGTGACCATGAAATCACCTTCCGGGACTGAATAACGAAATGACAGTGACCGATTTCATGATGTGCAGTCCCAAGAACCCCATGTTGAAAATCTGGAGCCAAAAGTCAAAACAATGGCTGAGATATCCACCTAAGTTGACCCCCATTTATGCCATTTAACAGCTTACCGGCATTTCTTCAGTTCGCAGTTGGCTTTGAAGAGTGCAGACGTGTTTCTGCTCTACTGAAGATCGCTGTGCCAACCTCCGGAGGTAAGTATGGTGTGAGGGGGAAGTGTGGGTAGGTGGGTGGGGTGTGCAGAACATGGGTACAGGTTGGGGAAGGGGGCGCCATGGACAACGAGGGACCGTTTTCTTGTTTTGCAGGGCAAAAAAAAAAAAAAACTTGGGGGGAAGATTTTTGTTTTTACAGGTGACACTAAGACATTTGGGCACACGGGTGGGCTACCAGTGTACCACCTGGGTTTTTTTGTGGGGGAGACTGGAGCTGACGGGGATTGGGCACCAAGTCAGCAAATAAAGCATGTCTGTGTTGGGAGGGGCCTGATGCCAAGGGGAATTGGGCACCCCTGTTGGCAGACAGATAAAACTGGGGGGGGCATTAGGCTGACAGGGATTGGGCACCCCCGTTGGCAAACAAATTAAACTGGGAAGGGGGCATGCTGATAGGGGATTGGGCACCCCCGAAGTCGGCTTTCTAGGGATTGCGAGAGGCAGACGGCAAGAGCCACCACCATGTTTATTGAAACGTTTCACCTGGAATGGCATGTAATGGAGGCATGTCAGAGCTGCCTCTGCAATGATGAGCCTGTCTCTCATTGCAGCGGTGGGTTTCTTTCAAGTTGGTGGCAATCTCTGAAACTGCTGTCATTGGCAGCATGCTCACTGGTTGGCGGCTGAGGGGCCCACCGGCTAAAGCATCCCCTGGATTCGCCACAACACTGACATACCTCTAAAAGTGCTAGTACAGTACTACTACCACAAAATGTTGCTTATTTTTCTACATTACTTCAATTTTAAGTTATGAACTATTTTGTAACCCTAATCTAACTCCCTGTTCAAAAAAGCCAGTTTCAGTGAAGAGCCACTGATAATGTTATAACCAGAACTCACAGCCTACAGTCCTACCTGTCAGCAACCTTTCGGAACCTATTTCTCCAAAGTTTAAGAAGCTGTAGCTAAAGTAATCACTAAAAAAAAACTGACTGGGTTGGCTTCAGTGCTTGCATTTCCAGAATGTTCAGGTGCATGGTACTGTACTTTAGAACATGTCAGGAGGTGGTTTGGGAATGCAGCGCTGAACCAAGGTATAGAAAGTCCAGGTGTTACACAATTTTAGAATATTGGCGGGGAGGGACATGCAATCTCAGAATGTGGCAGGGATGTGCCATCTCAAATGTGGTGGGACAGCCATCACCGAGACACGCCATCACGGAATGCAATAGGAACACACATCGAGGAATTTGGCGGGGACTGGCAATTTTAAAATATACAGTAGTGGGGATTCACACGGTTGAAGTATGACAAGACACACCATTTTATTCTGAAATTGCTTGTCCCTGCCACATTCCGGAATTGTACATACCCACCACATTCCAGAATTGTGCATCATATCCCCACCACATTCCAACATTGCGCATCCCAGTCACATTCTAAAATTATGCATCCCAGCCACATTCCAAAAGGTTCCAACTGCAAATTCAGACCCACAGGGAACTAACTTGCAGCATTCAGCATTAAAAAACATGTGGCCCACTACCACAACATTAGAAAATTTGCCTGATTATGTGTTTTTCGATCAGCCCTCCAGGAGTGATTGCTGCCATCACACCTCTGACTACCCCCCGCAGCTACACTTACAACTGTGACCCACAGTGTACCTCTGCCTGCTGCCAATGAAACTGTGCTTCAGTGGAAAAATCTGGACAGCAATCAGAGTTCCTGCCAATCGACATGATTACTGACATCATCAACAACTGTGACGGTGAAAACTGCAGCAATTTAACTCTGGAAACCACCAATGGTTGTGAAAGCCTAATTCAAATGGCCCACAAACAGCCTGCATCAAAATGACCAGGTTACCCTATTGAGACCACTCCCAGCATGCCAGGACAGAAAGAAAGTCATGCTCTGCCTGCAGAAAAGAGCTACCACAAAACCTTTTTTCCCCGGATAATGAAATCCTCTGGCATTTCTTCTCTGCACCACTCCAAGAGGAACAAAAATGCTCCCACTGCAATTGATGGCCACTGACCTCTACTACAGCTGCTCCCCAGCTCACAGGACCTCTGATGCCCCCCTCCTCCCCACCGACAAAACTGCACAAAAAGATAGTCCTGTCAAAAAAAAAAAGAGACTGCATTCCTGTAATGTGCAGGACCGTCCTGCTCCTCCCAGTGAATTTCTGCACTATCTGCAAGTGGGACACTGCATAGTATGTCAAATTTAATAGCTACAAAGCGCAACACTTTGCAATTTAAAGCAGCAGTGCAACAAAACTGGCCACAAATGTTGACCCTACCCATTTTTCTCTATAAAAAAAGTCTGAGCATCTTTCAATTTTATTTGGTATTAAAGTTTTCTAGTTACACTAACATTTGAGAATTTGATAAATGTTTTCATTTAGTTTTTTTCTCAAGAAAAAAAATGAATACCACATTAGGCATAGAAATAGCTCTAAAGACCTGGCAAAGATGAGGACTGAGAAAAAAAAATCACAGTATGCAGCATAGGATATATCTTTAAACAGGATTCAACAGGTATGCTAATATTTGTATTAAATGTAGCTGAAACTAGAATTTTGGAAAAAATATTTCATTGCACTGCTGCTTAAAGTGACACTAACCACTATTTACTTGCATTCAGTTGCTACATTACCAAATGGTTAGGTACCATTAACTGAGTATTAAAAAAAATAGTTTATAATGTTTATTGAAGTCATCCTACATTAATTGCTTGGTATTTAATATTTATTGAAAACAAATTAAAAGTTATTACAGTTACCCTGATTAATGAGTTGGACTATTTTCTGTACTAGTGTACTTCTGCAATTTAAAACAGTAACAAGTTTTTTATTAAATCAGTGTTTGTGTCTTTTTTTTTACTTTACTGTGTGGATCCAGTGCATAATCACAATAATACACTCCAGGGTGTGTTTTATCATATGATATTGGCTCTTCTCAGGTGCATAAAGCACTCGGCTTCACTTTGTGTCTCACAGTGCAACTGAAGTGTGTCAATAACCTATAGTAAAAAATGCCTTGTCATGTATTATTGCTTAATTATGAAATGGGTCTAAAAAATACAGAGCCCTGATTGGCTGAGGAGCTCAGAACCCAGTGCTGATATCCCAGCACAACAGAACTGGAAAAATATATTTTACCTAACTGTCCTGTTTACATTAGGCAGTCACAGCTGTGTCAATATGTCTCCATTCACATACTGTACTTGTATTAAAAAAAAAAGCAGCATCTGTCATCTACTGGCCAAACAACAAAATTACAATGGCTCAATAGGACTTTTTTCTTTTTCTTTCTTTTTTTTTGTTGCTTTTTTTTCCCTAATTTAAATTAGAAACACTTTAAAAATTAGTTCTTTAATAACCCTAAAGGACCCATTTCCCAATCACAATAAGGCACTCCAGGGTGTGCTTTGTGCTGGGATAACATCACTTCGCTGGTGGTGGAAGCACTCAGCCTTTGGCCTTGTGCTTCAACCCACTCAAGACATGCCATTATTGCGGTACAAAGCAGACTCTGTCATACCGTACTGCTTAATTACAAAATGGGTAAGAGAAGCAAGGCATGTGATTGGTCAGCTGTGATCACATAACTGTGTGTTATTACAGCACAGCAGCACAGGTCAGAAATGCTTGACTTTCTGACTTTTTTGTGCTAGACAAACTGTCAGTTTTTGATCAAATCTGGTCATACTTCTTAAACCAACCTACTACTCTTTAAGAAATGTTTTCTTTTTGTCTTCATAACAGTACTGATATATGGTAAATATTTCCTGGAAAGATGTTTGTTAATTTTGTTAAAGTATATCTAGGAGTAATTAGTTTAATTAGTATCAGAACTATGCCACTGAATCTATTATGAATATCCTGAAATTGTGTAATATAACTTTTTGTCTTAAAATAAAACTGTAAAGGAAATAAAAAACTGTCTGAACCTCATTACTCAGTTAAAAAAAACAAAAAAAAAACAAGCATTTGTCAATGCCGAATGTTGCCTGCTTATATGTGCTGTTTAGGTATTTGGAAGTGAAAGTACCATGCCTAAGAACTGTCATGGCCCCCCCAAAGACATCCACTGTGTCTTTCTGTTCAGTATTCACAGAAGAGGGGAAGGGGAAAGGGCCACAGCAGTACAGCAGTTGCAAAGGCGTGAACAGGTGGATAATAGTCCATTCAGAGGCAGAAGAATCCTGCAGGAGGTGACTAAATTGAAGGTGGACAAAGCACTGGGACCAGATGGCATACACCCAAGGATATTAAAAGAACTGTGAAGCAAGATAGAAGTACCTCTGGCAGCCATGTTCACCGAGTCATTCGACACAGGGGTGGTACCAGAGAATTGAAGGAGGGCACATGTGGTCCCTCTATACAAATCCAGCAGCAGGGAGGAGGAGGAGAACTATAGGCCAGTCAGCCTCACCTCAGTAGTGGGGAACATCATGGAGACATTGCTTAAAGAAAGGATAGTGGGGCATCTAGAAGCCATCATAGCCCAGGACCATAGGCAACATGGATTCACAATGGGGAGGTCATGTCAGACAAATCTAGTTGATCTCTTTGAGTGGGTGACTAAGGAAGTAACTCAGAGTGGGACTGGACAACGCTAACATTGATTTAAGCACACCCTTTGACACTGTCCCACATAGAAGGCTGAGAAGCTAGCTGAATAGGCTGGGCATGGGGTGGGTCCCTGAATCCTGCCCCGGGATTGGAGAGGAGTCTTCCGGATGTTCAATCCTATCCCTCCCCTGCTGACTCCTGGCAGCCCGGGCTCACGTCCAAGCCCAGGTCGCCAGTGTGGCGTGAGGTGTGGTGTCCGGCACCTCAACCCTCAGTGCCAGTGGGCCTTTAATACTCCCTTCCCCTTCCTGTTCCAATGTACCTTGTCCCCCACGTACAAGTCACTATTCCCCCAGACCCTACCCCAGTTAGTCACTAACCCATAATGTTTGGTGTGGCACCAATCTCTCAGCCACTCATTGAACTCCTCAAACTTACCCTTCCTTCCCATGATTGCACATGGTACCGGCAGTACCTCCAAGAATGCCATCGACTCCCCCACCCTCTGACACCGCCTGCCCAACTACTCGAACCTCCCCCTCACTACTTCCACAGTCTCCCCCAAGTCGTTTGTACCCACATGCAACAGTAAATGAGGTTTCTTCCTCCCCCTCACTGCATGCTTGAGCAGTGCCTGCCCTGCCCCTCCTGCAGTCAACCTGGGGACAGCTTCAACCCAAATATGGCTGTGCCTTTCCCCCTTTCTGCCCCATCTCACCCATTTCAGTATAGAATCCCACAGGACAAGTACCCTGTTCCTTACCCTTTCCTTCTAATGCCCCTTCCACCACCCCAGTATTCGCTCTTCCCTGCCTCCCTACCCCGCCAACTGCACCTCTGTGACTTCTGTATCTGTACCCCTACTTCTGCCTCACCCCTTTTCTCTGCCTTATTCCTCCCATCCCCCTTGAACCCTTCCCAGCCTGACTACTTCCTACTGGGCTTCCCATGTCGACCTCCCCTCCTCCCCTGCTGATTTCCAACCCCTCTCCTATCCCCACTGTTGTTGATTTAGAGCCTCCATTCCCTTCTACCCCAATAGTGATGCCTCTCCCATCCTTCCCCCTTCCCGTAGCCTTCTCTCCTCCAGTCACCACCCCCTCCTTCCTTACTAGCCCCCTTCTACTCTTTTGTAATCACTATCTCTTCCCCTATCTGTTGCCATCCCTCTCATGCCCTGCTTGTCTTCCCCCTTCAGTATGTTCCTGCTACCTCTCTCTCCCACAGCAGAGGTTCGAATCTATTCCTAGTCAATACCCCTCCTACATCTCTTCCCCCTATCAGTTCCCCTCTCCTACTTGTTCCCCTCTGTGCCACTCGTGGTCCCTCCCTACCTGCAGCCATCTCGTTCTCCCTAGGTACTCCTTTGTGGTCTCTTCCTCCTCCGTAAGTGAGGCCCTCCGCCTCGCCTCGCACATCCTCCCTTTTCTGTCTTTTTCTGTTAGTGCTCTGATACTGGGGTCGGTTTCAGTCCCTGGTTGTTCTTCCTCCATCCCCCTTGCCATTCCCTATCCCCCCAGCCAGGACACCCACTGACTCATCTGGCGCTGCCACTGACTCCTCCCTAACTCCACAGTGCCTCCTCAAACTCGCCAGTCATCTACAGACCATACACCCCCAATCCTCCAAGCCCAGTCCGGGATCATGGCGGACCCACACCCTGTACACCCCACTACCCTTCCAAAGATGCTCACCCTATTGACATGTGGCACCTGCCCCATTTTGCTCCCCATCTTATGTTACGGGCTCTTACTCCCAGGTTCTGTACCCTACTACAACTGTTAGGCCCCTATTTACTCAAATTTCTGTTCCCTCCTCCCCCACACTAGTCCCACTACTGACCCCTTGCCGACCGGGTTAATTCAGTCTCAAATCTCATCCATTAAATACTGTATTACTGTAGCAACCCTAAAGCCTCCTTGTCTGTTTTTCACCCCTCAGCTACCACATTTTTTGTTCTCAGCTCTCATATAGTTTCACTTAGCCCAGTTAGAAATCCTATTGCACTCCAAGTATTACTCAGCACAGTTAGAGAAACAAACAGAACAACTAAATCTGTATTACTACAGCAATCCTAAAAGTATCCAATCATTGCTTTGTCTCCACTGCAGAGACCCTGCTGTATTATATGGACCAGAGAGGACCATGGGCGGAGGGTGGGCAACTCTAAAGTCCCGGCAGAACTCCGTTGAGGTTGCTCACTCCCCCTCTCTCACTCGCTCATTCTGTTTCTCCTGACGCTGCAGGCTGCCCTTTTGTACTGGGCTCCTGCTTGCGTTGGCACCTTTTTCTGCCCACAAAGAAATCCGCAGCAGTCCCAAAAGAGCTCCGTTAAACTCGCTCACTCCCCCTCTCTCACTCGCTCTGTTTCTCCCAGAGCTCCAGGCTACCCTTTTGTACTGGGCTCCTGCTCATGCTGGCACCTTTCTCTGCTCACAAAGAAATCTGCAGCAGTCCCAACACAGCTCCATTGAGCTCGCCTCTCTCCCCTCTCTCACTCACTCTTTCTGTTTCTCCCAGCACTGCAGGCTGCCCTTTTGTACTGGGCTCCTGCCTGGTTGATGCCTTTTCTGCCCACAAAGAAGTTCACAGCTGTCCCAACAGAGTTCTCGTTGAGGTCGCTCACTCCCCTCTTTCAGTCGCCATTCTGTTTTTCCTGGCGCTGCAGGCTGCCCTTTGTACTGGGCTCCTACCCCATCGGCACCTTTTCTGCCCACAAAGAAATCTGCAGTAGTCCCAACAGAGCTCCATTGAGCTCACTCACCCCTCTCTCACTCGCTCATTCCGCTTGTCTTGGTGCTGCAGGCTGCCCTTTTGTACTGGGCTCCAGCCTGCATTGGCACCTTTTCTGCCCACAAAGAAATCTGCAGCAGTCCCAACAGAGCTCCGCTGAGCTTGCTCACACCCCTCTCACTCCGTTCCATTTCTCCCAGCGCTGCAGGCTGCCCTTTGTACTGGCTCCTGCCTGCATTGGTGCCTTTTTCTGCCCACAAAAGAAATCTGCAGCAGTCCTGATAGAGTTCGCAGCTCGCTCACTCCCCTCACTCGCCTGTTCTGCTTCTCCGCCGCTGCAGGCTGCACTTTGTACTGGGCCCTTGCTCGCATTGATGCCTTTTTCTGCCCACAACGAAATCCGCAGCAGTCCTGACAGAGCTTCATTGAGCTCGCTCACTCACTCACCATCCCTCACTCGCTCGTTCTGTTTGTCCCGGCGCTGCAGGCTGCCCTTTTGTACTGGACTTCTGCCTGCGTTGGTGCCTTTTTCTGCCCACAAAGAAATCCGCAGCAGTCCCGACAGAGCTCAGTAGAGCTCGGTCACTTCCCCTCTCTCACTCGCTCGATCTTAATCTGTTCCAAACACTGATTTCCCAAAGCGACCGTTATTCTGCACTGGGCGAAAACACATTTCGGCCAGGATTTGAAAAATGACAGCTGTACTGTTCATAAGGAGATGTGAAAAATGCCAGTGTCGAAAATCTGGGCGTGAAAATATTACTAATTTACAAAGTTACAAAGTGCGTGAAACTGCAACACCGCTCGTAACATAGTCATTTTGGACTTTCATCACAAAATTTTCAATATAGGCATTTTAGGACCTCTGCTCATGAACAGTGTCACTGTGATTTTCTTAATGTGTCCTGAACACTGATTTCCCACAGCGACCGCACTATTCTGCGCTGGAAGTGCGAAAACACATTTCTGCCAGGGTGTGAAAAATGACAGCCCTACTGTTCATAAGGAGGTGTGGAAAAATGCTAATGTGGAAGATCTGGAGTGAAAATATTACAAATTCGTGAAGTTACGAGCGTGCGTAGCAACTGCGTAACTCATGCTCATAAAACAGTCATTTTTTGGATTTTTTCACCAAATTTGCAGCATAGGCTTTTTGAGAGCCCACCTCATGAACACTGGCACTGTCGTTTCATTAATCGGTCCCGAAAGGTGATTCTATGCAGTAACCGCAAAATCATCTTTCGGGGTTGAATAATGCCATGACAGTGGCTGAATTCATGAGGAGGGGTCCCAATAACCCCATGTTGAAAATTTGGTGCCAAAAGTCACAAAAATGCCTGAGATATGCATCAAAGTTGAAACCCCCCCTATTTATGCCATTATACAGCTTACCAGCATTTCTTCAGTTCGTGGTCACCTTTGAAGAGTGCAGACGCGTTCCCGGTCCACCGAACATTGTCGCTGGGCCCGGAGGGGCATGGGGGGTGGGGGTGGGGAGGCGGGGTGCAGAGGGTGGGTGCGGTTGGGAGTGGGGCCACAGACTCAACGAGGGACCATTTTCTGTTTACAGGCTTAAAAACAACAACATTGCGGGACTGTTTTTTTTTAGGGACATTTGTACGCTGGAGTGGGCTCCTAGCATGCCACCTGAGTGGTTTGGGGAGCTCTAGCAGGCGGGGATTGGGCACCCTGGCACATGACCGAGAGGGTGGGGAGAGCGAGGGGATTGGGCACCCTCGGCAGACAAAACATTGGGGGAGACATTATGCTAGTGGGGAGGGCCCTCTCGCTTGAACTTCAATGGGGAAAGGGGACTGAAGATGGGGATTGGGCTCCCATTGGCAAAGAAGAGAGGAGGGCATGGTGCTGAGGGGATTGGGCATCCCCTCGGCATACAGCAGAAACTTGGGGTGGAGACATTATGCTGATGGGAACTGGGCTCCCGTCGGCAAACTGGGTTAGAGACATGCAAGGTACTGCCCTGCAATGACTAGTCGCTCCTCATTGCTGCAGAATGGCTGATGCTGCAGTGATGAGGCAGCCCCTGATACAGCGGCTAAAAATATTTCAAAGGTGGACACTGGCTGAACTAGTGTCAGCAGCAGCGTCCACCGTTGGGGAAAGCGGGCTAAGCCTCAAAAGGGCAGTGGGGCACTACAACAGTGCCGCACCTCCACAACCTGCTTCTGCAGTGTTGCTTCAACATGTTTCTTGCGTATGTGCGCAAGCAACATAAAAAATCAGAAACACTATTTATGATCAAAATAAGGCACTCCAGAGTGTGCGAACTGTGGGATAAACTGCATTTCTCAGGTGCTGACAAGGCACTATTCTGGTGAGTGCCATTATCCTACAATAGTGCATAACCTGTCATGCCTTATTGTTGAATTACTTGAAATGTGTCTATATGTTGTATGTTTTCAAAATGTCTCTAAAGTTTTCAGGGTCCATTTAGGATTTTCTTATGAGGATAACTTCATAAGATGTAAAGTCCGTGGTGTGGATCACAAGTCAGTCTAGACACGCAGTGACCAACCTGCTCTTTCCTGAGCGCATCTCTTAAGTCACTCAGTCAATCTGAGACACAGTTCACTCTGTGTGAGAGAGTTTTATACAGAAAAGAGGTGCTCCCGTGTTGTGTTCAGTCGACATGGCGACCACTCGAGTGGCACCATCAACTGTTCTAAATGATGCCTGATAATTCAAAACAGATGTTACAACACAAATAAATAGGTAGAATACATAGAAACTCATAGTATGTGAATATGATGTCTGTGGGTACACTTTTAACTATAGCGGTCTACCTGAGCATGAAGTCTGGGCGAGGGAACCACTAAGCAAAGCTGATCATTTTTCTCTGCCCAAACCTCATGAGAGGAGTCTCTTATTCTCATAACAGACTTCCCTAAGAGGCCCTATGATCCTATTATAAATCACTCAACTTTAGCTCGAGTGATTTATAATACATTTAGAATATTTTCCTTTTTTTGTTTTATTGCATCGTCCTCCCCCAGGCACCAAAGTGGAGTGCTCCCTCCCAGCACTCCTGCATGAGAACACACTGCACTCACAAGAAGAGTCACAGTGGCTCTGCACACTGACTGGCTGAAATCGAATTAATGATTTATAATGTGGCCTTTGAACATAGGAAAGTTCTCATGCTTAAAGACCATGTGTGATACCACTCTTACAGTGCTAGGACTCTACCTACAAACACCCATCATATTATCACACTGTACTTTATATTCCTAGCTGCTCAGAGTTCCTGAGTTATCAATTTGCCTTGATGGTGTTTTCTGCCCCTTTTAGTATGTCAAGCCATATATTGTACATTTCCTTGTTCTGCTCCTGAAAGATGCACAAGCCAAGGCTCCATGGATTTGTCCATTATTAGCCCCAATCATTTTCCCATGGAAAGAGGGCCAAGGTTCACAGTGTCAGTGGCAGGATGAGTGTTCCCATAGGAATGCTGATGCACAGAGAAGGAATCTGATGTTTATCCTCTTTTCTGAAAGCCATGGTTACCAGTTACTGCTAGTCTCCATAAAGAATTGCCTGGTAGATAAGCAGCTGATGTTACTGTAATAGGCAGAGCATTTCTCCCTTGTTATGCCTTGCCACCAACTCCGCAGTCTACCAATATATTTAGGTGGGTGTGCCCAAAGTGGCACCCACTAGTAGCAGCACACTGACTATACTGCAAGCTTCCTAGTGCAGATGGATGAACTAGATTGGAGACAATATAACCCCCTTCTGCCTCTAAACCAGGTTGGTTTGAAAGTTTTTAATTGAATGGAACCTTTGTCATAAGAGGGTTTGTCCAGGTTAGGATCAGAATGCAAATTGGGCAATTAGCACACGTTTGCATGTACTTAACATGCAAGTAACATGCTAGTGGTCTGGAAGTGTTCAACAACTCCAATCACGCTTTTGTCATGAGGGCCCTTCCCAGTTCCTATTACAGCCGTGCCAGTGTCAACCATTATTGCAGTGGCATGAACTAGGTAGCTGAGTCATGTAAGATTGTTTAGAAAACATCCTTGTCGCTTTAAGGAAGACTCCTTATATGGGTAACTCCCTTCTAGACCCAGAAACCTGCTGTTGTAGCTACTGCAGTTCTTTGTCTCACTCTGAATTACAAGAGACGCAAACCACAGTTTTTCTCTGCAATAGTTTCTCTAGATACTGTATCAGAAATCGAAGGTAACTGGAGATGAAGTTCAGAAGGTTGGTTTGGTGGGAACTTCTTTAGTTAAGAACAAATTGTGGTGATTTATTTATCTGTGACTTTGACCAGGAGAGGCACACTGAGCTCTGACAGCTGATTTTCAGGTGCATCGGGAGAGGGGGTTACATTAACCCATATTACTGGTGGGGAGGAAGATGTCCAGGACACTGGGAGAAATACTTATTTCTACGACAAATACCATGGGATCTTTAACCTTCCCACAGACGGCCACCAAAGGCAGGTAGCAGGGTCCTTGATTTAATGTCTAATCCAAAGGATGATACCTAAACAGTACAGCATCCCTCCTGCCCCCCACAGTGTTGCACTACAGTGCCAGTATTATGTACTAGCTCTAGTTTCTGGTGTGGCTTAAGAACCCAAGACCTTCCAATCTTCCGGCCCTAGATGTGAACATGCTACCTACTGAGGCACTAACACTACTGACTAAATGAGGTGGCAGACTCCATGGAAAAGGAAGACAGCCTGCGAAGGGACTTTGGAGGAGCTGGGAAATGGGCCAACAAGTGGAAAAATTAAATTCAATGTACTGTAGATAAAAGTAAGGGCACTCAATTAGGCCAAAATAATATGCATGAGGGGTACTATTTAAACAATAAAGTAGCAGAACAGACTTGTAAAGGCCACTGGTCATCACTGGTGGGAAGCTGAAGTTGCCATAGTGACTTGCAGTGACAGATGGTAAGGCAAATCAAGTGCTGGGTAAGGTGTTATGAGTTGTTTTATTTGATTAAAAGCGCTATAATACTTTTTTTCTTTGTGACAAAATTATTTAATTATTATTTCTGAATATTCTCAATAAAACATATTAAAAGCATTTGTCAATGCGAATGTTAGCTTGCAGGTATTAGCAGTGGTGTTTGGCACTTAGGTACTATGTTCAGCTCTTTCATTGCAATACTGGATAAAATAATGACCTGCAGTTCATAAGGCTGCACAGGATGGGCCAAAGAAAATAACCATATTTAGACCAGGCATGTGAAAAAGCATCCCCCAATTCAGCAGAACAACATTTATAAATAGCAGACTGAAAAGGCTGCAGGGCAGAAACAGAAACAAGTTATTTAGACGGGGCAGGCGTGTGAAAACAGCAAATTGCCAAAGCACTATTGACTTTCATTCCCAGCAGCAGTACATTCATTGACAGCCCAGTTGAATAAGTGTCCTAGTAGAAAACTAGCAAAACAACATCACTCTCCACACAGACCAGATCAGAAGCAGCAACATACAGATGCGACAGCAATTTGTTATATATTTTTTAAACAGCTGAGTAGCTCCTCTGTAAATCGGGCTCATAAGTAGTTGACTAAGTAGTAAGTAGGTGTGAACAAATGGCAATGTTGTAAATCTGGAGTGAAAATATTAAAATTATCGAGTTACGAGGCTGCATGGAAACCACGAATGCACGCCTCTTAACAGTCATTGTGTGGAATTTTCACAAAATTTTCAACATAGGCATTTTGGGACCTCTGTTCATGAACAGTGTCACTGTCATTTTCTTAATCTGTCCTGAACATTGATTTCCCACACGATCATGCCATTGTGCGCATGGTGCAAAAACACATTCCAGGCAAGATGTGAAAATGAGACCTGTACTGTTCATAACAAGGTGTGAAAAATGGCAATGTTGTAAATCTGGAGTGAAAATATTAAAAATTCTTGAAGTTACGCTCGTGCGTGGAAACTGCGCAACACATGCTCGTAACACAGTCATTTTGTGGAATTTTATCGCCAAATTTTCAACATAGGCATTTTGGGACCTCTGCTCATGCACAGTGTCACTGTAATTTTCTTAATCTGTCCTGAACTTTGATTTCCCACAGCGACTGCGCCATTGTGCGCCACATGTGCGAAAACACATTTCAGGCAGGATGTGAAAAATGACAGCTATACTGTTCATAAAGAGGTGTGAAAAAATGTCAATGCTGAAAATCTGGAGTGAAAATATTAAAAATTCTCGAAGTTACGAGCGTGCATAGAAACTGCGCAACACATGCTTGTAATGCAGTCATTTTTTTGAATTTTTTCGCCAAATTTGCAGCATAGGCTTTTCAGGAGCCCACCTCATGAATAGCGACACTGTTGTTTCATTAATCAGTCCCAAAAGGTGATTCTGCGCAGTGACCGCGAAATCACTTTTCGGGACTGAATAACAAAATGACAGTGACTGAGTTTATGAGGAGGGGTCCCAAGAACCCCATGTTGAAAATTTGGAGCCAAAAGCCACAAAAATGGCTAAGATATCCATCTAAGTTGAACCCCCCCATTTATGCCATTATACAGCTTACCGGCATTTCTTCGGTTCGCGGTCGGCTTTGAAGAGTGCAGACGTGTTCACGCTCCACTGAAGATCATTGTGCCGGGCTCCGGAGGGAAGTATGGGGTTGGGGAGTGTGGGAAGTTGGGCCGTGCAGAGAGTGGGTGCTGGTTGGAGGAGGGGGGCTCCACAGACAGCGAGGGACCATTTTCTTGTTTACAGGTTAAACACACACACGCAAAAAACTTCTTGGGAACGTTTTTCCTTTTTTGCAGGTATATTTGGCATGCTGGGATGAGCTCCCAGCATGCCACCAGGGTGTTTGTGGGGGATGGAGCCAATGGGGATTGGGCACCCCATCGGAAAAGACAAAGAGTCTGTGTTTGGGGGCATGATGCTGAGGGGGATTGGGCACTCCCTCAGCAGACAAAAATTATATGGTGGACATTATGCTGACTGGGATTGGGCTCCCCCGTCGGCAAATGAACTGGGAAGGGGGCATGCCGATAGGGGGATTGGGCACCCCTGATGTCGGCTTTCAGGACGACAGATGTGCAGGAGGGCCAAAAGGGTGGTGTCAATATGCTAACTACACACACGTTACCACCGCTGACTGCAGCAGTGCTTTTCTTTCAACTGAAGACCACTGCAGCCAAATTGCTGTCATAGACAGCTTGCGCATCCATTGGTGCAGTATGGTTGTGCCCACTACACTGAGCACTGCATTGGACAGGAGAGTCACACACCTCCAAAAAGTCATACTGTCCCAAAACGTTCCTTGTGCATGCGCGCAAGCGAACGCAAAAAGGGAGGCTGCGAAACATTTCAGGCACAGTGCCTGCAAAGTGGCCACTTTGTATGTCACAGAGATTTTGCAAAGTGGGCATTCATACTTTGTGGTTAAAAGGTACACACTTCACCACTTTGTGTAGAAAAATCTCCACGAAGTGATGAATTAAAGCACTTGACGTTGTTTTTTCTATATGATGTGATGAAGTGTGTTGCTTCTTCTCTGCAAAGTGCAGTCCTGCAAAGTGAAAAACTATGCAAAATTGCATACTTTGCAGCAAGTTACACAAAGTGCAAAGTTTCAATGTTTTATTTTTTTATTTTGCCCACAGCTAGTACTGGGTGCATTAAGGGACATAACATGCCACCTAAGTGATGTAATTCTGCTGCTTTGTAGAGCATTAGTAAGGCAATACTTGGAATATTGTGAGCAATTCTGGTCACTGCAGTATAAAAAGAATATCGCAGTACTCATGAGGGTGCCACAGAGAGCAACTTAAATGATTAAGGGGATGGAGAGGTTGAGCCATGGAGAACGTTAAGACCGACTCTATACATTTTGCCCTGGAAAAGGGAGGGCTCAGAGTAGATTTGGTGTTCAGTTTGTAAACAATGTAAAAAGGATTTGATTAAGCAGACTTGGAGTGCATACCTATGTTTTGGTGTGGATAGAGTTGGGTGATGTAAGGAAGCATTTTTTTCACTCAGAGAGTGGTAACCCTATAAAAAAAGCTCCCAAAGACAGCAGTGCAAGAGTGGAATGTTGAATCTTGCTTTGATTGCTCACATGAACCATGTTGTGTGGCTGTGCTCCTTCAGGAGAGGAGAGGAGAGGAGAGGAGAGAGAGGAGAGGAAAGGAAAGGACTGTGTTTTATATAACACCTTTTAAACGCACTGAAATTGAAATTAAAATTTGTTGACCCAAAGCATTTTACAAGCCAGAAACATTTGTACCAGTCATTAGACAAGCACAAGGAACACTCTGTAATGGCAGTACTGCTCACAGGATTGTCTTTAATGTTTTTTGGCATTGTCTTTTTTTTCCCCAATTGTTTTACCAGGTGAGACACACTAAGCTGAAAGCTTTTTGGAGGTGCAACCTGGGAGCACAGGGAAGTTAAGTGACTTGCTCAGGGTCACAGAGTATGCAAGTGGGGACTATGGGATTCAAATCCAGGTCTCCAGATTTGCAGCTCAGAGCCTTAAACCACTGCACTATACTGCCTCCCTCCCTTGTTGAAGTAAAAGATATTTCTGCACAGCAAGAACCAAGTCCGCAGCGTTCGGTGGTGAGTGCCCGATCTCTCACGGATATTTCACTGATTGTTTATGCTTGCGAGCACTCATATCATGTTGCAACTTATTTTTACCTTACAAAGTACGTTGGCTGCTTATATAACAGCCACTGGTACTCTTGGGCACCATTCCATGTGGATCCCTCTGGTCCGACCTGGGGCAGATGGGGCTGGGAGGTCATTGAAGAACCTAAAAGTCAGGCATAGGTGGAGTCTGAGAGCAAAAGCTCTGTGACACAAAAAGTACAATGCTTTAGACATGGAAGGCTATGACAACAAAGTGCTCTCTAATTCTGCCTGAGCCCACCTTAACAGGTCATGCCTGAATAAAGCATACAGTAGCGCAGCACACTGGTCCATATGATCCTTGCTCACTTAGTATTTGACTTTGCTTTACCCATGGTAGTTATTCACTAAGCACGTTGTCTAAGATATTTTTGCTTTATTTGGCATTACTGCTATTTTCTTGTTCCTCTGCACCACAAAAGGGCAGCAGGAGTAGAGTAAAACCACAAGAAGAATGCAAAAACCCAAAACAAACAAAACATAAACACCACGAAAGCAAAATAACAAAAATAAAATTAAGGAAATGCTTCATAAGTAGTAAGTTAGAATTAAATTTTAAAGTCATTTTATAGTTTTCTGCAAAACTAAATAAAAAAAAATCTGTGTTGTCATCTGCAGGACTCAAATCTCATAACATTCTAAAAATGTTGCACCTCAGGACACAGAAACATACAATCTACTGGCAGAAAACGGCTACTTGTCCTACCATGTCTACTCAGTTCCATCTATCTAATGTGGAATGTAAGAGTTCTCGGACCAACACCTCCTCTACCCTCCCTTTTGATATTGTATTTACCAAGCCCATGTACCTGTCCCACCCATATTTGAAGCCCCAACTGTTCCTGCATAAACCATCTCTTTTGGCAACCTATTCCACCTTCCACCACCTTTTCTTTGAAGAAATTACTGTCTGGTATCCATCTGTAATCCCCCCACCAGCTTTATGGAGTTCTCCCTGGTGTTTTTGTTCCCATTCAGTATGAACCATTCCCTGCTCTCCACCTTGTTTACCCCATGCAGGTATTTTATGTCTCAGTCATGCCCCTCTCTCCCTTCTTGCTGCAGCATGTCCATGTTTACAGCCTTCAGTCTGACCATGTAACCCCTTTCGTGGATCATCTTGGTTACCCTTCTCTGCACCACCTCCACTGTGTCTCTGTCCTTTCTCGAATGCAGTCTCCAAAACTACACATAGTATTCCAGGTGAGGATGACGAAATGACTCTACAGTGGTAGAAGCACCTCTATTCTCCAGTTGCTGATCCCCACCCTATGCATCCCAACATCATATTTACCTTTCCCACTGCTCAGTGCACTGCGCTGTTGTCTTTGTTTTGTCATATAGCTTTTAACTGCTTTGGGTGGCTTGTTGATGTTGTCCCCACCTCCTTTGGTCAACAACCACCTCCCCTGGACCTACCTGGAGCTGGTTCCCCATAGCTTGCTCCCCATGATGGGGCTGGAGGAGGAGCCCCTCCCAAGTACATATCCAGAGGCCCCAGAGGTTCAGGCGGTGGAGCGGATTGGGGGAGATGCACAGTGCATCATGTAGCCCATGGGTCCCCATTTCCATTTTCTTCCCAGTCCCTGGCCATGGCAGTGTAAGCATATGCATGTTGAGGCACGCATGCATTGCAGAATCATGGCCCCTCCCACTAAGTCGCCATGGCCTCCACTATCACTGGGCCTCTAGCCAGTGGCAGTCAGAGGCTGAGATGGTTTGCCATCCATCCCCAGGAGAGGAGATCAGTCCCTGAGAAGCAGAATATTCCCCCCCCAAGTCAACCCTCAGTAATCCAAGTCACCAGCATGGCGGCAGGTGAGGTGCCAGTGCTCAGTCCTCCATGACACTGGGCTGGTCCCTGCACCATTGTCTTTAGATTGTTGACATTATTACTCTCAAGTTTCTCTCCTGTGTTGTGCTGTACACTTCCCCAGGTTTCAGATTTCTTACCCCAAAGTGCATTACCTTGCCCTTCTTGGTGTTAAATTTGAACTGCCATACTTTTGTGACCAGCTCTTCTACCCAGATTCTGTTCCGTGATTCTGTCCCATTCCTCACTATCTACCAAGCCACAGATCTAAACATTTTCCAAGCAGAGGCATTAGTGAGTTGTAACATGTTTATTAAACAATCTATGTATGTATGTATGTATATATGTATGTATGTATATAGGTATGTATGTATGTATATACAGTATGTATGTATATATGTATGTATATACGTATGTATGTAGCTATGTATGTATGTATATAGGTATGTATGTATATATGTATGCATGTATGTATATAGGGATGTATGTATGTATATATGTGTGTATGTATTATGTATATATGTATGTAGCTATGTATATAGGTATGTATGTATATATATATAGAGCAAAAAACTCCGTTTAATGCATTAGTTAGGGTTGTTCCAGGACAAAAGTGAAATTAACTGTTAGGGTTGAAAACCCCACCAGACCCCACCACCCCAACCCGGCATTGGGGTCGCACTGGGATTGTCAGCCTAACTCTCACCCCAGACATGTATAAAAGCTGGCAAGTATGGGAGAATGGGGTGAGTTAGGACCCAACGATCCCAATGCACACCCAATGCCGGTTGGGAGGGTGGGTGGGGTCCAAGGGGTTTTCAACCCCAACAGCTTAATTTCCTCACTTTTGTCACTGTGGAACAACCCTAACTAATGCATTAAACAGAGTTTTTGCCTCTAATTTCCTTTCTTTGAGAATGATAATGAGAAATAGTGAAGGCCCTAAGGCCCCCGCCACATGATGTCTTGTGGCATACTAACAGGGACAGCAACGCAAACAGAAATGCTAACAGTGGCGCACATGGTAACACAAGCGCGAATGAGAACAGAAAGGGTAACGCACATGGTGGCGTAGACGGGAACGGTCTGCCACGTGATGTGTTGTCACATAGTAACATGGTGCCTGCAAACAGAAATGTCAATGGGCATGGTGATGTAAAGTGAAACAGTAAGATAAACAGTACTGTAGACAGAAATGGCAAAAAATAACAGAAATGCAAGCGCAAATGAAAACGCAAAGGATAACGCACATGGTGGCGCAGACGTCAATGGTAAGTGAAACGGGTATGGAACCGCAAGCAGAAAGGGCAACAGTAACAGTAATGTAAGTGCACAGGCTGATTTTCCCCAAAACCTACATAGAGAAAGACAGTGAGTACAAATAATGTATGCATAATAATGAGTATCGGCGCAGAAAATGAGAACTTGGAATACTAAATACGTTATATCTCAGGAACCGTACGACGTAGAAAAAAAATTTAAAAGTCATATTATTTACAACTGTCCTGGCTAATTTGAATTTTTCTGACTAAAAGTCCATATCTTGCACCGTTTCCGAGATACGGGCCCTGAAAGGCTCAGCGAACGCTGTAATGTTGTCCTATGGGGAAAAAAGAAAAGTTTGGAGCGCCATAACTTTCCCTCCCTGTAATGTTTTTTCACCAAACCACTGAAAGGCACATCTGTGGGCTGTTGGCTGTCTTCCTCAAATTTCAGGAAAAAGACCAAACCGTTATTTTGCAGCAGGGATCCAAAGAATTTCTGTAATCGTCGGGCCGTAATGTTATCCTATGGGAAAAACTGTCAACTTTGGAGTGCCGTAACTTTGCCGCCATGTAATATTTTTTCAATACAACACTGAAAGGCACATCTGTGAGATGTTGGCTCCGTTCCTTCCAAATTTCAGCCCAAAACTCCCAACGGTTCTTTTGCAGCGCAGTGCCAAAGAATCGCTGTTACTTTCCCACAGATGGAAAACTACTGTCGCAATTTGCGAAAGCTTTCGCAAAAAAGTTCAACACTTTCGTGAGCACGAAAGTAATTTTCGAAAGTACTTTTTCCAGAAATTTGAAAAACATATTTCTGGGGTCTTTACCACAAAATAAAGACATGGCAAGCATCCTCAGGGTCCGACTAGGTGAATACAAAAGAATTAGGTTGCTAGAGGGTCCCAAATTTAAATGCCAACCATTTTCTGATCACCAACTGAAAACAAAATGGCCGATTTGCGAAAGTAACAGGCCCATTTGCGAAAACAAAAATGCATTCTTGAAAGTGTTGAACTTTTGTTAACTTTTCCCATTGACTTATAATGGGAAACTGTTTTGAATAACTTTTGAACCATTTAATATTTTTCATGAAATCTTCAAAGGGCACATCAGGGACCCTGGCTGCACATTCCTGAAGATTTGGGCTGGTCGCGCAAACCGTCACGACCTGTAGGGGGCGCGACCGTGAATTCAGAAAAAGTGTAGCGGTGCACAGATCACGCAATAACTCCATGACTCAGTATATCCAACCAGTACAAAACTCGGCAGATCCCAAGGCCTGTTGCTCTTGATCATGTATGCCAAATTTCAGCCAAATCTGTGAAACAGTTGCAAAGTTATTAAGGTGCAAAGTTTTGGGGTTTAACATAGAAATGGCTCCTTAACCCTAACTATAGTGGCACTACCGTGCCACTATAATATATATGTACGTATGTATGCATATAGGTATGTATGTATGTATATATGCATGTATATATGTATGTATGTATGTATATATGTACGTATGTATATATGTATGTAGCTATGTATGTATGTAGCTATGTACATATGTATGTATGTATGTATGTATGTAGGCTTCTCCTGTCATTGTACTTAGCTTATTTATTTATTTGTACTTGGTAATCACATATTTTTTTCTACAATGTAATAACATGTATCCTTCCCAATCTTATAGTGTGTGTCTCCCCCTCCCCCATTTTTATAATGTTATATATTTACAATTCTGCATTTGTATTTTATAATTGCAACTACTATGTACTTTGTACAAAGGACTGTCTTGAAAACAGGATTGTAAAATCCTAATGACGTGTATTATCCTGTATAAAAATAAAGTTTTACTGCCTGTCTGTCTGTCTATCTATCTATCTATCTATCTATCTATCTATCCATCCCTCTACAGACAGTATCTATCTATCTATCTATCTATCTATCTATCTATCTATCTATCTATCTATCCATCCCTCTACAGACAGTATATGTCTGTCTGTCTGTATGTCTGTCTGTCTGTCTGTCTATCTATCTATCTATCTATCTATCTATCTATCTATCCATCCCTCTACAGACAGTATATGTCTGTCTGTCTGTCTGTCTAGCTATCTATCTATAGATCTATCTATTTCAAATATTTTACCAGGAAATACATGCTGAGCTGGTATCGGCTCATTTCCAGATATGTCCTGGGGGGAGAGGGAAGAGAAGAAAACAGTGCAAACACAAAGTACAATATCAAACAAATGCAATAATAGAAATAAGTGTAACAAAATGAGCAGTTACAGGCAATATTTCCGAGCAGGAATTATGCAGTACAATAAATTGCACCTCTGCTGAAACATGGTCAAATATGGGTAAATTGGTAGGCATGGTCTGGACATGGTAATGTCTTAACATGTTTTTGCCATGATGTTCAATAACTGTACCTCCTTCATTGCTAAATACTGCTTTAACTGCCTTCCTTCTTACCTCTCCTCACTCCTCACTCATCTCCTCTACACCCTCCTCTCCTTAATCTCTGCACTCCTGGGATTCCCATACCTTTGCCATTCCCTATCCTCACTCATGTGCTAGGCAAACTGCTTACTCCTACTGTCTCCCCTCCCTCTGGAACCTACTTCCCTCTTCCCTTCTGCTCTCCGCCTCTCTCCATGCATTTAGATGCCTGCTAAGGCATACTCCTGCTCCCCAGAAGTGCAAAAGACAAGACTGCACTCACAGCTTGGACTGGGTGCTAGTAAAACAACAGTATCATCTCAAGAATGAAACCAGCACTCCAGGTATTGAAAACTGTATAAATGTTTAATATTCAGCTGTTACATACATCATACAGTCTGATATTAAGTGAAAAATGCAAAACAGTGCAAGGTTCAGAACCGCACATTTGACAAGCCCCAGCGCTTCGAGGCACTAAAACCTCTTCATCGGGAGCGTGGCTACCACATATCTCAAAGTGCTCACATAGTGAACAACAACAGGTGTAATAAATTACAATGACACAATTCACTAATACAGCCATGGATTCACCGAGCTAATATTGTGCTCCTATAGACTCACTACATCAGTCACTTAATTGAAATACTATATAGCAGCTTATTTTAGTGCCCTCTTTATTTAGTGCAGAGCAGGTTCCAGTACTATTTAGCATCCTATTCAATTAGTGCATTAGCTTCATGTCCAGTCACAGTATTATACTCCCTGTAATATTATAGATCAGCTTATTTTAGCGCTTTTGTCAGTTAAGCTAATATAGCTAAAATAAACCGAACGCTAATATTTCCTGCTATACAGTACTTTTAGCCCTACTGGGTATATGAACAAAAAAGTCTCTAGGAACACAAACTGCACTATGTCTCATCTCAGTCACTGTAAACACTTGCAAACAACTTAAAAACACCCATCTTTATTTACCAAATGCATAAGATTTTTTCCCAACTCTATTAATATTCTTTATTATTTCTATTAAAGTTAAGACTTTTATCACTATAATCTAGTTATCGTTTTGCAAAAGATGGATGTAAAATTATTGTGACATTGCAGACCACAGAGAGCAGAAATGTATTTAATACTTCCTTACCATATGATTGTTCATTATTACAAATAATTGTAACAGTCCTTTGACTCACCTAGGCTGCACCAGCACCCTCAGGGTAATTCAGCACACACCTCTGAGGGGGCCGGCCTGGGTTCTGCAGAGTGGTAGCAAATATGGCGCGGTGCTTCCACCTGGGGTAGTGGCAGGGAACCCCCCTGGAAGTAAGTAAGCTGCACCGGTAATACTTTCCCCCACACAATAACAGTTCCCCACACAGTAATCCCCCACACCTCCAAAAGCACTTTTTCAATAACACAGTGACAGTAGATAAAATGCAAACAGTAACCTTATTTATTGGGGAAGGGGGAACACAAAGATGAGAATGTCAACCGCCATTCACTTTAATTGGTCAATAACTTTCCCCATAGCAACCCCTCTTCCCACCCCCTGAGTGCACCCAGATTGTCCCTGTATGGTGGGTACCTCACCACTTGGTGATGCAGGCCTGGGGTCTTTTGTCAGGGCCCAGATAAACATGGAACACACTTCAGACTTGTGATCCTAGGCTTGCCAGACTGGTATGTCACTAAAAAATGCTGTGCAGAGATTGCCCCCAGAATCCTACCTGGCTAGCTAAGTAATAGACTCCCCAGAGCCATAGCTTTGGATACTCATGGTTTTTGCAGTTCACACAGGGGGTGCACAGCCAGACGGGTTACATGGAACTGTAGAGGCTCTGCGTTGGTGGTGCAACACCAGTGGGAAACCAGAACTGGACAAACTCGAGGGGTGATGCTCTTCGCCTGCTTCGCATTGCCAACTTCATCTATGGGCCTTTATAAACAGACTTCACCCAGGCAGACCTGTTCCATCCTTCAACTTGGGGCGTTGTCATCTTCAGTCTGAGGAACCAGGATTGTCTATGTTCCTCAAACCCTTATGTTGCATGTCTAGCCACCCTACAGGATCTGCGCAGGGCAGCGGGGCTTCCACAGTTTTCACCTCACAGCACCTATCTCAGGGAATGCCTCCACAAACAGTGCTGGATCCTGTCCCAACAGCTTGCCTCGACACTCACAGTCTCTCCTCTGGCTGAATGTTCACTTCACCAACCCATTTCTGTGCCAAGAGGATCAATGGCTCACTCAAGGTCCGCAACCCAACTCTTTTTCCAGTTCATAAGCTGTCCAACTGCTTGGACTGCTATAGAACACTTTTTTTCCTCTGCTTTAGTCACACAGAAACAGCTACTATTCCTCCTGCATTCAGCTTAGTAGTTTAAAGTAGCCGGTGTTTAGAAACAGCCAGGCAAACTTGGTACACTTGGACGTCTCTCTCTCTCTCCTCATAACCACCCTGCAGCTCCTCTTGACAACTCTCCTCCTTTCTGGTGGCAAAACCGTCTTCTATCTCCCCCTAGCAGCCTCCCTCTGATTGGCTGCAGCTTACCAGGTGATCTCAGGGCTGGCTCTGTATTTTACCCAGCAGCCCCATTCTGTAGTTTATTATGTACTGGGTTAATATGTCGCATGCTATTAAGCATATGACATTAGCGTCAATCTGAAATAGCGCTGTAGGGAAGAGCGAGTGGTGCAATACCGAGAATGCTGCTGTACGCGGGATTGCACCCTCTCGCTGTCCCAGGCAGTGGATAAGACCTCTGCTGGCACAGGGTTCCGCTGAGCAGCTGTTGTGGTGCAATATACTGAACCATTGCAGCAAGGAACCCAGGCGCTGCATCTGGGACTGGATTTGACTCCTGGTCCCAGAACATTTAATTTTTGGACCTTGTGCAATATTGGTGTGACTCCCGGAGATGAGAATAATTATTGGGGGTTCAGATGTGGAGCCCCCTGCAAAAAAAGGACAAATGCTGCATGCAAAAATTGCACTGTATTGGCCGCGCAATTTTTGCTTGCAGCATAATGTCTTGCAACATTATGACCCGTGCCGTTTATTATGGGGGCTGCCATTTTATCTCCCTGTAGGGCTGTCTGCAGTCCGGCCCTGATTTATTTGATCTAGCTGTCTAACAGGGCTAACTCTATGTCTACTCTTGAGGCCTTCCAGTCACTAATGGTGTCTATCCCCGGCCCTTCTGCTCATCTTGAGCCTGGGATATACCGTACTTTTTCTATGACCACATGGCCGAGCTGAAATGGGAGCACAGCTCCTTTAAATTTTGGGCTCTGTCAGCCGCGCATATGCAGGGGAAGAACAGCCACCATCTTATATACTTACTTTCTGCAGTCCTGGCTTCCCAAAACACCAGGACCGCAACTTACCCTCTCCTTCAGCACCTGCAGGTGCAAAGCCCACACTCTCACCCTCGGCCCCTTTATACAGCGATCCCATGGGGCTGAGGACAGTGATCGTGTTGGTGGCTGCAGCCATGTGGTGACGGGAGGCGCCAGTGTACGGATCCCACCTGGGACCCCTGGGAGCGGCACCAGCACTGGATCGGGGCCAGAGCCCCAAAGGTAAGCCCAATTTGGGGGGGCTTACATAATATAATCAAATATTACCTTAAATCCCTTATATTCACCCTCAAACTAATTCACAAAGTTACTTTCTGAATTTATTACAAAAGTGTCAGCTGATAATATTAAGCCCATACCTTTACTCAGTGTTTGTGAATAGCTATCTCTGAATTCTAAGTTGTTGCACAAAAATCTGAAATGTAAACTCCAAATAGGGCCTTCATAAAAACTTTTTTAATAGGAACAGCTGCCAATCCATTTGATCATTGAAGCCTCGTGGCTTCAGAGTTTTCAGCTTAAAAATCCACATGGATTCCTTTTGGACCAACCTGAGGGCTCTATTTTTATGAAGGTCCTATTTGGATTTTATATTTCAGATTGTTGTGCAATTTTTGAAATAGATTCAGAAAGTAATTTTGTGAATTAGTTTGAGGGTGAATATAAGGGGTTTAAGGTTATGTTTGATATTATTTGAAATAATAAAAAATCAATCATATCATAAGGAAGTATTAAATAAATTTCCGCTTGCTATGGTCTGCATGGCGGAGTGGTGGGGCACTACCTGCTGGGGTGGATGGGATGGGGGTCCACTAGACCACCAGGGATATGTTAATTAGTATTTCATGGGATGGCAATCGGGGATGGGGAGGGACTACTAGACTACCAGTGAAATGTTAAGAAATATATAACGTGGTAGTGATCAGTGATCAGAGAGGGCCATTGGACTACCAAGGAATTTCTTTTTTTTATACGGGGATGGCAGTCGGTGAACGGGAGAGGGGGAGGGACCACTGGACTACCAGGGAATTTCTTTTTTATATAGGGATGGTGATTGGAGAATGGGAGAGGGACCACTAGACCACCAGGGACTGCCGCTGCATTTGGGGCAGGGGCTTGGGGGGCACTACACTCCATCACAGCCCACGTAAATGGGTCCATAATGGCCACATATCACCTTGCATGCCCACATGGTGTTATGTAAACAATCTCAGATAGCAGAGTAAATGATAATAATGCTAATAATACAGATTTTTGTGTCTTTGGAGTCTGCCAAAAAAACATTCGTAAACAAGCAAGCATACTAATGAATGTTTATTAGACTACTTACGCCAAACATGTGACAAAGAAAATCACAAGGGAGATGGGTTTCTCACCACTCTCCTGAAGAATGTACATAATCTCCAGGATTGTAGGATTTCAGGTTTTTCAAGATCTCTGTCTCTCTTCCCGCTTTTCTAGAGGAGCTACAGTAGGTTGCAGAAGATTATATACTACAGATAACAGCATAGCAATAGAGATGACTTCATAGTTACAGATATGAGAAACAATATGTATTGGTCCTGTGTCAGTCTCCATTGGGTGATGACTTAGGAGACAAAATTACTAAGTGTCATATAAGACAAAATATGCTTCCATTTGCATTATAGCTTAAACAAAAGAAATGCTGATGGGTTCAAACTACACGTGGCATTTCTTGCTTATGTATAATATAAGACATAACAAAAAAATTTTCTCTGTGAGCTTGCTTAAACAAAAAAAAGTGCTGACAGGTCTCTATTACATGTGGCAAATCTGCCTGAGTGTAAAACACACACTACATATAATTATATAAAAATATAAGTATACAATAATCACGGATGATTCCTCAAAGTCATCTTATCAGTGATCAGGTAAATTATATATAAAATATTTATAAAAAACAAACATAATCTAAATAAATGTATTATAGTAAGGTATAATAAATTATGCATAATAAACATTAGCATATATTAGCAGCAAAGCACATTCCTAACATTCATGCTTATATGATGGGTGCCTATATCTATATGTTAGTGCAAAACAGTAGTTTCACAGTACAATAGACCAAAAATATAGTATAAGGTGTATGTAAGGTGTATATACAACAATAGGGGCATAACCCAGGCTCAACAATGGCTGCTTTAGTGAATAGGAAATGGCACCCCTGCACTAATCCTTGCTGCCCATGCTCCTGGCTGCATGTTGAAGCAGTGATACTGAAGTAGCGCTGGTGGTAATGGGGTTACCGCTGCCTCAGACCACCACTATTTACGGTTGGATAGTACTGGGTGATATCTGACTGTGAATAGCAATTTTTGGCACCTGGGTAACTGCAAAGCACAATGCAAAATTTTGCATTGCACTTTGTGATTTTTTTGTGAATTGGGCACCAGAGCTTAGATAAACTCTAACATGCACTACAGGCTATTGAATCTCCCACTGCTGCCTACTGCTCTGTTGTCAGCTGCAGGGGATTCTGGGATATGCAGTAACAGAAGATTTCAGCCAAGAAGTAAACACAATTAGTCTGATCTACTACAGTACAGTAAACAGTAAGTAAACCAAAATGTTTTTGCACACAAAGTGCACATTGGGACCAGCCCCAAACTTGAGTGTGGGACCATTGGTGCTGATTGTTCCCCTTTAACCATTCCCCTTTAACTGTTCCCCCCAAGAATCCTCCTCAGGGCTGGCAGCTACTGCTGCAAGGCTAACAACACTGGGACATGAGTGGACACTGGTGGGGGGTCAAGAGGGACGAGTGAAAGTTTTATTTTACAGAGAGAGTGGGTTGAACCACGGAATAGCCTACTACCAGAGGTGGTGAGCACCAAAACCATTATTGGTTTCAAGCATGGCTGGGACAAAGTTAAGGAGTTAATTGATACTCAGGAAGGTAGTGGTAAGGCAGGGGACAGGGAAGGGAAGGGGCCAAAAAATCCTGTCTAAACAGCAGGTCTCAAGGTAGGATGGGGTGGGTCCACCCTCAGAACATGCCGGCCGTTGTGTGCCCTGTCATTAGGGCACCAAACCTGAAGGTCATCGATTGGGTTTCATGTGAAGGGCTGCACTCCCACACACCCCCTTGTGGGACTCTAACTCAAGGGGGGTGACCTCAGGGAGGGGGGGGCAACTTTCAGGTTTGGTGCCCTAATGACGGGGCACACAACAGCTGGTGCTCCAAGGGTGTGCAGTGGGATGGGGCACAATAGAGCAGATTGGATGGATCAGTGGTCTTTTTCTGATGACTTTTTCTATGTTTCAGTGTTTGACAAAGGCACATGCATGGATTCTGGCAATAATTAGAATCCATTATTCTTGTTAGGGTTCATATAAAGCCTTTTCTGGCCAAATAACACCTTCTTGTGTTCCCCAAGAGGAGCCCACTCCTCTCCTGGCATCTGATTCTGGCCTGTAGGATGCTAGGAGCAGAGTATAATGAAAAAAGTGGACTTGCTATTGATATGTGTGGTGAGTGGGCGTATTTCCAATAACCAGTAGTAATTGTTGATGTTATATGGGAACACGCTCCTTTGGCTTTTATTCCACTGAATTGGTAGTGACCACAAATATAATAAATATAAGTTCTGAGTCTATTTTGAATTACTTCTGCTTTTTTTTTCATTTAGTCCAATGAAGTGGTTAAATGTTAAAAGTAAAACCTATATCTTCATTTCCTATTATGCCCTTGTGGATCTGTTATAGGCTTGAATGCTGGGTTAACTCTTTTGCTTAAATTCGGGTATACAGATGTAACCTTCCCCAAATGTTGGGGGGCTTACCTGACTTTTTCTCTTTGCCCTGGACTGGTCTGTTTCGATAGTGAAGACTCAAGCCAGGACATTAATGGGTTAAGGTTCCAGCACCATTCTAATGCACCATTAAGCATGTGAAACAAGAGATGCTTAATCAGTTGAGCCTGACTTCCCCACCTAGCACCAAGGGTAATAAAACTGTCACTCTGTGACAACATGGGAGTATTTACTATCGTAAAGAAGGAATTCCACTTAAGTGCTTTTAATTAGAAAGATATGTTTTTCAGTAGTCTTTGTTTGGAATATGACATCATGCTCCTTGGTTCCATGCTTTTCAATTCTAAGGGAGAGTCAGAAAGAGGCAAAAAAAAAGAGAAGTTCTTAAGTCATCTGGGAGGCTGAAAAAAGGAGTGAGACCCTCAAGGAAGTGACTGTGCATCCAGGTGTGGGTTGGTGCGTTCCTTTCTGTTTGGGCACTGCAGGTCTGGCAGACCAGATATGTAGGGATACCTGAGTAAAGTGTCTGGAAGGACAAAGGGGGACGTTTTCAGTGAGACCACATTGTAAAAGGCCAGCTGGAGCTGGGTTGCCCTGACCCTCCACAGATTTTTCCCTGCTGGGGAATCAGCTCTTACGGAGTCTCCAGTCCAAGAAAGCCCCACTTACATCCAGGTCCTGAGCCTTGGTGACACAAACAAAGAGAGCAGAGAAGCAGAGCAAAGTACCAGTATGCCTGGAGCAGAAGTGTCCCATTTGGGAGTATCGAGTCCAGTGAGCCTACTGTACCTGAGGTAGCAAGCAAGCAAGCAATTCTTTATTTATAAAACGCTATTCCAAAAGATCATAGCATTGTACAACTTTCATAAAAGCAATTATCAATCAGCAAAAAATTTATAAAACAAAAACATTTTAAATAACAGGGAAAGCTGACTCAAATAAATACATTTTCAGGGCAGATTTAAAGGTCTCAACAGATGGGCACTCTCTAATCTGACGAGGTAGAGAATTCAACAGGGTCGGAGCTGCAAAAGCAAACAATCTGGCTCCCGATGTTGTCAAATGTACCCTGGGAATCTCCAGCAATCCCTCATTGGTGAAGCAAAGTGAGCAAAGGGGATGGTAGGGACAGAGGAGATCTTGCAGGTACTGCGGTCCCTGTCAGTGTAGGGCTTTATAGGTCAGTAAACCGACCTTGAAGGTGATCTTCCACCACACTGGCAGCCAGTGCAGATCACAGAGCACAGGTGTGATGTGACAAGATCTCGATAAGCCCGTCAACAACCTGACCGCCGCATTCTGCACTAGCTGTAGGTGGCGGAGATCTACCCCCGGTAGTCCTAGATATAGGGCATTACAGTAATCAGGTATCGCGTGAGGCAACAGAATTGTGAGTAAACTCCAGGGTTCAGTCCTGCAACTGGGAGAAATAAAAAAAGGGGTTGTTGGTCAGGAGCAAGGGAAAAGTCCTGTGCTGGACTGTACATGTGAGAGAAGCTCAGGTAGAAGACCTGCTGAGGTCAGTTGGCCACTAAATCCCATTGGATTACAAATAGGAGCCCCTCTTTTCAAGTGTGTGTGAATTAAAGTCACATTCAACCATTGTGCGTGTGCAAAAGTTCTGCAGCTGTTTAAAGCATGCCACTGAGCTCCACCCTGCAAGCAACACCAGCCTCCCCAGTGTGGTACCCACTGCAACACCTGAGAGATCGCTCACCCATCCCCTTTGGGGGGGGGGATTAAGATGGGTGCACCTGCATTTGGGATTGAAGGACTGCTGGGGGTGGGCAGCATTGTGGAGTAAAGCCTTACTGTTTTTCCTGGAAATGTTTGCTTGTTATTGTATTTAGAGTATAGAGATGGTGCTGCCCTCTTGCTTCCATCTTTACCTTGCTACCTCTTATTCTTTCCCATACCCTCCCTTTTGAATAAATGATGTGTCCTAAACTGCATTTTATGGTTTGGGGTCTGTCACCATTTGTAGTGTCACTTGTTTGGGGGGAGGGACTGTGTGGGTAGTTTATGCATTGTTTTCTGGGGGTGGTAACCTCGTGTTTTAGTTGTCAGGTATCCCATATCACTACTCTGAGTGAAGGCACCACACCATTTTACTCCAGTGTAGTACACCCTTCGGGAAGACAGACTGGCCTCCTCAAGAAGGTTGGAGAGGTGTACCCCGAGGGCCCTGGTATGGCGACCTCCCTTACACAAATATCAATTTAACCAGCATATATCCAGTGTAGAACAGAATCACTGTGTATCCTATTGTAAGTATATGTGTACCTTTATGATGATGAGGAGAGCGGAGAATAAAACAAGACTTTCCTACACTTTGGCAAGTGCAGGAAGAAGGGAGATGAAGTGCTAGTTCTACTGGAAGGAGGTAGTGTGGAGGGAAAAACTGTATCGTGCTTCCAAGACACAGAAACCTTGCTGAGATAAAAAGAGGGGTTGAGAAGAGAAAAGATGGGGACACCGATAACAGTAGCACAGCAGTGCAGGAGTTTAGGGTCAAGCCTTTCAGGGCTGTTAGCTTTGGAGTGATTGAGTGAAAGTTGAAGTTATCACTCAGGGAGGCTTGGCCAAGAGGTCAGCTATTATTGATTAGGATATCAACTATTCAATGTGACTATCCAGGATCCAAGCCAGGCATCTGACCTCTGATCCTGCTATCCAACCTCAGATCCCACTATCCAACACTGGATCTGAGGGATCCAAGGCAGACATGTGACCTTGGATCCCACTATCTAACTCCAAATCCTACTATCTGACCTTGGATCTGAAATCCGAATGGGATCAGATAGGATCTCGGATCTGGAGTCAGACAGATGGACTATCCATCTGATCCCATTAGGATAGTTAAAAGTATAATCCGAGCATCACTCTTGGGGAGTGTGTCAGTTTTCAAATTGTAGTGGGACAAAATGACCCAGTCAATGAGGGAGTCATTCAAGGAGTTTGGTTTGAGATGAGTGGGTTTAGAAATCAGTTGTGTGGGATTTAGTTACTTTACTAGGCCTCATTATAAAAAATCTAAGCTTCTGTGTCATAGCTCAGAGGAAGAACAATAATTCTGTACACTGCAATAAACATCCACCCGGCCCCCTGCACAGGCCTTGCTTTATGCAGTACATTTTCTCAGAGGGTCTCCGGGCAACCATTTCTGCTAGCCCAAGGCAGAATCCACATTAATCTGGCAATGTGAGTGTAACAGAAGCTGCGACTCTGTGCAGAGCGAAATGTTTAAGTTGGCAACACGCCCACTGACTATCATTGAATACCTACCCTGTGAGCCCTGTCTCAGCTGGACAGCAGAGATTAAACGGAAAAGGGCGAGTGGCATTAAAAATAAACATGGTTGTGCAATCAGCTTGTTTTCAGTATGAGGAGGGCATCTAAAGGGCAGGGAGCATTATTGTGATATGCAGATTAGGATGAGGGGAAATCACAAGTTCCGTACCCCCTCCTCCTTCCTGATCTTCTGATGGTTCAGCTTCCAACTGCTGGGTAACTAGAAAATGATAACAGACTCTGGTGCAAGAGAACAAAAATATTTCTCAATAGTTCCACTCCTATATTAATGGATATAGATGACCTTTTTATAAAGTAATACAAGTAATTTACAACTGCAGATTCATTAGATTTAACTGTAGCAACTGATCACTCCCTTTTGAAGTAAAGGGCTTTAGAAAGAACACTGGCATTGTTTTAGCATACTGTAGCACAAGTTGCCTAATTTTCTTTTACACTATAACTTGGAGCTCAATGTAATAGACTGGGCCGATATAATTTCATTTTTGGGGCTTTATTTTTTTGTCCTGTTTCAACATGTGAATATTTTTTTCCTTGATCATATGAGAGCTGGATTTCGAAGCTCATAATGCAAGTGGGATTCAAAATTTTGGGTGCAGAGAGTTGGTTTAAGCAGAACCAGCGCTGAATGTTAGGAAAGTCATGCAGCAGTGTCACATCCAACTTGGGGACCGATGCTCATGAGGCAAAAAATACGATATTGTCCACATGCATATGATGAAGAGAAGCAGACTGAAGGGAGGTGATTTAGGAAAACAAAGAAAGGATAGGGCATGGGGTGGGACCGTGAGGGCCCCTGAATTATTGGAGGGGGTTATAGGACACCTCCTACTTAGCCAGACGAGCCTGTCCAACACATCCAAGCAAAATCAACAGACTGACAGGTCAGAGAGAGACCCACTCGTACAGGTGTATTAAACAGTTCGTGTACTGCCTAAAACTAATATTAGATTTTAAAAATAGCCAACCATTACCTTTTATGTTTGATGTACTTTTTCTTTTCCCTTTGTTTAATTAGAAGATTGTTTACCGGATGTTAATAGATGTGATGTGTTGAACAGCTCTTAGCCTGGCAGCTGACATATCTAGCTCTACTGCCCCCCACTACATCAGCAGCATTGTGACCTCACTGACTGTGACATCACTGCTACTCCGGAACATCAGGTGAGTGACTTTCAGGACATTCACCTGCAATGTCACAGTCAGTGAGATCATAATGCTGATGATGTAGTGAGGGGCAGTAGAGTTAGATATATCAGCTGCCAAGTTGTTCCACACATCCAGCACAATATTATCTCATAGGAAACATTCTGATGAGCAAAAGGAAAAAGAAAAACTCTTCAGAAATTAAAAGTTTCAACTGACTACTATAACAAATTTGTATTATTTTCCTCTCTGTCTGTTTTGGCTCCACTACCTCTTTAAGTAGGAGGCGGTGGTTCATAGTGTCGAAAGACTTAGCAAGGTTCACAAAAATGGAAGAGGTAAACAAGACGTAGCCCATCCCCTTCAGGACAGAATCAATACGCTGTACAGTATTATAAATCATCAGTTTTGGTCGGTCAGGATTGCTTACTTCTAAACATTCCAGACACTTTTATAATCATAACAGCGTATTTCACGCAAGCAGTTCTAAAATTCCAAGGTTCTAAGTTTAGTTGGTAGAGTCTATTTCTTACACGTGGGTTTCCCTAATTTTCAGCAAAAATGTAAGTTTCATGTTTTAAAACACAAAGTTTTTGTAACATGATTTTTAATATGTGTATATGTAGAGTTGCAGTCTTCTCAAGTCCCGTGTGTGCCTAAACTGCTCTTTTTCCCTTTTCAGTTTTCTCACCCAGTGAACGCTCGAGTGCTTGCTAATTAAGCAGTGAAACATGATTGGGGGTTGAGTTAATATTCTGTTAATCACTCACTAGGGCGTAGGGGTATAATGTGGCACAAGGTGTGCCACATGCCCCTAGAGGGTGACTAACCAATCATTAACATAACCCTTAGAATGCCTTATTGCTATTATAATAAAAAAAATGTTTTAAATAGTGTTGTTCCTTCTTCAGCATGTGATTGGGCTCTGCATGTATGTTAACAAAAGATAACAGAAGGCTTTTAGAACACTTACAGCCAATCAGAAAGCTCTATTTCTTTGACCATTTTTATAATAATCGTAAGAGAAGCATGTACATGTAACCTCAGGTGGCGCTATCCCAAGGGCTACTACCCCTGCCTGCTTAACTACTAACAGGGTGAGGGGCCTAGGTCCAATGGCAAGTGCCTCCACCCAGAGGTCAGGGTTTGCAGTAGTTAAACTAGCTTGGTCACAGCCCTCTGGGACACTGTAATGCCCCTTTCTTCCCACTAGTGGCCCACACAATGCATCAGGAATATCTTCACAATGTACACTTACCCCCAGGACTGGCTCTGTCGACCGGACTCTGGGGACCCCCTGTAAAACAAGATGACACAGTGCAAAGAACGCAGTACAATACTTTAACATAAACAAATACCTCAGTCATGTAACTTTGCTGAAACAAACAGATCTGATTTATTTAAGGAGCTGTAACAAGGACAGAGGGAAATCAGGTTAATTAGGTTAAACACATCAATAATCACAGTACTGTGCGCATATTTAGAGTCCCAAATTGTCACTTTCACTGGGTACCCAGGATGGGGGCAGCTAGCCAGGATCGGTGCAGCTGGTTGGGGCCCTGTGATGGAAAAAACACTTGCACAATACCCAATTGTAATCCGGAGCCGGAGGGCTCAGTTCGTGAAGAAATGAAAAAAACAACAACAATTAGATGACACACTTGCGATTTAATAAACAGATGGCAGGGAGCTACCCTGCTTTGTACTCACAAACTCAAGGCTGGGAACTGGATGGAAGGCTGATTGTCCTGGATTGCCAGGAGGAGCAGACCATGTGGACAAGGTCCTTGTGACTGGACCCCACTGCAGTTAGAGCAAATGGATGTAGTCTGGATTAAGCTGGGGTTTACTTCCAGCTTCATGCACTCAATTCACTGTACAGGGGACTTGAAACGTGATTCCCCACAAGCACTACACACATTTATATGTAAAAGAAAAGTACTATACCAGGCAGGCTGCTTCTTGATCCCGATCGCAATTACTGCACAATACCCGGGAGAACACAGAGCAGATTCAGTTCCTGACAGACCGAGTGCGATTCAACAATTTCTCCAGTCTTCTGCAGGGTGAGCCTGGTTTCTACTCTTCAGATCTCCTTGATTCTCTTCACAGATCGGATTCAGTCTGAACAGGCGCTTGCACAAGCTGCAGACCAAAACATAAGGCCTTACACGCGCTCACTGTGTGGAACTATACAGTGCAGAAGCTCACAGCCTCTTGTCTCTTCACTGCCCAAACTGATCTGATCTTTCCGGTAGACAGAGCCGGGCATTTCCTTTGCATTCCTTCCAGTTCAGTTGGCTGGTTTGGCTGTCACTCACAGTAAACTCCCCCTGTTGGTGGAAAAAAGGCGCCAAAGTCCAAACTACAATTCCCAGAAGCATTGGCCATACAGTACATAGGTGGCTGGCTCCACAATGAGAGTCCAAGTTCTGATTAGCCAGCAGCAGGCTCCATTTCAAAGGTCCCCCCACACTGATTGGTCCAGTTCAGCAGTTCAAAACCAGAATGGAGGGCTAGGCAAACACAGTTCTGTTTGCAAAGAAAAGTAGGTTAGACAAACTGTATTTTCGTTATTACTCTAAATGATTTCTGGCAAACAGTTACATCTTTGAAAAGTGCTCACTCTGCCCACTTAGCAATGGCAGAAACAGAGCGATTTGGCAGCAGCTCGAGTGGGACTCAAGCAGGGAAACACACAGTCCCCCCATAGAAACTAATTATGTCTGTAAGCAGACAGCTCTTAAAGAGACAGTACCAGAGGCTCTAAAAGCACTCGCCAATAAATGGCTTAAACGCCAAACACCATTCAGGCTTGGAGCATTCAAGCAAGCTCCTGGAAGACTTTTTGGGAACCCCCATTTGCAGGGGGGTTACACCCTTCCTGGCCTGGGAAAGCTTGGTGTCCGCGTCAAACAAGTACCCCCATAAGTTTCAATACAACCATATACATTTTCATCAGTATCACATTAGGCTTATACATGTAATCATCAGTCAGTATATCACTTTACCAGGAACACATTTCTGAACTTTGCAGTACGTCACTGTTTACACAGTATTACACACGCATTGTACCATAACTCAGGTTATTACCTCTTGTACATGAAACCTGAAGAGAGGGGGCCCTTCTCTATCAGTTACCTTGGGGCTGGATGGGGCAGGGGCACCATACCTAGAGGGCAACACAAGTAACTTGGAGTTAGAACTGATGTTCAGTTTGGGCAATGTGCTCGGGGACACATACACTCCTTTATGGACAACATTGAGAGGCAAGTTCACAGGCCTCCCAGGGGAATCATAACTGAGGTGCACCACAGGCTTTACAGCTTGACCAGTCTTTCTAGGGGGAACTGTTACAGTCTCTGCACTCTGATCCTCATTTTCAGTATTGTCCTCACTTGTCAGGGAAGTCTCCATTGGGGTAGAGAGGCTAGAACTTGGGTCACTTTCAGCTCCAGGAGTTACAATCTCTGAGTCCACAACACTTGGCTCACATGGAGAGCTTTCTGACATGGACATTGAATTATCAGGGCACTCAACACACGTTGCTTGTTCTGGCATGTCACCAGTCTGTTCCAGTCCATCATTTTCCTCCCCTGAAAGCTCAAACAATTCAACCATACACAATGATTCCATATCATCTGACTTGATGCTTTGCACCACTTTCTGGGAGCATTGGCTCCAGGGATAAAGCTGGGGGCTTAGACAGTCCAGAAGGCCCAGTTTCATCTCCAGTATTGACTAGGGGATTGCCCCGGAACAAATGACTCAGTTCATAAGAAGGGTAGTATTCAAAGTCGCAGTCACTTTCCTCTGATATGGACTGACAGTCATGCTCAACTGGGACTTGTGGAGGGGAACGCTTTAACTCAGCCTCTGTAGGTGCAGACTTTCTTGATTTTTCCTTAGCAGCAGCTCTAGTCACTGGTCCAGAGGGGGCATTCTCTGGGGGCTCAGACTCAATCAAGATTTGTCCAATGGGCAGTAAATGATTTCTATGCATTGTTTAACATCTTTTGAATTATTCACAGGCCTTACTTTATACACAGGCAGATCATCTAGTTTACCCACTACAATGTGAGGGAGATGGTGCCACCGGTCAGCAATCTTATGTTTGCCATGCAGTCCCAGATTTCTTAGCAATACCGATCTCCCTCCTGGAGTTCCTGTGCTTTCACCTTTTTATCATACCTTTCTTTGTTGGCCATATTTCTTTTGGCAGCCACGGTTTGAGCCAGTTGGTATGCATGATTTAGCTGGGCCTTTAACTTTTGCACATACTGTAAATAGTTGTCAGCTCGAACCCCATCAGGAAAGACCCCAAAACACACATCTACCAGCAATCGAGCTTCTCTTCCAAACATCAGGTGGTAGAGGGAGAACCCAGTGGCATCACTTTTGGTGCAGTTGTAGGCATGTAGTAGGGTGCTAATTTGTTGGCTCCATCTAGGCTTGTCCTTTGGGTGGAGGGTGCCTAGCATATCTAGCAAAGTGCGGTTGAAACGTTCAGGCTGTGGGTCCCCCTGGGGGTGGTAAGGGGTGGTTCTGGACTTTCGCACTCCCCACAGGGAAAGCATCTCTTTGATCAGATGACTCTCAAAGTCTCTCCCTTGATCAGAATGGATTCTTTGTGGAGCCCCATAGTGAACAAAAAAGTTTTCTACAAGTACTTTTGCCACAGTGGATGCCTTCTGGTCCTTGGTGGGGAAAACTTGGGCATATCTCATAAAATGGTCAGTGACCACCAGCACATTACTAATATTTCTTTGATCTGACTCCAGACTTAGAAAATCAATACAGACCAGCTCCATGGGTACACTGGTGGTGATGTTAACAAGGGGAGCAGCCCTCTGGGGCAAAGCTTTCCTCTGTAAGCAGAGACTACAAGTTTGAATGTGTTGCTCCACATCAGCCCCCATCTTAGGCCAATAGAATCTGGATCTCACCAAGTCAAGTGTTCTGTCTATACCAAGGTGCCCCACGTGGTTGTGTAAGGATCTCAGTACTGAGTCTTGAAAGGCAGTAGGCAGCAATAGTTGTTGTTTGTCTACTTGTCCCCCTCTGTCTACTGTTTCTCTGTATAACAGTCTATTGATCAGTTTCAACTTAGGACCTTCTTTGTATAACAATGCAGTTCTCAAATCAGTGGAACGTAATTTGGACACATCTTTCCCTGCATAGAGGGCTTCTAAAGCTGACTTGATCATGGGATCGCGGGATTGAGCTAGCCGAATACTGTCATTGTCCAGCTGAGGCAGTGCACCAATGTCTATTGCAGAAAACTGGCAATAAGCAGCAGGTATGCAATTCTCAGAGGGTCCCAAACAATCCACCATACAGCCCACTGCGTCCATGGACATTTGTTCCTCCCTGTCAAACTTCTGGCAGAGTGCTCGAATAACAGGTTCTGACAGTCTGACCCAGTCATTCTGGGGAACAGGCCTCCAGGAGAGAGCATCAGCATCTATGTGGTTCAGGCCTGCTCTGTATTCAACAGCATAGTCATATGTAGATAATGCAGAAAGCCACCTATGGCCAGTGGCATCCAACTTAGCTGAAACCTGCACATAGGTCAAAGGATTATTGTCAGTTTTTACTAGTATCTTAGCGCCATACAAGTACTCATGGAATTGGTCAACAATAGCCCACTTCAAAGCAAGGAACTCTAACTTATGTTCAGGCTTCTACTGGCAAAGGCCACTGGTCTCAGGCCATTCTCATACTCTTGGTACAACACAGCCCCCAACCCTTGCAAGCTAGCATCAGTATGCAGGACATAAGATTTTGTTGGATCAGCATAGGCCAACACTGGAGTGTGGGTAAGTTGATATATGATCTCATGAAAAGCAGTCTCACAATCAGGAATCCAGCGGGCCCCAAATACTTCACTTGGATGAAAATACACTTTTTCAGTCTCGAGGGACGCTGACTTTTTGTATTTTTTGTGGGTTGGGGGATACCCTTGAGTAAGGTTAAGTAAAGGCGGATCACTCTTGAATAGTCCTTAATGAAATGCCGATAATAACCACAGAATCCCAGGAATCTTTGCAGTTCTTTTTAGATTTTTTTGGGCTGTGGCCAGGTAGTCAAGGCCTCGACTTTACTTGGGTGGTCTCTATTCCTCGGTGGATACTATGTGTCCCACATACTTTACTGATGTTTGAAGAATTGACACTTATCAATGGACAGTTTCGGGCCAAAGTCTTCCAGTCGGTCCAACACCTTGAATAATCTGCTCTCATGTTCCTCCAGTGAGCTGCCAAACACAACAACATCATCTAGGTATACCAGGCACTCTGGTAAGTTCATGTCCCACACTGCACGCTCCATCAATCGTTGAAAAGTGGCTGTGGCACCTGAAATCCTTGAGGCATCCTCATGAATTCATAGAAGCTAGCGGACAGATAAGGCTGTCTTCTCACGGTCCTCTGGGGCCATCGGGATCTGGTAGTACCCACTGCGGAGATCCAGCACAGAGAACCACTTGCTCCTGTTTAGGCAGTCCAAAGCATCCTGAATGCGGGGCATTGTGTACTGATCAGGGATAGTCTGCCAGTTTAAAGTGCGATAATCCATGCACATCCTTACTGTCCCATTCTTTTTTCTCATTACCACAATGGGGGAAGCGTAGGGGCTTCTGGATTCTTGTATTACACCAGCAGCTAGCATCTCTTGCAGATGCCATCTCACATCATCTATATCAGCAGGCGTCAAGACCTCTCACGAAATGGCCTTTCATCATGCAGCTGGATATGGTGCTCAGCTCCTTGCACGCATCCTATGTCCCATTCCTTTAAAGAAAACACCTGGTCTCTCTGGGCAAGCTTCTCACTGATCCTTACTTTCCATTCAGCTGGCAACAGGGAGTCACCGAAATCAAACAAGTCAAGTGTTACTCTGTCATTCTTCCTCGAACTCTTGCTGCTGGGTAGCACTGCAGTGTCTGCACAATGCACATTAGCCAGGGTGCAACCTCTATTTACTCGAATCTCTCTGTCAGACACATTATGAACTTGAACCATTACCCTTCTGGCATAAGCATTGGCTCTAGCAGGCAAAATACTAGGCTTGACCAGCAGTCCCTCTGGCAATTTTCCATCGCCTGGTGCATCCAACATTAATATTTTATTCTTGACATCCTTTCTGATACGGACCTCTCCCTGTAAGGTACACTGGGCATTTGGCACCAGGATCAGAGACTCAGGATCCTTCTTCCAGACAACTCCAGCCGGTTTCTCTGGTTCCACTTTGTCAGCATCTCTCTGTGCCTCATAGGCCTTCTTGATCAAGGCCGGAATTCTTAAAGCTCTACCAGCCCTTGACCCCTGTTTTTCATAACACAACTGTGCCAGCCATCCAAACATATGTGCATTAGTCCCAACTAGTAAAGGAACCCCATCATACAGTCCAGTAGGGGGACACACTAAGGCCAGGGTCTCTACTTGCTCTGCCACCTCAGCCACGGAGGTGGGAAAAGACAGCCAAATTCGGATATATCCCGAGTAGGGGTAGGCCTTCTCACTTAACCCCCAGACATGCAGACCCTCCAACGGTTGTAAAGGTACATCAGACAAATGCTTCTGATACCAGTCTTGGAACATAATTGTCACTTGGGAGCCACTGTCTAATACAGCTCTTGTAGACACTCCATTCACCTTTACAGTGGTCTCCATGGAGGTTCCCACTATCCTGGACCAGTCTGGAGAAGTGGTAGCGGGGGCCTGGGCAAATGACCTTGCCACAAAGGGACATGAGTTAACATTTTTGGGACCTTCACTGTGGTCATTTCGTGCACCCCTTAACCACTGTTTTGTGCTGCAAAGCTCTCCTTGTAGCCGGCTCACTAGTCTCTCTCCAAGTCTTTCTGAGACCAGCATTCCCTCTTCATGTGCCCATCCTTCCCACAATTATGGCAAAATATGTCAGCTGAAGTTTGGGGTGACTGAAGCATCACATTGGGGGCTGCGGCATTGGTACTGTCAATAGAAAACCTTGGTGCTACCTCAGCCAGCGGTGGGGTGGACATTTGGAGACATCTCTTCAGTTCTCTCACTTCCATGGTCAAGGCATCAAGTTTTGAACTGTTGTCAACATGAGGTGCCTGGGTGGGCACCCCCACCCCCATAGCAGAAGCAGTCGGGCAAGTGTCAGTGCCCGTATTCGTAGGAGCGGCCTTCATGAGGAGACTGTCTGTTGCTTTCCTAATCTCCCTCAGCAGTTCACCCAAGGTGGTACACCCTTTTCCTTCTCAGAACACTCTTTAACTGCCAACCCTTGCCCCAGAACTTCACTTGACGGGTCACCCTCAGTCATTCGGGTCGTAGCAGCAGCTATTGGTTCAAGTCCCTCCCGGGGTCACCTTTTCTCATCTCCTCGAATTCCTCTCATTAGCTCATCATAGGAGGGTGGGGATTCCAGTCGATTGGCCAGGCGTAACTGAAGCAACAGCAGTTCTGAGAAGGGGGCAGACTTAAGGATCGTGTCCAGCCTGGTTCAGTCCAATTCAATCGCTGGCAAACTACCCTTTCTGAGGCATTCTTGCAACAATTTTTTCAGCCGAGATACATACACAGACAACAACTCCCCTTGATACTGTTGTGCATTTCTTACTCTCCACCACAGGTCCTCATTGGAATCTGGGCTCCCATACACATTCTCCAAGGCCTCAAGATAGTTCTGTGCAGTCACTTCAGGGATACTGGCCCATTTGGCACGGATGGTAGCCAGAGCAGGACCTCGGAGGCTCTCACTTACCCTCTTTCGCTTTTCTGCTTCTATGCATTGCCATTCTAGCACTTGAGGGGTAACATAGTCTATCCAGGTCTTCCAGTCATCCACCCCTTGTGGGGTGGGGAGGGTGCCGGAGAAAATTTTCAACCTGCACTAAGAGTCGTGACTATTGGCAGGTACAGACATAGGGGCAATAACGGGTGCTGGAGGGGGAGAGGGTGTTGGTGGAGGAACGTTCTCGGGTGGCAATAATAGTTTCTTTAAATCCTCCACAGTTTTCCCTTCCTCCAGCAACAATTTAGCAAATTTCTCCTCAAAACTTTCAGATAGTGGGGGCTAGTTCTTCCTGGGGTCTTTACTGTCTTTAGTTATCACTTTTCAGGCAGTGAGGGCTTCTTCTGGGGTAATGGTCTGTGGCACTTTAGAACTGTCTATAGGGTCCTTACACTCTATTAGAGCCATTAAAGTTTGGTCGAGCAGATCAGCCAGCCGCCCCACCACCACAGGGTTTCGTAAACATTCGACCTTGGAAAGTATTCCTTCTACAGTGTCCGTACTGGTACCCAGCGGGATATCCAAGACAAGTACAGCATTTTGGGGGTCGATCTCCTGCCCAGTTCACCACTTCACCAACTGGTGTACAGCCGCTTCTGTTGGGGTACTCATTTATTTTTAACAGTAATTCGTAAACGTGGCCACTAGAGGACACACAATCCCAGCGGAGAGCCTCCAAGATGTAACCCCTAGGTGGCGCTATCCCAAGGGCTACTACCCCTGCCTGCTTAACTACTAATAGGGTGAGGGGCCCTAGGTCCAATGGCGAGTGCCTCCACCTAGAGGTCAGGGTTTTCAGTAGTTAAACTAGCTTGGTCACAGCCCTCTGGGACACTGTAAGCCCCCTTTCTTCCCACTAGTGGCCTACACAATGCATTAGGAATATCTTTACAATATACACTTACCACCAGGACTGGCTTTGTCAACTGGACTCTGGGGACCACCTGTAAAACAAGATGAGACAGTGCAAAAACCACAGTACAATACTTTAACATAAACGAATACTTCAGTTAATGTAACTTTGCTGAAACAAACAGATCTGATTTATTTAAGGAGCTGTAACAAGGACAGGGAAATCAGGTTAATTAGGTTAAACACATCAATAATCACAGTACTGTGCATATTCAGAGTCCCAAATTGTCACTTTCACTGGGTACCCAAGATGGGGGCTAGCCAGGATCGGTGCAGCTGGTTTGGGCCCTGTGATGGAAAAACACTTGCACAATACCCAATTGTAATCCGGGCGGAGGGCTCAGTTCGTGAAAAATGAAAAAACAACAATTAGATGACACACTTGTGATTTGATAAACAGATGGCAGGAGCTACCTGCTTTGTACTCTACAAACTCAAGGCTGGGAACTGGATGGAAGGCTGATTGTCCTGGATTGCCAGGAGGAGCAGACCATGTGGAGAAGGTCCTTGTGATTGGACCCCACTGCAGTTTAGAGCAAATGGATGTAGTCTGGATTAAGCTGGGGTTTACTTCAGCTTCATGCACTCAATTCACTGTACAGGAATTTGAAACACAGTTCCCAGAAGCACTATACACATTTATATGTAAAGGAAAGTACTATACCAGGCAGGCTGCTTCTGAGTCGATCGCAATTACTGCACAATACCGGAAGAAACACACAGCAGATTCAGTTCCTGACAGACCGGCAGCGATTCAACAATTTCTCCAGTCTTCTACAGGGTGAGCCTGGTTTCTACTCTTCAGATCTCCTTGATTCTCTTCACAGGTCGGATTCAGTCCGAACAGGCGCTTGCACAAGCTGCAGACCGAAACTTAGGGCCTTACACACACTTACTGTGTGGAACTATACAGCGTAGAAGCTCACAGCCCCTTGTCTCTTCACTGCCCAAACTGATCTGATCTTTCCAGTAGACAGAGCCGGGCATTTCCTTTGAGTTCCTTCCAGTTCAGTTGGCTGGTTTGGCTGACACTCACAGTAAACTCCCCCTGTTGGTGGAAAAAAGGCGCCAAAGTCCAAACTACAATTCCCAGAAGCATTGGCCATACAGTACATAGGTGGTTTGCTCCACAATGAGACTCCAAGTTCTGATTTGCCAGCAGCAGGCTTTATTTCAAAGGTCCCCCCACACTGATTGGTCCAGTTCAGCAGATCAAAACCAGAATGGAGGGCTAGGCAAATACAGTTCTGACTGCAAAGAAAAGTAGGCTACACAAACTGTATTTTCGTTATTACTGTAAATGATTTCTGGCACAGTTACATCTTTGAAAAGTGCTCACTCTGCCCACTTACTGATGGCAGAAACAGAGCGATTTGGCAGCAGCTCAAGTGGGACTCAAACAGAGAAGCACACAGTCCCCCCCCATAGAAACAAATTATGTCTGCAAGCAGACGGCTCTTAAAGAGACAGTACCAGAGGCTCTAAAAGCACTCATAAATAAACAGCTATAACGCCAAACACCATTCAAGTTTGGAGCATTCAAGCAAGCTCCTGGAAGACTTTTTGGGAACCCCCATTTGAAGGGGGGTTACATACATATATAAACATACAGAATTAAGGAAACACTGGAATGAGATTTACGGAGTCAGACTGGAAAGGGCAGAGAAAGGAGGCGGAGTCAAGAGATGAGGAGAGCTGGGAATAAAACAAGATTTTCCTACACTTTGACAAGTGCAGGAAGGGAGGCAGGGTGGTAGTTCCATTGGGAGGTGGTGGTAGTGTGGAGGGGGAAAACCTTAGCATGCTTCCAAGATGCAGAAACCTTGCTGAGATGAAGACATAGGTTAAGAAGGGGCGCGATAGGGGCAGTGATATCAGGAGCACAGTGGTGCAGGAGTTTAAGGTCAAGCCTTTCAGGGATGGTAACTTTGGAGGAACTGAGTGACAGCAGTTGGTGTGGTTGAGGTCATCAAGCAGGGAGGCTAGGCCAGAAGATCAGTGATCTGTACCAGATGTATTTCTGGAAGGGGGTTGGGGTGACAGATCATTCAAACACAATAGAACATCCAGTGGTCAGTAAGAATGTTGGGGAGCTGGGTTGCTGAGACAATATCTGACAGAATCAGATGCTGTTGGATACCACTGATTTTCTAGGATATCAAATGGCGTCAGATATTGTTGGCACCTGACTGTTGGATCCTATCATTTAGGATCCAATAGGATACCAATTATCCGATGTGACTATCCCGGATCTAAGGCAGGCATCCGACCTCAGATCTCACTCTCTGACCTCAGATCCCACTGTGTGACATTGGATCTGAAGGATCCAAGGCAGACATCTGACCTCAGATCTCACTCTCTGACCTCAGATCCCACTGTCTGGCATTGGATCTGAGGGTTCCAAGGCAGGCATCCGACCTCAGATCTCACTCTCTGACCTCAGATCCCACTGTTTGGCATTGGATCTGAGGGTTCCAAAGCAGGCATCCGACCTCAGATCTCACTATCTGACCTCAGATCCCACTGTCTGGCATTGGATCTGAGGGTTTCAAGGCAGGCATCCGACCTCAGATCTCACTATCTGACCTCAGATCCCACTGTCTGGCATTGGATCTGAGGGTTCCAAACGAGACATCTGACCTCAGATCTCACTATCTGACCTCAGATCCCACTGTGTGACATTGGATCTGAAGGATCCAAGGCAGACATCTGACCTGGGATCCTGCTATCCGACCTTTGATCTGAAATCTGAATAGGTCAGATAGGATCTTAGATCTTGAATCAGACGGATTGACTATCCATCAGATCCCATTAGGATAGCTAAAAGCACAATTCAAGCGTCACTCTTGGGGGAGTGTTCCAGTTTCCAAACTGTGGTGCGACAAAAGGACCCAGTCAATGAAGGAGTAATTCGAAGAGTTGGGGTTGAGATGACTGGGTTTAAACATTAGTTGTGTGGGATTTGGTAACTTTACTAGGCGTCATTGTAAAAAGTCTAAGATTCTGTGTCATAGTTCAGTGGAAGAACAATAATTCTGTACATTGCAATAAAAATCCACCAGTCCCCCCTGTACAAGCCCTGCTTTACACAGCACATTTTCTCAGGGGTCTCTGGGCAACTATGCCTTCTAAGCCAAGGAAAAGATCCACATTAACCTGGCAATGCAAGTGTACTAGAAGCTGCGTCATTATGTAGAGCATAAGTTTAAGTTTTCAACATGCCCACAGTCTATCATTGAGCACCTACCCTGTGAACCCTGTCTCAACTGGACAGTAGAGATTAAATGGAAAAGGGTGAGTGGCATTAAAAATAAACATGGCTGTGCAATCAGCTTGTTTTCAGTATGAGAAGGGCATCTAAAGGGCAGGGAGCATTACAGCGATATGCAGATTAGGTTGGGGGGAACATATGAGTCCAGTTCCCTCCCAGTCTTCTGATGGGTCAACTTCCAACTGTGGAGTAACTAGAAAATAATAACATACTCTGGTGCAAGAGAGCAAAAACATTTCTCAATAGTTCTGCTCCCATGGAGCAAGAGGAACAGCAATATCAGTTTTTGCCAAGTTTTGTGCAACTCCACTATTTTGAATAGTGATGACGGAGCTTCAGCAAACAATATCCAGTCCATGTACTGCTGCTGGGAGAGAACCTCAGTGCAGAAGGAAAAATGCCCTTCAAGGAACTGAACTGTCATTCTAAGAGAGAGAACATACATCTTGTGATCTTGTCCCATTCTGCTGCGCTCAAGTCAAGTCAGGGTTTCCCAATAAGGGCACAGAACAAAATGTTGCTGCCCTTTCTTGTTGTGTCAGCACTGATGGAAGGGCGAGGGACAGAGGGCCCTGTCAAGTGCTGCTCTCATGTTTACTCACAGGACAGTCATTGTATAAGGTGTAACACAGCACAGCTAAAAACAAGTAACGTAATTCATCACAACACAACAGTTCTTTTGTATTTTAGAATTCTGTGGCTGGGAAAGGCGTACTGAGCTAATGTTCATTTCCAGATGTGTCCCTGGAGCACTGGGAGGTTAAGCAACTTGCTCAGGTCACACAGTATGGATGTGGTGGTTGAGGGATTCAAACCCAGGTCTGTTACACTATACTCCTACCCTCTACATTAACTGCCTCCCTTCTTATCGTTTTATCAAGCTGTTATTTTGTATGACGTGTCATACGTACCATTTCACAAAACACCTTAACAGGTGCACAATAAAAAGAAAACAAACAGTCTCAGTAGTGCCTGCCACATTTACACACTGAATAGACAGTTTGGCCTAATGGTTAGAGTGCAGAACTGTAAACCTGGTGACCTGGGTTTGAAGGCAACAACCAGCACTTAATCACTGGGGGCCCTGAGCTGTCCAAGTCCATTAACTTGTTCTGGGGAAGCCTTGTCATCTGACTTGCACAAGGATTTTAATTATAGATCGAGGGAGCACTCCTGACCAACTAGAGTGCTCCTTTCCTACACATATGGGACATCCTTATTCTGTGAAGAGTGTCTCACACACAGCTGCCTTGGGAATGGATAGATTCGGGTAAGGTTTTAAAAAAAATGAATATATTATTGATCAAGCTCAATGTAAGAGTGATCTCACTTACACCATTAGGGTATCAGAACCACTTATCTTTGGTTTGTGGTTCTCATACTCTAAGAATGCATGTGAAACCACTCTTTATAACCGTAAAAGTGGTCTTGGTGGCATTAACATACATACTCATGATGCTTTACTCTGGGAATGGGACTTGAGTTATGGTTTGGAGAGACGCACAAAAACATAACCTTCTGGTGTTTAACATCTCAGTAATCTGTCTCTCTCTGTCTCTTTAATATATCTCTGTGCTGTCTGAATCTCCCAGTGGTTCTAAATGGCTGCAGAATTGCCTTCTGGAACCCCAAGACCAATTAATAAATAAAAACAGCACACCGTTTATTGGTAGACGTGTAAAGGTATTATTTCTGTTGGGAGGCATGCCTTTTTTTTCAGTAAATTAGATGCACGGAATTAGTTTAGTTGCCGCACTGGTCCTTGTAAGAACAGATCCAGAAGCAAATGGATTGATACCTTTTATCAGACCAACATAGATGTAACAAAAAGAAAACAATGCCTAAGCTTTCAGACCAACCAAGCTTCCGAGGAAGGACTTAGTTGGCCCGAAACCTTAGGCACTGTTTCCTTTTTGTTACATCTATGTTGGTCTGATAAAAGGTATCAAACCATTTGCTTCTGGATCTTTAATAAATTAGGAGAGGCCTGAAATCTTGTTCATATCCTAGGGGGTTCACTAGAACAAAGTTTGAGAACTAATGGTTTAAACAAATGCATCACTAGTCCAGTGAAAGGGATCACCTGCAGTGTATCTGGTTTTCCCATACAGCTTTACTTGTAAAAGAATCCCATTGAACTTCTAGTGATTTGTTCTCAGTGGTTTGGGCTTACAGCTAGGCAAAGCAACAAGGGGTTAAACAGGAAAGAAGCAAGACAAAGCTGTATGTCATGGACAGGAATGTTCTTCATAACCAGCTCTTATAATTAGACTGTATTGCACTGCTTTTCAAGACACTGTCCGCCCCCGTGGAACAGATCTGGCAGTTTGAAAGTGATTATTTACAAGGGAGTTACCTAAGAATTCAATTATGTTGGTAAATCAGAGATGATTATGCCCCTCTGTGCCCTCTGTCACTGTGTTTTCACATCTGCGGGGCTGTGGAACATAGCAACTCATACTGTAGGTAAAGCTGAACAGTGATACTAATATCATACATCACTTTTCAGTAATTATGCTTATTTCTGTATAATAACTAATTTGATGTTTTTCTAAATAAAAGATAATGGATGGGCAACAGTGAACAACACTGTGTTCGCTTTCAGAGGTTGTCATGACAACCTAATAAACCTCGAGAGTGAAGCTCGAGAAGATTACCATTATCATGAAACCGCAAGAAGTTGACTCAGCGGTGTTGTTTACTGTGGCCCATCCATTGTTCTTTATAGTGTATGGGCACCAGAAGATGGGCAACAATTGAACACCAGCGGAGAAAATCTACAAAAAACATGTTTAAAACAGATTTGAGCAGTTATTTCAAACACCCCCCACCACCTGAGATAAAGCCAAACTCCTCGCTCACTGTGAAACGTCTTGCTCGTTTCTCTCTCCCCACAGTCCTAAACAGCCTGTCCAGAGTCAAAAGTGGCTAAAGGTGATCAGTTTTTCAAGAGGAGAATTTTTGAAAATACAGTGTTTGACCATTGGAGCTGCAATGGGAGATGGAAGCAGCAGTGCAAGCTGGCGTTCGATGTTGTTGTATCATCGATGTGACGTACTGAAGATGGTACAACATCATGATATCACATCAGTGGTACAACTGTAACCCTGGAGCCGTTATACTAAGGGCTACTACCCCTGCCTTGGTTGGCCACTAACAAGGTTGAGGGGCCTGGGTTCCTATTTTGACTTAAAACTGATTCTTTCCCAAGTTAATAAAAATGCGCAGTGTCTCCACCCAGAGTATACTTTTAGTGGGCTAGATTAAACCCGGTACAACCCTCTGGGATGCTGTGCCCACCAACATTACCATAAAGCCACCCCAAGCATGGCCCAATAACTAAAACCCTACATTTACAACATCTTGTAATTAATGGCTCTCTACTAATAATATGCTAATGAGACAAGATTAACAGAAACACTAAACTATTTATTTACATGGGAAGGATAGGATGGGTGAATTGGAGTAGAGGTTAATCTATTTACAGTATTAACATTTGGTTTGATTGGATAATTGGTTTTAGATTGGTTTGGTTGGCAAATCATATAATCATTAATATTTTACCTTTAAGCATCAATCACGGAAGCATCCACCAACCTCTGAGGTAGTCAGATCCCAGGCTATCTATCTGGCTAGCTGCAATTAGAAAGTTAACACAGTTGTTAGAACATAGCAGCAAATACCCACACTGGTACCAGTCCCCAAACCGTGTAAGACCCCGCAATCTCACACATTAACCTGGATACCCAGTGACTAGAGTTTTTAAGGTGCAGGCCTGTTGTTTGGTGCAGCTGACAGTGACCAGCTAGATGGGGCCCTAAAAGAAAGAACAAGATTATCTTTAAATTGTACCCAGACACACACTAACTGTAGCACAGAACTTGGCAACTCTGAACTATGTGCAAGTCCCTCCTTTTGATGCAGGAAAAGACCCTGCATTACTTATAGTTTGGCAGTCATCATAGGTCTATACAAGGCAGGATTAAGTGCTTTCAGCATATGGGCTCTGTCTCCGAGGTTAAACTGCTGGCAAAGGCTTGCAGGCAGAGGATTCAAACTGACTGTAGCACCGCTCTTTCAGGTAGAACAACCTTTAACTTCTTTCAGCAGTGCCCCTCTCTAGGCTGAAATCACCTCTGGCAAGACTAGTCTGGGACCGGGCCGGCCGGCTGACCCCATGTCTGGGCTATACCCCTTAGGGAAACACATAAGGCAGCACCCTAGGTGGCACACTACCAGGCTGTGTTCCAAGCCTCATCCGATGGATACGTTGCATTCAGCACATTTATTAATCAGCACATTTATTTCTGTCACATCCTCCATGGGCCAGCGTGGCCACCATGGTCCTCTCAACTTTCAACACTTGAATGGGTGCTTTCTCCCTAAGGCTAGGGTGACCCGATTACTCACAGTCCATAGCAGACTAATTTTCTGTCACAACACTGTACCTGGACTTGGCAATTCAAAACAGTTACTGCAGCTTCTGCCAAGTATGTTTCACAAAGTCTCAGTCCCTTGTGGCTTTGCTGGAGTTCACAGCTCCATCAGCGCCACAACCATTAACAAAGTCCTCTTGGCAGTGCTGGATTTAGCAGCTCCAACTTAGACATCTTAAACATTTGAACAGTCCTTTTGCTTCGCTGGTGCTTGCAGCTCTCAATGGACATTCAGGACATCACTAGCCCTCCCAGGCACTATCAGGAAGAGCCCCGACCTCTGAGTACTTCCCTTTCAGTCCTGTAGGCACTTATCAAATCAGACACATTTATATACTTAAGCCGGACCCTTCTCTGGTCACCAAGCAGATGTCCACCCTTTCTGTACTTTTGGGTTAAACGCAGGGTGCAGACAGTCACAATCAGTATGCTCTGGGCTTCGCTGTCCCTCAATGATTTCTCACACTTGCATTTGTCAGAAGCAGTTTACTCACTCAGATCACTTGCAGAAATGGCTTTCTTTCCTCTGAGAGTTAGGCTTTCTTCAGCACTCTCACTGCTGAGGCAGAACGTGTGTGGAGCTCTCTCACAACTGAAGGTTCAGGTTCACCCACGTTTTCCCAAAAACATGGAAAGACGCTGGCCAGCCCTGGAGGACAATTTTCTGGCAACCCCTAGGCTAGCGACTTCTGTTTCCTGCAGCCACTTTGTCTTTCTGGGAAGAAGCCCTTCCCTATGGAGGGGCTTGCACTGGATCACTAGGCTCATTCTCGAGCAAAGGGCCTAAGCCCACACCCTGTGGAGGCCCACACTGGAACACTGCTCAGCCTGGAAAAACACTGTCTTTTATGGAGTCCCTCTGAGGCTCCCAATGGCTGAAGCTACTTGTTGCTGTCACACTAATTGGCTGAAACTGGTCAGTCCATAAAATGAATATTCATTGGCCTCACTAGATGCACAATAGGCTCCTTGTTTTGGTGCCTGAATTAGATCCTGCAGTTTCCCCATAAACCTTTTGCAATGTCCCATAAGTCTCTTGTAAAAGTCCCAAGAATCCTGGTCATAAATCCTGGCTTCCAATTGGCTGCTACTGCACAAACATGGTTGCTAGATACACAGTCCCTAGGCAGATTACCACAGTCCCAACTTTAACATTCGGGTGCAGCCAGGTATAATATTTTATTTAGTTGCTTACCCCACCATTTTGTAGCCACAACTGTGCCTTTTTAAACATTGCCCAGATCAAGCATTTTATTTCAGTCCGTAGCCTGTCGCTGCTGCCACAATCAAATGCCCTGGGCTCTTTAGTGTCCATCTAGATGCTGCCCTTCATTTACATTTGTTAACGTCCCTGGGTCTGTTGCTGCTATCAATATATGCAGTCCCCTGCAGCAGACACACACCTCATTAATATTCATAGGGCTCTCATGAATATTAATGAGCACTCGAAAATGCCCTTGTTTAAAATTTTATTTTTTTACTGTCCTGATACTTCTCAGGCACCTCATTGAGGTCTCTGATCCTCATTTAGACAAGGAGGGACACCGGGACCACCAAACCAGTCTCTGCTCGACTGCAAACACAGTGGTCAGCAACACAAAGGCACTGTTTGTGCATGTGCTACCCCCGCTAGCATCAGAGTGCTAAAGCAAACAGCAGTGGGTCACTATCCAGCTTCTGAGCCCAAAACGGGCTAAAACATACACTGGGACTGCTTTTTTGGACCTGGGCTGTGGCAGTGATGAATGGGACAAATCGGAGAGCAACATGCATCAGGAAAACAAAGCGGGAGAACGGCAGATTGGGCTACAGGGTAAGCCCCCCATTGTGGGGGGGGGGGCCTACACCACAAAGTTAGGAATTCATCGAATTCCATCTGTAATAGGGCTCTCTCATACATTATCTAGTTATAAGAAGTCATAGCTTGCTGTCATGCAACAATCCCAGTATACACAGTCAACAATACCAGTATACACTGTTGTAATGTCTTACCTGTGCATAATGGGATTTTTGTAATGGTAAAAATAGTGTATGCTGCCATTTCTTTTCATATTTCCTCCCTTCTCTCCCATGCACTTACTCCATGAATTCAACATTAAACTCACCCCTACCAAATCCCTCTGCTGAGGCTCCAAGATCCATAGTGATCTGCAAATGTGATTTTGTTCTGGCAGGCACCATTGTGGTTGTGGTTCATGGTTTTACGGTGATCAAAGCTATGATGTCTTCTGGTTTGTATTCTGATTCTGGTTTCCAGTGGCCCATCCTGCTTTTGGTAACCCGGTACTCCTCAGTTCCCCACTATAAAAGAAGAGAGGCCATGGTCAGTTCCACTACAATGAACATGATCACCTACTGGGGCACCAGTTCTGACTTGAGTCAAGTTGACCATCAGGCCCAGATCCAACACGTCTCAATGGCCAGATCCTGGACCACTCCATGGCTTCCCTGGTACTTCCCGTGATGAGCCAGTCATCTAGGTATGAGAAGATCCTAATACCTCTGCACACGAGGAAGGCTGTGATGACTAAAAGGAACTTATTGAACAACTGGGTGCTCGTCACAAGCTGAAGAGCATGACACCGAACTGGTACAACATTCTTTCTACCCTGAAGTGGATAAACCACCGGAGAATGGGTGGATTGGAATGTGGAAATATGCATCCTGGAGGACCAGGGAGCAAAACCAAACACTGGGTTCCAGGGACAGTATGGTTTGATTTAGGGTGACCATATGGAATTTCCACCTGTGCACAAACTTGTTCAGGACATGCAGGTCGAGAAAGGTGCAGGTCAAGGAAGAGTGCCAACCCCTACCCATTTTGATACCAAAAGTAATGAGATATGAAACTGTGCAAGGCTAAGGCATCCTGGACAACCTCAATAGCAAAGCACTCAGGAGCTGGTGGCCTTACTCTGCAGTGCAGACAGGGTGTCCCCAAGTGCCAGAGACTCAAACAGTGTTCGGAATCAACGTGGGGTGAGAGTCTTGAATTACAGAGACAGACCCACTCCCAGAACCTCCAGAATCCTCTTGGCTTAAGTTATGGTGGATCACTGTGGCATGAAGTGGGATAGTCAACCCCTAACAGGGGAGCTGTAGAGCCTGTATGGGAGGGTTGTGTCCCATAACCCATCACATTTACTCTTAGAAAGGGATCTGGAGGGCTGACCACTGGATGTGTGTGTGTGTGTTGGGGGGGCTCTGGAGGGCTGGCCACTGGATGCACCTCCTTCTGCTCCTGACCGCGGACTTGTGTGATTTTGCTGAAAGTAATGTTTGATCTGCTGCCTTTGCTGTCTCTGTTGCTGTGGCTGCTGTTGGTATGCTATCGGTGCCATGAAGGCACTATGAAGAGCATTTCTTGGGCTTAGATGGTGACTTAGCATGTTGGGATGGTGCAAACAAGTCTAAAGTGACATTGGACTTCTCCATGCAGATGAGCTGGTTCTCCACCCATGGCCAAATAGGTTGGTGCCAGTAAGGAGCAAGTTCACAAGTCTGTGCTGGGTATCTACCAGACATGGAGACATGTAGCCAGACCCTCTTATGCGGGACACTGCCGCGGCATGGGTTGCAGAGTTGCCCAAATCCAGAACTGTCTGTAACTGGTGCTTAGACAGAGACAGTCCCAAGTCTTGAAACCCCTGAGCTTCAGGCTGACTATCTGCTGGGAGCTGAAGAATTATATCAATGAGCTTACGAATAGCCTGCGACCAAACTGGGCCATCAAAGCCACATTTTGGCCTGCCTGCTAAATGACAAGGAAGCGGCGGCATACACTATGTGGACCAGGAAGTCCTACATATTGAACTCCATCTGGTGGCTTATCCGTGTCATACTGCACCTTCAAATTGTGGAAAACCATATCTGCCACATGGCCCTCCACAGATGGGTGCTCTGAGACCCCAGAGAGCCCATCAGCAGGGACTGCATACTTGTAGTCCATATAGTGTAAAGGAGCCTGGCAGAGGCTATTTTTTAGATATTGAACACAGGATCTAGCACAGCTTTGGTGACTGTAACTGCCACCCCAGAGAAGGGGTATGACCCCTTCTTCTGGACTCCTCCTGGGGACATCCAGTGATGCAGGTATAACAAGTAAAGGAAAACCTGCTCACTCACCCATGCTGAATATAAGAAGCACCAAGTCAATTCATAGTTGCTAATAAAGTGCAATTTCATTCCCAATTTGGACACAGCATTTTAGGAAGTGCAAAGGCAGCATGCAGATCACTGTCTCAATGTTTCACTTGAACGCGCTTTGTGAGTCTCTTGAAAAAGTGCTCTTGCGCAAAACATTTAGACAATGAGCTACATACATAGAAACATAGAAGTTGACGGCAGATAAGGACCGCAAGGCCCATCCAGTCTGCCCATTTCTTTTTCTACCTTATAAATGTGCCATCGGCCTTTGCTTTGTCAGTGACCTATCTATTCATAGTCATTTGTATTGCTCCCTTATGCCTATCCCATGCCTGTTTGAAGCCCTGCACTGTATTCATAGCCACCACTTCTTGTGGTAAGCTATTCCATGCATCTACCACCCTTTCTGTGAAAAGAATTTCCTCACATTCCCCTTAATCGGCCTCCCTCTAATCTCATGCTGTGTCCTCTTGTCCTGCTATTTTTCTTATATTTAAACATGTTAGACTCTTTTCACCTTGTTTATGCCCTTAAGGTGTTTAAATGTCTCGATCATATCACCTCTCTCTCTCCTTTGCTCAAGGGTATACATATTGAGCTCCATTAATCTGTCCTCATATGTCTTCTGATGCAGTCCCTGCACCATTTTGGTTACCCTTCTCTGGACTGCCTCAATTTGGTTAATGTCCATGTGAAGGTGTGGCCTCCAATACTGCATGATACTCCAGATGGGGCCTAACCAATGTCTTGTACAGAGGGATTATTACCTCCCTCTTACGACTTGTGGTACCCTACTAATACACCCTAACACCCCCCTAGCCTACCTACTGCTTTAGAGGTCTGCTTGATGATTTTAGGTCATCAGTGATGATGATGCCCAAGTCTCTTTCTTCCTTTGTGACTGCTAGCAACTCCTCCCAGCCTATAAGTGGCTTCAGGGGTTTCTCTTCCCTATGTACATGATTTTGCACTTCTTTGCATTAAATCCCAGTTGCCACTCTTCTGACCATTTTGCTAGTTTATCCAGATCTCTTCTCATTCTGCCCACCCATCTGGATCATCTACTCTGTTGCAGATCTTGGTGTCATCTACAAACAGACAAGCCTTACCCTCTAGTCCATCTCTTGAGGTCACTAATGAAGATGTTGAATAGGACTGGCCCCAGGACTGATCCCTGAGTACCCCACTTGTGACTTGCATCTCTTCTGACTGTATACCATTTACCACCACTCTCTGTTTTCTGCCAGTCAACCAGTTTGCCACCCAGTTGACCAACTTCTGACCCACCCGAGCCTACCTAGCTTATTTATCAATCTTCTATGTGGAACAGTGTCAAAAGCTTTGCTGAAGTCAAGGTAGGCGGACATCAACTGCTCCCCCTTGGTCCACCACTCTGGTTACTCCAGTCAAAGAAATCTATGAGATTAGTTTGACAGGACCTTCCTTTGTAAACCCATGCTGTCTTGGATCCCGTGCCCCTATGGATTCCAGGTGTTGCACTATCCTTTCCTTAAGGAGTGCCTCCATAATCTTGCCCACTACTGAGGTAAGACTGACTGGTCTGTAGTTCCCGCCTCCTCCTGCTACCACTCTTGTGGAGGCGGGATCCATAAGAGCCCTTCTCCAGTCTACATATTGCCTTTGTGCTTCCTGAAATGCTGTGTCCAACGGAATAAAATTGAACATTATCAGTAATCACGAACTGATTTGCTGTGTCTTACATTACGTCATGGGTGAGTGAGCCAGTTCTTGACTTGACTGTGCATTTGTCACCAGCAGCACTGATTCCACTCCTGTAGTGGCCTTCCTCTTTTCACTGATGCAGATATATGTTGCAACTGGTGGGTGTGGGATGTCATGTCATTTGGGGTGGAATGTCTGTCAGAAGAGTCAACATCTATTCAATTCTGGGACAAAGCCATCGAGGAGTCCTCCAAATCAGAACCATGGTCCCTGAAAAGTGGCTAGGTTTGTTGATTAGGGGTGTGGACTAATCACTCAGTCAGAGCAACAACCAACAGGAGCTTGGGCAGTCCTAACTCACGGATCCTTCATCAGAGCTCCCTCAGATGCAGAGGTGGTGGTGTCACTAGAACAGGCTGCTGCAGTGCCATTGGCACCATCGATGAGGAGACCGTTGTTGCACTGATGGCTGTGCTGACAAAGGTAACCATGACAGGGTTGAGGTTGTCAGCAACATGGGCCAACCTCAATCTCGATCCTGTTCTATTGACCCCAAGACCCACATTGCTTCTTCCTACTTGCAGTGCAGTTGGTGCTGTTAACACCTGTTGATAAAGAGGATGACTTGGATAATGACCTCCTACTGTGGTGCCGATGGCGTAGTCCTGAGCAAGATGAAGACTGTGAACAGAACCTTGATCTTGACAGTGAATGTCAATCCTGAGGTCAACGGTGAACTGAGGGTGGTGGGGTAGCACACATCACTGACTTGAACACGTTTACCACTAGGATGGAAGCTTTGTCTGGACTAGAGTTGGGGCCTCCTGTGGAAGCTACACTGGTGTAAACTTAAATGGGGGTTATGGTCAATGCTAATTCCTTGAGCGGAGGATGTACTGGTATGACCAGCATCCAGTAGAGATGAAGCCTTGTCCCTCAACTCTGGGTCATCGGGGTCGATGATGATCTTTGCTAGCTCATCGACTGGAGTGCGACTAGTTGGCATCTCCATGGTCTCACTGGAATGTCGAGCAGGTTCCCCATCTGATCTGAGCCTGACCAAAGTTGACCACTTCAGGAAACCAAGTGACCAAGAAGTATGGGAACGCTCCCACTCCAGTGATCAATAAGGATGGTGTTTCTTGTCCTGCTTTCAATATAGTGGATTTCAATTGACAAGTTGCAAAGAAAGAAGGAAGGAGCTCCCAAAAATCTGGGTGCTCCTGGAATGGCAACCATTCTATGGCCTGCTCCACCAGAACCAAGACCAGGGTGAAGGATGAGGTCCCCAGCACTGACTCTTCTCCATTGCCTGAGTCCTTCCATTCCTGAAGTTGACCTTAGAGGAAGCACATCTTGTGTTCGTCCAGGGAAGACAAATGCATCACCTGGCAGCAAGGGCTATTCACAACATTGTTGTAGACCCCCAGGCAGCATGCGCATGTGTAATGTCAATCCATGGCAGACATTTTCTGCAGACACCAAATGCACTGTCTAAAGCCAGGTTTCTGATGTTCCGTCTTGCAGCCATCGATGAAACAGTAACTCGAAAATGAGGTGCACACTCCCAGTTGAAAGTCGGAGAACTATTTTGAAAATTGCTTGAAAAATAGCCTTAACATTTTAGACTCCTCTCATACAGTTGGAGCTGTGGAGAAGGAGACCTGTCCCTTGAGTGGAAAGTGAGATCTGATATCAAAAGGGGGAGATCCAGCAGAAGGATTACACTACAGGGATGGGAGGAGTCAAGCTTGAAGACTGATCCAGTTACTGAGCATAGTCCAGCATGTTACCTAAATGTGTATCGTGAGCTATATCTAGGTAGTTAGATCACTTGACCTCCTGATGATTTTGTCCTCCCAGCAGCAACATTAGGTAGAAGCTGGACCCCAAGGAAAACAAGGTGTTGTGCGACAATAGGCAGTGTAGCCTAATATTTAGAAAGAAGAGCTATGGCCACGGAGATCCCATTTGAATCCCTATTGACACTTGCTGTTTGACCTTGAGCAAGTCACTTAACCTCTGTGTATGTAACCTCCTCTATCTCACTTAACCTCCCTATCCTTGCCTGATTGCTGATACAGGTAGTTCATGGTTTGCGCTTGAGTTATGACATGTATGGAAAGGGGTTGTATTAAAGCAAACAAAAAATGGGTTCTACTTAGGCGTAAATAAATCATGCAAAACATTTTAAAATGGTGATCTAAGATTGACTTGTTGCCAGTACTGTACTAACAAACTCCACAAAAGAAGCAGAATAATATTTTGTTTATAATAATGTAAACTGCAGACTTTGTTCCTGCATTTTCTTCTCACGTATAGAAGAGACATCTGCTTACCTGATTAACAAATAAATAAATAAATTAATTAAATTTAAAAAATGCAAGCTGTAACATTTTACAATTTTTTTTCACGAATAACTGCAGAATTCCATGAAAATCAGGAAATTTCACAGTTATGTGAAAACAGAATGAACAAGTTGTGCTGAGCTCTACCAGACAGGGCACAGCGACCCTGTATCTGAGCACACTGGCATCATTTTAATCCTGGGCAATACAGCTATGCCATTGTGGGGTGCACCTTAGACACAACATATTTTTACCAGATATTTCCCTGTTTGGGCTGGCCCTGGCCAGGGCTACCACCAGAAATTCAGGAGAAGAAAATCAGGTAAAATGACAGAAAAAAAACAGCTCCTTTGAGGGTTTAGGGCTTCAGCACCATTTGAGGTTTCAGCAGGCATTATGGAAGGTTCAGCTCACAAGCAGTCCCCACTATGTATTCAGCTCGCTAAACACTTACAGCCAAGGCACTGCAGAAATGTTTTCTCATAATTTGTCTTAACCTGAGCGTGGCAGGTTACCACATAAGAGAAAAGTCTGAATTCAGTTTCACATCAGTTTGTGCCAATCCCTTGTCAGTCTCTGTCCTGTTGTGCTTTTGTGCCCCTTTGCAGACCCAATACTGTGGGCCAGTAAGCAGACTGTCAAGTGGTATCAGCTTGAAGTTTTTCAGGTTTTTGTTTTGTTTGTTTATTTATTTATTTTATTTATTGAAGACTTCAGAGAATTACCTTTGAGCACAAGTGCTCATTTACAAAGGTTCCACATCAAATACATGGTCACAAAAAACATTACAAGTACAATAAGCAGTTCCAGAGAAATGCAGTCATGTCAGGATCAAAGACAGAACAAATACATATATTTCTGAAAACTATTTTATTTATTTATTTATTGAAATGTTTCTCAAGGAAGGCAGCTGAGCAACAAGTTGCTCAGTCTCCTGCTGCGACTAGGGGTTAAGGAAGAATGGGATAGAATACAGAGAAATGTTACAATCACTGGAATACAATTTGCTTACTTGCATACAATGAGGAAACGAGAAGAAGCAGGACAGAGAGCTATACCTTAAGGCGAAGGAAGAAGGGAGGGAAATCAGAATAGCAAAGGCCCAAACTGAGGAAAAGATCAATCAATCAATCAAATTCTTTATTTATCCAGGTGAACACCATTGAGCAAGCTCATTTACAAGGTGGACCTGCATTACACAAAGTCAAGTAACAATGCATTTATATACAGACAAATAAACAGTAGATGCAAGAGTACAACAGTACAGGTAGGCCTGCAATAGACAGGATAAGTAAAAATACATTTGGGTTCAGGTAAAAGACAGTCGGTAAGGGTATACATAACAATAGGGTAGCAAGTCAGTAAAAATTTATACCAGACACAACAACATACATGGTTTAGTATTCCTGTAAGGGAAAGGCATTATAGTCCAGCAAAGAGATTAGTTGAAGTGGATGCTACAAGAGAAGAGACATACATAGTCAGTTTAAAAGCCCCAGGCATATCAAGGGGAGACATGTGATGGAAGAAGGGAAGCCAGTGGGGAGGGGTTCTGGAACTGGGATAATACTAGGAGCAAAGAATGAGATGCTGTGAGTATACAAAGAATAGGTGGGTGTGGGAGGGTGAGAGTTAGGGGCGGTAGATAAGTAGGTGGCTCAGGGACAAGTTATGCACTGATACAAGAAGGAAGGAGGATGGGAAAAAGCAGGAGGATGTGGAAGGAGGTGTAAGTAAGCTAGGATCATTGGAAGCAGTTGCAGGCTTCTGTAATGTATTTTGAGTATAAGGTCTTAAACACAGTGAAATTAACAGGAGTCCTCAGTTTCAGTGATTTCTGTAGCACATTCCAGAGCTAGGATCGTTGGAAGCAGTTGCAGGCTTCTGTAATGTATTTTGAGTATAAGGACTTAAACACAGTAATACTAACAGGAGTCCTCAGTTTCAGTGATTTCTGTAGCACATTCCAGAGTGACGGTAGAACGAATCCTATGGCAACTCTCCCAAATTGCGTTAGGGCTTTGGGCACTTTCAGAGAAATCAGTGATAGCCAACTTGGTTAAGAAGGGGGATAAAACCTTTTATAGGTACATCAGGGAGTGTAGAAAGACAAAGGAAGGGATAGTGAGGCTGAATAGAATGGACGGTGGGTGGGCAGAGAGGGACAGTGAAAAAGCAGGGATACTTACTGAATATTTCTACTCAGTGTTTACAAAAGAGGAGGAGGAGGGGAGGTGCCTAATCCAATTAACAGAAGCACTCTGGATGGGAGGGGGGGGTCGATCCCAGTCCTTTCCACAGAAGAAAGGGTTCTGAAAGGACTCCTAAAACTGAAGGTGGACAAAGCAATGGGGCCTGATGGAATCTACGCCAGAATTCTAAAAGAATTAAGGGAGAACTAGTGAAACAACTGACTACCCTCTTTTAACAAATCATGGGAGGATGGTGTGGTACCTAAGGTCTTGAGGAAGGTGGATGTGATTCCCCTCCACAAAAGTTGGACCATGACAGAGGCAGGAAACTACAGACCTGTCAGTTTGACCTCTGTGGTAGGAAAAGTGATGGAATCACTTCTGAAGGAAAGAATTGTTGAGTACATAGAGGCCAGTGGGGCACAGGACCCAAGGCAGCATGGGTTCACAGTGGGAAGGTCATGTCAGACGAATCTAATTGATTTCTTTGACTAGGTGACCAAAGTAGTAGACCAGGGAGGGGCTGTGGACATGGCCTACCTAGACTTTAGCAAGGCATTTGACACAGTCCCACACAAAAGATTAATAATCAAATTAACCAGCCTGGGAGTGGGTCCCAGGGTGGTAGCCTGGGTAAAACATTGGCTGGACAACAGGACACAGAAGGTAATTGTAAATGGAGTTCACTATGAAGAAAGAGGGGTTACTAGTGGGGTACCGCAGGGTTCAGTACTGGGTCCAGTCCTTTTTAATGTCTTTATAAGTGACATTTCAGAGGGACTGGAAGGAAAAGTATGCCTCTTTGCAGATGACACAAAGATCTGCAACAGGGTTGATACACAAGGAGGTGGAAAGGATGAAAAGGGACTTGGCAAGGTTGGAGGAATGGTTAGAAGTATGGCAGCTTGGATTCAATGCAAAGAAGTGCAAATATATCACTTGGGAAACAAAACCCAGGGAAGATTACACAATGGGGGAGGTAGTAACAACAACAACAATGGAAAGGGACCTGGGAGTAATCATATCAGATGACCTTAAGGTTAGCAAGCAATGTGAGAAGGCAATAAGGAGGGCTGGGGGGATACTGGAATGTATAGGGAGAGGCATCACCAGCAGAAAACAGGAAGTTGTTATCCCTCTGTACAGACAGTTGGTGAGACCCCATTTGAAGTACTGCGTCCAGTTCTGGAGACCCCATCTCTGCAAGGGCATAGACAGGATAGAGGCAGTCCAGAGGAGGGCAACTAAAATGGTGCAGGGTCTGCAAGAGAAGCCATATGAGGAGAGACTAAAGGAGCTTAATATGTATTCCCTTGAGGAAAGGAGGGACAGGGTGGACATGATAGAAACTTTTAAGTATCTCAGTGGAATCAATAAAGTCCAAGAGGGTAGCATCTTTCAGAAAAAGAGATGTGCAAGAACAAGGGGACACAATTTGAAGATAGAGGGGGAGTGGTTCAGGGGCAATTTGAGGAAGTATTTTTTCACAGAGAGGGTGGTGGACACATGGAACAGCTTTCCTGAGGAGGTTGTGGGATCTAAAACTGTGGGAGAACAAGAATGCATGGGACAGACATAAGGAAATTTTTGTGGGGGTAGGAAGAAATAGGCTGTTGGTTAACTAGGATCTGCAGCCTCCTGTAGGTAAAGAAATGGCAGACTAGGTGGCCAAGCGGTCCTTATCTGCTGTCAAAGTCTACGTTTCTATGTTTCTAATGAGTGCAGGAGGGATTACAGGTGGATAACATTAGCTAACAATGTAACAGTTAAGTATAGTAAATATGAAGACACACAGTATAGCAAATTGGCAACAGTTGGTGACAGTTGGTAACATTAGAACACATGTAATAACTTGGCAACAGTATGTAGCACTAGTCGGTAAGGTGACCCAATAGTAATTGGTAGCCATTAATGTAACTTAGATATTCAAGATTTATAGTGATTGGAGTAAAGAGAGGAAGAATGGAAGGAGGGAATGAAAAATTGCGGACGGTAGAATGGAAAAAGGGAAAAGAATATTTATGGAGAGATGTAGACAGAACACGATTTTCGATGCAAACAGATGACAGGGTGGACTAAAGTGCATATAAGAGGGGAATAGAGGTAGGTTATAAGTGCTTAATTGAATGTAGGGGTAGGTCAGTGTTCTAGTCAGCTGGTGAGACCCCATCTGGAGTACTGTGTGCAGTTCTGGAGACCCAACCTCCACAAGGGCATAGACAGCATGGAGGCACTCCAGAGGAGGGCAACTAAAATGGTGCAGGGTCTGCACCTATAAGACATATGAAGAGAGACTTAATATATGTATATAATATGTATACCCTCGAGGAAAGGAGGGACAGAGGGACATGATAGAAACTTTCAAGTACATCAAGGAATCAACAAATTCCAAGAGGGTAGCATCTTTCAGAAAAAGAGGTGTGCAAGAACAAGGGGGCACAATTTGAAGACAGAAGGTGGACGGCTCAGAGGTAATGTGAGGAAGTATTTTTTCATGGAGAGGGTTGTGGATGCAGGGAACGGCCTTCCTGAGGAGGTTGTGGAGTCAAAAACAGTGGGGGAATTCAAGAATGCATGGGACAGACATAAGGCAATTCCAGGGGGTGGGGGTAGGAGGAAGTAGGCTATTGGTTAACTAGGATCTGCAGTTTATCCATCAGGTAGGGGAATGGGCAAACTGCGGGCCAAGCAGTCCTTATCTGCCTTCAAATTCTATGTTTCTATGATCTATACAGTGATCTGTACAGATCGTTGTGTAAAATGTCATGGGTACTGTACAGAGAGAAACCGAATAAACTGTTTAATGGTTACAGTTGCACTGTACTGCAATGGCAGACCACAAAGATCTCTTAAACTGATTAAACTTGGGAGAGTCAGCAGTGTCTCAGGTAATTTATTTAACTAGTTAACAGCCCTGATGGCAAATAACCAAGGCTTAAGGTCATTCCTAGCCATGTTCCTGGTGTTGTATTGGTTGGAGACAGTGTGGAGCATTTTGTTAAAGCAGGAGTGTTCAGACCAAGAGTGCCTTTTGGTTAGCTAGCAGATCTGGAGCTTTATTCTGCTGGGTACAGGGAGCCAGTTAGTGAGTGCATAAAGGGTGCAACTATGAGTGCGGTTATCTGCACACCAAGTACAAAGCAACACGTCTTATTACAGATTGGCTTTACTCTATTTAGCATCATGTCACAGGCAGCTGTGTAAACGGGGTGCCTAATCTGTAAGTGACAGAAGGAAGCTGGCCACAATAAGGTATCTAGCATCCCCAGTGAGACTGTTCTTGTTCTGGTAACGGACACCCAGTCTTCTGTTAACAATGGCAACCAGACTGTCAACATGGGGTGCAAAAGAGAAGGTGTCACCCAGAGTTACTCCAAGGTATTTGAAGGTCTCCACCTGTTCAAGGTTATGTCCTTGACCATTTCTGATGACAAAGGATGGAAGGAACTTTCCTCTTCCATGGGAGGCTAGAGAAGAACATGGTCTTTGAATTTATATTTCTCATCTCCTTAGGACTTCCTGCTGCACAGCCAGTAGCCTCTGCATGCTACTGATAGCATGCCACCCACAAAATTTGCAAGTCAAATAGCAACCCAAGCAATTTTTGTTTTCTCAGTCATAGTGATGAGTCAGCATTATTGTCATATTTTCCCATAACCACTGGCTGAGTGTAACAGAAGTTCCTTTCTATAAAATAAGCACATTTTCTGTTGCCCCTTTCTTTTTTTTTCCTACATAGATTTTTCTTGCCTGCCCCGCTGTCGTCCTAGGGATGTATCCTATTATAATGGATATACCCTGTTCAGGCTGTAGCTGTAATGGAGACAGTAGCAAGGTGCATTTCCTCCACAATGTTTCTTGTAGTCATCTCCATGACATGAGCAGTGCCTGAGGCCTTGTGCAGGCATAGTGTGCCCCTGGAAAAGAAACAAACTCCCGTTCTACTTGCAAGGGTTGCCTAGGTGTTGGAACCTGTAAGCAGCACTCCCCAGACAAAGGACACTAGCTCTCGACAACTGCCTACAGCTTGGCCTGCTATCCGATATGGTGGCAAGAGTCGACTCCTGAACCCAGGGAACTTGCTGGGCCATTGGCGTCAATGGGGCAGTCACTTTTAATGATTTTTTCATATAAGTTGTTTCCCTGACACACCTTGAGAGCTAAGTTTCCACCCTGTCCCTGCCACTCACGTTTGTCTGTTGTCTCTCTGGCCTACTGGAACCCCTCCCCACAGATTTACCCCCATGGCAGGGCCGGGAAGGAGGGGCCATCCTCCCCCCACCTAGGATTCACTATCCAGATCACGCTCAGCAAGCCAGTGACACAGCGGGATGAGGGCTAGAAGGCAGGGCTTCATGGAGCCTATGGTTACCATTTTCCTTCTGCTTTTCTCCCCATGAGCATGGGCAAGCAGAGGCGCACATGAGCCACGCAGCTTTAGATCCTACTTGCTGCTCAGACTCTGATGCTACCATCTGGCCTCCACCATGTGGCAGCCAAGGGATAAGACAGCAGATCCCCCCCCAGGAGAGGAGAGCAGTCAGTTGGACCCTTAATCCTCTCCCTCCCCTTCTGACCCCCAGCAACTCAAGCTCATGTCTGAAACCAAGTCACCAGTGTAATGGAAGGTGTGGCATCCAGAGCCTCAACCCTCAGTGCCACAAGGCTGGCTCATTTAATGATTTTTTTAACTGTAGACCTAGTGGAGTATAGCCGACTCAGTGGCACTGAGGGTTGAGGCTGGATGCCACACCTCACTCCACACTGGCGACCCAAGTTTGGAAGCGAACTCAGGTTGTGGGTGAGGGTGGGAGAGGATCAAGAATTTGAGAGACTTATCTCTTCTCCCAGGGAGGGAAGGCTTGCTTGCCTGGCCTTTGACTGCCAGTGGAGGCCTGGTGGTAGTACAGGCTGGGGTGGCACAGAAGGGAGGGACTGTGGCCTGGCAATGAGTGCATGCCTTCACATGCACACTTCATGCTGGCCGCAGAAGGGAATGGGGAGCAAAGCAGAAAAGGGACATGGGGCTAAGCAAAACTCTGTATATCCATCCACGGACCCACGCTGTAAACCAGGACCAACTCCACCCAAACTAGCTTATGGGCAGGATTTTCCAGTGGCTTAGATGGCCACAAGCCCCAGTGCACTGACCATGTGGCACATGAGGCATGCAGCGATCTAACCAGATTTTCTATCCTGTATGCAGCGGTGCCTAGGATTAGACCAACTCTTTCTGATACAACACAGCAATCCTGGGGCATTTTACAGGCGTACACAGACATTTTGGTGCAAGCTGCCATAAATTGTGAAAACTGACACAACTGTGCCGAGACTGCAAAATCGGGTGCAGTTGCCCAGCAACGAGGTTTGGCAAACTGCCAGAACCTAGAGTGTCATGGCTTAGAGTTTAGGCGCAAGCCCTGTGTCACACTCTGGAAAGTCCAGCCCTATGTCTCAGGGGACGGCCCTCTCTCCTGACTCTGCCATAGTGGGAATCCATGGGGGTATCGACTGTGCCAAGGGGCAACCACCAGTGATGGGGACGGAGACAACAGAGCTGATAAACTGCCCCAGATGTCCTGGTGAAAAAAAAAAAAAACTATATAGAGAAAAAAACAGCTTGTGGAGTCGGCCCAGAAATATCTGCTTCTGCTGCAGGTTTGACTTAAGGTGCCCTGGGGACTGCGTGTTTTTTAATAAACGACTGTCAGTTTCACTGGTCTCAGAATAGTTGTGTTCTATGTGTATCATCTGGTGACTAAAATAGGGAACTAGGATAGGAAAACTGCAAACGGTTCTGAGGATCTGGAAGATTTGGATCAGCCATGTTCATTTCTGTTAGTTATCTGAGCCTTATCAGAACTTTCAGGACTTGTTTTTTGCTCACATTTGGGCATGATGCTGGACTGTGATAATTGCTGAATCTATCTCTGGACTAATTTGTTTTCAGGATTTTCTGTATCTCTATTTTGAGTTGTTCATTATGCTATTGCTAGAGTACAAAAGAGGCGAAGGATTGATGGTCACCAAACAGGAAAGAGACCTAGGAGTAATCATATCTGATGACCTCAAGTTGGTGAGACAGTGCTGCAAGGCAGTAGGTAGGGCCAGCAGGATGCTGGGGTGCATAGGGTGGGGTATCGCTAGCAGAAGGAGGGAGGTGATATTGCCACTGTATAGGTCACTGCGAGACCCCACGTGGAGCATTGTGCCCAGTTCTGGATGCCCCATCTGAGGAAGGACATAGACAAGGTGGAGGCTGTCTAAAGGAGGGCAACTAAATGGTGCAAGAGAAGCCCTGTGAGTAAAGAGACATCAATAGGTGCACCCTGGAAGAGAGGAGGGAGAGGGGGACATGAGCGATCTATAAATACCTCACAGAGTTGAGTACAGTACACAAGGGGGGGATTTTCAGAGAAAAAGATGCAGAAGTACATGGGGATATGAAATGAATCTGGAAGGGGTGAAAATTTAGAACAGATGTGAGAAGTACTTCACTGAAAAGAGTTATGGATGCCTGGAAACTGTCTTCTAGAGGAGGTGCTGGTGGTGAAAACAGTGGTGGGCTTCAGGCATGCATGGGACAGCACAATGGAATCTAGTTGGTAAGCAAGGGTGGGAGGAGCTGGAGACAGGTCATTCTCCCTCTTGGCCCCGCACTCTGGAATAGTCTGCCATCAGATGTGATGAACTGCTCCACCTTGACCAAGTTCAAAACTGCCCTGAAATCCCATATCTATGTACCCAGTACATGCAGGTGAGATTGAGGCCCTGGATATGCTTCTCGCACTATTGCCTCTTGGAATTAGCCCCACTCTGTGATCACTTATCCACAGGGCTTTTAACTCTAGCATAGATTACCATACCCCAATGGTCAGTCTGCACACTGGGCGTAGTCCCCATGCCGCCCCAAGAATTTTCATCTGTGCCTCTCTTTTATGACCCTAATCTATCTTATCTTTCCCCCTAGCTACTCGTTGGGAAACTTTGGCATTTATTTATTGAGTGTCTGTTAGTCACTGCTATTGACTAGTTCTACTAAACTTGGAATTTATAGCTATGTCATTCCTGTTACCTAATACTTGATCACTGTTTATTTGTAACTGTCAGCATCTCCTATGCAAGGATGTCTCTGTATGTTAAACCGTTGAATCTGATATTAAATATATCTGGACGTTGTTCACATGAATGTAATTAACTCCGAGTCGCCCCTGAAAAAGGGCAGTTTTTGTCTCAGTGGACTTACCCAGTTAACAAATTTCAATAAATAAATAAGTGTAAGCAGGGACAAATGGGCCAAATGGGTGGGACAAGTGGTCCTTATCTGCCATCAAATTCTGTGGTTCAGTGATTCTATATGTAGGAAACTTTGAACAGTGCAAAAAATTCACATCAGTAGTGTAAAGTACAAAAACTACTGAGTTTACATACCACCTTATGCTACATAATACTACACTTAGGGCCTAATATATAAGAAATAATGCACGACAGGGTGTGGGTCATGGTGGGATAACCTCATGCCTCGGGTGGTTGGGCACGAGGCCGCAGATAGAGTGCATCCAACACCCAAGAATTGAGGTTATCCCAGCAAGACCCACACCCTGGAGTGAATTATTGCTATTATACAATGGCTTGTTTTGAAAAAAGAGGAGAAAATAGAAAAAAATAGAAAAAGAGAAAAAAGGTTTTTTTGGGTGTTTTTTTTTTTTCTTTTTGGTGTGTGGAGGTATATGTTTTCAAAAAAAGTCCATAGTTCCTGCTTTGGCCAGTAGATTACACTGAGAGTATGTGCTGCGTTGTGTTTTTCTCGGTGCAGTTCTTCTGCTCTGACCACACACAGGTGTGACTCTGTGTCACACTGGCAAAGGACATACTGGCCCTGTTTTTTTTTTTGTTTAATTGCATTTAAAATGGAGCCCCTTATTTTGTGAAGGAAAGAGTGCGGTTATGAAGCTGATTGGAGACTGGAGCTACCGTGGCTATTGTGTGAGCCAGGGAGCGTGGCCGCTGACACAAACCAACAGTGGAGCTGCTGCTGTGCTGTTGTGGGGGACAAAGCCCAAGTCAATTAAGCAATAAGGCACGACAAGCCACCCCAGGAGTGACGTTGTTACACGATAACGCACACCTTGGAGTGCCTTATTGCAATTATACAATGGCTCGATGTTATAGAAAACAAAAAATAAAAATGTTTTTAGTAGATTTTTAGTGAGGCAGTGTATCTTTGTTTCTGAAAAAAAAAAAAGTAGCTCCAAATGCTCATCCAAAAAATCACCACAGTGCTGTTATTGTGTAATAACATCACTGTCTCAAGCACACACTGACCAATCAGAGTCCAGGAAATGTTCTTGCCATTGTATAATTAGAGATAAGGCCTTGTTTTTTATGTGATTTTATTCACAAGCTGTGTTGTTTTAAAACTTTTGCAGTACAGGTATTCGCAGGTGAAAGAGTGAGGCACTGCTGTCGGCGCGAGGTACAATGGCCGTAATTCTGGAACTTCCGGGTACTGAGAAGCCACTGTGTATGGCTTTATGTAACTTTTCTAAGTACAGTTATGTCTGCTCAATTTTTAAAATAGGTAGGAATGAGGAGAGGTGATGACAAGGAGGAGAACGGGATGCTAACATCTTCGTGGGGGGGGTTTGAAGTGCTTCACAGACCACTCAGAGCGACGTCTTGCAGCCGTATTGTGAACTTGATGGCATTTGCTTGTGTGTGTGGTGGGGGGAGTGATTTCATGATTGTGTGCTGTGGTCATGTGTGTGCCTGGAGTTCAAACAGTGAGGTTATACTCAGATAACCTCACTTCCCAGGCACACACTGACCAGTCAGAGCCCAGAATATTTTCTTGCTATTGTATAATTAAGAAACGTGGCAAGAGCAGCACAGCTGTTTGTGCTGCACTTGCCACTGTGCACCCTAGGCTCTTGTGATATCCAGACAGACAGTGCTCACTGATGCAGCAGTGTTATCCGACTGACTATCGATCCATGCTGGTGCAGTGCTAAGTGAATCTGCACTGCCCGGACATGGACCAGGGCTGTACAAGGCCCACTGGGAATAGTGCTGCCCAAAATGGGATAGTGCCAAGTTCCCCATGGGCCATATTCAGCCGGAGGATACAAATGAGCTCACTGGCCATACGAGGTGCTAAGGAGCCACTTACATGCCCATTATGGGCTCATTTGCATGGGATATAGCAGCCCCTTTGTGCCACTTTCACTATAGAAATGAGAGCCCTGGTGGTCCAGTGAGTCCCAACCCCTGATCGTCTGTTTTCTATATTTTGATGTATTCCCTGGTGGTCCAGTGGCTCTCCCAACCCCCTCAGCCATACACTGCCCCCCACCCCCCCACTCATGGAGAACCCCACCCTCCAATACAGCAGGAGCTGGTCCTGTGAACTCAGCAACTGACACAGCCCTTCTCTCTCTCTCTCTCTCTGTTCCTGTACATGATCGTACTCCATGACTGTCAGAAAGTGGCCAGCCGAGAAGGTGAGTGGAGGATGTGCCAGCCGCCGAAGTCATGGGACCAGCTCCCAGGGTGGGGGATATAAGGCAGGAGTTCTTGGTGGGTGGGGGTGACCAGGTATGACTGGGGGGGGTGGGGGGATCCACTGGATCACCAGTGAACCCATCAGAATATAGAAAATGGGTGATCAGGGGGTGGTGGCTCAGTGTGTGGGTCTTTCCAAGCCAAAAATTCTAAAAGAAAAAGTTAAGGTCAGAAGGGACTCTAAGTTCAACTTGTCTCTCCCTACTTCCCCTGCTTCACAAGCTGGCATGAATAAGTACATTGTGGAAACATATAATAATGTAAAGATGTGGACAGCTCCAAGAGCCTCGGGTAAGTCAAGCTTTGCCTTTTTCAGTGGACAGCTGTGCAGGACATGGCAACATCACACATATGGGGTTAGGAGATATCGCCATGGGAAAGGGGAAGCCTGCCTTGTGACTAAGCCAGCCAGTAGAATGTATTGCATTGCCAAGTAATTTCATAATCAAACTTATGGCATGTTCTTGCACAAATATGTTCCACCTCATACTGAAAACAAAACAAAAATTGGGCCCTTTATTTGGCAGCAGGACAAGAGCGTGACTTGAATGTTGAAACACTGGCATGCTGAGTAAAGACGCCACCATCAGTGCATTTTCCAGAAACACCAGGTCTGACAAGAATTGTCATGTGATGAAGGAAGATTGCACTATAATATATATGCTTCCCTATGCAAAGGTGGTGTGTGGCTTTAGTTTGTAAGGGATTTTCCAGTTTGATGCACACAACAATTGCAGTTGACAGCAGAAGCTGCAACTCAAATCCTATATAACAAAATAGATCAAATGAATTAAAAAAATGCTGAAAGTTGATAAGGGGGAGACAGTTTTACTCATGATGTTAACCTGACACAACATCAAAGGTGAAACTAGTGCTCACAAAACAGCCTACTTACAACCGTAAATGATTAAATGAATCCATTGTCTAATTGCAATAAGGCACTTCCAGGCATGCGTCAGTAGGATAACATCACTTCTTGGGTGATTGTCGGTACTCGGCCTATGGCCTCTTGCTTTGCATTGCTTTCAAGGAGAAATGTTATCTCAGCATGACACACACCCTGATGTGCCATATTGCTTAAATATTCCTCCTTAAAAATCTGAATTTCAGGACATTCCATTTATTATTAAAGACAGGTGCAATGCAAACATAGCTCCCAGATGCTAATTGGTGCAAATGCTGTTTTTCTCCCATTAACATGCCTGCGTACGCCACACTTGGAAGTCTGGACAAAGCATAACACAAGTCACATAGCGATATACTATGGCCAGAGACTGTGGACAGAAGTGCTTCCCCTCAGTCACCCCCATTAACCTGACAACCATTAGGCTTGCCCCTGGATCAAAGAGTCCCTGCTTGTCCAATAGCCCTCCACAACTCCCTATCCCATAAATCCTCCCTGGAGTCTAGTGGAACTCCCTTCCTTTCTAACCCTATTCTCCCACTATGGGTTACTCTATCATGGCCCTGGGTCAGTCTCTGCTCGCTCCTCATGATCCTGTTGCAGAGTTGCTGCGCCACCCACAGAGCGACTATTGGTTTTTGACTCATGTAAATAGTGGGCAACATTTCATGGTAAAATCTCGTCCATGAAATCTCACCTGCCATGCTGCCAGCTCTCCATGCTTGTAAGTGCGAAAGGATGCTGGGTGCAGTTCACCCCCCTTGCCACCCCAACCACACCACTTGCCACCCCATCCCCTGTTGCCAGCCCCACTCCCCCAATACTACCTAAGTACCACTACTACTTAACCCCAATAGTAAAACCCCAATAGTATGTGGTGATGTGAGACCTGTCAGTTAGAATCAGGGTGAAATAGGACCCCTATGTCAGAATCTAGAGAGTACCCACTATCACAAACCCACTCAGCAGGTCAGGCCCTCTGCTCCCACAGTGCCAACCTCTGAGCACAGTCTTGTGAATAGTTAACAGAAACAGGGTAACCCTCCTGTCTGTTTTGTGGGCTCGAATCAAACTTTGGTCTCAGTTCTGGAGGGATTCAAACTGTGAACCTCTTGTTAGCATACCCAATATACAGGCTCAGATAATTCTGCTCTTCGGGGGGGGGGGCAGATATCTTTCGCCTATGGGCACCTAACCAGGTGTACAAAATGAATCCTTAAAAACTCTAATAAAGACCTCAGATAACTCTTACCTTTTCCCGGTTTGATATTACCGGTAAGCTTTGCACAGTGTCAACTTTAACCATATATGCTTCACTTTGCAAACAAAAGAATTTCAAAGGCACACCAAGTAGTGTCAAAATTGAGATGTTTACTTAAAAATAGATAAAAATGTAAAATGTAAATACAGAACCATGTATCACACAACATACAAATCACTTAAACAAAACAGGTTTAAAAGTGCAGACAAAATCTTCTACCACAGTACACTTAGAATTGTCTTTTCTAATCTTCTTATAGTGCTGTAGATGTTTCTTTTTTCAGAGTCCAAGCAAGTGTGTCTTAGTGGAAAACAAAATACCGTTTTAAAACTGGCTTTGCCAACCTCTTTGAATGAGGTCACCTAGCTCCTCCCTGTCAGAATATAAACAAGCATTTGTCAATGGTGAATGTTGGCTTGCTGGCATTGGTTTTGGTAGTGCAGGAGTTAGACAGATGCATCATAGGAATGGCAGTGAAGTATTGAACTGATGCCAACCCACCCCCACCCTGCAGAGAGTGACAAGCATTAGGGTGTCCCTTTGGGTGTTTGGTAGTGCAGTGCGGGAAAACTTGTCAGGCAGGATGTGAGAAATGACAGCTGCACAGTTCATAAGGAGGTGTAAAAAAATGCCAGTGTTGAAAATGTGGCATGTAAATATACCAAATTTGCGAAGCTACTAGGGTGTGTGGGAAATATGCAATGCACGCTTGCAACACTGCCATTTTATGGGCGTTCGGCACCAAATTTTCAACATAGGCATTTTAGCACCTCTGCTCATGTACAGTGTCACTGTTATTTCCTCAAAGTGTCCCAAGAAGTGATTTCGCTCAGCGACCACGCTATTATGCGCCAGAAGTGCGAAAACACATTTTGGGCATGATATGTCAAATGACGGCTGTACTGTTCATCAAGAGGTGTGGAAAAATGGCAATGGTGAAAATCCAGACTGAAAATATCACAAATGCACGACGGTACAAGCGTGCATGCAATCTGCCAACACATGCTCGTAACAGTTATTTTATGGAGTATCATCACCAAATTTTCAACATAGGCATTTTAGGTCCTCTGCTCATGAACTGTGTCACTGTCATTTTTATAATCTAGCCCAAACACTGATTTCCCATAGCGACTGCGCTATTGTACGCAGAGTGCGGAAACAAATTTCGGGCAGGATGTGGAAAATGACAGCTGTACTGTTTACAAGGAGGTGTACAAAAATGACAATGCTGAAAATCTGGCAGTGAAATATTGTGAATGCGTGAAGTTACGAGCCTGCGTAGCAACTACGCAACGCATGCTCGTAAAATAGGCATTTGTTGGCTTTTTCCACCAAATTTGGAACTTAGGCTTTTTAAGAGGGTGCCTCATGAACACCGCCACTGTCATTTCATTAATGGGCCCCGAAGGATGATTTCGCGCAGTGACTGCGAAATCACCTGTCGAGGCCGATAAACGCCATGACAGTGACAGAATTCATGAGGAGGGTCCTCAAAAACCCCATGTTGAAAATTTGGTGCAAAAATCCCAAAAAATGCCTGTGATATGCAACAAAGTTGAAAAAACCCTATCTAGCCCATTATACAGCTTACCGGCATTTCCTCAGTTCGCGGTCGGCTTTGAAGAGTGCAGACGTGTTCCCAGTCCACCGAAGATCATCGCTGGACTCCGGAGGTAAGTATGGGGTGAGGGAGGTGTGGGGAGGCAGGGTGCGCAGTGGGTGGGTGCGGGTTGTGGGGGGGCAGGGAGAAGCGCCGTGGGACGTTTTAATTTGCAGGTTTAAAAAAAAAGATGACGCTGGGCGTTTGCCATGCTGGGGTAGGCTCCCAGTGTGGCAGAAGGACAGCTGGGGGCGTGGGAGCCGACGGGGATTGGGCACCCCGGTCGGCCATGGCATCAGTTGCCACGCTGGGTGGGCCCCAGCGTGGCACCCTGTCTCGGGGAGGACAGTGGAGCTGATGGGGGATTGGGCACCCCCGTCAGCCATGGCATCAGTTGCCACGCTGGGGTGGGCTCCCAGCGTGGCACCCTGTACTGGGGGACAGGGCACGTAGTAAAGTGGACATAACTTCTAAACAAAGTGCCGCTGCATGACGAGCTTGTTTCTGATTGCAGCGGCACTTTGTTTAGAAGTTTTGTCCACTTTACATAATGTTGGTGTCAGCGCTAGCATGCTGGCTTATTGGGGAATGAGGGACACACCTACTGATGCGTGCCCTGCATTCGCCCAACAGCAGCCGCGCCCCCAAAGCTGCACTCTCCCAATATGTTGACTGCCGTGCAAGCGCCGCAAGCCAACATAAAAATCATACCAACAGGATGACTTATTCAGAAGGTAAATTAAAATTCTGTGACCTTAGCAAAACTCTTTTTTTTTAAATGACTTTCTTTGATCTAATGAGCAGCTTCCCCTTTCCAGGACATCAAAGGACTTGTTATGACTCTCTGCCAGATCTCACCTCAACATGCTTTGTATCGCCATGTGAAATTAACTGTGTATCCTCTGAACGCCATAAAAGTTTATGATCTATCTTGGCAGCTGGCAAGCTGCAATTAGTCACATAAACAGGAGATCCTTTTTTTTAAGGTATCTTCTAACCTGTAATTATCTCTTGGCCTTCCAGGTCACATCTTGTAGCTAAAACCTGGGGGGGGGGTCATTCCACAGGCTGTTTCAACATCTCTCATGAGAGACATTCAATAACACATTTTTATAAACAAAAATCATAGATTAATCAGAACCAGCTGTCTGAGTCTCACACCCACCACCACCTTCTGTTATATGCAGTAGTTCTAGAGAGAGAGAGTGTCGCTAAACTCTTTTACGAGGTATGGGAAGGTTGCCCTGCTATGTGTGTGGCTCTGTGGGACTGTTTGTAACTTTCTGAACCTAATTACATAGTTCTAAAATTAACTATCAGGGAATTCATTTTATAATTGCAATAATGTATCCCAGGGTGTGCATAATTGTAGGATAACAGTAGTTCTTAGGTACATAAGGCATTTGGCTTTGCCTTGTGCCTCACTTGAAGAAACATGTCTTTATCCCACAATAACACATACCCTGTCATGCAATATTGTCTAATTTTCTTTAATGAAAATCTCCTTAAGTTAAAGTGGAAGGTCCACTCCTGACTCTCATATTTTGGAGGAATATTGCATAACTGGGTTCTATTAATGCCACATATGACTTTTTGGGAGGATACCAGAAAAGCTCTTGTATGGAAGTCTGGAATCAGAAGCCCAGTTACAACCAACAGGAATACTCTAATGGGAGAACTTTAGGTAAACATGTTCTAACCCATACTTGACAGGTTGTTGCAAGCCCTTAGGAAAAACACCAACATTTCTTGGGGAAACTCAGAAATGTTTCTGTCGGGGGGGTTGGGAAGCTGAACAGGCCTGTTAGTTTGCAATTTGGGGGGGTTGTTTAGATTCCTGAACTTCTGAGCCCCCCCAAATAAAAGAAGCAGTCCTAGATGCTTAATGAAGTGCACATGAGCAATACTTAATACATGTTTTGTTCAGTTTCATTTGATGGTTTATTTACACAGGATAGCCCAGCTGAGATGTCCACCATACTGCTTTCATTGTACTTGAGTGTGTGTGTGTGTGTGGGGGGGGTCCTGCTTTTATCCCAATTTTACAACTTGGAGGTGTGATTCATGTCGGGGGCGGAGGGTTAAATGACTTACTGAAGGTCACACACTAAGTAAGGGGCTCTGGTGGGATTTGAACCTAGCATTCTCTGCTTCCCAAACTTGTGCACTAACCCATTAGGCCATGCTGCCTCCCTTGTTCCAAATACACATTGGAGAACTGCATCCAGCTCTTGTCACACCACCGTGGAAAGGACATTGATGGGGCAAGAGGGTCTGACACAGAGCCGCCACACTGATTAGTAGCTTAGGAGGCAAGAGCTACAAGGAGAGACTGGACACATTCAGATTCATTGTTCCAAACAAGAGAAGAGAAGAGAAGAGAAGAGAAGAGAAGAGAAGAGAAGAGAGAAGAGAAGGAAGGCTAGGGGTTTGATCTTGGTATTCTAAATCTAGAGAAGAGAAGCCTGGGGGTATGAACATGATGTTCTGAATCTAGAGAAGAAAACACTAGGGGGCATGATCATGGTGTTCTGAATCTAGAGAAGAAAACACTAGGGGGCATGATCATGGTGTTCTGAATCTAGAGAAGAGAAGCCTGGTGGTATGATCATGATGTTCTGAATCTAGAGAAGAAAACACTAGGGGGCATGATCATGGTGTTCTGAATCTAGAGAAGAGAAGCCTGGGGGTATGATCATGATGTTCTGAATCTAGAGAAGAAAACACTAGGGGGCATGATCATGGTGTTCTGAATCTAGAGAAGAAAACACTAGGGGGCATGATCATGGTGTTCTGAATCTAGAGAAGAAGACACTAGGGGGCATGATCATGGTGTTCTGAATCTAGAGAAGAAAACACTAAGGGGCATGATCATGGTGTTCTGAATCTAGAGAAGAAAACACTAGGGGGCATGATCATGATGTTCTGAATCTAGAGAAGAGAAGCCTGGGGGCATGATCATGATGTTCTGAATCTAGAGAAGAAAACACTAAGGGGCATGATCATGATGTTCTGAATCTAGAGAAGAAAACACTAGGGGGCATGATCATGGTGTTCTGAATCTAGAGAAGAGAAGCCTGGGGGGAGCCACAGGAGCCGGGTTTGTAAAATTTTTGGTGGTGCCCAGGGGTCAGGGGTCAAAGCCCCGCCCCTAGCCCAGGGATCAGATGTCATTCACCAGTGGGGTCAGAGGTCAACTACGGGGGGGGTCCAGGGGTTAGGGTCCAAAGACCCACCCCATGGGCAAGGGGGTCAGATGTCAACCCACCATTACCAGGGCATTACGGGAACAGAGCAACTTGTATCGTAACATGGGGGTCAGGGGTTTAAGCCCCCTGTCCTCAGGTATGGGAATGAAATTGAAATACCATTTAAAAGGCTTGCTTTTAAACTTTAACAAGACAACACCTTTTTTGGGGGGGTAGGCAGAAGCATTTGGGGGTTGGCGATTTCCCTTAGAAACTTGATATTTTATTTACTACTGTGTGTGAATGTTAATAAATATTGTACTTATCATGTGGTGTCTTCTTCCTTCTTTTGGCTGCTAGCTGGGACTTCAGAACGTGGATGAGAGGTGTCTTCTGGTCTTTCTTCCCCATTTTGGCTGGAGTTCAGTCAGAATGGCCCTGCACCCCAGTGATTTACTCCACCCCTGCCCGTTCCTCAGTGGTGGTTAGTGTCAGACTCCTCCCCTCCCAGCTGCAGCATCAAAACACACACAGACACAAACACACACACACACACACACACGTTGGTGGCACCCCTGTCTGATCTGACTGAGCCACAGTGACTGAATCAATTGTGACCGACACAGCCTGCCACATACTACCTTGGCTACCTCTGTCTAACAGTAATAAGGAGGAGCACAGCCTAGTATGGCGAGTCATCACCTGTGCCCTATTCTTAAGCTGCACTGTTACGGTTAGACAGCAGGCAGCCTACGTGTGACAACCTGTGTCAGGCACAGTCACCTCAGTCACCGTGGCAAGACAGTCAGGGGGACCAACAGGTGTGAGTGTGTGGGCATGTGTGTTGATGACGCAGCTGGGAAAGCGTGGAACATTCCTCATGCAGCACTGGCACAAATCACTGCGTATGAGGCTAGGGCAGTGTGTGTGTGTGTGTGTGTGTGTGTGTGTGTGTGTGTGTGTGTAAGGGGGAGTGGACTTCTTTGCAAGCAGATTCCCACAGGGTAGTTGCAGGACTGGGAGTGCTCAGGCTGTTGCTATAGGGATGGGGCCTTCACAAACATTGGGGGGGGGCACCCATCCTTACTGGGTTGGGCTCCAGATGTGGGGAGGTACCCCTACACACTAGAGACTAATACATACAACATGGGTACAGGTGGGGGAGGGAAGACAGGACACCAGAGAAAGGTTTAGGGAACCATTTGCAATTGAAGGGTGGGATCAGAGGAACATGTTCCTCTCTCTCAGAGGTTGGGATCAGAGCAGGAAGGGGTATATGCACCACCACACACCCTCAGCAACACATTCCCTACTATACAGGAGCAGGCTTGGGGGGAGGGAGTGCTGTGTGATGTGCACGGGGAGGGGTGGCCCTGGCCCATCCGACTCAGGCACATTCTCTACATCAATTGTTACAGTTGCAAAGTCAAGCATGTTTACCATCAGAAACATGTGACAGCACCATCCTAACACATCCACAGTATGAATCTTGCATGCACATTTCACAGCTAACCTCAGAGACCAGAAATCTTTAAGAATTGTGTGTGGTCAATGGGGGCCATCTTTAATAGTGCGAGTCATTAATTACTACTTTACCTGCAAAAGGTCTGAGAAAACCATAAATATACAAAGCATTGTCATAGGATGTTAGAAATACATTGTTACTGAAAGACCGTAAGATTTCTTTGCCAGCAAACACATACTGCCACAGTGAGAGGATTCGTAACAGGCCTTTTGTCCCCAAATACATCATTCTGTCCCTCAACAAACCACATATCCTCTTTCACAACAATTATATTACATACATTTTCAGTTTACAACTTGTAAATTAATTTAGGTTATATAATGTGATACAAACTGTCTACTTTGAATCAGCAAGTCATAAGGCTCATGTGAATTGTTCCAGGACCAGCAGTGTAACAATTTCAACAGGCAGACAAAATAAATATTGGCATCAGTGACTTTCTTGAATGGTAAAATGAAACATGACCTCCTCCCCAAGGTAATTACCCAGGCTTTCTCTTGCCACCCCAGACCACACACTTCAATCAGGCAAGTCCCTAGCCGGCCCGGTGGCACTGGGGGTTGAGGTGCTTGACTCCACACCTCACACCATGCCGGCGACCCGGGTTCAGGAACAAGCCAGGGCTGCTGGGGGGCGGCAGGGGAGGGAAGAGATCGAGCATCTGGAGGACTGCCCTCTCTTCCAAGGGGTGGGTATGGGGTGCGCTCGCTCTTGGTGCGACCCATGGCGGTGGCTGGAGGATCGCCAATGGGGCTGGTGCGGCGAATGCCATGGGGGCAGAGCCACGGTAATTCATTGCCTTGCTGGCTGGGCTCCACAGGGACAGGGAGAGGGGGGAATCTAAAAGTAGAAAATCCCCGGCTCACCGAGGAGATGACAAGGGCCCCAGGGATCTCCCTCTCATCCCTACTACCGGGCCAGGCCACACCGGGGATCCACGGCCGACCTTCCAGAGGGTTGGACCCTCTAATTTCAGAAAGTGCCACCGAGGATGGGCAGGCCCAGTTCCGGGGGGTGATCTGGAGTGCTGGGAAGTTACTCTGGGTGGGGGGGGTGAACCATGATGGCTGGCCACGGTAGGGAGTAGAAGCGGCAGGATCGAGTTGGGCTCCTCTGAAAGATGCCACAGAGCATACCGGTGCATAAAAATTGTTAAAAAAAAAAAAAAATTAGGCAAGTCCCAATTAAGAGCTTTCAAAACATGTGCATGCGTGAGGACAAGAAAGAAGTTACAGTCTAGCAAATCCCTCCAGAATCTGATACTGTAATTTAGTTGCAGTCTGTACCCCTATAATAATTACCCAACCCGCATTGATATCCCTCGATCAACAACTGTGGCACAGTACAATAGTGTCCTGACTCCAAAACTTACAAGGTGCCATTTAACCAGGCATGCTGCCATAATAAGATGAGGAGGCCTGCTGAAACACTTACACAACCTGCAGCACAGCAAGGTAATAGTGCTGCAGGTCAGGGATGTCTCCCGTTTGGCAAAATGGACTACAATAATTTCTATTTCCTCCACACTAAGTTCCGGCCCAGTGTCCCAGACTCCTAAATTACCGATAGTTTGGTTGCATTGCATTGGCTGGGGACTGGACACCCCATACCGATTATCCGTAAATAATGCAAAGTCCAAAACACACCAGGAGACACCAGGTTATGTAATCTGTAGGCTAGTAGAGACAGCAGAGAGAAGAAAGAAGCCCTAGTTTCCCCCCTCCAGGTCCCCTATAACAGGTTACTCACATATGTAATTTCTGAACATCGTGCACCCACAGCCCCTGGCTGGCTGCCCCTATGGGTTTAGCAGAGGTTGGGAAACGAGAGAGCATGACATAAGTTGAATGAGGCACTGTATGTCACTAAACATACACCATTGTCAGGTTAGAGAGACACGGGGACTCAGGAACATACACTAGATAAAATATTTTGGGGGGCATGGCCTGAGTAAATAGAAGACACACAAAGGTAAAACCCATGCAACTCATTACAGTTCTTCACCATCACCACATTATACCTTCCAACACAAGATTACAAGATCATCATCTTCATCATCGCTCATGTGGTGTATAGTCTGTGGAAGAGACTAGATGAAGCCTGGTGCCTGCAAAGGATGACTCAAAGGCCTCCAGACAGCGTTTGCACCCCGACCCAGCTGAGCACATACTGTCAGAATGGGCCCATCCCTCGTGGCCATGAAGCTAGACAGGAGAAGGATGCATGACAAGATAATAGAAGTAAGTACAAATAATTCCACTTCCAGTTTCACCTTGTCTGCTGCACAGACTTTTCCTTCTGTCATATTCCCAACCTTTCCCCATCCAGACCATCCATCTTTCTCCTCTGAGCTGCCCTTGGACTCCTTTCCTTCCAGAATCCAGACCCAGAGTACTTCCCACTTTTCATCCCCTCCCACTCCCTCTGAATCCTAGAGTCTGGATCATTTTGACCCCAACTATTTTCTTCTCCCTGCCGAGTCAGTCAAGCAGAAACAAACCATATTGACTGGCCCTATGTTTTTTTAAGGAAAAATAGAACACGTACAAACTGCAATAAGACCTTTGGCAAACTGGAGTTGTATCAATATGAAACTAACTGGCCTTTGGCAAGTATCTGGCTAGCATCTGGCATGGCAGTACTGCAACCACAACCACAACTGCTGTGGTTCTTTCTTTCCCTGTTCCCAATCCCACCAAGCCCCTATTTTTTTTTTAATCAGGTTCTCTCACTCACACAAAGTAATACTGTTAGTATCGCCTCAAATTATTTTTATTTATAGCACCTGCTACCATATGAGATTTTAGGTTACAGTCTGACCTCCACTCTCAGCCCTACCATTCACCCAAACACCACCACCAGTGCAAACTCCACTCCCCTAACCCCCTCCTGTCATTTTTTACTTTTCTTGCTCAATGCACCCTTTCTGCCAGGTGCTGCTATGGCCCCAACCTCTGTCTGTGTGATTTCTTTAAATAATATTTTCTTTCAGGTGTTGTTTTTCACTAAAGTTTAACTTTATCCCCAGCCCTAATGCCCAGTGCTGCCCCATGACAGTGGCAATGCCTAGATGAACTACTGCCACACTGCCAGCCCCTGTTCTGCTCTAGTCATTAATATTTCTGCAGCATGAATCCATTCCCCCCCACAGACCACCCCTCAAGTCAGCCAGTGAGTGACAGTCAATATGATCTCACCCTTCCCCTTAGCTCCCCTGAGAAGCACCAAGTCTCACTCCCTACCTTGAGTAAAATGGAACAGACTAGGTAGGGGGAAGAGGCTTTGGACTGGCTAGCTCACTTCCTTCTTCTGCATCAACATCCCATCCCCACCGTACCTTTAGTGCTGGCATAGTACTTGAATTTACTGAGTGAAAGGGAGATCTTGCATGGAAGGGGCCCAACATGGGATAGGGGAACGTTACTTGGGTCTAAACAAAATCAAATACAGTGTTCCCTGCACGTAGTTGGCACTGACTCACTACACTGACTAACGACTTGTAGACCTGACCACACACTCTCAGCTCTGTGTGCACTGTTTGTGCAGTGTAGAAGATTGCTGGCTGAGGCTCTCGCTGACTGGCTGCTGAGCCTTCCTCAGCCTGCTGCTGCACTGCCTGCTGCTCTCTCTTCTCTTCACAGCCTGGAGTCCCAACTCCCGGACTGCAACCGCCAAGCGCCGACTGCTGACACCGACGCACCCTGCGACTCGAACCGCCCACGGTGTGATGTGAGACTGAGTCATGGTGACCACTGAATCCACCAAATCTGGCCAGGCAGGCAGGCGGCAGCCACTCACACAAGTACCCAGACTGCGGGCGGCCAGCAGCGGCCACACTACAGTAAGCCATATCCCTGCCTCTTAGCAAAAGGTTGCTGCCTGCTTGCTACCCAGAGTGGACCGGACACAGTGGTGCCCACGACTCCCGCTCCTTCTGGCTCAGACTGGCTGTACTTCTTCACTTGATCTCATCACACTCGCGTCGTCAGTCTCTCTCTCACTCACCAAGTTGCCTGCATGCATATGGCACCTCTATAAATAATTCTAGTGGCCAATCACAGGCGGCCAACGGTGGCAAATTGAAAAATGCCATCAATCAGAAGCAGAGTCGAGCCAGACAAGCAGTCGCCTCACCGCACCACTGGCACCAGTCATATACTATGATGGGATGGGGGTTTAACTTGTCGGCGTTGGCTCAAATTTCAAATAATGCCAGCAGGTGCACCGCAGCGCCAGCAAATTCAACAGGGGGGGCTGCGAATCCATTCTGAATCATACTGGCGCGGCACCGCGCAGTCTCAGGCGTGCACATAAACAATTTAAAGGGGCCAAGGGGGAGAAAGCAACATAGGATATTGCTGGGGCTCAGCCCAGCTCAATAAATATTGATGGGACCCGTGCCCCACGGGCCCATACAACCCGGCGCCTATGGGGGGAGCATAATGACAGTGTTCTGAATCTTTAGAAGAGAAGGCTGGGGATGTGATCATGGTGTTCTAAATTTACAGAAGAAAAGGCTGGGGGGGGCAGGAGCATGATCATTATGTTCTGAATAACAGAGAAGAGAAGGCTTGGTGGAATGGGCATGACCGTGGTCTTCTGAATCATAGAAAAGAGAAGGATGAGGGCATGATCATGGTGTTCTGAATCTAGAGAAGAGAAGCCTGAGGGGTATGATTGTGGTGTTCTGAATCTAGAGAAGAGAAGACGGGCCGGGTGTCATGGTGTTCTGTAGAGAATGGTGGGGGGGGGTATGACCATCATGTTCTGAATCCTAGAGAAAAGAATAGTGGGACATGATTGTGGTGCTCTTTAATTCAGAGAAGAAAACACTGGGAGGAGAATGATCATGGTGTTCTGAATCCTAGAGTAGAGAAGGCTCAGGAGGCCATGATCATAATATTCTTGAATCCAGAGAAGAGAGGGGTTGGGGGGGGCGGTGATCAGGTGGTCTGAGTCCTAGACAAGAAAAGGCTGGGGGTGGGTGGTGGCATGATCCCAGAGTTCTGAATCCTGGATAACAGAAGGCTGTGGGGAGGTACATGATCATGGTTTTCTGAATCCTAGAGAAGAAATGGCTGGGGGATGGATGGCATGATTATGGTGTTCTATATCTTAGAAAAGGCTGGGGGCATAATCATGGCATTCTGTATTACAGAGAAGGCCGGGGGGGTCGATCAACGATGTTCTGAATCCTAGAGCAAAGAAGGCTCAGGAGGCCATAATCATAATGTTCTGAATCTAGAAAAGAGAAGGTGGAGGTGGGTCATGTTCATGGTGTTTGGAATCTTAGAGATGAGAAGACTGGGGCTGGGCATGATTATGGTGTTCGGAATCCTAGAGAAAAGAAGGTTGGAGGGGGGCATGATCATAGTGTTCAGAATCCAGAGAAGAGAAGGCGGCCGGGGGCATGATCATGGTGTTCTAAATACTGATGTAACCCCCAGGTGGCACTATCCCAAAAGCTACTACCCCTGCCTGCTTGACTACTAACAGGTTGAAGGCCTAGGTTCTGCGGCGGGTGCCTCCTCCCAGAGGTCAGGGTTTGCAATAGTTAGACTAGCTTGGTCACAACCCTCTGGGACACTGAGACCCCCTGTTATCCCTTCAAGTGGCTCACTCAATGCACAGAGGTTACAGTCCCAATACACCACATATACACACTGTTCATTCATAAAGAACCACTGACCCTCGAGACTGATTCTGAGGTTTGTCTATGGGGACCCACTGTAAAAGAAGATGATGCAGTACAATAGCCTCAGTGCAACACCTTAACATAAACGAACACCAAAGTCAGTGTAACTTAGCTGAAACAAAGAGATCTGATTTATTTAAGGAGCTGTAACAAGGAAAGGGGGAATCAGGTTAATTAGGTTAGACACATTAATAATCACAGTACTGTGCACATGCTCAAAGTCCCAAATGTCACTCTCACTGGGTACCCAGGATGGTGTGGGGCTAGCCAGGGTCGGTGCAGCTGGTTGGGACTCTGTAGAGGAAAATATGCACAATACCCACTTGTAATCCGGAGCAGGATGGCTCAGTCCAAGAAGAAAAGAAACAGCAATAATTAGATGACACACTTGCAATTTGAAAGACAGATGGCAGGGAGCTACCCTGATTTGTACTCACAGACTCAAGGCCGAAAACTGGCACAGATGGCAGTTCTGGACTGCCAGACACATACACACACACACACACGCACACACACACACAGTGGGGGATGAGGTTCTACAAGCCAGGCACACAGCTTTGATCAGCAGATAGATTCAGCCCGCCTAAATTCACTTGGCTTTCAGTGTACACCACACGGTGACAAGAGAACCCGATTAGCTGTTCCTCCCAAGCATTCCACACATTTATATGTAAAGGAAATTACTATAGCAGGCAGCTGCTTTCAGGTCCCGATCGCACTTACTGCTAAACCCGGGAGTTCACACCGCAGCCTCACCTCCTGACAGACCGAGTGAGATTCAGCAATTTCTCCAGTCTTCTACAGGGTGAGCCTGGTTTCCACTCTTTCCACCTCACTTCTTGTCTATAGTCTCAGGTTCAGTCCGAATGGACTTGGCAACACAACAGCCCAAATGTAGGCCTTCCACGTGCTTCCCGTGCAAAACTACACAGCGCAGAAGCTCAGAGCTCCTTCTCTCATCACGGTCACAACAGATCTAATCTTTCCAGTCACAGAGCAGGGCATTTCCTCTAGCTCCACACCATTCTGTTGGCTGGTTCAGCTGTCACTCACAATAAGACTCCCTCTGTTGGTGGAAAAAGGTGCCAAGGTTTAAACGACATTTCCCAGAGTCACCGCCCGTACAGTCCGCTTGTGGCTGGCTCAAAATTGGGAGTCTAAGTTCTGATTCGTCCACAGGCTCCATTTTAGGGTCTCCCTATCATCCAGATTGGTCCAAGTCAGCTATTCAGGACCAAAATGAAAGAGTTACACTGAAACAGTTTGTGCTGAAATGAAGACAGGTTAGGCAAACGACATTTTCTCAGTCACTCTAAATGATTTCTGGCAAACAGTTATATCTTTCAACAAGGCTCCCTCTGCACATGTAGCAACATCAGAAATGGAGCGAATTGACAGCAGCCTGGGTGGGATTTGGGCATTGGAACACACAATCCCCCCATACAAACTAATTAAGTCTGCAAGCAGACAGCTCTTAAAGAGACAGTACATGGAGGCTCAAATAGCACTTACTTGGAACCACATTTAAACAGCTCAGTCGCTGAACACAGCCCAGACTTGGAGCATTCAGGCAAGCTCATGGAAAACTTTTGGGAACCCCCATTTGCAGGGGGGTTACACTAAAGGGATGGACAGGGTGGAGTATAGGAGCATGAAGGCATTAGCCCATTTTACTCCATATCATTCAAAAATATTGTGGCAATCCTCCTTCACTGCTGAATTTGTCCAATTTATTTTTTAATTCTGTTTTATTTTTTTACTAATGATAATCTCAGTGGGACTCGATGTACAAATGGTGCAGAGTGGCTACGTGCATGTATCAGAGGCGGTAGCCACCTGCACTTACTGCACTTCCGCATGGGATGCATGAAGGGAGGGCACGCAGGAAATACATACCCCATCCCCCAGTCACACGATGAGAAACATGCCGGATGTGGGCGAGGGAGGGTCCAGCACTATGTGCCATGCACTAAGGTGCATAGTACTGGCCACAGGGGTGCATAGGGAGTTGCGGGGTATGCCAAGGAGACACAGTCATAAACCCCCTATGTGCCCTGCACACATTCCACAGGACTGGGTGAACAGCCCACCAAAGCACCAGGGCCACAGGTCATGGCTGCCTAACGTCACCCACCCCACACGCAGCGGTGTGTGTGGCACACCCCCCAACACCCTCACCCCTCATGGGGCACTGGGTCACGGCTGCTGCCTGCCCACCCCAGCAGCACCACATGCCATCTCCCCCCCTGTTACCGGAGGATGTGTCCCTCCACCCGCTGTCAGCAGGCATGCCCCCCCCTCCCCTCCAGCACGGGGCACTGCATTGGTGCTGACAGCGAGGGCTGGTGGCATTGCACCCCTGCCACCCGCCACAGCTGCCAGCCCTCAGACATCTGCGGGGTGCACTGCCAGTGGACCCATGCCGGGCATCCGACTGGATGCCTGGCTGGGTCCATGACTCTGCCCGCTCTGTGAGGACCTGCATGCTGGGGAGGGGGTGGGGCTGTGGACAAGTCACCAGCATTTGTGAATGCTGGTACCGGCACACCTGTCCGCAGGTGCCCTACACCTCATCGTGAATTGGGCCCAATATGAGTGTAAGCAGACCAAGAGCACATGCACACACACTGGGAGAACTGGGGGGGGCAAGATAAGGGGAAACTCCAGACAGCATTACTTCACTTGGGGGGGGGTAGCATGTGGAATATCCTGCCCAGTGAGACTGTGGAAGCTGGCACTTTTTAGGCTTTTGAAACAAGAGCAGACAGGTTCCTGATGTAGTGTGGCATTGAGAATAACAGCATGAGAAAAGTAGAAGTAGTATTTTCTGACATTAGGCTTCAATGAACATCAGCTCTCAAGCTGGGGTGCAAGTCCACTGTCTTTCAGCAGGAAAGGCAGACAAGGTGAGCCCTGCATTCATTCTACCAGGGGTCCCAGTTGTGTATGTACAGTCTAGCAGGGCATGTGTAGGTATGACCAGGGCTGACTAGATGAACTAGTCTTCTGTTTGTAAATATTTTCTCTGTAGGTTGACCATCACAGTACTGCATTGTTACTGTATATGTCATATGCAATTGTGTGCCTGCCTGGTTCTTCTGAATCAGGAATGAGAAGGTTCAGTTCTTCCAGAACGAACAGTCCTGGCTGTGTTGTTTTCAGATTATTTTTCAGACAAGTCACAGCATGCCTGCAGTTTCTCACACTATCAGCCCTGCAGTGGCCCTCTGGTTTCCAAAAGCATAAAGGTTGACACAGCCTTGCCGTTGCTGACTCAGTACTGCTGACTCACACAGGCTATTTCCATGACACCGAGCTCTGTGGTGAATGCTGTCACTGTGTGAATGATTCAGGCTGGAGATGGGGACAGGCCACTCGCTGTCACTTAATCTCTATCATCTAGCTGATGCTTCCTTGAGATTTAAGCTAACCAAATTTGCAAAGCCAGCTCAGATAGGCATCGCTTGCAGCCAACAATACAGAGAAAAGCATCAGTTCATTTCAGTCTCTCAACAACAATAACAGAAACCTACCCGTACTTTCATCACCGCAACTCAGTAAGTAGCAGGAAAATATGCCTGGGGAGAGGCTGTGCTGTGGAACTCCTCATTCGGGTGGAGGTAGGGTGACAAAAGTAGTGGGTGGAGCACAGTGAGAAATATCAACAGGCTGGGTGGCTCTAGTTATCATTTCTTTAAAACTCTTTAATGCTTTTGGGGAGGTGGGCATCAGCTGCATTGGTAGATAAATAATAGCTCACAGTGTAGGTGAAAAGCAGATAGATGTAACCCAAAACTTGTCAATGCGTTCTTCACCCAAGCATCACCTTCCTCACCTTCTGCTCACTGACTGCCACAGGTACCCCGCCTGCAGTACATAAAACCTTCATTACCCCTCTCCAGTTTGCTGACTAACTCTTTTGTAACCCCCCCCAAAATAAAATGCATACCAAGTGCTGCTCCAATCTGCAGACACCCTCCCTGTCCCTAGCAACCACTGACAACTGAATGGGTAGTGCTAGCATGCTGTCACTAGCATATGTTTCATTTCTCCACAGTGGCCCTTAACTGTGTGGCCCCACCAAGGGGTGTCCTCCTAAGGCTCCCTTTAATGCTAACAACTGGCAAACTGACCCAACTAGCAGCAGTTCAGTTTCTCTCAGATACCATGTGCCTGCACAATCCCAAATTGTGGTCATCTGCAGTGGCTGCCTATTAGGTGGCATTCTGACTTCAACGTTTTGCCATAAGGCCCTGGATGGGCTAGGCCCTCCCTACATTTGTGCTTTACTAGTCAACCTCGAAGAAAACTGTGGCAAGGTCCTCCTCCCTTCCTACCCTCCAGCCATGGCTCACCAATCAGTTTCAAAAACAAAAGAAGGGCTCTGGGAGGTGGGTTATAGACCAGGGGTGATGCTCATATCTAGGAGCAGACTGAATGGTATCACTCACTGGGAGCCACCTCCTTACCAACATTATGGGTCTGGCTGCTTCACTATTCAGGCATGTCAGCAATGAAACACCATCTATATAATTCCATGTACTACCCCAGCGAAGCTGATCTGTTGTGCTAAGCAATGGGCTTGCAAGTTTTGGAGCTCATAGTTCTCCATGGCTACGTCTTCACTAGTTCAAAAAACAGAATTGTTCTGTACACCTACCCTATGAATACTGATCCCCTAGTGGTGAGTAGGGAAACAGCAGCACATGAAAACTTGGCAGCTCAGCTTCAGTTATTTAGCAAAACACTCTCTGGTCCCCTTACTTATTTACAGCAATGACACCCGGGACACAGGGCACCACACTTGAGACAGAAATTTGCTTTGAAACACCAACAATTTATTTACACAACACTGTGCACAGTACTACAGTAATGGGAGGAATTACATAGCCAGAGCCCTGGCTGTGCCCCCTCCCCCCACTGAGGGCCCAAATAAATCCATATTTACATGTCCCGAGCTCATACCCAATGGGAGACAAATTTTTCATTTATTGTATAACATAGTACAGGTCCACTACATACCAGGAGGTAACTGGAATTACCTCAGGATTTACCTACACCCAAATCAGGTATGCAGTATATACAGGCAAGCTGTCACTCTACAACAGGGTGAGGGATGCACCTCCCACCTAGCACAGTAGAGCACCCAGGTGTGGGCACCAATAGAAATGGGCTGTCTGCCTCTTTCTCTACCCTAGGACCTTGATGTCTCAGTGGCACCCCTCTGGTTCAAGCAGGTTGGTCCAGTTCTCAGTCCTTGAGGTCATCAAGAAAGAAAACTTTAGGTTGCACTTCTGACCGAGACATAAGCTGCAGTCATCATCAGGTAGCCTTCCTTAAGGGTAAATTGCCAACAGGCTCTCACTATTCTACATGTAGACCCTTGCCAGGATCTGAACCTTCAGAGATCCACCATGGAGGGAGTCAGTGCCATCTGCACCCATGACTCTGCCATAGTCTTGAGCCCACAGGCCCCCTCTAGCTGGTTGCAGCTAAAGCACATCACCCCCCCAGTCCTTGGGGCTCAGGACCACTAACACACCACTCTCCTCCAAACTACTACATGAGACTGGAGCCCCAATTCTTTTACATGGGGAGGCAGGCAACCAGAAAGCCTGGGAAAGTACAGAAGCCAAGGAGTACAGGATGTACTCGAGTGATTGATAGCCCACTCTTGCTCGGTCTGAAGCAGTGAACAGGATGACCACATTGTAGTTAAATCTTCAGGGGGCTAAAACATTGACCATTAGTGCAAAAATAGGGCAGGACTGAATTAATACAGTTTAGGCCCACAGAGTAAACCCCACATCACATTTGTCACGGTAGGGGTTACAATCTCCAGTGTCTAAATGCTTGATGTCCTTGTCAAACCTGGTACCTTGGGTGAGGTACAGAATGGCTGCACTGAACAAACAACTGATAGACAATTACAGTTACAAAGTGAAAACAGTGTATAATGGTCTGGTCCATACAAGTGTCCACTTGCAAATCCTTTCACTCCCCCCAAAATCACAAAGTCACCATTATGAAACACGCAGTCCCTTTCTCCAAATAGTTCATGGACACTCCCCCCCCCAAAAAAAACCCTAGGCTGTAAGTTTATGGGCAACTTGTAGAACCTGGTGCAGGACATAGCTGGGAAGCAAAACCCCACTCCCAATGGCTATTCAGGAGTGGGCCTTCCATGAAACAGTTAAGTTCTTGCCCAAGCTTAACCCGCAAAAGACAACATAAGCATCATATGATACCAGTTCGGAAGGGAAATTCCTTAAGATTTGCTCCCTGGACAATCAGCACAAATACTGAGGGGTAGCTCCCATTCTGGGATGTTGACTTGTGGTGCTTCCTATCTGGAATACCAAACAGTCACTCCACTTCTCGGACACTGAACAAGGTGGTGCTCTCTTTTTGGAATGCTGAACAGTACCTCATCCTAAGATAATGGGCACTCTGTTACTGCCATGAGAACAACAAAATGACCAGATGTTGTCCCACACCTCCCTTGGGAGGAACCAGGTTCCTCATGTTCTTTAATAATCACTTCAAGTTTGGCTACTGGCACATCAATGATAACCCTGGTGGTTGTTATGTTGTAAATCATCCAGCAGAACAGGACGAGTTGGAGGGGCTTCAGTCCAGCTCTCAGCTGAATTCCACAGGAACCTCCACAGATCCCAGGGGCCTGAATACATATCTGCAGGCAATCTTGATATCCAGATAACAAGAATCCACTCCTGACAGTAGAAGGAAGAAAGCAGCCAAGGCACACAAGTGCCAGCAGGGTGACTGGCACAGGTTCAGCAGTTGTAACGGTCCAGTCCCAAGGCCCAAATGACTGAAGCAAGCCAGTGACAGCAGAAAACTCCAAAGGATATAAAGGTCACTGATATCTCATATAGTGTAGTGGTTAACAGCACTGAGCTACAAACCTGGAGAACTGGGTTTGAATCCCACATCCACCACTTGCATATTGTTTGACCAGTAAGTCCCTTCAATACCCTGTGCTCCCAGGATGCACCCGGAAACAAGCCTCAGCTTAGTGTACCTCTCTTGGCCAAAACCTGTAAAACAAACAAACAAAAAATCCACATTAGGTTTCTTCAGTCCAACAAGTCAACAGACAAATTCTGTTGAGTCAAGGGCCTCACACACACTGTCCACTCTCAGCAGCCTTGCAAGATCAGAAATAACTCTTCTGAACAGCAGATCATTCTGGGCAAAACCAGATGGTATAAAGTTATGTTCAGTGTCTTCAACTACAGTTCCAGATCAATGATCTGGGGGCCCAATCTCAGTGGGGTCTGAGTCTCAGGGCCCTGCCACCTGCCCCTACTGCCAGTCTTTCGGACAACTGCACACCCTTACACCTACAGTTCACATGATGTTCTCATTACCAAGTTGTGCAGAGCCTTCAACAGTCAATCACAGCACAGAAACCCAGATGAGCACACCCCTTGTGCCAGGGTCCTCCCCCACCCCCTCCTACCTTATGGCAGGGCTCCCCAGTCAGTCTCTAAGCGCAGAAAGGGATCTCGGGGAGTAAGGCCATAGTCCAGGGGTGACTCCCGTGTCTAGAGGGAGCATGGATGGAATCCCTCACTGGGAGACACCCCCTTGCAGACATCCCGTGTCTGTCTGCTTCATGCCTCAGCCCTGTGACCACTGGGTGTTGCCTGTGTAAGTCCCTGCACCACCCTATTGGAGCTGATCTGTGGTGCTAGGTCACAGACTTGGAAATACTGGGGCTCATAGCTCTCCTTGGCTACACCTTTTCTGGTTCAAAAACTGAACTGTTTTACATTTATTCATTTATTTTGACAACTAAGTAGGAAACCCGGATCCAAGGGCACGAATGCCCATTTACACGTGTAACCCAGAACAATACATAAGAAAAATATATCAAATTTACAAAGCTTAGATATACAAATGACATCAAATACAATCTGACACACATAACTTCGAGTCCAGTTACATGCAAACTTGGTCAATAAATACGATTTGAATTAGGGTTGTCAGAACCCTCTGAAGTTCTGGGTTCTAGTTCTAGTCTAGAACTTTTGAAAAAGTTCTAGGGTTCTAATCTTTTTTAGAACTTTTTAGAACTCGAAGCCTATTTTTTTATTGTGCTGCCAGTAATGAAGATAGTAATAAAATACATGTAAAGGAAAAACTGTTCAATATAAGGAGAGAAATTATCATGTGTGACATTGATAGGAATACAACTAGGTTTATCTATGGTTTCTTCTGTTTGCTAAAGCCAGCAACTTAATACGTAACAGGCCCACCCACCCACCCATATGTTAAAGTTTTCTTGCTGCAGCTGCATCATAGTTCCTTAGTGAAAGAAAGAGGCACATTAGCCATTTATGTACTCAGTTATATATACTCATTGTCATGAATTATGAGAAAAAATAACTGATATTATCTAATCTCAGCTATTTGCTGCTTTCTGTTTTAAATGAGTAAATCAAAAGTTGCTATGTTTAAAAGAAAGCTTTTATAACAAAGTCAAGCCAAGGTACTATAGCAGCAGCATGTAGAACTGTTGCAAAACATATTATGTCATAACGTAGTCAGTCAAGACATTTGAATAAAAAAAATATGCCAGTCATTGTTGCTGGCAAAAAATACATGCAATTTGCTAAGATAATGCATACATATACCAACATTTTTGTTGGCAAATTGAAGTAATACATATAACTTTCTAAGATGATGCATTTTTGCAGCTGATACTTCAATAAAATCTGTATTTCAGTCACATAAATAAAAAGAGTGGTTTCCTCACCACATACTAACTTAAGGAACATTTAATGTAGCTGCAGCAGTTGGCATGTGATGTTTAAGGGACAGCGTCTGTCAAACCCATTATGTATCAAATTATCACTACTTGTAAAGCAAAAACGCTTTATGATAGGTCACATTCTGTGAAAACTGCTGATGCAGATTTTCTTTTATTTCTGATTCCTTGATTCTTTTTTAAAGGGACAGGACAATTGTGCTAGGTGGCAGCAGTTTGCAATGTATTTAATAAGAAAACATATATATATATATATATATATATATATATATATATATATAGTTTCTGGTCTGTCATCATTTTTTTCCTCACCATCCTCACCGATCACGAATCTGTAAATGAAAGGACTAAAACAACACCCATCTTTCACCCCATCACCCATTCCACTTTTCTTCCACCGCCCTCATCTGTGCAGTAGCACCCATACCACCCTTACACCCATGTTAAAACCAACCCACAACCCTCACCCATGTACTAGCATCCATTTTTGGTTTATAGCTAACATTTCTGTAATTGAAAAAATAATAAATAGCTACCAATTAGAAGTCATTGTTTTGTCCTCTTTAAAATTGAAAAATAGACCGCCCCAGTCCCAGCCCATACTGATGCACCACAAAGTCACAGAAGGTAAATCCAAAACTATATGTTTGCACTTTAACTATAAATAATATGATACAGAAAGGATTGACGTGACAGTGTCCCTTTTATGCCAAATTTGGGCCTGTTCCCACTGATGTTAAAATTGCCCTGTATATAAAACTTGTTGACTTTAGTTTAGACCCTAGCTACAAAGCAGTTTGCCATGAAATGGTGAAAGTTTTGGGGGTATATAGTCCAAGGTAGTAGATCGAGAAAGGAGAGACAACCAAAGTCATCACAGTCTGTAAAGTTTCTTTTGGTGCAGAGAGACTCTGTCCCACACAATATTTACCAGCCACCACCATCTGAGTTGTCATCACCATCAACATCCACAACATCAATCACTTCAGGATCAGTTTGTATACTCTTGTAGGGATACAAAATCTTGACTTATTAACTTTAATAAAAGTTAACGTGTGTACATTTTCTGGCAGCAACCTATTTCTGGTGTCTGTCACAATATTGCCAGCTGTACTAAACATGCGTTCTGAAGAGACACTTGTTGCAGGACAACCAAGATATTTACAGGCTTCACCATACAGCTCTGTCCAAATTGACTTTTTTGATCTCCAGTATTCAAAAGGGCATGCATCAATAGGAATAGGCAGTTCTTGCAGGTAACTGTCTACCATGATGGACAGAGACTGCCCAGAAGAGGAATCAGCAGATGCTGGTATGGCAGCAATTTGGGAAAGGTTTTGCCACAGATTTAGCTTGCTACTAAGGGTTGAAGAAATGGCAGTTATGGAACAACTACTGTCAATGCTTGGTGACTTTTCCAGTTCTGTATCCCTTTGTGAAGATGAACCTGCATGTTGTGGTGATGACAACCTGAGGGTACTGTGCGTGTCTGTGTTTGACTCCTGAGAGCAGGGCTGCAGCTATGAATTTTGGGGCCCTGGACAAGTCACTTGAAATGGGCCCCTGTTTCCCAGCCAGTTAATGCCATGGGTAATGCCAGCTCCTCAGGTGGCCCCTCCTGAGCTCAGGGCCCCAGACAACATCCCCACTTCCCCCCCATTACTGCGGCCCTGCCTGTGAGTGCTGCAGCTCATCTAGTAACAGACATTTGTACTGCTCTATATCATCTGTTTTTGGAAGATGTATAGCCTTGAACCTGGGAACTAAGAGAGTTGCAAGGATATAGTGTTTTGATTTCGTCATTGCAACTAATTTGTCATTGGTTTTGAAGCGCTCGCTCATTCTCTTTACGAGATTCCCATGATACAGGCTTGCATGTTGTCTGGCGCTCAGATCTGTCTTTTCTATTTGTAAATTTAGAACACTAAGATGATGTGAAATGAGCATTATGAGTGGGATAACCTGACTCACAGATGTGCCTTCAGAAGACATGTCCCTTTTAGCTGTCTCAAAAGGAGTTAGGATGCAGCACACTGTCTCCATTAATTTCCACTGCAGCACAGACAGCATAATGCCATCTCCAATAATGTAACTGGAGCAATACTCATGTATAGCTTGCTTTTGCTCCAAGAGGTGCTGCAGCATATAAAGCGTTGCGTTCCAACAAGTGGAAACATTTTGAATCAGCTTTTGCTGGGGCAGCTTGTGTTTTTTTTTGCAGTTCGGACAATGTCCGTATAGCCTTGGTTGAATGTGAAAAGTGAGTCACAATTTTTGCAAACAGCAATCATACCATCCACTTGTGTTTCATTGCTGAGAAATCCCGTGACAATTAAATGTAAGCAATGTGCAAAGCAAGAAGCATACAGAAATCCTCCATCCTGTACTGCTTTCAAGATGTTGGCTCCATTGTCACTTACTATGAAGCCACATTTTAGACTGTGAGAATAAACCCATTCGTCAAGGAGGTCATTCAGTTCCTGCACGATGTTTGCAGCAGTATGACTTAGCCCAAACTTCTTTATATGCAGCAGCGCCATCTTTTGGGGTGTCTTTGTTTTTGAAGAAGCACAAGAAAACGTGACCCAATGAGCGGTAAGGGACATGTAATCTATGTTTTGAGTGCTGGTCCACATATCTGTTGTGACATGAATAACCCTACCCTCCACAGTTTTAAGTGCAAGTATCACTGTCGCTTTTAAAGCCTGATAAATGTTTGGTATTTCAACATAGGAAAAGTACCTTCGATGAGGAACATTGTAACGAGGCTCTGCTAATGTCATGAGCTCCCTAAAATCCTCATGATCTACCAAAGAGTATGGGAGAAGGGCTCCAGCTAACAGTTCACCAATTCTGTGATTAAGATGAAGGGTCTTTGGATGATTTCTAGTAAAGGCATTCTTCCTTTCAAATGCCTGAGACAGTGTTAGCTGTTTACAACATGTCCCTGCTAGTTTATTATACACCGTGCTTCGATGGGCAGATGGACGCAGAGATGGTGGACTAGGACTTATACATTCAGTGCCATCACTGGATGTGCAACTGGTACTAATGGTGCTGGCATTGGTGGTAACAATGATCCTAGGGCTGGCAGTGGTTCTGCCCGCATCAAGTTCAGACAATTCAGTATCCATTTCAGATTCCTGACCCTTCTCACATGCGGTCTGAAAGATGGAGGACATGGGTTTTGGATGATCAAGCAAACTGAATGCTTTTTCAGATGGTGTTTAATAGCTCGAAAAGCCAAGGCATGACACAACTTTACCATGGCTTACACTCTGTTTACACAGGGAACAAATTGCCTGCACGGATCACTTTTACTGACAGAGAAATAATTCCACACCTCAGATGTGACAGATTTTGTTTGAGTGCTAGGAAGATAGCCAAAGACTGTTTGTGTCTTTTCACCTGTCCTAACAGAACCTGGGACATGTCCTTGGTGCTAGAAGAGGGCAGAAGACTCTGATGGATTTTCATTGCTGGCCAACACAGAAGTGGTGGATTCAATGGATATGTCCTTTTCATTGCCAACAGTGCTGGATGTATTTGCAAGTGCACTACCTGATTCATTGTCAACAGACTTGCTCATTTCACTTTGTTGAGGAAGTAATGATTTGTCGCGAGACACAACAGTGTCGGACTGAGACAAAGAGCTACTGTCTGAGTCAGAGAGGGACTCACTGTCACTTGCATTATTGCTGCTAGTCACAGGGATCTTAACAGCATGAATGGCATACCTTATGGTGCCTCTCCGTGTGACCCCAGCAGCTGTATACAGTTTTCTTAAAAGGTCCCCTTTACCACACTTCACTGTTGCTCTTTTGCTGTTTCTTGAATTTTATCACATGAAACATTTTGGTTATTTCTGCTAGCACCAGGATTACCACTACCACCAACACCTACTCCAACACCATCACCAGATGCTTCATCTATGTTGGTGTCAACCATAACAGTACCAGTATACTGCGGTGAACACACCCACACTCAAACAATTCCTGTGTAAGAAAGCAATGTGATCTGTGATCGCTGGCTACAACTCCAAAATTTTATTTTGGTTGTGTGACACTGTGATGCAGTAGACTGAAAGTAATTAAAGAATTTGATGGTTTGCAACTAAAGGATCCCAGGTTCAAGGCTTACAGAATGATTGGGCTGCTGGGCATAGGCATACACATAGCAGTCAAGGGGTGCACAGCAGCAGGGTGATGGGCTGACCACAGGAGACGGAGTCTCATACACAACCCAGGGAATGAGAATTATATTTCTACTTTTCTGTCATGTAAGGTTAATGCCACCACACAACTGGCCACTGGGCTTCTCTCTGTAACACACACTGGGTAGGGTACAGTGCAGTCAAGGGGCACACAGCAGCAGGGTGATGGGCTGACCACAGGAGATGGAGTCACATACATAACACACAACTCAGGGAATAAGAATTATATTTCTATGCTTCTGTCATGTAAGGTTAATGCCACCACACAACTAGCCACTGGGCTTCTCTCTGTAACACACACTGGGTAGGGTACAGTGCAGTCAAGGGGCACACAGCAGCAGGGTGATGGGCTGACCACAGGAGACGGAGTCACATACACAACCCAGGGAATGAGAATTATATTTCTACTTTTCTGTCATGTAAGGTTAATGCCACCACACAACTGGCCACTGGGCTTCTCTCTGTAACACACACTGGTAGGGTACAGTGCAGTCAAGCACACAGTAGCAGGGTGATGGGCTGACCACAGGAGATGGAGTCACATACATAACACACAACTCAGGAATGAGAATTATATTTCTCCTTCGTCATGTAAGGTTAATGCCACCACAACTGGCCACTGGGCTTCTCTCTGTGACACACACTGGGTAGGGTACAGATTTATTTGCCCTTTTTTGGCCCCCCTTGTTATATGCTTGTTGCTGGCAGCTGCTGAGTGTGTACCACTGTGCAGTGCTGCAGTTTCAATCACAATCACATTTGACAAAGGTTCTTCTTTTTATTTTTTATTCTCTCTCCTGAGTCCTGATATTGATCTCGGTCTCAATCCCTATTCCCTTCCCAATTCTTGATTAATCCCTCCACCTGAACCTCCCCCTAGTCCCACACCCGACCGTTAAGTTATTGAGCCTTTTTTTCACCCTTTCTCTCGTTCTCGGTCTCTCAGGCCTGCTTAGCCCTTTTTCACAGGAAAATGGATGATGGAATTTTTTAAATAATTCAATAAGCACTGCAGCAACTAGCAAGTGCTGCAGTCCAATTGTGACCACACCGACCTGGGCCCTGGCCTAGTAAGTAGTATCGGGCAAGAATGCTGGCTGCGGTAGTAGCAGTATGCTACAGTTAAGTAGGCTGCTGCTGCCTCCTGAAATCCTCAGCAAATGGCGCTCTGTCTCGGCTTGCATCTGCCTAAATAAATAGTACCCCCACAGATCCCGTGGCTCGCGCAGCTTACTCGACCCCCACCTGACCACATAGTATTGGTCAGGTGGTGAGCATGACTTCACTTGAGCGTACGTAAGTACGTTACGCAAGTGCAAACTGTGAGACAACTCGTGGTGGATCTGGCAAGACTGGCAACCCCAACAACAATGTGCTGCTGCTGCTGCTGCACCCCCACCACATCGGGCTGCCACTTGCCTGCTGCTGCTGGGACATGCCTCCAGTCCCACACACATACCCCTACACCCCCACATTGGAGCTGCCTGCTGGGACGTGCCTCCGCCCCTCCTCCCACATACACACAAGTCATCAGTTGGGACTCAGATTCAACCCTTTGGTGAACCTTTTAGTGTTCGAGTTCTAAGTTAGAACTCGAACACCAGGGTTCGAGGAGGGTTCAAATCTTTGATGAACTAGTTCTGATAACCCTAATTTGAATTTACTTTTAAAAGAACCAAGGCTACAACTGTCTAAAACTGCCTGTGGACAAGAATTATGGAGTTTAACTCATAACTTTTAATAGCTCCATATGAAGTCCAAACCATCCATTGCTTAACCTGATAACAAAGTGGCTACCCAGGTGAAAATGAGATAACTGACTGAAAGATGAATGCTCTCTGACCCAAGGTTGAATGATGAAATGAAGAATCAGTTTCTCTTGTACACTAGACCTAAACTGGTAGTCGTCCTCATCTTTTGCTTTGCCACAGCACAATTTACCACATTAAGGTATTACAGCACTTCCTCTTTACTGCAGTATCATTCAAGGTACCACGTTAGTGGAAGTGTTATCTTATTGTGCTGAAAAGTCATTTTGTGTGGGAGGAGATACAGGAAACTGTCAATGCAGTGGGTAGCACACGCCATACTTGGCCGTTAAACACAAGTGGCATGACTGCTGCAGCAAACTGAAAAAACAAGCTGCCCCTCCAATGCCAAGTCCATCAGACAACATGTGGAGGGGTAGGCAAGGACATTCCTGACCTTACTTCAGTGGAGGATGTAGTGGCAGACTCGTTCAACCAGAAGTCCATCGATGTTGAAGGATGATGGGACTGGCATCACAGAGGGTAAGCAACACTATATGTGGGCCATCCATACAACCAATATATGATATGCAAACAACTGTCCAACCGTTCTCCCTCCACCGATATACTGTCACATTCACCAGTGCTTCAGTAGTACACCCAGACAAACATAACACATTTTTCCAATTGCAAGGCCACTGACACAGAACCCTGTGAGGTCATAACGGGAAGGTGGGGGATAGGGATTGGACGGTCAGCTGTGTGTGAGCTCAGGATCCCCTAAATGGCCTGCCACTGCTTGACTCTGGGAATCAGAGTCATCTGTAGCTTGACTCTAATTTGACCTACAGTAGTTCAGCGTATAGTACAGGTTTTGATTTCTCAGTGACCTAGTTCTGACCCTGTCCAGAAAACGTAAGTGATTTTGAAGATTTATTCTTCTTAAAACTGAAAAACCGGTGGGAAAAGACATAAAGTAGTTGTTTCAAAAATGAAATGAAATAAAGAAAAGACTTATAATGAGGGAGAAGGGCAGCCTAATTCTGTCATTTGACCCTGTCTGGATCTGGATCTGGCTCTGACTTGGTTCAGATTTAGTCTGGAAAGATTTATCTGTTTTGGAAGACCAGAGTAAATCAGAACCTTTTGGAAACAGATCAGTCATAATCAGAACTGGGTCACAACTGACCTTCCCATCCCTGGTGACCAGAACCCATCAGGACACCAGGTCTCAGCCAGAGCCAGGGTAGTGGCAGCAGCGGAGTTGCTGATCCAAGCCAGGAGGTATGGGCACCCCACAGACATCTGACACCAACTACATACTGGGGATACACCTGATCTCCATGCCACCCACAAGTACACCTGACAAGTGCACCCAATCTCAACCTACTGGTGCACCCCTCCACCACACCTCAGGACACACCATGTGGTACACACAAACACATATGGACAGCAGCAATCCTCTGGGGGGACATCAGGGATCATGCTTGCTCCCACAGGAAACAGGAGACAAAGACTGCATTTGATCTACTCCGAGGTACAGCAGTTGGAACCGCAGAGGCTATGCCATGCAAGAAAAGACTAAGCTGTGCTTCTTCCGATAGGCACCCAGATTTGTACTATGTGCACTAGCTATGCTCGGAGTTGACTGATTCTGATCCATTATGACTTTTTAGGAATTTCTAAATCTGATTCCCATCTAAAAGGACCTACAGCAGTAATTGTAATCAGTTTCAGAATCCTAATTCCTAAATGTTTACCCCTAAATTACTACGTGAAAATATGTTTTATCCTTCAGTTTCAGAATTAAGATTTTTCAGACTGCAATTCTGAAAATCCTAATTCCAAAAATCGGCACGGAATACAAAAAAATCTGGTTCTGTGGCCGGCTTGCACTGAGGGTTGAGGTGTTGGATGCCACACCTCATGCCATACTGATGAGCGGGTTGAGCGAGACTCGGGTCGCTTGGGAGTCATTGCGAGGAGAGGGAAGGATCGAAAGGCCCATAGCCTCTCTTCCTCGGGAGGGGGACGGTGTGGCTGGGTTTGCCTGACACCCAACACATGCACGCCAGAATGGGGAGGGACCCCATGTCCAGGGCATAGGCTGCCTCTGTAGAAGTGGAGCCCAGCCGCTCCACCCATTGCATGTTCATGGGCCTGGGGAGTAAAGCAAGGTGGGAAAACAGGAGCCGGCAGGCTCCATGATGGTGCGGACACGCCCCCACAACAAGCTACCCTGACTTCTGGACTATGTTCCACGGGGGGGAGGGGAGAGAAAGTTGACGCTCCACATCCTGGCCCCGCCATGGTGGGGCAGTCCATGGGGGAGCTACAGGGTACGGCTGAGGGCATGGCCGGGCTTGGAAGGACGAGGTCTTCCTAGGGAGGGCCGGAGCCGCCAGCCAACTCTATGGAGGCGGGCAACAAAGTATAGATAGAAAAAAAAAATCTGGTTCTGTCCCATGGAATCCAAGCAACCCTAATGTGCACTGAGGTGGCAGATGTTTTCACCCAGCTGGGTGCCATCCACACTGAGCTGCGTGCTATGTATATGGAGCAATGTGCTGACAGGGTATGGAGGGGAGCTTAAACAACCTGCCTTGTGTGCTTGAACATGATTTTCTAGCCTTCAGAAAGGCTGACATGGCAAGCCAAGGCTCCCTGTTGGGTCCTCTGGGGGCACTTGGCCCATGAACCACAGTGCCTGCCCGTACACAAACTGGCAATGATGATGCCACACAAGTTCCAGGAATGAGTGAGATGGAGTCACCAGAGGAAGTCCATGATAATGAGATGGTCCCACAAACAGTACAGTAGGTGGCGTGAGGCACAGTGCATATCTCTAAAGACTACCACCCAGGGAATAGGCACCACTCTTGTGGGATACCCATTCCTCACATCCCAAACCATACACCCCCGTATGCGCAACCACACCACATCACATGCCACAATGTCTCTGCACTGCACAATACACTTATGTTATGTCTTGTCAGAGTAGAGTTATTTGGGAACAGCACAGTGTACCACATCACACAACACCCCACCCACAAGATGAAGTAATTGGCAGCAACCCTGACTTGGCATGGCCCATCCTGCCTTGTAGCAGGTAGCTTGTGATGGTCCTTTACAGGTGCACATGGCACAGCTGAATCCTTGGCTGGCACATCAAGTTGGAGTTGCAATGTCTTGTTTTGCTTAGTGCCAGGTTGTGCAGCATGAAGACCCTGTAGAATGTTCCATGGACCAGCAGAAGTGTGCCACCTGTCTTATCCAGGCACCAGAAGTGTTTTTTCTGTATTTGAAACACATGATCAATAATACCACTCGAATGGCTGTGAACATCATTGTATCTTGGCTGTGCTCCATTCTGTGGCTGCACAGATGGTGTTGCAAGGGATGTCTAAAGCAGATATTTACCCCCTAGAATGCATTTCAAGTCAGATTTACAGGGTTCCACTTGTGTGGTCATAAGGTGGGGTGGCAACCTGGTCACTCTAAAAATTTGGGTGAAAACTGCCTAAGTTGCAAACATATGAATTAGTCAGCAGAAACAGGCCACGTGGTCTAGCAAGTCTGCTCGAATGTGCAGCTAGCACCCTTACCTTACAGCTGCTCCTTCCCCCAAAAAAACCTTCCTTCAAGCCAGAATTGAACCAGTGACCTAAGGATGACTTTCATACCACTACACATTACCAACTAAGCTATCGAAGGAGTTCTGACTAAAAGAAAAAAATGGAAAAAATCCAATGTCCTCATGTATGTGTAATATGCGCATTTCTGGGACTTAGTTTTTTATTTTCTTATTCCTGCAGGTAGAGGAATGCATCGAGAGACATTGAGAAATTATGACATAGGACACTGAGATTCGTAACAAAGAACTGATTGGACACCAGTGGGGGGAGGATGGTGGTATGGGTGCTAGAGTGTGGGCAAAGTTGGGGAGTTCGGTACATTGTGGGTGGGAGATGGGTACCTGTGGTGGGTTTGGCACCTGTCACCAGTGTATCTTCATAGATCAGGTGGGTGGGAGGGAGGGAGGTACTGGTGGTGGGGGGTTGAGCACCCATGCTGGTGTCTATTCACAGGTCAGGCAGATGGGATGGAGGAGGTAAATGTGATGGGATTTGGCGACTGCTGCCAGTGTCTGTTCCCGGATCAGGTGGATAGGAGGGGGCTACCAGAGATGGAGTTGGCACCCACTGCCAGTGTCTAAACACAAATTGAGTGGGTAGGAGAGAGAAAGGGTACCTGAAGTGGGACTGTACACCTGCCCCTAGTGTCTATTCACAGATTCAGTGGGAGGGAAGGGTGGGTACTGATAGCAAAGTTGGGCATGCACTGCCAGTGTATATTCACAGATCTGGTGGGCATGAGGAAGGGGGTTCCTTGTGGTGGGGTTGGGCAACCTCGGTTGATTTTTGATTTATGCTTCATTTTTATGTTGATTGCACGCAGTGCAAGAAACATATTGTGTCAGCTTGCTCAGAAGCAGGCTGTGGAGGCACGGCACTGTTGTGGTCAAAGCCCCAACAGCCTGCAAAGGCTTGTCCCGCTTCGCCCAATGCCGTTGCAGGCTGCTGGTGACAGTAGTTTGAAACGTTTGCACCAACTTCATACAAATCAGCCGCTGCAATCAGGGGCCACCTCGTCATTGCAGCATCAGCCATCCGCTGCAATGAGGGAGAGACCCATCATTGCAGGGCGGGATGCAAACAGCCTGATATTGTTTGTGAACATGGCAGCGGGTTGCCGCCGTGTTCTCAAACAATATAACCCCACCGTGGTTATTTGCCGATGGGCCCCAATCCTGTCGGTCTGGTGTCCCTTGTGGCTTTGTGCCGATGGGGAGCCCACTCCCATCGGCATTCTATAACACCCTCCACTTTTATTCCTGCCACGGGGTGCCCAATACCCGCCAGCATAATGAATTCCCCACCCCTTTGTGTGCCGACGGGGGTGTCCAATCCCCCATCGGCTACCGATTCCCCACCCAAAAGAAAGCCGTTGGTGGCACACTGGGTTCCCACCCCAGCATGCCACATGCCCCTGTAAAGGGAAAAACGGTCCCGTGAAGTCTTTTGTTTTGTTTTTTACCTGAAAAAAAGGAAACGGTCCCGTGTAGTCTCCCTGCCCCCCTTCCACAACCCGCACCCACCCACTGCACACCCTGCCTCCCCACACCCCCCTCACCCCATACTTACCTCCGGAGCTCGGCGCGATGATCTTCGGTGGACCGGGAACACGTCTGCACTCTTCAAAGCTGACCGCGAACTGAGGAAATGCCGGTAAGCGTATAATGTAATAAATAGGGTTTTTCAGCTTTAGTGTATATCGGGCATTTTTGGCACCAAATTTTCAACATGGGTTTTAGACCATCCTCATGAATTCTTGAACTGTCATCGTTGAATAGGCCCTGAAAGGGTGGTTTCTATGTCACTGTGTGGATTCACCGCTGATTAACGAAACGATAGTGCTAGTGTTCATGAGGTGGTTTCCTCAAAAAGCCTATGTTGCACTCTCTTGGTGGAAAAATCCAAAAATGATCGTTTTACGAGCGCAGCCAGCAGTTGCTACGACGCCGTAGTTTTTGAATTTGCATTATTTTCACACCAGATTTTCAACATTGGCATTTTGTCACACCTCCTTGTGAACAGTACAGCTGTCATTGTTCAAATCCTGGCGGAAATGTGTTTTCGCAGTTCGGCGCAGAACACTGTGGTCACGGTGGGAAATCAGTGTTCAGGACAGATTAAGAAAATGACAGTGACACGGTTCATGAGTAGAGGTCCTGAAATGGCTATTTTAAAAATTTGGTAATGATAGTCCATAAAATGACTGTGTTACGAGTGTGCGTTGCGCAGTTTGCTCGCACGCTCATAACTTTGTGAATTGATAATATTTTCACTCCAGATGTCCAATATTGCCATTTTCCCACACCTACTTATGAACAGTACAGCTGTCATTTTTTTCCATCCTGGCCAAAATGTGTTTTCACACTTCAGCGCAGAATAGAGCGGTCGCTGTGGGAAATCACTGTCTGGGACAGATTAAGAAAATGACAGTGATACTGTTCATGAGCAGAGGCCCTAAAATGCCTATGTGAACATTTGGTGATGATAGCCCATCGAATGCCTGTGTTACAAGTGTGAGTTGCACACTTTCCATGCACCCTTGTAACTTCGCAAATTTATAATATTGTCACACCAGATTTTCAACAGTGGAAGTTTTTCACACCTCCTTATGAGCAGTACAGCTGTTATTTTTCACATCCTGATTGAAATGTGTTTTCACAGTTCCGGCACAGAATAACGTGGTCGCTGTGGGAAATCACTGTTCGCGACAGATTAAGAAAATGACAGTGGCACTGTTCATGAGCAGAGGTCTTAAAATGCCTATGTTGAAAACTTGATGACGAAACTCCATAACATGACTGTGTTACAAGCGTGCATTGAACTGTTTCCACGCACTCTTGCAATTTTGTAATATTTTCATGCCACATTTTCAACAGTGGCATTTTCCCATACCTCCTTATGAATAGTACAGCTGTCATTTTTCACATCCTAGCTAAATGTTTTTGCACTCCTGCCGCAGAATAGCGCGGCCGCTGTGGGAAATCACTATTTGGGACAACTTAAGATCGAACGAGTGAGAGATGGGAGTGACCGAGCTCAATTGAGCTCTGTTGGGACTGCTGCAGATTTGTTTCTGGGCAGACAAAGTGCCCAACGCAAGAGCCCAGTACAAAAGGGCAGCCTGCAGCACTGGGAGAAACAGAACGAGAGAGCGAGTGACGGAGGGGGAGTGAGCGAACTCACCGAAGCTCTGTCAGGACTGCTGCGGATTTCTTTGTGGGCAGAAAAATGCATCAATGTAGGCAGGGGCCCAGTACAAAAGGCCAGTCTGCAGTGGTGGGAGAAACAGTACGAGCAAGTGAGACAGGGGGACTGAGTGAGCTCAACGGAGCTCTATCAGGACTGCTGCAGATTTCTTTGTGGGCAGAAAAAGGCGCCAATGCAGGCAGGAGTCCCATACAAAAGGGCCACTTGCAGTGCCAGGACAAACAGAATGAGCCTGAGAGAGGGGAGACTGAGCGACCTCAATGGAGCTCTGTCGGGACAGCTGCAGATTTGTTTGTGGACAGACAAAGGTGCCAATGCAGCCAGGAGTACATACCAGCGCAGCCTGCAGTGCCAAGAAAACAGAATGAGTGAGTGACAGAGGGTAGTGAGCAGCTCAACGGAGCTCTCATTAGACTGCTGCAGATTTCTTTGTGGGCAGAAAATGCGGCAACACAGGCAGGAGCCCAGTACAACAGGCCAGCTTGCAGCGTGGCCCGAAATGGAATGAGTGAGTGAGTGAGACAGCTCAATGGAGCTGTGTCAGGACTGCTTCAGATTTCTTTCTGGCCAGAATAAGCCGCCAATGAAGGCAGGAGCCCAGTACGAAAGGGCAGCCTGCAGCAGCAGGAGACACAGACCGAGCAAGTGAGGGAGGGGGAGTGAGTGAGCTCAATGGAGCTCTGTTGGGACTGCAGCAGATTTGTTTGGGGGCAGAAAAAGGCAGCAATGCATGCAGAGGCCCAGTACAAAAGGGCAGCCTGCAGTGGCGGGGAAACCAGAATGAGCGAGTGAAAGAGGAGGAGTGAGCAAGCTTAATGGAGCTCTATTGTAACTGCGGCAAATTTCTTTGTGAGCAGAAGAAGGTGGCAATGCAGGCAGAAGCCCAATAGGAAAGGGTAGCCTGCAGTGCTGGGAGAAACGGACTGAGTGAGTGACAGAAGGGGAGTGAGCAACCTCAAAGGAGCTCTGTTGGGACAGCTGTGAATTTCTTTGTGGGCAGAAAAAGGTGCAAACGCAGGCAGGAGCCCCGTACAAAAGGGCAGCCTGCAGCGCCGGGAGAGACACAATGAACGACTGAGCGAGGGGGACTGAGCTAGCTCAATGGAGCTCTATCGTGACTGCTGTGGATTTCTTAGTGGGCAGAACAAGGTGCCAACGCAGGCAGGAGCCCAGTACAAAAGAGCAGCCTGCAGCACCGGGAGAAACAGACTGAGCGAGTGACTCGGGGCAGTGAGCACACTCAACACACCAACACAATCAACATTCGGCATTGACAAATGCTTGTTTGTAGTTGTCATGCACATTTTATTGGCTTCAGTGCATGCACTTGTTTCCCTTAAAGCTACCGTGCCATTGAGCCCTTGTGTATGTTTGTGTGTTCCAGTGTATGAAGCAAGCATTCTGAGAAAAGTTGTAGATTTATCTACAAAAGAATATCTGCATTATATCTCAGTTACATTCTGCCACAGGCATGAATTCTTTAGAGCCTGATCCTGAAACGAACACCAGAGACGTGGGACTGGACTGTTTTGAGAGTGCAGCTGCATCTCTGAGGTACCATTTACAAGCAGGTGATTTATTTTCTACATCATCTACTGCAGCATCACCTGATAATAGAAACATACAAACAACATAGAAACACAGAAAAGTGACAGCAGGAGGAAACCGTGGGTCCATCTAGTCTGCCCGAGAGTTCCCAAGATCTCTAATAGGTCCTGGGGCCTAACCCCCGTTCTGTGTTTTGCCATTCCCCGATTCTGTTGTGTGCCCTTGAGCTGTTGCTCTATCTCTCCTCTGTTTGAATGCTGACATGGTCCTTGCATTCACCACTTCTGCTGGCAGGTTGTTCCTGGGTTCCACCACCCTTTATGTGAAGAAATGTTTCCTTAGATCTGTCTTGAAGTTCCCTTCCCGTAGCTTCCATTCATGCCTTCTGGTGGTAGGGCCGGTGGTCCTTTGGAATATTTCTGTGTATGGCACCTTATATATGCCTGTCAAGAATTTGAAGGTCTCAATCATATGCCCCCCTTTCCCTCCTTGTTTCCAGTGAGAATAAGTTTAGTTCCTTCAGGCGATCCTCGTATGAGAGGTCATGGAGGCCCTGTATCATCTTGGTCGCTCTTCTTTGCACTGTCTACAGTCTATCTCGTTCCTTCTTAAGGTGTGTATTCCAGAACTGGATGCAGTGTTCTAAGTGTGGCCTCACCATGGACCTAAACAGAGGGAGGATCACCGCCTTGCTCCTGATGTTGAATCCTCTCCCTATGCATCCCAGCGTTCTATTTGCCTTGACGTAAGATTTGTTGCATTGGGTTGACTGTTTAAGGGTGCCGCATATGATGACCCCCAGGTCCCTTTCTTCCTGAGATGTGCTGAGTTTGACCCCATTGAGCCAGTATTTCGTTCTACCATCTCCCCTACCTAGGTGTAAAACTTTACACTTTTTTGCATTGAACTTCAGCTGCCAGACCCTAGAGCACTGCTCTAGCCTTTGCAAGTCATGCTGAAGTTCCCTAATCTCCTTCATGCTGTCTACCCCCCCCCACACACACACAGTTTGGTATCGTCTGTGGATAATTCCAGCTTGCCCTTGATACCTATTTCAATGTCACAGATGAACACATTAAACAGGACCGGTCTTAATAGCCTTAAGGAACTTTTTAATGAATTTGAAAAGTTGAAAACCAAAGAAAATAATGTATATTACAACTAAGAATCACTAAAAGAGTACAAATCCAAAAGATGGGCACCCAGGGGTTTGCGTGTTGAAAAAGTACCCACTGGGTTTTTTATCTCTGATCTATACAGAGAGAGGTGGTACAATGTTCTATCTACTTGTTCCAAAGAGCATGTCAGTATCTTAGTAGATCAAGAAAAGGAGGTCTGTAACACAGGAAACTGAGACTACAAAGCAAAACTTGTTGTCACTTCAGTGGTTAAATTGCAAATGTTTAGGAGGGGGAACTCTTAACATCTAGATTTCTAGGTGGTGGAACTGTCATTTCTTGGTGGTAGAACTCTCCAAAAATAGTCAGTGGGGAAAGATGACGGAGGTGGTGGAACTGTCACAAATTTTTTTAAGAGCTGGTGAAACTGAGTTCTTGTGGGCACCTGCCCAATTTAACCCCTGTGTCACTTAAAGAAAAAAAAGAATTCAAAAACTATGAACTCAACTTACAAAAAAAGTTGACAGCACATGAAATAGCAATGACCGAAAGAAAAAAAACACACAAGTTGCTTTATGGCAGCAGAGAGATTATGAAAATAATCAAGGTTTTTTTCTTGGGACAGACCTGCTAGATTCACTAGTCAGGATGCCAATGCTCAAAGTCTAGCTCAACGAAGGGATGTGCACAATGCAAATCAAAGTCTGCCCCCCTCTCCCCGAGAAACAAGGCCAACAATCAGCCCACACAAGATACTACTCAAAGTAATAGATCAGTGTCTTTTTTTCCACTGGCTCAGGACTCAACAACCAAGAAGAAAACTCCTGCACAGCCCAAAAAAGCAAACAAAAAACAAGAAGAGGAAGACATGGGCGTAGGGGCAGGCCCCTTACAACTGTGGACTCTACAGAACAGGACTCACAGGTCTTAAACATCTCTAGTGTTCCTTTGTCTGATGCTCAATTAAGGGTGCTATCAAAGGGTGAGAATTTTGTGCCAGATCCCATAGTTCACAGTTTCATCCAAAGATATGAAGAAGCCAGCAGAATGAGACCATTTGGTCTATCTAGTCTGCTCATATTGCAGGGTCCACAGCATTAAGCTACTGACCCTGCCCCCTCTCCAACCTTCCCTTCTTTTCCATCTGACCCTCCCGTGACATTTACTTCCCCCTTATGACTATCCCAGCCTCTCTTGAAACTGCCCGCTGTCTTCATAGAGATCACTTCTCTCTCGGCAGCGCATTGCAATTAGCCACTACCCTCTCCATGAAGAAGTGCTTCCTAACCTCCCCCCTAAACCTCAATGTATTTATTGATCATAGAAGGTTTTTAGGAAACTTTCTTCAAAAACAATTTTGAAAAGCAGACCATTAAGGGTGCCACAGCAGTATCAGATCACCTTGTGCAAGACGTCATGGATTCAGATTTAGTGACTCTGACTAGTTTATATGAAGAAAATGAAGCTGTCCTTGTAAGTAAGTAAGAAAAATGTTATTTATAAAGTGCCCATCCCCGGAGGCTCTAGGCGCGGTACAGAGATAAAAATATACAATAAAATATCACAATCCAAAATATAAAATGTGACAGACAAACCATTCTCACAATGAGCTAATCAAAACTTAATGTCATTGAGGAATATTCAGCAATTCTCTAATTAAAGGGGAATACCTCCTTAAATAGGTGGGACTTTAGACCCCTTAGGCTTCCAATGAGTTGGCCTCTCTCAGAGACCCTGGTAGTGAGTTCCACAGGGTTAAGCCCGATAATATACACTTGCCATTCACGAATGAGGACGTTCCAGATATAAACTGAGATGCAACAAATGTCGAATCAGTACCTTGAAAAATTAACTTTAAGCCATCTTCAACATTTAACCCTTCATCATTTAGCTCAGCAGCCCTGGTAACGTACCAAGAACTGGTGATGGCAGAAATCAATGAACAACTTCATTGCAGATGGCCTATAGAGGAGAACATTGGACTGCAGAGGAACAACAAGTACTGGAAGAGCTAAAAGACAATCATCATATTGACATTAAACCTGCAAAACAAGGGGGACTTGTTGCCATTCAAGAAAATATTCGGTATGAAAATAAGATACTATGCCAGTTTAGCAATACAGAGAACTATCATAAATCATCACGGGATCCAGCAAATGAGCTGAAACATGAGATATGAAATGTGTTGTATCTCTGTTGTGGTAGGGGAGACCTTTCACAAAAAGAGAGAGAGAGACTACATGTTGGTAGAGTACCCAACACCACCGACCATTTACACTCTTCCAAAAATACGTAAGGATGCCAGAAATCCTCCTGGATGACCTATCATTTCAGGATAGGGCTCCTTATGTGGAAAAAATGTCGATATTCATTGACCATTTTTTACAGAGACTAGTGAGGTCCCTGTTGGGACACATTAAGGACACAGTGTGCCTTCTATCAAAGTTAAAGGACTTCACTTGGAATGATGATTATATTTCAATATCCATTAATATCTCTGCTTTGTATACCTCTATGAAGCATGAATTTGGTCTTGCAGCTTATTTATTTATTTAGTAGAAATCGGAATTGCAAACCTTTGAGTCAGGGACTAATTTACAAAGGCTCCTCGTCAGGAAACAGACAGTACAAACAAATACAGACATAGTTACATAGAGTACAGACCGACGCAGGGAACACTATACATGTATGTACATAAATACAAGAGATAAAATTCATACGAGAGCAAAACCTCTATACAGGAAAACACTATACACGTATGTACATAAATACCAGGAATACAATTCATAAGAGAATGAAACGCTATACAGGTCCTATACAGTGATGTAACTAAACCATCTAGTACACCAGAGACAGCAATTTGTGTTCTGTTATAAATAAAAATAGGTAGTAACTTAAATCAAATGTGGTGACACTTGGGCAGCTACAGGTTCTGCCAGGGCATGAGACAGTGTGTGGGGGGGTATCCCCAGTGAGGTGGGGAAGCAAATAGCTATGTGCAGTTACAGCTGCGGGTGGTGATTAGGTGTTGCCTAAAGGCAGATTAGAAGGGCCCTATTCTTAGTTGAGATGTGGTATCAGAGGGGAGGGCATTGCTCCAGCTCAAGACCCAGTACTGGAAGGACCTTTGGGCCAGGGATGTCCTGACCCTGGACACTTGAAGTGTACACTTGAGTGCGCTCCAGGTGGAGATGGCAGGGACGGAGGGAGTGAGGATGGAAATTAGGCCTGGAGGTGCAAGGCCTGCAACAATTTTCTTGGTTAGGAGGCAGGTTTGGTAGCGCAACCTTTCCTCAAGGCTGAGAAAATCAGCAAGGTCATATAAGCTACATGTGTGGGTGAGTCTGCTGGAGCCCGTAAGTAGGTGGCAGACTTTGTTCAGGGATATTTTGATTTTATTGAGTGCGGTTTTGTCTGCTGCACCATACACCAGGATGCCGTAGTCCACTAGGGATAGCACAGAGGAGGTGATGGCCAGACCTTAGGGCTGCAGGTGGTAGGCAGCTCTTGGGGCACTACAGTAAGCCAACACGTGTGTTTATGGCTGTAGCGAGGGTGCGTGTGTGATCATGAAAAGAGAGAACAGAGTCAAAGGTGATGCCCAGGTATTTGCTTTATGATATCATTTAATAAACAATCAACTTACATACAACTTTCCAAAAGATTTCATTGTTGAGGCAGCTGAAATCATACTTACCATCAATTTCTTTTTGTTTAACAATGAATTTTACTTGCAGGAATGTGGCCTGGTGATGGGCACAGCCATGGCCTCCTTCTATGCCAATCTTTTTCTGGGTTTGTGGGAGGGGCCATGGTGTTGTCCCATGATTGCCCATATTGATCCCAAATAGTTTATTGGGACCGATATATTGATGACATCATTGTTATTTGGAGAGGTGGCATGCAATCGGCACAAAAATTTGTGGAATATTTATATATTTACAGAAATAATGTGGGTCACCCTAGAAAGGGGACAGGGAGAAAACCTATGCATTGGGGTAGTCTATAGGCCTCCTATGCAGGGGGAGGAAGGGGATAGACACTTTGTGGAATCCTTAGCGAGGATGGCACAGAAAGGGGAAAATGTGCTAGTTGGGGACTTAAACCTTCCAGATATCAACTGGGAGACCCAGACAGCAATCTCTGCAAGGAGCAGGGGCATCTGAGAGGCTCTTCAGGGCATAATCCTGCAGCAAAGGGTCAGTGAGCCCACTATGGGTGTAAACCTGTTGGATGTGGTCCTCATAAATGGGGACAGTGTGGAGTAGGTGGAGATGGGGGAACAGCTTGGCACCAGTGACCACAGGGTTGTCAGGTGCAGGGTGAGAGCGAGCAGGGTGAGGGTTAGGATGAGAACCAAGGTAATGGACTTCAGCAAGGCTGACTTTCATGGAATGAGGAAGGTAGTTAGGGAAGAAATGTTGAGGATAGAGGATGTGCAGGGGGGTGGAGGAATTATAGGCAGCCATCAAGAGAGAGATATTTAAAGCCATGGAATTGTATATAAGAAGGGTAAGAAAGAATAGAAGACAGAAAAGTTCTCTATGATTCACCAGAGAGGTGGAGTTAGGGGTCAAGGAGAAGACTAGAGCATTCAAGAGGTACAGGTGGACACAAAAAGATGAGGACAGGGCAACCTACAGGGAAAAAAGAAAGGAAGCAGGGCAAAAGATAAGGAGGGCTAAGGAGGCCACTGAGGAGAGGATAGCGAAGCAGGCAAGGAGGAGGGACAAAACCTTCTTTAGGTACGTTGGAGAAAGGAGGAGGGCACAGCATGGGATTGGGAGGATAAGGGGGGAAGTGGAACATTACTGGAAGGGGATTTTGAAAAAGCAGAGGCATTAAATAGCTATTTCGCCTCAATCTTCATGGAGGAAAGAGAGGGCAGGGGACCAGAACAGGCTGGGGAGGGTGACAGCCACAGGCAGTTGGGTGTGGCAGAATTCACAGCTGAAGGTGTAAGGGAAGAGCTGGGTAGACTTAGGGTGGACAAGGCAATGGGTCCGGATGGAATACACCCAAGAGTTCTCAAGGAGGTGAAGGATGAACTGGCGCCGCTTCTGGTGAGGCTGTTTAACTTGTCCTTGGTCACAGGGGTGGTGCCAATGGACTGGAAGAGGACAGAGGTGGTCGCACTACATAAAGGGGGCAGAAGGACGAGGTCAAAAACTACTGTCCCATTAGTCTCAACCTCAGTGGTGGGGAAGGTAATGGAAACACTACTTAAGATCATGTTGATAGACTACTTGGAGAAGAATGGCATGCAGGATGACAGGCAGCATGGCTTCGCCAAGGGAAGATCCTGTCAGACTAACCTGATAGAGTTTTTTGATGGGGTGACACAGATAGTGGACCGGGGAGGAGCGGTGGATGTGGCCTATCTGAATTTCAATAAGGCCTTCGACACCGTTCCGCATGGTGGAATGGTGCATAAGCTGAACAGACTAAGGGTGCACCTCAGGATCACCAGGTGGGTGGAAAACTGGTTGAAGGGAAGGAGTCATATGGTGGTGGTAAATGGGACACATTCCAAGGAATGGGCGGTGCCCAGTGGGGTGCCACAGGGGTCAGTGCTAGGACCAATACTTTTTAACATCTATGTTAGTGACCTAGCGGAGGGTCTGGAGGGATGGGTGTGCCTGTTCGCAGACAATACAAAGGTCTGCAATAGGGTGGATTCACCTAGTAGGATGCAAGCCTTGAGGCGGGACCTGGAGAGGCTGGAGAGGTGGTCTGACACCTGGAAATTGAAGTTTAATGCACAAAAGTGCTCGCTGATGCACCTGGGGAAGAGGAATAGGAGGGAAACTTACTCCCTTGTGGGGGTGGTGATTAAGGAGAAGGAAACAGAAAGGGACCTGGGGATTATTCTATCGCGTGACCGCAAGTTGGGCAGCCAGTGTAGCAGGGCGGTGGGAAAGGCAAATGGAATGCTGGCCTGCATTGTGAGGGATTTTAATAGCAGGAAGAGGGAGGTGCTAATGCTGTTATACAGAACCATGGTCAGGCCGCATCTGGAGTATGGGGTGCAGTTCTGGAGGCCTCACCTACGAAGAGATGTTGAGTTGATGGAAAGGGTACAAAGAAGGGCAACCAAAATGGTACGAGGTATGCAGGATGTACCCTATGAGAGAAGATTGACAGGGCTGAATTTGTACCCTCTGGAGACTAGGAGGGAGAGGGGGGACATGGTTGAGACCTTTAAGTATCTGAAGGGAATAAATAAGGTGGAGGGTGATAGCTTGTTCAAATTGAAGAAGGCAGCAAACATGAGGGGACATAGCCTCAAATGGGAAGGTGGGCAATACAGAGGTAATGTCAGGGGGCAGTTTTTCATGGAGATGGTGGTGGAGGCCTGGAACAAGCTGCCGGAGGAAGTAGTGGCAGCTGAAACAGTGGAGGGGGTTCAAGAGGGCTTGGGATAGATTTAAGGGGTTGGGAGAAGAGGGTGGAAGCCTAACAGAAGGGGGGAGGTAGGGTGTTGGGCAGGCTAGATGGGCCGTGGGGCCTTTCTCTGCTGTCACATTTCTTTGTATTCTGTGTATTTAAATTAAAATAATATGAATTTGGAATTCACAACCACAATGTATCAAAATGTAATTCATTTCTTAGATTTGATTCTGTTTGTAGATAGTGAAACTGGTGCGACAACTCAGACCTTTAGAAAGCCTAATGCTGGGAACACGCTTCATTTAGCCACCAGTGCTCACTCTTGTCATATCCTTCAGGCTATCCCATATGACCAGTTTATATGCATATAGCGGAATTGTTCCACTGTTACGCTTTATGACAAACAAGCCAAAGAATTAACCACACAGTTTTTAAATTGGAGGTATAGTGCTGAACTTCTTCATGAGACCTATAAGAAGGCCAGAAATTTAAATCGCAAGTCCCTCCTCAATCCCAGACCCAGAACTTCATATTTTCCAGAAATGGTTACCTTTGCCACAGAACACTATGCTGTCACCCCTTTAATTGCAAACATTATAAAAAAAAACATTGGTATGTTCTGGGTGGTGATCAGGGTCTTATGCAAACTGTGGATCCATTCCCCAGGGTTACATATAGGAGGGGCAAGAATTTGGGAGATATTTTGGCACACAGCCTATTTCAAGCCCCTGTACCAGAAAGACCCTGCAACTGGTTTCCAGTTCACCCAGCTGGTGTGCATCACTGTGGCAAATGTAATAGTTGCCAGTTCTGCAATGGAGGATCTAGATTTGTACATCCCGCAAAATCTATGGCTGTCAACATAAAAGAGTTTAGCTCTTGTTACACCCCATTCATAGTTTATGTCATTACATGTAGTTGTCCCAAGGTTTATGTGGCAGAACAGTAAGACCCCTTCATAGAAGAATTCAAGAGCATGTGTGTTCTGTATGAGCAGGCACTCCCCGATACCAGCCTCAGGGAACATTTTGCACAGTTCCATAATCAAGATCCTTGCCATTTAAATTAATGGGTCTGGAACATATACCAAGGCATCCTTGGGTCAGAGATAGGGTACATACACGTCTCCAAAAAGAAGCAAGATGATTCTTCTCTTGAAATGCCACCCACCCCTCTAGCCTTAATGTTACTATTGATTTACTTCCTTTTTTGTAAATTAATCTATTTCTGGGTTCATGTTTTTCTCTCGGTACTGTAATTGTTGCATTATAATTATTATAGTGAGAGTTTGTTTGCATATGCAATAGTTTAATTTTGTTTTGTTTTATTTAGAAATAATGAGAAGACCTTTGAAGTGCTTTCCCTGCAGTCTCCATGTTTCATGTCTCACTTGCGCCTTTATTTCTGACATACATTTTCCATTTAATTTCATTTATTCTTTGTTATCCGACTAAAGACACTGGACCGAGGGTCCCTTTTTAGGTCCGACCCAGAAAAACTACAAATAAACAAATGAATAATACATAATAACTCAAGCAATTCACAAATTACAATTACATACAGATCTCTGAATTAAATAACATTTTAACCTAAATTTAAAAGTCGAAATAGAAGGAGCAAGTCGAACATTACTTGGGAGTTCATTCCAGTTGTTAGGGCTGCTATAGAAAAAGCTCTGGAGCTTGACTTAAGTCTATGCATTGGAACCTTATACTGAGGAACATCAGCTGACCTCAAACAAGGAAGCAGTTCTCTTCTAATAACAAGGCTGGAGAGAGGGACAGGTAGAACCCAAATGGAAGCATTTGAGCATCAAACATCCTACAGTGTATTCCTCTAGTTTTACCCCATTTCCCCCTTCAACTCTTCCCTCTTGTTTCTTTACCCCCTATCTTTTTCTTTGTTCATTTTGGTCTATTTTACTCCCACTCCCCCCTTTCCTACTTTCCTACTCTTCTTTCCTATTTCTTGTTTCATTCCCACTTCCTTTCTGTACTCTATAGATTAATGCTAGGTATTCTTTAAAGGTTTCTCTGGCAGTATATTGCAGGTCTCTTTGTGCTTTGGCCTGGCTTTCTTGTGTGCAGACACTATCCTACAGCACAAATCTGTTTGACATTATGTTTAGATATTTATCCTATTTTTGCCATCCATTGTATGTGACCTACATTCGAGATTTTGAACCTGCTTTAAATTTCATGTTTACTCATGTCTACATATGTGAATTTTTATATTGCGGTAACACTGAAATACAATTTATAATGGTGCCAGCAGATGTGTTGTTTTACGCCGATTGTTTCATTTTTGCACTGTCACTTTTATGTTTTTTATTTAAATATGGTTTGGGGGTGTAAGCAGCCATGCCCCCTGATGAAGGGACCCACCATTGTCCCGAAGCACCAGGGTTTTAGCTGTGTGCTTGTATTTAGCACTTTACCACAATAAACTGTGAATGCATAGCAGTTTTGCCTACAAATGTTTTTTGCCGATTGAGTGCAATTTTTTCTGCGTTTTTGTCTGGCACTGGTGTATACTGACAAATTGGGTGGGAGGGGAGGAACCATCAGCAGGGCTGGGCACTCACCAGTGTATATTCAACAGATTTTGAGGAAGGGGAGGACTGGTGGTGGAGCTGGGCACCCACCACTCAGTTTATATTCAGAGACTGGGTGGGCAGGAGGGGTACCTGTGTTGGGGTTTGGCACCTGCTACCATGAGCTATGGAGAGTGGGGGCTGCTTTCATGACCTGTATGAGTCACGGAAATGGCTCATATAAACAGAATGTGAGTAACGAGAATGGAAGCTGCTGTTGATGCGAAAAACATCTTTTGAACAGAATGTTGAAAAAATCATTCTATGCATGCACGGAAATTGAATTTTCTTTTCCTAATAATCTAAAAACTAAACATTTTACACTGAAGCCACCTATCAAAGGCACCTCCCTGGGTCAAACTGTAAAAATACCTGAATGTTTCAGGTTTCAACTATCAGCTGTTTTTGAGCTATAGGTGAGCAAATTAAATTTTTGTGTATTTTAGCCTTCTAGAATTTTGAACCACTGAACTGAACATTCTCTAAGTTTCAAGATTCAGAGATCCTGGGTAAAATGTGCATAATAAATTACAGGTTATTCTGTCCAGGGACAGAGGTATTTTTAAGGTACAAACTTTGTTTTTAACATAGAACAGTATTTTGTAACCATAACTATAGGGGCACTACTGTGCTCCTGCAATGTATGTGGAGGGGTTGTGCAACACATTTTTACACACACCATCGATGTGTGAAGCTTGTACAAACACCTCAAGCTTCACTCTCAGGGTTTTGTGGCACTACACACACCTCGGTCTGTGTGTAAAAACATTTTACATACCCCTCCCCATATGTTATTTGCTATATGAATGCACAATGTGTATACATGTGTGTGCGTGTGTGAGCATGTGTCATCTATGTGTGTATATGTGTGTGTGTGTGCGTGTGTGAGCATGTGTCATCTATGTGTGTATGTGTGTGTGCGTGTGTGAGCATGTGTCATCTATGTGTGTGTGTGCGCTTGTGTGAGCATGAGCATGTGCCATCTGTGTGTGTGTGCGTGTGTGAGCACGTGTCATCTATGTGTGTATGTGTGTGTGTGCGTGTGTGAGCATGTGTCATCTATGTGTGTGTGCGTGTGAGCATGTGTCATCTATGTGTGTGTATGTTTGTGTGTGAGCATGAGCATGTGTCATCTATGTGTGTATGTGTGTGTGTGTAAGCATGTGTCATCTATGTGTGTATGTGTGTGTGTCAGCATGTGTCATCTATGTGTGTATTGTGTGTGTGAGCATGTGTCATCTATGTGTGTATGTGTGTGTGAGCATGAGCATGTGTCATCTATGTGTGTTTGTGTGTGTGTGAGCATGTGTCATCTATGTGTGTGTGTGCATGTGTGGGCATGTGTCATCTATGTGTGTATGTGTGTGTGTGCATGTGTGAGCATGTGTCATCTATCTGTGTGTGTGAGCATGAGCATGTCATCTATGTGTGTATGTGTGTGCGTGTGTGAGCATGTGTCATCTATGTGTGTGTGTGCATGTGTGAGCATGTGTCATCTATGTGTGTATGTGTGTGTGCGTGTGTGTGCATGAGCATGTGTCATCTATGTGTGTATGTGTGTGTGTGTGAGCATGAGCATGTGTCATCTATGTGTGTGTGTTTGTGTGAGCATGAGCATGTGTCATCTATGTGTGTGTGTATGTGAGCATGTGCATGTGTCATCTATGTGTGTGTGTGTGTGTGTGAGCATGAGCATGTGTCATCTATGTGTGTATGTGAGCATGTGTCATCTATGTGTGTATGTGTGTGTGTGTGTGAGCATTAGCATGTGTCATCTATGTGTGTATGTGTGTGTGTGCGTGTGTGAGCATGTGTCATCTATGTGTGTGTGCGTGTGTGAGCATGTGTCATCTATGTGTGTGTATATGTGTGTGTGAGCATGAGCATGTGTCATCTATGTGTGTGTGTGTGTGTGAGCATGAGCATGTATCATCTATGTGTGTATATGTGTGTGTGCAAGTGTGAGCATGTGTCATCTATGTGTGTGTGCGTGTGTGAACATGTGTCATCTATGTGTGTGTGTGCGTGTGTGTGAGCATGTGTCATCTATGTGTGTGTGTATATGTGTGTGTGTGTGTGCGCACATAGTAATTTTTTTTTACTCTGCCAACCACTCTCAGGTTTGTTGTGACCTTTAAAAACTTTAAACTGCCTTTAAATCCCCTGTGAATATTATGGTATGCTGTTACTAACTGTCTTCTCTAGTCACTGTTGATTGGTATTTGGGCCCACTGCTAGGGCAGTGCCCTAGGTGGCTTAAAGATACATGTTCACTGCTCTCAACACAGGCTGGCATTAAAGTGACAATAGCACAGCTGGCTAGGTATGGGTCACAGCACATGGATGGTGGGTTCATTCTGCTGAGTAATGGCAAATTTGATAAGTACCTATTGCCAGTAACCATCATTAGAGCCTCTCATTAATATAATTATAAAAAGGGTCTCAGAAGTGTCGGATTTCTAATTGCCTGCCAGCATTCCAAGACCCTTGCATTAAATAAGGAGTCAGACACAATGGGGTATGGATTGCTGCCTGATAAGAGCACGCCCAGGTGTGCAATGAGGCAGGAGGTGCTAGTGCCAAGTGCCTTTGGCACCTAGGAAGTGCAATAATCCACACTCCATAGTGCCTTATTCCACTTATAAAATGGGTCCTCAGCAAATTAAACAAAACAAAACAAAAATAATCAAATCAACTTACTTAAAAGGTGTAAAAAAGTAGTAAAAGAAACAAAAACAAGCATTTGTCAATGCCGAATGTTGTCTTGCTGGTGTTGGCATTGATAGTGCAGGAGTTAGAGAGACGCATAATAGGAATAGCAGTGAAGTATAGAACCAACGTCAACCCCACCCCACCCTGCAGAGAGTGACAGGCATTGGGGTGTGCGTTTGGGTTGCTGGCTATAACGGTCATACCATTTCACCTCACTCTACCCTGCAGAGTCTGACAAGTGTCGTGTTGTGCCTTGGGGTCATCGGGCCTTATGCTCACCCCATTTCATAAGGAAATATATTGAGATGAACGCAGCATAGGAGAATGGGTTGGACTTTGGGGCTGAAGAGTCCAAGGCACACCTTGATGCCTGCCAGTGGCTGCAGGGTGGGGGTGGAGGACCAATGGCATGAGCACTACAGCAGACAATCCAAAGACACACCCCTGATGCCTGTTAGTCTGTACAGGGTGGGACGTAATGGTTAGAAACCATAACGCCCTTGGTGTTTGTTGGTATTTGCACTCCAAATTTTAAAACATGGCCTTTTTGTGACCCCACCTCATGAAAACATTTGGGACCTCTGCTCATGAACAGTGCCCCAGTGATTTTGTTAATCTGTCTCGAACATTGATTTCCCACAGTGACCTCGCCATTCTGCACCACATTAAAATGTCAGCTGCACCATTGATAAGGAGGTGTGAAGAGATGACAATGTTGAACATCTGGAGTGAAAATATTAAGCATTCTCGAAGTTATGAGCAGGTGTGAAAACTGTGCATTGCACACTCATAACAGTCATTAAGTGGAATTATTTCACCAGATTTTTAACATAGCCATTTTGGGACCTTTGTTCATGAACAGTGGCACTATGATTATCTTAATCTGCCCCGAAGATTGATTTCCCACAGTCACCACGTGATTGTGTGCCAGGTGTGCGAATCTACATTTCAGACAGGATGTGACAAATGACAGCTGTACTGTTCTTAAGAAGGTGTGCAAAAATGACAATGTTGAAAATATGGAGTGAAACTATTACAAATTCTCGAAGTTACAACTGCGCGGACACTGCGCAACGCATGCTTGTAACATAGTCATTTTATGGAATTTTTTCACCAAATTTTGAACATAGGCATTTTGGGACCTCTGCTCATGAACAGTGTTACTGTGAGTTTCTTATTCTGTTCTGAACATTGTTTTCCTACAGCGACTGTGCCACTGCCTGCCGGATGTGCAAAAACACATTTCGGGTAGGATATGGAAAATGACAGCTGTACTGTTCATAAGGAGGTGTGAAAAAATGGCAATGGTGAAAATCTGAAGTAGAAATATTAAAAATTATCGAAGTTATGATGGTGCGTGGAAACTGCACAATGCACGCTTGTAACACAATCATTTTATGGACGTTTGTTACCTAATTTTCAACATAGGTATTTTAGGACCTCTGCTCATGGACAGAGTCACTGTGATTTTCCTAATCTATCCCAAACATTGATTTCCTACAGTGACCGAGCTATTCTGTGCGGGAAGTGCGAAAACACAATTTGGCCAGGATGTGAAAAATGGTAGCTGTAGTGTTCATAAGGAGGTGTGAAAAAATGCCAATGTTCAAAATCTGGAATGAAAATATTACAAATTTGCAAAGTTATGAGGGTGCGTGGAAACAGTGTAACGCACGTTCGTAGCACAGTCATTTAATGGACTTTCGTCACCAGATTTTCAACATAAGCATTTTAAGACCTCTGCTCATGAACAGCGTCACTGTAATTTTCTTACTCTGTCCCAAACACTGATTTTCCAAAGCGAACACGCTATTCTGCGCTGGAAGGAGAAAAAAAACATTTTGGCTAGGATGTGAAAAATGACAGCTGTGCTGTTCATAAGGAGGTGTGGAAAAGTGCCAATGTTGAAAATCTGGAGTGAAAATATTACAGATTTGCGGAGTTAAGAGTGTGTGTGGAAATTGCGCAACGCATGCTCGTAAAACAGTCATTTTTTGGATTTTTTTCACCAAATTTGCAACATAGGCTTTTTGACAGCCCACCTCATGAAGAGTGGTACTGTTGTTTCGTTACTCAGTCCCAAAAGGTGATTCCACGCAGTGGCCATGAAATCACCTTTCGGGACCGAATAACACCATGACAGTGACTGAATTCATGAGGAGGGGTCCCAATAACCCGATGTTGAAAATGTGGTGCCAAAATTCCCCAAAATGCCCGAGATATGCACCAAAGTTGAAAAAAACTTATTTATGCCATTATACAGCTTACGGCATTTCTTCAGTTCGCGGTCAGCTTTGAAGAAGTGCAGACATGTTCCTCGTCCACCGAAGATCGTCGCGCCGGCTCCGGAGGTAAGTATGGGGTGAGGAGCGTATGTGGGGAGGTGGTGTACGCAGTGGGTGGGCGTGGGTTGGGGAGGGGACCTCAGACAGCGAGGGACCGTTTTCTACTTTACAGGTTAAAAAAAATAAAATAAAACATTTTGTGACGGTTTTTTCTTTTAACAGGTACATTTGGCATGCTGGGGTGGGATCCCAGTGTGCCACCTGCATGTTTTGGGGTGGGGGGACTGGAGCCGATTGGGATTGGACACCCCATCGGCAAATAAAAAAGGGTGTTTGGCATGGGGGGATGATGCCAAGGGGGATTGGGCACCCCCCTCTGCCAACAATTGGCACAGGACATGATACTGATGGGGATTGGGCTCCCCCATTGGCAAATGAACTGGGGAGGGGGGCATGATGATGCTGACAGGGGGATTGGGCACCCCGATGTTGGCTTTTCTGGGGACTGTGAGAGGCGGAGGGTGCAGCTGCTGCCACGTCTCATTGAAATATTACACCAGGGAAGGCACACCCTGCAATGAGATGGAGCTCCCTCATTGTAGTGGCTAAAACGTTTCAAGTTGGTGGCATGCTTTGCAACTGCTGTCATAGACAGCATGCAATCTCATTCATGCCACACAGCCAAGCCGGAAAAAGCAGTGGTGCCGCTGGCCACAACACGACCGCGCCTCCAAAACCTGCTCTTCCACTTCAAGCAACCCAATATGTTGTCTGCGCTGCGCGCACAAGACAGCATAAACAAGCATTTGTCAATGCCGAATGTTGCTTGCTTGTATGTGCCATTTAGGCATTTGGAAGTGATAGTTCCATGCCTTTCTCCCAAGACATCCACTGTGTCTTTCCGTTCAGTATTCACAGAAGAGTGGGAGGGGCAAGGGCCACAGCAGTACAGCAGTTGCCAAGGGGGCGAAGAGGTGGACAATAGTCCATTCAAAGGCAAAAGAGTCCTGCAGGAGCTCACTAAATTGAAGGTGGACAAAGCGATGGAACCAGATGGCATATGCCCAAGGATATTAACAGAACTGCGAAGGGAGATAGCAGTACCTCTGGCAGCCATGTTCACTGAGTCATTCAACATGAGTGAACTGGAGGAGGGCACATGTGGTCTCTCTACACAAGTCCGGCAGCAGGGAGGAGGCAGGGAACAACAGGCCATTCAGCCTCACCTCAGTAGTGGGGAAGATCATGGAGACATTTATTTATTTGGTTTTGATAACCGGGTGGGTGCACTAGGCATGAAAAATGCCTATTTTCAGGCACGACCCGGGAGAGAACAGTTAGAAAAAAATAATACGTACATAGGGGTGCATGTGACGCAGCACATGCAGTAGCAGGGCAACAAACAGAGTACACAAGTTTACAGGTAATACAGCAACAGTACTATATGTACAGGTAATGCATGTCAAACACTTTGAGATATACAGGTAATGTGTTTCAAACACTTTGAGAAATACAGGCAGTGCAAAAGTGATGGTGTACATAAAACAAGACAGTAAAGGCAAGTCTGAACAGTAAAACAGTTTAAGTGCCCGGTTGTGATTGGTGAAAGAGCACAAGGAGAAGCAGGAAGAGTGGTGGGAAGCCTGGAGAAAAGAGTTAGAGCCTTAAAGGGTTTAAAACCAGAAAGAGAAAGAGGACATGTGAAAAGGGGGGGTGTACGATAGGTGGGAAGAAGGTGTTTGAGAAGTGTATTTACTTGGTGACTGATCTAAGGTGGATTGAAGCAGGTACAGGGGCTGGTTACCCGCAGATGTTTACGGTGCAGTTGTTTAAAACTGGTATGGGAGGTTGCTTGACGGATTGAGTAGGGTAGGGAGTTCCAGTATTTTGGAGCCATGTGAGAGAAAGCTTGTGCACCCATATTTGTTCTACATCTAGGGATGTGAAGAGGAGCTGCATCAGTAGATCGTAGTCCATAGGAGAGAGGTTGTGCATGTAGCAGAAAGGCAAGGGATAGGGGGAGACCTGATCTGGCGATACAGTCAATTTGAGCGCCAAGAGACTGAAGTTGGTGGGTAGGGGGACCAGGCCATTTAAGGTCAGCATAGAGCTGGCAGTGGTGTTTGTAACATGGGGATGCAGAGGCGTAACGGCAGATGTTATTGTAAGTGGTGTCCCATTTATGGAGGGAGGATTTTGAGGCAGTTTGGAAGATGACTGAGCCATAGGCCAGGGCTGGGAGCAGGAAACCTTGCGCCACTGCTAGTCTGGCCGAGGGGGTGAGAGCATAGCTAGTTCTGTAGGCACTACCTAGCTTGGCATTTACAGACTTACAGACAGTTGTTATGTGCAGGTCAAAGTCAAGAGAGTTATCCAATGTGACTCCCAGATATTTGAAGGATCTGGTGTTAACCAGAGGGGAGCCATCCGCAGTTCAGATATCTAGGGCAAGGTGGTTCATTTTAAGCCTGGCAGACGAGCCAAAGAGCATGGAGTGTGTCTTTGGAGTGTTGAGAACAAGTTGGTTCTTAGTTAGCCAGGATTGGATGTCTGCGAAGTCTGAGGCAAGAGAGAGGGTTATGTCGTCGGTATTTCTAGCACTGTGGTAAATAACTAGGTCATCAGCATAAAGCAGAGACGAGCAGTTTGGTGCAAGGAGCGGTAAGTCATTAATGAAAATTGAGAAAAGCAAGGGGCCAAGTATGGAGCCTTGGGGTACTCCAACATGTATAGGGAAGAGATCTGATATGGCTGAGTTAAAAACTACAGCCTGTTTCCTATCAGATAAGTAGCTCTTGAAACCGGTCTACTACGTCAGGGGAGAAGCCTAGAGAGCGAAGTTTATCAAGAAGAAGAGTATGGTTTACCAGGTCAAACGCCTTTGTTAGATCAATGAAAATGGCACCAGTCAGGAGGCCTGAGTCCATGGAGGTAAGGATGTCATTTGTGAGTTTCATAAGGGTGGTAGAGGTGCTGTGGCCTTTGCGGAAACCATGCTGTTAGCCAGATAGAAGGTTATATTTCTGAAGAGTTGATTGGGTGGCCACTAGCTTTTCCAGAAATTTACTGAGCATTGAGAGAATAGCAATGGGGCGGTAGTTCTTGATTTCCTTGGGGTCACCTTTTTTGGGAATTGGGGTGACTTTGGCTATTTTCCAGATGTCAGGAACTGAGCCATGACATAGGGAAAGGTTGAAAATTTTTGGTTAGGGGAGAGGCAACGAGCGGGGCAGCTGCTTTCAGAAGCCTAGGTTCTAGATCGTCAGACCCTAAGCTGGTATTTTCGGGAGCGGAGAGCAGAAGTTTTAGTACTTCTGCCCTGGTGATACTCTGAAACCTAAATAGGGGGTGCTTAATTAGAGGTTCAGTTGGGGGTGAGGCGGTACTTATTGTCTGGAAAGATGTCAGGTAGCTAGTGAGATCCAAAAATGCTGATTGAAGGAGTTAGCTATGGTCTCGGGTTATTGCAGTGAATACCATTTAGAAGCATGTCACTGATATGGGCCCTGGAATTAGCACCAAGAGTGTTTTATAGTGAGACCAGAGCTTTTTAGTGTTGCCAGCAGCCTTTGTTAGCAGGTCTCTGCAGAAAATGCTCTTTGCTAGGCGAATATTTCTTTTACATGTTTCTCTGAGATCGATACTGGTAGTAATCGTTTGGTAACCCTGTTGTTTTGTAATGTCACCATAGTTTGTCTCTGGCTGTTAGTTGTATAAGCAGATCTTTTGTTAGCCATTTAGTCTGTGTTCCTTGAATCCAATGAGTGACACGGGGGGCATAGGTGTCTTGAAGCAGGCTGAGGTGAGCCAGGAAGTAGTCAAGTGTTGTCTGGGCATTGTAGAGGAGTAGATGGGGGTTCAGTCAATCAAGAAGAGATCATGAGTAAACTGGGTGAGGTTGAAATGGGCCATGTTGCGGAAAGTAATTAGTTTAGGAGGCGGTGACGGTTTATTTGTAGCGTGCCAGATGCAGGAAATAGGGGAATGATCACTTATGGCATCTGCAAGGGTGTCTGCACTTACTATGCTGTCAGGATGATTTGTAAGGACCCAGTCAATAAGGGTGCTTGTCCGAGGGGGAGTCATGACCCTTGTAGGGTCTGTGATAAGTTTGGTGAAGGTTGTTACCTTGTAATATTGTATGTGAGGATAGGTTAGATTTACTAGTCCAGTTTAGGTTGAAATCCCCCAGAATAAGGATTTCATTACAGCTGATAGTGCTGTTAACTTGGGAGAGGAGTTCGTCGAGACCTCTGCAACCACCAGCAGGAGGGTTATAGGCACAGACGATGTGTAGTTCCTTTGAGCCTGGTTGTAAGGTTGCATGGATTGCTTCGCAATTTAGTAGTGTTGGCAACACATTGAGGGATAGCACCAAATGTGGTTTGTAAAAATTAGCTACGCTACCTCCTCGCTTAGCTGATGGCCTATCCTGTCTAAAGATATTGTAGTTGGGCAGACTACAGAGGGTATCAGTGGTGGAGGGTTTTAACCAGGTTTTGGATAGGCAGAGTATATCCGGATGATAAAGAGCAACCCATGCCTCAAGTTCTGTTTTAATGCGGAGAAAGCTCCTAATGTTCATGTGTACAATGCGGAGGCCCTTTGAATTGCTCCAGGTTGCATCAAGGCAAGATAAATTACTTTGAGGTCTTGAGTTTAGCTCTATATCCCCAGCTAATATTAAGGCTAAGAGTGCCAGGTACCATAACTTATGGTGTATGAAAGGTGGAGGCAGCATGAGGTGCAACGTGGATTTACGTAGAGTGTAAGATAGGTGGTAGATGAAATTATGGGGGATGAACAGAGGGGAGGAGTAACGGAGCCAGCATGCTGGCATACGCAAAGCACAGAGCGACAAGTCATCAGGGTAGGTGAATTGATGGTTCATGGCTGGAGGGGAATAAAATATAGGTAGCCAAATAAGGCAGGAGAAAATAATAATGACCAGCAGAAGAGTAGTGCTGGGTTTTTTAGCTATGTTTAAATTATTTAAGAGGGTCATTTTGGGGTGGGGTTTAGAGGAGATTGTTAAGGAGAGTAGCAGAGTTAGTGAAAGAGTTTACAGCTTAAAGAAAGGATAGCGGGGCAGCTAGATGCCATCGGAGCCCAGGACCATAGACAACACGGATTCACAGCGGGGACGTCATGTCAGACAAATCTGGTTGATTTCTTTGACTGGGTGACAAAGGAAGTGAATCAGGGCGGGGCAGTGGACAACGCTTACCTTGATTTCAGCAAAGCCTTTGACACCATCCCATATAGGAGGCTGATAAAGTAGCTGGGTAGGCTGGACATGGGGGAAAGGGTGGTAAACTGGGTTAGAAACTGGCTAACAGACAGGAGGCAGAGAGTGGTGGTAAATGGTGTGCAGTCTAGGGAGAGGGGGCGACCAGTGGGGTGCGGCAGGGATCGGTCCTGGGGCCAGTTCTGTTCAATGTCTTCATTAGTAATATTGCAGAACGTCTGAAGGGAATTGTTTTACCAGATTTTCAGCATAGCCATTTTAAGATCTCTGCTCATGAACAGTGTCACTGTGATTTTCTTAATCTGTCCCAAACATTGATTGCACACACTGAATGCGCCATTGTGCACTACATGCACGGAAGCACATTTTGGGCGATATGTGAAAAATGACAGCTGTACTGCTCATAAGGAGGTGTGGTAAAATGGCAATGTTGAAAATCTGGAGTGCAAATATTAAAAATTTGTGAACTTACGAGCGTGCGTAGGAGCTGCGCAGCTCACGCTCGTAAAACAGTCATTTTTAGGAATTTTTTCACCAAATTTTCAACATATCCATTTTAAGACCTCTGCTCATGAACAGTGTCACTGTGATTTTCTTAGTGTGTCCCATACATTGATTTCGCACACCGACTGTGCCATTGTGCGCTAAATGGGAGGAAACACGTTTTGGATGAGATGTGAAAAATGACAGCTGTACTGCTCAAAGGGAGGTGTGGTAAAATGGTAATGTTGAAAATCTGGAGTAAAAATATTGAACATTTGCGAACTTACGAGCGTGCGTAGGAACTGCGCAACGCACGCTCGTAAAACAGTAATTTCTAGGAAATTTTTCACCACATTTTCAACATAGACTTTTTGAGAGCCCACCTTATGAACACTTGCAGTGTCATTTTGTTAATTGGTCCCGAAAGGTGATTTCACGCAGTGACCGCGAAATCATCCTTTGGGCCCGATTAACGCCATGACAGTGCAAGAATTCATGAGGAGGGGTCCCAAAAACCCCATGTTGAAGATCTGGGCCCAAAATTCCCAAAAATGCCTGAGATATGCAACAAAGTTGAAAAAACCCTATCTATCCCATTATACAGCTTACCGGCATTTCCTCAGTTCGCGGTCGGCTTTGAAGAGTGCAGACGTGTTCCCGGTTCACCGAAGATCGTTGTGCTGAGCTCCGGAGGTAAGTATGGGGTGAGGGGGGGTGTGGGGAGGTAGGGTGTGCAGTGGGTGGGTGCGGGTTGTGGGAGGGGCGGGAGGCGAAGACTCACGGGACGAAGACTGAGGGACGCTTACACGCTGGGGAGGGCTCCCAGCGTGGCAGCTGGAAGCCTGTTGGGGGCTGGAGCTGACGGGGATTGGGCACCCCTGCTGGCCATAACGTCAATTTGCCATGCTGGGTGGGCTCCACAGCGCAGCACCTGGGCTCTTTTGGGGCGTGCAGCTGGCGTGGGATTGGGCACCCCGTCGGACCAAAACATTTTTCCTCGCTGGGGTGGGCTCCCAGCGTGGCACCTGGATGCTTTGGGGCGTGGAGCCGGCCCGAGATTGGGCACCCCGTCAGCCCGTGCACAGTGTAGTGGGAGGAGGCGTGTGAGCCGCGGTGTGCACGTCGTCTTGCAGCGTGTGTGTGTGTGGAGGAGGAGCTCTGCTCACTCAAGCGGAGCTCTCCCTTTCAACTGTATTCCACTGCATTTTCAACTGCTGTCATAGACAGCTGCAGCAGTGATTGGGGAACTGGGGCCGTGCCTGCAAACACACTGACTGCATTGGAAGACGGGTGCCACACCTCCAAAAACTCGGATGATGGCACTATATTTCTTGCACATGCATGCAAGCAACATAAAAAGTAGAAATGTAGTACTTGTGAATGCTTTTTAATGGAGTGGAGTTGTAATGGACATTACAATGCCACTAGAGGGCAGTGGTGTCTGTGGCCTGTGTGAGTCATGTAGCAACTCTCTAGCCTTCCTCCTTGCTCCACCTCGAGAATTACTTTTTTTGTTACTCTTTGTGTTCTTAGTTTTTCTTTTTCGTTTGCAGGGAGCATGTTTTAATGGGCAAATGCGGAATGCGTGAGTGACTTCCACTTTCAGGCTGTGGTCACTGCTGAACTGCCAATGCTTGTGCTATTCCCGAAGTGTGCATGGTGGTTGTGGTCACCACAGACTGTGGCGCCATTTCAAAAAAAGAAAGGGAGCTTGAACTGTAATCCAAACATGCAAAGTACAAATAGTAATAATGTTTGGATGGTGGTGGAGGTGGCGTGGCAGGGGACCTAGATGACTGGACCTACTAAAAACCGTAGATTAATGGCCTACAAAGAAAAAATCAACACGAAAGTTTTTAGAACAACGATAAATAGAACATCTAACCTTTGTTCTCTTTGACAAGTCTTTCTGTGCTGTAGGGTGGGGTTTGGAATTATGGAGGTGCTTACATAAGGGTACGGGCAAGTAATGGGTGTGATGTTTATTTTAACTTCACTAACATGGCCGCCAGAAATTGTTTTTTCAAAACTTTCTGGAAGGCATGGATTTCTGGGTGTGCTGTGTCCTGTTTGGCTGAAGAAGTACCGGTTGGCAGAATATGTTCTCATAAGGACATGGCCTAAAGTACCTCTCAGCCAATCAGGAGGCAGGAAGTTTCCCACCCATTTTGTCATCCCTGTTACACTGTTATGTACAGCCCAATCACCATGGCACATAAATTCTTTCTGTCAGCATTCTGTCCTCTAGCACTGCTGAGTGACTGATATGATGCATTCTGATTCTGAACCAGCATTCTTAAACAGGTGGTGGAGGAGCTATTTTATTACAATAGATGTATTTCATTATTACTAACGCACATTCAAGGTGGACAGAAGTAATGTATGAGTTCTACTTTGAGTGGAAAACCAAATGAGGCTCCAAGAAATGTATTCACTTCACATGGACCTGTCAGATGAGCTGGTATCTGGAAATGGGCCTCAATTTCTGTCTTAAAAATTTGAAAGATCTCTGAGAGTAAATGGGATAAAACACAACAAGGTTGCAAACACCAGTCAGCATCTAATGGTGCTGCTGAAAGATTTATTTATACTCTTAACAGAGACTTACAGAAAACATCTCATTAGGGTACGTCTTGAACATATGCCTCATTCACACAGCCAGTTCTGCGGCGTTATTGGAGACGCACAGCAGCAAGATCGTTGCCGCTGTGCACGTCTGAACGCTGCAGTTTGGCCGTTTTGGGTTCCATTTTGTCGTGGTCATGATCCCTGTTTTCATGGGATCGTGTAGTGGTGCGGGGGGTTTGCAGCATTTTATCTGGCGGTGTGAACCACCCACACCACCAACGATGCTATGACAGGCTTTTGCCAGCCTACGCTTGTGGTTACCAAGGCAGCCTAAATGCTGCATTTACCAATTTTTTCCAATCCAAGTTCAGTTACACTTTTTTCTGTGCCTGTCAATAAAGCTGAACTCAGGGAAGTGTTTTTTATTCTAAACCAAGGGCTAAATAGTGAATGAAACACGGGCTCAGAGTTGAGCTGTGACATCGGGCATGTGGTTATGCATAGGCGCATGCTCGGTGTCATGGTACGGCTCTGAGCCCGTGTTTCATTCACTATTTAGCCCTCGGATTAGAATAAAAAACACTTCCCCCAGTTCAGCTTTATTGATAGGCACAGAAAAAAGTTTAGCTGAACTCGGGTTAGAAAACCGATCCACGATCCTTGACCACTGTTATCAGGAGCCCGACCCACAACCATGCCTCCATCCCAGCCAGAACACTCCTCAAACTGCTGGAACTTTGATGGGAGCCTATACAGCACTCCCCTGACCATGCCATCTGAACGCTGACCCACAGGGTTTCAGCGAGCATGGTCACATTGATCTACATGGTGCCAATACCGTGTGAACACGGCTATAGACTTGCAAACTGTCTGCTCCTCTGCAGAAACAGTCTGCAGTCCACAACTAATAGGACACCTGATGAACTGTTTTTGAAGAGATGTGTTCAGACCAGGTTCAGCTTGCGGAGACCTTCACAGTAATATTTAACTGTGCCAGTAAAGCATGTTACGCTCTCATGCGAGAGACCGGGGTTTGCGGTGTGACCCAATTCCCACACCCTATACCAGTGGAGCACTGGATTTGCTCCAGAAGCTGTATCGTCAGCCTGCTGAAGGTTGGATTAAGGCTGCCCACTTCTGCAGCACGTGCTGTGGTCTTTGGGAGGCCTTGGTATCGTGTGTGATCTCACAGTGGCCCTTCCCACAGGATGGTGCAAGCAGGCAGACTGATGCAGGACATCAGGGAGAAGGGCAGTGCTGAAAGGGAAAATATTGCCCAGGCTGCTGATTAATGGCTGGCCATTGTCAGCTGTGTCACTATGCCTGGCTCTGCCCTAGTGTTGGCACTAGACACCCCACATAATTACCCATTTTTATGTTCTTTGTGTGCACAAGTGCAGATGAACATGTTGACATGAGAGTTGCTAGAGAGAGGTGTGAGGGGTGTCAGCCCAATGACCAGCGGTGCTGCAGGGGCTGGTCTGTGGCCGGCAAATCAGCAGGCAGAGTCCTGATGACACCAGTTTGCTGAGGGGGGCTGGTCTCAGCAAACATTTCAAAGGACAGAGCCGATGCTACGCGTGGCTCTGTCCTTTGAACTGCAAGCCCTTCAGCTGCAGCTTAGTATGTCTTTCCTTGTTAAATAATGTCCCCTTTCCCTGCTGCCGCTTAGTGTGTCTTTCCTGGTTAAACAATTTTCCCTTTCCCTTTCCGACACTGGGATGCCAACTCCTGGTGTCGAATGCGCCCCCACCCCAACCTGTCTATATCCCTAGCCAACATCGGGGTGCCCAATCCCTTTGTCAGCATCCCCTCCCTCCCCACCACTATTGTGGCACACTGGGAGCCCACCCCAGTGTGCCTAAATTTAAATTTATTTTTTTTATCTGTAAATGAAGGAAACCTTCCCTCACAGTCTTTTTTTTTCACCTGTAAAAATGAAAACCATCCCTCTTGTCTCCCTGTCCCCCTCCCCATCCCAACCCTCCCTCTGTGCACCCACCTCCCCACCACCCCCCATCCCATACTTACCTTCTGAGGTCGGCGGACGTGATCTTCTGCAGAGCGGGACACGTCTGCACTCTTCAAAGCTGACCGGCAAACTGAAAGAATGAAAGGTGAGCCATATAATGGGAGTCAATGGGGGGTTAAACTTATGTTGATATCTCAGCCATTTTTAGGAATTTTGGCCCCAAATTTTCAACACGGGGTTCTTGGGACCCCACCTCATGAACATGTCACTGTTATTTCGTTCCTTATTCCTGAAAGATTATTTCGCGGTCGCTGCGCGGAATCACCTTTTGGGACGGAGTAATGAAACAACAGTGCCACTGTTCATGAGGTGGGGTCTCAAAAAGCCCATGTTGCAGATTTGGTGAAAAAAATTCCAAAAAATGACTGTGTTACAAGCGTATGCTATGCAGTTTCTATGCACGCCTAACTGCCAATTTTAATATTTTCACTCCAGATTTTCAGCATTGACATTTTTTCACACCTCCTTCTGAATAGTACAGCTGTCATTTTTCACATCTTGCCCGAAATGTATTTTCGCACCAGCTGCGCAGAATGGTGCGGTCGCTGTGTGAAATCAACTTTCAGGGTGGAGTAACAAAATCACTGTGCCATTGTTCATGAGAGGAGGTCCCAAAAAGCCCAAGTTGAAAATTTGGTGAAAAAATTCCCAAAAATGACTGCGTTACGGGCATGCGTTGCACAGTTTCTATGCATGCTCGTAATTTCTTAATTCTCATATTTTCCTCCAGATTTTTAACACTGCCATTTTTTCACACCTCCTCATGAGCAGTACAACTGTAATTTTTCACATCCTGCCCAAAATGTGTTTTAGCATCTGTAGCGCTGAATGGCGCAGTCGCTGCGCGAAATCCCCTTTTGGGATTGAGTAACAAAATGATAGTGCCACTGTTCATGAGGTGGTGTCCCAAAAAGCCCATGTTGAAACTTTGGAGTGAAAATAATTTGGGGCATTAGGGTTTCCAGCTGTAACACCCCCCTCCACTCCGTAGAGACTGACAGGCATCAGTCATGTGCCTTGGGGTCATCGGCTGTAATGCTCACACCATTTCACCCCCACTATGCAGCCAGTGACAGGCATTGGGGTGTGCCTTGGAGTCTTTGGTCCAAACGTTCACCCCATTCTCCTATGGTGCACCCATCTCAGCTTATTTCATTATGGAATGGGGTGAGCGTTAGGGTCGAACACCTCAAGGCACACTGTGATGCCTGTCAGTGTCTGCAGGGTGGGGGTGGAATGGCATGAACATTTTGGCCGAAGACCCAAAGGGAAATTCCCAATGCCTGTCAGTCTCTGCAGGGTGGGGGTAGGCCCTTAGGGTTGGAAACCCTAATGCCTCATTAAGGACGTAAATCAGGGAGGGATGTTTGAGGTCACCTACCTTGATTTCAGCAAAGCCTTTGACAACGTCCAACATAGAAGGCTGATTAACAAGATGAGTAGTCTGGCAATGAGGCACAAGCTGATAACCTGGGTTAGAAACTGGCTGACAGACAGGAGGGTGGTGGTAATGGGATCCAATTCTAGGAGAGGGGGTGACCAGCGGGGTACCTCAGGGATAAGTCCTGGGACCAGTTCTGTTCAATGTCTTCATTACAGACACTGCGGAGGGGCTAGAAGTAAAGGTCTGTCTTCCTGTTTGCAGATGACACCAACATCTGTAACAGGGTGAATACTCCAGAAGAGGTGGAGAAAATGAGCAGGGACATGGAGAGGCTTGAAAAATGGTCTGAGGAGTGGCAACAGAGGTTCAATGCAAAGAAACCCAAATAATGCACCTCAGAGGGGGGAACCTGTGGAGAGTTACAGGGTGGGATGGAGATGCTGATGATCACCAAGGAAGAAAGGGACCAAGGAGTTATCAGTTCTGATGACCAAAACATGTCAAAGCAGAGCACAAATGTTGCAAGGATGGCCAGTGGCATGTTGGGGTGCATAGGCAGAGGTATCACTAGCAGAAGGCACGAGGTGGTGATGCCATTGTATAATGCACTAGTGTGGCCTCACCTACAGTACTGTGTGCAATTCTGGAGGTTGCAAATGCGCAAGGACGTTGACAGGGTGGAGGCAGTCCACAGAAAGACAACCAAGATGGTACACGGCTTGCAACAAAGAACATATCAGGAGAGATTAAAAGAACCTCAATATGTACTTATTGGAGGAAAGGTGGGAGGGAGTTCAAGTACCTCAAGGGCATAAACAAGGTGCAGAGGTGGACATCTTCCAGTACATCAAACATTCGGCATTGACAAGTGCTTGTTCTTTATCCTTAAAAAAAAGAAAACCATCCATCATTGTCCGCTGTGTAACCCCCCCTCCCCTAAACAGTATACAGACACTGTGGGTGCCCAATCCCCCAGTGTCCTCATCTGTCCGTCCATTGTGGTCCGCTGTGTAACCGCCCCAAAACAGTACTGTATACAGACACTGGAGATGTCCAATCCCCCAGTGTCCTCATCAGTTCAGCAAACTCCCTGAAAAAAAGAAAACTGTCCCTCGTCGTTTTTTTTCCCTGTAAAAAAGAAAACCGTCCATCGTTCTCTGTTCCGCTGTTACCCAACCCCCTTACCCTCCCACTCAGGACCCACCACCCCACACCCCCTGTATCCCATACTTAACCACCGGAGGTCAGTCACCGTAATCTACCTTGGACTGCAGGCACGTCTTCGCTCTTCAAAGCCCAACCACGAACTGAGGTAAACGCTTCAATGTATTTCAATGGGGTTTTCGTCGTCAATGTATTTCAATAGGGTTTTCAACTTAGTGGCATAACTTGGCCATTTTTAAATATTTTTGTCCCACATTTTCAACATGTGTTTTTTGGGACCCCACCTTGCAAACAATTTCATTGAAGCAATTTTCGCACCTCCCCCCCCCCATATGACACCAGTGCACATGACGAACATTCGGCATTGACCAATGCTTGTTATTTTAGCCACAACCTCCTTTGTTTCAGCTAATGAACAATATTGGTCTTTTTTTTTTCAAAGTGCTGTCATGGCACAAAAACAATACCCAGCAATGGATAATTAAAAAAATAAAAAAACGTTTTAGCCAAATTATTTAAAAAAGCAAAATGGCTGAGTGGCTAATACTTAGGGCCAACCTTGCTCCATCTCTTGCTTCCCATGCGGTGAAGCATGTCAGACTCCTAGGCCTTTCAGTGCCAGGTGGTCCTTCCTGCATGGGTTTTGCAGTGGGGTTAACAGTCTGGCATGGCAGCAGAGGAGTGAGGACCAGTGCACTGATTGGCAATGGGCAGGGTAGGAATGGTAGAGCAAGTCAAGAAGCCACAGGTATTAGAAATGAAGTGTCAGTTATAACAAAATATGGAATTCACAGAATTCCACAAATTCAGCTGTTTCTGCCAGCAGGATTCTAAATCTGTGCTATTTTTTTAAAATTTTGTGTGGTGGATAGTCCGTAGACATGCGTGTGTATGTGTATGTGTGGGGGGTGTTTCTGTGAAATTGTGGCCAGGTGGAATGAAAATTCTGAAAGAAATTCACCAGTAAAAAAGTTTGCACACCACTTATAAGTAACTTCCACCCCCCCAAAAAAAAAAAAAAATACCTGAAAATATGAATACAATTCACAGGAGCTCGTATATTATGAGGGAGGAGGGAGAATGTGCCAGAGATCAATTAAGGTCTGTGATGATACTGTAGGCAGAGTTTTTTTTTTTTAACAAGGAGAGACACACACAGCTGAAAGCTTGTTTACAGGTGCTACCTGGGAGCACAAGGAAGTTAAGTGACTTACTCAGGGTCATATAGTATGTAAGTGGGGGCTGTGGGATTCAAACCCAGGTCTTCAGGTTTGCAGCTCAGAGCCTTAAGCCACTGTACTATACTGCCTCTGGTGAGAAAAATGGACAGACTGGGTAGGCCAAGTGGTCCTTATCTGCTAACAAATTTTATGTTCTATGCTTCTATGAGGAGTTCTTGTCAGAACTGAAAGTTTGTTCTTTAAGCTGACACCTTCAGCACACTCTTTGGCATTGAGTGATAGGGGATCACTTTGGCACACTGGTGACCTGGGTTTGCACCCTGAGCTGGTACACTAGGAGCTGAGGCCAGAAGGGAGGGCTCGTGTTTGGGGGGATAGGAAGAAAGTGGTGGACATGCCGCGCTGGTGTCCCAAGTGCCAGCCCTCATCACCCCCACACCAACAGCCCTCCAGCATGCCATCAGAACCCTGCCATCTGGCTCCATGGTTAGTAGACGCTCCTCCTCTAGGCCAGGGGCAGCCACTGGCAGGAACAAGCCAGCCATGGAGGAAGTCAGGAGAGGTGCTGAATATCTCCACCAGGCCAGAGAAGTTCCTGGCAAGGATAATCTGGCCCCTTGGGATGCTGGGGGCGAGGATGGTGCCTGTGGATGGGGTGGGGATGACATGGTGGGTTGAGGGGCAGTTGTGCTGCCTCAAGGAGTGGGATACCGGTGGAAAAGTGAGGTGGCAATAAAAATGACAATTTCAATGCCAGTAGGCTAATTTTGGCCCTTTTACTACTACAAATACTGTAGCTAATGAAATAAAATGCTAAAAACACAATGACATTTACAATTAAATTTAACTTTTGTGTTTTCTAGTTTTTTTACTTTCTCCTGTTATTAGTCAGCTATCTGTTTCTGGTAATTCAGTACTTAGTTCCTCATAACTTTCAAAATGACTGACTTTCCTCAACTGACCTCACAATTGGCGTTTATTTTATTCATTGAAGCAGCAGTGCAATTAGAACTATTTTTCCAAAAAGCTAGTTTCCGCTACAATGAATAAAATATTAGAATGCCTGCCAAATCTGCTTTTCTAGGTGCCTCGTATGCTGCAGACCAGTTTTTTTTTTTTTAATTTTCTGGATCCTAACCCTTGACGGATCTACAATACTACTTTTATGCCAAATGAGAAAAAAGTAAATAAAAACATTCATAAAATACTCAGATTTTAGTGGAACAAGAAAATGGTACTACCAAATTAAACTTGAAGATGCCTGGAATCTTTTATAGTGAAAAAAGGTAGGATCACATTTTTTACTTTAAACTAAACGACATGGGAGCACATGGAAAGGGGCTTAGTCTGACAACTCTGAAGTCTAGTAATCCAAACAAAAAAATACACAGCTATAGCACACAATCACAGGCGGAGGTGTGTACTCATTAATGCTAGAAGTCTGAATGCTAAAATAAATGAACTGGAAGTCTTTATTTCTAATAAACAATTAGCCCTTGTCACTATAACAGAAACATGGTGGTCAGCTAATCAAATCTAGGGTAAAGAAGTACAAGGATTCAGATTTTGTCATAAAGATAGATACAGTATAACAAGAAAGGAGGGGGCATTGCTATACACATAAAAGAGGGGATACTGACATCTCACATAAAATAAAAACAGAACAGACAGAAACGTTTTGGATCAAACTATGTAATCAAAACATTAAAAGTCTGATTATAGTAGTATGTTTATTTTTTATTTTATTTTATGTTATTTATTTTATTTATTAGAGTCTAGGATTACAACTACCTTTGAGCCAAGGCTCTTTTACAAAGGTTCCACGTCACGTTTTATTTATTTATTTCTCAGAATTACAATACCTTTGAGTCAGGGACTTGTTTACAAAGGCTCCACATCAGAGAATACAGATCACAAGTTACAGAGCATATTACAAAATATAACAGTAAACAGCAACAGTAAGGGCTCTACCATGCTGGTGCGACAAAAAAGATCACGACCGGCATTACAGCGACGGGCTGCATGTCAACCGCAAGTTGCAGTTGGCATGGAGCCACACGATTTTGATCTATTTTTTACATGGAAGCTACTCCCCAACCCCCTCACATGAGGCTTCACCCCTGCACCCCTCGAACTAAAGGATTCTAACTCCAGGTCGAAGTTATTTCGGGGAGGGGGTGCAGGACGGGGGAAGTGGTTGCCCCCTTCCAGTGGCACTTCTATAGCGGCATGGCACTGTTGTTGATATTGATGCATGTCACCGTAGAAATGTTGCTGTTAGGATGGCATACCAACAGTAAGTATTGGGTGACAGATACAAAAATAGTGAGGAAAGTGAGGAGACAATAAATAGCAGTATCTCCTGCCGTCAGGAATCAAGTACATTACAGGTGTTAAGTTAGAATAAAACAGTGTTAAACTACAATGTAATCAATGGTAGGAGAGCTACGGATCCGTGGAGGCAAGTACAGGCAATAAAAACAAATCCAAAATAAACCGGGATAGTAGGTAACAGTCTAAGGAGACATAGTCATCAGTGGCACAGACAGACAAATCCAAGTAACTGAATCAAAAAATAGCAGTTGACAGTCTAAGCAGACCAAGATATGGGGGACAGGGCATGAAATAGGTGGGGAGGGGTGTGGGCAAGCTGTAGGCTAAGTGCAGCCACAGGAGCTACAGGATAGGACGGGCTGCCTAAACAAATATTTAAAGGGACCCAACTTCTGTTCGGCCAAGACTTCTGTTGGCAAGCTATTTAACCATACTGGAGCCCTGTGCATGAATGCCCGCTGGCACTGGGATGTTCTACAAAGTGGGACATTGTAGGGCGCTTTGGTGGCACTTGTCATATACCTGGGAGTGACTGCACATGTGAGGAGTGATTGTGAGGACGGAGAGGTGAGGCTGAGGGTGATTTTCTTAGCTAGCAGGCAGGACTGATAGGTGAGCCTACCTTTAAAGTTTAGCCAGTTAGAGTGCGAGTAAAGGTCGCATGTGTGGGTGAGTCTGTGGGCACTGGTTACTAGGCGACATGCTTTATTGAGGGTAACCTTGTATCTATCAAGTACAGCATCGGTGGCAGAGCCATGGATAACTATTCCATAGTTGATGATGGGAAGGATTGAACTAGCTACTGCCAGTCGGAGGGCTTTGGGAGTCATACAGTGCCTATGTCTGTAGAGTAACCCAATCCTAATATTCACTGCCTTGCAAACCAAGTTGATGTGCTCCTGAAATGACAAGGAGCAGTCAAGGATGACTCCAAGGTACTTGAAGCTGCTGACTTGTTCCAACGGTTGGCAGTGATTATTGTAGATGTTGAGACATACCCCTTGTGCTTATTTTGGGAGGTGGCAAATATCATGGCCTTGGTCTTTTTATAATTAATTATGAGTTTGTGATCAGAGAACCAAGATTCAACTTCTGTAAAACATTTTTGGAGGGCTCACTCGAGGGGAATGAGGTCGGAGTGACTTGAGTATATGACAGCATCATCCGCATAGAGAAACAAGTTGCTGGAGCAGGATAGGGGAAGGGTGTTGAGAAAAAGGCTGAATAGGAGAGGACCAAGAATTGACCCTTGAGGGACTCCCGAGCAGATGGGGTGGCTAGAGGAGAGGGTATCCCAGATTTTGACATATTGTGACCTCCCACAGAGATCGAGAACCAGGAAGCTGCTTCATGTGCGACGTCAGTAGTAGGGAGTGCAACAAGTAGGAGGGCGTGACTGACCATGTCAAATGCTTTTGTTAGGTCTATGTACACAGACCCAACAAGGTGACCATGATCTAGAGTTATGTGTATATAATCAGTAAATTCAAGGAGGGCGGAGGTGGTGCTGTGTACTTTCCTGAACCCGGGATGTTGTTGTTGGCATTGGAGGTTGTATTTTGGCAGATAGTCTGATAATTGATCAGAGACGATACTCTTGAGGGCTTTTGAGAGAGGAGGGAGGATGGATATTGGGTGGTAGTTGCTATGGGAGGCCCTGTCACCACTTTTGTGGACTGGCATTACCACAGCAGCCTTCTATTGTTGGAGGAATTGCCCAAAGCAGAGGGACCGGTTTAGTAACATAGTGAGGGGGTGTAGGACTGCACCAAGAGCTAGGTGTAGAAGTTTGACGTTCAGGGAGTCACTGCTGTGTCTGGACTTACCCATGACACGGTCCAGGTATGTGCTGGCTTCCTTCTTTAAGACAGTCTTGAAACGGGGAGGGGGGTTGGTGTTGTGTGGACCCAAGGTATGTAGGGCGCCATCAGCTAAAGGTGAGTTGGAGAAGTAGTCTGGGGGGGGGGAGACACCATTAATGTCCATGAAAGCGGCGTTAAAGGCGTCAGCAATGAGCTGATGGTCCTGAGTGATAGTACCATTAATGTTTAACATAGAAGGAAGGGGTATTGGGCTTACCGGTGAGGTTTTTTATATTGTCCCAAAATTTTTGTCCCTTCGCCCCAGGATGTTACAGGCCACCAGTTACTCCTTCTAGAAACAACAACAGCATGCTAACAGAATTCAAAATTGCATCTGAAGAGGGGATGCTATAATTTTAGGAAACATTAATTTGGGTGATATGGACTGGCTGGGGAACAAGAACAGCTGTTACTAAGACGGGCAAATGCTTGGTTGACGTAGCTGATCAACTTAGGCTGCTTCAACATGTTGATACCCCGACCAAGGGAGACAGAATTTTAGATTTAATTCTCTCCACAGAAAACATCCTGTTTCAAAACAGCCAAATGAATGCTCCACTAGGCAACAGAGACCATAATACTGCTCAGTATGAACATATGAACATATGAAATTGCCAGCAGATAAAGGCCTTATGGTCTATCAAGTCTGCTTGATTGTGCAGCTAGCAAACCTTATACTGCAGCTGCCCTCCACCCTCTCCTTCAGAGACCTTCCCTACCCTGTCCTATCCCCTTTTGAAGCATCCCACTGTTCTACAGGATACCACTTCCTGTGGCAATGCATTCCACCCAGACACCACCCTCTCCATTAAAAAGTGTCTCCTCATTTCCTACTGAACTTCCTCCTTTCAATCTCAGATCGTGACCACGAGTGTCCCTCCCCCTCCTTAATTTGAAAAGCCCCTCGTTCCCATCTTATTTATTCCCTGCATGTACTTGAAGGTTTCAATCATGTCCCCCATCCCTCCGCTCCTCCAGGGAGTACATGTTCAACTCTCTCAGCCTGCTGTCATAGGGTAAGTCCCCTAGCCCCTGGATCATTTTTGTTTCCCTGCGCTGCACCCCCTCCAGTGACCTAATGTCCTTATTCAGGTACAGACACCAGAACTGCATGCAGTACTCCAGGTGTGGACTAACCAGTAACCTGTATAGTGGCAGGATCACCTTCCCCCTCCTGGAGGATGTGCCTCTGGCAATACAACCCAACATCCTGTTGGCCTTTGCAGCTGCCTTTCTACAGTGTGCTGAGTTGTTCTTTGCTGCCGTTATAATCACCCCCAGATCCTTCTCCTCTTCCATCTTGGCTAGTTGAGTCCCCCTAGCTGGTAACTCCTGCTTGGGTTTTTTTGTGCCAGAATGTAGCACCTTGCATTTCTTGGCATTGAACCCAAGCTGCCAAGTGTCCATCCAGGCCTCCAACTTTGCCAGATCATCTTGCAACCCTTGCCACCCTTCTAAGTCTCCACTACTGCTCTCATCTTGGTGTCATCTGCAAACAGACTGATCTTGCTCTTGATGCCTATTGAGATGTCTACTATGAAGATTTCAAACAACACCAGCCCCAGTACAGAGCCCTGTGGCACCCCCACTTGTCACTGCCCTGAGAGATGAGAGCTCCCCTCCCACCACCACCCTCTGCTGTCTCCCTTGCAACCAGTTCACCACCCATCCCACCATCTTCACTCCCACCCCTGTGCCTCCCAGCTTACTTTCTAGCCTCCCATGCGGTGCCGAATCGAATGCCGTACTGAAGTCCAGGTACAGGACATCCACTGCATGGCCCCTGTCTAATTGCCTGGTTACCCAGTCATAGTATCTGCCTGAGACAAACCCATGCTGTCTGCTGTTCTGCAGCTCATTAACGTCTGGGGGCGCGAAACCAGCCTCTCCTTCAGGATTGTCTTCATCAGCATTCCCATGATGGATGTGAGGCTTACCGTTTTATAGTTTCCTGGCTCATCCTTGGGGCCACTCTTGTGGAGGGGTATCACGTGCGCCATCCTCCAGTCCTGAGGTACACTCCTTGAGTCCAGGGAGGCATTGAACAGGTCTGCCAAGGGTTCTGCCAGGACTCCTACCAGCTCCTTTAGCACCATTTGGGTGTATACCATCTGGCCCAGGTGCCTTGTCCACCTCAATGCTCTCAAGTACTCCAGTACCCTGCCCACTGGGATTTCCCCATCTGTCACCTCCTCTCCCCTGTGCCAACCCTCTCACCCCCCCTTGAGTAAAGCTCCCCCTTTCTCTTTAGTAAATACTAAGCAGAAGTACTTTTTTAATGCTTCTGCTGGTTCTGCTCCATGTTGCTACCCACCCCATCCTCTTAATCCTTACTATCTGGTCCTTACAACTCCTTTTCTCCCTGATGTACCTGAAGAAGTCTTTCTCCCCCTCTTTGATGCCCTGTGCTAGCCTGAGTTCCCTGGATGCCTTGGCTGCCCTGACTGCCCTTGTCACCTCCCCCAATTCCTTCAGGTATTTCTCCCTGTCCTCCCCTCTCCCTGTTTTTTTGTACCTTCTTCCTTACTTTTTCCATGACCCCCCCTGCTCATCCAGCTAGGCTTCTCGGCCCTAGCCCTCTTACTCTGGGCCCTTGTACTTGTTGTGGTTGCCTCCTCAATTCCCAGTTTAATGACCTTCCACTTCTGGTTAGTGTCCATATTTGGATGGATCCTGGCCAGATACCTACTATTTCCCTCATCCTTCTGAAGTCGGCCCTCCTGAAGTCTAACACCCTTGTGCCCATTCCTACTCCCCTGTCCCCATGTTTATCGTGATCCACACCGAGTGGTGGTCACTTTCCACCAGCAGTTCTTCCACCCCCAGCTCCCTCACAAACTCACTGTTTGCCAGCATGAGGTCTAGGGTGTTCCCTAGCCTGGTTGGCTCATTGACCATCTGCAACAGGAAGCTGTCCTGGAAGGCATCCTGAAGTACCTGCTCCCTCCTATTTGTGGTGGATAGGGTACCCCAATCTACTCCCTGCAGGTTGAAGTCCCCCACAATCACTGTGCTGCCCCTCCCATAGGTCATTTTAATCTGTCCTGCTAATTCCTTGTGTAACCCCCAGGTGGTGCTATCCCAAGGGCTACTACCTCTGCCTGCCTAACTGCTAACAGGTTGAGGGGCCTAGGTTCTATGGCGGGTGCCTCTACCCAGAGGTCAGGGTTTACAGTAGTTCGACTAACTTGTTCACAGTCCTCTGGGACACTGAGACACCCTTTTATTCCTACTAGTGGCCCACACAATACACCATGAGTATCTTCACTATTTACACTTACCCCCAGTACTGGTTCAGTCAGCTTGATTCTGGGGACCCCCTGTAAAACAAGACGATGCAATACGATAGCCACAGTACAATACTTTAACATAAACGAACACCACAGTCAATTTAACTTTGCTGGAACAAACAGATCTGATTTATTTAAGGAACTGTAACAAGGACAGGGGGAAATCAGGTTAATTAGATTAGACACATTAATAATCACAGTACTGTGCACATACTCAAGAGTCCCAAAATCTCACTTTCACTGGGTACCCAGGCTGGGGGGCTAGCCGGGATCGGTGCAGCTGGTTGGGGCCCTGTGATGGAAAACACTTGCACAATACCCAATTGTAATCCAGAGCCAGATGGCTCAGTTCATGAAGAAAGAAAGGAAAAGAAATCACTTGAAACACTTGCAATTGGATAACAGATGGCAGGGAGCTACTCTGATTTGTACTCACAAACTTGATGCTGAAAACTGGATGGGATGCAAATTGTCCCGGATTGCCAGGAGAAACAGAATAGCTGGCCCAGCCCTTGTGGCAGGGCTCACTTGCACTCAATGCAGGCAGATGCAGTCCAAGTGATGCTGGCTATGACTTCCAGCTCACTGCACATTTTATATGTACACAGAACACTACCAGGTAAGCAGCTGGTCACTTCAGGAGATTGAGCCTGGCTACCGAGGCATTCTTATATGACTCAAACTCGGATTCAGTTCAAACCCTGCTAGGGAATCACACTCCCAGCACAGTACACAGTTCACAACATGGGGAATTCCTCAAATCTCAGTCTCCACAAGCACTACACACATTTATATGTAAAGGCCACTTACTGTACCAGACCACAGAGTCCTGACAGGCCGATTGCAGTTCTGCACACTTTCAGTCTTCTTCAGGTTAAGTCTGGTCCCCAAATGACTTCAGCTTCTTCTTTCACTCTGACAGCTCAGATTCAGTCTGAACAACGCTTACTAACGGCTGCAGGCCAACTTTGTGGCCTCACACGCGCTTTCCGCACGAACAACTGTGCACTACAGCTGCATGAACACTCGGGGCGGTTTCCCCCTCAGTTTCCAACTTCAAAACGGTTCTCTTCTGCCCCAAACCTTAGGGCACTTCAGCATTTGCTTCCTCTTCGGAGTCGCTATCCGAGAATCAAGGTTCCTCTTCAGAATCTCTTCTCCACACTTGGTTTGCCCATGATATAGGCCACTACAACGGCTTTCCTTTTTCTCGCAAAATTCGGATACTTGGTCCAAGAAAACACAGTCCTTTTCTCTCCCTCCAGGAGAACTGACGACAGACAGGCCTTTTTCAGGCCTCCTGCACGGTTCCTGCGCAGCCCCACAAGCTGTTCACTCTTCCAGCTCCATCCTCAGACTGATTCTCTCAGCAGCCAGTCTGGACATTTCCCCCAAATCCACACGGTTTCCATTGGCTGAGTCTCCTTGTCAGTCACAACAGGCTCCCTCTATTGGTGAAAAAAGGTGCCACAATCCAAACTACATTTCCCAGATGCTCTCTTCATACAAGCCCCTTGTGGCTGGCTCCATTTGAGAGTCCAAGTTCTGATTTGCCAGCAGGCTCCATTTTAAGGAACCCCTCCCCATTGATTGGACTTCTTTAGCAATTCAGATCTGAAATGGAGGGGCAAAACACACAGAGTCCCAACTGCAAGAAAGACAGGTTAGACAAACTGTACTGTCATTATCACTCTAACAAATTACCAGCAGATAGTTACATCTTTTGAAAGGGCTCCCCTTGCGCATATAGCGACTGCAGAAACGGAGCGATCTGCTCAGTGGCCCAGGCGGGACTCGAGCAGGGAAACACACAGTCCCCCAGTTCAAATTAATTCTACTGCAGTTTGGCAGCTCTTAAAGTGACAGTACATGGAGGCATTATGCACTCTCACTAAATTATTTTTTAAATCGGCTGAAAAACAGGACACCAGCCAGGCGGAGAGCATTTAGGCTCACCCAAGGAAGGCTTTTTAGTGATCCCCATTTGTAGGGGGGTTACACCTGTCTAACTCCTCAGTCTGAGAGGGTGGCCTGTACACCACTCCCAACCTGAGGGTCCTATTTTCGGAGTCCTGGAGCTGCACCCATAATGATTGCATGCTGCCCTCTTCCCCTTCCTCTATGACACACTTTAGTCCTTCCCTCACATACAGTGTCACCCCCCTCCTTTCCCTTTTACCCTGTCCCTCTGAAATATCCCATACCCTGGTACTGCCAGGTCCCAGTCATTGTACTTGGTGGCCCATGTCTCAGTGATGGCCGCCATGTCCACCTCCCCATCTGCCATGAGAGCCTGTAACTCTGCTGTTTTGTTCTTTCAACTCCTAACGTTACCACCCTCTACCCTGCTTCCTTCCCCCCTTTTCCCCTACTTGCTCTCCCTTTCTAGCATCCCATCCTGACCTCCCCCTAAGTCCCTTGCTGCTGGTATGGGGGGTAAGCTTGTTCAGCTTCCCTTCCTGTGGATTCTGCCTGACTCCTGCCACCACCTCTTCTAGTTTAGATTCTCATTGTTTGCTAAGTATTCCCCCAGTTTAGGTTTCAATACCCTCCTTTCATCATCACCACTCAAGTGTAGTCTGTATGACATCATAACAAAACACTCCTTCACTTGTGGTATAACTGGGAGCTTGCAGTATAGCCTAGAGGTTAGAGTAACGAGCTATGATTGAACTTGGTACATCCAGCAGACCTGGGTTTGAGTCCCACTCCAACAGCCTCTACTTGCATACTGTGTGACTCTGAGCAAGTCACTTAACCTCCTCAGTGCTCCCAGCTCACCCCTATAAACAGGAACTTGTACCTAGTAGGCCTTACCTGGTTACCAAAGACTAAAATAAATAAAAATAAACAAGTCTACTAGTATTCAAAAGCAGATATAAAAAAACATTAACAACTCCCGAAGCATGATAGATTGGGATGCTCGATTCATCAAAAACCCAGTTGAAGAAAAGTGGCAAATATTGAAAGGAATCATATTAGATGTGAGCAACAAGTTTATTCCAAAGGTAAAAAAATATAGGGAATCAAACCAAAATTGTTAACTCCAAAAATTAAAAGACTGATAATAAAAAAAAAATCCCATAATAACTATACAAACACAAATAATTCCACCTGGGTGACATATATGCAAAATCAACATATATGTAAAAATGCCATCAAAAAGGCTAAAGAAAATGGAACTCACCCTAGCACGCAATGCAAAAAAAAATAAATAAATAATTGCAAAATCTTGTATAGCTATATAAACTTCTTGAAAAAATCTAAATGTTGAATCGGACCTACTTTTTATGAGGAAGTAATATCACTACCTAGCTGGAAATAATTAACACCTTCAATAATTGCTTCAGCTAACTATATGCTCAAAAAATGAAGAAGAGTTGGTGTTTTTGAGGTGGAAGACTAGGTTTGCTGCCAAAGGCACCTAGCTTCACCTGAGCTCTTTTCTTCTAGGTTTGCTTGTAAGGATAGAGCAAAGAATATTATCAGAGCAAGGAAAAAGATTAAGGCTTCTTTTGGCTAGGCAGATTTACTGTGTGTTACTATTTTCTTTTGTTCTCACAGGGTTTGTCACTTTTTTGCTAACATTTTACTGCTTTATTGTTCTCTGATTTGAATTGCTGTTGCAGGGTATACTTTCTGCTGCATTATTACAGGGTGTGCCTACAGGTTTGTTATTGTTTTGTGCTTACAAATTACTGCTATAATCTTCTCTGATTCAAATTGTCTTTCGCAAGGTATATCTTCTGTTACTGCTTTATTTTTCTCTGTAGCAAAGTGTTTTTTGCAGGGTATAGGTTCTGTGAAATTATTACAGGTGGTGCCTTACAGGTTTTACAGTTTTATCTACCATTAGGCTAAGCTTTCAGGGCTATTGCATTTGTTGATGGCTGATTGTTTCTGCTCTTACCTCCTTGTTTCTTTCATCTGTGGTTCTTCTTTTTCAGCAGGGGAAGGGCCCAGTCACCTACCCCCATCCCTAACCACCCCATGCTACACTCCTTTTATAGGGTAGCACAGTTGTGAAATTTTCTGTAGCAAAGCAGGAAGGGGAGGATTAGAGGGGTATCCACACAGTGACCTCACTTACAGGGGCACAAGTAATTTAACTTGTTATAACAAGTTATACAAAAACAAACAAACAAAACCTGGTCAACAAAATTCAACAAACAACAAACAAACAAAACAAAACAATCAAACTTTTGCTTTCATTTTCCTCCTTCTAATTACTCGGACCAGGTTATAAATCCAGCAACTCATCTGGAATGGATATTATTAACTACAGGCACTGCGGGACACTTTTCAAAAGGGCAGTTATACAGGATTTAGGTCACTGTACTACATGCTGGACCATTGGAGATCTAAAGGCTCAGCTCCAGGCAGCATGGGCAGAGATTGCGTGCCTCAAATTGCATATTCAGGAGGAAATATAAGAACCTCCAGCCATTTCCCCAACATCCAACTGAAGCACCTTGACTGCAGAGGGTAGTTGGCAGGTGGTTCAGAGGGGCAAATCGGGTGCCCTATCACTCAATGCTCTCCAATGTATCACTTCCACAAACCATATAAAAACTACAAACAGGTATCTGCCTCAATCTCTGAAATTAAACAAAGGGGCAGAGGACATGCAGGGCAGGACACTGCAGCACAGGAGCTAGCACAACAAAACTCGCCCAAAACAGGGACCAAAACAAAAAAAGCAAAAAGGAAATCCAAAACACTTCTGATCATAGGAGACTCCATGATTCAGGGAGTTGATACCTACCTCCAGCCAGGGGTAATGATCATCTGTCTTCCAGGTACATCAACATGGAGAGACACTGACCGCATTGCTAAAATCATGCAGGAAGCAGGAGAAAACATTGACGTCCTGGGACACATAGGGACTAATGATCTCACCAGTCGGTCAGTTGTGGAGACCAAGGAACACCTGACCAGGCTGGGGACAAACTGTTATCCATTTCATCCGGCATCTCCTTCTCTGAGATTCTGCCCATCTGGGAGAGGGGGGAATATGGACGGAAGGTCAGAGAAGGGGAGTGAGGGGAGCTAAACATGTGGCTCAAGGGCTGGTGCCATGAAAAAGGACACAGATTTGTAGGTAACTGGCAACAGGTTTGGGAGCGAAAGTTCTTTAAATTCGATGGACTGCATCTGACTAAGGAGGGAGTCAGTGCATTGGGGCAGAAGTTTCACGTCTTTGCAGAATATTTAAACTAGCAAATAGGGAGAGGGGCGCAGTATCCGATACATCAAATGGGAAGAACACCCCTCCCCCCTCAGCTTGTGATCAAACAGGAGTTCAGGATGTTTGTAGTTCATTTGTATCACCAAGTAAGGAAAAAGGTCTGGCTCCCCATACGACACGCAGGGGAAATGCCGGACCTCGTCTAACAACTAACACACTGAAATCTGGCCAATGGAAAATTATGCACACAGATGCCTGCATTCTGGGAAACAAGATCCCAGACCTGCAGGCAACAATGACAGAGGCTAAACTGGACATAGTAGCCATTAGCGAGACATGGTTCTCAAGTAACCACACTTGGGAGACTTCAGTACCTGGCTATATACTGTTCAGAAGAGAACGAGGTGCAAAAAGGGGAGGGGGAGTGGCCCTTTATGTCAATGAAAATATCAAAGCTACAGAAATACAGAATACACATAAGGAGCCAGAAGAACTGTGGGTCACCCTGGAAACAGGAAATAGGACAGCCATATGAACTGGGGTTGGCTACAGGCCTCCAAATCAGAGGGAGGACATAGACACATTAGTGTTAGAAGTTATACAAAACATAACAGCTAAAAGGGAGGTTCTGATAATGGGAAACTTCAACATGCCAGATACAGATTGGTCAATACCAGCAGGAACATCTGCCAGAACTAGACACTTAGTGGATTCCCTGCAAGGGAGGGCCTCAAACAACTGGTACAACTACCCACAAGAGACTGGGCTATCTTAGATCTAGTACTGACTAACAGGAAAGGATCACAGATCTCCAGGTACAATGTCACCTGGGGGCCAGTGCCCATCACATGGTATGATTCAATTTGGTCACTAGAACTAAATCATCCCATTCCATGGCAAAAATATGGGACTTCAGAGGAGCTGACTTTGATAAGATGGCCAACAGAGTTAAGCTAACCCTGGCAAGAAGAAATACAGGTGAAGGGGTACAGGCAAAGTGGGCAAGCATTAAGGATGCAATACTTGAAGCAACATCCCATTGTGTTAGAGAGAAAAGCAAGAACAAAAGAAGGAGGAAACCGCTTTGGTTGGTTCTCAATAACAGTAGCAGAAAAGGTCAAAGCCAAAAGGCTGTCCTTCAGGAAATATAAGGGAACGCAGTGGGACAAAGATAGGGAAACATACCAAACTTCCCTAAGGGAAGCAGGGAAGGCAGTAAGGCAGGCAAAGGCCCAAATGAGGAGACACTAGTATGAACAGCAAAAGAAGGGGACAAGACTTTCTATAGATACATTGGCGAAAGGAGAAAGTCGAGAGGGGGTATTGCTAAGATCAAAGGGGATAAGGGAGAGTGTGTGGAGGAGGACCATGGAAAGGCATCTATCCTAAATAGAGACTTCTGCTCAGTATTTATGGAGGAGAAGGTAGGGCAGGGCCCACAGCTCAGCACCATGGACACAGGGGGGAAGGAGGTGTGCACAAGTCCGTTCACAAAAGAAAGGGTCCTACAAGAGCCCGCTAAGCTCAGGGTGGACATGGCAATGGGACATGATGGCATACATCCCAGGACACTAAAGGAACTAAGGGTGGAACTAGCAGAGCCATTATCAGAACTGTTTAGTGAGTCTCTGAGCACAGGAAAGGTCCCAGAAGACTGGAGAAGGGATCATGTGATCCCGCTCCACAAAAGTGGTAGCAGGGAGGAGGCAGAGAACTACATACCAGTCAGTCTTACCTCAGTAGTGGGCAAGATTATGGTTGCACTCCTTAAAGAAAGGATAGTGCAATACCTGGAATCCATAGGAGCACAGGATCCAAGACAGCATGGGTTTACAACAGGAATGTCCTGTCAAACTAATCTCATGGATTTCTTTGACTGGGTAACCAGAGTGGTGGACCAAGGGGGTGCAGTTGATGTCACCTAACTTGACTTCAGCAAAGCTTTTGATACTGTTCCACACAGGAGATTGATTAATAAGCTGGGTAGGCTTGGGGTGGGTCAGAAGTTAGTCAACTGGGTGGCAAACTGGTTGGCGGGTAGAAAACAGAGAGTGGTGGTAAACGGTATACAGTCAGAAGAGATGACGTCACGAGTGGGGTACCTCAGGGATCAGTCCTGGGCCCAGTCCTCTTCAATGTCTTCATCATTGACATTGCAAATGGACTAGAGGGTAAGGATGGCCTTTTTGCAGATAACACCAAGATCTGCAACAGAGTAGATGATCCAGATGGGGTGGGCAGAATGAGAAGAGATCTGGATAAACTGGCAAAATGTTCGGAAGAGAGGCAACTGCGGTTTAATGCAAAAAAATGCAAGATCATGCACATAGGGAAGAGTAACCCTGAAGCCACCTATAGGTTGGGTTGGGAGTTGCTGGCAATCGCAAGGGAAGAAAAAGACTTGGGCATCATCATCACAGATGACCTGAAATCATCCAAGCAGACCACTAAAGCAGTAGGTAAGGCTAGAGGGATGTTAGGGTGTATTAGTAGGGGTATTGCAAGTCATAAGAGGGAGGTAATAATCCCTCTTTACAAGACACTGGTTAGGCCCGTCTGGAGTACTGCATGCAGTACTGGAGGCCACACCTGCACAAGGACATTCACATAATGGAGGCAGTTCAGAGAAGGGCAACCAAAATGGTGCAGGGACTGCATCAGAAAACATATGAGGACAGATTAACAGAGCTCAATATGTATACCCTAGAGCAAAGGAGGGAGAGAGGTGATATGATCGAAACATTCAAACATCTTAAGGACACTGACAAGGTGAAAGAGTCTAACATGTTTCAGTATAAGAAAAATAGCAGGACAAGAGGACAAAGCATGAGATTAGAGGGACGCCGATTAAGGACTAATGTGAGGAAGCTGTTTTTCACAGAAAGGGTGGTGGATGCATGGAATGGCCTACCTCAGGAAGTAGTGGATATGAATACAGTGCAGGGCTTCAAACAGGCATGGGATAGGCGTAATGGAGCAATACAGATGAGTATGACTAGATAGTCCATTGACAGAGTAAAGACCTATGACACATTCACAAGGTAGAAAAAATGGGCAGACTAGATGGGCCTTGCGGTCCTTATCTGCCGTCAACTTCTGTTTCTGTTTCTACGATACACAAATAGCAAAGTCACATTCACTGGCTGATAAAATTATTAATAGAGAATATATTCTGGACAGAATTAATAAACTCAGGTCTCATTCATCCCCTGGTCAACATAACACATCAGGCAATATGTTAAAAATGATGGCTGAGAACATTTCTTATCCATTACTCCAAATATATCAAGATTCAATGAATACAGGGGGACGATGTTGAACATACTTGCCAAGAAGACGTCTCTCTGTGTAGCTCTGCAACTCTGCATTTTCTAACCGTAAAATTAAAATATGAAAACATGATCCATCAGAATTAAAACAGCATAACTTGACTCAACTCGTTGTGCAGAACATGTAGATATCGAACTCGAGAAGGTTAAACCAAAACTGAGCAGTGGAGGAGCGAAGAATCCATAGCATCCACCTGAACAGCAGGCTGTGAAATCAATGCTGACTCCCAGTACTGGGTTAGAGCCACCTTGGAAGTCCACGCAAGCCATAGATAATAAGGTGGAGACCATCCTCAAAAGGATTAGGAGAGCAGGATACCAAAACTGAGGTCACTTGGTAGAATCCACTGCAACCCAAGCACTGGCAGCAACAAGCAGAATGGCACAAGAGAACTCACAATTAAGGTGCCATTTGGAAGCCCTTGCAAACTTTCATAGGGCCTCCAATATATGAACATACGAACATATGAAGAAGCAAGCAGAAGGCCATTTGGTCAATCAAGTCTGTTTGTATTGCAGGGTCAACAGCTTGAGCTAATGTCCCTGCCCTCCCTCCCCACTCCTCCCATCCTCCCTACCCATGATCTTTACCTTACCCCATGCCTATCCCAGCCTCTCTTAAAGCTGTCCACTGTCTTCAATGAGATAACCTCTTTTGGCAGTGCATTCCAAGTGTCCACCACCCTCTCTGTGAAGACATGCTTCCTGACCTCCCTCCTAAACCTCCCACCCTGCAGCTTAAAACTGTGCCCCTCGTGTCATGGTTGCCACTCAGCTTAAAGAGACTCTCCTTATCCACCTTATTTCTCCTTTTCAAGTACTTGAAGGTCCCAATCATGTCCCCTCTTTGTTGCCTGTCTTCCAGGGAGTAAATGTTCAGTGCCCTCAACCTCTCCTCATATGCCTTACCCTGCTGACTGGCTGTCATCTTTGTAGCCCTCCTCTGGACCTTCTCCAGCAGGTTAATGTCCTTTTTGAGATGTGGGCACCAGTACTGAACTCCATACTCTAGATGTGCCCTTACCAGTGACCTGTACAAGGGCAGTATAACCTCCTCTCTCCTACTACTGATCCTTCTAGATATGCATCCCAGCATCTTGTTTATCTTTGCTGCTGCTTTCTTGCACTACGTAGAGTGCTTCAGGTCACTAGTGATCATAACTCCAAGATCCTTCTCCTCCTCTGATGCAGATACTCAGACTCCACCTAGGTAGTACTCTGTCCTGGGATTCTTGGCTCCAATATGCATAACTTTGCATTTCTTGGCATTGAAGCCAATCTGACAGATCCTGGACTACCTCCCCAGCTTTTCCAGATCTTCCTGTAGGTCTTGTATCCCTTCAGCTGTGTCCACTCTCCCACAGAGCTTGGTGTCATCTGTGAATAGGCACATTTTGCCCTTAATGCCATCCCCAATGTCATTGATGAAGACATTGAACAACATGGGCCCCAGCACTGAGCCCTGTGGGACACCACTGGTTACCTCTCTGGTGCCTGATAACTCTCCCCCCACATCCACCTTCTGGGTTATGTCCCTCAGCTAGTTTTCCACCCATCTGGTCATCTTTTCCCCAATTCTGAGATCCACCAACTTCCTGATCAACCTTTTGTGGGGCACAGAGTCAAAGGCCCTGCTGAAATCAAGATAGAGGATGTCTACCACTTGGCCCCTGTCTACTGTCTTAGTGACACAGTTAAAGGAGTCAATCAGATTTCTTTGACAAGATCTCCCCCCATGAACCCATGCCACCTCTCATCCTGGAGACCATGCTCCTCTAGATATTCCACCAACCTTTCCTTTAGTACAGTCTCCATGAGCTTGCCCACAATGGAGGTCAGACTGACTGGCTTGTAATTCCCTGGGTCATCCTTGGGACCGCTTTTGTGGAGGGGCACTACGTGCGCTGTTCCCCAGTCCTGCAGTACCACGCCTGACTCTAGTGAACTATTAAATAGATCTGCCAGTGGCCCTGCCAGCTCCTCAGCCAGTTCCTTTAGTACCCTTGAATGTACTCTGTCTGGGCCTGGTGATTTGTCCACCTTCAATGCCAGTAGCCCCTCCCTCACTCTATCCTCCTCTATCACTACATCGGTGTCCCCCCCGGCTTCTCTTTTCCCTCCTGAAGGCACTGTTCCATCTTTCTCCCTGGTGAAGATGGAACAGAAGTATTCATTTAGTATCTCTGCTTTTCCCTCATTATCGTCCACCCACTCCACCTCTTTCTTAACCCTAACAATCCCTTCCTTCTTGTCCCTTTTCTCACTTACATAGCAAAAGAAAGCCTTCTTCCCCTTCTTAATTCCTTCAGCTATCTGCAGCTCCTTCTGTGCCTTTGCTCGCCGGACTTCCTTACTTGCATCACTAGCCAACCTTAGGTAATTTTCCCTATCCACCTCTCTCTTGGTCTTCCTGAAATCTCTATAGGCCAACCTCTTTTCTCTTACTGCCTAGGTGACCCCAGAACTGAACCAGCTGGGCGCTTTGGCACTTATGTTCTTCCCCCTGAGCATAATGCACTCATCTGTGGCAACCAGTATTCCTTCCTTAATGATGAACCACCTTTGGTCCACCCCCATATCTGCTCTGATGCCTACCAGATGGCTCCTTAGCACGTCACCCATTTTCCTGAAGTCTGCCCTCCTGAAATCCAAGATTTTGGTCTTAGTTGGGATGCTTTCCCTGCCCATATCCAACTGGAACCACACTGTGCAATGGTCATTTCCACCCAGTGGCTCCCTAACCATTATTTCCTGTACATGCTCCCCATTTGTGAGCACCAGATCAAGAATTGCCTCAGCTCTTGTTGGTTCAGTGATGCCCTGAGTCAGGAACCTACTTTGCAGTCCTTCCAGGATCACCTGACTCGTAGCACATGTTGTGGATGGTATGCTCCAGTCCACCTTGGGCAGGTTGAAATCCCCGACAATTACCACCTCTCCTTTCCCCGCAATGAGACTCGCTGGGATCCCTGAGGAAAGTGAGGGTGACAATGGCCTCCAAGTCATGAAAACCTGGTTGCTAGGGGTCTTGGGACAATGTATCACAAAATTTTATTTGTGCATACAGAATCTCATCTACATCAGCGAATCAACACGGGCATAAACCCTACATGGCACGGTGCTGCTTGTTACAGCTTTTATGGCTGTTCAGATCACTTTACTCCAAGCCGCCAGAAACTCAAAAAATGAATTTCAATGAGCATACACTACACCAATTCTGGGACCTGTCATTTGCAACATGCAATAGAAGGAAAACATTTGAAGCAGTCCAAGCACAGCTCAAGAGTGTGGGCATCACACTCCTTACCTCAGGATTTATTGTGGAGGACATACCTACCAATTTAAGGATGCCATGAAAGCTGGCTGGAGAGTCGAACTCATCAAAGTGGAGTTTAATGTGACAGGAGACAGGGATAAGGACAAGTCTGAAGAAGGAACCTGAAGTGTAATTGTAATGGATTTTATCACCCACAGTCAGGCTTCATAATCGAACAGGCCTCCAGGGACAGGGGCACTTTATTTGAGTCTTTGGGTTGGGGGGGTGGTATTTGAATTCTGCATGCTATTTTTTCAGGTATTTGATGGACCTTACCATACACATAGAATAATTAGGCTGCGTAGGAGTATCAATATGACTGTAACAAATATGGCAAACCTCTTGTGGCATGTTCAGGACTCTGGAGGGTGAACCCTCTCCACGGCTTTTTGTTTAGTGGTATGTAATGCCCCAAAGTTGGGGCATCCCAGAAATGTAAATTAAGTAAAAAGATTAGGGGTTTACAGGTGCCCAGGGTGCCTGCCTTAGGTAGAGACTGCAGGGTAAATGGATAAAGGGGCGCCTCAGAAGTTGATTCCCCTCCCTGTATAGTGTGGAAACACTCTAAATGACAGAGAAAAGTGCTCTGTGCACTTAAAATGCTGTAAAAAAAATAGAATTCATGTAGCTCCAGTAACAATGGCCTGGATGGAATGCTGTGCTGAGCTGCTCATGCACAGCATTCCACTCCAGCCATTCTAGAACCCTGGTGGGTTTAAGTTTAAAAATATTTTTAACAGTTGGTCAGTTGTTTCTGGGCAGTGGTTGAGGAGACACACACAGAAGTCATGGGACAATTCAGGGCTTACCTTGGGTTGAGCCGTCCTCAGGGCTTGCTGTGGTCCTGCTCTGCCTCCCTGTCTGAAGGCTCTGCTCGACTCAGGTGTTGCGGGTTGCGGTGCCATCACACCACGAAGAAGTAAACAGCAGTTTGCCGCATGCTGGGCTTAAAAGCCCTGTCACTTTGCTGTTTTAACCCCCCCCGAGTGTTTTTAGTTTAATTTTGGTCCTCCTTCGGTGGCTTGCAAGTGCTGCATCGCCGCAAGTTTCGGTCAGCCTTCCTAGGCCCCCAGTCGTCTCCCCAGCTGCCTGTAGCATTCCCTCCCACTGCCAGCTTACTGCCCACCTCCCGTGATTGTCTTCTGCCTCCATCAGCGATAAGAGCAGTGAGTTGGCGGCAGCACACACTACGTGCCGACCACCTCAAAGAAAAGTCTTTCTTTTTTTTTGTTTTAAAAGTGCACCTGAGGCGTGAAGAAAGGCGACCGAGTGCCTCAGGGGCATCGGGTCAGTAGGACCCTGTATTTTAATTATTCAGTGGGGAGGCGGGTCAGTGACGCCCAAGGGGAGGGGCTAGCATGGTGAGGCCAAGCAAGGGCCTCATAAATATTCATGTAACCCCCCTGCAAATGGGGGTTCCCAAAAAGTCTTCCAGGAGCTTGCTTGAATGCTCCAAGCCTGAATGTTGTTTGGCGTTTAAGCCGTTTATTTGTGAGTGCTTTTAGAGCCTCTGGTACTGTCTCTTTAAGAGCTGTCTGCTTGCAGACATAATTAGTTTGTATGGGAGGACTGTGTGTTTTCCTGCTTGAGACCCGCTCGAGCTACTGCCAAATCGTTCCGTTTCTGCCTTCGCTAAGTGGGCAGAAAGAGCACTCTTCAAAGATGTAATTGTTTGCTTGTAACCTGTTAGAGTAATAATGCAAATGCAATTTGATTTAACCTGCTTTCTTGTAGCAAGGACAGTGCAGAGCAAACTCTCTCATGTTGGTTCTGAACTGCTGAATTGGACCAATCATGGTGGGGATCCTTTAAAATTGAGCCTGCTCTGGGCGAATCAGAACTTGGACTCTCCTCTGGAGCCTGCTGTAAGGTGATTATAAGGGCAGTGACTCTGGAAAATGTAGTTTTGACTTCGGCGCCTTTTTTCCACCAACAGGGGGAGTTTACTGTGAGTGACAGCTAAAACAGCCAAACCAGTCAACTGAACTGGGAGGAAGTCAAAGGAAATACCCGGCTATGTCAACTGGAAAGATCAGTTGAGTTGTGACTGTGAAGAGGGAAGGAGCTCCGTGCTCCTGCGCCGTTGAGTTTTCGCACGGGAAGCTCGTGTGGGGCCCCAAAGTTCGGCCTGCAGCTGTTTGTGAGTGCCAGTGTGGACTGAATCAGAGTTGTAATGAGAAAGAAGCACCAGAAGTGAGGAAACCAGGCTCACCCCGTAGAAGACTGGAGAAATTGCTGAATCACGCTCAGTCTGTCAGGAACTGAATCTGCTGTGTGTTCTCCCAGGTATTGTGCAGTTAGAGAAGCAGCCTGCCTGGTATAGTACTTCCCTTTTTACATATAAATGTGTGTAGTGCTTGTGGGGAATCGCGTTTCAAATCTCCTGTACAGTGAACAGAGTGCATGAAGCTGGAAGTAAACCCCAGCTTAAGCCAGACTACATCCATTTGCTTTAAACTGCAGTGGAGTCCAGTCACAATGACCTTGTCTACATGGTCTGCTCCTCCTGGCAATCCAGAACAAGCTGCCTTCCATCCAGTTCCCAGCATTGAGTTGTGAGTACAAAGCAGGGTAGCTCCCTGCCATCTGTTTGTTGAATTGCAAGTGTGTCATCTAATGGTTGCTTTTTTCATTTCTTCACGAACTGAGCCTTCCGGCTCCGGATTACAATTGGTTATTGTGCAAGTGTTTTTTCCATCACAGGGCCCCAACCAGCTGCAACCGATCCTGGCTAGCCCCACCCCATCCTGGGTACCCAATGACAGTGACAATTTGGGACTCTGAACATGTGCACAGTACTGTGATTATTAATGTGTTTAACCCAATTAACCTGATTTCCCCCTGTCCTTGTTATATCCCCCTAAATAAATCAGATTTGTTTATTTCAGCAAAGATACACTGTCTGAGGTATTTGTTTATGTTAAAGTATTGTTCTGTGGCTTTTGCACTGTATCATCTTGTTTTACAGGGTGTCCCCGGGGTCTAGTCGATGGAGTCAGTCCTGGGGGTAAGTGTACATTGTGAAGATATTCCTAATGCCTTGTGTGGGCCACTAGTGGGAAGAATGGGGGTTACAGTGTCCCAGAGGGCTGTGACCAAGTTAGTTTAACTGCTGCAAACCCTGACCTCTGGGTGGAGGCACCCGCCATTGGACCTAGGCCCCTCAACCTGTTAGTAGTTAAGCAGGCAGGGGTAGTAGCCTTTGGGATAGCGCCCCCTAGGGGTTACATTCAGGAAGGGGGGGGATTTGGGGCAGCGATCTGCCAGAAGAGTGGCAGCAGGCTCAGAGAGCCTTTCAAATTTAAAGGGGAACTGCCACTTTAGGCCTGCTATATATTTAAAGGGGTGATTCAGGCCCACTGTATTTAGGGCACCAGGCCCATTGTATTTAGGGCACCAGGCCCATTATATTTAGGGCACCAGACCCACAGTATAGAGGGCACCAGGCCCATTTTGAAGGCACCAGACCCAGAAAGAAGAAGGGCACCAGGCCCATTTTGAAGGGCATCAGGCCCACAGCAAAAAGGACACCGGGCCCACTGTAAGTAGGGCGCCAGGACCCAAGTAAAGGTAGGGCAGCAGGCCCGAGGTAATTGTAGGGCATTAGGCCTGAGGTAAAGCAGGGTCCCAGGGCAGCCCCGGCCTAGTGGATTAGGGCAAGCCAGCCTAGTGGTAGTAAGGGCAGCCCGGACTGGTGGATTAGGGCAAGCCAGCCTAGTGGTAGTAAGGGCAGCCCCAGCCTAGCGGAGTAGGGCAAGCCAGCCTAGTGGTAGTAAGGGCAGCCCCGGCCTAGTGGATTAGGGCAAGCCAGACTAGTGGTAGTAAGGGCAGCCCCGGCCTACTGGATTAGGGCAAGCCAGTCTGGTGGTAGTAAGGGCAGCTCCGGCCTACTGGATTAGGGCAAGCCAGCCTAGTGGCAGTTAGTAGGGCATATAGGCCCCATAGCAAATCAGGCAGTTAGGCCTTTAGTGTTCCGGGCAATTAGTATAGGGCAGGTGGTACCTCGGTATAGTGATTAGGGCATCCTTAGCAAAACATTCAGGGGTAGCCAGATCCCATTCAGGAAGGCCCTACAGTCAGGAAAAAAGGTCCATCCAAGGGTGCTCAGCTCGCCAATACTGCAAAGTAATTATAACAACTGTACTGTTCATGCAAATGTTTATTGCCAAAGTTATCGAAAGACTGTGAACTTGCTAAGAAGCACCAAGACTGTAGTGTATATGGATTGTGGTTATTTGCCCCTGGTTGTATGAACTATTGCCCTAAGTGTCTGAATTATTGTCCTAAGCATCTGAACTATTGCCCTAAGCATCTGAACTATTGCCCTAAGTATCTGAACTGTTGTCCTAAGCATCTGAACTATTGCCCCACCTGTAATAATCACCCCCTAGATTTATAATTTGCCCTTCTCCTGGCAAATTATCTGATCATTCCGCAGTTCTCTTGGCATTGAAGAAAGGTGCATCTTTCAGCTACATTGTTACCAGTGTATGGGGACAGTCTCAATCTTCTACTACACTGCAGTCCCACAGTGTGGTCTGTAATACTACATACTCTGAATCAGTCTCTACCCAGAAGAGGATGTCTTCTCATCCTTTTTCACCCAAGTGGGATCGTCCATCAGATCATCTCCTCCGTCTGTGTCGTCCGCCGAAGTCGAGTCCGTCACCAGTCGTACAAGTCGTACCCGCTGTTTCTTGTTTTTTTTTTTTTTACAGCTCGAAGTTACATCTACCGAAGTGCATCACGACAGCCATGCCAGTGTCATTTCGTATGGTTCCTGATCTGGATGTCCTGAAGTTGGTCACCCTCCACAGAAGAGTGTGCACATCCTAGAGAACCTGGTCTGCGCCCCTGGTCGTTCACCGAAAGTCGAGTCCGTCGCAGCCCAGTTCGGGACACGTCCGCCGTTTCTTTATTTTGTTCTAGGTTCTTGTGACAAGATTGTAGAATCAACCATCCTCTCTACAGATTCTTCTGGTTCCTGGTCCTATCAGAGATCCTTCAGAGTTTAGCTGGCCCTTGGGAGTGTTGCAGCATCATTCAGGTCATGGTAGTCCTCGAGTGGATTTGTCGCCACACAGATCCTGTTTTCTCCTCAGCCTTGGCGGCCCTGGAAGTGGGTTTTGGCCAAGGAATCCTTTGTCTTCAGTTTGGAATCCAACAGCCTGTAAGTGGGTTATTTTAGGAACCAGTTGCTCTGGTTCTTTCTTTCTGGCAGCCTTGGAGAGAGTGGGCTTTTGCCGAAGAATCATATGGTCTATTTACCAAACCTCTCACCACCCAGTGACCTTTACAAGGTCACTGCTGGGAATTGTGTTTAGTATTGACCGTTCTGTTTGCTCCCCCTTTGTAGCTACCATCGTAGAACGACGGTGTACACGAAGACGTCAGATCTCTGGACTCCTGTGACATTTGGACTTCGGTAGAATTGTGTGGTTATAGCTATACCAAATACTGTTGTGGGTAGTACATATCATCTGATTTTCACCTAAGTTTGGTAATAAGAATAAGAACTGTTGAATAATTATAGAAGTATAGTGGCAGTAGATCTAAATACCTAGGCTATTCCTGTTGGAAGTAATTTTAGCAGTCATAGTTAAGAGTGTTCTGTCCTCTTTACCACTCTATTGTTTTGGGTGTCTTCTCCTTCTCTTGTGACTGTGTCTCCCTACCCACTGGTACTAAATAAACGCCCTGCAGGCACTGAATCTCTAGGACAACTCCTGCCTCTCCTTGTCTGGGTAACAGTTATCTTATCCACAATAATTCGGACCTTGGTGTCTCACTCATCTCTTTCCACCATCTTCAGAGCAGAGTACCACAGAGCACCTCTAGACCATCACAGGTAAGTCTATCAAAATTAGGCTTAGGTAAATGGCATCCATTATCTCTTTGAAATGAATTGATATCAGTATTCTGTGTCCCTGAGGTTGTCTGTGTTACTGTGAATAGTTCTCACTCTTTTATAGGCAGGGGCACTGTTCAGCCTGAGTTATTAAACATTTTGAATAAGCACATTAGTTACATAGCATTTATTCTATAGTAGATGATCTACTATTAATTTATGGGTATTTGGTGGAATGTCAAGGGACAGAGCAATGCAGGGGGCCTAACTTGTTGGTAGTTTCACAATGTTTGAAATGAGAGCACATCCCAGCTAAGACGAGAATCTAAAATAATGATTAGGGCCATTCTCTCATTTATGCAAGTCACAGTTATGTTAGGAATACACTGTTTAGAAATGTAATCTGTTTTAATATATGGATCTTTAATTTAATACTATTCAAAAGAATAAAAAAAAAAAGTTAATACCTCGATACCGCGATGGTAATACCACTGTTAGACAGTGATAATACCATTGTTTGAATGTGATAATTCTATCATTCCACTCCTGAATGATAATATTATCACAACCACCAAACAGTGTAAGTGTCCACAAAGATGCCTTCTGCCCCCCACATCGTCCTAAGTGTGCCTCCTGATTGTCTGCTTTTCATGTGTGGGAGGGCAGAACAATTTTAAAAACATGGTGGCTTGCTCTCTCGCTTAGCGAGACCGTACTAACTCTCTACATTTCTTCGGGGTATTTTTTTCCTCCTTTCGGGAAAAAGGGAACGTGGAGCCCAAAAAAAGGAAAAGGTAGGACTAGCTACCAATTCTTGTCATACGGCGAGGCCAAGAGTGGAGGTGGGTGGGGTGGAGTGTAGCGGAGTGGGACGAGAGCAGCAGCAAGACAGCGAGGTGGTAGGCCAGGACCAAGAGTCCTTCACTGAAACAGCCCACTGTCAGTCGCAAAATAAGAAAAAGAAAAAAAAAATCACATTCATATATTAAAAAAAATAACAAATAGCTTACTGTGCATGACAAAGGTTAATTCCATCTCGAGGTTATGGGGACATGAGAACCTCTTGAGCTTCGCTCTCAGGGTTCCTATATCCCCAGAACCTCTTGATGGAATTACTCCTTTGCAATGCACAGTAAGCTATCCATTATTCTCTTTGTACTTCCCTCCTATCCTTAAGGCAGACTGCTTAGGCCACTATGTTCATTTGATTTTTTCGTTCCATTTCATTTAGGGTTGTAACCATTGACCAAAGCTTATTTATAATAGTGGCCCATAGAAAGCATATGACGAACAACCACATGTTTCAATTATATGCACGTAGATAGTTACAATACATACTAGATACAACACAGTTCAACTATACAGTTATGTAATAACTGGAAGTACATTAAAGCGACATCCTTCTTGTGCTGATATTACATTCCAAAACCATTAAGCACTGATTGGTGTAGAGTTCAGGTCCAATGAACAAAATTTGCCTGAAAGGTGATTGCACAAAATGGGTACATACTTGCTATAGAAAAACAAAGATCTTTGTGTTTTTGTTCTTAGAACTACCATTTTTTGGAGATTCAAACTCCTCAAAGAGGAGTTTACTCTCCTTACAGAGAATCTGTTCCCCAGGTATCCTGACACTTGACCCAGCACTCTCCTATAAGCTAGAACAAACTTACGTAACCTCCTTCTATCAGGCAAGGATCCCCACCCTATCTTATAAAGGCCACAGTGGTGGGTATCACTAAGGCATTTGAGAATCAATCTGGCAAGGCGGTTGTATAGGACCTCAAATTTCTGTAGCCTATCATTTGTGGCATAGTCATACAAAGTAGCTGCATAATTAAATAGTGGGAAAACCTGTACCTGGACCAGGTAGTGGCCTAAGCAGTCTGCCTTAAGGATAGGAGGGTAGTACAAAGAGAATAATGGATAGCTTACTGTACATTACAAGGGAGTGATTCCATCGAGAGGTTCTGGGGACATAGGAACCAGTGAAGAAAGGAGGGTTACTAGTGGGGTACCGCAGGGTTCAGTACTGGTGCTGGTCCTTTTTAATGTCTTTATAAGTGACATTGCAGAGGGACTGGAAGGGAAAGTATGTCTCTTTGCAGATGACACAAAGATCTGCAACATGGTTGATACACAAGGTGGGGTGGAAAGGATGAAAAGGGACTTGGCAAGGTTAGAGGAATGGTCAAATGTATGGCAGCTTAGATTCAATGCAAAGAAGTGCAAAGTAATGCACCTGGGAAACAAAAACCCAGGGGAAGAGTACACAATGAGGGGTGAGATACTGACAAAAAAAATGGAAAGGGACCTGGGGTAGTCATACCAGACGACCTACAGGTGGGTCAGCAATGTGAGAAGGCAGTAAAGAGGGCTGGCGGGATACTGGGATGCATAGGGAGAGGCATCACCAGTAGAAAACAGGAAGTTGTTGTCCCTCTGTACAGACAGTTGGTAAGACCACATCTGGAGTACTGTGTACAGTTCTGGAGAACCCATCTCCGCAAAGACATAGACAGGGTGGAGGCTGTCCAGAGGAGGGCAACCAAAATGATGCAGGGTCTGCATCAGAAGACATATGAAGAAAGACTAAAGGAACTAAAGATGTATAGCCTTGAGGAAAGGAGGGAGAGGGTGGACATGATAGAAACTTTCAAATACCTCAAGGGAATCAACAAAGTCCAAGCAGGTAGCATCTTTCAGAAAAAGAGATGTGCAAAAACAAGGGGGCACAATTTGAAGATGGGCGGGATGGCTCAGAGGTAATGTGAGGAAGTATTTCTTTACAGAGAGGGTTGTGGATAGATGGAACAGCCTTCTTGAGGAGTTCATAGAGTCAAAAACAGTGGGGGGATTCAAGAATGCATGGGACAGACATAAGGCAATTCTAGTGGGGGTAGGAGGAAGTAGGCTGTTGGTTAACTAGGATCTGCAACTTATTCGTTAGGTAGGGGAAATGGGCAGACTAGGTGGGCCAAGCGGTCCTTATCTGCCGTCAAATTCTATGTTTCTATGGACAATTTTTTATTACTACAAGATGCAAATAATTTTGGTTCCTGTACAACAGTCTGACCCTCTTACCACCCTGTACCATTCCCTACCTGATGGATAAGCTGCAGATTCTAGTTAATCAACAGCTTGCTTCCTCCTACCCCCCCCTAGAATTGCCTTATGCCTGTCCCATGCATTCTTGAATTCTCCCACTGTTCCTGACTCCACAACCTCCTCAGGAAGGCTGTTCCATGCATCCACAACCCTCTCTGTGAAAAAATACTTTCTAACATTACCTCTGAGCCGTCTCCCCTCTATTTTCAAATTGTGCCCGCTTGTTCTTGCACATCTCTTCTTCTGAAAGATACTACCCTCTTGTACTTTGTTAATTCCCTTGAGATACTTCAAAGTTTCTATCACGTCCCCCGTCTCCCTCCTTTCCTCAAGGGAATACATATTAAACTGCATTAGTCTCTCCTCGTATGTCTTCTTGTGCAGACCCTGCACCATTTTGGTTGCCCTCCTCTGAACAGCCTCCACTCTGTCTATGTCTTTGCAGAGATGGGGTCTCCAGAATTGCACACAGTACTCCAGATGGGGTCTCACTAATTGTCTGTACAGAGGGATAACAACTTCTTATTTTCTACTGTTGATGCCTCTCCCTATGCATCCCAGTATCCCCCCAGCCCTCCTTACTGCCTTCTCACATTGCTTGCCCACCTTTAGGTCATCTGATATAATTACTCCTAGGTCTCTTTCGATTTTTGTTGTTGTTATTAACTCACCCCCCATTGTGTACTCTTCCTCTGGGTTTTTGTTTCTCAGATGCATTACCTTGCACTTCTTTGCATTGAATCTGAGCTGCCACATATTTGACCATTCCTCCAACCTTGCCAAGTCTCTTTTCATTCTTTCCACCCACCTTGTGTATCAATCCTGTTGCAGAAATTTGTGTCATCTGCAAAGAGATATACCTTTCCTTCCAGGTGCTCTCCAATGTCACTTATAAAGACATTAAAGAGGACCGGTCCCAGTCCCGGACCCTGCGGTCCCCCGCTAGTTACCTTCCTTTCTTCACTGTGGTCTCTGTTTACTATTACCCTTTGTGTCCTGTTGTCCAGCCAGTTATTTATCCAGGCTACTACCTTGGGACCCACTCCAAGGCTGGCTAACTTGTAGTAGTGCTGAACAGCATGAGTAGTGAGCTGAGATGAGGAGTGAATAATGTGACTGTGGATGTGACTGCTGGAGGATGACGATGATCTGGCCCAAAGGCAGGCAAGTCCCAGATCTCTATTTTTTTTAACCAGTATCCCGAGTTTGATTTTTTGTAGAAGGGGATATGTTTGGCATCACTTTTGTTTAGCAACGGCTCTCAGTTTGAAACACGATGTGAAGCAACATGGCAAAAAAAAACAGAGCACCAGGCAGTCCGAAAGTCATCACTTCACTATTGCTACTACCACTACTATCAGGGTGAAAAACCAAACTGAGCAACATTTTTAAACTTTAATCAATCTGGTTAAGGCACATTTAGCTAAATGATCTCCTCAGAATGAGAAATCGACTGTGTGTGAGATCAGGGACTTGTCTGCCACAGTTGCACCTCCCACCCACCCCTGGGATAACGATGATATGGTCCAAAGGCAGGCAAGTCCCAGATCTCTATTTTATTTTTAAACCAGTCTCCTGAGTTTGACTTTTTGTAGAAGGGGACAATGTGTTTGTAATGTATGTTACCAATTATGTTCATCAACGGCTCTCAGTATGGAACACAACAGGCATGGCAACCTGCAGAACATGAGCACTAACAAACAGAAGTATCATACTGGACTAAGGTTCGTGAGTGACGTGATATGATAACTGGGTGTCCTGATTCATGATGAAACTGAAGATTATATAAAAAAAAAAAAAAAACAGGTTGCTGCAAAAAAAGTTGAAGTGGTGTGATACGTGATGACCGTGAACGTGATTCATCGTGACGTGACGTGACGTGACGCGAGTCATGAACTTGGCACTGGCAGTGCTTATCAGAGCACCAGAAACTGGATAGAACTAAGCTTCCACAAACAGTTGCCATTGAAAATTTGAAATGCATACGACTGTACTTCCCTGAACTGCTACAATGTTCACTCTGAGATTATATCTACCAGGCAAAGATTTGAGTCCATCTACTAGTGGGGCATCCTACAGAATGTGAACACTAACAGAAGCATTGTACTGGACCAAGGCTCGTGAGTGACGTGACATGATAACTGGGTATCCTGATTCGTGATGGAACTGAAGATTTGAAAAAAAAACAAACAGGGTTGCACCAAAAAAAAGTTGTTTCTTCTGTAATCACAGTGTGGAACAGGTACTGTAGGTGTATTTTTGAAGGATTTCTATGTCAGTACAATCAGAGGTAAACTTTGTTATGCAGCCTTTAGATACTTTCTTAGTAATGTCTCTTTTATGAGAACAGAACAAAACATAGTATGTGTTTAAAGAATGGATAGTTTCTTTGTAATGTACCAAATTTGACAACAAAAGCTCAAGAGTTGTGATGATGCATGTTTTCTCTTTCTGAAGAAGACAAAATTTAAGTGTTTTGTATCTCAGCACGAAGGATACTGTCCGTGCTGTAGGGTTTGCTACTGCTGTGGTTTTGTACTAAAACAAGCTCCCAGAAATAGTTGGCAAACATGAAAATCGTGACCGTGATGACCGTGAATGCGATTTGTCGTGAGGATGGGGAATTGTGTGACAGTGAAAGTGCTTCCTAGAGCTTAAAACACTGGATGGAACAGCTTCTTTGTGACCGTGATGACTGTGAACATGATTGTGATTTGTCGTGAGGATAAAGAATTGTGTAACAGTGAAAGCGCTTCCTGGAGCATCAGATACTAGATGGAACAGAGCTTCCAGATATAGTCGCCAAATGTGAAATTCATGACCGTGATGAATGTGAACATGATTTTATTTATTTTTTTATTTATTCCATGTGAGGTGAATGTGATGGAATGCCCTGCCCACTGAGCCAAAGCTTATACCCTACTAGGGTTGCCACCTGTCAGGTTTTTTACCTGGTGATCAGGTTTTCAGGGTCCCTATCAGGTAATCCAGTTTTGCTCTGTGCTGGCCAGGTTTTTGAGCCATTTTGAGTGCTCACATACTTTTGAAACAAATGTTGTCATCTCATTCATTGTTTCAGCTACATGTCCAGGTTACAAACAAGTTCTGTTGTCAAGTATAGCCTCTTGTTTGTGAAAGCAGTCAACACAGGAGGTGTAAAGTATGGCCATTAACACCATTAGTACTTACTTAATTTAATCTTTTCCACTGCATCTTAAAGTGGCATAGCAGCAAAGCTGACCCCACCTTCCATAACAGCAACACAGCCAGTTGTCTTCCACTTTCATTTGCTGGTAAACATTTTCATCTCTGACAGAATTTAGGCATTTTAAATGTTTTAAATAATTTTTTCTTCAAGAAAAAAGTATGCTCACTTATTTGGCTTTGAAATAGTACTGTGGACATGAAAAGGAACTGGAGCCAGAAAAATATATGAAGTACACATTATAGGAAACAATTTGTTTATTATGAATTATTCTATACCATGTGTACTGTTGTATGTTATTTAAAGTATGTCCCTTGTCTTCCCACAGATCATATCTGTAAATGAGATTTTTTTTTTATCTCTGTAGGTTTATCTGGTAAACCAAGGTCAATAAATAAATAAATACTGTACATAAGTAAATAAATAACTAAGAAGAACCTAGGAAAGTAATTTTAACTGGTACAGTAGAATATCTTAACATTTTTGTTGAACTGCTGCTTTAAGTGTTGTGTTTTATTGCTATAACAAATGTCTTTCTAGGAGGAGCAATGCATGATGAGTCATGAAAAGGGGTGGGGCTACGGGTGGAGCTTAGGATCCGGTTTTTGCCTCATCCAAAGGTAGCAACCTTATACCCTACTGAGCGAGCACTGGGAGGAAGATGACAGATGACTGACTTATTGGGGGGGGCACACAGTATGCAAGAAGTAGCACTGGTGGTGCACTGATGACTGGCTGGCAGGTTTTATTTCACACACATGCATACACACACACACACACACTTTATTTCACACACCACCTACGCTAAGTGCAATGCTGGAGACACTGCTGCTACCCATACAGATTCAGGGACCCTGCCTGGCCTAACCCTCTCTGACACAGTACCGTTTCCCTGCAAGGATTTTTTATTTATTCCACGTGATGTGATGGAATACCCTGTCAACTGAGCCAAAGCTTTTACTCTACTGAGCGAGCACAGGGAGGAAGATGACAGATGACTGACTTCTTGGGGGATACACACAGTATGTAAACAGTGGCACTGGTGCACTGACAACTGTCTGGCCTGGCAAATTTTTTATTTCACACACAGTCACACACACAGATTGTATTAAATAAAAAAAAAAAATGGAAATCCACACTGAAGTGATTGAGTGAGCACAGGCAGAAGAACTGAGAGAGTTGACTTGTTGTTGGGGGACAATTGGGCAAACAGCAAGAAGGCTAACTGGGAGTGGTGTGGTAGTGGGTGGCATACTGGTACAGTTCAACAGACTTCACCCCCTCTGCAAGACTGCTACCCCCCAAAAATGGGCAGTCTGGCTCTGGCATTTAATGTGAAGTTTCTCTTCAATCTCTTGTTCTCTTCTTTCTTGTCTGCCCTGTAGTCTGTTTTCAAGTTCTTTCTTACAACAAGTTACTCCCTGTCTCCTCCAAGTTCCTCCTCACCTCCCTGAGTCTCCTCAATAATATTTATTTATTTTATTTAGTTTTTGTTGACCGAGTAAGTGCACTAGACAAATCCTGCCTATTTTCAGGTACGACCCGGGGGAGGGGGATACAGATGAATGCCAACTGACCTTGAACCAGATTAAGCTGTTGGTGGTATTTTAGTGAATGAGAGAAATTTGGCCAGGACACCATGGAAATTCCCTTACTCTGTAGGCAGGTGGCACTGTCCGTCTGTCTGCAATGATGGAAGACCTCAGTTCGAAGGAGGTTGTGGAGTAGGAAGGTTTGGTCTCTGAAACTCCGGAGCTCTTGGCAGATACATTGCAAGCTAATATAGATAAAACGATGTCAGTAGCCCAAGAAATTGCTCCTCAGTTAGGAAATTAGGATATTTTGTCAGAGATACCAGAAAATGAGCACACAGCAGAAGAATTATTACAAATTGAATTGGAGTTGAAGAAGAAACAATTAATGGACTTGATTCATGTGGCAGAAAGAGATTATGGAATTTGCCAAAAACGTTTGGATGAGGAGAAAAAAAGGAAACATTCGATAGCCAGCCCTATGTCCACAGAGAATAAAAGGCTGCCTAATACTATTCTGACTAAGTCGTCGGTTACTTCACTGGAAGAGACTGAGAAGCAGAAGATACGGCAAGATATTGTAGACTCCCAGAATGTGGGAAGAGATGAAATATGGTCAACAGGTGATGTCCTTACCAGAGCAGGATGGATCTGACAAAACGAAATATGGATTCCTGATCCAAGTATTCCACTTCCAGGGTCATCTCCGATTTTTGACCCAAAACAACAGGATTTATCTGAAATTCATGTATCCATGCCAGGGATGGCAAAGTCCCAGAAACCCCATACCACACAGGTGTCGACTGGGGGGCAGCCAAGAATGAAACTATGCCAGACGCCATGATCCAGCTCTCTGAAGCTTCAGACATTAGACAGAAGAATGAGGGGGTGAGTTTAATCTCAGGTAATAGGATTCGGGAAGACAGTGGAAATGATGGCATTATTGGAGGCTCCTGTGCACAAAATGAGAATGTTCACGCCTGTCCAGGGAGTGCTACAGGTCAAGAGAAAACTGGGAAAAATATTTTGCTGGATTATTTCGGCATCCTGCTCAGGAAGCTAGACGAAGATTTTTGGTCAGGTTAAGATATAAGGGTTCAGCTCTAATCGTCCCAGACAGAATATGGGTAGGGAAAACACTGCTCATTGATAGTTTGGGGTTTGTACCAATAGATGTGTACGCTTTCATACATTCATCGGGGAATCATTACTATGATGTGAGTTTTTGTTCCATGAAATTGTTGGACAAATTTTGGAAACTTTACTAGGAGGTAAAAGATCAAGACATCTGGAAGGATTTTTTGGTGATTCCGGTTACCAAACCTACAATTAAAACAGTAACTGTTTTCTTCCATAATGAAGGGGTTAATGTGGCTAATATAATATATTGGCTGGAACAACGCTGTAAGATAATGGACCATCCTAAACCTATAATCGATGAAAATGGGTTTGGGACTGGAGGTTGGACATTGAGGCCCAGATATTCAAACTGTGCCAGGCTGTGGCACAAGCTTGGGCACAGCGCAACTTGGCTGCGCAGGGGCATTGACTAGGCGATATTCAATGGAGCTGCACCATGGCACAGCATTATTGAATATTGCATCCAGGCCACCCTCAGTGTGCATGGCATAGTGGCACTGCGCCAGCACCAGTGGCCCGCGTGGAGCTGCACTAGCGCAAGTTCCATTGTGCAAGGCGCAGCAACCACGATATTCAAAACTTGACATGCAAATGGGGCCATAATGTATGCAAGGTGCACATGGGGCCATTTGCATGTCATTATGGCCCCATCTGCATGCAGGTGCGCCGATCCCCGAAGACTTGCGCCTGGCACCCTGCCAGGCAGCAGCCTTCGGGGACCGACGCCCCCTGCAGCCGGCAATGTGCTCCACAGCCTGATCATGGGCTGCAGTAAAAAAAGGAAAACATAAATCCCTGGTGGTCCAGTGGACCTGCCCACCTGATCGCGGGCTAAGTAAATATATAAAATCCCTATCATCCCTGGTGGTCCAGTGGACCTGCCCGCCCGATCGCGGGCCAAGCACATAAATAAGATTCATCAATATCCCTGGTGGTCCAGTGGACTGCTGTCTGCCCGGTCGTGGGCATTTGTAATAAAATAAAAGAATTACGTCCAATATCCCTGGTGGTCCAGTGGACCGCTGACTGCCCGATCGCAGGGCTTAAGTATTAATAATAAAAATTAATTCCAATATCCCTGGTGGTCCAGTGGATCGCTGACTGCCCGATCGCGGACATTTGTAATAAAAGAAAATAAATATGTCCAATATCCCTAGTGGTCTAGCGGTACCCCTCCCCACCCGCCCACTAAGCCCCACCACCCCGCTCCCCGGTCAGCCAGCGGGAGGCAGCACCCAACCCGCCTGCCACCTGCCGACTGCCACTGTAGGTAGGCTATCGCCCATTAGTTCAATAGCGGAGCCACGAGCGCGGCAGTCCGGCACTGCTCTACACATTCCAGATATGTGAATGAACACATCTGGTATGTGTAATATGGTATGGACTGCACGCCCATTGGCTATGCTGTGGACCACGGGTGTACAGCCCTACCTACGGTGTCAGTCGGCGGGCGCGGGTGGCAGGCGGGTGGGGTGCTGCCGCCCACCGGCTGACCGGGGGAGTGGGGCGGTGGGGCTCAGTGGGAAGGTGGAGAGGGGGGTTACTGCTAGACCTCCAGAGATATTGGACATATTTATTTTGTTTTATTACAAATGCCCACAATCGGGCAGTCAGCGGTCCACTGGACAACCAGGGATATTGGACATAATTCTTTTATTTTATTACAAATGCCCACAATCGGGCAGACAGCAGTCCACTGGACCACCAGGGATATAGGGGTTCTTTTATTTTACAAATGCCCATGATCGGGCATGGGGGGGTGCCGCCAGGGTGGCCATCTGTTGTTCCTTTTTTTTTGGATCAACTTTGTGCTGGCGCAGGTAGGGGTTGTGCATGCATGGCTCTGCACATCTCGGGCTGAATATCGGGCTGTGCAGAGTATGCATGGGCACGCCCCCCCACCTGCACCTACATACATTACTGATGTGCTCCGGCGCATCGGGATTTGTGCCTTGCACTTTTCCTCTTGAATATCGCAATACCATCAGTGGGCTATGATGGCGCACTTGTTAGCGCCATGCGCAAGCCTTTGAATATCTGGGCCTTAGAGTACAATTATCCCATGAAGATTCAGACATACAACATTTACCAAGTTCATTTTTTAGGAAGAGACAGAGGAATAATTTTTTATGCTGGACAACCAAAAAGCTGCTACAAATGTGGCTCTCTTGATCATTTGAACACAGATTATGATAAGGTTAAATGTTTTACCTGTGGGGTAATTGGGCATGTGTCAACAGATTGTGATGCTTCTCCAATATGTAACTTATGTGGGGACTTAGAGCACGCATATGGGGAGTGTCCATGGGGTACAGATTACCAGGATGAGGCTTCTGACCAAGCTTATTTTTTACATAAAGCCAAACTTCCTTATATTGAGGCAATTGAGGAAAACCATATGTTTGAGAGACGTAGGGGGAGGGGGGCAGCAAGAAGAAGGAGTAGGAGGCCATTACCCCCTAAAGTTGGCAGACAGTTAAATTCAGATAGCCAGGACACTTCAAAGGTAATTATGGGAAAGGCTCAGGTAATAGGTTTAGATGGGAAAGATACACCTTTTGTTACTCCTCAAGGATTAGGTCACAGAGTCTATTATCTAGAGGCTCCCCAGACAGCATACATTTGGATGATTCGGACATGAAAAGCCCTTCAGAGATTTTAAGTATAGTGGATTCCACACAAGTAGAGAGATCTTTTATGGAGGTTAAAAAAAAGAGGGGAGGTAAAGGGTTGATTTCTGATCCCACTCCATCCCCAGTGTCACTTTCCAACAGATATAATCCTTTAACTTCTTGGAGTGAACAGATGGAACAGGAACACCCTATTGATCAGGAGGGGGCAGAAGGCACACAAACACCATCGAGAGGGGATAGAGAGGAAGTGCTGCCTGTTGAGGGGGCATGCTTATCATCTACCTTTAAACGGGTCACAAGATTGAGTGAAAAACCGAGAAAACCTCCCCCTTAAATAATGGCGCCCTCTGTAGCAAGTTTAAATGTGAATAGCATTAAAAATAGGAAACAACGTCTTACCACATTTGGTATTTTGTATTCTCTGAGCTACGATATTTTCTTTTTGCAAGATACAAGATTACATATAGAAGGAGATGTTCAGCAAGCAAAACGAGATTGGGGATGGGGTGTTTCTTATTGGTCTCCAGGAATAGACCCCTGTAGTGGGGTGGGTTTTGGTTTTTTAACTACAGAGTTAGTAGTTCAAAAACTGGTAGACATCAAACATGGAAGGGCTCTTATGTTGGATATAGAGTTTCATGACATTAAGTTTCGTTTGCTAAATATTTATAACCCTCAAGTAAAAACTTTACGTATTGAGTTATTACAAAAAATTCAGCCTTATTTACATACGAATCATCAATTGATTTTTGGGGGAGACTTCAATATTAACTTTAAGGGGAAGCAGAGGGGTGAGAAGCAATATTGTGATAAGATTTTTTTTAAAACAAGTATTGTCTCAGGCTGACTTAAAAAAATGCTTTTACCAATACATCATTAATAAGGAAACCTACTTTTTTTAAGGGTATTCTTTCCTCATGTATTGATTTTTTATTTGTTCAGCAGTCTTTCCAGGTTGACTGTATGAAAATAGTTCCAATTGAAACTTCAGACCATTGTTTAATAGGTATGGGGTTCGAGTCCCCCCCCCCGAGATGTGGGGCAGAGAAAGGAATTTGGAGATTAAATGTTTCACTGCTAGAGGATGTAAATATCCTCCAAGAACTAAAGTATATTATACAAGACAAATTGACTACATTAGATCTATATGACGATGTAGGTCATTGGTGGATAGATTTTAAAGAATGTCTGGCTGTTTTTTTTAAAATAGTAAGTGCTCACAGAGTAAAAACTCAAAGAGAGACGTATATGGAATTTAGGAAAAAATTAGGAACACTACTACCCAGACAGGTGACAGGATATCTACAGTAAGATATGAAATGGGGGAATTTCAATACTCTCGGATTAAGTCATTACATAAAGAACAAATGTTTGGTACCCAAGGAAAGTCAGAACAGGTAAATCCATTCTTAGCCAGTAAAATGAGAAAGGGTAGACAGGGCTTTACATCTCTGCTTGACCCCTTTGGAGTGAAACAAAGTGATAATAAGGGGATAATGGTGGTGGTGGAAGATTATATTGAAACCTGTTTTGGGACAGTGCAAGTCTCTGACACGCAGGCAAGCACAATTTTACAGGTGGTAGGACTTCCTCAGATTTCAAGTTTTCAAAGTTCATTACTAGTGAGGCCATTTACGACCCAAGAATTGAATACAGTAATTAGTTCATTACATAGTAATGTCACACCAGGATCAAATGGTTTGTCTAATGAACTTTTTAAAGTATTGTGGGACATAATGCCTGATGTTTTGCTTTGCTTTGTTTCTATAATTATATCTTGGAGGAGGATGTTTTGCCATCGCAAATGTATGAAGGGTTATTGGTGTTTTTACATAAAGCTGGGAATTGTGAGGACATAAATAATTGGAGGCCTTTGACATTATTAAATGTAGATTTCAAGATCTTTGCTAAACTATTAGGAATAGACTAGTGGAGGTTATGCCCTCTTTAATCAGTTCGATGCAGTTTTGTGCCATTCCAGGGAGAAGTATTTCTGAGGCTTTATTAATTTTGAGGGAAATTATGGGACAAGTAGTAGCAAAAGCAGAACCTTTAGAAGAACATGGCTATTTAATAAGTCTGGATCAGGCTAAAGCATTTGATGCAGTCTCGCATTCCTTTTTATGGGAATGTTTGGCAGCATTTGGATTACCTGTAGAATTTATAGGTTGGATTAAATTGTGTTATGCATTGGTGTTTGTTGTTCCATATGAAAATGGATAGAAGGGAAGTACACATATAATATATAAAGGATTGCGTCAGGGGTGCCCCTTAAGTCCCCTATTATATGTCTTTGTGTTAGATCCATTACTAAGAATTTTGAACAAGTCCCCTTTAATTAAGGGAATAGATCAGCAGATAGGAAATAATTGTAAAATTATAGCATATGCTGATGATGTGTGTTTGATTTTAAAAGATGAACATTCATTTCTTTTAGCTTGTGAGTTGATTCAGGAAATAGGAGAAACAACAGGAGCAGCATTAAATCTTCAGAAAACCAAAATTTTTAATTTAATTGGGTTTTCTGAAGTAACTCAGTATATGGGTGGTTTTCCGGTAGCACAAGAACCTTGTAGGATTTTGGGAATTTATTTGGGTGGTACGGATATCTCCCTTTTTAATTGGGAATGAGCATTGGGGATAACAACAGGGAAAGCATAGGTTTGGAATCGTTGGAAAGTAGCAAAAAAAAAGAGAGAGAGTCTACTATGTCAAAAAATTTTTGATACCGGTTTTCCTTTACTTAAGTGCCGTTTTTCCATTACAGAAGCAATTAGAAACAAAAATATTGAGGTATTTTTTTACCTGTATTTGGGGCAGTAGATTAAACCCAGTCAAGAGGAACATATTATATAAGTCCATCACAGAAGTGGGAATAGATATGATCAATCCAGTTGTATTTTTTTTCATTATTTTTTTCTACCATAATGTGGTTCCCCTTCTTAAACAGGAGGTAAAACTATGGACTGTTTGGGGATTTTCTAAGGTAAAAGGAGTTCTAAGTGAGTGTAAAGAAGCCAGATTTTTACATAAAAATAAGAGAATTCCGAGATTGACAAACATTTGGGAAACAGTCTTCGATAAAGACATATTATGGAACATTAGCTATGTGAGGGTTTTAGGACAGACACGGAAAGTATTGTATGAGGAGGTAGTGAGTACACATTTTGAAGAATACCCCTTTTCATCATTTTCCATAATCCAACAGAAACAAATTCTCCATATATTACTAATACTAGAATTCCAGCACATATGTGGGATACTGCTTGGTTGAGGATCCATAATACAATCAATGTTAAAAGTAATCAAAAACACAAAGCATTACGGAACGTTATTGCCTGAGGGTAGAATGTTCGGGTAAGTTGGAAACAATGAATCATTTATATTTTCAATGTCTGTATGCTGTTCAATTCTGGGACACTTTGAAAGACAGATGGCAGAATCAGTTAGTGATTCCCCCTTTACCGGAGACTTTATATTATGGTATTTATCCATTACGGATGGCAGTGGATTGTTCGAGTACTTTACAGATTGTACATGTTCATTTTTTATACTGGTTATGGCTTGGTAGATGTCGATTAGTGTTGCAACAACAAGATATCTCTGAAGTAGTCTTGGTACAAATGGTTGTAACAGATTTGCAGACCTTAAAACAAGGAGAACGGAATTTTTTTACAGATACTAAATGGAAGGTACTTTGGAAAAACTTTGATTTTATTTAAAGGGAAGTTTGATTACTTCTTAATAGCTAAAAGATTCCCTTTTATACCTGGTTTAGGTATAAAAGGATTCTTATTTTTGTATTGTTATTTTTCCTTTTTTCTTTTTCACTCCTCGTTCTATAAAATAGTTATGTGACATATGGGTGAAGAAAGGACTACAAAGGGGATTTGGCATACAATTAGAAGTATAGTCTGAAGTTTCTATTATCGCTATTTTGTACTAAAAAGGGATCTCTGTATAAGGAAGCAGATGGGTATAGGAGGTTTCACCTTTGGGTTTTAGGTTTATATGAAAGGATTGTGGAGTTCTGTATAAAGGGATAAATAAACTAGGTAGGATATTAATGCAAGACATTTCTAGTTACTATAGAGTTTAAGATATATCACTGTGGGTTTTCATGTTGTGTTCTTTTTGATAAGAATTCCACCATCAATGGGAAAAAGTGAGTGTTTCAGAAAAAAAAAGAGGGGAAATTGTTTTCTCTCCTCTAATCTGGTGGTAGAAAGGGAGTAGAGGGTTGGTCAAATAAAGGTTTATAAGTCTGAATTTCTGTAAGAGATATTATTTCTGTTATTGGTTTTTTTTATAAGGTAATCAGATGAAATGTTGGTGTATATATAATTAGTTTGAGAGTTAAGAAATCACTTCCCCCATGATTGGAATGGGGGGTTGTTAAAAGTTACTTTTATGTTTACAGTATGAATTAATATTTAATTATGTTTTGTATCTAATTTTCTTGATTTAAAGTTTTTGTGCAGTGTATTACTGTTTGTATATTTCTGTTAAGATTCTGTTCTTTTTATTGATTTTAATAAAAAATGTCCCTACTCTTTTTGATAAGTGCCATGGGATCTTTAACATCCACCTGAACTACCACCAATCCAGGCAGATGGGACCTCGGTTTAACGTCTCATCCGAAAGACGGCACCTCAGAAGTGCAGCACCCCTCTCATGCTGCACTACAGTGTCAGTACTGGGATATTAACCCAAGTGCCAGATGTGGGAACTGAACCTACAGCCCTCTGATCTCCCAGCCTCAGAGGCGAGTGTGCTACCTACTGAGCCACTGACACTGCTAATATACAACTACTCCCTACCCCAATTCCCAACTCCCACACCCAGTCCTCGGCTCAGTTCCCTCCTGAGTCCCTGACTCCCAGACCCCTACTCCCCACCCCCAACTTCCACTAGTTTAATTCACTTGTTTTGTTTTAGTAATATATATATATATATATATATATATATATATATATGGACAGTATTTGAGAGACTTGGGTGTGCACTTAAAATAAGGTCTGTATTTTACTCATAATTTATTAAAAATACAGAATTTGTGCTCTGTACCGTTGCCGATATGGTCAAGAGATAGTGTGCATAAAGAAAAGGGTGTATGTATTTTTATTTTATTGTGGCAACATTTTAATAATGAAAATAGCCTTAAAAAAGGCAGCCATTTTGTGACATGGCTGTGTTATATATCTTGGTGACCATTAAATTTACTGTATTTAAAGCACAATACTAAAGTTTTCTTTTTTAGTGGACAGAGTGGATGTGTAACTGTCCCCTAGTGATTATTTATTTTATGCATATGTAATTACATTTACATGACACCACATGTAATTTATTACTTTCGTGCATTACTGTGGTGTCTTATATAGCTACATCATTTCTTTTGTGTATTCTGCCTTTATGCTTTGAGTTTTTTTCGGTATCAGTTCACATTGCTTAATGTGTTTCCCCAGCACAAATCTGCATTCTTAATGCAGTGGTACATAGAGCCTGCTAGGAGCAGTAGCATCAAAAGTTGTGGCTCTTGCTGTCGTGTCCATGTTACCCACAAGAATGATGCCGCAGCTGGTATCGGTACAAATAGCCGGGACCCAAAAGTGACATTAGGCATTCCATTTTGGTACTCTGGCTCTAAGCAAAACTGTTCTCTTCCCGCTGCTTCTCCCATTTACCATTCTTAAAAACAGGTAGAATGAAGTGTTGTCCATTTTAAAATCTGGTGTGCTGCACAGGAGTTTGGACAGATCTCAGAGGTCTCCAGTCACTAGAAAACATGATCTTCAGCATTCTGCTACAAAACAGCATGTTAAAATTCTGGGAGACATATTAAATAATGGCTGGTTAAAGTGCAGCAGTTGTTCTGTGTCATTTTGGGGACAGAAAAAATAAAGTATTAACCTTAAGACTTCATGGTCCTGCTGTTTGTGAAGGGCCCCCTCTTCAAAATAGAGGATGATTGGATTAGTGGGCTGTGCAGCATAATGAGTATATTTTAAAGTTTTGTTTGGGAAGTATATCAGCAGAACTTTCCTCTGGTTCTAGCACTGTGTAACTGGGGCATATTAAATAGTATAGTTTAAAGTTGTGTTTTGGAAGTATATCAGCAGAACTTTCTTCTGGTGCAGTTAGTGTTTAAATGGGGCATATTAAATAGTATATTTTAAGTTTTGTTTGGGAAGTATGCCAGCAGAACTTCCTTCTGGTGCTGGCACTGTTTAAATAGGGCATATTAAATACTATCTGGCTATAGTGCAGCAGTTGTGTTCTATCATCTTTGGGGGCAGAAAAGTAAAATTTGTGTGTTCTCTCATGGCCCAGCTGGTTGTGAAGAGCCCCTCTTCAAAATGGGGCTATGCATATAGGTAACCAGTCTAATTAAATAGAGTTTTGTTTGAGATTTATAGTATTTTGTTTACAATCCATCCAGCGGGTTTTCATAATTTGTATAATTTGATTTTTTCAGAATGTTGCTAATATTGGTGAACTTTTCCCTGGTGATGACTTTCATCATATTTAAATGGAGAAAAAACAACACCTGTGGGGTTCCTACTGGTAAATTCTGAGAATGTGTATTTGTTGAATGAATGCTGCACCTGTTGACGTGATGATGACTCCATTTTAGAAGTATGTATGTGGAATGAATATAAAAGCTGCACTCTTAAAATGTTTTAAATAAAAATAAATGCAATTTGTGAGAGATGGTTGTAATTTTTGGAAAGAAGGGATGATGTTGGCTTTGGTTAAGGTAGGTGCATGCGTGCATGTGTGTGTGTGGTGTTATTTTAAAATTATAAAGTTGCCTTTCTTGATGTAAGATTATAAAGGAGCATCATTGTATCAACATACTGAACTAGGGGATCAGGTGTGGGTGGTGGCATAATATATTGGAGCTGTTTGAAATAAAACAAGCATTTGTCAATGCCGAATGTTGGCTTGCTGGCATTGGCATTGGTAGTGCAGGAGTTAGAGAGATGCATAATAGGAATGGCAGTGAAGTATTGAACTGATGCCAACCCACCCCCATGCTGCAGAGACTGACGGGCATTGGGGTGTCCCTTTGGGTGTTGGCCATAGTGCTCATGCCATTTCACCTCTCCTTATCCTGCAGACACCGACAAGTGTCACGGTGTGCATTGGGGTCTTCGGGATTTACGCTCACCCCATTCCATAAGGAAATACACTGAGATGGGTACAGTATAGGAGAATGGGGTGAACTTTGGAGCCAAAGCATCCAAGGCACATCTTGATGATTGTCACTGGCTGCAGGGTGGGGGTGGGGTGGAATGGCGTGATCATTACATCCGACAATCCCAAGTCACACCCCTGACACCTGTCAGTCTCTACAGGGTAGGGTGTTACAGTTGGAAACCCTAACACCTGAGGCATTTTCACTCCAATAGTTCAACATGGATTTTTTGTGACCCTACCTCATGAACAGTGGCACTATCGGTTCGTTAGCCGAAAGGTGATTTTTGCACAGCAACTGTGCCATTTGGCACCACAGGTGCAAAAACACATTTTGCACAGGATGTGAAAAATGACAGCTGTACGTTTCATGAGGAGGTACAAAAAAATGGCAATGTTGAAAATCTGGAGTGAAAATATGAAAAATTGGTGAAGTCATGAGCATGCATAGAAACTGGGCAACGCATGCCTGTAATGCAATTATTTGGGGGATTTTTTAACCAGATTCTCAGCATAGGCATTTTGGGACCTCTGCTCATAAACAGTGGCACTACAATTTTGTTAATCTGTCCCGAAAGTTGATTTTCCACAGTGACTGAGCCATTGTGCGCCAGATGTGCGAAAACACAGTTTGGGCAGGATGTGAAAAATGACAGCTGTGCTGTTCATAAGGAGGTGTGAAAAAATGGCAATGTTGAAAATCTGGAGTGAAAATATTAAAAATTGCCGAAGTTACAAGCATGTGTGGAAACTGCAAAGCGCACATTCATAACACAGTCATCTTTTGGAATTTTTTCACCAAATTTGCAACATAGGCTTTCTGGGACCCCGCCTCATAAACAATGGCACTGTCATTTTGTTAATTGGTTCCAAAAGGTGATGCCGTGCAGTGAACCCCAAATCACCTTTCGGGACTGAGTAACGAAATGACTGCATGTGTTCAAGAGATGGGGTCCCAAGAACCCCATGTTGAAAATCTGGAGCCAAAATTCAAACAATCATTTGTCAATTCTGAATGTTGTCGCGCTGGCATTAGCTTTGGTAGTGCAGTGTGGGAAAACATTTTGGGCAGGATGTGAAAAATGACAGCTGTACAATTCATAAGGAGGTGTAAAAAAATGCCAGTGTTGAAAATGTGGCATGTAAATATAGCAAATTTGCGAAGTTACAAGGGTGCGTGGGAAATATGCAATGCACGCTTGGAACACTGCTATTTTATTGGCGTTCGGCACCAAATTTTCAACATAGGCATTTTAGCACCTCTGCTCATGTACAGTGTCACTGTTATTTCCTTAAAGTGTCCCAATAAGTGATTTCACACAGTAACCATGCTATTCTGCACCGGAAGTGCAAAAACACATTTTGGGCAGGATATGTGAAATGACAGCTGTACTGTTCATCAAGAGGTGTGGAAAAATGGCAATGGTGAAAATCCAGGTGAAAATATCACAAATGCACGACGGTACGAGCGTGTGTGCAATCTGCCAATGCACGCTCGTAACACAGTCATTTTATAGAGTATCATCACCAAATTTTCAACATAGGCATTTTAGGACCTCTGCTCATGAACTGTGTCACTGTCATTTTCATAATCTGGCCCAAACGCTGATTTTCCACAGCGACTGCGCTATTGTGGGCCGGAAGTGCAGAAACACATTTTGGGCAGGATATGGAAAATGACAGCTGTACTGTTCACAAGGAGGTGTACAAAAATGACAATGCTGAAAATCTGGCATTAAAATATTGCGAATGCGGGAAGTTACGAGCCTGCGTAGCAACTGCGCAATGCACGCTCGTAAAACAGGCATTTGTTGGATTTTTTCCACCAAATTTGGAACATAGGCTTTTTGAGAGGCCACCTCATGAACACTGGCACTGTCATTTCGTTAATGGGTCCCGAAAGGTGATTTCATGCAGTGACTGTGAAATCACCTTTCGAGGCAGATTAATGCCTTAACTGTGATAGAATTCATGAGGAGGGGCCCCAAAAACCCCATGTTGAAAATTTGGTGCCAAAATTCCAACAAATACCCGAGATATGCAGCAAAGTTGAAAAAACCCTATTCATTCCATTATACAGCTTACCGACATTTCCTCAGTTCGCGGTCGGCTTTGAAGAGTGCAGACGTGTTCCCGGTCCACTGAAGATCGTCGTGCCAGACTCCAGAGGTAAGTATGGGGTGAGGGGGTGTGGGGAGGCAGGGTGCGCAGTGGGTGGAGTGCGGGTAGGGGGCAGGAGACGATGAGGGACCTTTTTTGTTACAGGAAAGAAAAAAAACTAACATCGCGGGACAGTTTTTTCTTTTCGGGGAACTTGGCATGCTGGGGTGGGCTCCCAGTGTGCCACCTAATGGTTTTGGGGGGAGTTACTGCAGCTGACGGGGTATTGGGCACCCTCGTCGGCAGACAATGGGGGGTGAATTTATACCGACTGGGATTGGGCACCCCATCAGCACACAGTGACAGCGGGAGGCAAGAGCCGAGGGGGTTGGGCACCCTCTCAGCATATAGGAAATGGGGGGCTGCTGTATGCCGACAGGGAGTGGCCTCTGGCCGGCACACAATGAAAGCAGGGGAGGGGTAAGAACCGAGGGGATTGGGCACCCTTCGCATATAGGAATGGGGGTTGCTGTATGCCAACCGGGAGTGGGCTCCCCTGTCGGCAAATTTGTGCAGCCACAGAAAGCCAGCTGGGGGGTTGGGCACCCCTGAAGTCGACTGTTGGGTGGCCGCCCGCCATGCTGCTAATGTGGCAAGCACACAGGAAGAGTCCACTGCATCTGACGAGCTTTGCTCAGATTGCAGTGGACCTTTCCTTAGATGTGCTCACCACATTAGCATGCATGGTGTGGCGCCGGCATGCAGGCTGATTGGGGAATGAGGGACGCACCTACTGATGCGTGCCCTGCATTCGCCTAACAGTGGCCGCGCCTCCAAATCTGCACTGTCCCAAGATGTTGACTTGCGCGCAAGCGCGGCAAGCCAACATAAAAAACTACAGCAATGGGGCCTACTTCAAAAATGCTTCTCATGCATTGGTCAGTTCATTCGAGGTTATGGGGGGTTATCACGTGTAGGAATGAGACTGCTTCTAAACTAGACATCAAGTGGTAGCATAATATGTTGGAACTGTTTAAAAATAAAAGAATACAGCACTTGGGCCTACTTCAAAATGACTTCTCATGGCATGGGGGGGTACCATGTGTAGTAACTGGGTCATTGCCTTGGTGTACTAGTGCCTGTAGGGTAACATCATTGTTTTGGATTCATCTGGCGAAAACATTTTCATGATTTATTTATAATAAGACTATTTCTAAATTAGATGTCAAGTGATGGCACAATATGTTGGAACTGTTTAAAAATAAAAAAAATACAGCACTTGGGCTTACCTCAGAAAGACTGCTCATGGCATTGCTTAGTACATTCAGGGATATGAGAGGGATACCATGTGTTGTATTGTAATCTGCTCAGGGGTATGAGAGGGATATCATGTGCGGTACTGTAATCTGGTCATTGCCCGGGTGTACTAGTACCTGTTGGGCTACATCAGTGGTTTGGATTCATCTGGCAAAAACAATTAGTAGATTTATTTATAATGAGACTGCCTATAAATTAAATGTCAAATGTTGGCATAATATCTTAGAACTGTTTGAAAATAAAAAAATGTATCACCTGGGCCTGACTCAAGCAGTTTGGATGTGGCATTCCATGTGCAGCACAAGAACCCTGCAGCAGCAGTGTCCCTGTGATGCACATGGTGGTGAGAACGGGGTGGGCCTGTGTGCTTTTTGGCATCATTTTCCCCATAATGGCTGGCACTGGGTTGCCAGGGGATGCCACACAGTGCCTGCATCTACAGTTATAAACACCAAACAGCTTGCCTGGGTGCTTTCTGATTGTTAACTGTGGTTGGGCCTGCCCTCAGTTTGACTCTGTGGAGATACAGTGATGTCAAAATGACCCCTGATGTGGGTAAGGACCACCGTGTAACATCCAGCTGTCTCTTGCCTTGCCTTTGCTTGTCCATGGGGAACTTTGGCATATTGTTTTGACTTCTAGAGCAGTTTGGATGTGGCATTCCACATGCAGAACAAGAACCATGCTGCAGTGGCATCCCTGTGATGCCCATGGTGGTGAGCTTAGCATGGGCCTGTGTGATATTTTGGCATTATTTTCCCCTCAAAGGCCAGCACGGGGTTGCCAGGGAGCATCATGTGGCACCCTCATCTATAGTTATCAGTACCAAACAGCTTGCCTGGGTGCTTTCAGGTTGTTAACTGTGGTTGGGCCTCTCCTCAGTCTGGCTCTGCAGAGCTACAGTGATGTCAAAATGGCCCCTGATGTGGCATGGTACTTATTAATGTGTATTGGCTGTTTGGTTGATAATAAGCCATTAATAAAAGTTGTACCATGTATTTCACATGTTGCATTGCTACTGTGGTGTCCGCGTTACCCACAGTAGTAGTATGTGACAGAGATGGTCACATAATAAATCAAGTACAACCAAGTGATTTGTTCATGTTTATCATTCTACTTAATGTCCAGCTTAAGTGTTAAAGGCGTGCAGACTGGACATAAACAGTATAAGCATTAAGTAATGAAACTTTGGTAAGCTCCTATTTGTATTTTTAGTGCTGTCTACATTGGAGGATAGATAGCAACACATAGGTATGGCAGAACATCAAATCATTAAATGCTGTAAACTAACACACTTAAATAAAAGACAGACACACTGCATTTGAAAATTGTATTTATTACTAGAAATGGGAAATAATGCATAATGGACACCAAGTTACACACAAAAGTAGTTTACATGTCATAATTAACTGTGTCATTTTTCCAAACTTTGAAATACAGAATATCTTTATATTTGATATTATGCAACTACCACATATACACATTAAAATTAAGGTTGAGTCATGCCTAATTATAAACCTTTTTTTGAGTGTATGAATGTCACACTTTGACTCTCGAATACTGTCCACACAGATAGATATATATATATAAATTTAAATTCTTCTTTCAGTTTTTTAGAGTTGACTTCTTCCTCTGTTGCCCAAGCCGGCAAAAAGTCTAAGAAGTAATTAAAACGCAAGTTGCACAAGCACACAGAATCCACAGCATGGAGCAACCTACAGAAGCTGCTACTCTTTCTCCATCCTGATTCCTCTGCATAGGTCTACAGTGGACCACGTGGATTTCTAGAGCAGCAACCCAATCAGGTGCCACCTTAGAGAGATGGACAGCTTGGCCATCCAATGAGGAACAAGAGTCTTGTCTCTGGTCCCTCCTGTGGGTTCCTCCTGCTCTGGCACTCCTCACGCTTCATTTCCCACGATACAATGGGCATCTGAACAGATCCAAACAGCCGAAAGTGTTCGGAAGGCATTTGTTTTCGAACACTTCGGCATGTTCAGGTCAGTTTGTATTTTGGCCAAACCGGTTTGCCCATCCCTAATTTCACCATAGAAGAGTCAGTCCATCTGGATCATAGCTTTTGATTGTTTTTAAATCCAACAAAAGCTGCAGAACCTCATACAGTTCTATTGTACTAAATGAAAAGGGGGTATTACCACCAATATCCCCACAATCATGGGGGTGGGGGAGGGGTTGCAGATTCTACACTGACTGCCCAAAGTAATTCCTGGATTCAGTAAAAAATGTATTGAATTTATCTGCAAGGGGAATCCATCCTACTGTTAACTTTCATACATTTGATGTATCGTATACTGTATGTACATGTGAATGTCTGGCATGAATTGTAAAACTTAATGTTTTATTTGAAAAAAATATAAGTTAAAAGAAAATTCAGTAAATAATGGGCAAATCTGAAATGACTAGAGACTTATGGAAAATATACTGAATTATGGCTGCAGAATAACAGAAGTTATACTGATTTACAGAAAGGGTGACAAACAAAAAATATTTAACTATAGACTCATAAGCTTAACTTCAATATGTGGCAAAATCTTAGAAGACATTATCAAAGATTCTATTGAAACTTATATTGAAAACATAGACCCAGATCAGCAGTCTGGCAGGTTATCTACTACCAACCTACCCTGCTTTTATGAGAAAGTTAGATACCCCCTCGACAGTAAGATCCCTTGTGACATCATTTATTTGGATTTTAGTAAGGTGTTCAATCTTGTCCCACACTGGGCCATTATCAAAAAGATGGAAAGGGCACATATTACACCTAAGCTCATAATCTGGACACAAAACTGATTCACAACAGAAAACAAATAGTAAAAGTTAAGGGTGTTAAATACAGGCATGGATAAGTCACAAGTGGTGTCCCTAAGGGCTCTGTACTCCGTTCCCTCATTTTCCATATATTCTTTTCTGATCTGACTAATAATATAACAAGCTGGGGCTCTAAATATGTGGATGACTTGAAGATAGGGGGAACATGCGAAACTGAAGAGAAATCCCAGATAATTCAGTCACACCGTAACTCTATATACAAATAGATAATCAGGTGGGAAATTAATTGTAATATAGATACACACAAGGTCATACATCTGGGATACAAACATATAAGGAATGTATACACACTGGGTTTTCAAATTCTATCAAAAACCCAAGTGAAAAAGATTTGGGAATAATAGTGACATTGGACCGGGGCAGTATAAACAGTGCAACAATGTAATTGCTAAGGCTAATCATGTTTTGTGGTCCATCAAGAGAAACATTAACTCTAGACACATGGATATTATTTTTCTGTTGTACAGGGTTTATATAAGGCTGCACCTAGATTACGCTACCCCCTTTGCCGTCGCTCCAAAATAGGAAACACTCAACAACTAGAAAGAGTTCAAAGGAAAGCTATCAAATTTATAACAATATATAGTAATAATTCTTATGTAGAACCCTTATGTTTCTTGAAACTCATGCCACTAACTTGAAGGTGTTCACGGGAGATCTATTACTCATGTTTGATAACATACATGATCCATATCGCTTGTGTGAACTAGGTATCAAATTCAAAGTTAATATAGCAGAAACTAGAGGGTACCCACTTCAAATTACTGGGAAACAATTTAGTTAGTTAGTTAGTTAGCAAAGTTTAACATCCTCAAAAGAAAATACTATCTTCCAATGCTTTGACAAATTAGTACTGCCAGTGAAGAGAGTGAAAAGTTAGTCATGCGATTTAAGGTATAAGATGCATGTTTTTGGGTATTACACGTACATAGATACCAATTAAATTATGGGACTAAACACCAACATTCAGAAAAAGTGCACAAAATATATTTTTTAATTTTAGTTTTTAAAACTGTCATGAACTTTTCTATGTTGATATTAAGAAGTATTTTGATATACTTTATCATTATTGAAAAAAGTATATTGATAACATTAATATAATATGTCCCTTCCCTTAGCTACCTCTTCTCCCCTCATGCATTTGTAAGGATCATTAATTTCATATGTAACCGCCTCTGGCACTCTTTCTACATTGACTAGTGTATTGTGCTTACTTACTTATTGATCCTGTGAAAAAAGCATTTGGAAGCTCTGTACAGAAGTCTATTTGTAATTGCATTACCTGTTCATTAACTTGATTATCTTGCTTTAGTCTGGACAAAGCCTCTGGCAGCTCATGTATTTGTGCATTACTGTAATGGTTTTAACTGTTCTTAAAGGGACAGTAAACACTGCAGGGGTCACTCAAATTATGAAGCCTATAAAAAGATCTTTCAAATGAGGTATGGGGCTTTCCTGTAGGTGTCAGGAGTCCTGAGTCATGAATACCAAAGTCATCTGTAAATCAAAACAAGGCAGCAGCCATTTCATTGAATCATGAGACCAACAGTGATGTCACTGAGGGGCAAGTTATAATTAACAACATGCAGTTTGCCCATCAGTGACATCGCTTTCTGTTGTAAAATGACTGCTGCCATGTTCTGATTTACAGATTAATTAGAAAGTCATATCTCAGGACTCCTGACACCTACAAGGAAGTCCAGTGCCTCATTTGAAATATCTTCTTGGACTTTCACAATTTGAATGACCCCTGCAATGTTTACTGTCCCTTTAATTTGCCTATCTTGTCTCAACCTGTCTGGTGTCCTTGACGTAGAACCTTTGTAAAAGAGCACTGTCTGCTCAAAGGTGTTATACAAATACCTAAATAAATAAAATAAAATAAATAAAATGAAACAAACAGTTCTGTTGTGATGTAACTATGTATATGGATGTAGCTAGAGAAAACTGCCTGTTTTTAATATCAGTAACATAGAGGACTGTGTATGAGCAGGCATACACAGCAAGGCTGAATCAAGTGGCCTCCTGTTACCATGGAAACCTTGAGATTAAAACACTACCTTGTCTGTCTATGCCTGCTCATACACAATCTTTTATAGTGTATGGACAGGCATAAGAAAAAAACAAGAAAAAGATGAAATCAGCTACTAAGTAACATGACTATTTTTTTTGGATTCACTGGGTGTTTTTATTACGTCAGTAAACAGCATGAACAATAGAAACTATGTGGCAGTGCAGAGAAGAGAAAAAACACATTTTGTTCACAAAGTATTTAAAAACAGGAACTTCATAGCATTTTTCTGAACTTCATTTAACTGTGTTTCTGTTTGAGTCCGTTTGTACTAAGTTTAACTGTAACTTTGCTGCTGTTTAACAGGCAGCTACCACAGTTTCATTTTTTGTTAGTGCTGTCACTGACAGAAACTTATGCCTGACAGCGCTAACAATGGCAGCTGCTGCTCGAGAATACTTGAGCGAGAAAGTGTTCTGTCTTGTTGTGCTGCAGTTGTGACATAGCTAGTGCAGCACAACAGCATTGTGACATCAGTACTGCAGCATAACAAGGCTATTCCAGTAATGGAATTCCATCCACAATAATGCTCTCCCATACAATATATAGTTACTACAGTCACATAATGACAATATAAAAGCAACACCATTTTCTAATGGCTGACTTCCAAGCTTTCATTTAAAAAGGAAAATTAAATTTCTAGCCCAAGCAGTTTCAGAGTTTGACCTTTCAAAAGATTGTTTCTTTAAAATGTGATAACTTTGGAACCGTTAAGGCTAGAGATTTAGGACTCAAATTTCAAAGAGCCCTTAGATTGACACGTGGCAATATAGGGCTGCAGTAATCTCAGGGTGCATCAGGGACCCTGCATTATATTTAAAAAAAAATGAGGGTCCCTGCACTGAAGACCCAGGATTTGCTGCATCCACAGGGTTGTGCCAAAGTGGTAGCACACCTGTGGGATTTGATGAAAGGATCCATCCACCTCCCCCAAGCCTGGCTCAACCCTCCAGGGGCCATGAAGTTGGGGGGGACTGCCTGCCAGGAAAGGACCAGGGAGTGAAGAAGCATGGGGGGAGACCTTGGGGGCGACGGGAGGCACGGCACTAACATGCAGGGGATGCGGTGGCACCCTGCAGGGGTGCCCTGTGCTCCTACAAACAGCCAATTGGACCAAGACAGGGGCATGCAGAAAGGGAATGGGACCTGGCCTCAGAAAAATACAGCCCCGGCAGTTGCTCCATAGGTGCCACTGACCACAACACCATTGGCAGGCAGCAGCCTGCTTACATGCAGGAGGCCTGGTACCAGGGGAATGCTGCGGTGCCTGGGACCATTCCCAGCCACCACTTGCACCCCACAACCTGCAGCCATTGCTGCCCGTTGATGGCATTGTGGTCAGTGTCACCTATGGGGCAGGTGCCAGGGCTGTATCCTCTTGAGGCTGGGTCCCCTTCCCTTTCTGCCAGCCCCCTGTACTGGTCTGGTTGGCTATATGTAGGAGCACAGGGCACTCCCACAAGGTGCCACCTTATCCTCCACAGGTAGCACAAGGGGGCTTTGCCACATGGCATCCCAATTTCACTATGGCTGGCATTTGAAAATTGTGATTACAGCAAACTATAATGCAAGGTGCCACTTGTGTCATCGCAGTTTGGTGCAGGCACCTTGCGTCATAGTTTGCAGTTTGAAAATCATGCCCTTAATTTTTTTTTAAATGAAAGGTTGGAGCTCAGTTTTCAAAGTGCCCTTAGAGTGATGCAAGTTGCGTTATTGTAGGGCTGCAGTGAACTCTGGGTGCATCAGGGACCCTGTGCCCAATTTTAAACATGGGGGGGTCCCTGCACCAAAGACCCAGGAGCTGCCACATCCACAGACTTGCACCAAACATTTGGTGCACCTGAGGGAATTGCCACAATGATCCAACCCTACACCCGGCATAACACTAGAGGGGCTGCGAGGGCTGGGGGGGTGAATCTGCAGCACAGAAGGGGGGCCAGGGGCAGAAGGAGCATGGTGGATACCCTTGGAGGCATCAGGGAGACAGTGGGAATGCCAGGGTGTACTGTGGCACCCGGCAGGGGTGCCATTTGCAGAGCCATACAGCTGATCAGATGGGACCGCTTTGTGGGGGATTGCCAGGGACAGACAGTTATATGACCCCAGGTGGGCACAGCCCTGACAGCTGCCCCAGAGGCGCAACAACTCAAAACATAACATAAAACCGTTCATTGCATTTCTAAAGTCCTGTCATTTTTACCACATTATATTGACATGTAGATGCATGTAGCAACACAGGAGACTGTATTAACTGTTCAAATGCTACAGCTTTTAAAATGTAGTTTCAAGCATTTTGAAAATATATAAGATTAATTTTGGAAATGGTCAGAAGATACTAGTGGTTGTTCCTCTAAGAAAAGACACATTATTTTCTAGTTTCACACATAGAATTGTCAACATATGGATCTCCTTACCGCTGGACATTATCATCAGTAAAAACAAATCTGAATTCAGAACTGGCCTAGATAACTACATTATAGTCAGGATGTCTTACTATCAGTTTTCTGTGGAACTACATATGGGCTGTTGCCTCCTTCGCTCCCTGCAATCAGTATACTACTACCCATGGTGCTTTGCACTGTGTTTGGGGGTTTTGTTTGTATGCATGTGCTTGGGAGGGAGAGACGCAGAAACTAAACAAGTAAGAAAACACAGCAGGGTGTGCACCATAGCATTTTAATGCACAGTCACGTGACATGATTCAGCCAATCATGTTTGTGGATTTTCCAATGCCATTTTATAATTACATTTATTCTCACACTGAATCCTTTTTAAAGGAGAACTCTCAGTAATAACAGCCTCACCCTCAAGAATGGTGTTGGTACCAATTTGCATTATGTATACAAAAGCACATTTTGCTTGACTTACAGTTTTTGTTTTGTAAACAAAATCATTTCTGATTCATCCTGCCTACCTGCCCCCCCCCCCTCAGCATTTAACATCTACTGCCATTCTTATGGTATCCAGAATCCTCTGTGGCTGACATCAAAGCCAGGTTGCAGTCATAGAAGATTCAATAGCCTTATAGGCAGGTAGCGCTGATCAGCTGGTCGGCACTGCTGCTGTCCCTTATGAGGCTGAGTGCATTTGTGCACAGTCACAGGAGGACAGCAGGACTGGTGCACAACTAATCAGAGCTTTCAAAAACTCAACCCACATTCAAGGCCATTGTCATGGCTGCATCCTGGTTCTGATGTCAGCTGGGGGGGGGATTCTGGGATGCCGCTACAGTGGGTATAGATGTTAAATGCTGGGACAGAGATCAGCAGGAGCATAGCAAACAAATGGGCCACTGTTAGAAAGCCAGAGGGGAGCTGCTGTAACCAACAAAAAGTATGAAAAAATAAATAAGCTTAAGCACTCACCACCGGCTAGAGATTTGATCTGATAAGGGAAATGGAGACACCAAAGCTTTAATCTCTAAAAGTCCTTTATTCTGAATTTCACAAAGAAAAGTGCAAGCATGCTGAAGTGCTGGGCCAGTGCCATCAGATCACCTGATGTTCATGCCTGCATGTGGTACTTTTTTATTATGTTGTTACGTTGGCTTGTGCGCATGCGCAAGCAACATCTTGTGGTAGTAGCACATTTCAGAGGTGTGTCAGTGTTGAGGCCAATGCAGTGGACACTTTAGTGGGTGCGTCCCACAGCCGCCAATCAGTGGGTAAGCTGGCGATGACAGCAAACTTCAAAGCGAGCCAAAACCTTGAAAGAAATCTGCCACTCCAGTGAGGTGCAGTTTCCTCATTGCAGCGGCAGATGACAAGACTCCGGCCATGCGCATTACAGTGCACAGTAATGCGCATGGCCAAAGTTACGAGCAGTTGCTTGGTGTGCCGTTCCCGTTGAAACATTTCAATAAACAAATAAAACAGCTGCCGGCATGGCTTTCCACAATGGCCACACACTCCCATAAAGCTGACATCGGGATGCCCAATCCCCATGTCGGCATGTATCCTGCCCCCCCAGCCACATTGTTGCACACTGGGAGCCGCCCACTCCTGGTGTTGGATGCCCCCCACCTCTAAGCTCAATTTCTTTGTTGATGGGGGTGCCAAATGCCCATCAGCATCATGTTTCCCTTCCCCCCAAGCTTGTCAACGGGGGTGCCCAATCCCTGTCGGCATCATGTCCCCCCCCCAAACTCATGTGGCACAGTGGGAGCCCACCCTAGTGTGCCCAAAAGTTTTTTAATTTTTTTAAACCTATAAATAAAGAAAACGGTCCCCCAGAGTCTTTTTATTTGTTAAACTGTAAAAAGAAAACCTTCCAGCATTTTCTCCCCAGTCCCTCCTCCCCACCCCAACCCTCCCTCTTATACCACCTCCAGCACCCCCCCACCCACACTTACCTTTCGGAGGTCAGGAATAGTGATCTTCTGTGGACCGGGATGCATCTGCACTCTTCAAAGTTTAACTACTGAACTGAGGAATCAGGTAAGTGCTGTATAATGGGACTCAATAGGGGGTTTCAACGTAGGTTCATATCTCAGCCATTTTTAGGAATTTTGGCCCTAAATTTCAACATGGGGTTTTTGGGACCCCACATCATGAACATGTCACTGTCATTTTGTTTCTCTGTCCTGAAAAGTGATTTTACAGTCACTGCGTGGAATGACCTGTTGGGACTGATTAACAAAATGACAGTACCACTGTTTATGAGGTGGGAACCCAAAAACCCCATGTTGAAAATTTGGTGAAAAAATTCCAAATAAATGACCGTGTTATGGGTGTGCATTGTGCATTTTCTATGCATGCTTGTAACTTCGCCAATTTTTATATTTCCACTCCACATTTTCAACATTGCCAATTTTTAACACCTCCTTATGAACAGTACAGCTGTCATTTTTCACATCTCACCCAAAATGTGTTCAAACAACATGAAGTCTTGCTATATTATGACAGTAGCAGTTTGATCCACCACTAGAACTGCTCCGGAGGTGAAATGATTAATACCATTCCAAAATAGAACTTTGAGCACGAGCTCCAAGAAGCAGCTCTATCTGTGTAATTTCAAACCTGAACTGTCAGATTCTTTACTCCGCCTCAGTGAACAGTCGCTCCGGAGATTTCTCCTACTGCAGTTTTCATTTCTCGTTTAAACAGTGTTTCTCGGTTCGATTAACGAGAATAATTTTATTTAACATAAAACCGTTCGGTTCAAGCTCTATCTGTGGTAACCGTAAGTAAATTAAAGGTTTTGTCTGTGTGGAACTTGTAAGTTTAGCGGTTCGGTTTTGAACGATCAGCTGGGTTTAAAACTCATTAAATTTAAAGTTAACATTTTACAGTGCGGTTCCAGTTCTTATCGGTTCTAAAAAAGCGATTTTATTACGTTTTTCCAATACCGTGACACGGTTAGGAACCGATAAAGAATGTCTTACCTAGCACTGCTGTTTAAAGGGCAAGTTTTCTGGTTAGGCTGGCATTATGTCTGAGAAACCCAAAAGAAAAACCGGGCCCACTGGGTTTCAACACTGTGATGTCTGTGGGAAGTCTTTGCCAAGGCTGACCCACCCACATGTTTATTGTCTGAGGTTTGACCACCTCAGTCAGACTGCCAGATATGTAAGAATTTCCCTGCAGCCACCCTGGAAAGAGATTGGGCAGGCTCAGGGAGCGAAAGCAAAAAGTCCGCTGACCCGGATGGCCAGCCGGTTCGGAGGAGTGCCCTCTGACCAGGGCCAGACTTCCTCGGGCAAAAGAAAAGCTGGTTCTGAGGAACCAATTCCAGTAAAGAAAACAAGAAAGTCAGCAGGTTTGGAGTCCAAAACCCCTTCTCCAACTGCTGCAGATAGCAAAAGCCATACAAATTGTCCAGTCACTGTCTCAGGGTTCCGTCCGAACCGCCACTATCTGGCAAAGGTCAGTTCGTCCGGTTCCTGTGGTTCAGGAATATGATATTGAGAATTTTATGAACCAGAGGAGGGAGGATGATTATGAACAGTATGAATGTGGCTGGGAAGGTCTGGGTGTGCCCATTGAACGGACATTTCCCCAGACAGACCTTTAGAATCTCCCCTATGCTATCTGAGTCCCCATCTCATTTTATGTTTTACAAAAAGTTGCTGAAACCCTCCAGCTTCCCTTGGAAGAAGCTGTGGATGAGCAAGAGGAGCCTGATTTTGTAGAAATGATGGATATTCAGAGTCTAGGAGATTGTCTATTCCTTTGCATAAGTCTTTTAGGAAGCAAACAATAAAATTTAAAAGCTCTAATTCTGTGCCTCCTGTAGATAAAAAGATGGACAGAAGGTACATTGTCAGGTCCTAATACAGAATTCCTTTCTCAGCAATGCAGTCATGTTGGGGTAGTTCAGGCTGCAGCCTGTGATAAAGCTAATATTCCCTTGGCTTCACATCCTCCTGACAAGGATTCCAGGAAGATTGATGCCATGGCAAAAAAACAGTATGGAAGCCTCTCTGGGACTCAGGCAAGCAAATTATATGGCTTATGTAGCTAGGTATCAGAAATCTAGATGGGATACTGTTATGGAATTAGCCAAGCAAGCCCTTGGCCAGCTGGCTAGCGAACTAGAACAAGTGGCTGCTGATGGCATTGAGGCTTCTAAGTTTCAGTTTCATGCTGCTGTGGATGTTAATGATGTTTCCTCTAGGGTCATGGCCACATCTGTAGCCTTTAAGTAGGTTGGCCTGGCTCAGGTGTACTAGTCTGTCACAGGATACCCAGACTAAGGCTATGGATTTTCCTGTGGTGGGAAATTCTCTGTTTGGGGAGCAGACAGAGAACTACATGAAAAGATGGATGAATATGGGACTACTTACAAGAGTGCCCAAGCTAAGGGCGGCAAGCCACTCCTCAGAGGCATACCCCAGAGGTAGGGGTGAGCCTTTTCACAAACCTTTTACCAGACTCAGGCCTCCTCTGCCTATGCTCAGAGGGCTTCTTCAAAGGCAGAGGCAGGCGAGGGGCAGGCAGGCCTGCTCCACCCCTCAGCCTAAGCTCCTGCTAAGCAGGCACCCCAATGGGGTGCCACAGGGCCGATTCTCCTGTACGGTAGGGGCAGGCTGGCTTACTTCAGTCAGAACTGGGCTTCTTTAACCTCAGACAAGTGGGTTCTGGAAGTAGTAAGCCAGGGTCTGGTTCTCAGCTCAAAAAGTTTCCCAAGTTGAGAGCCAGACTTTTCTACAAGTGCTTCAGAGACCCTTGCTCTAGAAGCAGAGGTCTCAACCCTGTTAGCTCTCAGAGCAGTGGAAAGGGTTCTTCCCTGCACCAGGGCAGGGGTCTGTATTCAGATACTTCCTTACCCCAAAAAGACAGGAGAATGGCGGCCCATATTAGACCTCAGATATCTGAACAAGCATCTTTTGAAACCAAAGTTCAAAATGGTAACTCTGGCAATGATTTTACCTCCCTAAGGCCAGGGGACTGGTTAGCCTCCCTGGACCTCAAGGATGCCTATTTCCACATCCTAATCAGAAGCTCCCATAGAAAGTACCTCAGATTGAACTGCCTCAGGTCATTACCAGTTCAGAGCAATGCCCTTGGCCTTTCCTCTGCCCCAAGGGTATTCACAAAGTGTCTAGCAGTGGCAGTGGCTCACTTAAGGAGGCAAAGGATTGCTGTTTTCCCTATCTAGACGATTGGCTCATTGTAGGCCAGTCCTCAGAACAGGTAAAATCTCACCTGCAAGTCCAGCAGCTTCTCACCTCCCTGGGCTTTCTGCTAAATCTACCAAAGTCAGTTCTGGAACCAGTCCAGGTACTCACCTTTATAGGGGCAGAATTGGACACAAAGCTAGCCAGAGCTTTTCTTCCCTTAGAAGGGTAAGGAATTTAGTGGCTCTGGCCTCCTCCTTCACTCTGCAGGTCTCTCGGCCAGCAAGACACTTTCTGCAGCTCCTGGGGCACATGGCTGCATCCACAGCTGTTGTGCAGGAGCAAGATTTCAGATGAGAGACATTCAGTTTCACTTGAGAACCTATTGGTCTCAGAGAAGAGACCCCCTTTCAAGTTGGTCCCAGTGACTCGAACCTTGATCCAGGCCCTCCAGTGGTGGCAGGATCAGAGCAATTTAAGATTGGGGGTCCCCTTCATTCCCCCTACTCACAATTTGACTCTCACTACAGATGCTGCCCTTCTGGGTTGGGGAGCCCACATGGGCGACCTTTCCACTCAGGGAGTGTGGTCCCCCCAGGAATCTCTGCTCCACATCAATTTGATGGAACTCAGAGCTGTCTTTTTAGCTCTTCAAGCATTTTCTGCATCTGTCTACAACAAGGTGATACAAGTCAGAACAGACAACACCACAACAATGTGGTACATCAACAAACAGGGGGGCACTCGGTCTTCGGCCTTGTGCACCGAGGCAATCAAGTTGTGGTCTCTGGCCTATTCCTGAACACTTCCCTCATAGCAGTTCATCTTCCAGGGAAGGACAATGTCCTAGCGGATGCTCTCAGCAGGATTTCCCAGGGCCATCACAGATGGTCCTGGATCCTCAAGTGCTGGGGATAGTCTTTGCCAGATGGGGCACCCCTCAGATGAATCTTTTGCAGCCCCAGACAATCACAAACTTCCTCTGTTCTGTTGCAGGCCTCCAGTGCTGGGCTCAGTTCCCTGGATGCCCTTCTCCTGGATTGGAGGGAAGTTTCTTTATGCTTTCCCTCCCTTCCCTCTCCTATTCAAAGTATTAGTCAAAATCAGATCTCAGCCTTGCAGAGGTGATTCTGATTGCCCGGATGGGCCAGAGCAGCCCTGGTACCCTCCTTCTGTCACTGACAATCCATCTTCCCTTTGCCTCTCCAGGAACCACAACCTGTTAACTTGTGCCCAGGGAAGGGTTTGGTATCTGGACCTCAAATCCCTCAACCTCAAGGCCTGGCTCTTGAGGAGTTAGAAGTTGCTGATTTACACCTCTCTCAGGGTGTTCTTGAAATCTAAAGGCTTCAGAAAGCCTTCCACTAGAACTACTTATAGTTCTAAATGGAAAAGGTTTTCCATTTGGTGTGCTGGAAAAAATATTTCCCCAGAATCTGCTGATTTGCCCATTGTGTTAGATTACATGGCACATCTTAATTCCTTGGGTCTCAGACCAGCTACCCTGAGGGTCCATTTGGCAGCTGTATCTGCTTTTGTGTCAGCAGGAAAGTCATCCCCTCTTTCCTCTCACCCTGTGTTTTCCAAGTTTTTTAAGGGATTACTCCATACTAATCCACCCTTTCGGGAACCGGCCCCTGCCTGGGACCTTAATGTTTGCATTGCTCAGTTAATGCAACCCCCTTTTGAACCTCTGTCTTCTGCAGAGCTTAAGTACCTAACTTGGAAAACTGTTTTTCTAGTGGCTATCACTTCTGCCAGACGCATAAGTGAGTTGCAAGCCTTGTCAGTGGAAACTGACTTTATTTCTTTCCACAGGGATAAGGTAGTCCTTAGGACTAATAGCAAGTTTTTGCCTAAGGTGGTTTCAGATTTCCATCTTAATCAATCTATCTCCCTTCCAGTATTTTTCACTGATCACTCCTCTTCTGGTGAGAGGAGGTTGCACAACCTGGATGTTAAGAGGCTCTTAGTTACTATATAGGCGTGCAGGTCACAGGTTTGAATCCACTCCAACTTTCCTTACCTATGGTGAAGTTGGGAAGAGCAAACCTGCCACTAAGAGATCAATTGCCAGGTGGATTGTCTCTTGTATCCAATTTTGTTATCAGAAACTGGGCAGAGTTCCCCCTCAGGCTTGAGGGCTCATTCTAGGGGTACAGCTGCGTCTCTAGCTGCTGCCAGAGACATCCCTATATTGAGATTTGCCAGGCTGCTACTTGGAAAGCAGTGCACACTTTTGCCAAGCATTACTCCCTGGATGTCCAGGCCAGGGAGATGCTCGGTTTGGCACAGCTGTTCTTCAGATCCTATTCCTAAGTAGGTTCTGCCCTCCTCCATGGAGGTACTGCTGTGTAGTCTGCTACTGTCATAATATAGCAAGACTTCATGTTGTTTGAAGAAAAAATTACTCACCTTAGCAATGTTGTTTCTTCTAATGGAGTCTTGCTATGTGTGACCTCCCAACCTGCCCCTCTCAGAACCTCTACTTGGGTGGAGTCGGGCAGCTTAGTGTGGGCACTATTTTATGCCCTTTTAGCGTTTCTCCCCTTTTGGGGTTTGGGGTGTGTGTGTGTGTGTTTTATTATACTGTTGTTTTATTCTCATATTGTTAGAATTGTGTTAGTAGTTCTGGTCCCTGACTTCAGTCTTGGGTGTTGGGACCAGCAATGGTTGTTATTATTTAGGTAGCCATTTGGCTAGTGTGAGTTACAGCTTCCACACAGACCTTAGTGAGTTTTGGCTCGTAAGATCTGACAGTTCAGGTTTGAAATTACACAGATAGAGCTGCTTCTTAGAGCTCGTGCTCAAAGTTCTATTTTGGAATGGTATTAACCATTTCACCTCCGGAGCAGTTCTAGTGTGGATCAAACTGCTACTGTCATAATATACAAGACTCCATTAGAAGAAACAACATTACTAAGGTGAGTAATTTTTTCTTTTCACACCTGTGGCACAGAATGGCACAGTTGCTGTGCGAAATTAACTTTCGGGATGGAGTAACAAAATCACAGTGCCACTCTTCATGAGGGGAGGTCCCAAAAAGCCCATGTTAAAAATTTGGTGAAAAAATTCCAAAAAATTACCACGTTATGGGTGTGCTCTTAACTTTGCAAATTTTTCATATTTTCATTCCAGATTTTCAACATTGCCATTTTTTCACACCTCCTTATGAACAGAACAGCTGTCATTGTTCACATCCTGCCTGAAATGTGCTTCTGCACCTGAGGTGCCAAATGGTGTAGTTGCTGTGTGAAATCACCTGTCAGGAATAAGTAACGAAATGATAGTGCCACTGCTCATGAGGTGGGGTTCCAAAAAGACCATTTTGAAAGTTTGGAGTGAAAATAACAACAAACGCCCTGGGTGTTAAAGTTTCCAACCGAAACCCCCACCCTGTAGAGACTGACAGGCATCGGGCGTGTGACTTGGGTTCATCGACCGTAATGCTCACGGCATTCTACCCCCACCCTACAGCCACTGACAGGCATCAAGGTGTGTCTTGGGGTCTTCGGCCCTAATGTTCACCCCATTCTCCTATACTGCACCCATCTCAGCTTATTTTCTTATGGAATAAGGTAAGCTTTTTCTCAGAAAGTGTAAATTGGGGCAACCCAACACTTGGGTGCAGACCTCTTATTTTGTGAATACCCCTTTAAGGATCTCTCTTGCATTCAGCTTTTCTTGTTAACAGCTTCACCTGAATGTTACCTCTGAGTATAGTAAGTGTCTGTTTGGGGGGGTGGGGTGGACAGGGAACTTGACTAAGATAGCGACAGCGTTGCACTGAGGAGTTCCAACAGACTGCAGTTTGTTGCTCTTGGCCTTGGCTGAAACAGATGAAAAAGCCTGTATATCAGGTGAATTTTGTTTGGTCAAAGCCTTGTCAGCCTATCCCTTCACAAGGATTTGCATACCCATGGTACTATGTGATGAGTGTGAGGTTTCTGACTGTATACAGTTTTTTTTTAATTGACAGTTTTTGCCCTCGAATCTCTGGGCCTGTTCTCTGGGCTGAGGAGCCACTGGTCATCCATGGGTTTTCCTGCGAGCCCCACCGCAACCTGCCCCCATGGAGCCTCGGTTTACCCGCTTAGCAGGGGTAGGGTATGGCTTGTTACACTCTCTATTGTGCACATTGTAGGGTGGCTGAATGGTGGCGGCGACTTCCAGACTTTACTGGGGTCCACCCTGGAAGCCACACCAGGGCCAAGCTTTTCCTATTCCTTGTGCCCCCAATCCCTTGGTGATATCAGCACACACACGGGGAGACCAATGTAGCAGGCGTGGGCCTCCCAGCTGACATCACCCCCTCCCAACGTGGCGTTCTCCTCTGCTCCATCCTCCTGTGATCACGCAGGTGGAGGGATTGTAATGGAAACAGCAACCATTCCTCCCCAGAGAAGGAGAGCGGTCCGTGGGATGCTTGATCCTTCTCCCCCCTTCCGGATGGGCCCTCAACAGCCCAGGCTCATTTCCAAACCCGGGTCATCTGCACTGTGGGGGGTAGCTCTACCGTTGCACCGGTGGATCAGACCCAGTATTTGTTTTTGACACCTTCTCTCGTGTCCCCCTAAAGAGCTAATGCTTCATGACTATTTTAAGCTAGACCATGTTGCCTTTTCTGCTGACTTACTGCCGACAGACTGATCACCTTTATATGTCACCACTCATGTTAATGAGGCATTAGGCTACATAATCTCCACCTGCTGGCCTTGCAGGACAAACACATTCCTCTCATAAGGTGTAGGGTACGACGGTTGACTACTAGATGGCTGCACAGTGACCTGGTGATCTCGGTAAAGGCTAACGATAAACGTTGCCCTAAATATGAAGCTACAGCCCAGCCAGCTGATTGGTTGTAAAATAATAAATGGAGGAATGAGTGCAAAAAAGCAATTTGTGCTGCCAAAAGTAACAGTAATTACTGTAAAGATCTGCTGCACCCCTCTTCTGGTGACGCCTGAAGATTCTGGAGCCACATAAAGGGGTTCATGAGTGGAGGTGCTAATCACATAATGTCTGACATGCTGCTAAGGCCCTGTACACACTAGGAGCTTAAAATGGTTTAACTGCCTTAAAGCATTTTAAGCTCTTGCAAGACGGTTTGTGTACACACTGAAGCATGGTTGAAACCATATTATAACCATGTTCTAAAACCATGCTAAAACCTTCTAGGGAAGTAGTTTTTAGCATGGTTTTAGATAAACATGGTTCCCTTAATCTGTGTTAACAGCAGTGTGTACGTGATCCATACCGTAACATGGGTCAAGGCAACTCGTCCTATGAGAAAAGTAATCTTTTCAGCTGCAGAATTAAAAAAAAAACCAAGAATTTTACATGTAGTGCTGAGCTGCCGAAGAAACACTGATTCCATCTATGCACTTTTTTCTCAGATCAGTTTTGGTGCCCAATCATGGGTATCCCACCATGCACTGCGGCAACCATAATACTTTGAGCAGATGCCGCAATCTTGCCTGAGGACCCACTCGGGAAAGCATGGTTGTCGGAATGTGGTGTGGACGCACCAACAACCGTGCTGGGGCTGGTTTCTAAAACGTTATTAAAAACGTTTTAAAATCAGTCCCTAATGTGGACAGGGCCTTAATGTCATTAATTGTAACAACACTGACACAGTTGCTAATGCTTTTACTCTGAGTTCTCTAGATTATCAAAGTATTCCCAAAATGACATCTCGTTCCAGTGGCAATAACACCCCAACAGATTACTCTACCTCTCCGCCATTGTACTTAAGAGCTGTCACTCATAGTGAGATGTTGCACCTTCTAAATATTATCTCTCTCTGCAGTAGTGCTGGCTATGATGGGCTCTAACCCAGTCTTCTTGGGGTTGGTGCATCCTATCTCACGTCTTCCCTAACCAGTTTATGTAACCTATCTATTGCCCATCTGCCACTGTACCTAAGGTCTGGAAGGTTACCAAGGTCATACCAGTTTTCAAAAAAGGGGATCCTCATTGAAAACTATCGACAAATAGCAATCTTATCGGTTCTTAGTATGCTTCTTGAGAAACTAGTGGCAACACAGGTTACAGAGCACCTCCATAAACATTACATACTATCTTCTGTTCAGCATGGTTTCAAACAGGCTCATAGCACAACAGCCCTCATTCAGTTTACGGATGGCGTTAGAGTAGCCATGGACAGGGGTATGTACACAGGGTAAGTTTTCATTGATTTAACTAAAGCATTTGATCCTGTGGGCCACTCCATTCTCAAGACCAAATTAATGTCCCTTGGAATTTCTGCCACTGCAGTACTGTAAATTGATTTGTTAGCTATCTTGGTGGTAGTCAACGATTTGTAAAAGTGAACCAATCCAAATCTGATTTTACCACTATAAATCGTGGTGTCCCTCAAGGCTCCATACTGGGTCCATTACTCTTCACCATCTTTATTAATAATATCCCCAAGGCCACAGCCTCCTGCTTCACCCTGGTTTATACGGATGACACGGTACTAGTTCCAAGAAGAATATAACTGATATTAACTCACAGCTAAATGCTGATTTCTGTAGTGACCAGACTTGGCTTGCACAAAAATAAGCTTCTCCTCAACTCTATAAGACCTATGCCATGTGTTTTGGTTTGGCACCCAAGCTGAGGGTGCGTATAGATGACTTGGGAATTTACTGCTTAAATGGCTCCCCCTTACCAGTGTTGACTCCTTTAAATACCTAGACAGTTACCCTTGATCCTGTCCTAGATTTTACCTTACATATATCAAATGCATGCACAGCTGTCAAAACCAAACTAGGGCTTGCTTATAAAGTTAGACAGGCCTTGACTCCTGCTGCCAGACTTGCCATTGCTCAGGGAGTCATGCTACCAAGTCTTACCTATGGACTTATCCCATTCTCTAAAGAAAGCAAATGTAACCTAACTAAATGGAATAACACCTATAATAATATTTGTTATTTTGCCTTACTCGTGACATGTCTGACTAATCACTGCACTCTCTACTGTAGCTTAGGTTGGCTATCTCCATCGTCCCGGTCATAATATAGCCTTGGCTGTACAGTAGACAAGTTTATTAGGTCTACTAAACCTGGCTGCTTTGGCTACCCTGTTAAAACATCCCAATCAGGGCTGCCTACCCTCTGAGGGGGTAGTGACCTATCACTTCTGTCTGTTCCTAAGTGCTCAACAAATATGGGTAAGCAAGATTTTTCCTTTTTTATTCTGAGATTTTGGAACTCACTTCAATCTAACCTCAGGCTTTCTCAATCCCATTGATACTTCAAGAGGGAGATACATAGGTTCTTAGGTTCCACAGATAGGTGCTCCTGTACCTGATGCACTATACATTTAATCACCAGTCTGCGTCATCTGATGTACCTGTGTATGTTGTATTGAGTTGTTATGCACTGCGAGCTTCTTTCTAGCTGCGTTGTCTGTAGTTCTATTGTTTAATTTGTTACAACTGTGTTTATTATTACCTTATTCCACTATGTAAAATTGTTCTGACAATTGTCTATCTCTCTGGTCATGCCTAAAAATAGGCACTGTATTGTCTAGTGCACCTATCTGGTAAACAAAAACTAAATAAATCAATTTGAACATTTGCTCTCTCTTTGTATCCATTTGGATCCCGCATCTATTTTTTCCCCCCAGTCTACCTTTCTAGTATGTTATCTCCAAGTGTACTAATTCTGATCTGACTTAGTGTTTGGTTGGGCTGGAATAGCAGATACACTGCACTGATGAGTCCCAAGAACCATGAGTCTTCAGTTTGTTGCTCTTGGCCTTGACTGCAACAGACGTAAAAGCCTGAATATAGGGTCACTTTTGCTTTGGCGAAGCCTTGTCAGCCTATCCCTTGCACAAGGATTTACATACCCATTAGGGATTCTGGGAATCAGCTGACTCCAATCCAGTTTTAGGATTTTGGATTTTAGGGACTTATAAATCCTAATCTGATTCAGTTTCAAATCCTCAAAGGTCCTCAAAAATTGAAATCCTAAATCCTAAATGCCTATGGTATGTAAAAATAGGTTTTAGGAATCAATTTAGGTTTTAGGATCTTCAGACTGCAACTCCAAAAAATACGTAAATCCAAAAATCAGGTCAGAATCTGACAAATTAAATTCCATTTGGCGGATTCCGAGAAACCCTAACATCAATGATACTTTGCGCTGGGTTTAAGGCTTCTGATTGTGTGTGTGTAGTTTGGAGGGATCCATGACAGTCAGTCAACAATTTTGTTGTTGACTGACGTTACAGCGACTCCTTTATGTCGACCGCATTTGCGGTTGGTGTAAAGGGAGTCACAAGAAACATTGTTTTCTTCAGGGGGCTTTGCCCCCCCAAACTCCCTGCTACTAAAATAATAAACTCTGAGTTGATGTTGTTCTGGGAGGGGGTGCAATACCCCAGAATGCAGTGCCAGGGTCCCGCACCGACTCTACAGCAACCTGGTGCTGTTGTCGCTGTGGTGTCGGGCGATGTAAAATTGTCGTGGTAGTGTTGGTATACCATCTGGAGAACTATACAGAAACCAGTTTGGGCATTTGTTCTCACCTTGTTTATTTATTTCAAAAGTTTTACCAGGAAAGACATACTGAGCTGGTAACAGCTCATTTCCAAATGTGTCATGGGGAAGGGGAAGGGAGGAATAGAAGTACACAAAGAACAACAAATAAAAATACAAAAATACAACTACAGTTAAATAAAGTAATTCAGATAGGTAAGCATTATAAATAACAAATGTGCAAGAACACAGATTCTGTGAATGTGAAATATACTACAGTACAATAAAGTCCTGAAGGATAACATTTGTAGTTACAATACAATAAAGTGCTGGAGAATAACAAAATTTGCAATTACAATACAATAAAGTGCTGGAGGATAACAACATTTGCAATTACAGTACAATAAAGTGCTGGAGGATAACAACATTTGCAGGTACAGTACAATAAAGTGCTGAAGGATAGCAACATTTGCAATGTGCAGAAGGCAATACTAATTTTAGGGAGGGGGTCAATGGTTATGGGAAAGGGTGGGTGGGCAAGAGGATTGCTGTAGTGTAGGTGCAGGACAAAATGGGGAGCAATGGGAGGAGCAGGGATAGGAAGGTGGAGGGGTAGCAGCCCTGGGTCTAGTATCAAGGGCAACTGCAGGAGTAGGTAGTGAAGTTGAGGAGGACAGATGTGATTAAGTGGTGATAAGGGGCAGAGTGGATGGCATGGAGGAGAGAACTTCAAAGTTTGGGGAACTGGAAGGAGGGCAGCTTGACCAGAAGGTGATTTCCTTGAGGGGAGTGTGAGAGAGTGTAAGTCAGAGTTCTTAAGGGGGTTGGAAGTGGTAGAAGAGGAAGTGAGGAGGGAGGCAAGATAGGAGAGGAGGGGAGGGAGCCAAACCAGTATTCAGAAATAAAGGCAGCACAATGGGCAAGGATGTGGACTCAAGGAAGGGGAGGGAAAGGGAGGTGTATGGGGAGCAATGGTGGGTGCGGGGGGGCAAGGATCTGGATTCAAGGGAGGGGAGGGAAAGGGAGGAGTACGGGGAGCAGTGGTGGGTGCGGGGGAGGGGAGTAGTCCAGGGCAAAGTGCAAAAAGAGTGAAAGAGGGGATCCCGTCTAGTCAGGGTGGACTTGGGAGTAGCACTCCATGTATGCTAGTTGAAGATGAGGAATATCATCTTCAAGATGATCTCTCTATGGGCAGGAAGGATTATTTTCCTCTAAAGCTCACCTAGTATTGTGTAGAATTCCACATCCTGCTGTCTTTCCAATCTGCCTGCTGGTATACTACTTCAGAGCATACTAAATGCCTGAAATGCTCTAGTCTAAATTAGCAGTTGATATGAATAGTGACTGCGCTGCACTGAGTGTCCCCCAACAGGATGAAATATGTGTCTGCAGTTTGTTACTGGCAGTCTACAAGCAATGTAAAAGCCTGCTTCAGACAGTTTGTGTTTCCTGGTGAATTCTGGTCAGCTTTCCCTAGACAATGAGATGCATACTGCTACTCATAATACTTTGTACTCTTATATGAGGCTTTAGATCTTATGTAACTGGTTGGGAGAGAAACACAGAAATGAAACAATTGTAAAATTCTAATATTCCCAGCTCCCTTCTTGTAGCTATTATTTCACACAGTTATCCTACTGTACAAAAACAATGAATAAATGGTATGTTCTCAAAAGCGACCCATCATATACTTGAGAAATTACACCCACAGACCTATTATTAAAACCGCTTAATTTGCAGCAGTTTCTTCCTTCCCCCACCACCACAATAAACCCTGCAGACGCAAAACCAAATCAACTTGGATATGGCTCCGTTAAAAGTAAATCAGTAATCTTGGTATATGCGTAGACCTCCTGGTAATCACCTCACTCCATTTGCCAAGGCATGATCCTCTGAAATACCATGGTGTTACTCTGTAGCAGTTAAGCAATCCCTGCGTCTTAGCAGAGGAATGTTAATTGGATACAGCTGCCTTGCATCATGTCACATTCCACTCCAGCTCTGCTCATTTCTCACGCCCAACTATTGCACCTTGTGCTGATAAACTAGCAAACAGACAGCATACAGTCCAAAAGAAAACTTTGAAATTGGGCAGACAAGGCTTAAAAGAAAACACTGGAAAAGACACAGCTTTCCTCAGACACTACATAAACTCTGTTAGTGCTTTCAGAGAGTAACAACTTTTTTAATGATTTAAAACAGCTACCCACAACTTCCACTTTATGTTGCTGGTAGCCACCATCTCATGGGCAGCAGTGAGATTCCTGAGCTCACTGTATGCTAATATTCTTGTTTGACCTCAGCTATTGGGTGGCAGGACATATTGGCATGAAGTGAGCTCAGGAAGCTCTCTACTGCTCATGAGATGGTGGCTACCAGCAATAGAAAGTGAAAGTTGAAGGCTACTGTTTAAATCCTACATAAATAAAGCAAAAATGAAAACTGCCAAAAATTATGATTATTTAGGGGTCCGCCATTCCCAAAATACTACATGGAAGGAACATTGTGGTCTTATCATGGCCAAAACCAAGTCTGTATCCAATGCCTTTAGGTTATTTAATTAAAAAATGGGCAAAGCCTCTGTTTTGGGCATCTTAAAAGTACTAAAATTATGTTTATAAAATTATGTACATGGGTGGTGGTAAATGGCTGTCACTCCACAGAGGGAAGAGTGACCAGTGGGGTACCACAGGGATCAGTGCTGGGACCGGTACTATTCAATTCTTCATCAGTGACATTGCGCAGGACCTAGAAAGCAGAATTTCACTGTTCGCTGATGACACAAAGCTCTGTAACAGAGTAGACACACCAGAGGGTGTAGACAGAATGAGAAGGGACCTTCAGAAACTTGAAGAATGGTCAGGGTTTGTGCAGTTGAAATTCAGTAAGGAAGTGCAGAAATAATGCATATGGGGCACAAAAACCCTGCACAATATATTATGATTAGGGGTTGAGGATATAGCATGCACCAAGCAGGAAAGGGATCTTGAGTAATCATCTTTGATGACCTCAAGGCAGGGAAACAGTGTGTGATAAGGCAGCAGGTAAATCATAGGATGCTGGGATGCATAGTCAGGGGCATCACCAGCAGGAAAAGGAGGTCATAATTCCACTATACAAGACTCTAGTGAGGCTGCACCTGGAGTACACTGTGCAGTTCTGAGACCTTACCTGTAAGGACATAGACAGGGTAGAGAAGGTTCAGAGGAGGGCAACAAAGATGGTGCATGGATTGCATCACAAGTCCTATGAGGACAGGTTGAAGGCACTGAACATGCTCCCTGGAGGAGAGGAGGGAGAGAGGGATATGATAGAGACATACAAGTATCTTACAGGAGGAACAGGTTGCAGGAATGCACTATTTTTAAGTGAAAAAGATGTTCCAGGACTAGAGGGCATGGGATGAAGTTGGAGGATGATTCAGAGGAAACGTGAGGAAGAATTTCTTCACAGAATGGGTGGTAGACAAGTGGAACACCCTGCCAGAGGAAGTGGTGGGGGCTGAAACAATCACGGGATTTAAGAATGCATGGGATAGACATAAAGGAATTCTGGAGGTCAGGGGTAAGGGGCAACAGACTTCTTGGAAAACATAAACTGAACTTAGAAACTTAAATGGGCAGACTGGGTGGGCCATAGGCCCTTATCTGCCGACACTGTCTATGTATCTATGTATGTATGTATGTATCTAAATGCAAAAATGAAAACAAGTATAACCTATGCATCTGAAGTATGGGGAGATTCCAAGTTGGATGGAATTGAATGTATTATTAATAAACTTTATCATTACATTCTAATGGTCCCTCAATCCGTTCCCAAAGAAATCCTATGTTATGAGTTGGGACAATTTTCTTTAGAGTCATTAGTCTTGGAGAAATGCCTCCTGTTTCTATTAAAGATCTTTCAACTACCAGAGTTTAGAATTTTGAGATGGTGTCTGGAAGAAGAAATGTATTATGCTTTTCTGGATTTTGTAGCACCTAGTATATATAGCTTATCCATAAAGAATTTTATCCTAGGAGCTTTGGACATGTCCTCACAGATATTTTTTCCGAACCTCTAGAGGAGCTCACATTGCAGGTCAAAATCAGGATCACAGACATAGTTAGAACAAAAGATCTGGAATGAATAACCACATTAAAAAACTATAGATGGTACAAAATAATGAAACAAACACATGGTCTGGATCCTTACCTAACCAAATTTTCTACTCCTCAATCCCGGTGTTTGTTTACCAGATTTAGAATAGAGCTGTATAGGGCTCATTATATTTACCATGGACAGAGGAGAGGAAATGCGGAGTCTCCTTCCTGCCCATGTGGGAACCAACTGGAAGACGATTTGAAACACATAATGTTACTTTGCCCTCTTTACGATTCTCCCAGGAAAAAATGGTTAGGGGAAATCCTGGCTGACACTGACCTCCCTCCCGACCAACTTGTTTCTTTTCTACTTAATAATACAAACATGTTGATTCTTGAGAAATTAGTGACGTTTCTATTCTTTCTTCACCTGTAAAATATTTTTATATATAGGATAGATATGTAAGACCAATCTCTTGGTACATTGTATGAAGATTATATATGTATGAGATTAATGTACTTGAAATTGTGGACAAACTTTTAACATGTTTTAAACATTTGTAAAACCTTATGCTGATCAATAAATTCTAATTGAACTGAACTGTTCAAATCACTAAAAAACAATTAGAGGTAATTTAAAAAAAAAATTTTACTGTCTAAAAGCACTAATCAGGCATTTTTGTAGCGCCTGGGTAAAGCTGTGCCTTTTCCAGTGTTTCCCTTTAAAAGTCATGCGAAGAGAATAGCATGGGAAAGAGGAGAGGGAGAAAAGAGAAAGGACCTGCTCCGGAAACATATTTTGTGCCAGTTTTTTTTTTATGTTGATTACGCGCAATGCAAGAAACATATTGGGACAGCTTGCTGAGAAGCAGGCTGTGGAGGCACAGCACTGTTGTGGCCAATGCCCCCACAGCCTGCAAAGGCTTGTCCTGCTTCCCCCAATGCCGTTGCAAGCTGCTGGTGACAGCAGTTTGGAACGTTGCCACCAAGTTGTGAGAATTTCGCCACTGCAATCAGGGGCCGCCTCGTCACTGCAGCGTCAGCCATCCGCTACAATGAGGGAGCAACCCTTCATTGCAGGGCAGGATATAGAAGCCTTGATATTGTTTGTGAACATGGCAGCGGCTTGCCGCCGTGTTCATAAACATCACCCCCCACCGTGTTTATTTGCCGATGGGGGCCCCAATCCCCGTAGGCTTCGGAGCCCTGTGGTTCTGTTGCCAATGGGGAACCCCACTCCCCATCGGCATTCTGTAAACCCCCCCGCATTTATTCCTGCTGACGGGGGTGCCCAATCCCCATCGGCAAAATAATACCCCCCTTTGTGTGCCGACAGGGGTGCCCAATCCCCCATCAGCTACTGCTGCCTCCCCAAATAAAAGTCTCTGGTGGCACACTGGGAGCCCACCCCAGTGTGCCACATGCCCCTGTAAAGGTAAAACGGTCCTGCAGCGCTTTTTTATTTTTTTCTCCTGCAAAAGGAAACGGTCCCTCGTAGTCTCCCTGCCCCCCACCCACAACCCGCACCCATCCACTGTGCACCCTGCCTCCCACACCCTCACCCCATACTTACCTCCGGAGCTCGTTGCGATGATCTTCGCTGGACCGGGAACACGTCTGCACTCTTCAAGCCGACCGCAAACTGAGGAAATGCCGGTAAGCTGTACAATGTAATAAATATGTTTTTCAACTTTAGTGATATCTTGGGCATTTTGGGGAATTTTTTCACCAAATTTTCAACATGGGGTTTTTGGGACCCCCTCCTCATGAATTCTTGAACTGTAATGGCATTAATTGGCCCCGAATGGTGGTTTCACGATCACTGCACAGAATCACCTTTCAGGGCCGATAAATGAAATGACAGTGCCAGTGTTCATGAGGTGGGCTCTCAAAAAGCCTATGTTGCAAATTTGGTGGAAAAAATCAAATAAATGACTGTTTTACGAGCGTGCACTGCGCAGTTGCTATGCACGCTGGTAACTTCATGAATTTGCAATATTTTCATGCCAGATTTTCAACATTGGCATTTTGTCACACCTCCTTGTGAACAGTGCAGCTGTCATTGTTCACATCCTGGTGGAAATGTGTTTTCTCTCTTCCGGCACAGAATAGCGTGGTTGCTGTGGGAAATCAGTGTTTGGGACAGATTAACAAAATGACAGTGACACTGTTCATGAATAGAGGTCCTGAAATGGCTATGTTGAAAATTTGGTAATGGTACTCCATAAAATGACTGTGTTACGAGCGTGCGTTGTGCAGTTTGCACTCACGCTTGTAACTTCGCGAATTTATAATATTTTCACTCCAGATTTCCAACGTTGCCATTTTCCCAAACCGACCTATGAACAGTACAGCTGTCATTTTTCCCAACCTGGCCGAAATGTGTTTTCGCACTTCTGGTGCAGAATAGAGCGGTCGCTGTGGGAAATCACTGTCTGGGACAGATTAAGAAAATGACAGTGGCACTGTTCATGGGCAGAGGTCCTAAAATGCCTATGTTGAAAAGCTGGTATTGACACTCCATAACATGACTCTGTTACAAGTGTGCATTGAACTGTTTCCATGCACCCTTGTAACTTTGCAATTTTGTAATATTTTCACACCACATTTTCAACAGTGGCATTTTTCCACACCTCCTTATGAACAGTACAGCTGCCATTTTTCACATCCTGGCTAAAATATGTTTTTGCACACCTGACGCAGAATAGCACGGTCGCTGTGGGAAATCACTGTTTGGGACACATTAAGATCGAACGAGTGAGAGGGTGGAGTGACCGAGTTCAACTGAGCTCTGTCAAGACTGCTGTGGGCAGAGAAAGGGCCCAATGCAAGAGCCCAGTACAAAAGGGCAGCCTGCAGCACTGGGAGAAACGGAACGAGGGAGTGAGTAATGGAGGGGGAGAGTGCGAACTCACCAGAGCGCTGTCAGGACTGCAGTGGATTTCTTTGTGGGCAGAAAAAGGCATCAGTGCAGGCAGGGGCCCAGTACAAAAGGCCAGCCTGCAGCAGTGGGAGAAACAGTACAAGCGAGTGAGACAGGGGGACTGAGTGAGCTCAATGGAGCTCTATCAGGACTGCTGCGGATTTCTTTGTGGGCAGAAAAAGGCGCCAATGCAAGCAGGAGTCCTGTACAAAAGGGCCGCTTGCAGTGCCAGGACAAACAGAATGAGTGCGTGAGAGAGGGAGACTGAGTGACCTCAACGGAGCTCTGTCAGGACAGCTGTGGATTTGTTTGTGGACAAACAGAGGTGCCAATGCAGCCAGGAGCCCCGTACACAAGTGCAGCCTGCAGCGCCAAGAGAAACAGAATATATGAGTGACACAGCGGTAGTGAGCGAGCTCAACGGAGCTCTATTGTGACTGCTGCGGATTTCTTTGTGGGCAGAAAATGTGGCAACACAGGCAGGAGCCCAGTACAACAGGCCAGCTTGCAGCGCGGGCTGAAATGGAATGACTGAGTGAGAGAGCTCAATGGAGCTGTGTCAGGACTGCTTCAGATTTCTTTCTGGCCAGAATAAGCCGCCAATGCAGGCAGGAGCCCAGTACAAAAGGGCAGCCTGCAGCAGCAGGAGGCACAGACTGAGCGAGTGAGGGAGGGGGAGTGAGTGAGCTCAATGGAGCTCTGTTGGGACTACTGCAGATTTGTTTGTGGGCAGAGAAAGGCAGCAATGCATGCAGGGGCCCAGTACAAAAGGGCAGTCTGCAGTGGCGGGGAAACCAGAATGAGTGAGTGAGAGAGGGGGACTGAGCAAGCTCAACAGAGCTCTATTGTAACTGTGACAAATTTCTTTGTGGGCAGAAGAAGGTGGCAACGCAGGCAGGAGCCCAATAGAAAAGGGCAGCCTGCAGCGCTGGCAGAAACGGTCTGAGTGAGTGACAGAAGGGGAGTGAGCGAGCTCAATGGAGCTTTGTCAGGACTGCTGCAGATTTCTTTGTGGGCAGAAAAAGGCACCAACAGAGGCAGGAGCCCAGTACAAAAGGGTAGCCTGCAGCTCCACGAAAAACAGAATGAGTGAGTGACACAGGGGGAGTGAGCGACCTCAGTGGAGCTCTGTCGGGACAGCTATGGATTTCTTTTGTGGGCAGAAAAAGGTGCAAATGCAGGCAGGAGCCCAGTACAAGAGGCAGCCTGCAGCGCCAGGAGAAACACAATGAGCGAGTGAAAGACAGGGAGTGAGCGAGCTCAATGTAGCTTTATCGTGACTGCTGTGGATTTCTTTGTTGGCAGAAAAAGGCGGCAACGCAGGCAGTAGCCCAGTACAAAAGGCCAGCCTGCAGCGCCGGCAGAAACGGAACGAGAGTGAGAGAGGGGGAGTGAGCAGGCTCCACAGACCTGTGTTGGGACTGCTGCAGATTTCTCTGTAGGCAGAAAAAGCCACCAACAGAGGCAGGAACCCAGTACAAAAGGGCTGCAGCACCAGGAGAAACAGAATGAGCGAGTGAGAGAGGGGGAGTGAGCCACCTCAACGGAGCTCTGTCAGGACAGCTGCAGATTTCTTAGTGGCCAGAACAAGGTGCCAATGCAGGCAGGAGCCCAGTACAAAACAGCAGCCTGCAACACCGGGAGAAACACACTGAGCATGTGACACAGGGCCAGTGAGCGAGCTCAACAGACCAACACAAACAACATTCAGCATTGACAAATGCTTGTTTCTTTTGGGGCTCTGTCAAACAAAATGGAGACTTGGAGAGCAATAGTCATGTTTTGGCTGCCTGTAACTTTGTAGGTGTGAGGTTAGGTTAGTCACACTAGACTCATACATTGAAACATTCTGTTCCACAATGCTTCTGTGGGTCACTGATTTGGTATGGCATTGATATACAGCTCGATCTGTTCTTAAATCACATTTCGGCTCTGCAACTACATTTCATAATCTTGGTTTCATTTTGGACTCTCTGTTGACCTTCTCATTTTAAAGCAGCAGAATGTATTAGTCATCATGGCATTTTTATTTAGAAGTAATGAAATTTCTGGCAAGAATGTCACTATACCAAGTTTTTTCTTTCATTTCCCTTCATTTCATTCTAAAACTAAGATACATGGCTTTGAAGTTTTTAAAAGATCTTGCTCCCTTGCAATGCCGTCCACCCATTGTGGGAGGTAGGAAGAAATAGGCTGTTGGTTAACTAGGATTGGAAGCTTATCCTGTACGTAGGGAAATGGGCAGACTAGGTGGGCCAAGCTGTCCTTATCTGCCATCAAAGTCTATGTTTCTATGTTTCCATGAAACAATTAAATGCTTTGGTGTGATATAGTGTTATTTAACATCAGAAACATGTGATAGTGTCATCATAATACACACACTGTATAAATTCAGTATTTATGGTCAAAACTTACCCTTTACAGAAAAGATGTTGCGATATTACGGTAGCCCATGACATGGGCATCGGCGATTGAGCACTTGCAATAACGGCTACTCAATCCTGGTGCATGTCGACAGGGCTACTGCTCAGGAACAGCGACCGGATGGGAGGGTGGGCGCATATAGCGACTGGTCATCACTTATATATATATATATATATATATATATATATATATACGCACGGGGAGCAAGCATGACAGAAGGGAGGAAGGGTTGGCCTGGAATGGTTGGCAAGGGGCTGCTGAGCTGGCCTCATAGCATGGTGGGTGGGTGGCAGCCTAAAGCTGCAAGGGTTCCGGGTTTGGGTCCGGGCTCACCTACATTTTTGTGTGCCTGGCCCAAAATTCTTTTTTTGTCTAGATTTTGCACCTCCCCAGACATGTACCACCCTGGAGTTAAGAATCCTTTAATAGGGGAGTGCGGGGGGCAGCCCCTGCATGAACATTTAAAATCTACGTCCCTGGTGGCGTTTTCTTGTGCGCCAGGAGTGTACATCACCAAAAATGATTTTCGGCAATGTACACTCGCCCTGTCACTGATCACGATTGCGCTTTCGCCCTAGTGACATAAATCCAATATTACAAGTGGCGACCATATTTAATGACTTCACACATTAACAAACATAGTTTTAAATATCTGAGGAAATTAAAAAGATACTAATTATGAATCGAAGGATGTCAGCAATGCATTTTTGCTAAAAAAAACTATATGATGAAAATGTTTGCAACAATAGTGTCCTAACAAATACTGTTGCATAGATCATATCTGTGGGGCATGGGAAAGATGGAGTTGGAGAGTTTTGGGCTTGGGAAAGTTCAGAACTGGACAGTGTGGCACAGGAAACTTTGTCACAAGTGAGAGTGCGGACATTTGGCCACGGTTGTTGTCCTGTGCTGTGGTCATGTATTGGTTCGTGTGATATGGTATTGCAGTGTTGGTCACATGATAGAGTGATGCGAGGGTGTATTTTGTAGTTTGCGTACAAGGATCTGTGCTGGGGCTGGCACTATGTTGTACAGGTTAAAGTCAGGAGATGTGAATGTTTTAGGTACTGTATATGGAGTAGCTTAGCATTTGTATGTTCGGGAGATCTGAATTTGATTCCCAGGATGTCCTGCTGCATGCCGTGTGGGTTTGAGGGAGTTATTTTCTTTGATGTTTGGTAGAGGTGGTTATAGCATTTGTATTGATAGTTAAGTTGTTTTAGTGTTAAGTGGCTTATTAAAATACTATGAGAAGAGTTTGTTGCATTGTTCTTCGTATTGTTTTCTGTAGGGTTGTTTTGTTTGTGGTATTCATATAGGGTTAGAGGGTTAGCATATTTTGCTGGGTTGTATTGAGGAGAATGTGCATATTTTGTTGTGTTTTGTTGTTTGAGGCTGGCAGTGTAGTGTGCAGTTTAGAGGAATAAGCTTGGTATGGTTCAAACAACATGAAGTTTTGCTATATTATGACAATTGCAGTTTATCCCACCATTAGAACTGCTCCGGAGGTGAAAGAGTTAACTACCAAGCCAGGCATGGAGTTTAGAGCGCGGGCTTGGTTAGAGAAGCTCTGTCTGGCTAATTTCAAACCGAAACTGTCAGATTCTTTACTCTGCCTCACTGAACAGTCGCTCCGGAGATTTCTCCTACTGCTCGGTTCATTTCTCGGTTTAAACAGTATTTTCTTGGTTAAATTCAACCGCGAGTATTATTATTTTAACCGCAAACCGATCGGTTCAAGCTCTTTCTGTGGTATTGTAAGTAATAGATAGGTTTATTTCTGTGTGAAACTTGTAAATTTTTATAGGTTCGGTTCGAACCGATCAGGCTGTTTAAAACTTTTAAAAGTAAGCATTTTAAAGCTTTTAGAGTGCGGTTCCCGGTTCTTATCGGTTCTAAAAAAACGGATTTCATTACGTTTTTTTCCACGACCCGTGACACGGTTGGGAACCGATAAAGGTGTCTTGCCTGGCACTGCCGTTAAAAGGGCAAGTTTGTTGGTTAGGCTGGCATCATGTCTGAGAAACCCAAAAGAAAAACCGGGCCCACTGGGTTTCAACACTGTAGTGTCTGTGGGGAAGCCTTTGCCAAGGCTAACCCACACACTACATGTGTCTATTTTCTGGGGTTTGACCACCTCAATTTAGACTGCCAGATTTGTAAAATTTTCCCTGCAGCCACCCTGGACAAGAGAGTGGGCAGGCTCAGGGAACGAGAGGCCAAAAAGTCCGCTGACCCGGATGGCCAGCCCGGTTCGGTACCAACCGAACTGAGGGAGTGCCTCTGACCAGGGCGACTTCTCGGCACGAAAGCTGGCTCTGAGGAGCCAGTTCCAGCAAAGAAAACTCAAAAATCAGCAGGTTTGGAGTCCAAAATTCCTTCTCCAACTGCTGCAGAAATAGCAAAAGCTATACAGATTGTACAGTCACTTTCTCCGGTTCCGCCCGAACCGCCACTGTCTGGTAAAAGGTTGGTTTGGCCGGTTCCACCGGTTCAGGAATGTGATATTGAAGAGTTTTATGAACCAGAGGAGGGGGAGGAGGATTATGATCAGTGTGAATGTGACTTTGAGAGTCTGGATGTGCCCATTGAACCGGACATCTCCCCAGACAGACCTTTGGAATCTCCCCCTATGCTTTCTGAGTCCCCTTCTCACTTTTTGTTTTATAAAAGGTTGTTGAAACCTCCAGCTCCCATTAGAGGAAGCTGTGGATGAGCATGAGGAACCTGATTTTGTGGAAATGATGGATATCCCAGTCTAGAGATTATCTATCCCTTACATAAATCATTTAGGAAACAAACAATAAAAATACTAAAAGCTCCTAATTCTGTGCCTTCTGTTGACAAGAAGATGGACAGGAGGTACACTTTATCAGGTCCTGATACAGACTTTCTTTCACAGCAATGCAGTCATGTTAGTAGTTCAGGCTGCAGCCTGTGATAAGGCTAACATTCCCTGGCTTCACATCCTCCTGACAAGGACTCCAGGAAGATTGATGCCATGGCTAAAAAAACAATACATGGCAGCGTCCTTGGGACTCAGACAAGCAAATTACATGGCTTATGTGGCAAGATACCAAAAATCTAGATGGGACACTGTCATGGCTTTGGCCAAACAGGCCCCTGGCCAGCTTGCCAAGGAGCTGGAGCAGGTGGCTGCTGATGGTAATGAGGCATCTAAGGTGCATTTCCATGCTGCTGTTGATTCTAATGCTGTATCTTCTAGAGTCATGGCTACATCTGTGGCCCTTCATAGGTTGGCTTGGCTCAGGTGTACTAGTTTGTCACAGGATACCCAGACTAAGGCCATGGATTTTCCTGTGGTAGGGAATTCTCTGTTTGGGGAGCAGACAGAGAATTACATGAAGAAAATGGATGAATATAGAACAACTTATAGGAGTGCACAAGCCAAGGAGCGGCAAGCCACTCCTCAGAAGCAGACCCCCAGGGGTAGAGGTAGGCCTTTTCACAGGCCTTTTTACCAAACCCAGGCTTCTTCTGCTTATGCTCAGAGGGGGTTCTTCAGAGGCAGAGGCAGACGGGGTGGAAGCAGGCCTGCTTCCACCCCTCAGCCTAAAGCCCCTGCCAAACAGGCACCCTGATGGGGTGCCCAGGGCCGGTTCTCCATTACCTGTAGGGGGCAGGCTGGCTTACTTCGTTCAGGACTGGGAGTCTCTAACATCAGACAAGTGGGTCCTGGAAGTAGTAAGCCTGGGTCTGGTTCTCAGCTTCAAAAAATTTCAAAGATGAGAGCCAGATCTTTTCCACCTGCAAACCCTCTAGAGACCTTTGCCTTAGAAACAGAAGTCTCAACCTCCTGGCTCTCAGAGCTGTAGAAAGGGTTTCCCCTACTCCAGGGCAAGGGTCTGTACTCTAGGTACTTCCTTACCCCAAAAAGACAGGAGAATGGGCAGCCCATTTTGGACCTAAGATATCTGAACAAACACCTTTGAAACCAAAATTCAAAATGGTGACTCTGCAATAATTTTACTTTCTCTAAGGCCAGGGACTGGCTAGCTTCCCTGGACCTCAAGGATGCCTATTTCATGTTCTAATCAGAAGCTCCCACCGAAAGTACCTCAGATTAACTGCCCTCAGGCCATTACCAGTTCAGAGCAATGCCCTTCGGCCTCACCTCTGCCCCAAGGGTATTCACAAATGTCTAGCAGTAGCAGTTGCTCATTTAAGAAGGCAAAGATTGCTATCTTTCCTACCTAGATGACTGGCTTATTGTGGGCCAGTCTCAGAACAGGTCAAATCACACCTGCAAGTTACCCAGCAGCTGCTCACCTCTCTGGGTTTCCTGCTCAATCTCCCAAAGTCAGTGCTGGAACCTGTTCAGGTACTCACCTTCATAGGTGCAGAACTGGATACAAAGCAGGCCAGAGCCTTCCTGCCCTTAGAGAGGGTAAGGAACCTGGTGGCCCTGGCCTCCTCCTTCACTTTGCAGGTCTCGACCAGCAAGGCACTTCTTACAGCCCTAGGACACATGGCTGCTTCCACAGCTGTAGTGCAAGGAGCAAGATTTCAGATGAGGGACATTCAGTTTCACTTGAGAGCCTTTTGGTCTCAAAGGAAAGATCCCTTCCAAGTTGATCCCAGTGACTCAACCCTGATCCAGGCCCTTCAGTGGTGGCAGGATCAGAGCAATTTAAGACTAGGGGTTCCCTTCATCCCTCTATCTCACTCCTTGACCCTTACTACAGATGCGTCCCTTTTGGGATGGGGAGCTCACATGGGCGACCTCTCCACCCAGGGAGTGTGGTCCCCTCAAGAATCTGTGCTCCACATCAATTTGCTGGAACTCAGAGCTGTCTTTCTAGCACTTCAAGTGTTTTCTGCATCTGTTCAGAACAAAGTGGTACAAGTCAGAACAGACAACACCACCACAATGTGATACATCAACAACAAGGGGCACTCGGTCTGGCCTTGTGCACTGAAGCAATGAAGTTGTGGTCTCTGGCTTATTCCCTGAACACTTCCCTCATAGCAGTTCACCTCCCAGGAAAGGACAATGTCCTGAAGATGCTGCAGCAGGATTTCCCAGGGCCATCACGAATGGTCACTGGATCCCCAAGTACTGGGATAGTTTTGCCAGATGGGGCACCCTCAGATAGATCTTTCGCAGCTCCAGACAATCACCAACTTCCACTGTTTTGTTGCAGGCCCTCAGTGATGGGCTCAGTCCTCTGATGCCTTTCTCCTAGATTGGAAGGGAAGCTTCTATATGCCTTTCCCCCCTTCCCTCTCCTTTTCAAGGTGCTAGTCAAAATCAGATCCCAGCCTTGCAGGATGATTCTGATTGCTCCAGATTGGGCCAGGCAGCCCTGGTACCCACTCCTTCTGTCCTTAGCAGTCCATCTTCCCCTGTGCCTTCCCAGGAAACTTATGCCCAGGGGAGAGTTTGGTATCCGAATCTCAAATCCCTCAACCTCAAGGCCTGGCTCTTGAGGAGTTAGAGTTTGCTGACCTACACCTTTCTCAAGGTGTTCTTGACATCCTGAAGGCTTCTAGGAAGCCTTCCACTAGGGCTACTTATGTAACCCCCAGATGGTGCTATCCCAGGGGCTACTACCCCTGCCTGATTTGCCATTAACAGGTTGAGGGGCCTGATCCGGCGGCGGTGCCCCACCCAGAGGTCAGGGTTTGCAATAGTTAAACCAACCTGGTCACAGCCCTCTGGGACACTGCAACCCCTTCTTCCCACTAGTGGCCCACACAATATATCAGAATTACCTTCACAGTATACACTTACCCACAGGACTGGTTCAGGCACTGGGACCTCCTGTAAAATAAGATACAGTGCAACAATCACAGTACAATACTTTAACATAATACCTCAGGCAGTATAACTTTGCTGAAACAAGCAGCTCTGATTTATTTAGGGGGGTATAACAAGGACAGGGGGGAATCAGGTTAATTAGTTTATCACTTTACTCATCTACCTATGGCTCTGTGCACAGGCCTATCCCTACCAGTTACTGTCCCTGGGTACCCAAGCCCTAGTGGCTAGTCCAAACTGTGGCAGCTGGTAGGGGCCCTCACACAGAGAAAAGAAAAATTAGTTAAACAGTCAGCAGTACAGTAATTCCATTTGGATTCAATGTGGCAATTCAACAGGAGCTACCCTGAATTAGTACTCATGACCTCCAAACAAGATAGGGTCCTTCAATGTCAGCAGGGCTACTCTTGAGCTCCACGAGACTCCTCACACATTTATATGGCAAACTGCAACAGGCAAAGTCCTTTAATGGCAGCAGGATTCACTTGAGCTACACAAGCCTCCTCACACATTTATATGGTGAACAGTAACAGGAAAAGTCCTTTAATGGCAGCAGGATTCACTTGAGCTACACAAGCCTCCTCCACATTTATATGGTAAAAAGAAGTACTATACCAGGCAGGCTGCTTCTCTATCCCGATCGCAATTACTGCACAATACCCGGAGAACACACAGCAGATTCAGTTCCTGACAGACTGAGTGCAATTCAACAATTTCTCCAGTCTTCTACAGGGTGAGCCTGGTTTCTACTCTTCAGATATCCTTTGATTCTCTTCACAGGATGGATTCAGTCCTAACAAGCAGTTACAAGCTGCAGACCGGAACTGTGGGCCTTACACATGTTTCCCGACTAAAACTGCACAATCGAAAAAGCACAGGGCTCCTTCCTCTCACTGCCAGAGCTCAACTGAAACTCCAGCAGACAAAACCGGCACTTCCTTTGAGTTCCTCCCAGTTCTTGGCTGGATTGGCTGTCATCACAATAGACTGCCCCTGTTGGTCCAAAAAGGCGCAAGTCCAAACTACATCTCCCAGAGTCACTGCCCATACAATCCTCTTGTGGCTGGCTCAGATTATGAGTCCAAGTTCTGATTCGTCCAAGGCACCATTTTAGAGCTACCTTAACCCACACTGATTGGTCCAGTTCAGCAGTTCAAAACTAGAATGGGAACTAGCAAACACAGTTCTGACTGCAAAGAAAGCAGGTTAGACAAACTTTAATTTCATTATTACTCTAAATGATTTCTGGCAAACAGTTACATCTTTCAGATAGGTTTCCTTTGCACTCCAGTGACTGCAAAAGTGGAGTGAATTGGCAGCAGCTCGAGTGGTACTCAAGCAGGAAGCACACAGTCCCCCATACAAACTAATTATGTCTGCAAGCAGACAGCTCTTAAAGAGACAGTACCAGAGGCTCTAAAACACTCACTGATAAATGGCTTAAACGCAAACACCATTCAGGCTTGGAGCATTCAAGCAAGCTCCTGGAAGTCTTTTGGGAACCCCCATTTGCAGGGGGGTTACACTTATAATTCTAAATGGAAAAGGTTTTCCATCTGGTGCTCTGGGAAGCATATTCCCCCGGAATCTGCTGATTTGCCCATTGTTTTGGACTATATGGTCTATCTTAACTCTTTGGGCCTGAGACCAGCTACCCTGAAAGTACATTTGGCAGCTGTCTCTTCTTTTATTTCAGCAGGAAAGCCCTCTTCTCTTTCCACTCGCCCTGTATTTTCCAAGTTTTTCAAGGGATTACTTCATACTAATCCACCTTTCAGGGACCCGGCCCCTGCCTGGGATCTTAATGTTTGCATTGCTCAGTTGATGCAACCCCCCTTTGAACCTCTGTCTTCTGCAGAGCTTAAGTATTTGACTTGGAAAACTGTTTTTCTAGTAGCCATCACTTCTGCCAGGCGCATAAGTGAGTTACAAGCCTTGTCAGTGGAGAGTGACTTTATTTCCTTTCACAGGGATAAAGTAGTCCTTAGGACTAACAGGAAGTTTTTGCCTATGGTGGTTTCAGATTTCCATCTTAACCAATCTACCTCCCTTCCAGTGTTCTTCACTGACCATTCCTCCTCTGGTAAGAGGAGGCTGCACAGCTTAGATGTTAAGAGGGCCCTTAGTTACTATATAGAGCATACCAAGGGTCATAGGTTCGAATCCCTCCAACCTTTTCTCACTTATGGTGAGGTTGGGAAAGGTAAACCTGCCACTAAGAGATCCATTGCCAGGTGGATTGTCCTGTATCCAATTTTGTTATCAAAACTGGGAAAGGTTCCCCTTCAGGCTTGAGGGCTCTACCTACCAGAGGTACAGCTATGCCTCTAGCTGCTGCCAGAAACATCCCTATCTTGGAGATATGTCAAGCAGCTACATGGAAAAGTCACACTTTCACCAAGCATTACCCTTGGATATCCAGGCCAGGAGGGATGCTAGATTTGGCACAGCCGTGCTTCAGAGCCTATTCCCTATAGGTTCTGTCCCTCCACCATGGAGGTACTGCTTTGTATTTCGTAATTGTCATAATATAGCAAGACTTCATGTTGTTTGAAGAAAAATTACTCACCCTAGTAATGTTGTTTCTTCTAATGGAGTCTTGCATATTAAGACCTCCCCAGCCTGCCCCTCTCAGAACTTCTACTTGTATGGGGTGGGCAGTCCAGTGTTGGCACTTGTTATGCCCATTATATGTTTTTTCCACCCTTTTGGGGTTTTGGGGTGTTGTGTTTTATTTTATCTTATATTATTATTTTCTGGTCCCTGACTTGAGTCTTGGTGTTGGGACCAGGAATAGGTGTAATATTTAGGTAGCCAGTTGGCTAGTGTAGGTTACAGCTTCCACACAGAACCTTAGTGAGTTTTTGGTCGAAAGATCTGACAGTTTCGGTTTGAAATTAGCCAGACAGAGCTTCTCTAACCGAGCTCGCACTCTAAACTCCATGCCTGGCATGGTAGTTAACTCTTTCACCTCCTGAGCAGTTCTAATGGTGGGACAAACTGCAATTGTCATAATATAGCAAGACTCCATTAGAAGAAACAACATTACTAAGGTGAGTAATTTTTTCTTGTGGTATGTCTAGGAGTCTTGGGTTAGATTCCCATTTGCTCCATTTGCCTAGTGTGTGACTGTGAGCAAGTTACTTCATCTCCATTGTGTTTCTGGTTAAGTCTGAGAGAAGTGTTTGTTTCTTTTGGTTGTTGTGGGCTTGCATATTAATTGTAGAAGTAGGCGTTATGAAATGGATGTCATGGGTTTATATCAAAAAGGAGAATTGGATATTAAATTTGGCAGTGGATCCGAAATTTATAATGTAAAGCATTATAAATATCTGGGAGTCCTGACTGATGATAGAATGACGTACAAAGAACATGTAAATCAAACAGTTAAAAAGCGGAACCAGAAACTAGGTACATTGAGAAGAGTATCTAACTGCCTTATAAAAGAAACCAGGCTAAGCACAGTAAAACAATTACTAATTCCGGTTTTAGAATATGGAGCTTTGATATATAGGAATTCCTCAAAACTGGTTTCAGTAAGCAATAATACAACAGGGTGGGCGGTATTGGGCTATACCGGACCGCCCAGAGGCGTAATGAGGCCTGACACCACAGGCGGAGGGCGTTATAGCCCTTGGAAGGTCCGGTATAGCCCAATACTGCCCACCCTGGAGAATATTACTGTGCTTAGAAAATGGGCATTGTAAAAAATAATTGTTTAATTCAAAAAATAATAACTACTTAGTTTACAGTAAGTTTTGTAATAAAATAGTTCCTCCGCCTGTATGAGTGTTCTTCCTTGAAGCTGGTTGTCATGGTTATACACACACACACACACACACACACACACGCACGCACCAAGCTATGATCCATTTGTATGCTACATCTATGTGTCTCCCCTCCCCCCACACTGAATCGCCATCAAGCGAACACCATATCTGGATCTCCAGCATGTTGTTACCAGTACACCCAGAATGAAACACCAGGAAAGAGCAAGCTCGTATCAGCGACACATTTGCCAAAATGTGTAAATGCAGAATAATGAGGCGAAACATGAGCACTCTAAATGATTAATTTTTTTATGTTTAAATCAGCAGGGGATGGGTAGGGGGTGCTCACCAAGAAACAAAATGGACAGGCACCTGGAGAAGCGGGCATGAGATTGCGATCGGGAGACCGCAGAGCACGGCTGAGATAAATTATTATTTGTGTCTCTCCCCGACCGCAGAAATAAAAACTGTTGTTTTTTTTTTCTTCATGGCACCTTATTGAACTTAAATTGAGACAGACAGAGGCAGAGAGGAGATTAAATTGACTGCCAACTTGCTCGCTAAGCAAGTCTGAGTTGCTGTCAGCATTTTTGTGATCCCAAAAGGACTGCAACTTTTTGAAAAGGGCTGCTGTCTGCTTTGAAGTATACAGTGAATATGCAACTTTGAGGTACCGTACAAAAATGAATAGTTTTTTTGTGGTGGGTGTAGTGAGAGGAGCAGTTAATGAAAAAAGGCAGTTTGTGCTTTCACACACCCTCCCTGTCTCTTTGTAGTCAACAGTAAGGTTACCCACGGCATTGCGGTATGGAAACCAAGACAGTGCCCCTGCTCTTAGACAGGAGCGCTACCAGAGGTAGTGCTCTTTCTGTTTCTCTCACCGAAGTCAATTTGCGGTTTTGCAGCCCATCAGACTAGCTGCGTCTTTTTGCTGTCATCCTTTGTTTTTCTTTTTAATTTTAATAAGACAACCGGGGGTGGGGCTGGGGAAGGAGTTTGGTTAGCCACCAGCCTGCTAAGCGAGAGGAAAAACATGGCGACAGATCAAGGCTTACAATTTGTTTAAAATTCGAAATGGCCCCTCGATTTTGGTACTTAGGACAGTTGGGTCTGGCACTTCTTCTTACCTGGGCTCTGTTGTCTGATACATGCCCAGCTTGCCAGGGGTATCAGCCAATCAGAGTCTGGGAATTTCCAAGCCCATTTTCTAATGTAAAATAGATCAAATGCACTACAAATTTGCTAGATTTGCAACTAAGCGTGCATATGGGATCCACCATCATAAAGTTTATCAGGCTTTGGACTGGCTAAGGCTGGAGGAAAAAAGGCTGTATCTATGGCTGTCCTGGGCTCATAAACTTATAAATTCACAAGAGTCTCATCCATTACGACATTCGGTGAAATATGAAACTTTGGGAGATAATAGGTACAATTTGAGAGCTAATAGTTTAAATTTGCCATTCTGTAGGACATATAATAGTTTTGGGGATACAACATTACAAATAACTATAGCTAAGGCTTGGAATGCTTTGCCAAATTATATAAAATCTAAAAAAACTGCTTCACAAATTTCAGAAGGACATTAGAAAACATCTAAGCTGTACATGTGAATGCCACTCATAACCTTCATGTTCCTGTCCCAATGTGTAACCATGTGTTTATGCATCGGAACTCAAGTGTTAAAGGGAAACGTCCATCAAGAATCAGGCCATACCTGGGTATAAGGCATGACCCGATTAGCTGTTCTCTTTGCAGATGACACCAAGATCGGGGCAGTGGTGGATGACAAGACAGGGTGGCAGGGGCTGCAGGATGATCTGGCTAGGCAGGCAGTATAGCGCAGTGGTTTAAGGCTCTGAGCTGCAAATCTGGAGACCTGGGTTTGAATCCCACAGCCCCCACTTGCATACTGTGTGACCCTGAGCAAGTCACTTAACTTCCCTGTGCTCCCAGGTTGTACCTGTAAACAAGCTTCAGCTTAGTATGCCACTCCTGGTTAAACAATTGCAAAAAAAACAACTTGAAGACTGGTTGGACACATGGCAGCTGGGGTTCAATGCCAAGAAGTGAAAAGTCATGACTTGGGAGCAAGGAACCCAAGGAGGTGTTACCAGTTGGGAGGGGTGCAGATAGCCAGTACATCGGAGGAAAGGGATCTTAGGGTGGTTATAACAGGGCAAATGAACCACTCAGCACAGTACAGGAAAGCAGCAGCTAAAGCCAATATGATGCTGTAGTGTTTCGATAGAGGAATCACCTCGGGGGGGGGGAGTAATCCTGCCTCTGTACAGGTCACTGGTGAGGCTGTATACTTAAGAAAAGATGATAGACTACTGGAGGGGGTCCAGCGTACAGCAACTAGGATGATTCTGGGATTGGAGAACAAGCTCTATGAGGTGAGACTGGGGGAGCTTAACATGTACTCCCTGTTGGAAAGGAGAGATAAGAGGGATATGATTGAGACCTTTAAATACATGAATGTCATTAACAGGACTGATACCGAGGGGCTGTTTAAGTTGAGGGGGAGGGAGAAACCCTAGGGGACATGGTCTGAGGTTAGAGGGGGGAAGATTCAGGAGAGAAATGAGGAGGCATGTTTTCATGGAAAGGATTATGTCTAAGTAGAACACACTGCCCAAAGAGGTGGTGTCTTGCAGGACAGTGGGTAGTTTTAGAAGGGGATGGGACAAAGCGAGGGGGAGGGTCACCATGAGGTGGGAAGGGGAGAGAGGGGCAGCTGCAGAATAAGGGATTACTAGCTGCGCACTTGAGCAGACTTGATAGACCATATAGCCTGCATCTGGTGGCAGTTTCGTACGTTTGTAAAAGTAATGTTTTTTTTACCTTAAGAATCATGAAATATTCAACTCATATCTGGTTGATCCTGCCTCTGTCCTACCGGCATTTCATGATTGTGCGGTGCACCCTCAACCACCCACGGCTGTCTCTGTGTGACATTTCATATGGGGAGAAGCCGGGGGTGCACTCATAGACTGTCTATGCAAATTCGGCTATTAAAAGCTCCAGTTTTCAAACTACATGCCCCGGTGGTATACCGAGACGAGGTATAGACTGACAGCCAGGTTTCTTTCATTTCATTAGGTAATGTTTTGCAGATGGGAGACTTGTGTTTTGGGGTGGGTGGTAATGGAAATTTCATGAAATCATGTTTTAAGGGCAGTAGCTATACATATTTGTTTAAGTGGCATAATGTTTTGCAGGTGCTGTGTTAGCATTTTCATGTTGGTAGTAATGCTTGTTATAATATTGTTTTACATGTGTTTGTAAATTATATAGTAGTTTGCAGGTGCTTAACATGTTTTTGCAGTATGTTGTGATGTGGTGCGATTGCAGATGTGTCTTTGATGTTATGGTGTGTAAGAGGGTATGCATGACTTAATTGTTATATCAGTGGGCAGGAGTAAATTTCCATGTTAGACGTGCCTGATTTTCCAGTTCCGAACTTTCTTGGGATGAACTTTCTGGTGCTGGACTTTCCAGTTCTGTCTTTTCCTGCAACCATATCAGCAAAGCTTCTTTTATGCACTTATATAAATGCTCCCAGAATCTGTCCCTTCATTAATGCTACTTCTTCTGAAACAATTAGACATGCCTTAAGTCCTTCTCGCCTTGGTTGCTATAAACCTCTTTTCTTTGGTCTCCCCAAAACACAACTTGCTAAATTCAGTATGTCTGGAATGATGCACTGCCTCTTACCTGGTTCTAGAAAACACAACTACATTAACTCCATTCTAAGAAGACCTGCAGTAGTTACCTGTATGTTTATAAACACATATTAAATTTGCATTTAAAGGGAAAGGGCACTAAGAGCCCCACACCCAAGTGTGGGCTCGTCCCAATTTACATTTGTGTGCAAAAGCAGTTTTTCCTCTACTTTTTTTCTCTTTTTACCCCCGCCCCAACCCAGCACTATCACCCGACTCCCTACCTGTAGCAGACACTCCTGACATGGACTCCCCCCATGGAGCCCTGGCTTACCCCCCAGGCGGGGGCACAGTGGTGGTGGCGCCCCAAACCCCCTCCCCAGAGGTATCAAGTCAGCGTTGAGGATCTCTGGCAGTACTGCAGCCGCAGGCAGGTGAGGGCCCACTATCGGCTCCTCACGTCGGTGTCATGCTGGGAGAGGCAATTTTTACATGTATGCCCTCCCAGAGTCTGACTTGCCACAACGCCAAGGCTTGCGCCAATATCCTATCATGCTTTCCCTCAAGTGGGGGCGTTGAGGTTGCGATACCTCTGGCTGTTGCCAGAGGTCAGGCCACCCCTGAGCTAGTGTGACCCCCTCTGCCTGGAGGAGCTGAGTGGTCCATCGGGCACTCAGACATCCTCCCCCCCCCCGGCTGGCCTTCTGGCACTCGGGTTCATTCCAGAACCTGGGTTGCCAGCACCATGAGCGGAAATCCAACCACTGCACTGATGGGCCAGCTAGTTTTTTCTTTACTTGATGTTTAATGCATCACAGTTTATTGTGTCAGACTGATTCTGCTGACTTCCAAGCTGACGTTTTCTGTAACTACAAATCTCAGAATCCATAGCAGCTGACATCAGAGCAGGGTTGCAGCTGCAGGAAATTCAATAGCCTGCAGTGCATGTTAAGGGTTTTTATTGAACATCAGTGGTGATAAATTTTCCCTGATAAATTTGTTTATCACAGTATCTTACCTCCAGAAAAACATTTATCTAGATGTTCAATATGTCAGAATCACTTTCTTTGACCTTTGCACAGAACAAAATCAATCAGAGAGCAGCTATCACAATGTCGATTACATCATAATAGGCCTATCCAGCACTGAAGCCAGCAGTTCAAATCACAGAAAAACAGGAATATCTTCACACTAAAAGATGAGTTAAATAGTTATAACTCTTAAACTGATGTTGTATAAATCGAATGCACAATGGCCTGACTCAAAATACACAATTTATCTCCAATTGTGAGTCGAATTTTAAAGGTGCTGTGGGTGTCAGCAGATTGGAGTGAAGCAGGAAGGCTGTTCCATAGGGAGGGGGTAGTAACTGCCAGGGCTTTGCCACCCGTGGCAGAGGAAATTTTAGGTATTTCCATGGAGGGGAGGACCGAGGATACACGTAGGCATCTGGGAAAGGTGGGATATGCACAGGGACGTGAGATCAACTCTTTGGGCAGTGGTGCACACTTTTTTTTGTGGAGGGCCAGACTGAAGACTTGAGTCAAGGCTGAGGGCCAAGTGCCACTGTAAAATGCCCCAAGGTGACAAATGTCCATCAATACATTATTAAATGTACACATAAAACAAATAAAAATATACATTTATCTATTTATTTGTTTGTTTGTTTGTTTATCAACATGTCACTGAAACTAAAAATAAAAAAAATAAACGAAGACTGCAAGTGGAAGCTGTTAAGTCCTCAGGGGCCACAGACAGCTGCTGTGGGGGCCATTTGGGGCCCCCAGGCTGCACGTTGTGCACCCCTGTCTTAGGGTGTTATCTACCATGCAGCCTAGGGCATAGTCATGATGGCCCGATAGTGGTAGCCAGCCAAGTGACTGGTGCAGGTTACAGTGGTGAGTGGAGTAAGGAGCCAGAAGAGCAAATCAACAGACATCGTTGCAGACTGAGGTGAGATGCGAGCAAAGGGCAGAGGACATATGGGAATAGATGGGGGAGCAGTAATCGAGGATTGAGAGCAGGTTTCCTTAGGCAATTGTCAGAAGGGCCTCCCTGGTCAAGAATTGCTTTAGCCAATAGGCAGCTCCAAGCTTTTGGTTCATCCATCTTACGATGGAGTGTACTTGTTCCGAAAAGGAGAAGGAGGGGTCGAGAGTTACGCCTAGGTAATTGAAATCTGGGACATTTTCTAGTGGGGGTCCGTCCAGCATGAGCACTGAGAGGGAGGAGACTGACTTGGTGATATAGTCCAGGTATGGTTTTGATCCAAGAAGCAACACTTTTTTTTTTTTTTTACATTACCTAGGAACCTGTGTGACAGAAACCAGTTGTGGGCTGAGCCATAGTTCTGGGATAGGGTGGAGGATATGTTTGTCATTGACTTATCACTGCAAAAGAGAACAAGGTCTTCTGCGTATAGAAGTGCTTTGCAGGTAAGACAGTCAGTAGGAAGGGAATTAATGAATAAGTATAACAGCAGTGGGCCCAAGATGGAGCCCTGTGGGATGCCCCAGGAGACAGGCAATTCTGGGAAGGGGGCATTTCCAATACATACAGTCTGGGATCGGCCAGTTAGGTAGCTCTTAAACCACTGTGAGGTCCCTGGGGAGCAGCCGAGCTGTCTATGGGTGTTATGTCGAAGGGGGTGACTGACTAGGTCAAATGCCTTGGTCAGGTCCACAAACACCAGACCCATAGCTTTGCCTAGGTCCATGTTTCTAAAAAAGTGATTTTTAAACTGGGACAGAGTGGATGTGGTGCTACGAAATTTACAGAAGCCATGTTGCTGGTTACACAGCAGGTTGTATTTTGCAACGTAGTCAGATAGTTGCTGGTGAACAGTCTTCTCTAATAACTTGCTCAGGTGGGAGAGCAGGGAGATTGGTCTATAATTATCAGATGAGAGAGGGTTCCCAGCTTAAACAAGCATTTGTCAATGCCGAATGTTTGCTTGCTGGCATTGGCAGTGGTAGAGTAGAAGTTACAGAGCTGCGTAATAGGAATGGCCGTGAAGTATTGAACTGAAGCCAACCCCACCACCACCCTGCAGAGAGTGACAGGCATTGGGGTGTGCATTTGGGTCATCAGGCATAACGGCCACGCCATTTCACCACACCTCACCCTGCAGACACTAACAAGTGTCACGGTGTTCCTTGGGGTCTTTGGCCCTTATGCGCACCCCATTTCATTAGGAAATACGGTGAGATGGGTGCGATATAGGAGAATGGGGTGAACTTTGGGGCCGAAGAGTCCAAGGCGTACCTCAATGCCTCTCACTGACTGCAGGGTGTGGAATGGTATGAGCATCACAGGCAAGAATCCCAAGTCACACCCCTGATGCCTGTCATTCTCTACAGGGTTAGGCGTTATAGGTTGGAAACCCTATACCTCGGCATTCGTTATTTTCACTCCAAATTTCAACATGTTTTTTTGTGACCCCACCTCATGAACAGGGGAATATCAGTTTGTTAGCGAAAGCTGCTTATGCACAGTGACTTCTGGCATTTAGCACCACAGGTACAAAACATTCGAACAGGATGTAAAAATGACAGCTGTACTGTTCATGGGGAGGTGTAAACAAGCATTTGTCAATGCCGAATGTTGCTTGCTTCTATGTGCTGTTTAGGTATTTGGAAGTCATTGGAGTGCAAATATTGAAAATTTGCAGAACTTTCAGCGTGCGTAGGAACTGCATAGCATGCAGCTCATAAAACAGTCATTGTTAGGAAATTTTTCATAGAAATTTTCAACATAGCCATTTTAGACCTCTGCTCATGAACAGTGTCACTGTGATTTTGTTAATGTGTCCCATACATTGAGTTTGCACACCGACTGCGCCATTGTGCGCTGCATGGGCGGAAGCATGTTTTGGGCAGGATGTGAAAAATGACAGCTGTACTGCTCATGAGGAGGTGTGGTAAAATGGCAATGTTGAAAATCTGGAGTGAAAATATTGAAAATTTGTGAACTTACGAGCCTGCGTAGGAACTGCGGAGCACACGCTCGTAAAACAGTCATTTTTAGGAATTTTTTCACCAAATGTTCAACATAGCCATTTTAAAACCTCTGCTCATGAACAGTGTCACTGTGATTTTCTTAATTTGTCCCATACATTGATTTCGCACACCGACCGTGCCATTCTGCGCTACAAGGGCGGAAACACATTTTGGGTGAGATGTGAAAAATGACAGCTATACTACTCATAAGAAGGTGTGGTAAAATGGCAATGTTGAAAATCTGGAGTGAAAATATTGAAATTTCCTGAACTACGAGCCTGCGTAGGAACTGCATAGCACACTCATAAAACAGTCATTTTTGGAATTTTGGACCATATTTTTCAACATGGGGTTTTGGGACCCTTCTCATGAATGATGTCACTGTCATGGTGGTATTCAGGCCCAAGGGTGATTTACAGTCACTGCGCAGTCACTGCGAAATCACTCACGGCCAATACCATGACAGTGACATCATTCAGAGAAGATCTAAACCCCATGTTGAAAATGGTCAAAATCCCAAAATACCTGAGATATGCAACAAAGTTGAAACCCCTATCTAGCCCATTATACAGCTTACCGGCATTTCCTCAGTTAGCGGTCGGCTTTGAAGAGTGCAGGCGTGTTCCCGGTCCACGAAGATCGTCGCGCCGGAGTCCGGAGGTAAGTATGAGTGGGGGGTGTGGGGAAACTGGGTGCGCAGTGGGTGGAGTGCGGGTTGTGGGAGGGGTGGGGAGATGCCGTCAGACCGTTTGTTTTTCAGGTTTAAAAAAAAAACGTCGTGGGGCGTTTGCCGCGCTGGGGTGGGCTCCCAAGCGTGGCACAAGACGAGGGCGTTCAGCTGACCAAGTTGAAGGCACCCGTCGGCCAAAACAGTGCCACACTGGGTGGACTCCCAGCATGGCACCAACTACTGGGGGCGGCGCAGCTCAGCCGGCCAGGATTGGGCACCCTGTCGGCTACACACAGTGCGTCGGGGGAGCTACGCTTCTTATCGCTGCTCACTGAGCGTAGCTCCCCTTTTCAACTGGGTATGCCACTGCATTTTGGGCCGTGTCACAGACAGCTCCAAAATGCATATGGCTTACAGGCCGTGCCTGCCAGCTCACTGACTGAATTGGAGGAGGAGGTGACACACCTCCGAAATCTCTGATGATGGCACTATGTTTCTTGCACATGCGTGCAAGCAACATAAAAATAAATGTTAGCAAATCTGTAGTAAAATATAAAAAATGGTGAAGTCCACGGCGTACATAGAAACATGCCAGCCGACAACCGTAATATGATTAGGTTGGGATTTTACAGCAGATTGTCAACTCAGGCATTTAAGTGCCTCAATCATGAACAGTGTCACTATGATTTTCTTTTATCTGTGCGAACAATGATTTCCCACAGCGACCACGCATCTCTGCGCTGAAAGTGGAAAACACACTTCAGCCATATTGTAACGACAGCTGTACTGCTTCTCACAGGAAGTGTGGAAAAATGCCACTGGTGAAAATCTGGACTGAAAATATTACAAAGTCACGCTGAACTTACAGTGCGTGGAAACTGCGCAATGCTCACACTCGTATTACACAGTCATTATGGACTTTTTGTCACCAAATTTTCAACATAGCCATTTAAGACCTCTGCTCATGAACAGTGTAACTGTGATTTTCTTAATCTATCCTAAACATTGCTTTACACACCAACAGCACCATTATGCTACATGTGCAAAAACACATTTTTAAGGCGACATATGAAAAATTACAGCTGTATTGTTCATAGGAAGTGTAATAAAATGGCAATGTTGAAAATCTGAGTGAAAATATTGAAAATTCACGAACTACGGCATGCGTAGGAACTACGCAATGCACCTCATAAAACAGTAATTTACAAATTTTTCGCAAATTTTCAACATAGCCATTTAAGACCTTTGCTCACTGAACAGTGTCACTGTGATTTTCTTAATTTGTCCCGTACATTAATTTCGCACACAGACTGCGCCATTGTGCGCTACATGGGCGGAAACACGTTTTGGGTGAGATGCGAAAAATGGCAGCTGTACTACTCATAAGAAGGTGTGGTAAAATGGCAATGTTGGAAATCTGGAGTGAAAATATTGAAAATTCGCGAACTTACGAGCGTGCATAGGAACTATACAATGCACGCTCGTAAAACAGTCATTTTTTGGAATTTTTTCACCAAATTTTCAACATAGCCATTAAAGACCTCAGCTCATGAACAGTGTTACTGTGATTTTCTTAATCTGTCCGATACATTGATCTACCACACCGACTGCGTCATTATGCGCTACATGAAGCGAGCTACACGTTTGGGTGAGATGTGAAAAATGACAGCTGTACTACTCATAAGAAGGTGTGGTAAAATGGCAATGTTGAAAATCTGGGTAGAAAATGGATTGAAAATTAAGCGACCTTACGGCGTGTGTAGGAACTGCATAGCATACGCTAAATAAAACAGTCATTTTAGGAATTTTCACCAGATTTTCCAACATAGCCATTTAAACCTCTGCTCATGAGCGGTGTCACTGTGATTTTCTTAATTTGTCCTGTACATTGATTTTGCACACCGACTGCGCCATTGTGCACTACATAGGCGGAAACACATTTGGGTGAGATGTGAAAATGACAGCTGTACTACTCATAAGAAGGTGTGGTAAAATGGCAATGTTGAAAATCTGAGTGAAAATATTGAAATTCACGAACTTATGAGCCTGCGTAGGAACTTTCATAGCGTACGCTCGTCAAAACAGTCATTTTAGATTTTACCACATTTTCAATATAGGGTTTTAGGACCCTTCTCATGAATGATGTCACTGTCATGGCATTATTTAGGCCTGAAGGTGATTTCACACAGTGACTGTGAAATCACCCTTGACCGAACTCTTGCCATGACAGTGACATCATTCATGAGAAAAGTCCCAAAAACTTCATGTTGTTGGTCAAAATAATACCCTGAATATGCAATAAAGTTGAAAACCCCTATCTAGCCCATTATACAGCTTACCGGCATTTCCTCAGTTGGCGGTCGGCTTTGAAAGTGCAGGCGTGTTCCCAGTCCACGAAGATCCCGACAGTGCTGAACTCCGGAGCTAAGTATGGGGTGGGGGTGAGGCAAGTGTGAGTGGGTGGGTGTGGGTTGTGGGAGGGGGCCAGGAGACTAAGTGGGACTGTTTTCCTTTACAGGTGTTATTTTAGTTTACAATGACGGCGGGATGTTTGCCACATTGGGGTGGGCTCCCAGCGTGGCACAAGGATGGTTGGGGGTTCAGCGACGAAGATTAGGCACCCCGTCTGCAACATCGATTGCCACGCTGGGGTGGAACAGCGTGCGGCACCAGTGCGGGGTGAGGACAGTGGAGCCGATGGGATTGGGCACCCCATCGACTATATCGTTAGTTGCCACACTGGGGTGGGCACCCAGCGTGGCATTTGGAAACTTTGGGGGCAGGGGCGCCAGCACGGCGGGGATTGGGCACCCGCTGGCTATACAGTGTGCGTGGGAGGCGCACGCGCGTGTGTGTGTGTGTGTGTGTGTGTGTGTGTGTGTGGGAGCTGCGCATAAGCAGGAGATATCTTATTGTTGCTCACTCAAGCGTAGCTCCCCCTTTGAACTGTATGCCACTGCATTTTGGAGCTTGTCATAGACAGCTCCAGCATGCATTGGCTTACAGGGTCCGCGCCTGCCAACACACTGACTGAATTGGAGGAGGAGGTGACACACCTCCGAAATCTCCGATGATGGCACTATGTTTCTTGCACATGTGTGCAAGCAAACATAAAAATGTGAACTACCTTGGCAAGCTTCCAGGAATCTGGCATGGTAGATGTGGTCAGTGCCAGATTAAAGATAAAGGAAAGCGACTTGGAGATGACAGGAGATAAGCTTAAGCAAAGAAGGAAAAATGCCATCATTGCTGGGGCTTCCATGGTTTGGGAGAGTTTTAAGGAGCTTGGTGGTGTCCTTGGTTGAGATGACCCTAAAGCAGAAGGGGGGGCAGTGCCGATGGTGGAGGTTGGGGGGGGGTTGATCAGTAGGACCAGAATGAATGTCAGTAGGTGGGTATGGGGGCAGCTTGCTTAGGTAATCATCGAGGCTGGTAAACATCATGCTGAACACTTGGGCAACTTCGATGGGATCAGTTAGTGTACCAGTGGGCAACCTAAGGTAAATTGTGGAGTTATAGGAATATGGGTTTATCAGGGAGCCAATAGCATTCCAGAAACTATGCGGATCCCCAAGGCTATCTCTCTGCTGATTATAAAGGAAATTTCGCTTAAGCACGCTGACAGTTTCTTTGCACTGATTGATTTCTTCTGATTTCTTGACCTGTAGATAGCTTATTAGTAAGCAGAAAGCAGGGTTAAATATACAGCACTTGAGACTGTGAGCAGGAGGAGATTGCAGTTGCTGAAAGAATAGACCTCGCTGATGTTTCTGTTGTCACAATCGGGAGTTTATGGTGTAAGTGACTGGAAACCAGTCTGGCTGCTTTATACTATCTGATACTAGAGAGTGAGCTTTATTAGTTTATATTTTGAGGATCAGTGGCTATAACATGTTGCTGTTTAAGAAGCTGTAGTGGCTATGGAGTAAGAATGTTAGTGCAGCAGGACTCGTTTCTGGTGGCAGTCAGTGACACATAAAAATGAATGCTGAAGTTACAAAGGCCTTAAATTAGAGGACAAAAAGACAAAACAAAAAGTGAGTGTGTGTGTATGTGTGCGTGCTCTTGCCCAAAAGTGCCAACATGTTTTTTAAAAAAGAATATAGATAAGTGAGGGAGTATAAATTTTTATGTTTGTTTGCATGCATGCGCAAGAAACATGTTGCGGCAGCTTGCTGCAGAAGCAGGGTGTGGAAGTGTGGCACTGTTGAGGCCAATGCACCCCGTGCCTTTTGAGGCCTGACCCACTTTCCCAATGTGGTGGCGCACGGCTGCTGACACTAGTTTAGCCAGCATGCCACCACCTTGAAAGGTTTTCACCGCTGCAATCAGGGGCCACCTCGTCATTGCAGCGTCAGCCATTGCTGCGCTGCAATGAGGAGCGACCACGTCATTGCAGGGCGTACTACCTCTGTCCCGACCAGTAATCTTGCGACGGGGAGCCCACTCCCATCGGCACACTGTAACCCTCCCCCATTTGTTGTTTGCTGAGGGGGTGCCCAGTCCCCCTCGGCTTCATGCATCCCCCACCAAGTCTTTCTTTGCCGACGGGGGGCACAGTCCCTTTCAGCTTCAGTCCCCCATCCTGTTAAATTTGCTGATGGGGGCCCAATTCCTGTCGGCTTCAGTCTCCTCCCCATTAAATTTGTTGATGGGGGAACCCACTCTCTGTCAGCATAATGTCCCCGATTTGTTGTATGCTGATGGGATGCCCAATCCTTGGCTCCCATTATAGGCAACGGTGCCCAATCCCCATCAGCCCAGTCCCCCACCCCAAAATACGCAGGTGACATGCTGAGAGCCCACCCCAGCATGCCGTACCTGCTAAAAGGAAAACCATCCCGACGATATCTGTTTTTTTTTAAACCCAGAAGAAGAAACGGTCCTCGCTGTCTGCACCCCATCCCCAACCCGCGCCCACCCTCTGGCCACCTACCTCCTCCCACACCCCCACACCATACTTACCTACCCCAGAGCTCTGGCACAACAATCTTCGGTGGACCGAAACAAGTTTGCACTCTTCAAAGCCAGCCGCAAACTGAAGAAATGCCGGTAAGCTGTATAATAGCATAAACATGATTTTTTCAACTTTGGTGCATATCTCAGGCATTTTGGGGAATTTTGGCACCAGATTTTCAACATGGGGTTATTGGGACCCCTCCTCATGAATTTAGCCACTGTCATGGCATTATTCAATCCCAAAAGGTGATTTCATGGTCACTGTGCAGAATCATCTTTCAGGACCGATTAATGAAATGACAGTGCCAATGTTCATGAGGTGGGTTCTCAAAAAGCTGATGTTGCAAATTTGGTGGAAAAAATAAAAAAAATGACTGTTTTACGATTGTGCGTTGCATGGTTGCTACGCTGGCTTGTAACTTCCCGAATTTGCAATAATTTCACTACAGATTTTTAACATTGCCATTTTCTGTAATTCCTTATGAACAGTATAGCTGCCATTTTTCACATCCTGGCTGAAATGTGTTTTTGCACTTCCGGCGCAGAATAGCACAGTCGCTGTGGGAAATCAGTATTTGGGACACATTAAAAAAATCACAGAGATGCTGTTCATGAGTAGAGGTCCTAAAATGCCTATGTTGAAAATTTTGTGCTGAAAGTCCATGAAATGACTGTGTTATGAGCGTGCGTTGCGCAGTTTCCACGCACCCTTGTAACTTCAGAAATTAGTAATATTTTCAGCCAGATTTTCAACACTGGCATTTTTTCACACCTCCTTATGAACAGTACAGCTGTCATTTTTCACATCCTGGCTGAAATGTGTTTTTGTGCTTCTGGAGCAGAATAGCGCAGTCGCTTTGGGAAATCAGTGTTTGGGACAGATTAAGATCGAGCGGGTGAGAGAGGGAGAGTGAGCGAGCTCAATGGAGCTCTGTCAGGACTGCTGCAGATTTCTTTGTGGGCTGAAAAAGGTGCCAATGCAGGCAGGAGCCCAGTATAAAAGGGTAGCCTGCAGAGCCGGAAGAAAATAGAATGAGCGAGTGACAGAGGGGGAGTGAGCGAGCTCAATGGAGCTCTGTCAGGACTGCTGCAGATTTCTTTGTGGGCAGAAAAAGGCATCAGCGCAGGCAGGAGTCCAGTACAAAAGGGCAGCCTGCAGCACTGGGAGAAACAAAATGAGCGAGTGAGGGAGGGGGACTGAGCAAGCTCAATGGGGCTCTGTTGGGACTGCTGCGGATTTCTTTGTAGGCAGAAAAAGGTGCCAACACTGGCAGGAGCCCAGTACAAATGGGCAGCCTGCAGCTGTGGGAGAAACAGAACAAGCGAGTGAGAAAGGGGGAGTGAGTGAGCTCAACAGAGCTCTGTCAGGACTGCTGCATATTTCTTTGTGGGCAGAAAAAGGCACCAACGCAAGCAGGAGTCCAGTACAAAAGGGCAGCCTGCAGCGTCGGGAGAAATAGAACTAGCGAGTGAGAAAGGGGGAGCGAGCAAGCTCAGTGGAACTCTGCCAGGACTTTAGAGTTTCCCACCCTCCGCCTAGGGTTCTCTGTGGTCCTATATTACAGCAGAGTCTCTGGGTGGAGACAAAGCAATGATTGGATACTTTTAGGATTGCTGTAATAATACATATTTATTTGTTCTGTTTATTTCTCTAACTGAGCTGAGTAATACTTGGAGTGCAATAGGATTCCTAACTGGGCTAAGTGAAACTATGAGAGCCGAGAACAAAAAGTATGGTAGCTGAGGGGTAAAAATCGGACAAGGAGGCTTTGGGATTGCTACAGTAACACAGTATATAATGGATGAGATGTGAGACTGAATTAACTGAATCGGCAAGAGGGCAGTAGGGGGACTAATGTTGGGGGGGGACAGGAATTTGAGTAAATAGGGGCCTAACAGTTGTAGTAGGGTACAGAACCTGAGAGTAAGAGCCCATAACATAAGATGGGGGCCAAAATGGGGCAGGTGCCACATGTCAATAGGGCGGGCAAGTTTGGAAGGGTGGTGGTGGTGGTGTGTACAGGTGGTGGGTCCGCCATGATCCCGGACTGGGCTTGGAGGATGAGGGGGGGGGTGTATGGTCTGAAGAGGACTGGCTAGTTTGAGGGAGAAACTGTGGAGGTTAGGAGGAGTCTTAAGTGGCAGGGCAGATGAGAATGGTAGGCATCCTGGGGGGGGGGGATAGGGGATGGCAAAGGGGGACGGAGGAAGAACAACTAGGGAGTGAAACTGACCCTGGTATCAGAGGCACTAACAGAAAAGAGAGGAGAAGTGACGGGGCGCCTGAGGTGAGGGGGAGGCCTCCTGATGGGGGAGGAAGAGACCATGAGGAGTACCAGGGGAGAGAGAGCAGGTGGCTCCAGGTAGGGAGGGGCCAGGAGTGGGACCAGGGGTGGCACGGAGGGGAACAAGTGGGGGGGGACCGATAGGGGGAAGAAATGTAGGAAGGGTATCAACTAGAATAGATTTGAACCTCTGCTATGAAAGAGAGAGAGGGGGAGCAGGAACATACTGAAGGGGGTTAGGACAAGTGGGGCATGAGAGGGATGGCAACAGGTAGGGGAAGAGATAGCAAGGATGAAAGGGTACAAGGGGGGCTAGTAAGGAAGGAGGGGGTGGTGACTGGAGGAGAGAAGGCTACGGGAAGGGGGAAGGATAGGAGGGGCCTCACTATCGGTGTAGAAGTGAATGGGAGCTCTAAATTGACAACAGCGGGGATAGGAGAGGGGTTGGAAATCAGCAGGGGAGGAGGGAGGTGCGACATGGGAAGCCCAGTAGGAAGTAATCAGGCTGGGAAGGTGTTCAAGGGGGATGGGAGGAATAAGGCAGATGTAACCCCCAGACCCCTGCCTTTTGGAAAAACGACAGGTGGCATGCTGTTGAAGCTGACAGCAGTACCTGGTGGGGACTGGGTTCAAGGAGGACTAGGTTACTCGGCACAGGGGGCCTAGGTTTGGCTACTCTGAACAGGGGCACCCAAGTAAATCTGAACACAGGAAGCAATAACTGTAATGTCCAAAACTAGGAATGGGATTCTACAGTGTGGCTTTTATTCACATCCAAACTGAACAAACAAAGCATAGACGGACCCCCCACGGGGCTACATTCCTGGTAATGCAGATTAGAGATACAGAACACTTCTTTACTATTCCATCCCTCAGGCTCTGAACCCACCAGGCACACAGCCCGGACTTGCATGCAGCTTTGGGTACACAGTCCGACTTGTACACTACTTGGGTTTTCCCATGGCCTGGCTCCCCCGCCAGCCACTTGATCTGCGGTCCATATGGGAATGAACCAGTTTTCCTGTTGGTGGCTCCCCAAACCACCTTAGAGCCTTCGACTCCTAGAGGGAAATTTCCTTCCATCCCATGTCTGGGTACTTCCCTCATCACTGGCTAAGTGCATGAGGCAAAGTAGAAATCCACAGAGCAAATCTGTAGAGGTGGACCTGGTTACTAAAGATGGGGGTCTCCCACCTCCAGCTCCCACAATCCATACCCGGCCATTTCTCTGGACACTACACAACTCTTTTTTTCCTTTTGAAAGCTTGGCAATGTAGATTACTGGGTAGACGTATGTCACATCTCCTCTACATGTCTTGACTTCCCCTATGTGCTGGACTTGAACATACTTATACTTTTGGCTAAGCCTATTATTCTAGGCTTCTCACTACTTCAGTAGTCCAATCCCCACTTTAACACAGTTCAGGATGAAACATGGGCCCTTTAGAAAGAGCAGAACTCACCCTTTGGTTGCAGGTGCCCCACAGGCGAATCTTGAAAATCTTCTTGTACCCCACACACTTGGGGAAAAATAAGGCAGCTTCTTTCTCCAGCAGTAGCCAGGGGGTTACCACTGGAATAGCTGGCAAACCTTCCTGCCCCATCCCCGGAGGGATGGGGCACAGAGACCCGAATCAGTGGTCTCCATCACTTAAAAAATGTACTGTGTCTCTCTTTAGGTGGAAACACACACCTTTCCCCTAAATGTAGCCCTATTTCAGGGCTGAGGCTCCAAGAGCCTGAGCACAGAGCTGCTGTGCTCCTCTCACAACAATCTCCAACTCCAACTGACTACAGACTGACTGTTCAAACCTCCCAACATTCTACTCTAACTCCCTTCTACAGATTCCATTGTGGCTCATGCAGCTGCGATAGTTCTATGGTGATGTCATCCCTCAGTCTCAGCTGAGACTGAGAACAGAGTGAGACAGTGTGAAATCCATTTAACTGGAGTTTCACAAGCTGCCTTCCCTGCCTACCACTAGGTCTTACTGGGATTCTAGTAACCCCGGGTAACAAGGGGGTTACATAATGGTGCCCAGTTCTGGGCACCAATGAGGTAGATATGAAGCTCACTGCATCTTACCCACTACCCTGCAGGCATTGATGTTTTGGTGATGCCCCTATCCTCAGTCCTAATGGGCTCAACGCTCACCCCCGATGTAGCCTGGTACATGAGGGAACCTTCTGTCTGCCTTCGGGGCCCCAGGATTCACCTGTGATTGACATCAGGTGGCCTGTCTTGAAGAAGAGCTGCCAACAGGCCCTCATTATCTTGATTGTGGATCTTAACTAGGATCCAGTTTCCAGGAACTCAGCCCAGAGGGAGAAAGTGCTGATCCAGATTCAGTAGCCTGCCACCATCCGAGTCTAGTAATTCCTCTCCGACCAGTCACAGTCAGAGCCATCTCTCGCAGCGGTCCTGATGCTGGAACTCCCCAAACTCTCCAAACACTTATAACAATAACTCCTGTTGGGCTGGGGACCCATGTATACCCCAGGTGCAGGCAATCCGTGAAAGCCCAGGAAACAATGCAAGAGCTAAACAAGATCAGAATGTACTCAGGAAATTCACAAGCTCCTGGATTAGGAGAACTTACAAAACAGCACAAAAGCATACTTTTGCCACTGACTAAAGGAACTTAACCCTTTAAAGCAATGGGGCAGGAGCAGACCGGCATAATCCAGGTGCCGAAGTAAACCCCAAGGCTGACATGGGAGGGGGGTAACATTTAGCCTAGACACATCCATACTGTACTTGCATTTGGAATTAAATGTTTGTTCATACCTGATGCAAATGTACTGTATAATGAAATTTAAAATCAATAAAAATGAAGTTTAACAGAAAAACAAAAAGATTTACTGGGTCAGCAGGCACCTAAGTGTGACGTCGCTGCTTATGCAACGTTATGAAAGGGTGGTAGGTAAAAGTTAAGATAATGACTGGTAAGCATCAGAAACTGTTAAAGATGGAACTTGGTCGTGGCAGTGTGCTCATGCTTAATACTAACCCCCAGACCTAACTGGTATGTTTAGTCGCAAAAAAATAAATGCTTTATAACCGTAATGTTTAAAATCTTCTGCACATTTAATGTATATTTTGTATGATTGTAATTTATTGTACGTGTTTTCACTTTTGCTATGTATCTGGTCTTGTACTTGTTCGTTGTTATCATTGTCCCCTCTCCCCTTCCCAGGGTTGTACCTGAAAACGAGCCCCAGCTCAGTATGCCTTCCCTGTTACCAAAACTTTAAATAAATAAATGAATAATACAGATGCTAATAAGCTGAGCGGAATCTGTCTGACTGCTTATGTAAAGAGGGTTGTGGTTGTTTACATTCTCTGTCCCTATTACAGATACTACCACCCTTTCAGGATACCATGAAGGCACAAAAACCTCCGAAAGAGGGTTTTATGACTAAGTGTGCTGCAAGAACAAAGTTGAACTTGGCTAAAATTATCTTAGGGAAAATACCAAAAAGATCTGAGTAAGACACAGAACAGGGCTCTTGATGATGAAGGAGAGAGGGAATGGCCTAGGGCTTGAAGAGCTAGTGTACTGCGTAAGCAATAAGACACGGCGGGGGTGTGTGTTAGACACTTTAACACACAGCTAGGAGGTGTAGTGAGGCACGAGGCTACTGGCCGAGTGCATCCAGCCTCCTAGCCATGTGTTAAAGTGTCCAACACACAGACCCTGGAGTAGCTTATTGTACTTATGAAATGGCTATCAAAAATACAGATGTATGTGATAGCTAAAATGTATAGTATTTAAAAGTGAAAAAGTTTAATGTTTGTCTTCATTTCTAATAAAATAGTTTCACCGCCTACTTTTGTTTTTTTTGACTTAAGGAATTTTGTCCTACAAAGGCTTCTGTAGTTTACATCTGGTTGTCATGGCAGTATTCACCCCCCACACACACACACAAGCAAAGAAGTGAATTCTGTAACTAATACAGTAAATACATTTTTTTTACATAAATTGGAAATTAGACGCTATGCGGTGGAAGTTGTGACCCCGCTGCAAGTTAGCAATTGATCTAAACAGCCACTGAGCAGATGGGCCAGGACAGAGATTGTGGCCGTACTTAGTTTAAATGTTTCACCGGCTGTAATCGGCAATCGGCTTGCTGTAATCGGCAATCGGCTTCTGATTAAAGTGAGGAGAGCGAGTGAGCGGGCTGGGAGACAGAGATCGCTTTTCGATTCGGATGGAGAGTGAGCGAGCGGACTGGGAGACAGATTGCGGCACTTTGGGTTTTTTTTCTGCTTTTCGACATGCTACATGGATTTATAAACAGAAACCCTCAAAAACCGAGGTCAAGTGAACAGGCAGTCAGATGTATTTATTTTATTTTTTTACAATTAGGCTGGCACCACTTCTGGCAGAAACAAGATGGCTGCGTTTTCTTTTCTCAAGGTTCTGAGTGGGCAGCATCACCCACATCAATGCTCGCTTGCCATAGCTTGGCACAACCTGATCTTTTTCCCATGGTGTTAGACATATTAGTACACTCGTAGCAGCCAATCAGAATGCTGCTTTTCTACCACCCATTTCATAACTAAAATTAATATCAATTTTTAAAAGCAGTCAACTATTACCTTTTATATCTGAGGTGTTTTTTTCTTTTCCCTTTGGGTAATTAGAATGTTTTTTACCTGATGCTAGTAGGTGTGATGCAGAGGGCACATCTAATTCTATTACTTCCACTAGATCAGCAACATTGTGACATCACTGACTGTGACATCACAGCTGCTCAGGAAGAGCCACTCAGCAGCTGACAGATCAGTCACCAGTGATGTCACAGTCCGTGAGGTCACAGTGCTGATAATGTCGTGGGGGAACAGAACTCGATATGTCAGCTGCCAGGCTTAGTGCTATTCCACGCATTCAGCATAATACTGTCAGATAGAAAACTTTACAATGAGCAAACAAAAAGAAACATAGTTCAGAAATAAAAAGTTACAGCTGGCTACTTCTTAAAATTTGTAACATTTCCCTGTCTGCTATTTTTGGTTCTGCTAGCTCTTTAAGGAGCTGCGAATAAAGGAAAGAGTCACCATCCAAACCCAACTCAAGATGGAATCTAAATGTTTATACTACTATTAAAACCTTTGGTATGGAGGTGGGGAAAAAACCTTGTGGAGGAAAATATGGCGAGACCAAGGCCTCAGGTGATGATCATTCCTCCAGTGTACCTATTTTTATTATTAAACTCCTGACCTACACAACGAGTATGTGCAGTAAGGAAGAAAAGAATGATAGCTATATTGGACCAAAGGAACGATAGCTAGACCTAAAGATGGCTCGATCATCTGTTTGGCATTTGGAGTCCGGTTAGATGGTGTGAATCTGACACAAGAAACTATGAAATCACTTTCCCAGTCCCTCTAATGGGACATGACCTTTAAGGTGCTACAGAGCCAGTCCAGTATGGCTAAAAGGGGCCCTCGTCCAGTAACACGCCTACACTAAAAGGTAGAAGGTCCATCCCTGGACTGATGTGAACATGGGCCCTGTGGAGAGCCACTACTGCTATGTAACTTACTGCCCAGTCTCAGGTCTACCAGGAGGCCTATCCTATGGTGGGTGCCAAGGATACTGCTGCATGACTAAAGGACCCTCATTCCAGTGAGTATGCCACACCCCAGTATGAACTGGGGGATGCTGTCCCACTAAAGGAAGGGATATGGACTGAAACCATTAGGGGCCATTAGGTAACCAAAATATTCAATGGCAAGCAGAGAGTAAGCTTGTTTATGCCTTCTGGGCAGAAGTGAATGACTCGGCCTACAGGACAAACTCTGGCTTGAACTTTCAGGCTTAAAGAGCTGTTGTCTACTCAAAGAAAACTTTGAAAAACATAACATTTAAGTATAATTCATCTCACATTCCATATATATCCTATAGCATTATCCTCCCCATTATTTATAACTGAGGACATTTGCATGAAAACATGCTCTTTATCCATTAGAGTTCATCTGCCTCTGTAGCTTACTCCCTACTTCATGTCATAATCCTCTGTTGTGACATCACAGTCTGTTGCCATGGGGGGAACTGTGATATCATAAGCAGTGCATTATGACCTTGGGTAGAGAGAAAGCAACAGGAATAGATTAACTCTTTAGGAGCAAAGATCCTATTTTTCTGTAAATAACTTCAGTAATAAATAATGGGGATGAGAAATACAGAACTAATGTGAAATACAAACTGAACTCTGTCTATACAGTGTATGATGTTTGGTTAAAGTTCTCCTAATTGTGTCAGCTGTTCTTTAATAGACTTTGTCAAACAAAGCCCAACCTCTAGGCCCTACTGCTAGGCCCTACCACATGCAGACCCCACACTAAACCAGGAGGAATGGTAGATGGAGGAAAATGACAGAAGAAACAGCTGTTCAGGACTGGCTACCCAGATCTCTCCTCCGAGCACAAAGCCTGGAGTCGATCACTGGAGCAGAATCCTTGAGAGGATTGCCCTGCCCATGTTGGTAGTAGGTTGTGATCAGAAGTCTTATTGTAGTGGGGAGGTGGGCCCAGTATATGTAGGACAGAGAGAGTGCCTGGTAGGAGTTTGGGCATGTGCCTGATAGTCATTTTGGCATTTGCCCAATAGTTGTAGGGGCATATGCCTGGTAGTTGTAGCACGTCCCCAAAAGTAGTATGGTATGAAAGTATGGAAAGGAGGGTGTCACTCTGTAGTAGCAGCATGGTATGAGTATTGGGCCCCTTAGAGAGTGCTAGAGGGCAGACTGGACAGACAAGGCAGATATGGAGGCAGCTAAGCAGAAGGATAGGCTTCAATGCAGAAGTGGGAGATTGAATAGCCTGCAGTACATGTTAGAGATTTTATAAGCTCAGATCAGATGCTTGCTGATCCCACTGTTCTACCAGGGCTAAGTACAGTCCTCTGTGACTGTATGTAGCCCCTGGAGGACTGCATAACCAGCAAACAAAAAAAATCAGAGCTTATATAAACTCCAACTTGCATTGTAGGCTGTTGAATCTACCACTGCTGCAGCCCTGCTCTGATGTCAGCTGCAGGGGGTTCTGGGATTTGTAGTTACAGAAAATATTAACCTGGAAGTAAGCAAAATTAGTCTGACACAACCTACTATATTACAGTAAACAATAAGTAAAAAAAATGTTTTTTCACACAAAGTGCAAATTGGGACTAGCCCCATGCTTGGGTGTGGAGCTCTTCGTGCTGACTGCTCCTCTTTAATGTACTTTTTTTATTACCTCTTTGTGTACACCATTTTTCCTTTTCTCCCCTGGTGTGGAGATACTGAGATATATAATATACTGAGATTATCATTCATCAACACGTGCATGTTTCTAACCCCTATGTGTTCCATCTCCTCCCCATCCCCCCTTCCTGCTGTATACACTCAGAAAATTGAGTGAGAATTGAACATAAGTTGTATTTTATGATGATTTTATGTGTTGATGGCTGCTGATTTTATTGTGATTTTATGCAATTTGTACAGGCGCCCTGAGCATTGGAAGGGCACCTAATATAAATAAAATTGATGATGATGGTGATGAAAATGCCTTTTTGGTTCCTGTGCCATTTCAATATATCTGTTGAGCGTACCTCCACCTTGTGAGTGTAATGGGCCCAGTCTCCCATAATCCTTTGATGTATTTCTTCCAGTTTCTCCCTTTGGCAGCTGCAATTCTTTCTTCAACTTCAGCATTTGCTTTACTCATTTCAGTCTTACATTTTTTTCTACAGTGCCCTGTATTCCTCCTCCATTTCTCTACATTCTCCAGCCTTCCCCTGAATGCTCTTCATTTCTCCCTCACCAACTTTCTCAACTCCCTGCTCATCCACATTCAGTTCTTTTCTGACCTCCTTGGCGTATTGCCTAATGTGAATGTCTCCCAGTTTTCATTCACATTAAACCCTCTTAACACATCATTCAAACTCCTCCTCCTCCTCCTCCTCAAGTGCCTCCCTCTTTTTTTTGAAAAATTGGTCCTCCTAAAATTCTATGTTCTTATTACCTTTCTCTTCTCCCTAATTTCGACAGTCACTTTAAATTCAACAGTTGCATGATCACTCCTCATCAGATCCTTACCCACCTTCACTTCATCCACCCAACCTGGTCTGTTAGTTCAAATTTCCTCTAAACATCTCACCTCTTGTTGGTGTTTCTGCTGTTTGCCCTTAGTAGCAGTCTTGTCACAATTTACACAAATTCCCTTGCCCTGTTCTTGGCATGTATCCTTTCCAATCAATATCTGAATAAATAAAACTTCCCTTTACTATTACCTTCCTCGCGCCATAGTTACCCTTTAGCACAGAACATAACTCCCCATTGTACTATTCACTACATACAGATGACTTGTAAATGACCTCTAACTACACCTTCATCTGAGTCCCACCAATCTTTGATCCATAACCACACCACCTGACTTTCGTCATCTTGCACACATCCAGTGTTGGTATACTTTCTTTCACATATATCACAATTCTTCTCCCATCTTACTTCACCTCTCTCTCTCTACTAAACAAATTGTACCCATTGATGTGCAGCTCCCCAATTGACACCCTCCTTCCATCACGTCTTGATTATGGCCACTAAATCATATCCACCTTTATTCATCAATAATCCTGACTCAGTGATTTTATTGCACTGGTTCCATGAATTAGTTAAGAACTCTTTCAGATCTTTCTTTTTCATGCTCCGATTACTACATCTTTCTTTCCCTTATTCTGAGATTTAATTTACTGTAACCCATCCTTGCTCATGTAGTACCATTGTAAATCACTGAAATAAAGTGGGGCAAAGCATTTTTTGTCTTACCCCCTCCCCCCCGTGGATCATCATTCGTGATCAAAATTCAAAATGGAGCAGTTTAATGTAACCTTTGCTGTACATGGAGTAGTTGGAATAAGTCACTGGGTTGACACACAATACAGAGAGAAACCCAAAAGCAGTATTATAAGTAAACCAATGGTTTCACAGAGTAAGGTACAGGAGAAAAGAAAGTTTGATGAGTTCAGTCAATTTTCCAGTTCTAAAGTTTCTAGGTTAGAAACTAGTACCCGATGTGTACATATTTCAGCTGAGGATCTGGACCAGTTAGAGTGTTAAAAAAACGCATGAAATGCTCACAAAAACACTTCTTGGTCCATTCATTTTTTTTTTTGACTGGCTGAAATCTGAAAATGAAAACACAGATGTCAAAATCTTTCTGACTAAAACATTTGCTAGCCTACTCCGATGTTTCTACAAGTCAGTGCACACTGGAGAAGGAAAGCAATACAGTAGAAGTTCTTTCATAGGGATTTGTGCAGGACTGAATAGGTATGTCAATAGTGTGGAGATAAACAGAAAAGTAAATATAACCACGGATTCTGAGTTCAAAGCGGTGAATAACATCTTTGTCACCATCTTAAAGGAATACTGCCATGTAGGGTAATATGTGGCTGAACATCTTCCACGGATTACAAAGGTGGATCTCCATGACATCTGCAACTGTCATAAATTGAACCCACAGTCTGCATATAGCCTAGTATGTAGACTGTGGTTTGAGCTACAATTGGGGCTTACTAGACAAACCAGAGAGGGGCTGAGTAAACTGAAGCATGACTCGTTCTCTCTAAAGCAAGATGAAGTGGGCAGAGAGTACATCTGTGTGGCATTCAATGAATGCACAAAAAACACAACTTGGCCACTAAACCAAACCATGATGCTCTGCGTGGAATTATCTTCTCACAGCCAGGAAGTGACAATTGTCATGTTGCCCTTTACAAAGAGTAGGTGTCACAATGTCCCCCAAATCCACCAGCATTATACCTCCATGCCAAAAATCCACCCCAACACATACTAGATAAAAAAAACATTGGTATGGAATGCAACCGATGGGACAAAACTATCTTGGAGACATGACGTCTCAGATCTCCATAGATGCTAACCTCAGCCTCAGATACACCAGCCCAACCTCTGCATTTACAGTACTGCAGTTCACCTATTATCTGATGCTGGGCTGGCATCTAGGGAGATCATGTCGGTGACCGGACACCGCTGCACGACTAGCTTAAGAAATTACTGGTCTCCTTCTGTTAATGACATAAAGAAATGGTCCTCTATCCTATTAAGCCATGTCTCCACAGCTTCCAATTCCAGCATGAATAAATGTAATTCAGATAGTAAAAGTGTGTCCCTTTCTCCAACATTGAGAAAAGAAAGTGAGGAACACAGATCCAAAATACCTACTACCAGCAGCAACAATCTAAATTTAGCTGCAAGCACCGCCCAACCCCAGCCAAAATATCTTGTAACAGCAGCAGCAACCTAAATTCAACAGCATACACACCTATGAAGAACAATACACCAGCTCCCTAGATGAATTACAGCAGTGCCAGCAACTGGAGCCCATTTAATTTAAGCAACTTTACCATAAATGGGGCTGTGAATTTCAACTATTATGGTGCTCCTGAGAAACCCCAAACTCCATCAGAGAAGCCTTCTCCCTCTCATTAATTGTTTGTTATTTCCTTGGCATTCTTCAAAGCATGCCTTTTGTTGTTCCGATCTCATATGACAACGTTGGTAAACTGTTAAAAATTAGATAGCATGTTTAAAAATGTTTTCAGTTAGATACCGATGAACTGTTGTTCTAATGTTTACCTAATCCACGCTTGCTAAATCCAGTTGAGGGCAGAGTGTATGCAAATAGTGGTGACGTAATTGACATCAGCCATCCCAGAATGCACCAGACTATGAGCAAGAAATATGCAGCACGATCCCTCGAGCACCATATAAAGTAACAGTCAGCTACTTAAGATGTTTAAAAGTATTTCTTGAATTAGAATAGCTGTATGTTTAAAGCAACCTCTTTAAAAAAAGTTGCGACACCCACGATATGTGAGAAATTTCTGTCAGTTTCACATGATGATTTAAAATCAAACCATAAAATGTTTACTACTGAAATCAGTGTCTGTGTTTCATTTCAAACAACTTATATTACTAATACAACACTTTCCATGTTACAAGAGTGTAACCACCCAGTCCCCTGGGGTTACTAGAATCCGTTCAGTATCAGTGCTAGGCAGGGAGAGGCAGCTGGTGACTAACTAGTTAAATGAGTTTTTCACCTGCTCACTCTTCTGTTTACTTGGCTTCAGCTGAGGTGGAAGTGATGAGCTCATCTGGAACTCTCGCAGCAGCATAAGCCTTGGCCAGCTGTGAGAAGGGAGTTTAGAATGTTGAGATGAGAGTCTGTGTGAGTCAGTAGTTGGAAGTAGCAGCTTGAAGTTGGAGGAGTAAGCTCAGCTGAGGGCTGTAAGTTGAGGGCCCTGCATTCTTACCCTAGTCATGATAAATTCTCCAGTTTGCCAAGAGAAGTGGTGGAAACCATTGTCTACAGCAGGATTTCCTGATTTTCATCCCTGGAGGGGTGAAAAGGACTGCTAGTGGATATATCCAAGGGGCATCCTCTTTGTGATCCAGGATTTTTTGAAGCTGCTGAAATGATTAACAGTGAGTAGGGTCTGACTTTTGTTACAGAAAGCAAGCACATGTGCCGTTGTGTTCTCTGGCTAAAAGGGAAGGCACAACTTTTCTGTGACTTCGGAAGTGTGAGACTGTTCTAATTTAAAGTTGGCTGAAGTGTAAGATGTCCAGAGATATTACCATATCACATTGTTTGGGTCTTTAGTTTTTCCACTACCAGTGTAGTGATTCGAATGCTGGATGTCAAGTTTCATTCCATAAGCATTTTCCAAAGTGTGTTTCCAAATGTTTAAGGTGTAACTCTGAAAGAATGGCTAAGTATGGATTTGGGAGCAAAGGGTGGGCAGACCCCCATCTGGAGTAACCAGTTCAGGACTACCGGTTCAATCAGGGCGCCCAGTTACTTTAGACAAAGGACCAATGTCTGAAGATAATTTTACCCCCGCAGTGGGTTACAGTTTCTTCTACGGTTATGAAGAATGGTGCTAGTCTCAGCAAAAATGTATGTTCAGCTGTGACCAGTGCCAATGGCAGCAATGTTCTGTGTCCTACGACGTGGGATTACAAAGTGAAAGTGTCCTATGTCCGACGCTATGTGGAAATAAAAGTTCAAGTGTCCTATGTCCTACTGCAGTGGGAATACAGAGTTTTCTGTTAGATACAGTCAATTTTATTGTTCTGCAAGTTCCTAGTTCCACAATGTGAAAACCTTGGGGGTCCACCCTTGCTTTGAAGAACATCTTTTTTGGAATAAAGTCACACTCTAGAACCCCAACTATGATTTGGACAGTTACGTTATTGCTTATTGTATGGAGTTACTGGGTACCCCTCCAGAAGATGGGTGTAGCATAGCCCTAACAAAAAGCTCTCTGTCCAGGACCTGGTTTTTGTAAATACCAAATAGGTTATATTGCTTTTGTACACCCCCACCCCTTGATTTATTTATTTATTTTATTTATTTAGTTTTTGTTGACCGGGTAAGTGCACTAGACAAATCCTGCCTATTTTCAGGCACGACCCGGGGGAGGGGGATACAGATGAATGCCAACTGACCTTGAAGCAGATTAAGCTGTTGGTGGTATTTTTAGTGAATGAGGGAAATTTGGCCAGGACACCGGGGAAATTCCCCTGCTCTTTTCGATAAGTTCCATGGGATCTTTAACATCCACCTGAACTACCACCAATCCAGGCAGATGGGACCTCGGTTTAATGTCTCATCTGAAAGACGGGATCTCTAGAAGTATGAGCCTGGTATACATTCCCAAATCTAGGGGTGGTACCAGTGGTCTAAATATTTCTGAAGGCTGTGCCCAGTATGGGTGCCAGGGGTAGCTAACTGTGTAAAGTAGTGGGGGGGGGTTACAAGAGCATTAAACCACTTAAAACGCATGAGTCTACTGTGGAATTAATCCATGGTTGGGTGGTTGGGGATTAATTCCGCAATAGACCCATCCTTTCTCATGGCTCAATGCGTACATATTTTGGTATCCAGGTAAGTACACTGGGACAGAGGTTCCTTTTTCAGGCATGATCTGGTGTACAAGTGTAACTACCAGTGTCTCTCCCAGGTTATAATTAATAGAGTGTTTACCAAACATGTTTAAAAAAGTGTTTAGAATGGCACCAAAATCTTGTGTAGTGTAATGGGGTTTATAGTTAGTCACTCTGGGCAGCAAGTGGTTAACTTTCAAGTCTCCCCTGAAGCCCCTGTCAGTCATCTGGACACAGGTTCCAAGTGGGAGGAGCCTTGCAGCATCACAAGCCACAGTGGAATGTTGTAATGGGTATCAGTTGCAGTGCAGGATGAAGGTTTTTAAAAAAGAGCCTACTGCAATAATTAATGGGGTGTGACTCAAAGGGGATGGGCTGTCAGCAAGCAGGCAGAAAACATCTGCATCTATCACTGTGCACTGAACATGATAGCACTTGGTAGCTGGCCATCCTAAAATTAATTTTTGTTGTGTTGGAAATATGTTATGCTGGATTGGCTCTATGCCATGTAAATGTCCAAAAAAGGGTCCTGCTGCCACAGGACCGCTAGTAATGCTGGAGCCACCACTGGACAGGTACACAATGAGAGCTCGGAGTCAGTCTGACTGGAGAGAGAGCCTCAGGAGAGGTATCAACTCTCTCCTGTCCTGTTCCTGTCCCTAGTTCTGTCCCTGAGTAGCTGAGCGCCAGGTCGAGGCAGCGGCCTTCTCCTGTGGCATAGCCCATTACTGGGTGAAGAACTTTTAAGACATCTGGTCATGGGAACCATGAGTAAAATGTGAGACACTTTCCTGAACTGTGAGAGACTTTTTCTTTGTGATGCATCCCGGACCTGGCTGCTCCAGGGCAGCCCCAGTGAGAATGCCCATGAGAGTTTGAGGGACTAAACTCCAGTTTGTCCAACAGGATGTTTGAAAGATAACAGTCTGAGTTGTGCCTCCCTGGCACAGTTTCTGTGGGGGACAGAGTGGATCACCCTGACTGGAAAATGGGACACTACCTCTCTGATCAGAAGACGGGGAATGGCTCACATACTATAATGTTTGTACATGTCACAGAATGTGACTGTGTTTTCAAGTAAATGATATACTCTATCCCTAAAGTGTTGCAGCTTCTAACAAGAAAGTAATGTGTGTTTTCAAGTAAGGACATCAGCTGTCCCCAAAGAGTTTCCTGTTTCTGACAAGAAACTTAACGTGTGTTTCAGTAAAGGACACCAGCTGTCCCCCATGTGTTTCTATCTGTGAGGAGAAATTGTGCATTGTGAACCCCAGATTGTTCAAACCCTGTGAGGTCTTGCTCTGTCCTGGCTCCGATCCCAGAAGAGGGATGGACAAAGAGATTTTTGTTTGATCCCTAATTCAGGAATCCACTTTGATTTTATGTACAGTACGATGGACTTTGTAACCTTTGTACCTTCTGCATCTGCAGCTTTCAGTGGGGCAAAGCTTTGTCTGTTTTCCATCTTGTGGCAGAATAAAACATATTGCGTGACACTAGCTAAAGGAGAGGACATTCCTTTGTATTTACTGTGTTTGACTGGTGCCCCATCATGATTGTGCAAGTCCCCAGTGTCATGGCCAACCCCAGTTCCTGGGCTAAATAGAAATGGTTTGTGTAACAACCCCCTCAAGAGCCAATGCAGGTAGCAGCCCCTAGCCAAGAGGAGAGATGTCAGATGCAAGGCTGGCTGATACTGTTAGTGAGGGTTACACAAGGTACAAATATTAAGATGATAACCCTGCATGTACATAAAAACATAATACAATATCAAGTAAAAACATACAGACAATTTAATACAGTCAGTACCAAGTACAATAAGTCAAACAAATACTTTCATTAGAGCTAACAAAAAGCCCTTCCAGTGCTTATACCAAAAAGATCATGCCAATATTTTACCAACGCCACCATGTTGCTTCCATCTTTAGGCGCCTTCTGTCTCTTATATGTGAGGAAGTGCAATAAAAATGACCGTACACGTTAGCATATAAAGGATTAAAATGGCAGAAAATAGAGAATTTTTTGTCACCCTTACATAGCAAAGCAAATCCAAAGGATTCTGGAGCCTTCGGTCCTTGTTAGTTTAAAAACTATTTATTTCAATTGTTCCGTTAGAAGTCTGAGCCATCAATTGTTTAACCTGATTCAAAATGGCCACTTAGGGTACAATTGAATTTACCTTGAAACAAAATGGCCGACAAGGAGGAAGAGAGTTAAAACAATCAATAAATGAGCTCTGTTCTACTAGAGCTGCCTTAATGAGGCATTGAGCTTAACCATAAATTTCAGAGCCCACCCCAGCGTGCCAAATGACCCTGTAAAAGACAAACTGTCCCGCAATGTTTTTTTTTTTTTTTTTAACCTGCAAAGCAGAAAACGGTCTCTCGTTGACTCCGATGGCCCTCCCCAACCCGCGCCCACCCTCTGCTCACCCTGCCTCCCCACCTCCCCTCACCCCATACTTATCTCCGGAGCATGGCGTGACAATCTTCAGTGGACCAGGAACATGTCTTCAAAGCCGACTGCAAACTGAAGAAATGCCGGTAAGCTGTATAATGGCATAAATAGGGTTTTTTTCAACTTTGGTGCATATCTCTGGCATTTTTGGGAATTTTGGCACCAAATTTTCAACATGGGGTTATTGCGACCCCTCCTCATGAATTCAGTCACTGTCATAGCATTATTCGGTCCCGAAAGGTGATTTTGCAGTCACTGCGCGGAATCACCTTTTGGGACCAATTGATGAAACAACAGTCTCTCTGTTCATGAGGGGGGTTCTCAAAAAGCCTCTGTTGCAAATTTGGTGAAAAAAATCCAAAAAATGGCTGTTTTACGAAAGCGCAGTGCTATGCAAAGTTTCCACACATGCTCGTAACTTCGTGAATTTGTAATATTTTCACTCCAGATTTTCAAAATTGGCATTTTTCCACACCTCCTTATGAACAGTACAGGAGTCATTTTACATATCCTGGCCAAAATGTGTTTTCGCACGTAAGGCACAGAATAGCGCAGTTGCTGTGTGAAATCAGTTTTTGGGACAGTTTGAGAAAATGACGGTGACACTGTTCATGAACAGAGGTCCTAACATGCCTATGTTGAAAATTTGGTAATGACCGTCAATAAAATGACTGTGTTACATGCGTGCTTTGCGCAGTTTCCACGTACCCTTGTAACTTTGCAAATTTGCAATATTTTCATGCCAGATTTTCAATACTGGCAATTTTTCACACTTCCTTATGAACAGTACAGCTGTCATTTTTCACAGCCTGCCCAAAATGTGTTTCCGCAGCTGTGGCACACAACGCCGTGGTCGCTGTGGGAAATCAACTTTTGGGACAGATGAACAAAATCACAGTGCCACTGTTCATGAGGGGAGGTCCCAAAATGCCTATGTAGAAAATGTGGCTAAAAAAATCCCAAAAATAATTGGGTTATGGACATGTGTTGCACAGTTTCTATGCACGCTCATGACTTCACCAATTTTTTATATTTTCACTCCAGAGTTTCAGCGTTGCCATTTTTTACACCTCCTCATGAACAATACAGTTGTCATTTTTCACATCCTGCCCAAAATGTGCTTTTTGTCCCTGTGTCGCCTAATGGCATAGCCACTGTGCAACACCACCTTTCGGCTAACAAACTAATTGTGCCGCTCTTCATGAGCTGGGGTCACAAAAAGCCCATGTTGAAAATTTGGAGTGACAATACCAACAAACGCCTATGATGTTAGGGTTTCCAACTGTAGCACCCTAACCATGTGGAGACTGCCAGGCATCAGGGGTGTGACTTGGGATCATTGGCTGTAATGCTCACGCCATTCCACCCCCACCCTGCAGCCAGTGACAGGCATCGAGGTGTGCCTTGGAGTGTTCTGCCCCAAAGTTCACCCCATTCTCCTATACTGCACCTGTCTCAGCATATTTCCTTATGGAATGGGTAAGTATAAGGCCCAAAGACCCCAAAGCACACCACAACACTTGTCAGTGTCTACATGGTAGGGCGAGGTAAAATGACATGAGCGTTATAGCTGACGCCTCAAAGGCACACCCCAACACCTGTCAGTCTCTGCATGGTGGGGGTGGGGTCGGCGTCAGTTCAATACTTTACTGCCATTCCTATTATGCATCTCAAACTTCCTGCACTACCAATGCCAATGCCAGCGAGACAACATTCGGCATTGACAAATGCTTGTTTGTAAAAGAACTTTATCAGAAATGCTTGCCAGGTTCTGCTAAGGTTCCAATCATTTTAAAAACATTGATTTTGGAACTTAATATATTCTCCCAGTGGGGCTTTACCTAGAAAGAAGACTGGTGGTGGCGTAAAGACCCAGAGCGCAGAGACTGCAGCTGGAGAGATCTGTAGTAAGCGGTTATACTCACAGTGGTGTTACACTAGGCAGGGCTGGATTAAGGCGTAGGCACAACAGGCCCGGGCCTAGGGCCTCATCTGTCAGGGGGGCCCCATTTGTTCCCTTTATTTGTTTTTTTTTGCTGTTTTTTTTTTTTTGTTCCCATGTAGTCCGTAAAAACAAAAGGCATTGAAAATGCATTTTTTTCTTGTGGGGGAAGGGGGGCAGAGTCTAGACAGGCAGACAGCATCATCATCATAGTGACAGCCCACCACCACCACTTCAGAATCACGATTCACTAGAAATTAAAAAAAAAAAGCGAGCGCACCACAAGACGAGAGGCGCATGCCGCCGCATTGAGTCAGGTGGTGCTCTTTGGAGATTCAGATTGGAGGGTTTGAGTCACGTGTGGCTAATAGTTTTGCCTTCCCACCACTGAGTGCCGTAGTTTGCCTCTCCTCATTGTTCGCGTTGGACGCAATACTAGGATTCGGGGATTCCAGTTCCTATCCACATGGCCGGCTCAGTAGCCACTAGCCTAGCAGAGCGAAAATCACCCGATCCATTAATTTTGTGGAAATTTGGGTGACGGGTCTCGAGATCGTCAGTCCGACCGTGACGGGTGACGTCCGACTGGGTCGGGAGCACAAACCAGCTGAAACTGTTTTTTCACCATCGAGGTATACCTGTCAAATAAACAGTAAGTGTGTATGTGTTTTTGATTAGTTATCTTTCGTACAGTAGTCTTACACTGAAGTGTTGTATTTTTGTAAGGCACTTTTCTACCTTGCAACCCACATTGCTGCTGGAAAGACTGTAATAAGCTGCTACTAGAGTGTTTATGCCGTAATCCTAGACAATTCCAAGGCATCATCAGGAGTTGAAGATGTTCGCTGTGTAGGCTGAATGTATTATTCTTAAAAATCCTGTATTTTAGGAATAGTGCTGGCCAAAACCTGCCTTAATACATCTACATGAATAGTATGAATGAACATCACTGGAAGCCAGTGACGGTGTAGGAAGGGCTCCAGTACCTCGAGGATTTCAGTTTAGTTGGTCGTTTTGGTGCCTTTACAGAAACTACATAACTCGAAATAAACAAAGTCAATTTGGTGATAAAACGAGAGAAATACAGACTGCACTGTCAGGCCAATTTAGACCAACCAGCGACACCTTAAACAGGTATACTGTACTACGTAGGACAGATTTTTTCCACACACAAATTTTTTATTTCACAAAAATTAAAAAGTGTTCTGTCGATGGAAAATAATCACCTCTACCATAAATCAAGTTATAATTGGTGTCATGTCGCCCTCGTGGTTGTCGTCATCGGTCACAGAACACCCCCCTTTCCATCTTCAATTAAATAACAAAAATGCAACATGCTGACATGTTTTCTCGAGAGTTTCTTGGCTCCTTTTCTCTCACTGCAGAGTTGAAAAACCTATTTTATAGAGGTACAGTAGCACTGTATGAGGGGACCGTATCGCAGGTACATTTGCTGTTCCTGTCACACTGCTTTTATCATGTGCCTTTCTTTCACAAGATAAAACGTTATGGAGTATACGTTTTCTATCCTGTGCCACTATTTTTCTCCTTGTCCCTGAGGCCTGCCCCACAGCCCCCTGATCCTGCTATTGGCTGGGATTGTTTTGTTTCTGTTTGTTCCCAATAGATGATGAGTCTCTATTGTCAAAGGTTTTTTCTGTATTGTTACGCAAATGTATTTCTGCTCAATTGATGTGATGGTACTCATCTGCAGAAAGTGCCTGCCATTGTTAATATGTACATATTTTAAATCCTGTATTTAATCTCTGCCTTGAACTATAAATCCTTATTTAATTTGTGGATTTGTTTGTAGCTGTATAATCTGGATGTCTGTGAAAACGGGCATTTTTGCTCACATACCCTCCAGTATAAAGTAAAGATTGATTGATTGACCACTGCATTATGGAAAAAGAGTTAACCAATATCAGATGGGTGATCAGGGATGAGGAGGGACCACTACTCTATGGAAATTAAATTTAACATGGTGGGTGGGTGATCAGGGATGGGGAGGGACCACTACACTATGGAAATTAAATTTAACATGGCGGGTGGGTGATCAGGGATGGGGAGGGATCACTGCACTATGGTAAATATTTTCCACTCGTAGGGTTGGTGATCAGAGAACAGGGAGGGAGTACTGCAGTACCTCCGCCAACTACTAGGGCTGCATGGATTACCACCAGGTTTTTTCAGGGGTAATTTCTCCATGCAATGGCCTTCAGAAATGGCCCTTGCATGGAGCAAAAGCTTTGTGAATGGTACTGAGGGGATATGCAGGTCCCCTCACCTTCATTTGCATTGCGGGCCCCCCTCCCAACTTTGCCTGCACGCAAACACAGTTTGCCTGGGCAAACTGGCCTTTATGGATACCAACTCCAGGCGTTGGTATCCATAAAACCCAGTTTGCCTCAGGCAAACTTGGTTTGCACCAGGGCAAAGTTTTGTGAATCTGGCCCCAGAGCTGATATAAATTCTAAGATGCACTGCAGGCTACAGAGTCTCCCACTGCTGTAGCCCTGCTCTGATGTCATCTGCAGGAGATTACAGAATTTCTGCTTGCAGCAAATGTCAGTTTGGAAGTCAGCAGACCCAGCCTGATACAATCTGCAGTAAACTATAAGTAAAAAAAAAAAGTTTTTGTACACAAAGTGCAAATTGGGACCAGCCCCACCCTTGGGTGTGGAGCTATTAGTGCTGACTGTTCCACTTTAAGTAAATTTTTTGGTGGTTGAGGAGGGAAGGGGAGGGTTTTAAGGCAAAAAGTACCTCAGTCAATCTGCAAACTGCCTTTAGTACGGCTATTCCAAAAAATGTCTTATCTCTATCACCACATCCTCTTTTTTTGTTCAGCTGTGTCCCATGGGCATTTATTAGAAGGAATAAAAAAATCACATCTACAATTTGACCTGAAGTCACTGATTGCTTCTGGTTCCTGCACTACTGGCATTTCACGGGATTTGTATTTTTTTTTTATTCTCTCTCAAAGAAATTCAATCTAAACTAAGTCTATCACAGAAAAGCTCAAGCGGTTGGAGATCAGAAAAGGTTTTGGAGTTCAAAAAAATTATTTTGTCACTTGGCCAGCCATGGGGAAAAGAGGTGATTTAGTGAGGTTTTCTATTTGTAAATCAATGGCCCTTTCCAGTATCAGCCAAGTTAATCTGCTTCCCCTGGGTAATGAGAGGTGACTGGCACCCACGAGCTGATCCGCCACAAATAAAGTGAACCGACGGACATCAATATGTTTGGTCGGGACTCAATCCCATAGAAAATAATAGTGTGACTGATCTCTGCCACTACCTCTAATAGGATTTCGTCTATATGATGGCCTGCATTAGTGCACTCATGATGGAATGGGCAGCCATTTACTCAACTGTGTCATGTAATGAAGGAGTATTCAGAATCAGTGACATACGGGGGGATGCTGAGTATCCCGAGTTAAGGGGGGGCAATAATTGACTTGCCAGCAGCCTATCATGTTATGAGAACAATTTTCTTGATGTAAATAGAAAGTAGCTTATCCAGCCTTCATTGTCCCCGTGACTGTAACTCTACTTCTCTAAGCTGCTGCTCTCTTACACTGGCACTTCCAATAATTAAGTTCTTAAAATGTAAAAATTAGTTTAATATTTATTTATGTATTCATTTGTCTATTTTATTTGTGTCTGGGACATTTCCAGGTGCAACCCAGGGGAAGGGTACATGGGGCAATGATACAGACAGGTGAAACCAGCATGGGCATAAGAGTAGTGCAAATAAACAGAATATCATGCAGGAAGTAAACAGCGTAAAACTGAGAAAAAAAAGGATATGGACAGGACAAGCTAGCATGAATGAATTACATGAGAGATATGTACAAAATGAACTCCAAAAAAGTATTGTAAAATGTATGACTGAAATATGGGGGCACACCCTCTCACTCGTGCCCCCACCCAATACACATTCATTGGTTCCCATTCTCAGATATAAAGGTAAGTTATATTGCTTAGAAAACTAAACCAGATGCAGTCAGATGACCAGAAGGCACACTGGTCCAGTGGCATGGAGGATTGATGCTTTGACTCCTTACCTCCTGCCACACAGGCAACCCGAGTTCAGGAACAGACCTAAGTTGCTCAGAGGCCAGCTGGGTAAGGGAGGATTCAGTGTGCCTCCTCCCTTAGGGGGGTGGGATTCTGACTTCTTCCACTTACCTGCCACCTAGTAGAGAGCAGGACAAGCAGACGTGGGTGTATCTGTGCTGAAGCAGCATGCATGTGCATCAATATCCATGTGTATGCATGAACCACATGCAGATGTCCTGGAGAGAAACTGGAGGATAACCGCATGGCTCACTTGACATCCCCTGCAAGTGGTGCACAATCATACATAGTACTAGCAGGCCACCTGCTGTTACAACTCTAAGTGGTAGTTAACCCATAAGTCCACGAGATGGGCTGGTGATGGGGCTTGAGGGATGCCGCCAGGACCAGAAATGACAGAAGGAGAAACAAACGGAGTACCAAAAAAAAAAAAGGAACACCAAAAAGTATGGAAAATAAAAAAGCTGGGTAGGTGCTCTCTACTAATATTATTTCTGCTATAGTACAGTGCAGTGCAGTTAAAATTTAGCTTATTTTTATGTTTGCTCACACAATCAAAAAGCTGGTCAACAAAGTAACACATATGAGGGGGAGGCTGCGGGCACTGAACATGTACTCCCTGGATTGGAACACAGGAGAGAGGGGGGGTACATGATTGGGATGTTCAAGTACGTGAAAGGGATAAACAAGGTTGATAAGGAGAGTCTCTTTAAGCTGAGTGGCAAGGTAGCAACCATAACATGAGAGGGAACAGTCTTAAACTGGAGGCAGGTGGGAGGTTTAAGAGATGTCAGGAAGCACTTCTTCATGGAGAGGGTGGTGGAAACTTGAGATACTACTGGAAGACATTGTCTTGTTAAAGACAATGCATGGGCAGCTTTAAGAGAAGATGGGATAGGCATAGGGGTAGGTAAGGATGATGGGTAGGGAGGGAGGATGGAAGGAGTGGGGAGGGAAGGGAGTGTAGGAACATTAGCTCAAGCTGTGGACACTGCAATACTATGAGCAGACTTGATGGACCAAATGACCTTCTTCTGCGGGCTTCTTCATATATTCATATGTATGTTCATACTAACATTACTAGCATATCATGGTCATTTTTGTTAATTAGATGTTGAAGTTGGAATTAAATTTGCTTGTTGGTTGCATATAATTTTGATTTAAATATTGCTGCCTGGCTGTTTACGTGCATCTGCGTGCTAAAGGTCTTGGAAGTGGAATACGTGGAGTAAAGTTTCCTCCCTTCCAGTAGTGTTTATTTACCTCTGTACTTTGTTTACAATATGGAGTTTGTCCAGTCCAGATCAAAAGCTGTGCAAAAGACTCAGGACTAGGACCATCCCCTATGGCCCCGATGACCTACTTAATGAAGCATGCACACTGGGCACTAAGACAGATGCCAGCTGGAGGGCTAACCAAGACCAAACATTTTCTGATCCTGATTTAATCAAAGTATTTTATGTCTTGGCTAGCCCTCCAGCTGGCTTCTGTCTCAGTTCCAGTGTGCACACTTCATTAAGTAGGTTGGGCCATTAAGGGATGGTCCTGCCACTTTTGGCACATGTTGATCCTCAAGCCCATGACGGTGTTTGTCCCTTTACCTTTAGGTCTTCCTGGGAGAGCACTATAGTTATATTACCTGCATCTCCTTTCTTCATCCTCTAGGCACTGCATACACAGAAGTGTAGAACAAATTGACAGAAGCAACAGAGTTCTGAGTATTATACTGCTATTATGTACTATCCATAATCTTCCCTGGCTAGTAACAGGTTTTTTTTTGGTCAAGTTCATTTTGTGATTGTGAATGATGGGGGCTGCACTGTCAGACCTTTTAACATCTCAAGTTTGTGTACTATGTGCCTCGGTACTATTCTGAGACCAGCCATAGATTGTCAGCTACAGTACTTCTGGACGTGCCCCCACAGCTCACCACATTAGGAGTTTGTACTTTTTTTTCAGTTTTCCATTCTTTGGTAACTGGATAAGGCACAATGTACACAAAGCCTGTTTCCTGGGGACGGTGTCTTTTGAACACTGGGAGAACACTTCAAGGGTTAAGTGATTTTCACGTATTCACACAGTATGCAAGATCTGATGTTGTGGGGTTCATATCTTAACTGTCTGGATGTAGCAAGCTACTTCTTAATTTGTTTTTTCTTTAAGTACTCTGTTGCGGTCCACACTTTTTGGGGGTGGGGGCACTTGTGGTAGGTAGGGTAAACTTGTAGAGAGTTAGTGGTAAGTGATCATAAGCTTGGTGTATTTTCAGTGACAAGATTCTTTGTTAATGTTTGTATTATAGATAATATTGTAGAAAGATGGAGCGACACACACGGAAATATCTAAGCGGGTCACAGAAGCGTAAATGTGCTAGGATCAAGTAGAAAAAGAGAAACAAATACTAGCAAAGGTTCCAAAGTTAACAGATTTCTTCTTGGCATCAGGCAGAAGTGCTAGAGATAAGGAGGTTGTTGGTCAGCATTGTCAGGGTAGCAGTGAGGAAGGCTGTAGAAATGTAGACACCAATGTGTCAAATATTGCAATGGAAATGATGGATGCAGGGCCCTTTGAGGAAAAAACAAGCAACGTTGTTTCTACATGCCAAGTCCAACACATCACAGATGAAGAAGTGGAAACCAATATTTACCATGAGAGTCCTTTGGAAAGCAGCCCAGCGGTTACTACATGCCATGGGGTCACAAAAGGTCATGTTGTTAGCACCATGTGCAATCTGACTTCATTTGACAGCAATCCAGTGGTTCCTACAAATACAGAAGTTACTGAGAAGCAGGTTACTGATACTTGCCATCAGATTCAAGTTGAAAGCTCCCAAAAAACACAGCTGTACAGCAACGACTCAGCGTAGTGGACATCTGTATGTGAAGAACTTAGGAATTATTTCATAGATCGTGACGTTGACCAGAACATATGTGACTTCTCCAAGTCCATGCGTTTGTACCCAGATAAGAAGTGTTATTTATCCAAGGATCTTTTCTCTAGAATCATGTTAAATGGTGAATGTAGGACACGGGATTGGCTGATTTATTCTCCTTCAACTGGGAATGTCTTCTGTTATGTCTGTAAGCTCTTTTCAGTGAGGAATACTGCATTCTCACAATCTGGTTTCAGTGACTGGAAAAATGCAAACTGTTGTGTAAATGAACATGAACACAGTCATGATCACAGGATGGCATTAATCACACTGCATAAAAGGAAAAGAACCGCAGGATGAATTGATGCTGAAATTGTAAAACAATATCAGAATGAGTATCAGTACTGGAAGAATGTACTGAAATGTGTGGTTGCTGTGGTTCGTTTCTTGTCAGAACGTGGATTGGCTTTTCGAAGGTGACAATGAACTACTGGGCTCTCCAGGTAATGGAAACTATTTAGGTAATTTAGAGCTTATTAGCCAATTCGACCCTTTTCTAGCTGACCACATAGCAAAATTCGGCAATGCTGGAAGAGGATGACCATCATATTTGTCCTCAACCATCTGCAATGAATTCATTGACCTGATGGGTAAAAACGTGATGTGCACTATTGTGGAAGAACTAAAGATGGCAAAATAATATTCTATCAGTGTTGATTCGACACCCGGATATTTCTCATGTGGATCAGCTGACTTCCATTGTTAGATATGTCAAAGCCGATGGAAATCCAGTTGAATGTTTTCTTAGTTCATTCCAGTCCATAGTCATACATCAGAAAATCTTGCAAACACAGTGATGTCTGTGGTTCAGGAATTGGGCATTGAAATAAAGGATTGCAGGGGTCAGCCATATGATAACGCGAGTAATATGGCAGGAAAATATAGAGGCCTACAAGCCAGAATAAAAGAACACAATCCTTTGGCGGACTTCATCCCTTGTTCTGTGCATTCCTTAAACTTGGTTGGGTCCTGTGCCGCTGAATGCTGTTTAGAGGCTGTATCTTTTTTTGGATTTCTTCAGGCACTGTACACATTCTTTTCAGCCTCCACACATCGTTGGCATATCATGAGGCAGCAGTTGCCTAGTGAGGTGGAAGTACCAAAGTCACTTTCAGTTACTCGATGGTCTGCTCGAGCAGATGCATGCAGTGCCCTGTTCGGTGGCTATCAACACATGAAGACTGCATTACAGAACATGGTTGAAGATCCTTCAGAAGGACCAAGCACAAGGATGGAAGCTGAAAGTCTGGCAGAGAAGATGGAATTGTTGGAAACTGCACTAATGACAGCCATTTGGAATTCAGTATTACAGCGCCTGCATGCCACAAGTAAGAGTTTACAGAAAGTAGGCATTTCTTTGAAGATGGTGGTGGTTATATTCATCTCTAACAGGATTTCTCAAGAGATCGCAACAATTTTGATGAGTATGAAAGGAAAGCGAAAACGTTGGTTGACCTGGAAACATCATACCAAGCAGACATCAGTAGGCAAAGGCATTGCAAATTCATGTTTGACGAACCAAGAAATGAAACAACATTAACAGGTAGGGAAAAATTTTGTGCTGAGACATTTCTTGTTATAATCGACACATTAAGTGCTGCCCTGCAGAAAAGAAAAGATGCTTATGATATATTACAGAAAAAATTTGGAGTGTTAACAGACTTTTCTCATCTGAATGTAAATGAGATACGGAAGCGAGCAGTAAGTCTAGTTGCTGCATACCCTCAGGATTTGGAGGAGTCGTTTACTGATGAATTAATACAATTCACATAATTTGTTTCTTGTGAAGAAGACAAAGATGTTCTTAACCTGTGTAAACTTTTGAAGGCTCGAGGACTGGAGTCAACATTCCCAAATGTGGAAGCTGCCTTCAGTATATATTTGTGCACACCAGCTGCAAACTGCAGTGGAGAACGGTCATTTTCAACCTTGAGTAGAGTCAAGAATAAATTAAGGAGCACGATGGACCAGGAAAGACTCAATGCCCTGACTATTTTATCTATTGAAAGTGAACTGGTTAAGACCATAGACTTTGATGATCTCATCAGTGACTTTGCCCAACTTAAATTGAGGAAGAAACAAATGTAGGCTGACTAAAGCACTATCAAACATCACAATTCTAAAGGAGACGACATAAGCTATCTGAGAAGACTGCCAATACCCTGAGCCAGAATACCGTGAAAAATGCCACAACTCAAGCCTGTGACCCCAGTGAAGCACACAAAATAGCTCTGATGCTACAAAGTGTTCCAGCTCCTGGAGATGGAGACGACAGAAGCTGTCTGAGAAGACTGATGCCAGTACCCTGAGCCAGAGTACCATGAAAAATGCCACAACTCAAGCCTGTGACCCCAGTGAAGCACACAAAATAGTGTTGGTGCTACAAAGTGTTCCAGCTCCTGGAGATGGAGATGGCAGAAGCTGTCTGACAAGACTGATGCAAATACCCTGAGCCAGAGAACAGTGTAAAATGCCACAACTCAAGCCTGTGACCCCAGTGAAGCACTGCAAGAAATGAAGAGAATAGCATTGGTGCTACAAAGTGCTCCAGCACCGTGAGATGGAGACGACAGAAGCTGTCTGAGAAGACTGATGCCAGTACCCTGAGCCAGAGTACAGTGAAAAATGCCAAAACTCAAGCCCGTCAGTGAAGCACTGCAAGAAATGAAGAAAACAATGTTGGTGCTACAAACTGAGCCAGGCAGCCAGCACCTACAGATGAAGACAAAAGATGTCTAAGAAGATTGATGTCAATAACCTTAATCTATGCATGGTGAGTGGTGAAAAACTTTTAATTGATGAATCTAAAGGATAACTTCTGAACTTTTATGTATATTTTATTAGTGTTTACAATACTGATTATTGCTATGAAGATAGTTAAAATATTCCTGCAATCCTACGAACCAGGGTAAATACAGCTTTTAACTGTCTTCCTTGATCTCTCGGTCTTCTGGTAGATTGAACTGATTTACCATGCGGAACAGCCGGTTGAAAAGGTTGTTTCAGTGTGAGCTGCAAGTCATTCTGTGTTTAGGGAAACATTAATAATTTGAATTGCTGTGGATATTTAGCTTATTTATTTGCAATGTTTTTTTAATTACATGCAAGCCTGATAATGGATAATTACAGATATTTTTTTCCTTGGACTACTATACAGGCACCTGTGCCTAGTGGGCCTTATCCAGTTACCAAATAATTTAATTTATGAACAAAAAAAGTGGAAAGGAGCGGGGCTTGGCATAATGGGTGGGGCTTGCTAAAAAAGGGGGCATGACCAACAGAAATGGGGCCCCAGAGATCCCGATTTCCCTCAGGCCTAGGGCCCCATCAAACCTTAATCTGGCCCTGACACTAGGGGTACTAACTAGCTATATGACTCTTGTTATATTTACTGTAGTACCACTCCAAGTTGTTTTTAGATTCATTTCCCATTACTTGGGGTTGAAAATTTTGGTTAGAACATTTTTTGTAAATTAAAGTGCTAGTGTGCCGCCTAAAACTAAGATTCATTTTCAAAAGCTGTTAACTACTACCTTTTATATCTGAGGTATTTTTTTCTTTTACCTTTGGTCAATCAGAAGATTTGTTACCTCGTGTTAGCAGGCGTTATGTGCAAAATGGCATTGTACCTGGTAGCTGACATATCTAGCTCTGTTCCTCCCATTACATCACCAGCATTGTGACCTCACTGATTGTGACATCACAGCTGCTCAAGATGAGCCACTCAGTAGCTGCCAGATCAGTCACCTGTGATGTCACTGTCAGTGAGGTCACAGTGCTGATGATGTAGTGCGAAGAATACAACTAGATATGCCAGCCACCAGGCAGAGTGCTATTCCACACATCCAGCATAATACCAGTACATAAGAAATTTTGTAATGAGCAAAAGGAAAAATGAAAATACTTCAGAAATAAAAAGTTACAACTGACTGCTTCTTACAGTTTGTACAATTCTCCTGTCTGCCTATTTTTGATTGTGGTGGATGATCTCTGAGGCACTCCATCTACCTTACATCATGGGTTTGTGTACATCGGATAGGTTGTTGTGATGCACATGTGACATACATTTGAGAACGTCCCCTCTGGGTGTCCCTGGTCACTGGTAATCAGTTCAATTTGTGCATCTCACAAAGGTTGCCACACTATTCCAGAGCTCCAGATCACCGAACTTTTAACCAACTTATCTAAAGGTAGGACTACAGTTCCATATTTTACCTCTGTACCTATTGCTTGCAATGTATATTCAGACAGCACAGATAGTTATGCGTCTACTTGGTATGTCGGTACGCTTCACAACACATTCTGCAGGTTAGCAATGAGACAGATAGGATTGTTGTGCAATTCACAGTGATCATCTTCACTCCAATACCACACAAGCTCACTGCAACAAAGCCTTCCCTATTGCTGCAACTGATTTACAGGCTCACAACTTCACTAGCGGCTTAAATACACCTGGTAGCGCTCTGGACACCCCTACTTTAGCGGTTCCAGACGCTACACCAGTCCCACCACTGCAATGCTGCAGCTGCTACCATTTCTGTTTTTCCTGCAATCCGGACTGCCGACTTCTGGCTAAGCGCTCTGAACACCCCAACTCTGCGGTCACAGACGCTGCAAAGACTCATTGGTGCAGTCAACTACAACACAGAAATACATGTACAGTGCTCTGGGTACCCCTCCTGCAACGGTCCCAGACGCTAAGTTCACCCCAACAGCAGTCCCATACATTGCCACGCTCCATATGCAACTCCCAGTCATCTCCCTACTTGCACTGCCCAACATCGCCTGCTGTCACCACATTTGCTGGACTTCTTGGCTGCTTTCTCATCTGCTCCTCCGATGCTTAGCTGCCTCAGATGCTACTTCCAAAATGGAGACTCCCAGATGTTATTTTATGGCCCCTAGAGGTGTCTGCACCCATGCCTTCTCGCGCGATCACGTCCTGATTCCTCCTGCTTCATCCAGCGCTCCCACATACAGCGTGCTACTCCATTGGCCATGTCACACTCGCAGGACTTCACTGCAAGTCTCGCGATGAACTGAGCAATGCACAGTGCTTTCCTCAGCCAGCGCTGCACTCAATACCCATCATGAGTCACTATTTCATGTAAAGCATACCTAATTTTACACTTTACTGCCACATGGATTCAGTAAAGCCCAGCCTTGCTTTCCACAGCTTTCCAACCATGCAGTCATTTGGAAGCAGTCCCCACACCCATTAGGCAGCATTACACCTACACATACTCCTCCCTTAAAGGCATACCAACCCCTTAAAGGCATACCACTTCTACACGAGCAGCACATACTACTGCATTCCAACGGAGCACAACACAAGAAGGACCTGCTATGATGCAGCCCTTCTTACTAATTACTACAACCTGTCTATGCACAGCTCCTGTAGGTCATACAACTACTGCCAATGTTAGCAATTTTGTATCAGTCACTTACTGCTAAATCAGGCACAAGCAGTAACACGCCACTAAGCATATATTTTCTATCTACTCATCAGGTGACCATGCCTAAACCAAAGAGCTGCAGACAGTGCAAGGTGCCATTGCCACATCAACACTCAGGCAGACTCTGTGCATCCTGCATGGAGGAATCCACGACACACATTGAGACACACGACACAGAGGATGACTGCTCCCCTCCTTCCCCTGCTCTGGACAACCAACAAAACTCAGAGACCACTAAAGCGCTACTACAAAACAACCAACTCATGCAAGCACAACAGGAGGTTTTGACAGCGATGTTACACCAGCTAACAGAACTCTCCAAACATCAACAGATGCAATCACCCCTACTAAGAAAAGGCACACATCTCTTACCAGATATGCAGACGAGACCGTGCACACCCTGCACACCCCCAGGTCGACTCCAGCGACTCTTCCGATGAGGAAGAGGGAGCTCTAGATGAAGACCCACAAACCCTCACAGCAAAGTGGTGCTTCCCAGACCAAATCCCGGCTCTGATGCACCACAAAATGGAAACAGTGGGCTTCGACACTATCACACCTGCCCCTGCATCTAAGCTACTACCGTCCCTACAACCCACTGCGAAACTAGCAGAAGCCTTTCCTGTCTGCGAAGCCATCGAGGAGATTGTTCTCAAAGAATGGTCTTTCTCGGAACCAGCCAGACTTCCAGAGAGGAAATCATGGGACAGAATGTACCCACTGCAGGAGGACAAACTAGCACTATGGTGCACCCCGCCCACCATGGACCCTCAGATCGCGGCACTAAACAAAAAGACGGTACTCCCCACTGAGTCCGCATCAGGTCTATGAGACCCGATTGACCAAAAACTCGAGGACCACCTAAAAAAGAATGCCGAATTAGCAGGCTTGGGTAGCAGGGCGGCCACAACAGCTATTTATGCCACTAGAGCGCAGCTCACCTGGCTCCAGAAACTACAAAAGTCCATTCCTGCGAAATCACATGAGTCCTCTCTATTAGACAATGCCATTCTCTCCACTAAATATCTGGGAGACATGGCGGTCGACTCACTGAAGATAAATGCTAGATCAGCGGCTATCACTAACCGTGCCCGGAGGTCACTCTGGATGAAACTCTGGGATGCTGACAAGGAATCAAAGGCCACGTTACACAAGCTTCCATTTAAAGGCAACATGCATTTTGGACAGGCACTAGAGAAGTACCTCAAAGGAAAGGAAGACGTCCGGCTTCTAGCTAGAGAACAGACTAGATCCACATATCTCCCTACCCGCTTTCAAGGACAGCACCACTCCTTTCGCAATAAAAGACGAAGTAGCTACATATTCTGTGGCACTACCTTCCGACAAAATTATTCGACCCTCTACCACTACAACAGATACAGAGGTAGGGGATCTACACAAAGAGGCAGAGGACTCTACAACCATCGCAACAATTCAAGGGCCTGACTACGCACTTCCACCGCGGGGCCACACTCCAGTGGGTGCAAGACTGACAATGTTCCTGCAACAATGGGAAGACACCACCACAGACAAATGGGTTCTAGAGATCATAAGAAAAGGTTACGCAATACAGTTCACAAAAACACCAAGAGGGCACAGACTGCTTCAGTCCACCTTTTCCACACACAGATACACAGCAGCCCACATTACTACGGCCATTCAAGAATTACAAGACAACAATGCCATTGTTCCAGTCCCAAGGCAAGAAGAAGGTACCGGCATCTACTCCATATTCTTCATGGTCCCAAAAAAAGACAAGGGGGTACCGGCTGGTCCTGGACCTCAAATGCATCAACAAGTCAGTGCGCTACATCCCATTCAAGATGGAGACGACAAGGTCCACACTCAAATCTCTCCGCCAGGGAGACTTTCTCACATCTATCGACTTAAAGGACGCTTACCTCCATGTTTCAATGCGCCCATCACACCACAGATTCCTACACTTCTGCATTCTAGGCCAACACTACCAGTACAAGGTGCTGCCATTTGGACTAGCTTCAGCACCGTGAGTATTCACAAAGGTTTCCATAGTTATAGCAGCACATCTCCGACAACAGGGTATTCACTTAACACCATACTTGGACAACTGGCTCATCTGGACGAGATCACTACAGCAATCAATAAGTGAGACGCAAACGGTGGTACAATGTCTAGAGTATCACAGCTGGGTACTCAACCACAAGAAGAGTCAACTGATACCCAGTCACAACTTAGAACACTTAGGCACTCTAATAGACACAACAAGTGGACTAATTACTCCATGTCTTTCCAGAATCGACACCTTAATATCAATAGCACACAAACTACAGTCGGCAAAATATCCAACACTCTGGGACATTTCGCAAATGCTAGGTCTCATGTCATCCACCATCGACACAGCCCCATGGGCCAGATGGAATGCAAGACTTCTAATGACATTCCTTCTCAATCATGGACATGCGCACGACCCAACCAGATGAGTCAATCTGCCATCCAGAGTAAAGTCAAGCCTCAACTGGTGGACAAACAGACACAGACTGACCCAGGGTATGCCACTAGACATCACCCCAGACATATCAATAGATACAGACGCAAGCCTCTCCTGCTGGGAGCAGTACTAGGACATCATACCACTCAAAGGAAAATGGTTCCAGTCCAACACAAAACTCACGATAAATGTCTTGGAAATGAAGACAGTATTCAAAGCACTACTGCACTTCTCCAAACTCGTCCAAAACAAACGTGCAAATCCGGTCAGACAATCAGACCACGGTAGCTTACATAAACAAGCAAGGTGGCACAAGAAGCAGGGCCATGATGTAAAAAACATCCAAGCTACTAGCATGGTCTCAAACAAGCTTGAAATCAATATCCGCAATTCACCTGGTGGGCAAACTCAACATCACTGCAGACTGGCTCAGTCGGGAGATGATTCACCTGGGAGAATGGAAACTTCACCCGCACATATTCCAACAACTCGACCACAGATGGAGCCCAATAGAGATAGATCTCATGGCATCGCACAAGAACCACCAATGCAAGACATACTGGTCGAGATTCAAAGACCAAAGGGCAATAGGAGTAGACTCACTCTCCGCCAAATGGACTTTTCACATAGCCTACGCCTATCCCCCATACCACTCATTGCTCAAGTACTACGTAAGATAAGCATGTCTAGGGCACGCATCATTCTGGTGGCATCTCACTGGCTGTGGACAGCATGGTTTGCAACACTGGTCTCCATGGCACTAACCAATCCATGGCACCTTCCACTCATACCAGACCTTCTCATACAGGGACCACTTACACATCCCAACCTGCGCCAACTACAACTGACGGCATGGCTCCTGAAAGGGAGAGATTGCTGAAGGCAGGGTACCACCCTTCCGTCATTCAGACCATGGCTTCCTCATGTCAACCTTCCACGCTTACCACTTATCAACGCCACTGGGACATATTCAACAAATGGTGTCTGCACCACAAGATAGACTCCTCCACATGTACCATTCCTCACATCCTCTTATTTCTCCAGGAGGGCCTACTACTGGGACTTTCACCATCATCTCTGCGGGTTCAAGCGGCAGCCATTGGGGCAGCAAGGGATCCCACCAAGATGTCGTACATTTCCTGAAGGCGGCAGCTAACATACGCCCCACACAAAAGCCAACGCTCGCACTTTGGGATCTACCATTAGTGCTGACAGCAATGACAAAGCCACCCTTTTAACCTATAGATTCCATTCCACTAAAATGGCTACAATTCAAGACAGTGTTTCTAACAGCCATTGCATCCGCCAGGCGTGTGGAAGAATTACAGGCACTTTCACATAAAGAACCCTTCCTGCAATTCTACCCCGACAGAATATCCATGAGACCAGTCACTTCCTTCTGGCCCAAGATTGCATCTAAGTACCATCTTAACCAATCTATCGAAATTCCTGGACAACTCCCACCAGAAGAGGTTCAGGCCGACCCACAGCTCAGACTACTAGGCATGACTCGTCTCCTCACAACATATATTGCCCGCACTGAAGCTATCCGCAAATTGGATAGACTATTCATTATCACACAGGGATGCAGAAGGGGCCAACCTGCTTCAAGAACATCCATAGCAGGGTACCTCAGAACAGCTATTTCCGAGGCCTACAAAGCTACCAATGTGCCCGTTCCAACTACATTAAAGGCACATTCCACCAGAGCCATTGCAACATCCTGGGCAGAAAGAAACTTAACCACAGCAGAAGAAATTTGCGCTGCTGCCACTTGGTCGACTATCCACACTTTCACAAGACATTACCGCTTGGATGTATCTCACCAGACCAAGACAAACTTTGCCAGAGCAGTCCTACTGGCAGCAAGCACAGGACACAACGACATTATCACGTCTAACCCACCCTAGACTTCTTATCACTGCTTTTGAATAACCCATGATGTAAGGTAGGTGGAGTGCCTCAGAGACCATCCCCCACAATGGTAGTTTACTCACCTGGTAAAGGTGATTGTGGGGGAATGGATCTCTGAGGCACTCCACACCTCACCCTATACAAGACAGTGACAATGTCAAATACAACAATTGGACACAAACATTTCAAGATATATGTTTGACAACGCATGAGCAGTTCCTATGACAATAAATATTACACATTATATACCTCCACAAGCCATCACATTTACATTATTCCAGGTACAAGTGGGGGGCAACATGACTTTTTCTCATTTCAGATACAGCTTTGGAAGACATCAAACTGATTACAAGTGACCAGGAACACCCAGAGGGGATGTTCTCAAATGTATGTCACATGTGCATCATGACAACCTATCCGGTGTACACAAACCCATGATGTAAGGTAGGTGAAGTGCCTCAGAGAGCCATTCCCCCACAATCACCTTTACCAGGTGAGTAAACTACCATTCTACTAGCTCTTTAAAAGAAAGGTTCTGAAAGTTCTGATGAGGTTCAGATAACTATCAGAGCTTTTTTATGGCTTATCAGAACCTCAGAACATTTTGTGGCTCTCCCATCCTGAGACTTTTTATGTTCGCATTGCTTATTCCTGCTGTGAAGTTATAATCCTCTGTTTATGTCATCACAGCATATTGCCATGGAAATAGGTCTGATGTCACAAGCAGCAAAATATGACTTCAGAGCAGGAAAAGTAGCAGGAACAGGTGAAGTGAGGCAAAGAAACACAGAACATAGAAACATAGAATTTGTCGACAGATGAGGACGGTTTTGCCCACCCAGTCTACCCATTTTTCCTTGCCTATAGTGTCACTGCAGACCCCACTTGATCTCTGGCTCTCCCCCCCCTCACTTTCCACTAAGATTCCCTTATGCCTAGCCCATACATTTTTGAATCCCACCTGTTTTCTCCCCTAGTACCAGGCACCCACCACTCTTTCTGTGAATAAGTACTTCCTCTCATCTCTCAAGAAACTAACTCCCTCCAGCTTGATTGCATGCCCCACTTGATCTCTTGCATCTTTTGTTCCAAAAAATACTCTTATCCAGTACTCTGTTTACCCTGTTAGGTATTTATTGGTCTCTATCATACCCTCCTCTCTTCTACGGTGTACATATCAAGGTCCTTTAGTCTCTCTTTGTGGGGGCTTCTGGTGCAGACCCTGTGCCATTTCAGTTGCCTTCCTCAAGACAACTTCCACTCTGTCTATGTCCTTCCAGAGGTGTGATTTCCAGAACTGTCCACAGTACTCCAGGTGGGGTCTCAGCAGCGATCCACACAGTGAGACAGCCTGTTTTCATGTAAATGCATTTGTGAAAAAATGTATTAGTAATAAATAACGGAATGACTTGAAATTCAAATTTTTGGCCAGCCCGATAGCATGGGAGTAGTGCTATCATCTGCTATGCCAGTGACCCGGGTTCAGGGGATGACTTGAGTCACTGGGTGTCAGGCGAGGTTGAGAGGTTCAAGCATCCAAGGGACTGCTCTCCTCTCATGGGGTGGGTGGGTCACACCTCCCGTAAGGTACTGGAAACATAGCAGAGGCTGGGTGTCAAAGCAGTCCAGAGATGCAGAAGGGTGTGGGTCACAATCAGACACTCTACATCATTGCATGTTGACATCCCAGGGGCAGAAATATGGAGAAAAAATCCCTCACGGGACAGGATGAAGGACAGCACCCCCCCCCACAAGTTGGGCCCCACTAACTGGGTACCCAATCAGATCCTGCTTTGAAGGGGCAAGGGGTAGTCCCTCCCATCCTGCCATGAGGGTTAACTTGTGGGGAAAGAGAGGGCACATTAAGTAAAGAGATGATGAGTGACTGGGCTGGTCATGGGGGAGATAGGGGCTAGCGAGGTGTCAGGCGGAATGAACACAATAAAGAAAAAACTAAACAAAATAAATTTGCATTTTTGGGGAATGCTAGGAGAGTCAAGTTCTGAAGATGGCTACAAATAATTTATTTTCAGGCAGCCAGAAAATAATTTTAAAATTTAAATTAACTGTCAATTATGGAGACACCCTTATCATGTTAGCTTTTCACAATTTCAAGATTTTGTGGTGGTGGGGGTAGATTTCCATGTTTAACTGAAGTGGAATGCCAGCCACCACAATGTGGGATTTCCTCAAAAGACTTTCAGAAGGTGACTGCGGCAGTGAAGGAGGGTCAAACCGGAGATCTATCTATTGATTTTTCTTCAGAGAATAGTGGCTTTTCCTCTAATGTGATTGTACCAAAAAAAAACAAAAAAAAGTATCTTGTGTTGGCCTTTGCTGGGCAAGCTGCGATTATCATGTTTGCCCTTTCTTTTGGCCCCCCTCCACGCAAAGAAGAAATGAAATAACAACTGCAGCACTACAGACTAATTTTACAGATGAGTCACCCTGCTGCAGCTGGCCTTTATGACTGAGTGTTGCAATGAGTTTACTAAGAAAGAAACTGTGACATCATTGTGCCAGGGCTCACTGGATAAAATGAAGGTTGTTTTGCTTTTGGGCCTGGCAGAGCAGAATCTCCCTTTCCTGTGTGGTTTGTGTTTGTTCAGTAGTCTCAACTTTGTCATGGTAGCTAAGAGACTGTGAAACATCCCCCCCCCACCCTTGTGCTGGGGTGGTGTTGCCATTTGTTTCCGCTTTAGAAAATGGATTGCCCATCCTGCTCAAAAAGACAGCGTCTGCCTTCTTAGGTTTCAGCTAGCCTAGAACAGATTATTTCAAACAGCAATGTGAAGATGAGAGTTCTTCATTCTTACTGCTTTTAGAAGCAACCTGTCCTCTGCCCCCTACACCCACTCCATGACTGTAATCCAGTGGTTGGTGCACTTACAGTAGCTGTGAGATGACAGGCTCAAGTCCCACCACAGCCACTAATTCACTGCATACCTCTCACGCCCTGCCTTACAAATCAAAGGAGGGGCTCAGAAAATCCAGGCATGGTTGGACACAATCAGGGACACCTCTTAAACAATGTTAATATCAGCTCAAGACATTCCTACAAAATGCAGCTTTTAGTATAAAACACATCCTCTGGAGGAGAAAGAGACCGGAACACATTATGTCTGGCATCATTAAGCTTCAAATCCTTACTCCAATGAGACAGAAATGCCAAATTTAAGAAAGAACAAGATAATGTTTGCTACAAAATTAGGGACATCCCAGAACACCAGGCAGTTGAGAGGTACGAGTCACTGTAGGAACTTTAGCAAGAAACTTGACCTCCCTGTGTTTATGTCTACTCAGCTTCATGACAGTGCAGCTAGAAGCCGGACAGCCCTGAAAACAAGATGCTGCATCTCACCTGGGCACACCTCTCATTACTTTGATACAACTTTTGGGGACAAGGCTACGAATACATCAGGGATGAAAGGGTGACAGTCAAGGACACCACATTTGGAAATATGGTAATTTCAGCTCAAGAAGCAACAAGACAACTACTGTAAAAGTTTTTTTTTCTGAAGGAAAGTTAGCTTGTGACTTTACCGTCTTACGTTATTGGACGCTTACAATCCTTACTCTTCAGTGATGGAAACACCACTCTTACAAAGAAAAGAGAAAAAGGAAACATTTCGAGGTCAAGTCAAGGACATCCCTTAAAATCATTGCCAACTATAAAGTGTGCATCTGGGATTTCCTAAGCATGGAAAAAAACACATTCTTTGTTTTGGAGAGTATATTTGATGGGCCAGTTGCGTGACCTCGGCATAAGCACTGCTTCCTGGAGGGCAGTTAGGTCTAGTGGTTAGAGCTTAGAGATGTGAACCTGGAGACCTGGGTTTGAATCCCACAACTGCTGCATGCTCATTGAGTGACCCTGAGCAAGTCATTGAACCTCCCCGTGCTTAATCTCTCCCTGCACACTTTGAGTCTCCCTGTGCACTGAAAAAGGCAGAAACATAGTCCCCCAGATTGTAAAATGCTTTGAGATACAGTTTGCATGAAATGCACTATATACAAATTAAATTCCTTTCCTTTCCTTGTGTTCCTTTTTTTTTTCATAATCAAGCTTTTTTTTATTAAGTTTCCAATTACACAGGTCATAGAGAAGTACAAGTTATGAAACAGCAACAGCCGAAACACAAGCCTAGGACCAACAGAAAATTCCAATACTACATCTCAGTGTTGAATAGCATAACAAGGTAATGAAAACTGTGTTAGCTGTAGGTAGACAAAAACCCTAGTGAAGCAGAGGATGGGGCCCTTTCCATTGGGTGCACATGGTAAAAAGCCAAATATCTCTAGGAACGGCCCTGGTCACCAGACGATCTCTTATGGAACAATGTTAGGATCCCTGGCAGAGACAAACATTATCCATCTCCCCCATCTATATGTCACTTTTCGACCTGCTTATGGATGGCACATGTGAGCATCTCCATGTTATATATGTCATCGATTAACGTTATGCACTCCTCCATGGTTGGGACTTCATCCTTAAATTATTTTTTGGTAATACACTTTTTGGTCATAAGCATAAGGACCCCCAACAAATATCCAACTACTGCATCTTTCATACCTGTAGGAAAAAACAGGAAAAGGAATAAGTGTTCCATCAGGTGGAGCTGAGGAGTAAACATTTCAGGTAAGGCTACCTCTATGGAGGTGAGGAACAGAGAAGCGGGGGACATGTCCAGAAGATATGATACTGTTCTGCCTTTACCTCACCACATTATCTTCAGCGATGGCTGTTAGGTGCCATACCTCTTTGAGCCTGCTAAACTGGAGTTAAGAAATACCTTACTAAACATTTTCAGCTAAATTCTCTCCACAACATTGATGAAGTAATTCTGATACCCAAAATCTTGCAGAGGTCGTCTTTAATTGAACCCCCAGTGACTATATCTGGGCAGTTACCTTTTAGAGACCCTAGGGCCATATCTGTATTTTTTTACAGATTCACCTTTGCCCCAATCACATCAGAGAAAGACGGCAGAATCCCAGATGCAACACTGACAGATTCCAAATCCGAACCATTAAACATACATTATTTTTTCATTTAGTTTTTGTTGACCGGTTAAGTGCACTAGACAAATCCTGCCTATTTTCAGGCATGACCTGGGGAAGGGGGATACAGATGAATGCCAACTGACCTTGAACCAGATTAAGTTGTTGGTGGTATTTTTAGTGAATGAGAGAAATTTGGCCAGGACACCGGGGAAATTCCCCTACACTTTTCGATAAGTGCCATGGGATCTTTAACATCCACCTGAACTACCACCAATCCAGGCAGATGGGACCTTGGTTTAACGTCTCATCCGGAAGACGGATCATCTATGCATGTCAAAACTGGTGGAACTGTTAACTTGTCAGTGGTAACTTTCTTCTGAATTTCATTTGAACCATTAATCTTTCCGATCAAAGGGTCTAACCCAAAAATATAGAGAAGGGGGTTAAGGGGGTGCAATTTCTCACACCTCTTTTAATTAGAACTGAAGCGCCTAGCCATACATTCAGTACTGGAGTGGTACAGGCACTGGAATACAAAACCTCAACCTGTGAAATAGATTAATCAGGGATTCCATAGATATGCAAAATATTTGTTAGAAAAACATGTGAGATTCGGTCAAAAGCCTTCTCCTGGTTGAAGGCCAGGAGAAGGCCAGAGACATCTTCCTGATTCCATCCACGATGAACTCCTACAACGTATGCAGATTGTCTTGAATCCAGCATTCAGGGATGCCATATGACTGGGAGGAGTCTATTATGAGAGAGGCTGCCTGTAATAATCTGAAGGCCAAACATTTTCATCAGAATTTTTAAATTAGTATTTCACAAATTGATTGGCCTCCATTTGGAAATATCTGTTTTAACTACTTTGTTGAAAAATAAAAATAAAAATTCCCTTTTGAAGAGTGGGCCTCGCCACTTCATTAGCCAACACATATGTAACCCTTACCTCGGAACGAAGTTGGCGCTTGGGCAGCACAGTGGAACTTGGCATTTGGCACTACGGACAGTCTACACACTCCCCTGGAAAAGGCACTTTTTCTGGCTCGGTCTCGGGAGGAAGGGCATACAAAAAATGTTTGTATTTTTACCGGGGTGGGCCATGGCACTGGGGGGCTCCAAGAAATCACATAGTCACTCACAGAAAGCTGTCCACAAGCAAAATACAGTCAAGCAGTAGGTTTTATTCCGTCAAGCTGGACTGACAAGACAGCATTTGCCCATAGGGGCTGCAGGTGCAGTAACAGGTACAACAAGGTCCACAAATCCACAGTAGTGCTTTACTACAATTCACATGTTTGTTGCAATAATTTTTATTAATGTTTCTAAACATAAAACATAAAAAAAACCCCATAAAATCACATTACAAAATCCAGTGATCAACAGTGAAAGTACAGCCGACCCTGCCCACACATGCTGGGGTGGTATACCGGTCTAGTTGTCATATGAAAACAGCAAAGTATAACTTAAAAGTGACCTATATAAACATAACATTACAGCACATAGAATAAAGAATGGTGAATTACGACTGGGTTACATGCTCTGTTTATGTGTAGACATACCCCAGAATTGAACAGGGCCCTCCACGGGTACCCCATAACCTCCCAGTATTATACATATAAGGAGTACTTACCAAAGCCTTGGGGTTAGATCGAAACCTTCACATTGCCAGACATACCACTCTACTGAAGTAATTTTATACTTGCCGCAAGGAGTGTTCCATTTCAAGGCATTCGGAGCACTATGACTTAAGAGTATAGATATGTTCTGCAAGGACCAGCCTGATCCTGTAAAGATACGAAAATATCCCAAGTTTAAATCTGTACTCCTAAAATAACTTTCCGTATGTCCACCTGTCCAGACACAATCAAGAATAGCAGTTATAGTTCCGGAAATAATTCATCCCCCACGAGACATGGGGCACCATTGCCGAAACCTTTGTTCGAGGCCCACCTCATCTGACTACCTGTACAACCATCAGAGGAAACTAAGGATAATCACCCTATTCCCGATGGTGGAGGGACTTGCCCCAAGTATCTCAGGTATGGGTCCCAACAGGCTGTAAATAAGGATAATTTGGATTTCTGAAGATGGGATATCTTATCCAGTTTGGCCAGAGTAGACAAAGACCCCATTATAACTGTTACCGTAGGGACCACCACGGACCTCCACTGGCTTAGTATAGCTCTTTTGGTTTATAACACTAACAAGGCCAACCATCTAACTTTTAATGGTGACAATTTAGGCATTACCCCTCTTAACCCCAAGATACAAAAAAGGGGGCATATGGGAATGGTCTGTTGGAGAACCCGAGAGGCAAGAACCAGAATCTCTTGCCAAAGAGGTTGGATCTTGGGGCAGGTCCACAATATGTGCAATAGATCACCCCCCGGCTGTTGACACCTCCAGCAATTGTCTCTATCTATTACTTTAGCTCTGTGTAAAATAACTGGAGTTCTATACCATGCATGTGCAATTTTGTTTTGAATTAGTCTAGATTTGGTATCAGTGAACCAGGAGTGAACATCTACCCAGGCTTTCTCCCAAGCCTCTGAGGAAATAGGAGTCTGCAACATCTTTTCCCATCTATGCCTCGCTGTCTGAGATTGAGATGGAAGAGCATCACGAAGGGTAGCATATAACTGACCCTCAAGTCCCTTAGTACAAGACATCCACTTAACCAATGGTGATGGTTGAACACGGCCCAGAGGACAACGCAGAAGCTGCCTGATAGCATCCCTGATCTGGAGATATCTCCAGAAATCCTCTGCAGGAATTCCCCATTGCTGTCTTAGAGACTGAAATGTCTGGATATTCTTATGATCAGGGGTCAACAGGTCTCCCAGCTTGGTGATACCCAATGCAGCCCAATGTCTCCACATAATATTGCTACCACCTATGGTAATGTCTGGATTGTGCCAGATAGGCACATAGAAGAGGGGAAAAGGAGCCAGATTAAGTCTTCGATGATAGCTAACACAATTTCTCCTGGCTAAATCTATTGTAGGGGACGTACATTCTCTCCAAACTTATTAACCTTAGCTTTTTTGGGATTATCCTTCTGTACTAGAAGAGATAAAGGATGACACAACCCTAGATATCTGTCTCTAGCTGCACCACTGCGGTAAAGAGGGAAAGAGGTCGAGCCCAGTTAATCATTTGGGCTAAAAGAAAGGCCGGTAGTATCCTTCTAACCACGGGAGGTTCCACCCACCCTGTCGCCAGTGTGATCTTAATTTAGCACGGCTGAACCTAGGCTTAGATCCCTCCCATAAAAAATCCCCAATAATCTTATCAATACTCTGAAAATACTGTGCAGGTAAAGGGACCGGTAAATGTCTCAGAAGATAAAATAGTTTGGGTGCAGCAATCATAGTCACTGCCGCCACTTTCCCCTCAAGAGTTAGTTTAAGTAACCTCCATCTATCGAAATCTGTCTTCAGAGAGGAGGAAGGGGTTGTATATTGGCTTGCCATATTGCATCTAAAGATGGAGTGAGGAAAATACCCAAGTATGAGATCCCTCCTGGAGCCCACACTAGCTCCTCTGCACCCATATCCTGCTGAACACAGTACTCATTCAGGGGGAGTATCTCTGTCTTGTGCCGATTCAGCCATAGGCCAGAATGCTTTGAGAAATCTTCTAACAGATCAAGAAGCAGGGGAATAGCGGTATGAGCATCCTTCAGCAGAAGGAGAAGATCATCAGCATACATAAAAAGTTACATAGGATATATTCCCCACTGTCAGACCATTAATCTTTGGGTGATTACGAATAGCCGGCCAGCGGTTCTATCGCCAATACAAAAAGTAAGGGCGAGAGCGGGCATCCTTGCCTCGTCTCTCTGCCCAGTGGGAAAGGTTGGGAAAGGGTCGAACTAGTATTAACTCTGGCAAAAGAGGCTCCATATGTAGCTTTTATTTTTGCAAGAAAGGTGTCCCCAATCCCAAAATGAGAAAGAGTCGGATATAGATAGTCCCATTCCACTGAGTCAAATGCCTTTTCAAAATCTACTGTGATGGCAGCAGCCGGGGTGTGAAGGGACCTGGCCAGAGGAATCAGATTAAGCAGGGTTCTTAAATGATCCAAACAATGACTCCCTGGTATAAATCCCACTTGTGATGGGTGTATCAATTCAGCCAACAAAGGACTGAGTCTGTAGGCTAAGATTTTAGCGTAAAGTTTACTGTCCAGATTTATAAGTGAGATAGGGTGGTAATTTCCCAGATTCGTGGAGTCCTTACTTTTCTTGGAATCACAGCTATAGTTGCCTCCCGCATAGAGGTGGAAAGGCACTTAAGTTCGACCTCCCAAAACACCTGAGTCAAAGGGAGAAATAATATGCCCAAAGTCTGATAGAATTCTGCGGTACCCATCACTACCGAGGTTCCCCTTTTTAAGTCCTGAATAGCTACCATCAGTTCTTCTTTTGAAATAGGGAGATCTAACCTTGTGTGTGCTGGCTCTGCAGCTTAGGCAAGCTTAGAGAATTTAGAAGCCCTGAGTGTCCTAGTTATGGTTAGCATGGGTGGAACAATATAACTTTTGTAGAATGCAGACATAATCTCATTAATATCTCCTGAGAGGTACATAATGATCCTAAATTGTTTTTTAGACCTGGGATAAACCTACTGGCCTGCTGTTTCCTTAATTGGTATGCAAGTACCTTGCCCCTTTGTCCCCTCCTTCCCAAAACGTATGTTTAAGACGTAAAATAGCAGCTTCCGCTTTCCTATTCATAATCTGATTAATTTCAAACCGAATGGCCAAAATAGATTTCCCAATGGGAGAATGAATATTGGGAGAGGGCAGCGACTTAAACTTACTCTCAGCATCAGCCAATTTCCGTTCAAGGTCAAGCAGCTGTGATTCTCTTTGTCTGCATCTAGCAGCCGAAAACCCCATAATGCTGCCTCGCAATGTGGCTTTAAAAGCCTCCCAAGTTGTACAGGCAGAGGTGTCATTAATAGGGTTTTCTGCAAGGAAAAGAGAAGCCTCCCTAATAAGCCAAGGGGTGAACTCGGGGTCCTGTACCAGAAGCGGGTCCATTCTCCATTGCTTAGTTGGGGGGGCCACTGGGTCCCATTGTAATAGGAGCTGGACTAAAGCATGATCAGAGACACAGCAAGGGAGAATTGAAACCTCTAAAGTTTTAGTAGTCAGTTTAGCTGAACCAAGCCAGAAATCAAGCCTGCTATATGAATCGTTTGGGACAGAATGAAATGTATAGTCTCTAGTTCTGGGGTGGAACAATCTCCAGAGATCTACTAACCCCTGGTCAGACAGCATTTGCTGAAGAGCCTTCACACTTCTGGGATGTGCCTCTTTCCCCCCCATCATTTCTGTCCAGTATAGGCATCAAGGTCAGATTAGAATCTTCACCAATAAGTAGCGGACAATCTGGTGGGTTAAATTCCAGTGTTACTTCTGCCAGCTTATGAAAAAACAATGGGGCATCATCATTGGGGGCATATACATTACATAGAGTGATTAGACCTGTGGGAGTGTTATACGTAGCCATAACCCAGCTACCATCAGAATCTGCATGTGTCTGGGTTAATTTCCAAGGAAGGGACTTATGCACCCAAAATCTGAACCCCATGTTTCCTGGTCAGGGCATTAGAATGCACCTGCTGGCCAACCCAGTCCTTCACCATACGGGTATGATCCTCCCCAGCAAACTTGGTCTCCTGGAGAAAGGCCACTTGAGAACGTTTACGTTTCAGGTATGCAAGGACTTTCTTACATTTTATCGGGGAATTTAACCCACGGACATTCCAGGTGTGCATCACAATGTCAGCCATATAGCTAAAATCCACAATGTGCCCTAGTCAATAATGTTAAAGGAACTGAATCCAGCTATATGCAGGGTATGAAAAGTTACTGTACTGTTCAGGACAAACACGAAACCCTAACAGTAGGCAGGGATTAACTAACCTAACTACAACTACTGTGTATTACTACCCTATCTAAATAACAACCAACCAAACAAACTACCTACTACTATTAGAGGAAACGGTAGGATTAAGCTGGCTAGAGACCTAGCCAATAGTATATCCTGTCATTCCTGGGGGGAGCCAGATGCTTCTCAAAAGGGAGAAAATCCCTATCTCCTATAGAGCATATACCAAACTTCTCTAAGACGGGACAAAAGCAACAGACAGAATCCGCACTTACTAGAGCCTTCTACGGATTTGCCTACAGTCCCCTCAAACGGTGGGGGGGTGGGTAAAAGTCCTGTGACCGAGTCCTAAGACCAGATACTGCCCTTCTGCTAATGGGAAAATCAAAATCCCCTTGAACCAACTTGAAGTCCCCAGGAGCAACTATTGAACATACTATGGGACATCACCTCTCATTGAGCTTCTAATACTCACTTAAACATTTGTACTTCTATTGAATCTTTACCAACAGTCTTAGGGCCTACCTATATACCAAGCCATGTACTGCATAGTCTGAGTAAAACTAAGAGGTACATCTGATCATTACCACATGTTAAGGAACCAATATGGCCCCCTCTAGCAATGTTAAGTTCTAACTATCGCCTGTAGGGTCAAGTTAAGTCACTTATTCTCTTCCATTGGGTCCTCAGGGCAAGATACTATGAAGGGTGAGGTACCTTTCCTAACAAAGATAATAAACTTCCACCTATAGGAAACAGGCAGGAAAGGAAGATAGGGGGGATAGATCGCAGCCCCGGGGATCTACCCTGTCCCAAGAGGATATTCAAACATCCCCTACCCTCATGAATATACCTCCCACAATATATATTTATGTATTCACTTCCCGTTTTACCCCAGCCAATACCCCCTGAAAGGGCCACCAATGACAGCCAGTATAAACCTTCTGATAAACACTATCCCCCAGGGCTTCTCCCAGGTATAACTCAAGGAAGCCATACCTATTCCCCTCCCGCAATATTGCAACATTAGACTACCAGCGATTCAGATACTTATCTAACATTGAACAGTTTAATCCAGGGAAAGAAAAGACCCACTGTTCATGAAGTTTTGGATGCTTTCCCTCTTCTGGTTCTTGCTCCGTAGTTTGACCTGGGGGGGAAACCTGCGTTGGGAAGTCAATGCTATATTTGCTGCTATCACGTACCATGAAGACTGTCCTTATGCGGGTCTTCCTGACAGCTTCCACCCGAATAACCCGGCTGTCCCCCACCACTGTCCATTGCTTCGCATCCTTCTTCATCAGGGAGATCGTTCAGAATCGCAAACCGGTTTTTGGCAAAGTAAGGGCTGACATATTCAGTCTGAAGTTCCCCCTGTGCGTCTGGGGGGGGAGAAGTCAGGTTATCCATACTGCTCTTCCTTTCCTATGGATGGCCCCTTTTAGTGTGCGGGGAGGATGGAGGCCTCTTCCGGACTTTCAAGTTCCTAGGTTCCAATCCCACCATTGGCGCAGACTGGGGAGAGGTAACTGGAGGAACAACAGCTGAAATGGGGATTCTCTGGTCATTTTCAGCCTGACTAGAAGACTGGGAAGTTAAACCTCTAGGGCATGAATTTACAATATAGTCCAGAGCAGCCTCTGAAGATGAAAATTGCTGAATTGTACCATTCATAGAAATTTGCAGTGTGGCCGGGTATCTTAGGGTGAACGGGATCTTTAAAGCATGTAGCTTCTCCGAGCTTCAGTGAAAGCTTTACTCCGAGCTGCCAGTTCCTTCGAGTAATCTTGAAAAATCATAATCCTGTTCCCTTGCCAATGTAGCTGCTTGAGCTCTCTCGCCCTAGCCTGTATTCCCTCTTTTTCAGCAAAGTTCAGAATTCAAACCAAGATGGGGCGGGGACGTTCCCCCTGGGCAGGCCTAGGCTGGGCCATACAGTGAGCACGCTCCACTGTGATTTTAGTGCCATCAGGGAGCTTTAAAATTTCTGGCAATGCCCGTTGTAAAAATGGCAGGACCCTCCCTTCCTCACAGCCCTCGGGAAATCCCAGTAGGCGCAAATTATTACGCCTACTCCTATTCTCCAAATCTTCCACTTTGTCATGCAGTTGATTAATCTTAGCTGCCTGGTCTCTCAATAGGGCCTTATGGCTAAGAAGTGAGTCCTCCTGCGTAGTTACCTTTCGTTCCACTGCGTCTACACGTACATTCATTTGCTGAATAACCAGACGGAGTTATTAGCTGCCAGTGTGAGGTTGTCTATACTTGCCATGATTGCTGCAAACATTTCCCGTATCAAGGGCTCCTCTCTCTCATTTGCTGACATGCCATCATGTACAACCCGGAGAGCTGGAATACTGTCTCTCACCGCGGTCCGTTTTTCCAAATGTCCCTTGAATCCAAAGCTCCCGTTTCGATAGTGCAGAGTTTCGGCAGCCTGGTCCATTATTTTCCAGCTGTGAATCCTCCCCAGAGGTTATAAATTCCGGGTACAAAGCTCCGTGCGAGACAAGCTACTCGATTAAGTCGCCATCTTAGATGAGCGCTAACCATGCCCCCCACAATTCACATGTTTGAATCCCACCCCTGCTGTAGGGGGTACACTACTATGTTCCTATCAATCCCTCTTCTGGGCTATGGACACAAGACTACTTGTCCAAAATGAAACAAGACAACTTCAGCTTTACACATCCCTGGGGTGAACAACTCTAGGCTCCCCCAATTACCAAAGTCCCAAACTACAGGATTTCCAACAGGACAGTGCATGTCCTCCAAACTGTGTCGAACAGTTACAGTAGAATTCATCCAAAGACACAAAAGACAGCAAAAGCTTCTCCTCCTATGCCAGACAGACAGGACAAAGCCTGTACTATGGGCTGTTGAGGTCCTTGTCTCCGTGTTCCCCATAAGCTCATAGTCGTACTCTGTTTAAGATTTTTGTCTGTAGCTTCAGTAGCTGGTTACTTGTTATTCTGTACTTATATTCCACATTATGTCTCTCTGTTTGCATTACCATTGCACTGTTTGTTTAAATGTTCCCTGAGTAGTTCTTATTGTTACACTCCTTCCCATGAAGTGTGAACCGCAGAGGGGGCAAGTCCCCTTCTGTTGTACTGTATATGCCACGTACTTGACATGGAACCTTTGCAAAAGAGCTTTTGCTCAAAGGTTTTTTCCGAACAATGAAATAAATAAATAAATAAATAAAACAGAAGCATGTCAGTTCCAACTCTGGATAGAGGGGAGGCATCTTTTTCCAGCATTAGATCCGTCACTGTTAAGGCACCATTTGTGTGACTAAAGCAGTCCTCTAACAGTTCTAAAGAAAAAAAACCTTCCCAAGAAGGCAGGAATTCCCTGGGAGAGTTTGGGCAAATCCTGGCCATTTGGAAACAGACTGGTGCAAAGTAGGACCCACTCACCCAGTTTCAAATATATAAAATGCTTTAGAGAAATTAATAGTGCATCAAAAGTGTTTATTATATGCAATACAGTGCAATTCAGACGTTTCTCCAGCACTGCCGGACCCCCTGCTCTCTCGGTGTAATGGGCCTCAATTACAGAGAGAGAGAGAGAGCAGTGGGTCCTGCAATGCTGGAGAAACAAATGTAATAAAGAAATGTTGTTAAAGCTACAGCATTCAGTATAAATACGTCAAACCATATTGGGTTATTGTTATTGCTTTATGAAACTATCAAGTGTTTAACATACAAAGAACATTTGTTGCATCTTGAGTCTCGTTAGATACAGTGTTTCGCTGAAGAAGGATTTTTCCAAAACATCTGAATTGCACTGTATTGCATATAATAAACACTTTTGATGCACTATTAAATTGCTCTAAAGTCCTTTATATATTTGAAACTGGGTGAGTGGGTCCTACTTTGCACCAATCTGTTTCCATATGTATCTTGCCTTTGATCAGTCACAGGACTACTCCCTTAATAATTAATTTCTTTTTACCAAGATTGGCTGTACTGGAAAACATTCTATGAGTAAATCCTGGCCATTTCCAACACTGCGCAGCACTTAACTATCCAAAAGGAGCACGGTACAGTAGACGGCCGCCACCATGACTCAACACTGCTCTCACTGTGGAACGACTGAGGGCTAGAGGCAGCACTTCCAAACAGCTGCAGCAACATTCCAAAGAGGCTTATGCTGCTGTGAGAGTTCCATCCACTTGGAACCTATACCAAGGTGATTGACAGAGGCTGCCAAGGGAGTCCCAGCAGGTTAAACCTGGGCTGCCTAGAACTCTTAGATAGCAAACCCACTAAATACCAAGGTTCTAGTAACCCTAGGGGAACCCGGGGATTACATATAATTATAAGTATAAGCTAGTTCATCCAGTAGAGACTCTTCTACCATTTGGAAAAGTTCCCCTGAAAAACTATCATAAATGGGCATGGACCCTGATGATAATGGTCTGTTATATCTTAGTGGCCCCACCCACTTAACAAAATAAATAAATACATAAATGCCTGCAGACTGTTCTGTTATTCTTCTGAGAGTCCAGCGACCCATACTTCTGCCAAAAAATCTGTTATGGAGGCTACTGGTGATGTTGGGTTCCCGAACCTGAACTGGGTATATCTCCCAAGAAAGGTTGATTGTTCTTTCACGTTCATCAAGAGTTTGTCTTCCTCATCTAGGAGTTGAAAAAAGAACTTACCATCAGTGCGGGTTTTACAGTCCTTGAAAGGATTGGTCTGGACTTTCTTATCTTTCAAGTTATGTTTCTATTTAATTGGGAGAGATGACATCCTTTGATATTGAAACCTTGTCATTTCCTTTTGTTAATGATGCCAGCTACACCCAGAAATCATGACCTGTTCAGGTTGATATTAATCTCTGAAATTGTCACCACAGAGACGGATACTTAATATAATTATTCTAAATGGTTTTATTTCCCCTGGGTATGAAAAAAAGCTTTTAATTCTAACTCAGCGTTTTCCCACCATTCTAGTAGAAAGTTATATCAGAGCATGGTGCCTGGGCATGGTAGATTTTTTGGCCTGAATAAGACAGCCTAATTTTACGTGATTTACTTCCTCCTTTAAAAGTGAGACAGTCTCCACAACCCAGAACTGAAGGAACACTGTGTCCTGGCTCCAGAAGATACCACTGTGGTCTGATGTCTCTACAGGTATGGTCTGAGCTTGAGAATTGTCTAATCAGGGTGAATAAAACATAAAATCAATCCTAGTTGACATGAGCCACTGACCTCCAGATAAACAGGCAGTATCTAATAAACCAGATTTTTTAACCATGTCACCAAGAAAATGCATGTCACTAAAAACTCTTGATGTACTAGCCCCCCCATCTGAAGAAGCTAATCCACTGTTGAAGTCCCCACCTCTTATCCACCCTCTGGTGGTTTACAAGAATGACTAAATTCATTTGAAAAGCTCCACTTTCTCTGCCTTGGCTTGTGGTGCATATAGGTTAATCAAGCAGATATGCATATCCTGAAACTTAATTATCTAAAAGAAGAGCTCTCACAGGAGCAATATCTACAAGACAGACCAGATCTATGTTCCTATTACAAAACAAAATACCCACCCCTGAGCACTGATCCTTGACCACAGACCAAATGGATGGGCCATGATGCCTATAATTCTGAGCCTCCCAAATTTTTCTATCAGAATATAATCTGGTGTCTTGCAAAAATAAAATATTGCAGGTGGACAAGCCCACAAAAGACAAAGTAGCCAGTAACCTTTTTAGACTCTTAATACTGTTGACATGCAGAATTCACACTGACAAACTATGGGTTTGCCCCCTCAGCAAGTGAAGAAAAAATTATGAACTATAGCAGACACAATATCACTTCAGTTTCCTTCCCCCTCCCTTAGCTTTTGATTTCCTTTTTATGGAGGACTGCAGATCTGTGGGACCCCTTCATTTTCTGATGAGGGGTCGTGCTGTGATGATTCAATGGAGACTCTGATTGAATCCTCCTCAGTCTCTCCCCAGTCCTTACTTTTCCTCAAAATTTCATATTTGTTCCTGAGAGGAATATGCTCCTGTTTTGTTAGCTTAGGTTTTCGGCTGTCCTCTGGTTCTTCTCCTTGTTACAACCTGTAAATTCTCAGTTACTGGTGTGAATGGAGGTGGCATGGGGACCTTGATCTATTTCTCTGGGGTTACCACTGCAGCTACAACATCTGGGGAGACTGGGCCAGATTCCACAGGTGGCAAAACTGGAGTGAAAGGCACACCTGGGGGGGAGGGGTAAGGAATCTTCTGTAGGCAGGATGGTGTCCTTACAAAGTTTGTTCATCATCACTGTCATGAACCTCTGGGTCTTGGTCACTTAAGGAGGAAGTCAAAGTCTATCTCTTCCCCTGGTGCATGGTAGCTTGCCTCAAATCAGTTGTATATGATTCAGGTGGAGGAGCATCCTGGTGCAGAACTGAAGCTGATTTTAAAGGATTTGACTGGCAATTGTCCTCCTTTTGAAGGCCTTGCCTTTGTGCTCCGTTAATGTGAAAATTGTGCTCAGCCTGATCCATGGGGTCACCCGTGTAGTGCGCTACCTACGGGTAAGTTCTATAAGAATGTCCCGGCTCATCACAAAGGTTACACTTCATAGTGCTACCACACTGTGAACTACGATGACCAAGCTGCAAACAAAGCCCACGCCTGATCTTATCATAGGCATTACTGTACTGAGATGTGCAGTTGAGCCACATCTGTAGCAGGCTTTGGGCTGTCCTTGGTAGAAAAAAAAAGAAAGAAAAGGAGTCTTCTGTGTTGCCCAAGAAAAAAAACTATTTGGCAGATGGTGACTTCTTGATTCTGAGTACAGTTGCTTGACTTTTATGTGCCATCTACCAGTCCATATAAATTCTGAATCGATAATGTGGTCCGGATCTCCCAGTACAATACACCTTTGTTTAAGCCAATACAGAATGTCTATAATGTTGACCCTTGTTCTTAAACAAGATGGTAATTGTTTTCACAGCTGGTTCTGTAAGGGGGACAACAAAAAAGGAGGACCACACAGGAGTATTCTTGAGACAAGAGTACTTCTTCCAGAAGTGGTCCAGGCCCATAGGTGACTTAAAACTTATACTGTAAAATGACTCTCCGACAGAGTTCATGTGGGCAAAAATTTCTGATGCAAAGAATCCCATTCCAGTCTTTAGTAGTGTGCGTGCTACAAATATTCTATCCAGGATGTCTTCATACCCCCTTTGTAGTGCAACCTTATTTTGTTCCTCCCCCTAGCTGGTTCAGTGGAGGGCTTAAAGAAGTCCACATATTTATTTTGCCCCTGGGGAGGGCACGAGTCTAAACAGTCCCCAGAAGTCCACAGGCTAGGGGATTCAGGATGCTGAGAGTAGTCCTTTACATGGTAGCAGGGTGACTGTAATTCCTCTCTTGGCAACTGGCCAGAGATTTCAGATTAACTAACACCATTGGTACTCTTCTCTGGTACCACCTGGGAGGAGTTGTTACCAGTATTATGAATAAGTGGCTTAGGAGCAAGTCTAGGAATTACCATCTCTTCAGGGCTTTTTTGGGGAGTGGATACAATCACAATTTTGTCCACCTGGACCAATATGCTTTACTCACAGATTTCAGGTTTATGAGTGGAACTTTAAATACCATGGCAATACCATTGGAGTTAGTTTTGAAAAAGATCAGGTCCTGGACGAAATCAAAAGATTCAGGAATATCAACTAAAAACCTCTGCGATGCCTTAGCTGTATTCTTACAGAAATACAAGTGTGCAGAAGCATTCAGGCTGCATGCTTAATAAGCATGTGGCATGCTGTGCACTTGTATTTCTGTAACTGGAGCTTTCATTCTCGAAGGATCTAGGAGATATCTGCTGTGAGGTTTGTTGTGGAGAGGGAACTGAAACCAGCCTCTAAGGATACTACTGGACCCTCTTCCACCAAATCAGTGTTTAGGTTATTGCAAGAGTCAGAAGTTTGCTGAACTGAGCCATCAGCATTCAAAACAATGGGCATTACTAGCTGTACTGAGCCGTCAGCATTCAAAACGATGGGCATTACTAACTGTACTGAGCCATCAGCATTCAAAATGATGGGCATTACTAACTGTACTGAACCGTCAGCATTCAAAACGATGGGCATTATTAACTGTACTGAGCCATCAGCATTCAAAACGATGGGCATTACTAACTGTACTGAGCCGTCAGCATTCAAAACGATGGGCTTTACTAACCGTACTGAGCCGTCAGCATTCAAAACAATGGGCATTACCAACCGTACTGAGCTGTCAGCATTCAAAACGATGGGCTTTACTAACCGTACTGAGCCGTCAGCATTCAAAACAATGGGCATTACTAACTGTACTGAGCCGTCAGCATTCAAAACGATGGGCTTTACTAACCGTACTGAGCCGTCAGCATTCAAAACAATGGGCAATACCAACCGTACTGAGCTGTCAGCATTCAAAACGATGGCCTTTACTAACCGTACTGAGCCGTCAGCATTCAAAACGATGAGCATTACTAACTGTATTGAACTGTCAGCATTTAAAACGATGACCATGACTAACCGTACTGAGCCGTCAGCATTCAAAACGATGAGCATGACTAACCATAGTGAGCCATCACCATTCAAAACGATGGGCATTACTAACCGTACTGAGCCGTCAGCATTCAAAACGATGGGCATTGCTAACCGTAGTGAGCCATCAGCATTCAAAACGATGGGCATTACTAACTGTACTGAGCCGTCAGCATGCAAAATGATGGGCAATACTAACTGTACTGAGCCGTCAGCATTCAAAACAATGGGCATTGCTAACTTTACTGAGCCATCAGCATTCAAAACGATGGGCATTGCTAACTGTACTGAGCCATCAGCATTCAAAACGATGGGCATTACTAACTGTACTGAGCCGTCAGCATTCAAAACGATGGGCATTACTAATTGTACTGAGCCATCAGCATTCAAAACGATGGGCTTTACTAACTGTACTGAGCCGTCAGCATTCAAAACGATGAGCATTACTAACCGTACTGAACCGTCAGCATTTAAAACGACGAGCATTACTAACCGTACTGAGCCATCATCATTCAAAACGATGAGCATGACTAACCGTAGTGAGCCGTCAGTATTCAAAACGATGGGCATTACTAACTGTACTGAGCCGTCAGCACTTAAAAAGATGAGCATTACTAACTGTACTGAGCCGTCAGCATTTAAAACGATGAGCACTGCTAACTGCAGTGAGCTGTCAGCATTCAAAACGATGAGCATTATTAACTGTACTGAGCCATCAGCATTCAAAACGATGGGCATTACTAACTGTACTGAGCCGTCAGCATTCAAAACAATGGGCATTACTAACTGTACTGAGCCGTCAGCATTCAAAATGATAACCATTACTAACTGTATTGAGCCACATTTGCTGGAGGACAGGTCTAGAGTTCCAGCCTGACCTGTTTTGTTTTGTTCCCATCCCGCCTTTTCTAATGTCTCCTCCACATTAAACACCGATTGCTGGAGATGCTTTGTTTTCATAAGGGCCTTTTTCTTTTTTTTGTTTTACTATTTTTCCCTCTCCTTATGCCCCCCCTGTCTCTGACTTTTCAGGGGCACCTGGGAGTCATCCCTCTGCCAATCACCTTACTCTCGATCCACCCTGCACCCCATAGAGCCGCTACTATACCCCCTGGGTGGGTAACGAGGTGGGGCCCGTACACCCTGTATGCTTACTTGTCTCATCAGGCAAGGTGGTCGGGGTGGGTGATGGCATATCAAGGGCACGCTCCTGGTGCTCCGTCTTCCCGGAGATGGAGGGTTGTTATCCTCCTGGTTTTCTCCCCATGTGTGGTATGTGCACCCTGATGTCTAGGCGCAATGCGCCGACGTCCACCACACGTGATGGCCAGCCATCCCTGGCTTGCTGTACCTCGAGCCTCCACTCAGGGTTGTGCAAGTTGCGGGCTTTGGCCCCCTCCCTCCCCCCCGGAGAAGGCGAGCTGTCATGGGACACTCGAGCAGCCTTCTCCGCTGGCCAGCCTTCCAGTGATCTGAGTCCGCCCTAACCCGGTAGCCGTGCACATGCCGGAAATCCACCCACGCTGCACTGACGGGCCGGCTTAAGGGCCTTTTTCTTTACTGTGCACCCTTATTTCCCCCTTTCCTTAATAATATATATAAACATTTCTCTTCTGTTTTCTCAAAAACAAGAACCAAGACAGACTGTGAGAAATGAGATGACTACTACACATGGCAAGTCCTCCAGATGGATAACTACCAACCACATTATAGATAAGATCAATAACATCAAACCTAGTAGTGCCCCAGCTCCTGACAATATCACTGGGAAAATTATCCAGATCTTAGGTAATCACATCATGGAACCACTTAAGATTATTTATTGTAAATCTATGGATGAGAGTGTAGTGCCAGCTGACTGGTGAGTTGCCAGTGTAGTACCAGTCCATAACAACAATTTGTCAATGCTGAATATTGCTTGCTTATATGTGCTGTTTAGGTATTGGGAAGTGAAAGTACCATGCCTAAGAACTGTCATGCCCCTTCCCCCCAAGACATCCTCTGTGACTTTCTGTTCAGTATGCACAGAAGAGGGGAAGGGGAAAGGGCCACAGCAGTACAGCAGTTGCAAAGGCATGAAGAGGTGGACAATAATCCATTCACAAGCAGAAGAATCCTGCAGGAGGTGACTAAATTGAAGGTGGACAAGGCGATGGGACCAGATGGCATACACCCAAGGATATTAAGAGAACTGTGAAGTGAGATAGCAGTACCTCTGATACTGGGGTTGGTTTTACTCCCTAGTTGTTCTTCCTCCTTCCCTCTTTGCCATCCCCTATCCCCCCCCCCAGGATGTCTACCATACTCGTCTGCCCTGCCACTTAGACTCCTCCCTAACCTCCACAGTTCCTCCCTCAAACTAGCCAGTCATCTGCAGACCATACACCCCCCCACATCCTCCAAGCCCAGTCCAGGATCATGGCAGACCCACACCCTGTACACTCCACCACCCTTTCAAAGATGGCTACCCTATTGACATGTAGCACCTGCCCCATTTTGGCCCCCATCTTATGTTACGGGCTGTTACTCCCAGGTTCTGTACCCTACTACAACGGTTAGGCCCCTATTTACTGAAATTCCTGTCCCCCCCACAACACAACACACTAGTCCCCCACTGACGCCTTGCCGACCAGGTTAATTCAATCTCAAATCTCATCCATTAGATACTGTTTTACTGTTGCAATCCTAAAGCCTCTTTGTCCGTTTTTCACTCCTCAGCTACCATACTTTTTGTTCTCAGCTCTCATATAGTTTCACTTAGCCCAGTTAGAAATCCTACTGCACTCCAAGTATTACTCAGCTCACTTAGAGAAATAAACAGAACAAATAAATATATATTATTACAGCAGTTATAACAGTATAGTTCAGTACTTAGCTCAGTTAGAGAAATAAACAGAACAACTACTACTGTACTACTGTACTGATGAACAGCTATGTAACTGTATGTCTCTGTATGTAAATTCTGTGACATGGAACCTTTGAAAAGGAGTCTCTGATTCAAAGGTATTTTCCGAACCTCCCAATAAATAAATAAATAAAATAAAATAAATAAATAAATCTAAATCTGTATTATTACAGCAATCCTAAAAGTATTTAATCATGCTTTGTCTCCACTCCAGAGACCCTGCAGTAATATAGGACCATTGAGGACCCTGGGCGGGAGGGTGTGTAACTCTAAAGTCCAGGCAGAGCTCCATTGAGCTCGCTGTCTGCCCCTGTGTCACTCGCTCATTCTATTTCTCCCGACGCTGCAGGCTGCCCTTTTGTACTGGGCTCCTGCTTGCATTGGCGCCTTTTCCTGCCCACAAAGAAATCCACAGCAGTCCCTACAGAGCTCTGCTGAGCTCGCTCACTCCCCCTCTCTCACTCACTCATTCCGTTTCTCCCAGCACTGTAGCCTGCCATTTGTACTGGGTTCCTGCCTGCGTTGGTGTCTTTTTCTGCCCACAAAGAAATCCAAAGCAGTCCTGATAGAGCTCCGTTGAGCTCGCTCACTCCCCCTCTCTCACTTGCTGGTTCTGTTTCTCCCACCGCTGCAGGCTGCCCTTTTGTACTGGGCCCCTGCCTGCATTGACGCCTTTTTCTGCTCACAAAGAAATCTGCAGCAATCCCGACAGAGCTCCGTTGAGCTCGCTCACTCCCCCTCCCTCACTCGCTAGTTCTGTTTCTCCCGGCGCTGCAGGCTGCCCTTTTGTACCGGGCTCCTGCATGTGTTGGCACCTTTTTCTGCCCACAAAGAAATCCGCAGCAGTCCCAACAGAGCTCAGTTGAGCTTGGTCACTCCCCCTCTCTCACTTGCTCGATCTTAATCTGTCCCAAACACTGACTTCCCAAAGCAACTGTGCTATTCTGTGCTGGAAACACAAAAACACATTTCGGCCAGGATGTGAAAAATTACAGCTGTACTGTTCATAAGGAGGTGTGAAAAAATCCCAGTGTTGAAAATCTGGCGTGACAATATTACAAATTTGCGAAGTTACAAGGGTGCGTGGAAACTTTGTAATGCACAGTTGTAACACAGTCATTTTATGGACGTTCATCACCACATTTTCAACATAGGCATTTTAGGACCTCTTCTCATGAACAGTGTCACTGTCATTTTATCAGTCTATCCCAAAAACTGATTTCCCACAGCGACCACGCTATTCGGTGCCAGAACTGCGAAAACACATTTTGCCCAGGTTGTGTAAAATGACAGCTGTGTTATTCATAAGTAGGTGTGAAAAAATGCCAGTGCTGAAAATCTGGAGTGAAAATGTTATAAATTCGCGAAGTTACAAGCGTGCATACAAACTGCACAATGCACGGTTGTAACAGTCATTTTATGGACTGTCATCACAACATTTTCAACATAGGCATTTTAGGACCTCTGCTCATGAACAGTGTTACTATCATTTTCTTAATCTGTCCCGATCACTGATTTCCCACAGCCACCGTGCTATTCTGCGCCGGAAGTGCGAAAACACGTTCCAGCCAGGATGTGAAAAATGGCAGCTGTACTGTTCATAAGGAGGTGCAGAAAAATGCCAATGTTGAAAATGTGGAGTGAAAATATTGCAAATTTGCGAAGTTACGAGCGTGTGTAGCAACTGCGCAATGCACGCTTGTCAAACAGTCATTTTTTGGAATTTTTCCACCAAATTTTCAACATAGGCTTTTTGAGAGCCCACCTCATGAACTCTGGCACTGTTATTTCGTTAATCAGTCCCAAAAGGTGATTCCATGCAGTGACTGCAAAATCACCTTTTAGGACCGAATAACGCCATGACAGTGGCTGAATTCATGAGGAGGGGTCCCAAAAACCCCATGTTGAAAATTTGGTGCCAAAATTCCCCAAATGCCAGAGATATGCACCAAAGTTGAAAAAAGCCCATTTATGCCATTATACAGCTTACCGGCATTTCCTCAGTTCGCGGTCGGCTTTGAAGATGCAGATGTGTTCCCAGTCCACGAGAAGATCGTCACGCCAGACTCGGAGGTAAGTATGGGGTGAGGGGGTGGGAAGACAGGTGCACAGAGGGTGGCGTGGGTTGGGGAGGAGCACGCCAGACTCAACGAGGGACCATTTTCTTGTTTACAGGAGTAAAAAAAAAATAAATAAATCGCAGAACGGTTTTTCTTTTTACAGGGACATTTGGCACACTGGGGTGGGCTCCCAGCATGCCACCTGAGTGTTGTTTTGGGGGGGCTGTAGCCAATGGGGGATTGGGCACCCCCGTCGCCACTTATGAGGGTGGTGGACGAGCCGAGGGGGATTGGGCACCCCCTTGGCAGACTAAACATTGGGGGGTATACATTTTGCAGATGGGGAGTGGGCTCCCCTGTCAGCAAATTCAGTCAGGAATGAGGGACTGAAGCCGGTGGGGATTGGGCACCCCATCGGCAAACAAAGAAGGGGGGGCGCATGATGCCGAGGGGATTGGGCACACCTCATACAGCAGAAACATGGGGTGGGAGTTTATGCCTATGGGAACTGGGCTGCCCATCAGCAAACTGGGTCGGGGCATGCAAGGGACCGCCCTGCAATGACAGGTCACTCCCTCATTGCAGCAGATGATGCTGCAATGACGAGGTGGCCCCAGATTGCAGTGGCTAAAATGTTTCAAGGTGGTGGCACGCTGGCTGAACTAGTGTCAGCAGCAGCATGCCACCTCATTGGGGAACATGGGCCTAGCCTCCAAAGGCAGTGGGGGCATTGGCCACAACAGTGCCTCACCTCCACAACCTGTTTCTGCAGCAAGCTGCCGCAACATGTTTCTTGCGCATGCATGCAAGCAGCATAAAAAGGGATCCAAGATGGAGACATCCAGTTACACACCAATTTGTGTCATCTCCATACCTGGCAAAATGCTGGAATCTTTAATCAAAGATGAAATTCTAGTACAATGGGGTAGATTACATGGTGCAGATGTCACTCAACATGGGTTCTGCAAGGCAAGGTTTTGTTTGACAAACCTACAGTAGTTAGTTTTTATGAAAATTTTAGCAGGGAACTAGATAAAAGTAATCCTGTCAATGTTATTTATTTGGACTTCAAAAATGCCTTTGAACTAGTGCCACACTGGGCCACATTGACAAAATTAAACTACTTAGGTTTGAATGCTATACTTGTCAGATGGGTAGATGCTTGGCTACATAACAGAACACAAGTGCTTATTAATGGGAATACATCTGCTAGTTGTAGGGTAGATAGTGGGGTCCCCCAGGGATCTGTTCTGGGACCAGTAATGTTCTCCATTTTTATCTCAGATTTGCATAATAATATCTCCGATTGGTGTCTGAAACATGCTAATGACACCAAATTAGGTGGAGTGTGTGATATTATAGATCAAACTGCGTTAATACAATCAGACCTGCACAATATCTGTAAGTGGGCGATCCCATGTGGAATGATTTTTAATAATGACAAATGTGTAGTAACTCACTTTGGCCCAAATAATCCTAAGCATCAATATACATTTATGGGGACAATACTCCAAGACACTGAAACCGAGAAAGATCTTGGGATGCTCATCAACATTAAGTTTCATTTTGATGTACAGTGTAATAGTGTTACAGCTAGAGCTAACAAATGTTGGTGGGTCATCAGGAGAGTCATTAAGAGTAGGGATGAGAATGTTATCCTGCCCCTGTATAAAATATGTGCACCCTCATGTGGATTATGGAGCTCATCTTTGGGCACCCTATAAAAGAAAATACATCAGTAGCATTGAAAGAGTACAGAGGCACATAACTAAATCTGTTAACGGTTTGGGAAGCATGGACTATGGTAGTCAACTAAGGAAAACAAAATTAGACACCTTGAAAACTAGAAGGCTCAGAGGTGACCTGCTTTTTATGTTTGATATAATTAATGACCCAGAATTAATGGTCTCCCCAGATATGAGTTTCAAAAGGACCAAAGCGATATGAGAGGTCACCCCCTACAGTTGCATGGTAGCAGATTTAGAACTGAAAAGATGAGGTACTACTTCACTCAGAGGGTGACTGGGGTGTGGAACAGCCTTGCTCTAGATGTAATTGCTAGTAAGAACAAATTGAAATTTAAAAATAAGCTGGATTTATATATTAATTCAATGTCTAATATTATTTTCTACCACTGATAGTGGAGGAGCAGTTTACTTGGGTTACTCACCTTTATCTGCTCCATTGTCTCTAGTATTAACTCTCTAGTATAGAAACATAGAAACATAGACTTTGACGGCAGATAAGGACCGCTAGGCCCATCTAGTCTGCCCATTTCCCTACCTACAGGATAGGCCGCAGATCCTAGTTAACCAACAGCCTTTATCTTCCTGCCCCCCACAAGAATTGCCTTATGTCTGTCCCATGCATTCTTGAATTCTCCCACAGTTTTAGACCCCACAACTTCCTCAGGAAGGCTGTTCCATGCATCCACTACCCTCTCTGAAATAATACTTCCTCACATTGCCCTGAACCGCCCTCCTTCTATCTTTAAATTGTGTCCCCTTGTTCTTGCAAGTCTCTTTTCTGAAAGATGCTACCCTCTTGACTTTGTTGATTCCCTTGAGGTACTTGAAAGTTTCTATCATGTCCCCCTCCTTCTTTCCTCAAGGATATACATATTAAGCTCTTTAGTCTCTCCTCATATGGCTTCTCTTGCAGACCCTGCACCATTTTAGTTGCCCTCCTCTGGACTGCCTCTATCCTGTCTATGTCCTTATGGAGATGGGGTCTCCAGAACTGGACACAGTATTCCAGATGGGGTCTCACCAACTGTCTGTACAGAGGGATAACAACTTCCTGTTTTCTGCTGCTGATGCCTTTCCCTATACATTCCAGTATACCCCCGGCCCTCCCTACTGCCTTCTCACATTGCTTGCTAACCTTAAGGTCATCTGATATGATTATCCCCAGATCCCTTTCCTGTTTTGTTGTTGTTACTACCTCCCCACCCATTGTGTATTCTTCCCCTGGGTTCTTGTCGCCCAGGTGCATTATTTTGCCCTTTTTTGCATTGAATCCTAGCTGCCATACGTCTGACCATTCCTCCAACCTTGCCAAGTCCCTTTTCATCCTTTCCACGCCTCCTTGTGTATCAACCCTGTTGCAGATCTTTGTGTCATCTGCAAAAGGCATACTTTTCCTTCCAGTCCCTCTGCAATGTCACTGATGAAGACATTAAAAAGGACTGGACCCAACTGAACCCTGCGATGTGCCCCACTAGTAACAGCCCTTTCTTCAGAGTGGACTCCATTTACAATTACCTTCTGTGCCCTGTTGTCCAGCCAATGTTTTACCCAGGCTACCACCCTGGGACCTCCCAGGCTGGTTAATTTGACTATCAATCTTTTGTGTGGGACTGTGTCAAATGCCTTGCTAAAGTCTAGGTAGGCCATGTCCACAGCCCCTCCCTGGTCTACTACTTTGGTCACCCAGTCAAAGAAATCTATTAGATTCGTCTGACATGACCTTCCCGCTGTGAACCCATGCTGCCTTGGATCCTGTGCTCCACTGACCTCTAGGTACTCAACTATTCTTCCCTTCAGAAGTGACTCCATCACTTTCCCTACCACAGAGGTCAGACTGACAGGTCTGTAGTTTCCTGCCTCTGTCTTGGTCCCACTTTTGTGAAGGGGAATCACATCCGCCTTCCTCCAGTCCTTGGGTACCACACCATCCTCCCATGATTTATTAAAAAGAGTAGCCAGTGGTTTCACTAGTTCCTTCCTTAATTCTTTTAGAATTCTGGGGTGAATTCCATCAGGACCCATTGCTTTGTCCACCTTCAGTTTTAGGAGTTCTTGCAGAACCCTTTCTTCTGTGAAAGGACTGGGATCGACCCCCCTATCAAGAGTGCTTCTGTTAATTGGATTAGGCACATCCCTCCTCTTTGTGAATACTGAGCGAAATATTCATTCAGTATTCCTGCTTTTCACTGTCCCTCTGCCCACCCACCGCTTCATTCTATTCAGCCTCACTATCCTCCCTTTGTCTTTCTACCGCTGATGTACCTATAAAAGGTTTTATCCCCTTCTTAACTGAGTTGGCTATCTTTTCCTCAGTTTGGGCCTTTGCTATTCTGACTTCCTCCTGCTTCTTTCTGCCTTAATTGGTACAGCTCTCTGTCCTGCTCCTTCTGTGTTTCCTTATACTTCCGGAATGCTATCTTTTTCCTGACTTTCACAGCCATCTCTTGAGAACCATAGTGGCTTTTCTTTCGCTTTGATTTGTTTATTTGCTTCACACAAAGGCTTGTTGCGCCTGTGATGGCAGTTTTGATAATTCCCCATTGTTGCTCCACACCTCCTTCTAGCCTGTTTGCTAGTGCTTTTCTGAGGCACTCTCCCATCTTGCCAAAGTCAGCCCTCCAGTACCCTCACTTTTGTATGGCTTGACTCTGTAGCTGAGTTTAACGTGAACCACACTGTTTGATGGTCACTTGTCCCCAGATGGCAACCTACTTCTAGATCTGAGATCCTCTCACTGCCCCCGTTTGAGAGTACAAGGTCTAAGATTGCTCCCTCACGAGTGGGTTCCGAAACTAGCTGTCTAATGCCTGCCACCTGTAGGGCGTCAAGAATGGCCCTGCTCTTGGATGTGGCTGCAGCAAATGTGCTCCAGTTAACATCTGGCATATTCAGGTCTCCCATCAACAGTATCTCCCCTTTCTCTGCCATTCTAAGAATTCCTTCCATCATATCCTTGTCCATTCCTTCCCCCTGACATGGGGGTCTGTACACAACCCTGTGCGGATTGTGGTGCCCTTTCCAGTCTCCAAGGTGACCCACAGTGCCTCCTCTCCTCCCTGTTTACTCTTTTGTTCAGTTGCTTTTATCCTTCCTTTACATGAGAGCTACTCCTCCCTCTTCTCCCTGCCTGTCTCCTCCTGTAGGTTATGTACCCTGGTATGTTAACATCCCAGTCAGGGTTCTCTGTGTACCATGTTTCTGTGACTGCTACGATATCCAGGCATCCCTCTTCCATTAAGGCCACCAGCTCAGGAGCTTGTTGCCCAGACTATGGGCATTGGTACTCATTACCCTCCATTTCCTGATGGCCTTACCCCCTTTTGCCCCATCCCTGTCCTTCTTGCCTTTGTCACTTTCTCCATTTACCCCTGCCCTTCTCCCTATCAACACCTCCATGTTGGTGTTTGCCACACTTACTACTGTGATTGTTTGGGGGGGGCTAGGATTTTCCTGCTCCTTTCCATTGCCTCCCCCCTTGGCTAGTTTAAAAGCTTGCCAATGAAGCATTTAAACCTATCACCCAGGGATCCTGGTTCCCTCCGGACAGATGCAGCTCATCATGCCAGTATAGGCTTGCATCACTCCAGGTGGACCCCAGTCCCCAATGAAGCCAAATCCCTGAGCTCCACCAGTTTTTCAACCACTGGTTGAATCCCATAGTACGGAACACCCTAGCCTCTCTATGCCATAGATGGGTAGCACCTCCGAGAAGGTTACCGTGTGTGCTACTTGACTAAGTCCCCTCCCCAATTCCACAAACTCTTCCTGCACTTCTCTAATCCCTTTCTTAGCCAGGTTATTTGTCCCTAGGTGGACAATGACATCCAGCTCCCTCCCCTGTGCAGTTGCTCCGGCAATCCTGAGTATGTTTCTGTTATTCTTCCCACGGAGACCCACAGTGAACATCAACATGTTGTTTTCTACAGGTTGTGTTAAAACTACATCGTCAGGTCTGCCTCCCGCTGTCAGTGTCAGCAGGAGCAGCCATCATGATGGGCGGCCCTTTGAACTGAAACATTGGGTCTTTGATCTCCATGTCAGCTGTGTAGTGTGAGGGTTCAGATGATGCCGCCTTGGGTTCAGCTGACGCCTCATTGAAACTAAGGTGGTGTCAGCAGTCAAACTACACAGTTGATGCTGCCTTGCTTGAAACCAAGGCAGTGTTAGCGGTGTAGTTTGACTGTTCAGCTGATGCCGCCTCGGTTTCAGACAACGAGATGGGGGGAGGGCAATAACACTAATCCTGCTGTAGAGCAGTGAAGTCTGAGCTCATTCAGAGAAGCAACAGGAGAGTCTAAAGTTTTTACTAGCCAACATACACAATTCAGAGTGAGAAAGTTGCGTACCTCGCTGCTCCAGCCAGAGCCTGAGACATTCTTTTTTCCCGGGTAGATTTTTCTTCTTCCTCCAGGATCACTTGTAGAAGAGTGGATTTCTTCCACTGGAGTTCCTGCTCTAAATGCTGTTCTTCTTCAGAAATATCACTAAGATGAACTTCTTCACTGCACTACAAGTCAGAAGTGCTCCAACTGATTGGTCCTTCACCCAGCCCCACTCGGCTTAGTGTAATTAGGATGTCTACACTAGATGTTACTAAACTCCATTCAGGAAGGGTTTCTGAAGCTACCCTATCCACATCTCCTTCATTCAGGCATGCTACAAGTGAGTCAGAAAAGCTTTTAGTTTCATAATGGTACTCAGCTCTCTATGCCAGCATCCTTGCAATAGTTGTGCCCTAAGCACCTTGCACAACCAACGTCTCATTAAAAAGCAACAGCAAAAGCTTCCTTCATTCTCCCAGTGGGAAGGGAAACAGTCTTCTCCACCTGGGACACCATGTAGGACTCTCCCTGTCAGGCTCTTCATCCTCCTAGCAGGAAGTCAGCTTGGCCCCCTGCAGAAAGAGTAGGGCTGTTTTTTTTTTGTTTGTTTTTTTATGAACTAGCTGTGTATGACCCTGTCTCTCCAGCAACCCCTTCTTCCCTATAGGACCTCCAGGTACCCACTGATTCCCCTGCCTCCTCTAGTCATGGCCACCTACTTCCATTGAGCTTTGGTTATACCCCTGGGTGGGGTCACGGTGGGGGGATGTACCCTCAAATATTTGGTTGTGTCAGGTGGTGGCATGCTGGTGAGGCAGGGCCTGGACATACCAGGGCCCATCATCACAGGGGTGCCGGGGTTGTTTTTTCCTGGGTTTCCTCCCAGCCCCTGGGGTTGTTGCATCTGTGGACATCAAGGCATGCCCACACATGCTGTGCATGCGTCTGCACGCTAACGTCAGTGACATCCCCCCTTCCTCTGAGTCCTATAGCCATATGCAAAAGATAGACTGCACCTAAATGAGGAGGGAAAAAATGTACTGAAGGCAAGGATAGGGAAGCACATTGAGGAGCATTTAAACTAGGATGGGGGTAGCAGGATGGATAGAGGAGTTCAGAGGCCTAGTGATGTGAAAGCAAATGTGCTTACCACCCGTGATAGTAAGATAAGGAGGACGCCAACTACTAAGGGAGCAGACATAAGGGGAGAGAGGCAGGAGGAGAAGGGTAGAGACAAGGGATGGAGGTTGATAACACTAAATGCTAGGAGTCTGGGGAATAAGGGGGCAGAACTACAGGCTCTTCTGGATGAGGGGGCGTGGACTTGGTGGCTATAACCGAGACATGGGCCACCCAAATCCACGACTTGGACATGACGGTTCCGGGGTACAGATTACAGCAGGAGGATGGGGGAAAAGGGGAAGGTGGAAGGGGGTGGCACTGTATGTAAAGGAGGGATTAAAATGTATAAGGGAGGAGGGAGATGATGGAGATACAGAAGCACTAAGGGTGCAACCAGGATCCCAAAAACAGATCACTAAGACTGGGGGTGGTGTACAGACCACCCTCTCAGTCTGAAGGAATGGACAGGGTACTGGCAGAATAGATTGGGAGGAACTGCAGGAAGGAGGGTGGTGATAGTAGGGACTTCAACCTGCCGGGGGTGGAGTGGGACACACCTACCACAAAGAACAGAAGGGAGCAGGTAATGCTGGATGCCTTCCAGGAAAGCTTTTTAATACAGTTGGTCAAGGAACCAGCTAGGCAAAGGAACACCCTTGACCTTGTGCTTATGAATGGGGAGTGGATGAGGAATGTGAGGGTGGAGGAACCAGTGACCACCGGACAGTATGGTTCCACTTACAGATGGCTAAAGAGAGGGGAGCATTTGGCACAAGGGTGCTGGATTTCAGGAACACCAGCTTTAAGATGATGAGGGAAGTGGTACAGGGGTTCCTGTGCAAAATTCAACCAGGTATGGACACACAACAGAGGTGGGAACTGATAAGGTAGGGGATAATGTACTGCCTCCTGGAGGCAACAGAAACTTGCTGTTGGGCCCAGACTAAGAAGGCTAGAGGAAATAAAACCAGCTGGATAAGCAAAGGGGTGTTAGACAGGGTGAGGAGGAAAAGGGCAGCTTACAGGAGATACAGAAAATCAGGAAGGGAGGAGGATAGGGAGGAATATTTGCAAGAAGCAAGGGATGTGACCAGGGGGGTAAGGGCAGCCAAGGCGGCAAGAGAACTCAGGCTGGCACAGGGCATAAAAAAAGGCAAAAAAGACTTCTTTAGGTACATCAGGGAAAAAAGAAGCAGTAAAGACCAAATTGTAAGAATTAAGAAGGAGGGGGGATGAGTGGAAGAGGGGGGTGAAAAGGAAGAAGTGCTCAATGACTACTTCTGTTCCGTCGGTACGAAGGAAAGGGAGGGGCCACTACCCATAGTAAGAGGGAGGATTGAAACTGATCGGTGGGATGACAGATTGAGAAATCACAGTGGGAAGAGTGCTGGAGGAGTTAAGGGCAGTAAGGGTGGGCAAGGCACCAAGACCAGATGGAGTACATCCAAGAGTGCTGAAGGAGCTGGCAGAGGTCCTGGCAGGACCCTTGGCAGAATTATTTATTTCATCTCTAGACACAGAATGCATACCCCATGACTGGAGACTGGGTCACGTGGTTCCCCTCCACAAGAGTGGACCTAAGGATGAACTGGGGAACTATAGGTCAGTAAGTCTAACGTCCATAATGAGGAAGCTAATGGAGACCATCCTAAAGGAGAGACTAGTGGCACTACTGGAGGTGAATGGGGTGTAGGACGGGAGTCAGCATGGCTTCATCAAGGGCAGGTCATGCCAGACCAACCTGGTGGAATACTATGACTGGGTGACTAGGCAAATTGATGGGGGCCATGCAGTGGATGTCCTGTACCTAGACTTCAGTAAGGCCTTCAATTCAGTACCGCATGGGAGACTTGGAAGCGAGCTACGGGGCACAGGGGCAGGAGCAAAACTGGTGGGGTCGGTGGAAAACTGGCTAAATTATAGGCAGCAGAGGGTGGTGGTAGGTGTGGAATACTCATCCCCATGCCTGTGACAAGTGGTGTTCCACAGGGGTCAGTGTTGGGCCCACTGCTGTTTGGCGTATTTATTGCAGACATCTCGGAGGGCATCAGCAGCAAAATCAGCCTATCTGTGGATGACACCAAGATGGGAGCAGTGGTGGATGACCAGGTTGGGTGGCGGGGCTACAGGAGGATCTGGCAAGGCTAGAGACATGGTCTGACAGATGGCAGCTGGGGTTCAATGCAAAAAAATGCAAGGTACTGCACTTCAGAAAAAAAAATCCAAGGAGACGCTACCATCTTTGGGGGGGTGCGGCTGGAGGTAATAGAAGAGGAGAAGGATTTGGGGTGCTCATCATGGGAGTAATGAATAATTCTGCACAATGTAGAAAGGCAGCAGCAAAGGCCAACAAAATGCTGGGGTGCATTGCAAGGGGCATTACCTCAAGAAGAAGAAGGGAGGTTATTCTACCGTTATACAGATCTTTGGTTAGATCCTTCCTGGAATACTGCATGCAGTACTGACACCCATACCTACAAAAGGACATTAGGCAGCTGGAGGGGGTGCAGCGTAGGACAACAGAGATGATTCAGAGCCTGGGGGAATTGCCATATGAGGTCAGACTAAGAGAGTTAAACATGTACACACTGGAGGAGAGGAGGGACGGAGGGGGCAAGATTGAGACCTTCAAATAAATGAAGGGGATAATCAAAACAGATACAGAGGGCCTATTCAACAAGAATTTGAAGGGAAGAGACACTATGGGCCATGACATGAGATTGGAGGGGGGCAGATTCAGGAGGGAGGATTGGAGGTATTTCTTTACAGAGAGGGTGGTGGAAAAGTGGAACGCACTACCGGCTGAGGTGGTGGCATGTAACACAGTGGAATGCTTCAAGAAGGGGTAGGATAGGACAAAGGGGAGGGTAAAGGGAGGGAAGGGAAGGGGGTGGGGCAGCTGCTGAATAGGGAGGTAGCTGCAATCTCGAGCAGCCTAGATAGACCAGGATGGCCTTTTGCTGCTGGCAGCTTTCGTATGTTCTTATGTTCATATGCACTACCACCCGTGGTCACCCAGGTGGTAGTATCATGGCAGAGGACTGATCCCTCCCTCCCTCCCCAGAGGAGGAGCGAGTCGTCTGGGACACTCAACCCTTCTCCATCCCAGCTGGCCCCTGATGACCCAAACTCCTTCTCCGACTCAGGTCACCAGTGCTGCAAACGTTACCTCTACTGTTTCCCCGAGGGGCCAGCCTTGGGGTGTTTTTATTGATAAAAAAACGGATATACAGAATACAAACTATAAATACCAACAATATCAAACCACCATATGCCCCTTAAAAAAACCTTGCTATTCAAGAAGAAAAATAAATACATAAACACATCAAAAAATATTCATTTAGTAGAAACCCTCTTCTGTGACACCTCTAATAACCAAACCAAAAACCTCAGAAAGACTGTAGAAAAATAAATCCTCTAAGTTACACCCACGTAACCTTTTTTCAAAGAGTGGAAAAATGCACTTTAGACAAGCGTTGGTGTTCCTGATCATGTCAGATCTTATTTCATTTGTAACATTTAGAAACAGGATATCTAACAAAACTGTCTTTTGTTGAAATAAGAAAGGGCACCATGCTTGCCATATGCACTACACTATGTTAACAAGCATTTGTCAATGCCGAATGTTGTCTTGCTGGTATTGGCATTGGTAGTGCAGGAGTTAGAGATATGCATAATAGGAATGGCAGTGAAGTATGGAACTGACGCCAACCCCACCCAACCCTGCAGAGACTGACAGGCATTGGGGTGTGCCTTTTGGTTCATCGACTATCGCGCTCATGCCATTTACCTCACTCGAACCACAAACTCCAAGAAGTGTCACGTTGTGCTCTGGCATCATCGGGCCTTATGCTCACCCCATTCCATAAAGAAATACGTTGAGATGGGTGCAATATAGGAGAATGGGATGAACTTTGGGGAAGAAGAACCCAAGGCACACCTTGATGCCTGTCACTGGCTACAGGGTGGGGGTGGAGTGGAATGGCATGAGCATTACAGCTGACAATCCAAAGTCACACCTCTGACGCCTGTCAGTCTCTACAGGGTGGGACATTTTGGTTAGAAACCCTAACGCCCTGGGCGTTTGTTGGTATTTGCACTCCAAATTTTCAATATGGCCTTTTTGTGACCCCACCTCATGAAAGCATTCAGGACCTCTGCTCATGAACAGTGGCACTGTGATTTTGTTAATCTGTCCTGAACATTGATTTCCCACAGCGACCGTGCCATTCTGTGCTAGATGTGCGAAAACACATTTCAGGCAGGATGTGAAAAATGATAGCTGTACCATTCATAAGGAGGTGTGAAGAAATGGCAATGTTGAAAATATGGACTGAAAACATTAAAAATTCTCGAACTTATGAGCATGCGTGGAAACTGCGCAATGCACACTTGTAACACAGTCATTTTGTGGAATTTTTTAACCCTTTTTTAACACAGTCATTTTGTGGAATTTTTTCACCAAATTTTCAACATAGGAATTTTGGGACCTCCACTCATGAACAGTGTCACTGTGATTTTCTTAATCTGTCCCAAGCATTGATTTCCCACAGCAACCGCGCCATTGTGCACCAGATGTCCGAAAACACATTCCAGGCAGGGTGTGAAAAATGTCAGCTGTACTTTTCATAAGGAGGTATGAAAAACTGGCAATGTTGAAAATTTGGAGTAAAAATATTAAATATTCGCGAACTTACGAGCATGCATGGAATCTGTGCAATGCACGCTCATAACCCAGTCATTTTTTTGGAATTTTTTCACATTTGCAACACAGGCTTTTTGGCAGCCCACCTCATGAACAGTGACACCATCATTTCATTAATCAGTCCCAAAAGGTGATTCTGCACACTAACCACGAAATCAACTTTTGAGACTGAATAACAAAATCACAGTGGCTGAGTTCATGAGGTGGGGTCCCAAGAACCCCATGTTGAAAATATGGAGCCAAAAGTCACAAAAATGGCTGAGATATCCACCTAAGTTGAACCCCCCCATTGATGCCATTATACAGCTTACCGTGATTTTCTTCAGTTAGCGGTAGGTTTTGAAGAGTGCAGACATGTTCCCGCTCCACCGAAGATTGTTGCGCTGGGTTCCGGAGGTAAGTATGGGGTGAGGGGGGTGCAGGGAGGTGGGGTGTGCAGAGCGTGGATGTGGATTGGGAAGGGGGGCCGTCGAGACCATGAGGGATCGTTTTCTGTTTTACAGGGTAAAAAAAAAAAAAAAACATTGCAGGAAGGCTTTTTTCTTTTAGGGTGTGACAAGGACATTTTGGCACACTGGGGTGGGCTCCCAGTGTGCCACCTGTGTTTTTTGGGGACAGGGGACTGAAGCCGACAGGGATTTGGCCCCGCATTGGCAAAGAAAGTGTGTCTGAGTTTGGGGGGCATGATGCCAAGGGGGATTGGGCACCCCCCTCAGCAGACAAAACAAGGGAGAACATTATGCCGATGGGGATTGGGCTCCCCGTCGGCAAATGAACTGGAGAGGGGGCATGCCGACAGGGGGATTGGGCACCTCCAACATCGGCTTTCAAGGGACTGTGAGAGGCAGACAGCGGCATGTTTATTAAAATGTTTCAGCAGGCAAGGCATGCCCTGCAATGATGGTGTGCTCCCTCATTGCAGCGGTGAAATTCTTTCGAGTTGGTATCACGTTTCTGAACTGCCGTCATACACAGCGTGCTCATTCATTGGTGCCACAGAGACCAACCCAAAAAAGCTATGGTGCCATTGGCCACAACACGGCCGCACCTCCACAACCTGCTACTCCAGCAAGCTGTCATAAAATGTTGCTTGCGCTGCGTGCGCAAGACAACATAAAAAGGAGAAACAATCGGTCCCACATTTACTTTGATTTCCTTCCTCCTCCCTTAACCTTAGATTTCCTTATTTTGCACACTTGTAAGTCATAGGCCTCCCCTTCATTTTCAGAAAATGGATCATGCTGGGAAGAAGTAACAGAATCCATCGGAGTCCTCTGCCATCTCTCCCTAGTCTTTCATTTTTCGCAAGATATCATATTTATTCCAGAGGGGAATTTCTTCATGCTTTGCCTGTTTTGGCTTGGGACCACCACTAGTTCTTTGTCTTTGAGTCACTGCTCATAAGTTGTCTGTCACAGGAGCCGATGAAGGTGGTACAGAAGCCATCATTGCTTTTTTTCCGGAGCTACCACTGTAACCATGGTACTAGGAGAATCTGCATTAGTTACTCTCAAATCCATTGCAGAGGGAGGGAGTTGTGACACTTCTGGAGAAAAGGGTATAGGGCCCTCAGGAGCCTGTGCGGGAATACCTTCTGCAGGGAATTGTATTTCCATTATGGGCTGAACCGCTGAGGTCCGATGCTGCTTCTCCAGCACTTGGTGATCATGTTGTATCTCAGCATCCTGGTTCTCTCTGTACTAAGAGGGGGTTCTGGCAGCCTAGTTTCAGGGTCTACTTCCTCTGCAACTGGAACAGTCCTTGGTGTTATTGGAGGATGTTTTTCCTCTTTTTGGGCCATCCCTTTGTGCATGATTAATGTAGAAATTGTGCTCAGCTTGGTCCATAGGGTCTCCTTTATTGTGGTCCGCCTAGGGACAGGACTCATAAGAATTACCTGACTCATCACAGAAATTGCATTGCATGGTGTTCTAGAACTGTGAGCTGGGATGGCCATACTCAGAGCACAGCCCACAGCATACTTTATCACAGGCATTACTATTTACTTTAATTTTATTCTTTTGGTAACCAGGTAAAGCCCACTTGGCACAAGTGCCTGTTTTCAGGGGTGACCTGGGAGCACTGGAGTGGTTAGAGTCACACAGTACGCAGGTGGAGGTTATGTGAATCAAACCCAGGTCTGCTGTCATTACTCTAACCTCTACGCAATACTGCCAGCCCTAAGGTGGGATGTTGCTCCACATCTGTAGCAAGTCTTGGGTTGACCTTGATAAAATAACACCTCTCTGGCTCTTCCCAAGAAAAGTCAGTTTGGGAGGTGGTGAATCACCCAATCAGAGTGCAATAATCAGACTTTTATGTGCCATCCAACAGTTCAAATGATTTCTGAATCAATAATAGATTCAGGGTTCCCTATTACTGCTTCAACCAGTATAAGATGTTTACAATGCTGGTCCCTTCATTTTTAAACAAGATGGTAACCACCTTAACTGTGGGCTTGGTAAGAGTGACTTCTAGGAAGGGAGTCCACACAGGAGTGTGTTTCAAAGAAGCATATTTTTTTCCCAGATATGTTCAAACCAATGGGAGATTTGAAGCTGACATCATAATATGAATTTCTGGTGGAATAAATTACTGCAAAGCTCTCAGAGATGAAAATGGTCATTTGTTCCTTCAATAAAGTCTGTGCCACAAGTACTTAATTCAGGGCCTCCTCCATGTCTCCTTTATAGTGGAGTCTAATGGCACTCCTGTGCTTACCAGTTTCTGCTGAAGGTTTAAAAACATCTGAATATTTCTTATGCTTTGGGGGGGGGGGGGGACTTGATTGATACTTAGATGTGCCTGGCCTCGGAGAAGCATCATCAGAGGACCCCAGCTGGGGAAGATCAGTCTTACTGTTTGCTGTGCCAGAATGTCAGAGAATCACACAGTTGTTGAGAGACATTAGGATAAGTGTCCTCAATAGTTATATCTGCAGGCTCTCCCAATACAGTACTTCCATGTAGTGGGTTGTGCTAAGAGGTTGCTGGGGTTGGATAGACATAGGAAACCCATGCCACAAGGATAGGTCCTGAGAAAGAGTCTCTGAAGTTTGCTGAACTTGAGATTGGTCTGCCTGATCCATATTTTCCTGACAAATTGGGGGAACCTCTAAAACTATGGAACTGCCATCCAAACCCTTCTTAAAAAGAACTGGTTCCTGTGCAAAGTTAAAGGAGTCAGGTATATCTGAAGAGAACACTTGCAGGGCCATGATAGATTCTACCTCTTGTGCATTAGAACAGTCCTGTGTGGTTGCAACAAGGATGTGCAGCCGACCAGGAGACCACAGTAGGGATAAAGGAGATTTTGTTAAGCACTGCAACCTCCCCTTTTTTCATCCTGCACTAGACTTCCAACAACTTCCATTCCTTGTACAACCATTTTCTCCAGTATGATTGGCACTGGTATCGTAACTGGATCACATTTCATTGGGGTTGACCCTGGGCTTCAGTCAGAGCCATTGCCAGACCTTTCCCACCCCACTTTTTCCAGTACCTCTGCAACATCGTAGGCATAGTTTGGGGAGGCATTGCTTCCCCCACCCCCTCTCTTTTTGTAGACTATGCCAATGTTTCTATTATCAGAAGCTTTAGCTGAAACTGGAGGGGTACACTGCCCCAGTGCTAATATTGGTGTTTGCTGAAAAGGAGGGTTGTTCAGAACAAGAGTTCTTTTTCTGTAAGAGAGTGTTCAGAATGATAGTTCTTTTGCACTTAAGAAGAGTATTCTGACTTTTCCGTGCTGAGGGAGGATTATCATGTAGCTGCATCAACCACCCACTGTCAGTGTCACAGTGAGTGGCCACTACTGGGAATCCCTTGATCTGCAAAGCTTGCCAACCCTGTGATCTTCATGAGAAGTGAGTGGTTTGACAAGCCCACCACTACAGCATTAGGGGACACAACTGAGGGAGCCATGGCAGGTATAAGCACAGGAGTAACATTTTTAGCATCAACAACAGTTTGTACAGGTGCTTGCTGGGGAGCAAATGTTTGAGCACCTGATGGCTTCATCCTGAGCTGAATGCAGAGTTTCTCACATAAGCAGTGCTCTTCTTCATCAACAATAGGTTGAAGCAATGTTTTATTTTATTCTGTAACTCCATATCAAGCTGCCCTTCTTCCCTGGAGATTTGTTCAGCTTTTGGACATAGGTGTGGCCCATTGCTAGGGACGCCATCAGAAGACTGCTCCTTGTCCTTCAAACTTTCAGTAACCATTGAGACCTCTAATAAGCAGAAACAGTCTCCTCCAAGGACTCGGCAGAAGGTTTGGACATCAAATCCTCCATAGAACTTGCCACAAACACCTTTGGAGAGGTAGGTGTGCAGCAGATTTTGAGCTGTTTCTCAGCTGTCACTACAGGCAACACAGGCACCACAGTATGAGCCACAGCAGGTACAATTCCAGGACTATTCAGATCTGTAGTGCTTCCTCATTAGCCCGAGTAGGGAAGGAAGCAACCTCCATCAGCTGGGCCATCATGTCCAACTCCTCCACTCCGGGTTCCTCTATCTTCCAAACAGGAAGCAGCAAAGCTCCCAGCAGGAAGAAAAGTAGAATTTCCCTAGAGTCATGGCCAACATTCCGCCATCAAGAAAAGACGTTCATGTAACATCCCCCAGGATGCACCTGGAAACAAGCTGTCACAGCTTCGTGTACCTTTCTTGGTCAAAAATCATAAATAAATAAAAATGAAAAAAGAAAGAATATTTAAAAAAAGCATCTTCTGTATAGTGACTGGTCAGTATTTTCTAATGTTTCCTTTCCTTGAGGGTAAAAAATCATGGCTATTCCTCCTGCCTGTGCTGTCTTCTGGACTGATAAAGTCCATTTCTACTCATGTCCATGGTCAAATTTAAATTTTTTTACAAGGTGGTAGTACTTCCTCTGAAAAATGTCCACTCCCATTTGAAGCCATGGAAGTGGGCATGAAAGGAAACAGGCATAACCTATTATTACTAGATCTGTGCGGAATGCAGAATTCTGCCAGCTGAATCCATATGGAATGCAAGTTCCACTTCTGAAGTGCTTTTCAGAATTTCTTTTTGAATTCTGCGGAATTTCGAAAAGCATTTCTATGTAAACTGTGGAATAATTTTTCCAGACTGCCGAAAGAGTATCCACAGTTTATGTAAACTGTGGATTACTAATCCACAAAACTTTTTACTTTCAAAATGTTGGAAATCCGCTTCCGATGACATTCCATGGAATTAGGTGGAACTTCCCAAAATTCCATAGCACTAATTATTCGTTTATTTGTTAACAGTCTTCCACAGAGAGCCAATCCAGTGGTGTGGAGGGCTGAGGCATTGAACACCTTGTTTCCAGCCACGCCGGCAACCTATTTTCGGGAACAAGCATGGGTTGCGGGGGGGTCGCCAGGGTACGAGAGGATCGAGCATCCCAGGGACTGCTCTCCTCTCCCAAGAAAACATAACATAAACATAACACAAAAGTTGATGGTAGATAAGGACCGCAAGGCCCATCCAGTCTGCCCATTTCTTTTTCTACCTTATGAATGTGCCATCGGCCTTTGCTCTGTCAATGGCCTATCTATTCATATTCATCTGTATTGCTCTCTTATGCCTATCACATGCCTGTTTGAAGCCCTGCACTGTATTCATATCCACCACTTCCTGAGGTAGGCTGTTCCATGCATCCACCACCCTTTCTGTGAGAAAGAACTTCCTCACATTACCCCTTAATCGGCTTCCCTCTAATCTCATGCTGTGTCCTCTTGTCCTGCTATTTTTCTTATATAGAAACATGTTAGACTCTTTCACCTTAGTAATGCCCTTAGGTATTTGAATGTTTCGATCATATCACCTCTCTCCCTCCCTTTGCTCTAGAGTATACATATTGAGCTCCATTAATCTGTCCTCATATGTTTTCTGATGCAGTCCCTGACCATTTGGTTGCCTTCTCTGGACTGCCTCAGTTTGGTTAATGTCCTTGTGAAGGTGTGGCCTCCAGTACTGCACGCAGTACTCCAGATGGGGCCTAACCAGTGTCTTGTAAAGAGGGATTATTACCACCCTCTTCTAACTAGCGATACCCCTACTAATACACCCCAACATCCTTCTAGCCTCGCCTACTGCTTTAGTGGTCTGCTTGGATGATTTCAGGTCATCGGTGATGATGACGCCCAAGTCTCTCTCTTCCTTTGTGACTACCAGAAACTCCCCTCCCAGTCTAGAGGTGGCTTCAGGGTTTCTCTTCCCTATGTGCATGATCTTGCACTTCTTTGCATTAAACTCCAGTTGCCACTCTTCCGACCATTTTGCTAGTTTATCCAGATCTCTTCTCATTCTGCCCACCCCATCTGGATCATCTACTCTGTTGTAGATCTTGGTGTCATCTGCAAACAGACAAACCTTACCCTACAGTCCATCTGCAATGTCACTGATGAAGATATTGAAGAGGACTGGCCCCAGGACTGATCCCTGAGGTACCCCACTTGTGACTTGCATCTCTTCTGACTGTATACTGTTTACCACCACTCTCTGTTTTCTGCCCGTCAACAAGTTTGACACCCAGTTGACCAACTTCTGACCCACCCCAAGCCTACCCAGCTTATTAATCAATCTTCTATGTGGAACAGTATTGAAAGCTTTGCTGAAGTCAAGGTAGGTGACATCAACTGCTCCCCCTTGGTCCACCACTCTGGTTACCCAGTCAAAGAAATCTATGAGATTAGTTTGACAGGACCTTCCTTTGTAAACCCATGCTGTCTTGAATCCTGTGCTCCTATGGATTCCAGGTGTTACACTATCCTTTCCTGAGGTGTCTCCATAATCTTGCCCACTACTGAGGTAAGACTGACTGGTCTGTAGTTCCCCGCCTCCTCCCTACTACCACTCTTGTGGAGCGGGATCACATGAGCCCTTCTCCAGTCTTCTGGGACCTCCCCTGTGCTCAGAGACTCACTAAACAGTTCTGATAATGGCTCTGCTAGTTCCACCCTTAGCTCCTTTAGTACACTGGGATGTATGCTATCAGGTCCCATTGCCTTGTCCACCCTGAGCTTATCGAGCTCTTGTAGGACCCTTTCTTTTGTGAAGGGACTAGTGCACGCCCCCGTGTCCATGGTGCTGAGCTGTGGGCCCTGCCCTACCTTCTCTTCAGTAAATACTGAGCAGGAGGGTACTTAAACTGTCTCGGCCCACATCTTGCCACCAGGTGGAGGCCCAGTGATAGTGCAGGCACAAACAACTTGAAGGTTGGGGCTGCAGCAGCGTAGGACAGGTGCACCTCCATACACACATCCTGGCACAGCTGTATGGGTAGAGGTAAAGAAACACAGAAAAATCTAATGATCTGGGCTTTGTGAATCCCTACCCCTGTCTCAGCAATCAGCCCTGCTGCTCCCATCCCAGACAGGAATCTGGATATGTCTGCGGGGTGGGGTGGGGATAAGCAGGAGAATGAGCTCCCAGACCAGAGAGTAGCATAGGGATGACCACCAAAAATAGGGACAGGGCTTATAGCTGCCAGGTGTGCTGGAGGTGGATAAAACCCTTTGTGAAAAAAAAGAAATGTTCCACAGAGCTGACCCAGTGGTGCTGGTTGGTAGTGTGTTGCACTGCCATGTGGGGAGACAGGGGATCAAATCTTGAACCAGAGTCCCACACCCTGAGCCTGGTGGGGCTTCGTGTGCACAGCAGAGTTAGCATGCACAAGCCCTGGGGCAGGAGGGCTACAGCCACATGCTCTACAACACATCCCATGGACTGAGAGGGGCCTTGAAGTCGTTGGTGAGCATGAGATGTTGGGGGGCTGGCATGAGTGTGGTTGATATCTGTCATCATGGTCAGGTAGGAGGAACCTCACAGGGTGGGGGAAACACCCCTACCTAGACCACCGACGATGGCTGGTCCCCCACCCCACATCCATGGTTCTGACCTTGTCTGCACAAGCACCTTCAATACCAGCACTCAGGTGGATCCATTTCCCAGAGTTGCAGTCTAAATAAAAAAACTAATAATCTCACTTAGGGCAGCATCAACAGCCTGATCCAAAAAGGCTTCAGAAGGCCATCAATAACCCCATAGGGGATCATAGGGAGGCCGTGGGTGCATTGAGATCCCACCTGCAAATGCAGGGACTGCCACGTATCAACAGCCCACGGTGTGGCCCCCTCCAGAAGCCTGCCTGTCCAGATCCCCTCTACCATACAGGCAGTTGGGTTGGGGTAGAGTCCGGGGGGGGGGTGAGAACATGCATCTGCATAACCCTCAGAAGTGTTTGTGCACTGGGAAGGGGGAGCAAAGGGAGATGGTATTATATGAGGTGGGGACAGTAGCAACAGCCCTTTGCACAAGTGTCCTCTGATACTTCCTGAACCTTCCTGGGGCCTGTTATGCCCTGGTGCCACATGCTCCCAGGCCTCTGAGCTGGTATGGGATGCTCAGGGGTGCCCCCAAAATATTTTAAAATAAGGGTTCTTTAAGGACACAATATTGTAGACTGCTGTATCCCACTGTCACCACTCCATGGGAGCAGGAAAGCCTCTTTATGGGCTCCTCTGTCATTAGATTCCTTCTGTCCAGCCTCACTCCATGCCTGACATGCCTCCATCCTCAATGCACTCCTCTCTGCATGCATACTGGGGAGGCCAGGGGTTGTGAATGCCACCAGCAGTACTCAAAGTGTGCAGGGCTACATGGCCCAAATATGCACAGTGTGTATCTGGCCCATCTTTATGGATCAGAATCTTAGTCTGTAAGAGTGGCCTCTTGAAAGGAGGCAAAAAAAAAAATAGCATCAGTAGTGGTTCACACTTTACAAAGTTACATGCTACCTTAAATAAAACAAAAACTAAATTACATGTACAGTAAAACTGAAGAAGGAGGCTGGCCCGGTGGCACTGAGGGTTGAGGCGCTGGACATCACACCTCATGCCATGCCAGCTACCCAGGTTCAGGAACGAACTCGGGCCGCTGGGGGGTCAGCAGGGGAGAGAATGGATTTAGTGTCTGGAGGACTGCTCTCCCTTCCCAGGGAGAGATCCAGCAAATGTGCTGCTTCTGGGCAGCCCCTGACAGTGCTCTGGGGCAGCGCAAGAAAGAGGTGGCACTGAAGACATGGGGTGGAGCTGTAGCAGACATTGGCATGTAGTTCCTTGGATGTCGTTATACGTCCGAGCTCCGAGGCAAGAAAACCCCCGCTCAATCTAGGGAGGTGACGAGGGCTCCAGTGGCAGACACCTACATCCCCATTATTGGGCTTTCTCCCCAAAGCATGGCCAAGCCCCCCACTGGATGGACCCTCTAATCTCAGAAAGGCCACCAGGCAGGAGAGGTGGGTCCTCCCCCAGGGGGTGATCTGGGGGGCCGGAAAGTCTGGTTGGGGGGTGCTGGAAGGGAAGAGAGCTTCAGGCAGGGGAGTAAAGGTGTCTGGCCAAGACAGCACCTCTGAGAGATGCCCTGACTGAGTGGAGCATAAAGAAAATTGTAAAAAAAAAAACAAAAACTAAAGAAGGGGATTAACTGCAAAACACAAACTCATGACTTACAGCAGTACACAGCATGGGGCATGTTAACGTGCATTTTAATTAATAAGGGAGGTGATGTGGCATCCTTTATATTACCAGGGAGTATTTTAGGGAACCCAGTATGAGAATACCCTTTTTACTATGGATCATTTTGCCCTTGGGATAACTAGACTATCTTGGATTAGAGAGTTTGGTGCAGAGAAAATAACAATGCGGAGCAGGACAGGAATTTACAAAGCTAGCTGCAGGGTACATATTCTGCACATATTTATAAATTAAAGTGAGTCTATTATTTTGGAGATAACTTTGGAAACATAAGAGGCTGACCTGGTGGTGCTGAGGGTTTAGCTTTGAATGCCACATGTCACGCCACGCTGGCGACCCGGATTTGGATGTGAACTCAGGTTGGCTAAGGAGGGAGGGAGAGGATAGGGTGTCTGGAGAACTGCTCTTCTCTCCCAGGAAAGGGGGGTTTCAGTGCCCAGTGCTCGCCTCACCCCTAGCGTCATCTGGGGATAAGGCAGTCTAGGACTGTCAGCATAGGGTCAAGGGAGTGGTGGCTGCCAACACTGCACACACAGAAGCATGCGTGTGGAAGTCTGGATGGTAAGTCCTGGAGGAAAGTCAAGGGAGTGGGACTGGGGTGGCCAGCATCCAGAGGTGGCTTGGGTCCAAGAGAGAACCATCACTAACTGCAAAAATAAACTTTGGAAACATAATATTTTGAGACAATTCAGCATTATTTTTTAATTATTTCTTTTTCTGTCACTCTCAGCCAATACCCCTTCTGTGTCCTGTCCCACAGCCGCTTAACTTGTCTACTCTGGCACTTACCATGGCCATTCAGTAGCTCCCATGGCTTCCCCCCAAATGTGAGGCCATTTGGTGTGGCGGAGAACCCCCTCTAGATACCAAATCCAGTGGGATGAGTAGAATCCCACTCAATGGTGTGAGGCCTGTAAGGAGTACACATCATCCTGCCTCAGCCAGCTTTATTTCCTCCATGTTTTTTTCCATCCCCAGAGACAATGTCGTGCATGTACATCCGCGTATAAGCAACAGGCAAGCATGGCACTGGGCCAGCTACTCTCCCTCTTACTGCCATTCCGCATTGCTGCTCCTCTTGTGGGTCCTTAGGAGTCACTAGCACAATGGGGAATGGACAACCCCCAGCCTTGGGGAGGTGTGCTTCCACTGGGTTATTTAAGTTTCCTACCCCCAGCTGGTCATCCAGCACTCAGGGCTGATTCCTAAAAACAGGGTATCAGGATCACTAGCAGTAGCACTATTGCTGCACCAATGGTGCAGGGTCTGCACCGGAAGACATATGAAGAGAGACTAAAGGAGCGTAATATGTATAGCCTCGAGGAAAGGAGGGAGAGGGGGGGGACATGATAGAAACTTTCAAGTACCTCAAGGGAATCAACGAAGTCCAAGAGGGTAGCATCTTTCAAAACAAAGGTGTGCAAGAACAAGGGGCTGAATTTGAAGATGGGGCGGCTCAGAGGTAATGTGAGGAAGTATTTTTTCACAGAGAGGTTGTGGATGCATGGAACAGCCTTCCAGAGGAGGTTGTGGAGTCAAAACAGTGGTTGAATTCAAGCATGCATGGGACAGTCATAAGGCAATTCTAGGGGGTGGGGGTAGAAAGAAGTAGGCTGCTGGTTAACTAGGATTTGCAGCTTATCCATTAGGTAGGGAAATGGGCAGACTGGGTGGGCCAAGCGGTCCTTATCCGCCATCAAATTCTATGTTACTATGTTTCAATGGCCCAGACCATTCAGCTTATTTTTTAAATATGATCCTCATTTTCTTTGCTTCGTTTTTAATCATTACTATGTTAATCTGCATGGAAATAGGGTCCTTGCCACCTAGAGTTTACCTGCTTCTGCTGCTGGGTAATCCTTTGCTGAAGTCATAATCCTCTGTAATGGGATGAATGGCACTGACCCAATTTTTCGAAATCTCTTCTCCCAGGCTGGCTCAATAGTGCAGTGGTACTGCTATGACTTGTTATGTCAACAACCTGAGTTCAGTAACGGATTCGGGTCCCTTGGGGCTGGTCAGGAGAGGAAGGATTAAGCTGCCAGGTACAGTTCACCTCCCTCGGGGAAACATAGAAACATAGAATTTGACGTCGGATAAGGACCACTTGGCCCACCCAGTCTGCTCATTTCTCTACCTAATGGATAAGCTGCAGATCCTAGTTAACCAGCAGCCTACTTCTTTCTACTCCCACCCCCTAGAATTGCCTTATGGCTGTCCCATGCATGCTTGAATTCAGTCACCATTTTTGACTCCACAACCTCCTCCGGAAGGCCGTTCCATGCATCCACAACCCTCTCTGTGAAAAAATACTTCCTTACATTACCTCTGAGCCGCCCCCTCTCTCTCTCAATGCCCCTTGTTCTTTTACACCTCTTTTTGAAAGATGCTACCCTCTTGGACTTTGTTGATTCCCCTGAGGTACTTGACAGTTTCATCATGTCCCCCCTCCCTCCTTTCCTCGAGGCTATATTGCATATTAAGCTCCTTTAGTCTCTCTTCATATGTCTTCTGGTGCAGACCCTGCACCATTTTAGTTGCCCTCCTCTGGACAGCTTCCATCTTGTCTATGTCCTTGCAGAGATTGGGTCTTCAGAACTGCACACAGTGCTCCAGATGGGGTCTCACCAGCTGTCTGCACAGAGGGATAACAACTTCCTGTTTTCTACTGGTGATGCCTCTCCCTATGCATCCCAGTATCCCCCCAGCCCTCCTTACTGCCCTCTCACATTGCTTGCCCACCTTTAAGTCATCTGATATTACTACCCCCAGGTCCCTTTCCATTTTTGTTGTTGTTAGTAGAGGGGTGACACAATGTTCTTCCATACGTCTGCTGGATGATGGAGGTCCAGACAGCATGAAGTTCCGGTCCTGGGGCCCAGAGGCAGGAGCACAACCCAGCAACAATCCAGCCCCAGTCATGAAAGCACCAGGTAAGTCCTACACTTTTTCAGGGGGAGGGGTTTATATACATGCAGAAATGTATTTGTGAAATAGATAATTTGTGAAAATAGGGGTTGGGGGGACTACTGGACAGCTGCCTATCCCCCCATTTTGACATGGGGTGCTGAACCACGGTGTCGGACATTTGATAAAATAAAAGCATGTATTGCTATATATAGCTTTTTTTTTAAAGTGAGGAAATTCATTGCAAAAAAATATAAATTTCTATATATGTGTATATATATATATATATATATATATATATGTTAATGCATTAGTTTGGGTTTAAACACAAAGCATCAAAAGTAGGGAAATGCGGTGTTAGGGTACAAAGTCCCCTGAGCCTTGATGAATCTGTGGCATGTTGTTTCTCAGAGTCTGAATGATTGTGTGGTGCAGCATTCACTTTGCCCTAACTTTGGCACCCTCTCTCTAAGCATTGGTGTTTGACTATTTTTTTGTTTGTTTGTGGCAGGAAAGACAGCGCCGAATAGAGTTGTGCGGAATGCTGAATTCCACTGGCGAAATTCATGTGGAATGGCAATTCCACTTCCAAAATGCTTTTCAGAATTTCTTTTTTGATGCGGTGAAATTCTGGAAAGCATTTACATGTGTCCTGCAGAATAATTTTCCACGTTTGTGGAAAATGAATCCACGGCTTACCTAAACCATGGAATAGGATTTTACAGTTAACATTCCACCTTCCAAATTCCAGAATTCCACTTTCTGACAGAATTCTGGGGAATTAGGTGGAATTCCCAAAATTCTGCAGAATTCCAGTGGAAGTGCAATTTGAAAATTACTCACAGCTCAGTGCCGAACGTAGGGCAATGCCACTACTACGTTGTCTGATCATTTAAACCCTGAGCAACACCAAGCCACAGACTCACAAAGGCTCAGGGGACGTTTTGCCTTAACACTGCATTTCCCAACACTTGAGACTTTGTGTTTATACTGTAACTGATGCATTAGCTTCGCTCTTTTGCAGTAAATATGAAATATAAGCAATGGGCCTGAATGTGATTTTATTTTTTTGTTTGTTCATTTGACATTTCCACTGTGATGTTAGTGGCTGTTTAAATGTTTTAGAAAGAATGCTGTAAGGCTGAACATGCTTGAGCTGGCACGCTGGCAACCAGTCATACTGCGATTTCTACAGAAATACAGAGGAAGCGATGATCAAGGCTGACTCTATGATCCTGAAGAAATTAGGTGGTATCATTCCTTGATCTCCAGTCATGGTGAAACAACAGGATATAAAAGCATTCTGGTTAATCAGGTCATTTAGGTAGCTCCTGTCATCCATTCTTTTCTGATGAAATCCTTGTTCCAGCTAACCTAAGACAGAGAGAGAGAGAGAGAGAGAGAAAGGGGTATTACAAAAGCATATGTCCTCCTTTTGGGAGGGAGGGGTTACATTAGGTATGACTGTGGAACATTCTTGCTTCATAGAGCGTTGTCTGTTTGTTTCTTCATGCTTTTGACTCAGGACAAGAGGACTGGCTCTGTGGCAGGTCAGAACTCCTCCACACCAGCCTGCCTTGGTTTGGCTCAGGAAATCATAATGATGTATGACTTGACTCTGATTTGACCCTTTTCAGTCCACTTACCAGATTCTGATGTGCCAATGACCTGATTCTAACCCGCTTCAGATCATGTACTGTAAGTGATTTGGGTGCTTTATTCCTGTTAAAAATGAGAAACCAGTGGAAAAAATATAAACAAAACTTTTTTAAAAATTAAATGACATAAAAAAGGCTTATTAAGGAAGAGTATGGGCCATCCCATTCTGTCATTTTGTTGCAGTCCAGATCTGCGTCTTACTCAGTGCTGACATAGTCTGGAGAATTTACCTGCTGTGGCAAACCAGAGAAAACCAAATTGGAAACTTCTGGAGAAAGATCAGAGTCAGAATGAGAACCAGGTCTCACCCCCACACCTTGAACTGAGATATTGCAATGCTGGTGCACATTTCATTCAAGCTTTTGTCACCCAAACGTGAGGCATTCTAAAAACAAGACAATGTGTGTAACATCTCATCACATGACAGAGACAGAAACTCATATTCCTGAGGCGATAAGGAAAGGACTTTGGTTTTATATAGCCCATTTTGTAGAAAATATATCCCAAAGTGCTTCACAATCCAGGAGAAGGTGTGGAGAGAATGTTACTGCCATTAAGTGCAAAGAAAGATTCAGACAGCACAGAGGCATATTAAAGAGTGATACAGAAAGATGCAGTATTTAGCCTGCTTTTTCGTCTCCCATACATTGCACGAAAAGGATTACGATCCCCCAACATTTTCTGCAGCCTTTTCTAATGACCAAGATCTGCAGGACTGTGACTTAAAAGAGAAAGTAGAACCAAAAGCCCTGGAGTGCTATTGTTTCCTGAAAATTGGGGCACAGTTGCTTGTGATACAATGAGGGTGTTGGTCAAATGTCTGTCTACTTAAAGGTAGCCCTCATCTCTTGGGGCAGTGGCAAACTCAAATCCAAAACTTTGTATTCTGCTGCACATCTGGATGTATGTGTGGCAATGCAAATCACGTTAATGATGCACTTATTACAAATGTGAAATTGTGACAGGTGATGCAGCTCCAGCCACGTGCCTTTTTCCTATACAGCTGGCATAGCTTTACCTCACTGGTAACTCAGATTGCTATTATAGATTGCAGGAGTATCCCTGACCAATCGCAGACCTCCATTCGGTTGCATGTAAGGTACTATTATTATCATCATTAGAGTACTTCATGCACTCAGCCACCATAACAGGCTTCTAGCTAACTGCTCATGCCATTAACTGTAGTAAATAAAAGGATTTTTTTAAAATTTAATACAGTTAGTGATCTATATATGGAATAGTGGATGGGCAACTATGCCCAACCAGTGGGTTGTGCCACCGAGAGGATCTGATTCCCTGTGACCTCAAGAGCGAAGCTCGAGAGGTCCATGGGAATCAAATCCCTAAGATGGTACAACACACAGGTTGTGCATAAAGTTGCCCATCCGCTATTTTTTATAGTGTATACTATACTATGTATAATGGTGCATACAATTATTATTTTATTCCTGGAATTAAAAAATCAAATTAGCAGCTTAATCCGGGTGCGCTGCCAGTTAGGGTGGTTGCTAGGGTGGGGGTGTCCATCATTGAGTAGTGCAATCTTTGATTGGTTGCTAATCAAGTGTGGGAGGGATTTAAAACAAAAAAAAAACATGGCGGCCAAATTCCTCGCTTACCGAGAAGTGGTGACAGCGAGGAGACTCGAGGAGTACAGATTGTAAGTGAAATTTAGATCTCTGGATGATCCTGCATTTTAATTTCATTCTAAATATCTGGTTGATACTGCAGTACTAAATTTTTGTTGCTCTGTGCGAGTACAGTGTACGGGAGATCGAGCTGCAGCTGCTGCCGTCATGCCTCGACTCTTATCTGGCTGAACCTGCCATTTCTGTGGCAACTGGTGCTGTGTGATGACCGCAGTACAGCAGAACGAAACGTCATTCTGCTGCACTACAGATGTCATTACTGCAACAGAACAGCATTTTTGAACCAACTGAATTCAGTGGATAACAACGTTCCACCATACACTATAATAATTTTGTAGGTCCATTTGGAGGGTGTCTTTATGGATCTAAGAGTGTCCCCTCTTGTGTTTTTAGGACCACAGAACTCCTCACCTTTGGTTTGCAGTCCTCTGGTCCTAAGAACGTGCGAGGCAACATTTTTATATCCATAAGAGGCCACCCCCATGCAGACCCATAAACTTATAATAGATTGTCACCCCTCTCTCTTTTTACCATGCTTAACAATGTAGAGAAACTGGCTGTCATGCTTTTACGCATTTACCTGAGTTCTGTGCCAGTGATTCCTCTCTCCTGAGTAACTGGGTACAGTCAAGTAATATCTCTAAGTACTCTTACTTCACAGGCTGCGCTTTGAAGTGGGTATCTCATTCCTACATCCTTTGTTTAACTGATGACTGTCTACACTGATTCTTAATTGAAACTCAGAATTAAAGCAGTGCCTGTATACTGTATAAGGGTTGAGTAAGCATTTCTATATTAAACCTCAATTGTTGCACTTCAATAGTGTGACCATTGTTTGACTGCTTTACCTGACAAATGGTATGTGCAGAGTTAGGGCCAGGATCTCGGGATCCTGTATGTTTTGCAGTGATCTGGTCAGTGAGGGCAACATTCTAGAAGGTTATAAATGCATAGATTCACCAAAATCAAGTTATATTTTTGTTCACCAGTTAACTAAAAAAATAGATTGGATTTGGAATCTGAAACTTTCAGGTTTAATAGATTTTGGCCCAAAGTGTGTACTTTTGTAACTTTTATTTTCCTTTCTTTTGCTGTTTTTAAGATACTTGTAAAAAAAAAAAGAAAAAAATAAGCTGTTTTGTTTCTCACACATGCTCAGCAGCAAAAATGAACGTTTTAAGGATAACAGTATTTTTGTGAAAGCATACATTTACGAATTTGTATGGTGAAATAGTTTTGTAAGCCCCTTTTGCAGGAGGGGCTTATGCTCCCATTTAGGAACACCTTTCCCCCTCCTACCCCTCCTCCCCAGAGCTAGGGAATTTATTAGTGCTCTGAGGGTCAATAGCTGCTGGACACGTCAAGGTGGCAGCAGAGGGCAGATTAGGTAAAGTATATAAGGCTGGCAACAGGAAGTTTCAGGGTCTTTTCCAGCCCAGGTTTTAAGCCTGAGGCTGGAGGGGGTAGCTGGAGGAGCAGAGTAAGCAGGCAGGAAGGGCGCTTGGCAGTCTGGGTGGGCTTGTGGGGGGCAACCTCCCCAAAAGTGGCAGATAGGGTTGGTCTCTGCAGCAACATGGTCCTGAAGAGCCAGCGGAAGCTCCATGGGGAGGATGGTCAGCCAGGTACCTGCGTCGTCAGGAGAAGGGAGCTGCAGGTGGTAGTAGGAGGCCAGGACAGGCAGGAGCCCGTGAGGTCCCTTGGAGTAGTTTCTCAGGCTGCCAGGGCTGTGGGGACAGTGGCAGGGTCACCACAGGGGGGAGGCCGGTGGCAGTGGCTGTCCCCGTACCTGGAGTGGCAGGGTGGCCTGAGAGTAGAGGGAGCCAGGGGACCCTTCACCCATTTCAGGGGACCTGCTTGGAGGGGTAGGTCCTGAGGAGCCGGCATTAAAGGGCCAGGTGGGTCGCAGGTCTTAGGACAGGCCTTGGGGGGTGCCTCTGGCAGGAGCTTACCGCAAACCCAGGATGAGTTGACAGGGATGTGGGCCGGGAGCTGTGCCCCCCATAAAAAATGGTCATCTGAGAGCACAGAAAGGAGTTGGGGCACAATCTGTAGAGGTGAGCTGCTTGGGGGGGGGGGCCTGGGCAGTGGCAGGGCCCAGGGCTCTCCCGTGGCAGGGCAGCCCGATCAGGTAACTCAGGTACTGGAGCAGGGTGGGTGAGGGACGCTGCCCAGTATAGACCAGTGCAGAGAGAAAGAGAGATGAGCCTTAAGTGTGGGAACTGGTGCCTTGAGGTTTGGCGCACTGGCAGGTTTAGGTTCCATGTAAAGCAAGAGAGATTGGGTTACAGGGCCTGGGTTGGAGAGCAAAAATCCTGATACCCCTCGAGATTTGGGCCAGGGGCCAGGTAGGGGAAGCAGCATGCTTTCCCATGCCAGAGATGGGGCAGCCGACCAGTGCCAGACCAGACAGAGATGGACAAGAATGGGTAACCTAGAATAGGAAAGAGAGAGAGAGAGAGAGAGAGAGAGAGATTTGTCTTACCAGTGCCAGTGACCCAGGAGTCTGTGGGTTTTTCCAAGTAGGGAGGTTCTTTGGGTAAATCATTCAAGAGGTTAGAGTGAAGAAGCCCTGCTTGTACTGCCTGTAAACCATTTATGCTGCTCAGAATGTCCAGCCTGGATATGTTGTAAAAAGTTCAGATAGCCCCACTGAGGTGCTTTTTTTATTAGATGAAGGATGTGACCCTTCCATTCCTGGAATCATTTGGGGTGCAGGAGCTAAAATAAAGAAACTAGTTGGGAAGAGCATTGTACTGATTCTTTCTTTATTTAAGTTGGAAGGGGGACAAATGAAATGGAAAGCCCCCTCCCTTGTGTCTAATTTATTTCATAAACTGTAATTCTAGAAGGTGTCCATCAGGCTGCATCAGGATCGAGGGGCTCTGGGGCTCAGAAGAGACAGGAGGTTGCAGTTTGGAGATCCTGGTCCGGAGGTCAGTGTTTGGGGGAAAACAAATCCAGAACTGGAGATGAGCTTGAGAGTGCACCTGGAAATTAAGTCATCGAGAGGTAGGACCAATATTTTTCCTAGCTAATCTGGGGTGCACTGACTCGGGTGTTGTACTTGTAGTCTTCTCTTATGCCCCCCTGTGTGAGCCACTCCGCTGACCTGTGTCCAGGGGCCTGATGTAAACAAAGGAAATGAAAGGGGACACAAGCACAGTAGATCATCCAGTAGGCAATTTCAAAGATGGCCCATAACTTATGGCAGTGAAGGATGGCTTCATGGCGGTATCTTGATGGCAACAGATAGCCAAATGCAGCTCCAAGGGGCAGACTCAAACCCGGAGACTCAGCTGGAGAACAATTCTGGTTAGTACTGGCAGCATACATGATCAAGCGGGAGGCACAGTCAAGTAAAATAAAAAAAAAGGAATTTATTTTAAAACCAAGAGAACAGCTCCCAGTAGTTGGGGGGCATGACTGGAGACAGGCACATAAACAGTAGCTAACAGTCACTGCACTTTACTTAGGGCCAAACTGGCCCAATAGCTGGACTTCACCATGGAGCTGGGCGGGGCTCACACATCAGAACAACAGCAAGCACCATTAGGCCATACATACAGTACTTCATCCACATTCAATCCTCTCAGCAATCCACATTCCTGCCCTGCTCAGAACCATCTGCACAGTCTTCCTCTGCTGACCCATACAAGGCTGTGGCTCCCGGTTCTCTTTTTACCAGCCCTCTCCTCCTGCAACACAGGGCATGGACCCAGTCCCCAGCATCCTGGAGCAGGCTCAGCAAGGGCCAGGGGACTACCAGACCTCACTCTCTCCCCGCAGGCTGTCTAACCCAGAGATGGTGTGCCACGTGGGTAAAGGGACCGAAGGGCCACCACCACCACCTCTGAGCCCATGCCACAGTATGGCCACCAACCATGGTGCCCCCACCATCTCCTACAGGCCTCACACCATGGTTACTAGGCCCACACCCGCCCTGGTGCCGTAGAGCATAGGTACATAGGTGTAGGTATCAGGTCCAACAAGATGCTAGAGCCATGTAAGAGTCTGCCACTATCAAGTGGTCAACATTCCCATTTTGTGTCCCCATGTGTAAATCAAGCCGTCTCTTAAAAGATGTCAGGTTATCAGCGCTTACTACCTCTATGGGGAGCGCACTGCATGGGGTAGGCCCACTATACTTCATCTCCCAGGCCACGGCTCCCACAAAATCCTTGACCTAGTTCCCAAATGGCTGCACACCCTGCTCATTTCCCCAGTTCCTGCGTGGTAACAAACATCAGCAAGACGCCAAAACCCAACCTGCTGGACCGGGAGGTGAACCCCCATCCCACTGTAGTGTGTCTCTCTCCCGTCGGCCTTCCCAATCACTAAAAAAAACCTGCCTAATTTACCCCAGGGCCAGATGACAACTCCTCCCAGAGGCAGGTGCAAAACAGACCCCTGGCCCAAATATGACAAAAAGGGTAGCAGATGGTCACTGTAGTAAGCCCTCCCAAGAGGGGGGCTTACATTCGTATGCGTTACCCATATGAACACTAAAAAAAGTTAAATCTTTGCATGCTAAAAAAAGGAAAATTACCTGGAGGAGTGATCGGTGCTTTGAGTGGTTGACATATCACTCTGAAAATAAAATGCTTTGGTAGTTTTATCTCCAGAATATTGCAATTTTTAAATGAAAAAAGCATTTGTTAACAAGCATTTGTCAATGCCGAACGTTGGTTGCTTGTTAAACAATTTGATGTTTTTCTAGAGAGAGGAGCTAAGAATCGAGAGCAATTTTTGGGACTCTAGAGTAGAGGCTGAGGGTAGGGTGGCTGGGTTAAAGACGCTGCTACAGTCAATCAGTGAGAGAGTGCAGGGTGGACAGCACACATAAGGAGGGTGCAGGAAGGTGTAATTGGATACCGAGACAGGGAATGGAGGGTGCGGGCAGACAGCATGCCAAGGGAGGGAGTGGGAGGGTTTAGCTGGATGCCAAGATGGGGAACAGAGGGTGTAGGGTGGACAGCATGCAGAGGGAGGGAGCGGGAGCGTTTAATTTGATGCCTGGACAGGGAACAAAGGGTGCAGGGAAGGACAGCACAAAGTTACGTGCTTGTGCAGGAAAATGTCAACAAACCTTCGTAACATGGCCATTTTGAGGAAGTTTCCAGCAAAATGTTCAACATGGGCTTCTTAGCACCCCACCTCATGAACATTGGCACTGTCAGTTTCTTAATCAGTCCTGAAAGGTGGTTTCACACAGTGACTGCACAGTTCTGTGCCAGAGGTACAAAAACATGTTTTGGACAGGATGTGAGAAATGACAGCTGTTCTGTTTATGAGGTGGTGTAATAAAATGTGTATCTTGAAAATTTGGAGTGAAAACATAAAAAATTGGCAAAATTATGCACCTGCATAGAAACTGCACAAAGCACGCTCATACCGTGGCCATTTTTAGGTATTTTTGCATCACATTTTCAACATGGCCTTTTTGGGACCCCACCTCATTAACACTGGCACTGTCATTTCGTTACTGGGTCCTGAAAGGGGATTTTGTGCAGCAACCGCACTATTCAGTGCCACTGCTTCTTAAACACATTTTGGGCAGGATGTGAGAAATGACAGCTGTACTGTTCATGAGGTGGTATGACAAAATGGCTATATTGAAAATTTGGAGTGAAAATATTAACAATTGCCAAAGTTACGCATGGGCGTAGTAAAATTTCAATGCCCATGTGTAACTCGGACGTTTTTTGTTATTTTTGCACCAAATTTTTAACATGGGCTTTTTGGGACCCCACCTCATTAACACTCACACTGTTGTTTCGTTAACCAGTCCCAAAAGGTGATTCTATGCAGTGACCGTGAAATCACCTTTCAGGACCAATTAACGAGATGACAGTGACAGTGTTCATGAGGTGGGGTCCCAAAAAGGCTATGTTGAAAATGTGGTGTAAAAATTCAAACAAATGGCAGAGATATCAACATAAGTTCAAAACGCCATTGACTGCCATTATACAGCACTTACCTTGATTCTTCAGTTCACCGTTCAGCTTTGAAGAGTGCAGATGTGTCCAACTCCACAGATTATAATACCCGCCAACCTCCAGAGGTAAGTATGGAGTAAAGGGGACGGAGAGGTGGGTGCGGAGAGGGAGGCTTGGGATGGAGGAGGGTGATGGGGAGGCGACAAGGGACTGTTTTCTTCTTTTCAGGTAAAAAAAACATTGGGGGACCATTTTCTTTTTTATTACAGGTAATAGATATAGGAACACTGGGAGTGGGCTCCTCAGTGTCCAGGAATATTGGGGGGGGTACAGGGATGGGGACTATTGGAGGGTACAGATATGGGGACACTGGGAGTGGGTTCCCCAGTGTTCTGGACTATTGGGGGGATACACACTGGGACACTGGGAGTGGGCTCCTCAGTGTCCCTTAGTGGCACTGAGGGGAGGGATTGTATTGCTAACATGGGTATTGTGCACTCCGATGATGGCTTTAAGAGAAAGCCGCACCACTGCTAATGTTGAAGGGAGGGCACAGAAGTGAGGACTAGGAGACAAAGCCACACCGCGGCTACTGTTGAAGCCTTTGGGGGGGCGAGGAGTGAGAACATCGTGACAGGAGCACGCTCCCATCACCACCACCATCTCCGGCTCACCCCCAACTGCCATGCATGCACCGCAGCCATCCACCTCATCCTCTGCAATCAAGGTCAAGCTCGAGCTGTTGTACGGCAGCTGGGCATGAGAGCAGTTGCCTGTCTCTTAGGGCCTCCCAGCTGCTGAGGTTGTCTTCTTCCCAGGATTGCTTGGTTCTGCTGATGTGGGCTTCATGTAAGTCAAAGGACCAAAGCCTTATCTGATTGGAGCGGCTTCAGTCCTTTGAAGTCCATGACCGTTCAGCCCACCTAGCAGAGCATTGTGTCAGGACCACACAGATTGGTCATTGGTGCCAACTGCAGAGCCCATTGCAAGCTCCTGGTTTTGAGTACTGCAATGGGCTCGGCAGCGATATCCCCCCCAAAAAAATCCCGTATTGCATCAATATGTTGGTTTGCGCATGCACACAACCAACATAAAAATCATGAGTCACAAGCACATAAATATTTTATATGTCCATGACAACTGACAGACATCCTGAACAGGTACTTCTGCTCAGAATTCACACTGGAGGGAGGGGGAGACAGACCACCGGGGAGGCGGGGGCAAAATAATATGTGAGTCTTACGTTCCTATTGCACAATTGTTTTTTCTTACATGTGTGCCATGGCTAAAGGAAATGTGATTTGTTGGTGGGGGTGTGGGGGCAAAATAATATGTGTATCTTATGCTCCTATTTGTACAATTGTTTTCACTTAAATGTGTGTCACGAGTCTGTTGTAACTAAAGTTTGTACCCTATGCAACCATACACTTATGCTCAGGACAACTTTGTAAAACAGGGATTTTACTGTCCTAAAAGTTACTTCCTGATAAAAAATAAAAAAATGTATCTATCTGTCTGTCTGTCTGTCTGTCTGTCTATCTATCTATCTATCTATCTATCTATCTATCTATCTATCTATCTATTAAAGGGGGGAGCAGGTGGACACAAGTTAATTTTCAGAGGAAAGAGCCCTCAGCGGACTTGCAGCTCAGAAAGTGGACAAGGCTATGGGACCAGATAGGATACACCCAAGAGTACTAAAGGAACTCAGGGAGGTGCTAGCTGCCCCACTAATGGATTTATTAAACTGGAAACATGTGTGTTTCCAGAGGACAGAAGGAGAGCAGATGTGGTGCCACTCCATAAGAGCAGCAGCTAGTCAGCCCGTCGGCGCAGCGGTGGAATTTCCATTTGCGACGCCGGCGACCTGGGTTCGGGAACGGACCCGGGTTGTTGGAGGGCGGCCGGGGGGAGAAGGATGGAGGTCCGATGGGCAGCCTCCCTTCTCCCGGGAGGGTGGGGACAACATTCGAGCACGGAGGACCCCGTGGAGACCGGGAGACCTCGACTGCCGATGTTCAGTAAGGGGGGAGGAGGAGGGCAGACACTGGCATCATTGCACGTCCCCGTCTCCTCTAGGGGGGGAAGAAAAAAACAGGAAAACGAAGGGCGGGCCGGGCCGACGAGAGATTGAAGCCCTCCCCGGAGGTCCTCGATTCACCGCCGTCGCTGCAGGACCCCAACCAGTCATAGTTCCTTGGCCATTTAAGGTGGCCAGTCTCACCCTCCGGTGTCAGGGGTGACCGTGGGTCCCTGGGCAGCAATAGGCGGTGGAGGTCTCCTGGGGCCATGACCAGGGCAGATAAGGATCGCTGGCCCGGCCGGGGGAAAAAGAGGTAAAAAAAAAAAATAAGAGCAGCAGCAGGGAGGAGGCTTGCAACTACAGGCTGGCCAGTCTCACATCAGTGGTGGGGAAATAGAATCCCTGTTACAGAAAAGGCTGGTAGAGTATCTTGCATCCAATGGGCTTAAAGACCAAAAGAAGCACGACTTAAAGGGAACACGTCACGCCAGATGACTCTAATTGATTTTTTCGACTGGGTGACTAGGTAACTGGATCAGAGGAGGGCACTGGATGTGGCCTATCAGGACTTTAGCAAGGCCTTTGACACAGTGCTGCATGGAAGAGATAAAGGAATTGAGCACACTAGGAGTGGGATCCAGAGTGGAGCATACCTCTCAACTTTTTGTCACTGAAATCAGGGACATGAACATTTTGGACACTCAAAAATGAGGGACAATGAGGGACACAGACCCTTAGAATGAGGGACACATCCTTAAACATGGAGATACAAGCTCAAAACACTGTGGAAACTATTGTGTTTACTTGTACAAAGTACATTTTTGATTTAGCATCTTAGAATATTAAGAATTTCTGCTTTAAAGTCTGAATTTATAGCACATTCACAGTATGTGCAACATCTTTCCCATGAAGGATGGATGAGGGACACAGCAATTTTAAGAGATAAAATGAGGGACGTCCCTCGCAATCAGGGACAGTTGAGAGGTATGGAGTGGAGTATTTGCTAAAGAACTGGCTAATGGCTAAGTGATAGAGGATGGTGGTTAATGTCTCTTATTCCAATGAGGGGAGATTAGTGGCCAGCTGGGTGCCACATAACTTAGTACTGGGATCAGTCTTCTTCAACGTCTTCATAAGTAACATTGCAGAACAGCTGGAAGGGAAGGTACGCCTTTTTGCAGATGACACCAAAATCTTTAATATGGTGGGCACTCAGGAGGGTGTGGAGAGAATGCATAGGGACCTTGAGAAACTCGTGGACTGGTCAAGAGCATGGCAGTTGGGGTTCAATGCCAAAAAGTGTAAAATCATGCCCCTGGGGTATAAGGAGCCAGGAGCTGAGTATAGGATGGGGGAAGTATTGACAGTCACTAAGCAGGAAAGGGGCATTGGAGTTATTATCATATCTGATGACCTCTAAGTGACAGAGCAGTATGACAAACAAGTGCATAGGGCCAGTGGGATGCTGGGATGCACAGAGAAAGGTATCTCCAGCAGGAGGAGGAGGGAAGTGGTGCCACTATATCGCTCACTTGCAAGACCCTACCGGTGATATTGTGTCCAGTTCTGGAGGCCACACCTCAGAAAGGACACAGACAGAGTAGAGGCAGCCCAGAAGAGAGCAACTTAAATGGTGCAGGGGTTGCATCAAAAGCCCTTTGAAGAGAGACTGAGGGATCTCATTATGTGCACCCTGGAAGAGAGGAGAGCAAGAAGTGGCATGATAGAGATCTACAACTACTTCATGGGGGTGAACAGAGTACAGAAGGGGAATCTCTTTCAAATGACAATGAGTACCTTGATGCCAGGATGACAGGGCATGTGATGAAGTTGGAGGAGAAGAGAAGTTTAAGAGGGATGTGAGGAAGAACGGCTTCACTGAAAGAATGGTGGACACGTGGAACAGACTGCCAGTTGATATAGTGTAGGTGAAAACAATAGGGGGCTTCAAGCATGCGTGGGATTGATATAAGGGAATATTAGTAAATAGGTAGGGGAGGAGGGTCGCCAAAGACCAGTTAGGGTCTGTGGAGACAGAGTAGGCAAGGACCATCTGGGCAGACTGGGTGGGCCAAGCAGTCCTTTTCTGCCAACAAATTCTATGTTTCTATGCATCTATGTTATATATTCATTACTCACATTTTAGTGTTTGTATGGGTTAGCCATATGAACATTAAAAAAAGGTAAAAACTTTGCACACTAAAAACAGGAAAATAAGCAGAAGGGGTGTCTGTGCTTTGAGTGGTGGACATATTAATCTTAAAAGAATGTGCTTTAGTTGTTTTTGCCCCAAAATATATATTTTATTAACTGAGAGTAACATTTATTAAGAATCATGACAGACAAACTAACACAGATTTGCATAGTTAGCCATATAAACTAGACACGGGAGGGTCGGCTGTGATACAGTTTTGATTTTGACTGATCTGTTTCCCAAAGGTCCAGATTTACGTTCATTGGCCAACACAATTAAAATCTTTCTAGGCTGACTTAGAACTGGGTCAGATGTAAATCCAGACTTGGTTAAATGGCAGAATTAGGTTGTCCCTGTTTCCTCATTATAAGATTTTCTTTATGTCATTTCATCTTTAAAATAGTCATTTTATATATCTTCTCTCACATTTTTGCAAGAATAAAACCTTCAAAATAACTTACATTATCCAAGCTACATCAGAACCAGGTCACTAGCAGATAAGAAATGGATCAATGATCTGGGCTGGGGGAAATCAGAGTGGAGTCACAAATGACTCAGATTTTCAGGGCCAAACAGAGCTGGACCATGGTGGGGGTGGGGTCCTGATCTGACACAGAGACGACCCTCCCATCTTTAATAAGAACACAAAAAAAAGGTTAAATCTTCGCATGCTGAAAACATAAAAATTAACTGCAGGAGTGGTTTGTGATTTGGGTGGTTGACATATTACTCTGAAAGGAATGTGCACTGGTAGTTTTTGCACTTAAATATTGCAATTTTTAGCTAAAAAATAACATTAAAAATGCATAAATATTTCATGTGTCCATGATTATGCATTCACGACTCAGATTAAAACTGATGTTTACAAACTCATAAGAAAACTCAACTTGAAATATTTTTTCCCCAACAAAAAACACCAGGATACGGAACAGGAACTACGGGGCTCAAGATAGAGCTGAGTGATGCTGCAACTGATACCACAGTAATAAATGCATCAGCTACTAATGAGGTAAGTACACAAACTGAAAAGGATATGGGTGAACTTTCAGTGCTATTAGACATGTTGAATAACAAAATGTTATATTCGGGATGTGAGCTTTTAAGATCATAAGAACATAAGAATTTGCCGGCAGAAGGGAACCTCTTGATCCATCTAGTCTGCCTAGAATACCTACCCCCTTCCGCTTAGACTATTTCCTTTTTTGCACATAGTGTTTATCCCAGGCAAGTTTGAATTCCCTTACATTTTTTGAGTCTGCTACCTCTTGCAGTAGGCTATCGCAAGGGTCAACCACCCTCTCAGAAAAAAAGTACTTCCTGATGTTTCCCCTAAATTTGCCTCCTGCCCCTCATAGATTGTAGCCTCTTCTCCGACTCTCTGATTTCATCTGAAACAGGTTTTCCTTCCACGCTGTGTTAATTCCCTTCATATACTTAAATGTTTCGATCGTGCCCCCCATCTCTTGTTTTGTTTAACAACAACATAGAAACATGCTGATATGAACTTAGGAGAGGGGATAAATCGTGATGATAAACTATGGCGAGGAGATTCCAACTGAAAGCTCAGTTTAATCCCCCTACAGTATGTTTAAGCTTAAAAGTGTTTCAAAATGTTGTAAGCAACCAAATAGACAAATTGCTCAAAGACAATAAAAATAGATGTGTTTACAACATCCCTCTAATTGAAAAACAAGCCCCTGAAAAACTAAAAAATGATAAGCAAATAGAACTAAAAGGGGCAGTTAAAGGAGGAAATATTGTGATCATGGACAAATCACAATATGAGGAAATTATTTACAGTCTGTTAAGTGACCCAAACTACTACAAAAAATTAACATCTGACCCCACAAGCAAGTTCAAAACTAAAGTTACTTAAAATGGTACAAGAATGGCCCTATCTTTTCACAGTGCTGCGGGCTTCTAATCTTCCGAAGGATTTTATTCGTTGGGCCCATCTTCTTTATGACAAGCCTTCTGCCACTATTTTTGTAATGGTGTGCTCTCTACTCCATTTTCTATTACTTCCAATACCTGTCAGGGCTGCCCCTTATGGCCTTTTCTTTTTAATCTCTATTTGGAACCTTTAATTTTAAAACTGAAGGAAATCCCACAGATTCAGGGTATTCACTTGCAGCAGACTGAGTACAAGCTCTCGGTATATGCTGATGACATTTTGCTGCACTCCGTCCTAAAACATTTCTTCCTGCTGCCTTGGCCAAAATTGCCTCTTTTGGGAATATTACTGATTATAAGTTGAACCTGAGGAAAACCGTAGTTTTACCACTTAATTCTTTTGTTGACAAGGGTTTTATTCCCTCGTTAGGTCTTCAGCGGATGCCCAAGGCAATTAGTTATTTGGGATTGACTATTTCTCATCATCTTTCTGCCCTGAGTAAATTAAATTTGGATCCATTACTTGGAGCTCTTCAACACTATTTGCAGAGATAGACTGCATTACCTCTCTCCCTTTGTGGTCGGGTGAATGTGATTAAAATGAACGTCCTCCCCCATTTACTCTACTCTTTGTGGATGTTAAACATTATTTTGCCTCATAAGTGGTTTTATTGGTTTTATAGTCACTGCTGTCTACCTTTTTATGGAGGAGTGGAGTGGCTAGGAGGGCGTATTTTAAGCTTATAGTCCCGACTCAGTGGGGTGGGCTTTAGCTCCCTAATTTTTACCTGTACTATTTAGCGCTTCAGGGGTCTAAATATTTTAGATGAGGTTGCCTTTCCAAAGTGATGCCAGGTGTACATGAGCCACAGTGGTTAACTCTGGAGTGGTCTTTTTATCAGAGTGTCCGTCTTCAGCTTCCAGCATTCTTCTATGTTTCTTCATCAGCTGTTCTCCACTCTCTGAAAGGTATGCCTATTTTTTGGTCTCTCTGTGGGCTCACACCCAATTTTGCCAATATTTTCATATTGCTAAACGTTGTTCAGTGTAACCATTATTTTGCAACCTTAATTTTATGATTGATAAAAAACCTATCCTGGTGGTGTTCCTCACCCTGGACCAGGCTACTCCTGTTTCTGCCTTTTTATCAGAGCAGCATTTGTGTGATTTTCCTACTTTCCAATCTTCATTCAAATTGGAGTCCAAACATTATTTCAAGTTTTTACAATTGTCTACAGCGATCTCTGCTCATTTTGGCCCCTCTCCATGGACAGACCTGATCTCCTCCCCCTTTGGGAAATTGATTTCGGTGTCCACTTCCCAGCATACTGTTGCCCAGCTATATCAGTTGTATTACTCTCTTGATCCGCTCCAACCCTCGAGTATTGGTTATTACTGGCAACACTGTCTTTCATTAGCTTTGGCCCCACAAGATTGTCACGGGTTTAGGCGGATCTCTATAAGATCATTAAGCAGGATCACATAGACTGACTCAATATATGATTTTGCATGTTATGTATTTTATCCCTCTCCATCTCTTTCAATTGGGTAGACAGGCTCTGCCCATCTGCTCCAGGTGTCATAAAACAGAGGGCGCCCTTTTTTCACATTTTGTGGAACTGTGAGAAGTCTGCTCTGTTTTGGTCAATAATCAAAAGTCATTTGGATCCTGCTTTTGGTTTGGATGATGTATTAGCTCCTGAGATATGTTTAATTGGCTATTATAAGATTGTTCCAGTTAACTATCAGCGATCTTATATTGCCTTGATTTCAGCTGCTGCAACAGTTGTTTTATTACAGCATTGGCTTGATGATCAACTTCCTTCTTGGCCTGAATGGCATAAGGCGATCCTGAGTGCCTTAAACCTGGAATTGCACTTAGCTAATGTTTGACACAGTTGCCATTCTTTCCTTATAAAATGGGACTTATTACATGTTTGGTTGCTAACTTTGTAATTTCTACACGAGTACCCTGGAGGATCCTCTTTTGTTCCTTTTTATGGTGTGTTCACTGTTCATGGTTTTGTGGGTCTCTCTTTCTTGGGGTTTATTGTGGGGCAGCACCTGTAATTTGGGGCAGAGGAGGTGAGGATTTGTGGGGGGGGGGGTCTTATTTGGTGTTGTATATTTGAAGTTTTGGTTTTTGTGAGTATCTTCCTTGTTTGTCTTGTAAAAAGATAAAGGACACTGCCACTAATTCTTTATTGAGATCTGAATCTTCTCACCCTAGACATTTGATTAATTCTGTACCGTGTGGCCAATTCTGTTGTTTCACCTCTAATTCCCCACTCCGCCGACTCACCACTGTGGCCTCTACTCCTCCTCATCTCTCCAAGCCCTCTCACAGAGACGATTGTCCCACTGTTTGACTTTCATCTCTAAATACTGGTTTGGCACTCTCCCATCCTACCTTTCCTCCCTCCTAGCTCCAGCTACCTCCTCCTCCTACCACTCACGCACATATTGCCTGCGCTTCTTCACCTTCCCATGGGCCTGCACCTCTGCAATGCAACTTGCTTTCTCTCTCAGATTCCCTTCCTTCTGTAATAACTTCCCCCTCCAGATTCGCCTTACCCCCTCCTTTCCTGCACTTAAGCAACTTCTCAGACCGTCCCATTACATCTTGCTTTTGTTCACTGACCTAACTCACAACTAAACTTCTGGTCCTCCTCTCTGTCTCCTAAATAATAAAATAAGAAAGATTTGTGGCCTCACCTTACGTTAAGATTACGTTAGGTTAAGTTTTTTTTTAATTCTTTTTTTCGTCATGCAATATATACTTTGTAACATATTTGTATAAAAGAACAACTTTTGTATATTGTATATTACTGTATCATAAATTTTGTAACCCTTTGTTGTGTTTTGCACCCCCTGTCCCCGGGTTGCACGTGGAAATGAGCTTCAGCTCAGTGTGCCTTTCCCGGTAACCAAATTTTAAATAAATAAACAATTACAAAGGGTGAGAAGAAACTGCTCAGAGGAAGAAACATTTGAAATGAGCAGTGGAGATCTGCCAGATGTTTCTGAACAGAGGTTATGACATGGGTGTGGTTAATTCTGTACTGCAGAAGGTCAGATCAATTGAAAGAAGTGATTTACTTAAATAAATTCAAACCCAGAAGACCTGACAGTAATACTGTGATTGCATTCAGTACTGAATACAAGAACCTAGCAGGACAGATGGGTAGCATTAATAGAAAAACAATTGGCCAATTCTATGTGACCCAGTACTAGTAGAAGCTGTAAACCAATCCCCCCCCCCCACCGATTACATTTAGAAAATAAAAAGGCATCCAGGATCAAGAGGGTAAAAGTCACTATTGTAAACCCAAAGAGAGATGCCTAAATTGGCTGCCAAAACTACCAGGGGGCTTCTATATGTTGTGGCTGAAGTAATGTCTGTCAATACACTAGTTAGGGTAGAGAATTCTCACATCCACAATCAGGCCAGAAAACAGAAGTGAAGCAGTTCATTCGGTGTACATCAGAATGTGTTGTATATGTGATTCAATGCCCTTGTGGTAAATTATATATTGAGAGGACTATTTGGATGTTAAAAAGGAGGGTCCAGGAACATATACAGTAAGAGACATGGTAAACCAGAAGGTTGATACATCGCCGGGGGCACTAAGACCTATCATAACTCAGACCCCAGGAGCACTATTTGTATGGGCGTAGAACATGTTCAACATTTGGCAAAGAGAGGGGACAGACTGCAGGGACTTCTGCAAAGAGAAATGAAATTGATCTACAAACTCAGAACACTGAAACCACAGGACCTGAATAATGAAACTGACTGGAAGCCTTTTCTGTAAAATGACAATTGGAGTACACAACCATCTGAATAGAAGTTACCTGCATATTTAGTATGAAGTTTAAATAATTTTTCACATATGCCTCTTTCTATGTTCCTCTCTATAGGTTGTCCAAAGCATGGTTTTTGCTGTCTTGATGAAAATGGAACTATATGGAATTTCTGACAGATCCCCATGTGTACCAAGACTGTGAAGAAACAAAATGACTAAATAATGGGCGATCGCAATGTTCTAAAATTTGGCTGCTTCAGGTCAAGATTCTTCCATTTTTGACCGGTATCAAAAAATGTCCTCCCCTTCCCTCACAGAACCGTCTCTCTCCTTCCCAAAACCTTAGTTTCTATCAGTATTTCTCACTGTGTAAATGCAGGGATGAATTCCTATTTGTGTATGAAATTGACACGTTATAGAATTATTTATAATTCTGAGACTGCTTGAACTATATGGTGTCTGCTTTGTAATAATGATTTCTTGCAAATAGCTCTGTTTGATAATACTTTAGATTAACCTTTTATGGTTATAAGCCATCTATTCCCCTTCCTAGTCACATTATATTGTACAAGTACTACACATTTAAAAATTTAAAGCTGGCCTTGTGGCACTGACAGTTGAGGTGCTGGACGCCATGCCTCATGTCACGCTGGTGACCTGGGTTCAGGAATGACCTCGGGTCATTGGGGTGCCAGCACAGAGGGGGGAGTGTGGGAGCAGGATCGAGTAGTGGCTCTCCTCTCTCTGGAAGGGGGTCACCTTCCTGCAGTCCCGCTGCTACTGGCTGGAGGCCCAGTGGTGGCGCAGGTGGTTCGGGCAACCGGTAGGGTGGGGCATCCCGCAGTGCACGGCATGCATGTGACTACACATGTGTCTGCTCATGCCAAGGATGCAAGGGCCAGGGGATGGGAACAACAGGGAAAGAGTACCATAAACACATAATAAAAAAAACTAATTTAAGAGTCATTTGATTGTGGCTATTTAAGGAACTTTTGTCACCTCGATGACCTGACCCCCTGATGAAGAGTCCATAGAGAATCAGTGCACTGGGGTGTCTGTGAGATGCTTGGCAATGAAGTAGCTGTTGTTTGGTTGTATTTGGCATTTGCACTTTTTTTGTATCTAAGTACAGCTATTTCAACTGCATTATTTGAAAATATGGGTCAAGACTTTATGCCTACTAAAATGGGTTAAATAAACAGCACAGACCCAGCAACAAGACTGGCAGTGATTCACTGTAATTGAACTGTGACAGTGAGCTCCACAGGTTGTTCTACATGGGAACACAGACCAGGAGCAATTCCATGAAGCTGGGGGTGGGTGTTTAGGAGAGATGCCAGGAAGTACTTTTCACAGAGAGGGTGGTGGAGGAGGGGAACTGGGAGCATTCAAACAAGGGTGGGACATATACAAGGTGTGACGACCAGACAACATTTTGCTGGTAGTCTGAAATATTTTTGTCAAATGATAGTACTTTCTTCAGCAGTTTTGGGCCAGGAGGAAAACTGGCCTCTTTGGGAGATTCTCAGCAGTCTAGCAGGGTTTCTTAAGTGAGGTGGATTTTCATTGTACTGGCTTCCTGAAAGAGGATAGGTTCATTGGTACACAAAGCATTGGAGAGTGTCTGTCTCAACGGCATCTGGACACATACATTCAGATGCTAAATAAGCTGTGAGGGGAAATTGGGTTCCTGAGATGCAGAGGACAGATAGTATCACAAGGTAGGCCTTAACTCTAAATTCCAGGCCTGAAGTGGTTTCAGTCAAGTGGATAAACCTGAGTACAAGGAAGTGATGCCACAGCCTCACTTGACCAAGGCACTGGGGAGAGATAAAGGAAAAGGGTATAAATACTTCAACCTATGTATGTACTGTTGTGCTATGTGTAAATAGTGTTATACCCAATAATTACTGTTGCATTTACACAACCAGTGTTGATTAATAAATTAGTTATTTTTCTAAAAACTGGAGTAGCTGTTTTTTTGTGTTTGCATCTCTGAGAGAAGGGCACCTGGATAATTGGGGTGCATAATAAAAGGTCTCAGAGAGAGTAAAGTGTGTCCTACCCAGAGCAAAGACCCTCACTACAGGGAGTCTAAAGGGTAGAAGGTGGCATGAAAGGGCCATTAGAGCACCAGGGTCTGAGTTCTTACTAAAGAGGGGACTTTGACACTGGTGATGCTTTTTCAGATAGTTTCAGTGGCAATGGCCTAAGGAGAGAAGGAGGCTCACAAGGGACTGCAGGATGCTCTGATTGTCACATATGGTGGCAGAGGTGAGGATGAGAAAGTGAGATTTACTGGCACAAAACACAGTTTGGCTATCCAGTACCTAAGGGGCAGTCACAAAATTAAGCAGTATTAACAGGTAAACAACAGTCAGCACTATAACCCTATCTTCTTTCACTTCTGATTGTTTTTTATTTTAGTTTTTATCTGTGTTTACAAAGTTTAGCGATAGAAATGCCAGACAAGTTCAGTGCAGGGAGGTTTCCTGAGCTTCAGCAGCTGTGTGAGGAGGGAGGCATGACACATGAAGGCTTAAACCGGGCTAAGCTGAAGCAGGCTCTGGAAGCAGCTGACCAAGAAGCCCTGGTTGACTCTACTGGTTTAAGTGAAAACTCTAAGGCAGCCCTGCAAGCTGAGTTGGAATTAGCTCACATTGCAGAAAGGCAGAATATCAGGGAAATAGAACTTGCCAGGTTAAAAATGGAAGCAGCTTCACTAGATGCAAAGGAGAGAGAGAAAAACAGCATAAGGCAGATGCAGAGGATAAGCAAAGGCAGCGAGAGGCAGAGGCAGCCTAAGAGGAAGCCAAGTGAGAGGCAGAGGCAGCCTGAGTTGAAGAAAGGGAGAAAGGATGCAGACATTAGCTCAAGATGTGAGTCCATGAACTCCAGATGGCAACAATTCAGCAGAAGCAGACACTGGACTATGTGAGTAATGCGGTAGATGGAGAAAGCCAAGGCTCAATAATTGGGTTCAAACTGTTTCCAAAATTAACAGAGGCTATTGATGATTTTCTTAATTTGTCTGAGAAATTGTGTTTACAATATGAACTGGTGCAGGAGAATTGGCCAGTCCATCTCATTCCACTGCTTATTGGGAAGGCATGGCGAGTGTTTTTACATTGGGACCCTAATGATAGCAGGGACTGCATGAAAATCAAGGTTGCTATTTTAAAACTTTATGAGTTAATCCCTGAGGTTTACAGACTCAAATTTAGATAGATAAGAAAGCAGCCAGGAGAGAATTATAAAGAAGTGAGTATGCAATTGAATACTTTGCTAGGGAGCTATTTAAATAAGAATAAAGCGGCAACTGCTGAAGGAATTTGTGAAGGGATGCTCACTGAACAGTTTTTAAAATGTATACATGCTGATCTTAAAATACAGTTAATGGATAAGAATCCTAGTACTGTGGCAGAAGCCGATGAACAGGCCAGTCAGTGTGCAGCCAGCCACCCTGAGTCATACAAGGCGCTACATGGGAGAGGGCATTTTGTTAACAAAGGGATGGGTGGGACACAGGGGGGGCTTAAAACCCTGTAGTCCTTTGAACCTAAAAGGACTACTCTGGCAGAGCCTAAAAGTAATAGAGTAGAAAGTAGGAAATGTCATGTGTGCCATAATTTGGGGCTTTTGTTTTATGATTGCCCTCAGACGACAGGTACTTAGCAATAGCAAAGGGGAGGCCACTGTCCCCGATGGGACCCGATGTGGTCAACCTCACTCTCACTGAGGAGAGGTGAGAGCCATGCCTCCACAGAAGAGCAGCACATGGTGAACTGTGTCTCAAGTGCTATTTCCAGGAATACTGAGAAACAGCTGAGGCCAATTTGGGTAAACAACACCTTTACACAAGGATTGATGGACACCGGGGCCAGTGTCACAGTTGTCCAGCAGGAGCTGGTACTGATGGATCAGATCCTGCCTGGGAAGCATGCTTCAGTTAAACTTGGTCCTTAATGCTGGGTCACAGTTCCAAATGCCAGAATGCTCCTGAAGTGGAGGGGGGTGAGAGGAAATGGGGGTTGCTTCTGGGTTACCCACGTATGTTTTGCAAGGAAATGACTAGGATGAGGAAGGAGAGCAAGACACAGTATGTGGTGTGACTCGTAGTAAAGCTCAACGACTGGGACAGGTAAAGGTAAATGGGAAGACTTGGATGGAGACAAGATTTTTTATTTTTATTCTTTTGGTAACTGGGTAAGGCCCACTAGGCACAAGTGCCAGTTTTCAGGGGAGACCCGGGAGCACTGGGGAGGTTAAGTGACTTGTTCAGAGTCACACAGTATGCACATGGAGGTTGTGGAAATCAAACTCAGGTCTGTCTGTTGGATGTACCAAGCTCATTCACAGCTCGTTGTTTTAACCTCTAGACTATACTGCCTGCCCCAGGCAAGATCTGACCCTGTTCAAAACCTCAGGCCTGTACCAGACAGTGTGGCCACTAAGACAAAGGGGTCACAGCAGCCAGAGAAAACACCTCCCACTGCAGAGGCACTGGGAGAGGCTGTGCCAGAGAGTCCTGCAGGGGGCAGCAGTTCACTGACACAGGAGTTAGTAGAGGGGAACCTCACTGATAAGCAAAGGAAGACAAAGCTGGGAGGGGTCTCACAAAAGGAGTCGCACAGGGTTCAGCTAACAGATCCATCTCTAGCTACATAGAAACACAGAAACATAGAAGTTGATGGCAGATAAGGACCTCAAGGCCCATCCAGTCTACCCATTTCTTTTCTACCTTATGAATGTGTCATTGGCCTTTGCTCTGTATTGCTCCCTTATGCCTATCCCATGCCTGTTTGAAGCCCTGCACTGTATTCATATCCACCACTTCCTGAAGTAGGCCGTTCCATGCATCCACCACCCTTTCTGTGAAAAAGAACTTCCTCACATTACCCCTTAATCGGCCTCCCTCTAATCTTATGCTGTGTCCTCTTGTCCTGCTATTTTTCTTATATTGAAACATGTTAGACTCTTTCACCTTGTTAATGCCCTTAAAGTGTTTTAATGTTTTGATTTTACCACCTCTCTCCCTCCTGTGCTCCAGGGTATACATATTGAGCTCCGTTAATCTATCCTCATATGTTTTCTGATGCAGTCCCTGCACCATTTTGGTTGCCCTTCTCTGGACTGCCTCAATCTGGTTAATGTCCTTGTGAAGGTGTGGCCTCCAGTACTGAATGCAGTACTCCAGATGGGGCCTAACCAGTGTCTTGTAAAGAGGGATTATTACCTCCCTCTTCCGACTTGTGATACCCCTATTAATACACCCTAACATCCCTCTAGCCTTACCTACTGCTTTAGTGGTCTGCTTGGATGATTTCAGGTAATCAGTGATGATGACGCCCAAGACTCTTTCTTCCCTTGTGACTGCCAGCAACTCCCCTCCCAGCCTATTGGTAGCTTCAGGGTTTCTCTTCTCTTCTCTATGTGCATGATCTTGTACTTCTTTGCATTAAAACCCAGTTTCCACTCTTCCGACCATTTTGCTAGTTTATCCAGACAGGGCCGGCTTTAGGGTTTGGGGGGCCCTCAGCAGAATTAGTGAAGTCATGGGGCCTCTCTAATTGGCCCACCTTTAGCCCATGTGTTCTACTGTAGCCCATAGGTGCAAGATTTTATTTGTGGTGATACTATAGGCAGGGAAAAAGGGGCAGATTAGGTGGATCAAGCAGTAGTTATCTACCGGCAAATTTTATATTTCTTTGTTTCTATGTATAGCTTTAGTATAACCAGTAGTATTTAAAAGATTTTTTAGGAGGACACAGCAGTGTCATTTCTTGGGGCTGTTCTTCCCGTCCCATACATTGCTGCCCATCTACCTCATATTGACTGGATCATAGCTTGTTGAGGTATTTCATGACATAACCAGAAGGATCTACATAGTCCTTTACTGATGTTTTAAAAATATATTAAGATAAAAAAAAAATGTTTAAAAATGAATAAGGTAAACTTCTCTGCTTAGGGGCCCCCATGAGCAGGGGCTCCCAGCAACCAAAGGGTTCGCTGGTGCCTAAAACCGGCTATGTATCCAGATCTCTTCTCATTCTGCCCACCCCATCTGGATCATCTACTCTGTTGCAGATCTTAGTGTCATCTGCAAACAGACAAATCTTACCCTCCAGTCCATCTGCAATGTCACTGATGAAGATATTGAAGAAGACTGGCCCCAGGACTGATCCCTGAGGTACCCCACTTGTGACTTGCATCTCTTCTGACTGTATACCATTTACCACCACTCTCTGTTTTGCCGTCAACAGTTGCCACCCAGTTGACCAAGTCTGATCCACTGCAAGCCTACCCAACATTAATCAATCTTCTGGGAACAGAATGCTCGAATGCTTTGCTGAAGTCAAGGTAGGCAACATCAACTGCTCCCCCTTGGTCAACCACTCTGGTTACCCAGTCAAAGAAATCTATGAGATTAGTTTGACAGGGCCTTCCTGTTGTAAACCCATGCTGTCTTGGATCCTGTGCTCCTATGGATTCCAGGTGTTGCACTGTCCTTTCCTTAAGGAATGTCTCCATAATCTTGCCAATACTGAGGTAAGACTGACTGGCCTGTAGTTCCCTGCCCCCTCCCTGCTACCACTCTTGGCTGTTGGCAGCCAGCTGCAGCAGTGATTTTACAAGAGTGGAGCAGCAGAAAATATTCTGGGAAAGAGATATTTTATATAGAGATTGGGTTCCTTAGAATGCACTGGAGGAGTGGAATGTGTGTAAATAGATTGTGGTTCTTCAGGAATAACAAGCAACCCTCCTGGATTTAGTACACCAAATTTCTCTGTCCATACACCAAGGGGTTAAACAGACAAAGAGACATTTGCTGCAGAACTTTTACTAATTAACACTGTACAAAGATGTGGCTGAATACTTTCGCTCATGCTCAGAGTGTCAGTGTATAGGGTAGAAAGAGGCTTGAGTAAAGGCTCCCCTGATTTCACTCCCTATTATTTTTTTTTTTTGGTTTATCTGTTTCTCCCCAAGTCCCCACCAGTCAGCATACCTCTCTCAGCCAGCCACCCAACCCTGCACCCGACATCAGGTAGCTATCCCCGTCTTTCCCCATGGTTTCCCCTCTGTGGCAGGGCGGTGAGGGGCCCCAAACTCGACTCACCTCGAATCAGATCCAGACTCTGGGGAAGCATCATTCTGAGTCAAGGCCTGTGGAGGGTGGCCATTCATCCTGCTCGACCTGCGACATCTTTTATTGGTTTCCGATTGTTCCCCTGGGTGGAGTGTGCAATGTCGGCAATGGCCGAGCTGTGTGCACTTCCCACCCACAGCATGCCGGCCAACTGCTCCACCCACCTTGCTTGCGACAGGCTCTATGACGCGCTGGCACCCAGCCTCCTCTAGGTGTCAGGGAAGCGCTGATCTTGTACTCCCCCCTCCCCGGAAGAGGAGAGCTGTCCTACGGATGCTCAATTTTCTCCCTCCCTGGCTGACCCTTGGTGGCCTGCTCACACCGCGAACACAGGTTGCCAGCGTGGATGGAGATAAGGCATGGATGCCTCAGCCCTCCATGCCACTGGGCCGTATCACTCCCTGTTATCGAGGAACCATTTTATTGGGTTACTGTGGACATTGTAGGCCCACTGGCTATGCCAAGCTTGAGGGGACAGAAGTACATTCTGGTTGTAGAGGATTATGCCATTCGATATCCGGAAGCTGTAGCCATGTCCCCCATAGAGGCAGAGAAGGTAGCAGATGAGCTGCAAGGGGTTTTCAGCAGAGTTGGATTTCCCAGGGAGATTTTGTCCAGTCAAGGAACAAACTTTATGCCTGATCTGATGACTGTGTTCTGGAAGTGGTGTGGGGTAGAGCCACTGCATACAATCCTATACCACCTGCAGACGAGTGGCTTAGTTTAGAGATTTAATGCAAGTTTAAAATATATGCCTTGCACATTCACAGAATGACGCAAAAAGGACTGGGACAAATTTCTACCCCACTTTCTGTTTGCATACCGGGAAGTCCCACAGGAGTCATTGGGCTTTTCACCGTTTGAGTGTCTGTATGCTAGATGGGTCAGAGGAGCCCTAGGTTTAGTTAGAGAGGAGTGTGAAGACTCTACTAACAGCGAGAGGGAGTCTGTGGTGGACTATGTTCTGAATTTCTGGGACCGGCTTATGGAGTTCATGAGTCTTGCTCAGGATCACCTAACTGCAGCACAACAGAAGCAAAAGACCTGGTGTGATATAGGGGCCAGAGCTCGATCATACACCACACGGCAACGCAATGGTACTCACCCCAGGGAGGTATAACAAGCTGCAGGCAGCATGGGAGGGACACTGTAAGGTCATAGGCCAGGTGAATGATGTGGATTATGTCATAGAGTTGCCCAATAGGAGCCACACTCAGTCAGTTTTCCATGTAAATATGGTGAAACCCTATTATGACCATGCTGACCATGACAGGGTTGGGTAAGATCCTATCCCATTTGTTATGCAGAGTTAAAAGCAAGGATCTATTCAGTCCTCTCCTATTCTATCACTTGTCTATCTTTTGCCGTCTGATTGCACAATCACATTCCTCCTGAGATCCAAAGATTTGACAGCATTCGGAGTTTTCTAAATGCACTTCGCAAGCATCCCGAGTACTCTGAAGTGCAGCTGCCTCTCCTAGACTTGACAAACATTGTGGACTTATCCTATTCACATGCTTCTCATATCATGTGGCTCTGCCCTTGTTGCTGTGATTCTTGTTCTGTTATTATGTTGTAATTCAATTACTGTACTCCTATGTGTTTGGCGACTTGTGTACGTATCCCAGCCCTTTGTAATGTCCTGGGTCATGCCTGAAAACAGACAGTCCCTGTCTAGTGCACCTACTCAGTTAACAAAAACTAACTAAATAAATAAATATATAAATAAAGAAATGTTCCTTGTGGCACCTAGAAGTTAGCCATGTCAACGGTTCCACAATTTCTCCCAGTTTTCTCCCTTCCTTCACTTGCTGTTTCTTTCTTCCCTTGCTTTTCTGTGGTTAAAAATACATATGAATCTGTATACGAAACTGGGATCTGTTAGTTTGCAAATATGTGTAATTATACTGTTGAAATGAATGCAGAAAGCTAGTTGGGTTTCTTTCAGAAATGGCAATCTGTAACAACAGGGGGTTAGCATTGAGGTGCATTTTGACCTCCACAAGCTTGTTTGCAGAATTATCAGTAGGAAATCAGCCCTGGGACAGGATGTCTTCATTGGCTGCACCTGTTAAAAGTGTAGATAACTGTCTTCAGGCTGGACACAGGAAAGAAATTGGAAAAGTTTTGGTACATTTTGTGAAAAGCAGGAGCTGTAACTTACAAGATCAGGATGCATAATTTAATTGCCAGGAAAGGACATCTCCTTCTCTGAGATCCTGCCAGTCTGGGAGAAGGGAGCAGATGGATGGAAGGTCAGAGAAGGGGAGATAGGGGAGCTAAACACGTGGCTCAAGGACTGGTGCCAGGAAAAAGGACACAGATTTGTAGGGAACTGGCAACAGTTCTGGGAGCGAAAGTTCTTTAAATTTGATGGACTGCATCTGACTAAAGAGGAGTCAGTGCATTGGGGCAGAGTTTGGCGTCTTTGCAGAATATTTAAACTAGCAAATGGGAGAGGGTGCAGCACCCCATCGTCGAATGGAAGAACACCCCTCCCCTCAGCTAGTGGTCAAACAGGAATTCAGTGTGTTTGCCGCTCATTTGCATCACCAGGTAAGAAAAAGGTTTGTCTCCCCATACGATGCACGGTAATGCAAACTTCACCCAACAACTAACACACCAAAATCTGGCCAATGGAAAATCATGTACACAAATGCTCACAGCCTGGGAAATAAGATCCCAGACCTGCAGGCAATAATGTCGGAGGCTAAACTGGACATAGTAGCAATTAGTGAGACGTGGTTTACCAGTAACCACACTTGGGAGACTTCAGTACCTGGCTATGTATTGTTCAGAAGAGACCGAGGTGCAAAAAGGGGGGGAGGAGTGGCCCTGTATGTCAATGAAAATATCAAAGCTACAGAAATTCAGAATACACATAAGGAGCCAGAAGAACTGTGGGTCACCCTGGAAACAGGAAATGGGACAGCCATAAGAACTGGGGTTGTCTACAGGCCCCAGACCAGATTGAGACATAGACACATTACTGTTAGAAGATATATAAAACATGACAGCTAAAGGGAGGTTCTGATAATGGGAGACTTCAACATGCCAGATACAGATTGGTCAATACCAGCAGGAACATCTGCCAGAACTAGACTCATAGTGGATTCCCTGCAGGAGGGCCTCAAACAACTGGTACAGCAACCCACAAGAGACAGGGCTATCCTAGATCTAGTACTGACTAACAAAGAAGGATCACAGATCTCCAGGTAGAAGGTCACCTGGGGCCAGTGACCATCACATGGTATGGTTCAATTTGGCTACTACATCTAAATCATCCCATTCCAAGGCAAAAATATGGGACTTCAGAGGAGCTGACTTTGATAAGATGGCCAACAGAGTTAAGCTAGCCCTGGCAAAAAAAACACAGGTGAGGAGGTACAGGCAAAGTGGGCAAGCATTAAGGATACAATACTTGAAGCAACATCCCATTGTGTTAGACAGAAAAGGAAGTGCAAAAGAAGAAGAAACCACTTTGGTTCTCAAATACAGTAGCAGAAAGGTCAGAGCCAAAGGCTGGCCTTCAGGGAATATAAGGGAACACAGCGGATGAAGATAGAGGCATACCAAACTGCCCTAAGGGAAGCAGGTAAGGCAGTAAGGCAGGCAAAGTCCCAAACTGAGGAAACACTAGCTACCTAACAGTAAAATAAGGTGACAAGACTTTCTATAGATACATTAGTGAAAGGAGAAAGTCCAGAGGGGTATTGCTAAGCTTTAATGGAGAAAAGGGAGCATGTGAGGAGGAGGACCCTGTAAAGGCATCTATCCTAAATAGATACTTTTGCTCAGTATTTACTGAAGAGAAGGTAGGGCAGAGCCCACAGCTCAGCATCATGGACACAGGGGAGGGAGGTGAGCACTACTCCCTTCACAAAAGAAAGGGTCCTACAAGAGCTTGCTAAGCTCAGGGTGGATAAGGCAATGGGACCTGATGGCATACATCCCAGGGTACCTAAGGAGCTAAGGAGGAACTAGCAGAGCCATTAGCAGAATTGTTTAGTGAGTCTCTGAGCACAGGAGGGTCCCAGAAGACTGGAGAAGGGCTCATGTGATCCCGCTCCACAAGAGTGGTAGCAGGGAGGAGGCGGGGAACTACAGACCAGTCAGTCTTACCTCAGTAGTGGCAAGATTATGGAGGCAGTCCTTAAGGAAAGGATAGTGCAACACCTGGAATCCATAGGGCACAGGATCCAAGACAGCATGGGTTTACAAAGGAAGGTCTGTCAAACTAATCTCATAGATTTCTTTGACTGGGTAACCAGAGTGGTGGACCAAGGGGAGCAGTTGATGTCGCTACCTTGACTTCAGCAAAGCTTTGACACTGTTCCACATAGAAGATTGATAAATAAGCTAGGTAGGCTGGGGTGGGTCAGAAGTTGGTCAACTGGGTGGCAAACTGGTTGACTGGCAGAAAACAGAGAGTGGTGGTAAATGGTATACAGTCAGAAGAGATGCAAGTCACAAGTGGGGTACCTCAGGGATCAGTCCTGGGGCCAGTCCTATTCAACATCTTCATTAGTGACCTGCAGATGGACTAGAGGTAAGGCTTGTCTGTTTGCAGATGACACCAAGATCTGCAACAGAGTAGATGATCCAGATGGGGTGGGCAGAATGAGAAGAGATCTGGATAAACTAGCAAAATGGTCAGAAGAGTGGCAACTGGGATTTAATGCAAAGAAGTGCAAAATCATGCACATAGGGAAGAGAAACCCTGAAGCCACTTATAGGCTGGGAGGAGTTGCTAGCAGTCACAAAGGAAGAAAGAGACTTGGGCATCATCATCACTGATGACCTAAAATCATCCAAGCAGACCTCTAAAGCAGTAGGTAAGGCTAGAGGGGTGTTAGGGTGTATTAGTAGGGTATCACAAGTCGTAGAGAGGGAGTAATAATCCCTCTGTACAAGACATTGGTTAGCCCCATCTGGAGTACTGCGTGCAGTATTGGAGACCACACCTTCACAAGGACATTAACCAATTGAGGCAGTCCAGAGAAGGGCAACCAAAATGGTGCAGGGACTGCATCAGAAGACATATGAGGACAGATTAACGGAGCTCAATATGTATACCCTTGAGCAAAGGAGGGAGAGAGGTGATATGATTGAGACATTTAAACACCTAAGAGGCATAAACAAGGTGAAAGAGTCTAACATGTTTAAATATAAGAAAAATAGCAGGACAAGAGGACACAGCTATGAGATTAGGGGAGGCCATTAAGGGGAATGTGAGGAAATTCTTTTCACAGAAAGAGTGGTAGATGCATGGAATAGCCACAAGAAGTGGTGGCTATGAATACAGTGCAGGGCTTCAAACAGGCATGGGATAGGCATAAGGGAGCAATACAAATGACTATGAATAGATAGGTCACTGACAGAGCAAAGGCCGATGGCACATTTATAAGGTAGAAAAAGAAATGGGCAGACTGGATGGGCCTTGCGGTCCTTATCTGCCGTCAACTTCTATGTTTCTATGTTTCTATGTTATAAAAATACAACAATCTTTTGTTTAGAGTTAGGGAAAGCTGGAGATTTTAAAACAGGGACTCAGATGCAGGACTGTGTTTTTTGTTTGTACTGTTTTTGTGAAGAGCTATCCTGTGCATCTTTTTTTTTTATTGTTACTGATAGTAATAAAATACTACTTGCAAATTGTATAACTTCTCATGGCTTAAATTTGAACCAGCATAATATTTTGTGGTAATTTGCATATACTGCCCATTATGCTTTGCATTATGGGGGTATGTGTGATTTTGTATTTCTCCTGGTTTACCTATTCTTCCTGACCTATGCCTCTATCACACTGACATTGCCCTTATGGTTTGTAACACAGCAGATGGAGATCAAGAGGAGCCTCCTCCACACACGCTAGAGAAGACTAATGGAAAAGCCTCCTGGAGTGCTGTGACGATGTCTGAGGGGCTTACACCCAGACAAACAGACCAGATGATTGGAGCACTTGAAGATGTTGCTCCACTTTTTACTGTCACGCCAGGGTGCACTGATCTCACAGTGCCTGAGGTGAGAAGAAGCCCATAAGACAAAGGCAATATCTGGTGCTGGAGGCAGTAATAAAAACAATGAGGCAAGAGCTAAAGGAAATGCTGGCCTAGGAGTGATCCAGCCATCCAGCAGCCTCTGAGCAGTCTCAGTGGCTCTGATTCCAAAGAAAGATGAAACTACCAGGTTCTGTGTAGATTACAGGTAGTTAAACAAGGTCACAGTACCTGATGCATGTCCCATGCCTAGGACAGATGAGGTACTGGACAGGTTAGGAGGGACTAGGCACCTGACCACAATAGAGTTGATGAAGGGATACTGGTAAGTGCGGCTATCTTTGAAGGCTCATGAGAAGTCAACATTTGTCACCCCATTTGGTTCATTTGAATTCACTGTTATGCCTTTTGGCATAAGGAACTTATCCACAACTTTCCAGAGGCGAGTTGACAGGGTCCTGAATGGGACTGGGCACTTTACTCTAGCCTATATGGATGACATAAGCATATTTAGTGGGAAATGGGACAAACATTTCTCCTATATGAAGGAAGTCTTGACCAGACTACAGGACACAGGACTAACTATTAAGCCAGAGAAGAGGCAAATCAGGATGGCAGAGAGACATCATGTGAAAGGGGGAACACATCTGCCCTAAGCCAGCTAGGGTTGAGGCAATTCAGGATTGGCCCACCCCCAAAACTAAGAAGCAACTGAGTGCATTTATGGGAACTATAGGGGTATTATCACAAACTTGTTAAAAATGATAGTACCATTGCAGTCCCTTTAAAAGACAACATAGCTAAGAAGCTGCCAGCTAGGATTCAGCGGATGGAGCGCTGTGAAACAGACTTCCAGCAACTGAAACTGGCACTATGCCAAGCACTACTACTGGCAAGACCAGATTACAGTTTAGAGTTTATTGCTCAGACAGATGCAAGTGACAAGTACCTGGGGCCAGTGCTCTCTCAAGTATCCAGAGACTGGGTAGAAAGGCCAGTTGTTTTCCTCAGTCAGAAGCTGCTACTGAGGAAAATGAACTAATCTACTATTAAGAAGGAGTGTCTAGATGTTGTCTGGACAATCAAGAAATTGCACCCCTATCTGTTTGGAAGGTCATTCACAATGGTCACAGACCACAAGCCATTGCAGTGGTTGAACAGAATGAGTGAGCAAAATGCCAAACCGTTGTGCTGGAGTATAGGGATGCAGCGAAGTCTTACTACGTGGGTAAAATTGCCGCAAAGTCACCAGTTTTGCCCCGCATAGCACTTTACATAATTTTTTTAAATTACCCAGAATTTACCATTTTTTACTTCGTCTTGCTGTGGGTGGTTTTAAGTGCAAATTGCACTTAAAACCCCCAAAACAAGTTGAAGTTACAAATGGTGAATTCCCCCCAACACCACCCCTGATATATCCCTGGTGTCTAGGGCTCCCCCCCCATCCCACCTATTGCATGCCCAATGCCCATTTGTAAAAAAAAAAAAAAAATGTATCTATTCCCTGGTGTCTAGTGGATCCACCACTATGTCAGGTAGTTCTCCCACCCTGCTCCCCCCAACCCTGAGTCCCATCCATCCATGTTTAAAAAAAATATTTAATCCCTTTCCCGGTGTCTAATGGACCCCGCAGCCCACCACCCTGTCAGGATTTCCACCGCCCCCCAACCCCTGAGTTCATCCATAATCCATGTATGTAAAAAAAATATTTATTTTATCCCTTCTCTGGTGTCTAGTGGACCCCTCACCCCACCACTCTGTCTGGCAGTGCCCCCCGCTCCCCCAACCCCTAGTCCCCCATCGGAGTGGGCCACCAGCATGGCCCTCCACTCACCTCCACAGTCGGCAGCCCACCTGACTGAGCTCAATGAATGAGCACATGCTTGTACAAGCACACACTCATTCATTCACAACTCGCAGTGATTTACACTGCAGATTAGGATTGTACAGGAGGGTAGGGTGGCTGCTCTGGTGTCTTGTGGGGGCAGCAGAATGGAGGGAATCCGGGTCCCACAACACCACATTCCCCATCCCTTCCCCCACGAGAGACACCAGAGCAGCCCCTATTCTTTTCTGCAACCAATCTGCAGTGTAAATCACTCAAAGTTGTCAACGAATAAACGCAAGTGCTTGCTCATTCATTAAGATCAGTCGGGCAGGTTGCCGCCATGGAGGTGAGTGGAGGGCAGTGCCAGTGGCCCATTCTGGTGGGGACTGGGGTTGGGGAGCAGGGGTACTACCAGACAGGGTGGTGGTGGGTGGGGGCCCACTAGACACCAGGGAAGAGAGAGAAATATATATATTTTTTTACATACATGGATGGACTCAGGGTTGGGGGAAGCGAGGTGGGGGAATTACCTGACAGGGTTGTTGGATGGTGGGTCCACTAGACACCAGGGAAGGGATAAAATAAATATATATATTTTTTTTACATACATGGATGGACTTGGGGTTGGGGGAAGCCGGGTGGGGGAATTACCTGAGTAATGGAGGTGGAGTGGTGGGTCACTAGACACCAGGGAAGGGATAAAATAAATAAATAAATATATATATATATATATATATATATATATATATTTTTACACACAAGGATGGACTGGGGTTGGGGGAGCAGGGTGGGGAATTATCTGACAGGATGGTGGGGTGGGGGGCTCCACTAGACACCAGGGAAGGGATTAAATATTTTTTAAACATGGATGGGACTCAGGGTTGGGGGAGCAGAGTGGGGTGCCTGGGGACACTACCTGACAGGGTGGGGGGTGAATTGCCAAAATTTGCGAATTGCACTCTGCAAATTGAGCGCAGTTCATGAATTTCAGCACATAGCGAATTGTCGGGACTTCACCCACCTCTACTGTAGTATCAGCCTCCAAGACTATGATTTCACCACCATACAGCATTGCAGTGGAGTGCAAAATGCTAATGCAGATGGACTGTCTTGCCACTACGAGTAAACATGTGGCCGGATAGCCCACAAAAAGTAGCTATTCATGGACCTCTTGTGTACATAGAGGCATTCTACACAAGTGCCTCCTGCCTGACAACACACTCAAGGCATGCATTATTGTCCCATAATAGCACACCTAGGTGTATTTTATTGCATACATGCAATACAGTAGAAAACAAGCATCCTCATTCCAAAAGGATGCAAACATGCAAATTACTAACAGTACAAGAACATTCATGGTAACAGCAGAGAACAATTACTCATAAGGCAGATATAGGGAAGCTAATCCCAGGTGTTGAAGGCTGGCATGTCTTTAGTCTTGGAACTGCTGAGTAAGAAGCCATTTGTGATCATCCAGTTCTGCCCTCGGTCGAAGGCAGCTTGCATGAGCTATTGAGGTCATTGATGGATTTAGCTTCTTTGTAGATAAATGTATTGTCTGCATATATGTGGTATATCATGAGATATTGTCACACCCTGGGTGTGTTTTGAGGCACAAGGTTAAGAGGAGTACCTTCAGCTACCAAAAATGTGATGATGTGCCATGGTATACTACACTCTGGAGTGTATTATTGCAATTATAAAATGTCTCAAAGCGCTGGGATATGGATAATTTGGGTATTTAGTTATAACCCATGATGACATACTGAGATACCGTCACAGGTCAAAGACTTCTCGTGTCAATCAGCTTTCAGGATGTCTTCTATTTTATAATGGAATTTATATTGACACATATCAAAGAGAGGTCATTGATAAACAGGCTGAAAAACACCAGACCCATTACAGAGCTTTACAAAATGGATAGAAAATTTCCAGCATCCTGACTTGCTGAAAAGACTCAGAAGGCATGTGATTTAGGGAAAAAAACATGACTCCCTGCAACCAGGATACGGCACACTAAAGTATCAATGACTCCCACAAACTTAAAAAAAAATTAAATTGTGGCAGCCATCTCTGCATTATATAACAAGCATTTGTCAATGCCGAATGTTTGCTTGCTGGTATTAGCATTGGAAATGCAGGAGTTAGACAGATGCAGAGTAGGAATGGCAGTGAAGTATTGAACTTCACGCCAACCCCACTTCCACCCTGCAGAGACAGACAGGCATTGGGGTATGTGTTTGGGTTGTTGCCCATAACGTTCATGCCATTTCACCTCACCCTATCCTGCAGACACTGACAAGTGCTGAGGTGTGCCTTGGGGTGTTCAGCTCTACAGCCACCCCACTCCATAAGGACATATGCTGAAATGGGTGCAATATAGAATGGGGTGAACTGTGGGGCTGAAGAGTCAAAGGCACAGCTCAATGCCTGTCAGTGGCTGGGGGTGAGGGGGTGGGGTTAGAATGGCATGAGCATTACAGTCAGCAATCCAAAGACACACCCCTGATGTCTGTCAGTCTGTAAAGGATGGGACGTTATGGTTAGAAACCATAATGCCCTGGACATTTGTTGGTATTTGCAGTACAAATGATCAACATGGTGATTTTGTGGCCCCCACTTCAGGAAAGCATTTGGGACCTCTTCTCATGAACAGTGGCACTGTGATTTTGTCAATGTGTCCTGAAATTTGAGTTTCCACAGCGACCATGCCATTGTGCACCAGATGCACGAAGACACAGATCGGGCAGGATGTGAAGAATGACATCTGGTACCATTCATAGGGAGGTGTGAAGAGATGGCAGTGTTGAAAATCTGTAGTGAAAATATTAAAAATGCTCAAACTTCTGAGCGTACATGGAAACTGCGCAACGCATGCACGTAACACAGTCATTTAGTGGAATTATTTCACCAAATTTTCAACATAGGCATTTTGTGACCTCTGCTCATGAACACTGTCACTATGGTATATTTATTTATTTATTTATTACTTTTTGGTGACCGGGTAAGCCCACTGGGCCCCCGAGGTCCCTTTTTCAGGGGCGACCCAGGATTACATGGCAAAGGTAAATAACACAGTAAAAATGACAATTATACAATATGATACAGATTATACAGAAATATACAGACAGCTGGTTACATATGCTGAGGTCGGCCTGATAACACAGTAAAAATGACAATGATACAATATGATATAGATTATACAGTAATATACATACAGCTGGTTACATATGCTGAGATCGGCCTGCATTTGTGGTGGGTACTGAGGTTGGCAGAGTAAGTGACTAGATGCGAGGGATGTCAGAGAAGGGTGAGCGCCATCTTTCATAGTGCAGTTTACTTAAGTGGAGTGCAGTTTACTCAAGGGAGTAATGTTGGACTATGGTCTTCGGATGACCATGAGATGGTCCCCAGAGCCTAGCAGTGGCATTTGGAGGTTGTGATCATGTGAGCCTTGAGCCTAGTGCGGAAGTTTTTGATTGACGGTGCTTACTGCACCTCAGGAAGGAGGGAGTTCCACAGGGTGGGTGCAGTGTGCACGAAGGACTTGCCTCCTGCCTTGGTTCTTACTCTGGGGACTGCTAGGAGAGTGCGATCTGTTGAGCAGAGGGATTGGGGGTTGGTCTTTCGCACAATGAGTCCAGATAGGCTGGGAGGGGGGATTGGCTAATTAATTTGAAGGTTTGGCATAATAGAGGGTACTGGAGACGGGCTTCCAGGGAGGGCCAATTTAGTTGTGATTGCATGTCGCAGTGGTGATTTCTGGGGTTTGGCTGGCCGGCGAACCGAGCCACCTTATTATACAGGGCCTGTAGTTTGTTCATCTAGGTCCTTGCTACTCCCTGTAGTACTGGGGCCACATAGGTGATTGCGGAAGGAGGACGCTGGTGGCGATGGAGACCCTGGTTTACGGTATCAGCTGGTTTTTCAGTTGGTAGAGGGTGCCTAGTTTCCCATGTAAGGTTTTTGTAACTTGGTCCACATGGTTCTTGAGGGTGATGCCCTGGTCCAGGGTGAGGCCAAGGTATTTTAGAGACTCAACTACCTCTAATCTAGAACCTGACATGGAGGTGATGTGTAGGTGTTGTTTTCTATCATGTCCCAGGGATTTTGGACTGAACAGCATGGCCTTTATCTTATCCATGTTAAGGACCAATCTGTTGTTGACAAACCAGTTCTCAAGGGAGCACAGGTCATCTTGGAGCAAGGTGCAGAGATCTGGCAGATTAGTGGAGGGACGGTAGATAACGGCATCATCCGGGTACTGGACCACTGAGCTCCCCCCACAGTGGAGGCTCAGTTCATTCGTGAAGAGGGAAAAAAGTAGAGGGCCAAGTATTGACCCCTGCTGCACTCCCTCTTTTAGTGGGAGCGCCTCCGAAATGGAGTCTTTCCATTTTACCCTCTGAGTGCGACCAGTTAGGTAGCTTTTGCACCACTTTAGAGAATGGTTGTCAAGCCCTACTTTGCCCAACTTAGTCAGTAGTAGATTGTGATTGACCAGGTCGAAGGCTTTGGATAAGTCGATGAAGACCGCACCAGTAGGGGTCCCCTTATCCAGATTGCTGAGTACGTCCGTTGAGAATTTGGTAAGGGCAGTGTCCGTCCCATGCTGGGTCCTGAAGCTGTGCTGGGAAGGAGCAAGGAGTTTGTAGTTCTCAAGGTAATCCTGGAGTTGCCCATAGATCAGCCTCTCCTGTAACTCTGCCAGGGTGCAGAGCAGGGAGATAGGCCTGTAGTTGTTTATGGACTCTCACTGGCCACCTTTGTGGATGGGGACCACATGGGCCTGTTTCCACTGACTGGGGACTTCCCCCTCTTTTAAGGATCAATTAAAGAGCCAGGTTAGGGGTCTGACCAGGGACGGGGCCCCTTCCTTCAGCAGCCTGGGGTGATTCCTATCGGGTCCCCCGGCACCAGATGTTTTGAGTGTCTTTAATAGAGATAGCACCTCTTTTTGTTTGACCAGTCTGAGATGGAAGTCTGGGTGGTCAAGGTTAGGAGAAGACCTTGTGTTAGGGTCAGAGTAGAAGGGTGGTAGCCCAGCCTTGTAGGAGTCTAAATTAGTGAAGTGGCGATTGAGTGACATGGCAATTTGGGGGTTGTCATGTAGTAGTTGTCCATTGACCTCGATGGGGCCTTGTTTGGACTTGCCGCTGCCTTTTAGTAACCTATTAATGTGGGCCCAGAATAATTTAGGGTTCCCTAGGTTCTTTTTCTGAAGTTGAGTAACATATTCTCTTTTTGCCATTCTTATCACCACCTTGTACCTGTTTCAGAGGGTTTTGTAGCTCACCAGGTCATCAGGTTGGGAGGAGATCTTGTGTTTTTTCCAGGCCTTATCTCGGTTTATCATTAGGGCCTTCAAAGGGGGTGTAATCCACTTATAGCAACTTCACTTGGCACAGAGTTTCTTTATGGGGGCGAATGGATTGGCTGCGGTATTGAGTGTGCTCTGGAAGAATGTAACTGCATCGTCCAGAGAGGGGAGGAGTCTGATTGGGCTCCAATCAATGCTGCTAAAGTAGTTGGAGAGTTGTTCAGGAGATAGGTGGGTGTAATCTTGTGCTGGCAGGATTCTCGGGCAGAATCTGGGAGCCTTATTTCTCCAAATACAGAAAATGGGGGAGTTGTCACTCAGGGCATCTGCTAAGGTGCCGGCAGCCTTGATATTACAGGGTTGGTCACCAGTGCCCAGTCGAGGGTGGAGTGATTCCCTGTTTTGGGGTTCAGTCTAGTAGGCCCAGTGATAACCTACGTAAGATTTGCTTCTTGAATCATACCTTTTAGCGACTGTTTTATTCGGGGCCCAGTTCAGGTTAAAGTCCCCCAGTATAAGAATCTCAGAGGAGACCTCCCCACCGATGTCCTTTAGGACAAACTCAAGGGATTGGAAGCATTTTTAGGTGGGTTGTATATGCACCCTATGGTAAGGTGCTTGCAAAGACCAAGGGTGATGCGAACGAAGATAGATTCACTGTCATCGCTGGTGGTATGCTGCAAGTTCACCTGCACTGAGTTCAGGGTGTCTTTTGCATAGATTAAGACCCCACCCCATCTTTTATTTGCTCTGTCTTTGCAGAAGGAGTGGTACCTAAGAGCGGCGACCTCATGTGGGAGTACTTGAGGCTTGAGCCAGGTCTCTGATACAGCCAAGACGTCTGGGTTGTACAGATCCAACCAGGCTTGGACTTCCTGCATCTTGGGTTGCAGACTGCATATGTTCAGATGTTCTTAATCTGTCCCGAACATTGATTTCCCACAGCAACCATGGTATTCTACGCCAGATGTGTAGACGCATATTTCGGGCGGGATGTGAAAAATGACAACTGTACTGTTCATAAGGAGGTGTGGATAAATGGCAATGTTGAAAATCTGGAGTGAAAATACTACAAATTTGCAAAGTTACAAGGGTGCGTGGAAACTGAACACACGTTTGTAACACAGTCATTTTATGAACATTTGTCACCAAAATTTCAACATAGGCATTTTAGGACCTCTACTCATGAACAGTGTCACTGTGATTTTACATACGAACATATGAACATATGAATCTGCCAGCAGAACACACCACTCGGTCTATGTAAGTCTGCCCGAGTGTGCAGCTAGCACCCTAGACTGCAGCTGCCCCAACCTCCTCCCTCTCAGTTCCTCCCCTGCTTTTCCCAGCCCCTGCCCCCGACTCTTTCTCTTGCTTTATCCCACTCCTCCTTAAAGCTATTGACTTTCCTACATGTTACCATCCCTTCTGGCAGCGCATTCCAACTAGACACCACCCTCTCAGAGAAGTAGTGCCTCCTCATTTCCCTTTTGAAACGTCTCCCTTCCAACCTTAGTCTGTGCCCCTTCATCTCTCTTCCACTCTTTAGTTTAAACACCCCCTCAGTGCTAGGTTTATTAACCCCCTCAGGTAGTTAAATGCTTCAATCATATCCCCCATCCCTGCTCTCCTCCTGTGTGTACATGTTCAGCTCCATCAGCCTAACTTCATATTCCTTTCCTTCCATCCCCTTTAACATTTTTGTTGCCCTCCTTTGCACCCCCTCCAGTAACTTTATATCTTTCCTCAGGTATGGCCTCCAGTATTGCACACAGTACTCCAGGTGTGGTGTGACCAATGATCTGTAGAGAGGTAGGATCACATCCCTTTGTCTGGATGAGAACCCCTTGCGATGCATCCCAGCATCCTGTTTTCCTTCGCTGCTGCTTTCCTGTACTGGGCCGAGTAGTTCATGCTCCCAGTTACCAACACCCCTAGGTCCTTTTCATCCTCTGTGATCCCCAACCAATAGTCCCTCTTCTGGTTCTTAGCCCTGAAGTGCATCACCTTACACTTCTTTGCACTGAATCTTAGCTGCCACTCCACCGACTATTTCTGTAGTTTGGTTAGGTCCCCTGCAGTTTTTCCCATCCATCCTTTTCGAACACCACTGCCCCCAATTTGGTATAATGTGCGAACAGACTAACCCCGCTCCCCAGTCCGTGTGCTATATCAGAGATAAAGAGCCCAAACAGCACCGGGCCCAGCACTGACCCCTGCGGCACCCCGCTTGTCACTGCTGTTGGTGCCGAGATCTACCCCACCACCACCACCATCTGCACTCTCCCCTGTAACCAGTTCTCTATCCATTTAGTCAGACCACCTTTCACCCGTACCCCTCCTTCTCCTCACTCTTCTCCTCCTTGGCCTGTGTCCCTCCTCCCGGTAGTCCACACTCTTTCTCCTCCTTATTCTTATTGGGTGGTGGTGCCTTCTGTATTACACTCAGACCACTCTGCCCACCCCACCAGGGTTACTACACCTCCGCCTTTACCTATATCTAGGGGGGTGAGCTCATTAGGCTCCCCTGCCCGGACCTTTCTACCAACCTCAGCCTTTTGGCCACCCCACCCCCAGTTTAAATCAACCTTAGTAGATACATACCCCTCTATACCTGCCTTAATACTCCCTTCCCCTTCCTGCTCAAATGTACCCTGTCCCCATGTACAAGTCACTATTCCCCCCAGACCCTACCGCAGTTAGTCACTAACCCATCATTTTTGGTGTGGCACCAATCCCTCAGCCACTGTCTCACTCTGTTCTCAGTCTCAGCTGAGACTGAGGTATGACATCACCATAGAACTATCGCAGCTGCATGAGCCACAATGGAATCTGCAGAAGGGAGTTAGAGTAGAATGTTGGGAGGTTTGAACAGTCAGTCTGTAGTCAGTTGGAGTTGGAGATTGTTGTGAGAGGAGCACAGCAGCTCTGTGCTCAGGGTCTTGGAGCCTCAGCCCTGAAATAGGGCTACATTTAGGGAAAGGTGTGTGTTTCCGCCTAAAGAGAGACACAGTAAGTTTTTTAAGTGGTGGAGACCGCTGATTCGGGTCTCTGTGCCCCATCCCTCAGGGGATGGGGCAGGAAGGTTTGCCTGCTATTCCAGGGGCAACCCCCTGGCTACTGCTGGAGAAAGAAGCTGCCTTATTTTTCCCAAGTGTGTGGGGTACAAGAAGATTTTCAAGATTCGCCTGTGGGGTACCTGCAACCGAAGGGTGACTTCTGCTCTTTCTAAAGGGCCCATGTTTCATCCTGAACTGTGTTAAAGTGGGGATTGGACTACTGAAGTAGTGGGAGGCCTAGAGTAATAGGCTTAGCCAAAAGTAAAAGTATGTTCAAGTCCAGAACATAGGGGAAGTCAAGACATGTAGAGGAGATGTGACATATGTCTACCCAGTAATCTACATTGCCAAGCTTTCAAAAGGAAAAAAGAGTTGTTTAGTTTCCAGAGAAATGGCCGGGTACGGATTGTGGGAGCTGGAGGTGGGGAGACCCCCCATCTTTAGTAACCAGGTCCACTGCTACGGATTTGCTCTGTGGATTTCTACTTTGCCTCATGCACTTGGCCAGTGATGAGGGAAGTACCCAGATGTGGGATGGAAGGAAATTTCCCTCTAGGAGTCGAAGGCTCTAAGGTGGTTTGGGGAGCCACCAACAGGAAAACTGGTTCATTCCCATATGGACCGGGGATCAAGTGGCCGGCGGGGGAGTCGGGCCATGGGAAAAAACCCAAGTAGTGTACAAGTCGGGCTGTGTACCCAAAGCTGCATGCAGGTCTGGGCTCTGTGCCTGGTAGGTTCAGAGCCTGAGGGCTGGAATAGTAAAGAAGTGTTCTGTATCTCTAATCTGCATTACCAGGAATGTAGCCCCGTGGGGGTCTGTCTATGCTTTGTTTGTTCAGTTTGGATGTGAATAAAAGCCACACTGTAGAATCCCATTCCTGGTATTGGACATTACAGTTATTGCTTCCTGTGTTCGGATTTACTTGGGTGCCCCTGTGCAGAGTAGCCAAACCTAGGCTCCCTGTGCCGAGTAACCTAGTCCTCCCCAAACCCAGTCCCCACCAGGTACTGCTGTCAGCTTCAACAGCATACCACCTGTCGTTTTGCAAAAAAGGCAGGGGTCTGGGGGTTACAATTAGTGTAGTGTAAAAGGATACATGCCTCAGTAGGTGATACAATGTGTCCAGTTTTGTGCAAATAATTATCTGAATCTGGCGGGGACCCATGCCGGGTTTGCAGGTAAATCTTATAGCCATCCCTGGTTCCCTGGCCTTTCCCCCTCAGTGTAAAGGGATACGTTCCCCCCGACGGCCCCGGTATGTCCACTGACAAACTGCTGGATACCCCAACAGTATGCATATGGGCACCACTGCCTTTCTTACCTGGTCCCCAGGCAGGGAGGTGGCTAGGGATGGCTCAGTGGGCATCACAAACAAATGTGGGGAGGAAAAAGAAAAGTAAAAAGATAAAAATTGTATCATTATCTATCAGCATAAAGCAAAACGAAACAGCTCATTTAGATAATTGACATAGGTATAGCCAACTGTCAATCATTTAAGGAATCAAAAGGAATAGAAACAAAACATATTTCTTCAGTTTGCTATATCATATGCAACAAATTAATTTCACAACTTGGTCCAGAAACAAATGATTTGATACCTTTTATTGGACCAACATGGATGTTACAGAAAAGAATAAAGTGCTTTAGCTTTCGAACCAACCAGGTCCTTCTTCAGAAGCTTTCTGAAGAAGGACCTGGTTGGTTCAAAAGCTAAAGCACTTTGTTCTTTTCTGTAACATCCATGTTGGTCCAATAAAAGGTATCAAATCATTGGTTTCTGGGATCTGTTTTTAAAAGGACCAATACGGCACCTACAACATTTTTTCACAACTTGGAGAATTCTTTATCTCACTCATTCTTAAAAGTATGCATAGTTTCAGCAGCTTCTGCTAACTTGGAAGGTTCTTTGTCTGACAGCGTCGAGGCTGTTGCAGAGTTCTTCTCAGACTGTTGGCCATAATAAGACCTAAGGTAACCAGCTAACTGATTGACTTTAATGAAACTATGGTGTGTTGTACAGGTGACAGGAAATCCCAAAATCTGATCCAACTGTGGATTTCAGATTTCGAAATAATCCCCATTCTGTTCCGATTCTGATTCTAACACAGAATCAGAATCCTAAATCCTAGTTCCTAATAACAATTTTAATTTCTGTTGGACTACTATAAATCTTATGGAGACCTTTTGGAACATAGTGCAAGATGCCAACATGGCTATTTTGGTAAAATAAGGGACTGCTTGATAGTACCTCTCAATAGAAGACAAATCCTAAATACATCCTGGCTTATCCCCCAGGGCAGGGCAGGAGGTGGGCTCTACTCCTGACAAAGCCTCTGCTGGTGCTTTGAAAAGAGAGCGCCGTGGTCAGCAGTGTGGGGCCTGAGGGGAGAGGAGGAGGACATCCTCCTGCATCAGCTGGTGTTTTTCTTTTTTTCTTCCCAGCCTCATAGGATGCTGAGAAGGGTCCTGACATGTGAGCATGTGTGTGTGCATTGTACATTACAGCACGTTGGCGTCCTCTCTCCTAGCTGCACAGATGCCCTTGCACCACCAGCTGTGGTCACCTGGGTGTCGACATTGCTGCGGAGTCTGAGCACCCTCTTTCCCTGAAGGGGAGAGTGACCTCTGGAATGCTCAGCTCACCTCTCTCAGCCAGCCCTCCAGTGACTTGGGCTTGTTCCCAAACCTGGGTCATCGGCACCACAAGCAGTAGTGCTACCACTGCACCAGCAGGCCGACCTCTGGATTATAACAAATCACCAGTAGATTGGCCGGGGACGGCACCTTATTTAAAGTAAGCCAATAAGGCAGAGCACCATCTTTTAAAGGGGGCAACTCTTGCACCTGCATTTAGAATAGGGCCTCAGTCATTGGGAAGCCCACCTTGCCGACTGGTGGCTGAGCTTTCTTTCACACCAGAACTCTGATTTGAAAAACTAAGAGACGCCTGCTCCCCTTTGGGATGTAATAAGTGAGCAGCCATTTGAGGCTGAAAGCATATTGTAACAATTTATTGACTTGCCAATTTTTTTGGGGAGGAGGATGCGCACTGGGTCTTTTGTTTTAACTTATGTATGCCATAACCAGTAGCACCCCAGTGAGAAAAGCAATTTAGAGTTTGTGAAAGGGATTGGGTTGAGCTGTTACTTCTGGATTTGTTCATCCTCTGGATTATGAATTCTGGTCATCCCTAGTGTGTAATTCCATTTTTGCTACTCACGCTTTCGCTTTACCAAGTAGATTGAATTGCACCCTGGTCTCTTGTATATCTTGCAGGTGTGCCAAGAACAGGCAGTGGCACCACAGTATTTGAAAAGAATAATCTGGGTAGAGAACTGTCTTTTTCTTATTCAGGTATTTATGCATCTTATCCGACTGGCTCCCTTCTATTCTACACCATCAGTCACCCACCTTCTCTAGATACTTACCCCACCTCTGTCCCCCATGGTTTGCTCCCCCCCCCATGTTGGGGCTTTCAAGGCTACATTA